>CM069437.1:5133111-6458969 GCA_035610365.1 Aquatica leii
TGGGAAATGTTTTTGTCGAGGTCTACGTGTCAAGATGCACGCGGCCAATTATAGTGTTCATCTTTGTTAAGTTCGTTCGTTTAATGTTCTATCTTCTACAAAGATTTTACAGCGCAAGTACATGAAGTTAAGGGGGGGAATACGAAGTTTATTTAAAATGGAAAAGATTGGTTTTGGGGAGGCAATCTATCGTTGGTCGCAATTAAGCAGAACCGGATACCGTGAGATGTAGTTGAGTGATTAGGGTACTTTTACCCTATCGTTAGGTAATGCTGCGGAAGTAGGAACCGTGAAAATTAAGTGTTGTGGTGAAAATGTTAATTTTTCAAATTTCGTAATTTACGGTTTATATAGACTTCATGGTTTCCATAAATAAACAGTCACGTTTGAGAGATTTAATGTCGATGTGTTATGTGGAAAAATCCTAATTTCGCCGTTGTGCGGTTATAAATTAAATTGTGAAATAAATCTTCCGTCGGTGTTCTATTGTTTGGGGATTCCATCGAGCTTGTATCCAACTACGGTACACCTGGAGCGGCCGAAGTCAATCTAAGGTCGTAGCTTTCGGAAACCACTGTAATCCGCAGTTCACCTGGTATCTACAATTAAGTAAAGGTATTTATCGATTTTGGTTATTACCGTGTAGTGAACCGCGATTGAAATGAAGTAAAAGCTTTGAATTTGAGCCGATTGAGTTGCGACTAACGTTAAATTTGGTTATTTCAATTAACACTTAAAGGTGTTTGCGTGAAGTTAAATTAAATTAATTTTGTTTTGTGCGTATGTAAAAGTAAATCGTATTCCCATATAAAAGATAATGTAACGATATGTAAACTATATTTTGTTTAGTTCAAAGTGAAGTTACGGAAGTATATTATTTTTAACTTATATATTTTTAGTTTAATTAAATTGTTTATTACTTATGCGGTCAAGGCCTTGAAGTTTAGTTGTATTATGTTTTATTTGAAAACGTCGAGTTAACGCTATTATTAGTATTATTTTCTTTTTATATATTTTAATTTTTGGTATTCAGATTGTTTTTTTTTCTTGTTTTGTTTTACTTACTTATGATTATTTCATTTCTTTGATTCAAATTTGTTTGATATTCATTATTACTTGTTATTTTTTTTTTAAATATTCGATCAATAAATGTTAAATTGTTAAATGTAAAGAGCTTTTATTCATTCAGCTGCCGCATACGTAATTTTTGTTTTTAAGTGTATTTCACAATAGTTACAACTCAAGGTAAGTTCCGGGGTTGTAACCAACCAGATGAGCTTTTGGGTAATCAGGGGTCCGGAAGCTACCCTCATCGTGACCTTGATTGGCGCCCTTACCGATTTTTGAGTCTTTTACCGTTTTAGTTCGATTTTATGTCGATCTCGTTTCCAATTTATCACGGAATTTTAAATTATGACCCACCCCTTTTCCATTGAGCTAGTGGCACAACATCGTTTATGTTACCTCGTTTCAGGCAGTGACCGTGTGTTAACTTTGGCATGTAACATTCACTAGTTTCGCATCTAGTCAAAGTTAATAGTATTGTCATACTGTACTACGTGAATTTAATGTATGGAGTGTTGCTGACTCTTCAGAGCTTGTATCAACGTTATTAACTGTGATATTATGTGATATCCGATATCTTAATTGTTACTATATATATAACTCTGCCTTTTTTATTTTCTTAACCTCTCTTTCTTTTGTTGTCAAAAATAAATATATTCGTTGTTATAACCTGGGTTTTGTGATTTGGTTTTTTCAGTATTAGATAGGATCCTTACGTGTGGTTTAACGTGATGCGACTACGGTTAGGTTTAAACACCACGGGTTTCTGCAACCTCGGATCGAGATACGCTCGATCAACGCAAGAGACACCGTAAACGGTCTACGAATGCCTCCCTGCCGATTTAGCTTCGAGATACAGGTCTCTTGTCAAGCACGGCATAACACGGACCACTATCTAAGTCCTCCCGATTAAGCAGATCGGTACCCAAGCAATAAACGTGCTCCTACGTTCGGGGTTTTACCCCCTAGTCAGCATGCGGCTTTAACCACAACCACTACGAGTCCATCCTTAAAATGACCGGGCAGAAGGGCGCAGCATGGCACGCAAGCGTTGCCAAGACCGCGGTCAACATTCCGGGGCTCCCGAGTCGCCCGTAGTACCGTAAAAAGTCACTGTTGGACTTTTCAAAACCAGTTATCGTAAGGAATCCACCAGACAAAAACCGACTCCTACCTATTTTAGGTCCTGCAACCTGAGGCGTAGGTGACGCCAGCTAGAGTTGTGCAGACTCGCCAAGCCTGTTGGTTCGAGATCAGCCGTGCCGCGTCTATCGGTGTGCGAGCGCAAAGAGGCTACGCACAACGGGACTACGGTTCGTGCTGGCTCTTACCACTCTACACTTCTCCCTACCTGCATACTGCATTCACTCATGTCATCATCCTACATACGCACACATACATAAATAAGCGCAAAACCACAACACTCAAGGCACAGCCTTTTTTCGCTCTAACACACTCTCAGCAAACTCTCTAAACCTCCGCCAGGTCTTCTCGTCATTCAAAAGCCTGCTAAGATCCGAACTAACTTCATCTCCTTCTAAGGGAAACCTTAGATCTGCCCTCTCACGAAGATCTGCGTACAGTCCACACTTTAGCAACACATGCACCCAATCCTCATCCTCTTCATCACACAAGCACAAAGCACTCTCCGCCCTACCAATACGATTCAGATACCCGTTGAAACACCCGTGCCCCGTGAGGAAACAACCGACTGCCCAACCGATGTCTAACCGCGGACATTTTTCCACCGTCAGTACATCTCTCATAAAGCGAAAAGTCACTCTTCCTTTCTCGCATGAATTTCACCGATCCTGCCAACACTCAAGAATCCTGTCTTTCAAAATCTTTTTCACGACATTCTTACTCTCTGCTCTCTCTACCTCATTCAGCAAATCGATAGGATCGCGCGGGATCCGCTTCCGCACTACATACAACTCGCCTCGCATACGAGCCTCCAAGTCCTACGGAACGACGCCAAAGAGAACTTGTAAGGCCTCAGTCGACACCGTCCGACAGACCGGAAGCATCCCATACAAAACAACTCTCTGCGCACGGTTCAGCAAAACAACCATTCTCTGAAGATTCAAACGACAAAACCAGACACTCGACGCGTACAAAGCACAAGCCGACATCATGCCCTGATACCAGACTCGAGCGGCTGCACCTCTAACGCCCCATTCTTTCCTGAGAACTCGTCTCATCATCCCACTCAGCTGAACGATTCTGCCACGCACGACCTCCATGTGACGATTGAAGCTCGTCCTCTCACCGACATAGACGCCTAGATAGCGAACACAGGTAGACAAGCTAACCTGGCTGCCCTCCAGACGTATCGCCGGTGGTCTTGCGACCGCGAGAGATCCCTTCAACATCAGCATCTCGGTCTTCTGTCGCGAAACACTCACGCCGACACTTAATCCCCATTCATTGACCATATTCAACCACTCCTGACCCTTCTTCTCCAGCACTGCCCTGCTCGTACCTTCCACAATAAGTGTTAGGTCGTCTGCCACACATTCACACCCGCCGCATCTCAATTTCTCCAAAAGCACATCCATCATCATATTCCAAACCGCCGGGCCGCAAATCGACCCCTGCGGACATCCTTTCAAAACCCGCCTCTCAACAACGTCCTCTACTCCCTGGAGCCAAATAATACGCTCCCTGAAGTAATCATTCCACAAGTTTAGCTCCTTACAACCAACTTCAGCTAATCGCTCGATCACACTGCTCCAAAGGAGGTTATCGAACGCACCTTTGAAATCCACAAATATACCGAGCACGTATTTGTACTCCGATGCACTCACAATCTCCTTCAGATGCCACCAGGCATCTTCAGTCGATTTCTTTTTCTTGAAGCCAAACTGCCTTTCACTTCTAGGCCACGCCAGAGTCTCAAGCCTCACAACCAGCATTCTCTCAATAATCTTTCCAAAGACGCTTAACAAACAAATCGGCCTGTACGAACTCGCAACACTCCTGTGCTTAAAAGGACCTTTCAGAACCTCAATCCCCCGCGCCTGCTTCCATGGCTCAGGGAAAATAGCTGCCCGTAGGCAGGCATTTCCAAACGCCAGAAAGTAAGCCCCAAGTTCACCTACCACGTGCTTGGCTAGGGCTCGACACCGTCAATGCCGGGGGCCCTGCCAGTTCTCAGACGTTTTACCGCATACCACATCTCATCATACGTGAATACACTTGGCGTCACCTCGACGCGCTCATACATGCGATCATCATACACTACATCTAAGGGAAACTGCTCACACAACAACTTCTCCGCACTTTCGCGCCAGGTCATTAAAGACCCCTTGTCATCCACGATACTACACAAGTCCATTCGCTTCTTTTTACCGCGACAAGTCTTATAGACTTGTCCCCAAGCATTCGCATTTCCCTCAACATCTACAAACTCTCTCCAATTACGCTCCTTTTGCTCACGAATACTCCTCATGTACTCACGCCTGAGCATCCCAAACCTCGTTCTCGCACACTCAACAGCAACCACATCATTGCCCTTTCTTACACGCTGGTACTTCTTCCTCGCAGCTCTTACGTTCCTCCTCAATCGCTCCAGCTCATCGCACCACCACCTAACCGTTCTCCGCTTACGTACACAGCTCCTCTTCTTGAGTAGACAGTCACAAGATTGCCTAACCTAATCAAGGAACTTGTCATACATAACCGGAACTGTCAGGGAAGAAAATTCTTCCACTGAGCAGTCCACGTTCAGTCTTAAGACGTACCGGAAGGCATTCCAGTCAACATTCCTACTACACCACCGACTACTTTCGTTCAAAGAGACCTTCTCTTGTCTGGCATATTTGACTGTGATCGAAATAGCGTTGTGATCGCTAATACCGACCCAGTCATCGTGCACCAGCCACTCCGTCTTAAAGAGATCGACCCAACGCTCACTAACAACTGTAACGTCTATGTCACTTTCGCCAGCCGGGCCGCTATAAGTAAACGTCCGACTGTGCTTGTTGACAACACACAATCTTGTATCGGTCAAACACTCTTCCAGACACTCCGCTCTTCCATCTCTATCTATAGCACGTTCGCGCATACCAATAATAAACGCACAACCTGTCAGCGTATCACATACCTCTCTAATGTACGCCAGATAAGGCAGTATAGAACTACCGTACCGACAGTACACAGAGACCACATACACCTCAAGCTCTCCCTTCCTTAGCTGCACACATACACCACTCTTATCAGTCAGCTTCGTAACCATCATCGCCTGTAAGGAGAAATTGTCGACAACAACCGCCGATCCTCCGTCCAGACTCAAGTATCCAACAACATCAGCCGGAAGACCAACTATCTTGCTCTCACGCACGAAAGGTTCCTGCAAGACCGCGACTTGCAGACCTTT
The DNA here is from genome assembly GCA_035610365.1 of Aquatica leii. Classification (NCBI taxonomy): domain Eukaryota; kingdom Metazoa; phylum Arthropoda; class Insecta; order Coleoptera; family Lampyridae; genus Aquatica; species Aquatica leii. Next base: position 5,138,555 of record CM069437.1, read on the forward strand.
CTCACGCATCAACGCCCCAAGTTCATTCATGCTACCAGCCGCATTCATACAGTTCAACTGTACAAGCCTGAGCGAATCGAAGACTAAACATTTACTCTCTCCCTAGCACGCGCTACCCTCCTCTCATATTCAGGGCACACTTCAGACATGACACTATGGTCAGCCTTCAGTCCCCTTACCTTGCAGTTCCGACAGCACACGCCTTTTTCACACGAGGAGGCCACATGACCTGCCTCGCCACACTTTAAGCACATCCGTTCACGCTCCTTACATTCACGAAGCACGTGATCGTAAGCGTGGCACTTGAAGCACCGCACAACTCCCACATGCTCCCTCACTCTGCAACTCTCCCAACCGACAAACACACGCTCCATTTTATGAAAAAGTTCCGCCACCACTCCAGGAACCTCTATCACCACATTCACCTTTGCATCCTCGCCTTTCATCTTCGTTCTCACCCTCGCCGCGAGCTCGAACTCCGCTTCCGGACAAACACCAGACTCTTTGAAATTCTTGTCAAAGATCTCCTTTAATAGCGCCTTGTCGCTCGTCTGCGCTTTCGGCACGTCGAAAATGAGGACCTGAGGGCCAACACTTCTCGGCGCGTCAAGACGGAGTCCCGCTCTTTCACACGCACCCGATTCTCTCAACTTGTCGAGATCACCACCAGACTGGGTCTCGACCATCACTCCGCCTTTCACGCGCCTGAGAGCCACGACTCTTAAATCGGGCAGTTCAGGGCTAACATTCTTAAGGAGCTTGTCCTTAATTACTTCCGCACTATCCTCAGCCTTTCTACGCACGACAACCACATTCGTAGCCTTCCTCCTTCGAGGACCCATTTGCGCTGGCGCTTTGACTTCCACCGGCTTAAGAGCCGGCCTGGGAGCCAGGCGTCCACTTTCTACAAGCCTGCCATCACTGGCACCACCAGAGGGGGTTACAACACTCGCATACGTCTTAACCACTCCCTGTTCAACCACACCCTTATTTTGCCTACACTCGCTAAACTGACCCTTTAAGGTAGCATTTTCAACCATTAACCTGATGAGCAGGTCCTCGTACCTGCTCACCGTCGCCAGAACATTCATACACGCTAGTTTCGAGACCTTATTGGTCTCCGTCAAGAGGAATTTGCTCAATTCGGAGCCGATCTCCCGCATCTTGCACAAATGATCAGCGTGAGCGATCGGTTCCGTGTCACCCTCGCTGTCTGTGCGAGCTCGCTTTGAGCTGGCAACAGAGCTGCTTCGGCTGACAGGTCCCGATGCTACACTCGAGGCCGTGCTACCACCCTTCCGGGTCTCCTTCGGTACTTGCAGTCTACTACTACCTGCAAGATGTTGCGTACCCTCAACCTCCATTGAGGTCGGCAATTTTCTAGGCGGCGCAGCCACCTTCTCAACTCCCTTCTCAGCCGTTCTTAGTATTAGATAGATCTAAACGGTGTGTTTTATTACTAGATTCCAACCGTTTTTGCGCACCGCGACCCGCTTGCCGAATTATACAGAGTTAGCTGCCGCCAATTACGGTAGATTAATTTCTAATATTGGACCCTACGTTTCATAATATTTTTGATATATTTTAAAATGTATTTCTGATCTACATTTGTTTGTACTGACATTTCAACTTTCGCTGGGTTGCTTCCGTAACCAGAACCTCAGTATCTAGTAGCAGTTAACTATTTTTTTTTAGTTTTATACGTTAGTGTACGTGTTTATATGTGTCGATATTTAAACTTGTTATCATAGCTGTGTATTTGTGACTTAAGCTTGAAATGTCTCAACTTTCCGATGTATATTGATGTATTTTATTACAAACCAATTGCTTCATAAATAAAAACAAAGAGGTTTCTTTGTCTGCTTTGCCTTTCCAACTAAAAGGATCACCGGACATAAAAATTTTTGGTCAACACTTGAATAAAAGCCCTTATTTTTCGCAGCCACAGCGAGATGTGGCTGTATATAATTGGTCTGCGGGTTTTAGTTAGGTTTATTAAAATACGTGTGAGTTACATCACAAGCTCAATTTCTGATTTGGTGGATTCTGGCTTTCTTTTTGCAAGTCTAATTACAGCGGACGGTACTATGGGCGATTTGGAATACCCCGAAAGCTTGCTTTCGTTCAGTCATTTTGTGGGGAATCTTATAGAGATTATAGTTAAAACCAAATGCTGACTACAACGCAAACGTAGAAACACGTTTATAACTCAGGTACCAAACTGTTTAATTGTAAAGATAGTGATCCGAGTCATTTTGTGCTTGCTTGGAGACATGTATCTCAAAACTAAATCTGCAGTAAAGTAAAGGTTCAATTGTGTTTACACCTTGTATTTGTTCCATTTATACACTGTGTATTTACGGTAGTTTTGCGTTGTATTTGAGATGACAATACCCAAACCCACACGATCAAAAACCACGATACATACACTTGTAATCACTGTGAATTCGGCGTGTCTACATCGTAGATACGCTGTGTATGTGTATGCTATGTTTGTGTTTTAGTATGATGTTTTTCCCCTGATTTATTCTTAAAACGCCCACTTTTCATCGCATCGGTAGAGATAAAATGTCAAATTTTAAACGCGATTTATTCGTCCGGTAAAATATGAATAACGCGGACATCATCTATCGTTGTGTACGCTCAACAAAGATTTTATGTTTGTAGCTTAATTGAATTCTTCCGGAATTGTCTGTAGCGGGTTTCCGTACCTCCACACGTGTTGTTTGTCTGTGGAAATAATAAGCAGGTATTGTAATTGGGAAAATTTTCATGATGACGTCACGTCACTATAGTTAACATTATCTACACCTTTGAAGGGTTGGAAACGATTATTATCGTATTATTTGAGGGAAACTCTGCGCATTCGTTTATTTTCATTGATCGTATTATTTATATAGGTTTTACTTGTGATACCACCGTATGTACGTCTGTGTTAGATTTCAATTAAGTTTTAGAAAATGCTGGAAAGGTGCCGCTAGCTAGTCGCATGTTTTGCAAAAAAGTAATTGTAAGTATTATACTTTCTATTTTGGTGGTCAGTTCATTGTAATAACGATTGTACGTACATGCTAGGTTATTAACACAATTAATTATGTAATCGTTTTGTTGTGTCACATATTATCATATGGTGCGCTTTGATTCACTTTGTTATACGACGTGTTGTTTAGTCAAAGGATTATTTAGTATTTTGTCTGTAATACCGACCTACGTGCTACTGATTAATTAAACTTATATACATCTAATTATGTATTTTCTTCTGATAAAATAAATACACTCTGTGTTACCACTTCTTTCTTCATTTGTTTTATTACAGTTTCGGGTAGATTTAAACGGTGTCTCCCACTCTAGTCTTTTATCGTTTTGACGTCTTTTCAGAATTTATTTTATAATTTAGCACCACGAAGCTTACGACTCGATCACCGGAATAACTGAGTTAGTCGTCGCAATTTTAAGTTACCAGAAAAACCACGTAACAATCTCCGGAGTTATTAATCGTGTAAATACTTAGATAAATATACAAAATAGACACAATGGAACTAGAAACGATTACACGGTGTACAAATAAAACAAACACATATTGTAAACATTGTGGTTTTAAGACCGCTATTACAACGTTTCTTCAATTACTGTAGCCAAACCAAAACAACTTTAAAACTTTGTATTGGAAACAAACAGACGTGAACAAAGTTTGTTTAACAGCAAGACCAGTCACAATAAAATCTATAAAACGCCGCCTCAAAGAAAAACTTTACCGAAAATCAATAAACGTAGTACAACAAGTGTCTAAGCACGTGATGTTAAAGATTGCCATAGCAACAAGCATTAATATTCCAACACCTTAAATCAACTGATAAATAACGTTAATTAATTCTAATTTTAAAGCAAAGCCAAGAACGACTTGCGAATAACAAACTTCTGAAATAAATAATGTAATAACTTCAACTAACCAAACGTATAAGAAAACCGTCAAGAGCGGATCTCATTTTTATTCGGCGTTTGAATTATGAATGAAGGCGAGTAAAAAGTAATTCAGTTAAAATCCTCAACTATTGAATAAATATTTGGATTTGAAAGTTTTTCCCCTTTTATATACGATTCGTCGGTTACTGAAACTCGTTTTCGGGATAAAGGAAATGACTGTTTTCGTTCAGATAAAATTTGTTGTATGTTTAATGTTTGAGTTTGTGCAAAGGTGAAAACATTGTTAAAAGAAATTCTCGAGCCGTATAAACAACAAATATTTTTTCTTTTCCGCATTTCCGGAGTTTTTCAATTTTCTTATCTGTAAGAGTTTTTCTGTCGGGGTGTATTGGAAAGCCCAGTTGTTAACGTTAGTCAGCTTAATACGACTAGCTTTATTTGGATGTTCTCACGTTCTTGTTTTTTTTGATAAATATCTTTGTTAAAAAGTTTTTTTTTGCCGAAGGCGCGGGCGGCTAAACTTCTATCAAATCTATCAACTTAATTCTATATCAAAGTAAATCAAGTGTGTGAGACGTTTTTATAATAAGAAAGTTTTTCAAGATTTTATTTTGTCAAAGTTTGCTCGTGCAAGGGATAAAAACAACCAATTACATTACATATTCCTGGTGCAGATACCCGCTGCTTTCAGACGCGTCCCTAGGTGGCGGATAAGGGACGGTCGGCAGCTTGCTGCAAGCTACTCGGGAAATAAAATATCCAGCGCAGACCAAATGGTGCGATGAGGAGAAAACGTCAGAAATAAATTCAAATATGGTTGATAAAACTAGTGATGTAACGTTTACTAACCAGGGGGCGGATTTCCAAGATACGGCAAAAGGAGTCTGCAAACAAGCCTCCTTGCTGTCATCATACAGCAATCGTAAAGAAACCCAAAGTGAACTCCAGACCTTGAATGCCACTTAGAAGAACAAAGAAGATAGTATTTGTAAAGACGTAGGAGAGTGCGAAAATACTGAAATCCCATCAAATAAATACAAAGAATGGGTTACAAAGCTCTTCAGTCCCTTTACTATAGACGACCGTTCAAAAAACAAGAACTTAAACGCTAACTTATTATCTCCCTGATGTATGGAACAGATCGCAAACAACTGCATTAAGCAACAATATGGAATAGGTAGACTTGACTTGGGATTATGGAAGCAATAGATCTTGTTATGTTAATGTGTAAAATTTGTCCTCGACACGCTCACTTTTCGTGGTTCATTGTCAAATTTTAAAAACGCGATTTTAGCGGTGTCTACGCCCAACAAATATTACGGTCCAATTTTGTGTTTATTTGATTGAAAGCCTATTCGGGGTGAGTTGTTAAATTTTTTTTGTATTAAGGGTTTAAATCGATTCTTTAGCAGATTTCCACACCTCCACCTGTATTCCTTATCTGTGGAGTTGATAAACACCTGTTACAATTGGAAAATTTCCATGATGTCACGTCGCTGAAGTCCAAAGGGTTGAATACAATCTTATTGAAGGGAATAATAACCTAAGTTGCGAAGTTAATTAGAGGGAAGCTCGGCGCATTCGCTTATTTTAATAATTGTATGAATTAAATATAAGATTTACTTGTGATAACGCCGTATGGACGTTTCCTGTTGTGTTAGATTTTGATTGAGTTTTAGGTAATACTGGTACGGAATTAGCTAATCCCTTACTAGATAAAACATAACTGTAATTATTACATTTTTTACTTTAATTCTTAATAATTTGGTGGTCAGTCGACCATATGTACATACTAGGTTGTATATATAAGTTTAACTTTATTCATTGCCATTTGGCTTACAAATTTGGTCGTGTTGTCTATACATATATACTACATTTTCTTATCCCTTCTCCCCCCTTAACTTTTTCCTCCTGCTCCATACTTCCTCCATCCATTCCGCTTCTTTTCCGTTTTCATCTGAGATATCCACTAGTTTCATCACCTCTTCTCTTAGTTCCCTGCATCTCTTTCTCGTGTGGTTAAGGTCTTCCGTTTCTTCTCCACATAGCCTGCACAACTTTTCTGGTTCTTCTATCCAATATTTGTTCCCTAACTCCTCGTTGCCACATCTGAACCTTGCCACTATTTTTTTCCTTTTGTTGCTTTTAATCTCACTGTCTTTTAAATATTCCGACACCCCTTCACCCTTGATATCTTTATAATTCCTATTATATCTGCTCTCTTTTATCTTTGTCCATCTTTCTTGTTTTTCGATGTCTCTATCTCTCCTTATTATTTCTTCTCTTGTCCCTACCCCCTCTTCTCTTAATCTCTCCACTTCTTCACTCGCGTACCCGTTTCTTTTGTAATACTCTTTTCTGCCCTCCTGCCCGTACTTCACTTTCCCTCCCTTTATCTCTTTCCAACACTCTTGCAGTATTTTGCAATCTGTTCTTTCCCTCATTTCTTCCTCGTATTTTATTGCTCTTTTTCCTGTCTCAATCCTTATTTTTTCTATCTGAACCTCCTCTCTCACAATATACCCCGGTGTATCCCTGTCCAATCCTAACACTCATCTCCAGTATTTTTCCTGTAGCCCCTCTACCTCCCTCCACTCCTTCCAGCCCCATATTTCCGCTCCATACATTACCACCCCCTTTATTAATTATTCGAACAGCAATTTTTTTTTATATCCATCTTGAACACTCTTTCCCCCACACCCCAGACTTGTCCTATTAGCCTGTTTCCTTTCTTCATCCTTTCCTTTATGTGTTCTCCCTCTTTATTATCCTGTTTCATCGTGTAGCCCAGATATGTAAATTCCTTCACTTGTTGCACTTTCTCATCACTCCATCTCCACTCCTCTTTTTCTTTTCCCCCCTCCTTTTCTAAATATCATTATCTTTGTTTTCTCCGTGTTTACTTCCATGTCTTTTTTCATATATTTCTCTAGCGTTTTCATCATCTCTTTCATTTCCTTTTCCTCCTTAGCCACCAGCACTATGTCATCCGCATACGCCAACGACCATACCTTAGCTTTCCCTACCACTATCCCTCCTGTCTGTTGTCCTCTCATTGTCTCTTCCAGATCCCCCGTATATACCGAGAACAGGCTTGGGCTCAGTGGACATCTCTGCCTCAACCCTCTCTTTGTTATGAATTTCTCACTCTCTTCCCCATTCACTTTAACCCTGCTTCTCGTTTCTTCGTATATTTCCTCTATTCTTTGTATTAATCTGTCATTGATTTTTTTTCTTTTCATATATTCCCACAGCTTTTCCCTATTCACTTTGTCAAAAGCAGTTTTTAGGTCTACGAATAGTGCTACCATTTTTCCTCTTTTTTTTTCTAGTTCTTTATTTGCTAAGTATTTCATTATATATATGTTGTCTATCGCCCTTCTTCCTTTTCTGAATCCCGCTTGTCCGTCTGGTACCAAACTTATTTCCTCTATTTCCTTCTGTAATCTTTCTTGCAGTATTGTCGCGTACAATTTGTATGCCGAGCTCAATAATGTTACCCCTCTATAATTCTCGACTTTATTTTTTTCGCCTTTTTTATGTATTGGGCATATTATTCCCTATCTTCATCTCTTCGGGAATCCTTCCCCTTTCCATATTTTATTTATTATTTCCGTCATCCTTTTGGCTACATTTTCTCCCCCGTATATCCACTCTTCTCCTTGTATCCCATCTTCTCCTGTCGCCTTTCCTTTTTTTATATTCTTTATCGCCTCTATTACTTCTTCCTCCCTTATTCTATCCCTATCTCCTTCTTCTTGACTTACTACCGCGTCTTTCCTTTTTCTTTTTCCTGCTTTTGTTCTTCCCCTCCCAACAGGTTCCGAAAATATATCTCCCATTCTTTAATTTTTCTTCCCTTTGTCGTCCTGTTTTTTTCCTCTGCTTCTTTAGGTACTTCCATACATCTTCTTCCGTTTTTATTCCTTTAATCTGCTCCTCTTGTTTCTTTTTGTTTTTCTCCTTCTTTCTGTCGCATGTTTTTGTATATTTTACTGCTTCTTTGTATTCTTCTTTTTCTTTCTTCCCTTTTTTCCACTGTCTTAATGCTCTTCTTGCATTTTGTTTTGCTTCCTTGCATTCCTTATCCCACCATTTCTTCCATCCAGTTTTCTCCCCCTTCTATTTTCTAAATCTGACTCTCTCTGTTGCTTTCTCCATCATCTCTCTCATTTCCTCTACACTTTCTTGTAATTCCTTCTCTATCCATACCGTTTTCCCTATTCTCTCTTTATATCTTTTTGTACTCTCTTCTGTCCACTTTTTTTAGTTATGTACATCTCCTCTTCCTCTCTCTCTTCTCTTTCTCTTCCTTCCATTGTTAATTCCAGTGGTTGATGGTCTGACTCTACCCTTTCTCCCACCTTAAATGTCTTTACCTTTTCTGCGGCCTCTTCATTTGTCATTACAAAATCTATTATTGATTCTCCCCTTCCTCCTATGTACGTAAATTCCCCCTTTCGATCTTCTTCACTGTTCACGTTCATTATTTCCCACCCTTTTTCGTTGCACAATTCCAGCAGTTCCTCTCCCTCTTTAATTATCACCTTGTCCTTTGTTTGTCTCTTTCCCGTCCCTTTTCTTTCTTGTATTCCCCCTTCTTCCCCTATTCTTGCGTTGGAGTCCCCTCCTACTATTATCAATCCCTCTTCCCTCTCTTCTATCATCTCTTCTAAGTTTTTCCTTGTCTCTTTCATTCTACTGCTATAAACCGTCAACACTTTTATTTTTGTTTTTCCCCACTGCATGTTCCTTTCTACAACTCCTCTTCTCTGTTACACTTTCTCCTTCTTTTCCTGGTTCAACCATTTTTTTCTTATTCCCGTTATTATACCCCCCTTTGCTCTCCCTTTTTTCTTTTCTCTTTCTGCATGTTGCACCACCCACTCAAATTCCTCTGGCAACTCTTTTTCCCACCACTCCCATTCTTTTTCTTCCATCCATGTTTCCTGTAATCCCACTACATCCTGTTCCTTGATGTACTTCCAGAAGTCATGTTCCTTGTTTTTTATTCCTGCTACGTTCCAAAACAATACTCTCAGCTCACTCTCCTCCCCCCGTGCTTCTTCCTTACTTTCTTTTTTTCTCCCTTCTTTTTCTTTTCCGTTTCCATCTCTCATTATTCCTTTTCTTTGCCGTTTCGTCAACTTTCCCTCCTTTACCACCCCCCCCTTTGCCCTTTAGTTTTTTGCCTTTTGGTTCCCCACTTTGTCTTCTCTTTCTCTGCACAGTCCCCTATCCTTGTCGTTCCATATGTATCTGTCTCCGTCTATCTTTATCTTTCTGTACCCTACCCATACTCTTTTTCCTTCCGCTCTTCTTTCCATCGCTATGTTCATTATTTCTCTTTGCACTCTTCTTTCCTCCCATGTTAAATCGTGACTTATATATATTCTTGTATTCTTTAATTTCTTCTTCTCCTCCATTACCTTCTGTTTTTCCTCCCATCCTCCGATTTCCGCCACCACCATCTCACTTTTCTTCTATTTGTTTATTACTGTCACTTTTTTCACCTCTACTTTTACATTTAATTTTTCTTCCAGCATAACTGCTAAATCTTTTTGTGGTTTTTCACTTCTCCACCCCTTTATCACGATATTATTTTTTCTTTTCCATCTTTTCTCGTCTTCCGCTTTTTTCTCCAGTTTTTCTATTCTCTCCACCAGTTTCTCTTTTTTTTTCTCCCACTTCTTTTTTCTTTCTCCCATTTCTTTTTCATTTCTTTGATTTCTTGTCTTATTCCTTGCATATTTTCTTCCATCTGTTTCATCATTTCTCTCATTAATTCTTTTAACTCCTCTATTTCTTTCCTTCCTCCTTCTGTTCTTGAGGTTTTTCCTTCGTTCTCCTCCGATATCTTTTTAACGTCTGGTGATCTTATTGTTTTCTTTCCTCTTTCAAATATTTGTTGCCTTTCTTTTTCCTCTTCCTCTCTCTCTCGCTTTTATTCATCCCTTTCCCCTTTTTGTTATTACTTATTATTTATTATTTATTTTTAGTCGAAAGTATCATAGCATAACACACTCACATGCAACCTGCCATTAGCATTCGTTATGCTATGATGTACTTTTCGACGCTTGTTATGTAAATTTTAATTGATTTTTTAAAATTTTGTTTTCTTATGATTGCTTATAACACAATTTTATGTGTTGTAATAATAAATGTTTTTAATTAGATTAAAACAAAATTTACAGAAGATTTAAAATAATTATTATACAAATGTTAAAACGATTGGATGATTTAAAATAAAAATTTTATTCGCTTCAAAAAAATCTGTTTTTCCTTCCTGGTGTTACTGTAATGTAATGTACAAACAAATTGTAGCGCAATAAGCATAGTTAAGTGATTGCTTACATTTAATTTAGTGTTACATTCGTCCTACTCGTAAATTCAATTAACTAAATGAATGTACGCGTAACAAGCTTTTTACTTATCTGTTTTGGATTTATTCAATAGTAAACTAAATTAATATAGACGGCAAATTCAGAAACTTCTCAACAACTAAATGCAATTTCAGTGTTATTTTCGCAAAATGAATTATTCAAATGGAAATAATAGAATTAAATGTGTTTCTACAAGAGGCCCATTAAGCTTTCGATCGATCATATTTTTTTCATCCAACGTTGTATATATGATTAAATGACTCGGAATAATTACGGCATTTGCATGTGCTTGATGCTACAAGATGCTTATTGGATTAATGAAGATGGACACTTCTATTAACCTTGTTCTATTAAATGTTGAAGCTTTTTTGCAAAATTATTTTTTTATGAATTTAGAACTGAAAAACTGGAATGACTATAAAAACTCAACGAGCAATATGAAGTATTTTTTTGTATAGATATAGAAAAAACCAGACGAAAGATATTCCTACGAAAAAATTTGCAAACAAAAAATGTTAGTTTAGATTACATTTTCAAAAATTCTTAAATCAAAAATAACGATACCAAAGTAAAAGTAATTTCATTAACCATCGTAGTCAGAATCTCAAGATGAAATAATATACAGGGTGTCCCACTTAAGCGTGCTTCCTCGAGAGTTCCCTTATTAATAAAAATATCGAAAAATTATTTAAAAATAAGTTTTATCAAATCAAATTCTCCATCTGCTAAAACTATTTTCAGTTATACAAGGTGTTCCATATCTACTGGGCCGGACCCAACTTCATTTTTTCAAATGAAATGATACCATTTTTATTGCATTTTTGAATTTCTCAGTAAAAATAAAAGTCAGTTTAATAAGTCTTCTTTATACTTAAAACCGTTTGGTTTTTGACTTAATCCAAAAAAATTGATTTTGCAGCGTCTTACGCCGTTTTGAATATCTCGTGAATGATTTGAATTGAATTGAATTGAATGATTTGAACCATTTGATTTTAGAAGAAACGAACTACAATTGTAACTCTTTATACAAAGCCTTTCGTTAAAAAATCATTGAAATTTTTAACTGTCAAAAATTTTTTTTTCGTACGTCAATAAATTTACCATTGTGCTCTAAACACTTTCTCGTTCGCATTTTAAAGTCGTTGTCGACTTTTAAAATATCTGACATAATGTCTATAAAGGCAGTTGTGATTCTGTGTCGCATATCCTCTGCTCTAGTAGCTTGATACGCATAAACTTTATTTTTTATGTTGCCCCAAAAAAAGAAATTGCATTTTGTACAGTCAGGCGAGCTTGCTGGCCAATAAATTGGCCTTCCTCTTCCGATCCACCGATCCTGGAAATGCGCGTTTAAGAAATTCTTGATTTCTGAAGTAGCATGACACGGTACTCCGTCGTGTTGCAGCTACATACTCTGCCTTACTACCAAGGGGGCATTTTCTAATAATTCGTGTAGCTGGTTTTGTAAAAATTGTAGGTACATTTTTCCATTCAGGTTCCCATCGAGATTAAATAAAAGTACTTTTTCGATAAGCCAATGCCCTTTGCGCCACCTTTTCTTGTGGATAAGTAAAGTACAGAACATCTAAGCTAGAGAAAAGGAAATCCGAGACCCGTAATCCCCAAAATACACCCCAAAATAAAACAGTGGTTCTCAACAAGAAAATGACAGTGTCGTTTATTAATTTACAAAAACATTTTTTTTGTTTACTTACGACAACCGACCTTATAAAGAAAGAGAAAAGGCAGGAGTCGAATCGTCATGGTTAACAAAATCTTTACTGCTTTTGTGGCTACGCCACTGGTAAGGTTATACTTATGACATAAATAACAAAAAAATTACAAAACAAGTCTAAAGTACACTCTGGAAGCAAATGTTTTTTACACACCGCCGCAATTCACTAACAGTAGCAATAATTATATACATTTGCGTAATTGATTGATTATAATCCATCCGTGGCCTTGACGTCAAGTTTGCTAGCCCGATAATTATCTGGGATGTATCCCCCGTAACATCACATCAACTTCGACGCGTACTTCCAATCTCTTTACATTAATTGTAACATTTAAATTAATGCAAGTGTAACCAAAAAAATAAGTAACGGTTAACACAGTTGTCTTCGGAGAGAAAGTCGCAGGCTTTGTGATGCGAAATTATAAATTAAGTTTAAAAAGGCGCTAAAACGATAAAAGATTAAATTAGGATATCGTTTAACTCTACCCGTACTGAAAAAAAACAATAACGCGACAGAAGTAATAACACAGAATATATCTTTATTTTATCACAAACAATAATTCCAAAGAGGACGAAGCAGGTACATAAATATAATTACGTAAATTTTCCAAACGCTAAACTTTTACATTCGAAGAAGGAATGACTTTATAAGATCACAAAAGTATATAACAAAAAATTAAGACTTCGAGACTCAACGCGCACTGCATACGACTTTGTGACGCACAAAATAATCTTATAATTAATTGTGTTAACCTAACATGTACGTACGGTCAACAATCGACATGATCAACGAAGTACTAATCGTAAAAGTAGAAATTGTAATACTCACAGTTAGGTTTTATACAGTAGGGGATTAGCTAATTTCGTATCTACATTACCTAAAACGTAATGTTAAATCTAACACAAAACGTACATACGGCGTTAACACAAGTAAATTTCGTTTTTAAAGCATATAATCATTTGAGATAGCGAATTCGCAGGGTTTCTCCTCGACTTAGTGTAGCAATTATTGGTGGCTTTTTCTCCCATAAGAAATCGCAACTTTAAACGTTTCCCCCTTGACGGTGTGAGTAGTTAAGTTATATTAACGTGACGTCATGGAAATTTTTCCCCAAATATTCCATCTGTTTATCTTCACCGATAAAGGAAGCGTGTGGAGGGTATGGAAATCCGTTATAGACAATTAAAAAACAATCAACTTAAACCCCCCATAAAAAAAGAATAGAACTACTCACCCCAAATCGACTTTGGATAGACACAAAATTAATTTACTTAGTCATGTGGAATATCGTAAAATAACTTAATGGTGAAAGACTTGGTGGGCCTAGAAATACACGAAGATAGTCTGTGTTGCACCAAACCTTTACGGAAAGTGAATAAAACACGCGCTTATAAAAATTGACAATCACCGACAAAAGGTGCACGTATCGAGGACAATTTTATAACAAGTTTATAACAGTTAAATAATAATCTTATAGACGGAGCAAAAGATAAAACTTTAATACGCACACATGCTAAAGAACATTGTTTATAAGTATATTAATTAATTCGTTTAGTTAAACATTTCAAGAATCGACGAACACAGTTAAATTGTTATAGCAAGTCGTGATTCGAAAGACCTTCAACAGCACCGATCGAGTTAGCGTCCATATAGCGTTTGTTTCCCAGTTTGTTCACCGTTGAAATAATGTGAAAGTATATACTTTTTTTAGAAACTCCGCCACCATTAGATCAATTCCACTTACGTGCGGGAATATACCTTCAAAGTAGAGTTACTAAAGCATGTCGTAGTCAACCTAATTTTTCAAATACGCCATAAGACTTAATTAACACAGTATGCTGTAAAAGTTAATTAACCGAGTACGCCATAAGAGCTACAATATGTGCTGGACAGAAATATATCTGTGCGGTTTCTCCGACTCGCACATCCGAAAGATTGATTTCGGATTTTGCAATCTTTTTGATAGTAACGCCGACACACACACCGCACCAGACGTGACAAAAATCAAAAGTGACCGGAAATGTCTTTATAAGAAGAACTACGCTTGCGACATCTGGAAGCATAAAACTCGAGCACAATTACTCGAGGTCAGGTACTCCTACGTTGGTGTTGGTGTATCCGTCACATGAAATAATTGCAAGGAAAAATTTAACCGTTACACGATTACTCGATCCCTCAACCCCATACGTTCAGTGACTAACGGTACTGAGTAGTTGTACGAGAAATAGGAGGGTTATTAGTATCATAATAATGAAATTTGTCTCGGTTAACCAACCTATTTTTGTGAAAAGTCGATTCATTACAAAAGAGAACTTCTTTAAAATAATCCTCCGCGACCCAAAATCCCTGGGCGGTAATTCTTGATGTAACTGAATGTGGCATGGATGGTATTTGTGTTGCTTTAAGATTCTTTGCATTGTTCCTGTTCATTACAGTTTCCCTAGCTAGCTCCCTCATGCTGATTCTTATTTTCTTAAACACACAATAAGATCCGGAATTGATTTTCTTCTATGCGAACCGAATTTCTTGTGTTCCTCGGCAAGGGATTTACGAAGCCATTGACGAGAAGACTTTTTCAAAGTCTTTTGTCCAAAAGCTCTTCTTTCTGGAAAACGCTGGGAGTAAATTACAAGAACGCCGAAGAAATCAACTTATTACTTAACAAAACAAAAACAGAAGGTATTTTTGCGGATATTTTTATTAATAAGGAAACTATCGAGGAAGTACGCTTAAGTAGGACACCCTGTAGAATAATTCAAATTATATAAGCTTTTTACGTAACAAATCAACTAAATAAGCAAATAATTTAATTTGGGTTCTGCGATAAGCACATAAATATCCCAGACATCTTGGTATTATCCTTGACGGATTAGTAATAGAGATTCACAAAAACATTATTAGAAAACTAACGAGAATTTATAAAGTCGTTGTGATGTAGTGGTTAAGCGCTTGCTTACTACGCCGACTAACCGGAGTTCAAATCCTGTTAACGCCTAAAAACTTATAACACCTTGGAAGGCTTTAAATATTTGGCAAATTGGTAAACAGTAATATTAAAAACATCTCAGTCACGTTTTTGCCGTCCGGATTTGCCATTAAAATGTAGAAATACATATGCAACCGGAAACTGCAAGAACGGTATATTCTGGTAACTTAGTTTATTTTTGACACGAGGCGGTGCTAGACGTGTATGTGTTATACTAAAAACATCTTGGTATAGTTTTCGTGTTGTATGAATTTTGCCCGGTCGTGTCATCTATGAGCAAACAACACGTGTGTTAATGCCGTGCCTAAGAGTTTCTAAATTTTAAATATCTTAGATTAACCACGCTAGTAGTGAGCAAATAAATTGCGATTTTAGATGTGTTAGTTGTGAAAAATTCGCTGGGTAAGGATACATTTTTATTTTAGAACGCAATTTGTTTTTCTTTTATTATTATAGCAGATTTGATCACCTGCACATTTTTGTGAAATAGCTAACCGAATGCGTATTATGTTAAGCTACGTTGTTATGAAATTAATACCACCGTTTAGATTTCCGTTACTGTAGCAAAGAATTACTACGAATTGGGGACACCCCTGTTTATATACCTTAAATGACTTCGGAAAGCTTAGCGCACCTTAATTTTAATCATCGTATAAAACTTGTAGCATTTTATTTGTGGTAACTTGCGTGTATATGTATCAGCTTAATTTTCAGAAATGTTAAGAGATTTTTCTTGAATATGCCATTAGCTAATCGCATATTACAAACGCTGAGTAAGTATCCTGTTTCATATATTTAATTATTAAACGTTGCGCTCTGTGCAATCACCAGAAGTTTGTTATAATTGACAGTGTTTTTGTTGTATTCATCAACGTTAATTGATTAAAAATAACTTTAAGCCATTTACATTTGCTGCTTATGTGTACGAGGTGTTGCCTAATTTAAGGGTCTCGTCTTGTTAGTTGTACTGCAATAATGTTGGCGAACTTTTAGTTGTTATATATTTCTTATTCTGTTTATTTTTTATTATCTTATGCTATCGTTGAAATAAATACACTCGTTTTGAGACTTGTGTTAGTTGATTTATCTATCTTAAGCGTTGTCAGGTGTAAACGGGAATCTGTAGTGTTTATTTCTCCCGTTTTGGCACTCTTAAATTTTTTACTATAACAGTGTTCTGTCGTTCATCGTGGGCAAACTATAAAAGTTCTAACATAAACAAAACAATCCCGGAACAAAACTCGACAACACTTTTTACTATAAGTAAAAACGGTTATTATTTACATTACAATCAAGTGTTAAATTCGTAAGAAAAAAACTAAACAAAGAAAAACTGATTTTTTATATTCAATCCACCCTGGTACTTCGTAACTGACGACAAATAGCATTTAGTTCGCTATTAAATTTATATTGATTAACACAGCCGAAGGAAATTTATGTAGACTCATTAAAATTTTAGATTCAGCAGCCGTCTTTACAATAGACGTACAACAATAATCCCGACTTTTTTTTAACGATAAATCCGAAGACTTTAATTCTTTACGTATTGTTAAAAGATAAAGCCAATAGAATCTTCTTCCGGAAAGAAGTCGTTAATTCGATTTACAACTTTAGTTTTTATTTTCTGGTCGGGAACATCTGTTAAAACTTTTTATAAATCCAAATTTAAGACGCAATTAAGACTTACTCTATTTAATTTTAAGGGCACGTTGGTTTTTATAATAGAAATTACAAATATGAAATACTGTTGAGACGTGACGTGGTTGGTAATAGGTACGTACCGAAATGTTTGTACAGTTTGTATTTGACCTGTAACGTTATATAAAAATAATACCACTAAAAGTATGTAATTTATACGGAAAACGGATGTATAGATTTTTGCCGTATGTTTTTCACTAATCAAAGTAGGTGGATTACAAACAAAAAAACAATAACATCCTGGAATTGTAAGTATAAACAACACTAATTGACTTAATAGCGACAGGGCCGTTAAGAAAAAATCCGAGCCGAGGGAATTAAAAAAAATCAGGAACCAGGACCCAGAAAGCTAAAAATTTATAAATCCCTAATTTCAATTTACTTCCCACGCACTTTGCTTAAAATATAGTGCCCCAATAAAACGAGTTAAAAAAAAGATTTCTTCGTTGCCATCCTTCTCGTCGGAGCTGTTTTGCAGTACCTCAAACTTTTAAAACTTTCATATAAAATATATACCCTACAAAATAATTAGAAAGAAAAAAATTCTTAAATAGTAATTATTGTATAAATAACAGACAATATTTTTATTGTTCAAAATTAATAAATTCTTACTTAGATTATTGAAATGTTATTGTTTTATTGTAAGGTGTTTAACGATTTAAACAGTTGCATTTGTATTCGAATTCGGTTTTTAATTTATAAAACTAGGACAGCTAGAAAACTGCAGCTTTTTTTAAATAATAAAATAATGAGCTTTTCTAAACGTTCTGTAAAAAAATTAAAAAAAAAAACATTTATAAACCATAAAAAAGTGCTTTTAATGCAAATTTTAAAAAAAAAATTTTGTCAAAGTTTAAACGGCAATTGCGTAAGGGTGCAGTGCAATAAAAGGTTGAAATTTTGTAACCAAATTTGGCAAAGAAGTTTATCCCAAACAAAAATAAACTCAATTTTTATTTAATAATGTACTGGACTCCCTCTACTGGTTTTATACTCCCATACTCTTCATAGCATCAATTCCAGCAGGTGATCAATTTTCTCTACAGTTATTGTATTTCAAGCAACTTGCAATTCATGCCGGAAAGCTTCCTGTTTCTGTATACAATGCTGTCTTCAGTCTTTTACCCATAATATTACACACGTGTTCAATAGACGAAAAGTAAAGGGATTTAAGTAACCATGATAAGAAATTTACAGTGGCCTCTGTGAATCGGCCCATAGAGTGTCTATGTAGGGACGAGCATTTTCTTGATTAAACAGTAGGTCTTTTAGCTGCTAAATAAATGGAAAACTATGGGGTTCTACCATTAACATATCGTCGGGCGTATACACCGCTCTAAACATTGATGTCGGTTTTGAGCCGTCGGGGGTAGTGATGTAGACGATAAGATTGCAATCCAAAACTTTTTATTTGACGGTAAACCGTTCGAGGGGTTACAGGACGACCTTCATTATCTAATCATTGATCCGCAATTGATCTGGTACACGAAAATTGATCTCTCATTGTCATAGTTGAAGTCAAAGATGGCGGCGTTGCACCTCATTTGTTTATCTCCATGTCTACAATTTTGACCTTTCCTAGTCCAAGTTTAATTTGATATCTTGTAACCTGCGTTTAAATTTTTGTACTTGTTTTAGGTCAAACCCTCGTATCCGCAATCGTTGACGTTTGCTTCTAGTTAAGTTATAAATACTGTTACAAATTGACAAATTCAGATTGCATTATGATTTATTAGTTCCGACAATTCTTGTTTAGTTTTTGAGATACGAGTAATTTAATATTGTTTAGCAGTTATTTGTGTTAACACCATTAAGAGTTTTGTTTATTCATTCTTATCTTTGCTTATAGTTGCAGGTACGGTGAAAAAACTTCATCAAACTTACGTGAAATCATATGTCAAATTTATTTTTTATCTTTGTTGTTTGCACTTTCATCACAAGTGTTTATGCTGCGTCGAGATACGGCGGTGATCACTACTCGACTTACATATAAAACACTAGCGTAATTTAATAATATATTTACAAAACACAATACGTACATTAATAATAATAATAAAACATATAAAAGAAAGAAACGATATCAAAAGTGTCGTTGGTTACGCCAAGTCTCAATAATAATAATAATCTGCCTACTCCCGGTAGTTTGCTCTCTGCCGGACGACCAGACTCAGCCGCCCATTAAGAGAAAGGTGCCTTAACCCAGCACTGATTCCCAAAGTGGAATGATTTGATTTGGGGGTTGCTTCTTTTAAACCGTTGCAGATACTCTCAGTCGGTCTAGAGCGGTAGGGCAACTCTGTGTGTGAAGTGGGATGTTGCGGTTGGGGTGGTGGAAACGTTTCTAGTGGAGGAAACAGTAACATTTTAACTTGTTGACAGTCCGTGTATTGCTTATAAAAGTAAAGACTTATTACAAAAGTTCCGGCCATTAAAAACGTCTCACAACTTCAAGCCGCGGTTGACAATTTCACTAAACTTATCAAAAAATGCATCACAAAAGCGACCAAATCTATTACAAAATCCAAGTCGGATCCGGTTCAACTACCACTTCACATTCGCGACCACAGAAAAAAACCGTCTAAGACGCAGATGGCAACGCACCAGACCCCAAACGACAAAAGAGTCCTCGACGCAGCTCCAACCGTCATTCAAACACAAATCGAGCAACATCGAAATCTTATCTTTAGCGACAAACTTAGTCCCTAAATGCACAAGATAACAGCGTGTGGCAAATGGCCAACATCCTAAAAGACAGGAACAAGCCACCCATGCCTCACATTCACGGTCCCCGGGGTCTAGTCTACACAAACCTAGACTAAGCCGAAGCTTTGCGCGACACACGCTCAAACCCCAATTCAGAGCAAACCTTCCAGACGACGAAGACTTTCGTCGCACAAACGCCATCCACCGCAAAGTCAGAATCATCCTGACGGCTATCCCAAACGAGTTTATTAAGCATACCACTCCGAAGGAAATCGAAACGGATATTAAAAATCTCAAACCGCGCAAAGCTCTCGGGAACGACGGCATTCCCAACAAAACCCTCAAACTTCTTCCCAAAAAGGGTATAGCCACTCTAACTGCATGTCTACGACTCCGACACTTTCCACGTCAATAGAAAAGCGCGAACGTCATAGTAATCCCTAAACCCGGAAAGGATCACGTCATGCTCCAAAACTACCGTTCAATCAGCTTACTTCCGACGCTGGGTAAGTTATTGGAACGAATAATTCTCACTAGATTACATGAACAGGTCGATATCAACCAAATCATCCCTCAAGAATAGTTCGATTTTAGCAAGAAACATTCCACCAAGTTTTACGCGTCGTTGAGCAGATCACCGACGGTTTCAACCACCGCGACGTCACCGGCGCCGTCTTTCTCGGCATCAAGAAAGCATTCGATAAGGTCTGGCATTGCGGGCTACTTTACAGGATGTATGGTCTAGGCCTCAATCACTCAATAGTCCAGCTCATCGGATCCTTCCTAAATCGACGCTCGTTTGCGATCAAACTTTTTACCACTAAGTCCACTCCACGACACACTGAAGCCGGCGTCTCTCAAGGATCTACGCTATTACCACTCCTATATAACATTTTCACGGCAGACCTCCAACAAATCGAAAAACTCACCTACACCTTTTACGCCGACGACACCGCCGTCTTGACTACATTCCGCTCACCCGTACAAGCCGAGAGAAGTCTTCAAATGGCCCTCACGTCACTAGAGAACTGGTACGACGACTGGAGAATACAAGTCAATCCTAACAAAAGCGCCGCCGTCCTCTTCAACCAAAAAAACATTGCCCTCACACGCCGCCTTCACATCAAAGGCAACGACATCCTCTGGGAGGACGAGACTAAATACCTCGGTCTCGCCCTAGACAAAAAACTTTTCTGGAAATTCCACATCACTCAGAAGCTGGCCTCTTCCAAAGGTCCGCTGGTAAAACTATATCCCATGCTGTGCCGCACCAGCCGCCTCAACGTCGACAACAAGCTTTTTATCTACAAGATGATCATCCGCCCCTCCATGACCTACGCAGCCCAAGTATGGTTCTACGCTACCAAAACTCACACCACCAGAATCCAGATCTTCCAAAATAAGATGCTCAGTATGATCGCAGACACTTCATGGTTTTTGCAAACAGACCGGCTCCACCAAGAACTCGACATCCAGATGATCGTAGATTTTGTCCTTCAACCCGCAGCTGCGTTCTATGCAGACCTCGCGGCCCACCTCAACTCTCTCGCCCTACGGCTTTGGGAATATAGCAAATTACCTTTGTTATTTAAAATTTTGAAGATATTTTGTGTGCACACTGCTTAA
This sequence comes from Aquatica leii, assembly GCA_035610365.1. Classification (NCBI taxonomy): domain Eukaryota; kingdom Metazoa; phylum Arthropoda; class Insecta; order Coleoptera; family Lampyridae; genus Aquatica; species Aquatica leii. The sequence goes on from CM069437.1 coordinate 5,159,611, forward strand.
TTATCCGTATGATGTGTTTTCGCTAATTTTGCATTTTCTTTGTATTGACAAATTCAGATTGCATTATGATTTATTAGTTCCGACAATTCTTGTTTAGTTTTTTAGATACGAGTAATTTAATATTGTTTAGCAGTTATTTGTGTTAACACCATTAAGAGTTTTGTTTATTCATTCTTATCTTTGCTTACAGTTGCAGGTACGGTGAAAAAACTTCATCAAACTTACGTGAAATCATATGTCAAATTTATTTTTTATCTTTGTTGTTTGCACTTTCATCACGAGTATTTATGCTGCGTCGAGATACGGTGGTGATCACTACGAGACGCGATGTAAAGCAAACTCGACTTACGTATAAAACGTTAGCGCGATTTTATAATATATTTACAAAACACAATGATACATTGATAATAATAATAATAATAATAATAATAATAATAATAATAATAATAATAATAAAATATATTTAAGAAAGAAACGATATCGAAACAGTCGTTGGTTACGCTAAGTCTCAATAAGTTTACTCTTGGCGGTGACGCGCGCGTGGTATGAAGCCGAGGTGCAATGCAAGTACCAAGTCTGAATCTGCCTACTCCCGGTAGTTTGCTCTCTGTAGACTGCTACTAAAGGTAAGTGCCGGGCAACTAGACTCAGCCGTCCATTAAGAGAAAGGTGTCTTAACCCTGCACTGATTCCAATATTAGAATGATTTGATTGCAAGTTACTTCTTTTAAACCGTTGCAGATACTCTCAGTCGGTCTAGAGCGGTAGGGCAACTCTGTGCGTAAAGTGGGATGTTGCGGTTGGGTTGGTGGAAATGTCTCTAGTGGAGGAAACAGTACCATTTTAAAATACCTGTTGACAGTCCGTGTATTGTTTATAAAAGTAAAGACTTATTACAGAAGTTCCGGTCATTGATAACGTCTCACAACAAATCTATCACGAAATCTAAGTCGGATCCGGTTCTACCACTTCACATTGGCGACCACCGAGAAAAACCGTCTAAGGCGCAGATGGCAACGCCCCCGCCCCCCAGATGACAAAAGAGTTTTCGACGCAGCTCAAACCGTCATTCAAACACAAATCCAACAACATCAAAATCTTCTCCTCAGCGACAAACTTAGTCCCTAAATGCACAAGATAACATCGTGTGGCAAATGGCCAACATCCTAAAAAACAGAAACAAGCCACCCATGCCCGCCATTCACGGTCCCCAAAGTCTAGTCTACACAAACCTAAACTAAGCCAAAGCTTTGGACGACACACGCTCGAACCCCAATTTAGAGCAAACCATCTAGACGACACAGACTTCTGTCGCACGAAAGCCATCCACCGCGAAGTCAGAAATTACTTAACGGCCATCCCAAACGAGCCTATCAAGTATACAACTCCAAAGGAAATCGGAACGGAGATAAAAAGTTTCAAACCGCGCAAAGCTCTCGGGAACGACAGCATTCCCAACAAAACCCTCAAACTTTTTCCCAACGCATGTCTACGACTCCGACATTTTCCACGTCAATGGAAAACCGCGGACGTCATAGTAATTCCCAAACCCGGAAAGGATCACGTCATGCCCCAAAACTACCGTTCAATCAGCTTACATCCGACGCTGGGTAAGTTATTGGAACGAATAATTCTCACCAGATTACAGGAACAGGTCGATACCAACCGAATCATCCTACAAGAATAGTTCGGTTTTCGCAACAAACATTCCACGGTTCACCAAGTTCTACGCGTCGTTGAGCAGATCACCGACGGTTTCAACTACCGCGACGTCATCGGCGCCGTCTTTCTCGACATCGAAAAAACATTTGACAAAGTCTGGCATCTCGAGCTACTCTACAGAATGTATGGTCTAGGCATCAATGGCTCATCGGATCCTTTCTTAATCGACGCTCGTTTGCGATCAAACTTTTTACCACCAAGTCCAATCCACGACACATTGAAACTAGCGCCCCTCAAGGATCTACGCTATCACCACTCCTATATAACATTTTTACGGCAGACGTCCAACACCTTCTACGCCGACGACACCGCCGTCTTGACAACATTTCGCTCACCCGCATAAGCCGAGAGAAGTCTTCAAATAGCCCTCACTAGACAACTGGTACGACGACTGGAGAATATAAGTCATTCCCAACAAAAACGCCGCCGTCCTCTTCAACCGAAGAAACATTGCCCCCCATACGCCGCCTTCACATCAAAGGCAACAACCTCCTCTGGGTGAACGAGACTAAATACCTCGGTCTCGCCCTAGACAAAAATTTTTTCTGGAAATCCCACATCACTCAGAAGCTGGTCTCTTCCAACGGTTCGCTGGTAAAACTATATCCCATGTTGTTCCGCAACAACAAGCTTCTTATCTACAAGATGATCATTCGCCCCTTCATGACCTACGCAGCCAAAGTATGGTTCTACGCTACCAAAATCCACACCACCAGAATCCAGATCAAAATAAGATGCACAGTATGATCGCAGACGCCCCATGGTTTTTCCGAACAGACCGACTCCACCAAGAACTCGACATCCAGATGATCGTAAATTTTGTTGGTCAATCCGCAGCTGCGTTCTATGCAGACTTCGCGGCCCACCTCAACCCTCTCGTCCGACGGCTTTGTGGCAAAGCGGCCAAAGTGTGTCATCCTAAATTAAATTAGAATGCAATGTTCAATCCAGTGAAAATGTTAGAAACCAAAGAGAAAACTCGGAAGTTTAATGCTTTAATTTCGTTTTGGTTAACGGATTTTATCCATCATCAAACACAACTATTTTTTTGGTAAAGTTATGGATGGAAAAAGATTTTCTTATCCGTCATTCCTCTTTGCTTTGTAGCGGATAGCCTTCAATTTACCCCAACAACTTTTTAGATCATCTCTGGCTGCTACACTTTAAGACTGCGGTCAACCAGAAAACCGAGATTATAATCAGGTGTTTAAATTGCTATTAATTACAAAAAAGTTTCGAATCAAATTTATAACCCTATGAGTTAGAGCTATTTTACGTATCGTCGCTTTAATTTGGTGCTTTGAGTAATTACACATCAAAGACCAAGTTTAAAACCACTATTCAAATACCGAATAATGTACTCTCGACCAAATTAAAACATTAAGTTGCATTTACGTTTTACTAAAATTGATTTACTTTCTTTTTATTTAATCAATTTTTCTTATTGTAGCCGATTATTTTATTATAAATTTATTTTGTGTGTTTGTTTATTGCATTTTTATTTTGTTTTTGATTCTTAATGTAACGGAGCTTTTACTGAATTAATTTGTTTGTAAATCAATTTCATTTGTTTGTTTTTTTTGGAATTTAGTAACTACACACTATAAAAGTAGGTTCCAATAGTGTGTACAACACCGGACGTGTTTTCTGGTTGGCAAGGTTCAAAAACCTCTTTTGAGCTATAAACCTTCCTGGTGCCCTTTGATGTTTACGTTTACTTTTGCATTTTCAAGATTTTATAAATCATTCACGGATTTCATAATTTAATTCACGGCCGTCTCCATTGAGCACCGGCAATTTTTTTATTTATGTTACTTTATCCGTGCAATTTTTGTTTGCATGTAACGCTCTGTCAAATTCGCTTAATTGGCGATAAATTTCACATTGTTAGGCTATAGGCATAAGCATATTCTCAAAACACGTTAAACAGAAGAACCACCAGAGATAACAATATTAAAATTAATTAAAACTGGCACGAAATACACACGATAATAAATCAGTAGAAACAAAAAAAGACGTCAGATATGCCATTACTACTTGATCCATTTGAAGAAAATTTTAATCGCTTACTACCTAAACTTTCCTGCCAAGCTTGGTACCACCTCTTCTTGGTGTTGAAATTTTAATGTCACAGGTTATATATTTGCTACAGCTCTGATTACAATTATTTCTAGTAAATCTTAACACAAATTATAGGTGCAATCAAATAATGTATTATTGCTCAAAGTATACATTTATACGATCAACACTTCATAAAACTAACTCTTTTAAATTATAACACGTTCTTATAATAGTATAAACTTTGGTTGTCGAAAAATTCGTACAATTTTATTCACAAAATTTAATCAATATGTGTAATATATATAAATAATATAATCTTTTTTTTTTCAAAAATCAATGATTACTAGTTATAACTATTAAATAATCTCGTTAAAAAACGTTAACGTTAGTTTAAATATACAGTGGAAACTACCAATGTAGAACTTGCAAAAGCAAATTGTTTTTAGATCACATAGTACACATGCTTTTATTTCAACCTGGCTAAAACGGAAATTTGTGCAAAGCGGAAAATTTCCGTTTTAGCGTATATGATTGCAACACAAAGTTAATGCAATGATTTAATTATTGACGAGGGTGAGTAGCAATATATTCAATAACAAAACAAAAGAGATTAATTTGCAACTGGTCATTTATGACATTTTGTGTAACTAAAAATTGGTAATACGTTATTACTAACTTACTGCTTATTAAAGTGATACCAAAATGACGAAAAAAATAATAAAAACAATAGCTGAAAGTACAGTACAATGTAAGAAGAAAACTATACTAATTGTTACCAACTAAAGTTGATTACTTAGTTAGTTATAATTGTTAAACCAACGCTATTCTAATCAAATTAACTCGACACATCAACTAAAATGCATTCGAATTTGCAAATGCGTTAAATAACAGTTTCATCGACTAATTTATCTTAAAAGCTCTGTCAGTAATGCCCGAAATTATACAAGTTTTATTACCCGTTAGAGATTTATGAGCGTAAACATTGAACGTTGTCTATGTTGGCAGTTTACAGCTTTATTAAGTTCATGATAAGGTTCCCTGTTCTATAAGATTTTACAATTGAATTGACTAGATTTTTTCACGTTAGACACGTTAAATGCTTGATACTAAAACAAAAAATATATTGTCCGAAATGCGTTAGGACACCGTGTTGTTGAAAACTAGTTGTTAACATTTTAATTTTCTGTACCATTACTTAAGTGTCTTAATTATGTTTCGATTTTAATTAAAGGATGTCGACATTAAATAATCCCATAATTATCAGCAAACATTTAATCTCGTCGTGTAAATGAAATTGCACTATAATTAACGATATGATTTTCTCAATGCTTTAGAAACGAAAACCATTGAATTTTAAACTTCATAATTTTAAAGCTTTTAATTAAGTTTTGTATTGAAGTTAAGCGCGTGTAATTATCAACTTTCGAGTTATTTTAAGGATTGTAATTTTATAAATCGTTTTAATTCATTCAATTACAATTTCCATATACTCGTAATACACTTAGCGGTGTACTCTACGGCTTGTACTTGTATTTTTGACACTCAAAAGTTTCGAGAGTTAACTGCTTTTATAATACGTTCGCTTTCAGCGTTTTGTTTACGCAAAACTATGTGTCGAATTTTAGCAAATGATTTTTGAGTCAAAATTAGTTTGTGTTTTTATTATGTTTATGTAATTAACAATTGTTACAATAAAACACTGTTTTGTAATCACGAACAAAATTGATTTTATTAGTAAATAGTTTATTGTATAACGAGTAGGGATAATGTCATTGCCAACAAGTATGAAAGTTGGAAGCCGAAGCGAAGGTAAGGGTCCAATTTATACGAGGTGGCAAAGCACATTCTTTACAAATTATACACTATGTATTGACGAACTTTGCTGAAGTCTTGTTTTGGTTACAACCAAAGATAAGCGTGATCGTGTACACAAAGTACATTTTGTTAAGTTAGGTCAGTAATATTGCTAAGAAATAAACGTTACTATCTGCTTTAATAATTTTAGTAAAAATTGATTTTGTAAATGATAAAAAATTAAAGAAAACAAAAATTAAATCAATACATCAATACGTTTCACGGATTTTACAGCATAATTTGCCGAATTATCAAACAATTTCCATTTGTTTAGATAGTCAGGATCAGGCTGAAATTTTTAATTGCAAATATCTTCACTTTAGACCAAATCTTTAAAAGAAAATTTTTCAATTAACGCCACAAGAAAACTAATCCTTGGATTATTAGTCGTATTTCAGATACACGCTGCATGTTTGTTACCTTAATTCAAACTTCTATCACAGACTATATTTGCTTCTAGTATATTCTATTCTTGTAGTTAATAAAGGATTTCGATTATTCTAATGCTTTTTGTATGAGATAAATTACATTCCGCACACGTACAGAACCAGAAGCTTTATTGAGATCAATAAAAGACAGGTATGCGGGTCCGTTCTGGTAATTTTACTGTTATTTAGTTCATTATGTAGTCATCATTGTTCAGTTCTGAATTTCTATTGTCCACCAGTTAAGATAATACACGTCTTAATCTTATTAGTAATAATTGTGGTATTTCAAAAGTTTTTCCAGTCTTTTTTATAAAACATTTCATATCTATCCATGAAGTATTCATGCGGAAGGAAAATCGTGTAAATGAAAAATACCAAATTCTTTAGCGAATACCAAATAGTATTTTTGGATAAAACTAAACGTCCATTATGCTTCAAAAACTTAATCAGTTTTGATTTAAAGTTTTATCATAGTGTAAATTGTGGCGTAATTTTTAATTATAAATGTTCACCTCCGCAATATTGAAAACCGATAATTGAAGAATACATTAATAAATTAGCATTTTGTTGCCAGACAGGCTCTGTAGTAACGTAATTACAACGCAATCTTTTAATTTTTTTTTATTATAATAAATTTACATTGATGCTACCAAAAATTGATCTATAAATCTAGAAGCGCTTTTTTATGAACATGATAAAGTGTGGATGCGTGTAAAATAAATAAAAAGTCAAGTTGGATTTTGTAAAATCTGTTTTGCTTTTACTCCCTTCTTCTGAAGTTGCAATTTGCAAAACGTCTTTATTAATTACGTGTCAATTACATAATTTACACTTTAATTAAATATTGAAAATATTTTTTGTAATAGCAAAAGCTTTCATAGTCAGAGTCTATACTAAGATGGGAACGTCTTCCGGGTTTGGACCATGTTTTACTCACTTTCGTAAGGGACTTCATCAGAACGCGAGAGAAATCGAAGCGATCGAAATCTAACTAAGAACCTCTCAAAGGTTAGGTAATCAACTTGTAAACCAACGCAGATTCTAAACTCTATAAAAGTGATTTAAGAAAAGTAGTCTCTGTATGTAAAAAAGAGTATTGTCACAGCTGGTTAAGCTCGACTTTAATCGGGTATAGACTACAGCCGTAAAAAACCTCTGTATTAACAATATCTACGTGGAGGATATTTCTTCTAAAACCTCCGTATTTTCCAAACTTTGCCACAAACTCGTCAAACTTTTGTGCTCTTTAACTTTTATTAGTCGCTGCCGTGACCACAACATCATTCCTGCATTCTTCAAAATTAAGGTGGGTAATGAAGTAAGGGTTTAAGAGCAAGAAAGAATAAATAATTAAATGAAAAGTGTAAAACCGTGGTGAAGAAGTATAAAACTGTAACGAACAAATTAGATTAAGGAGAATAAACAGTATTGAAACGTTCGAGAAGTTATTCTAAAATCCAAGAGCCTTCTCGAAGTTGTTATCCATCTTCGAGAACGTATATCGAAAGATATGGAACACTCAAGAATGATTTTCAAAATGTGTATATATACCGAAGAAACAAATCGTAGATCAGTTATTGCCGTAATGCAAAGACAGCAGTGTTAAGAAGATTACTCAAATCTAAATAAATAAGTCGTTAGCGCGTGTGTGTTGATAAATGTACCGAGAATAATCTTGTACGTGACTTTAGTGTAAACAAGTGTGTAAAGCTATCCGCGGACTTTATCTTATCTTCGTGTAAGTGATATAAATTAGTTGTAAGTGTTTTTATTAAATAATATTAGATTTAATTAGTTCGGTTAATTTATAAGTGTACATATTTCTAGTATAAGTAAAACATATTTTTAGTAGTTTAAATAAATTAGTTTTAATAATAAAATTCGTTACAGTATAATCGAGATGGTCAGTGATAAAAGATAATCTCTTACATTTAAGAAATTATTGCATTTAATACAAAACTAAAGCAAAACCACTACAAATTGGACGTTGTAAACACGAAAAGAAAGAAAAGAAAGTACGAAGGAATAATAAGGAGAAAGGACTAAATAAAAAAGAGAGAGAAGAAGAGGAGAAGGACAGACAAAAAATATTTGGAAAAGAGACGTAAACAATAAAATCACCAGACATTAACATGATAACTGAGAAAAACAAAGAAAACAGCTCAATAATAAAAAAAAAGAAAAGAAAAGAACAGAAAGTAATAAGGGAACTAAAGGAATTAATAAGAGAAATAAAGGAAACAAGCAAGAAATAAGGTAAGAAATTAAAGAAATAAAAGAAGAAATGGGAGAAAAGGAAAAGAAGTGGAAAAAAGAAAAAAAGGAACTAGTAGAGAGAATAGAAAAACTGGAAAAAAGAAAGATGGAGAAAGAAAAATAGTATTGTAATAAAGAGGTGGAAAAGTAAAAAACCATAATAGGAATTAGCATTGATGCTGGAAGAAATCTTAAACGTGAAAGTAAAAGTTAAAGAAGTGACAGTGACAAATAGAGAAAAGAAAAATGACATAGTGGTGGCAAAAATGAGAAGATGGGAGGAAAACCAGAAAATGGCAAAGAAGAAGAAATTAAGGAACACAAGAATTTATATAAATCACGATTTGACATAGGAAGAAAGGAGAGTACAAAGAAAAATAATGAACACACCAGTGAAAAAAATAGCGGAAAGGAAAAGAGTATGGGTCGGATACAGGAAAATAAAGATAGACGGGAAAAGATACATATAGAACGACAGAGACAGGCAACTGGGCAGAAAAAGAGGAGAGAAAACGAGTAGTCAAAGGAAATAAGGAATAATGAGTAATGGAAAGGAAAAAGACCAAAAAAAAGAAATTAAAAAAAGTAAGAAAGAAGCAAGGGAAAGATAAGTGAGCTGAGAGTATTGTTTTGGAACGCAGCGAGAATACAGAACAAGGAACAGGATTTTTGGGAATACATCAAGGAACAGAATGTAGTGGGATTACATGAAACATTGATGAAACATAAAGAATGGGAGTGGTAGAAAAAAGAATTACCAGAAGAATTTGAGTGGGTGGGCAACATGCACAAAGAGAGAAGAGTAAAGAAAGAGCAAAGGGGGGTATAACAACAAGAATAAGAAGAAAATGGTTGAGTCAGGAAGTGAAAGAAAAATTGTAACAGAGAAGAGGAAGTGTAGAAAGGAACATACAATGGGGAAAAACAAAAATAAAAACAGTCACGGTTTATAGCAGTAGAATGAAAGAGACAAAAAACATTGATAGATATGACATATGAATAGATGATAGAAGAGAGGGAGGAGGAATTGATAATATTAGAAACGGACTTTAACGCGAAAATAGGGTAAGAGGTAAAAATACAAAAAAAGAAAAAAACGGGAAAGAGACAAACAAAAGACAAAGTGATAAATAAAGAGGGAGAAGAACTGCTAAAAATTTGCAACAAAAACGGGTGAGAAATAATGAATGAGAACAGAAGAGAAAAAGGAATGGGGGACTATATGTACATAAGAGGAAGGGAAGAATCAATAACAGATTCTGTAATGACAAATAAAAAGACTGAAGAAAAAGTGAACACATTTAAGGTGGGATACAGGGTCAAACTACTAAGCACTGGAATTGACAATCGAATTAAGAGAAAGAAAAGAGAAAAAAAGATACAAAATACAGAGTATAAAGAGATAGCGAAAACGGTATGGGTAGGAAAGGGAATACAAAAGAATGTGAAAGAAATGATAGAAATAATAAAGAAAGCAACAGAGATAATCCGATTTCGGAAGTGGAAGGGGAGAAAACAGAATGGGAGAAATGATGGGATAGATAATATAAAGAAACAAAGAAAAAGCAAGAAAAGCATTAAGACAGTGGAAAAAGAGAAAAGAAAAAGAAAACATGCGAGAGAAAGAAGGAAGAATAAAAACGGAAGAAAATGTATAGAAATACCTAAAAAAAGAAAGAAAGAAAAAATGGACGACAAAAAGAATATAAGTGAAAGAATGGGAGAGATACTTTAGGAACCTGGAGAGGGGAGAAAAGAACAGAATCAGAAAAGAGAAGTAAAGCAAAGAAAAGAAGTAGTAATATTCTGGTAGTAAACGATAGAGATAAAATAAACGAAGACGAAGAAGTAATACAGGCAATAAAATGGGTAAAAAAAGTGAAAGCGAAGAGTGGGTATACGGGAAAGAGAATGTAGCAAAAATGATGACGAAAATAGTAAATAAAATATGGAAAGGAGGAAGATTCCAGGAGAGATAGAGAGAAAGAATAATATGCCCGATACACAAAAAAAGAGACCGAAAGAAATTGAAGAATTACAAAGGGGTGACATTATCAAGCACGGCATACAGATTATACACGACAGTGCTACAAGGAAGACTACAGAAGAAAATAGAGGAAAGGAGTTTGGTACCAGACGAACAAGCGGAATTCAGAAAAGGAAGAATAGTGATAGACATACATATACTGAAACATTTGACGAATAGAGAGCTAGAGAAAAAAAAGGAAAAAAATGAGTGCACTGTTCGTAAATATAGTAGCTGTTTTTGACAAAGTGAACTGGGAAAAGCTGTAAGAATACATAAAGAGAAAAATTAGATGAAAGATTAATAGAAAGAATGGAGAAAATTTACGAAGAAACGAGGGAAAGAGTGAAAGTAAATGGAGAGAAAAGCGAGAAATTCGTTACAAGAAGAGGGTTGAAACAGAGATGCCCACTGAGCCTAAGCGTGCTTGCAGTATATACGGGGGATTTGGAAAAGACAATGAGAGGACAACAGATAGGAGGGATAGTAATAGGAAAAGTGAAGGTGCGGTCGTTGGCGTATGCGGATGACATAGTGTTGGTGGTTAAGAAGGAAAAGAAAATGAAGATGATGAAGACGCTGGAAAAATACATGAAGAAAAAGAAAAGGAAGTAAATACGTAGGAAACGAAAATAATGGTATTTAGAAAAGAAGGGGGGAAAAGAAAGGAGTGAAAATAGAGAGAGGAAGAAATGCACCAGGTGAATACATTCACATACTTGGGTTACACGATGAAATAGGATAATAAGAAAAAGGAACACAGAAAGGAAAGGGTGAAGAAAGGAAACAGGGCAACGGGACAAGTGTGGATTGTGGAGAAAAGGTTGTTTGGGGTGGACATAAAGAAAAGAAGTCTGTTTGAGAAACTAATAAAAAATGTGATGATATATGGAGCGGAAATATGGGGATGGAAACAGCATAAAGAAGTAGAAAAGACACAAGACAAATACTAGAAATGGGTATTAAAGCTAGATAGAGAAACACCGGAGTATATTATGAAAGAAAAAGTGCAGACAGAAAAAATAAGAGTAAAGACCGGAAAAAGGGCTATAAAATACAAAGAAGAACTGAGGCAAAGAACCGAATGCAAAACACTACAGAAATATTGGAAATAGATAAAGAGAGGAAGAGTGAAGTACGAGCAGGATAGCAGAGAAGAATATTATATAAGAAACGGGCACGCGAGAGAAAAAGTAGAGAGATTAAGGGAAGAAGGAATAGGGGTAAGAGAAGAAATAATAAAGAGAGATAGAGACATAAAAAAACAGAAAAGATGGATAAAGATAAAGAAGTCAAATGTAATGTGAATTATAAAAATATCAAGGAAAAAGAGGTTCTAAAATATCTAAAGGAAAAAAGAACAAAAGCAAGAAGAAAAAAATTATAGCAAGGTTGAGATGTGGGTATGAAAAGTTATGAAATAAATACTGGAAAAAAGAGGAAGAAAGGATGTGCAGCCTATGTCGAGGATCTTAAACCATGAGGAATAAATGCAAGGCGTTAAGCGAAGAGGTTAAGAAAGTAGAGGAAATGTTAGAAAAAAAGAGCAGAGTGCATGGAAAAAGTATGGAAAAGGAGGAAACAGCTAAGAGGAGAGGAGAAAAAATGAATGTAAAATGTAAATGTAATAAAATAGGGGAAAAAGGAAAAAACGGACCACTTTGTAACACACATAGGTGAACAAATAAAGATAAACATTCAAGTTCCATATTCAGACACGTTCTTCTAAAAACATTCTACATCCTGCTAGTCTAGCGTTGATTGGCTAACGGATTAAACAAACTAGACGAGAACTGGACGCCATTTCGAAACAACTCTTCTATCTTCATCTTGAGTTGGCCAACACTTTAACCCCGAATAATTGGAATCTCTTTGATAACATTACTTACCAGCTGTCTACGACTAACCATTAAGGATCATCTCAAATAGTTTTAATTATTGGAATACAATAATCATAAAGTTTCATCCACTACTAACTCCTTGAAGACGGCTGTCAATATATCTAGTTTGACTCTCACTTCAGAACAGGAATCGATGCTATTTAAGGTTTTGAATTTTGCTGTTGCTCCCAAACGTATTCCTAAAGAAGATATTTTATGTGATGTCAAGTCTTTTATAAAACATCTTCCTCGCCATATCTCAGATCCCATTCGTATTCACACTGGCAAAATGCTTGAATCATCTAAACTCCCTAAATCCAACATTTAGCCCTAAAAAGTTTTCGTACAAACCATGATATTATTGTTCTTCCAGCCGACAAACACAACGCTACTGTCTTTTTGAATCAAATTAATTTTGCTAAAACTTATTCTATTTTGTCTGAGGAAACGTACGCTCTTCTAACTCGTAATCCCATTTCGGGGATTGAACTACTTCGTCTGTATGGACTTCCCAAAGTTCACAAACAAGATATTCCGTTTCGACCTATCGCCAGTACTATCCAATTTCCTACCTACAAGCTAGCCAACATTCTTATCCAACATTCTTTGCAAATTTACAGATAAAATCTCTTTTCATATCCTCAACTCTCAACATTTTATTCAATGTTTAGAAACTAAAAAACTTGATTACCAAGATCTTTTGAGTTTTGATGTCAGTTCACTTTTTACCTAAGTTCCTATTACAGATTTCTTTATTATCATTGAATAGATTCTGTCTCAACACAGCAAGAGTTGAGTTTTACCTACTTCCAATTTGATAACAGGTTTCATAAACATGTTTCTGGTTTCATCCATATTAAAACCTAAAGTTTGGTTTAGTTATGTTCACAACACGTTTATTGTTTGATCTCATGGTCATCTCGAATTATCTAAGTTTCTTGATCATCTAAACAATCAACACCTAGATATCAAATTTACTATGGAAATCAAAACTAATGGTTTTCTCCAGTTTTTCGACGTTTATGTTACTCGTTACTTCTGGGCCATTCTGTTTATCGCAAACCCACGCATACGGACAGATACCTTTGTTTCGGGTCATTATCATTTTGAACGGAAACGTTCTGTTGTTGAATATTTCATTCATAGCGCTTTTTCTATCTCGAAGATTCTCTGCAGATTATTTTCTTGTCTTTTAGCTCTAGTTTGGTTACGCTCTATACTGCCTAATACAACTTTTTTTAAAAGTAGTACAAAAGTATATTTGTACATCCAGCGGATGTCCATTTTTGTGACAAAAGTACATCCTATTAACAACTATAAAATGTTATAGGTCAAGTAATGAAAGTCCAGCGGGTGAATTAAGTACGGATAACGTACATTCTGTGGACATCTAAGGAATGTCTTTTTGCTATGTGGGTGATGTTTAACAAACGGAAGAAAATGAATTAAAAGATTTTTAATCTACAGATTTCGCTCAGAAGACCTGACAAGAGTTTAACAGCTCACGTACATATTAAGAAAGAAAACGTTGCAGGATATTCTAGAGCTTTTGATAAAATAATAGAAAAACAAAAATTTTCAGCAAACAACCTATAAAACGTTTAGGAGTTTCGTCTCAAAACAACATAGCATATTTTAAGTAGAAATTAAGCAGCATTAGTATTTTCTAGTGATGATTAAGTGTTGCCAATTGACGTGCATAAAGCGTCTCCCAATGTGGGTTTGCTAGTCCCTTATCAGGTGCCTCCCCAAGTGGCGGATAGGAGAACACCCAACAGATATGGGGGCACTGGCAAATACCTCAGACAAACCAAAACTAGCATGTTAGGAGCGGCTGAATTTAAACTCCGCAACCCGCCAGCGTGGAGTTTTATTGCAATACCCCCCACTCCTCTTTTAATGGCGAATTTGAAAACAAAAAGATCTGGACCCCAAGTGTGTAAACCAAAGTCCCAACCCTCTGAGGAGGGTTGCCTCGCAGAATCTGGGAGAGACAAAAATTCGCGAATCAACCCAAACACAAACCACCACCGACAACAACAAAGAGGAACTATGAAAATGAATTAAGTAGTAATACTTACAACATAAGATCGATGAATAAAGATGAAAAACTATATGAGTTAGAAGAAGAATTAAAGCAAATAAATTGAGACATTTTAGGAATTTCCGAAGTTAAAAGGAAAAGAGAGCAGTGCATAACACTAAATTCAAGAAATAACTTATACTACATCAGACGTAAAAGTTTTTGATGCATTCTCAAATCGAGTATGCTACATCAATATAAAAATATGAAAACTCTGTTATCTTAAGATTATACAAGTCTATGCTCCCACGTCAGTATACAAAGATGAGGAAATAGAAGGCTTTTATGAGGAAGTAGTAACAGCAATACAAAGAAATCTCTGCCGGTATACTTTAATAATTGGGGACTTCAACGCAAAGTTGAGCAAAAAGCTAGAGCTAAGTGAAGAGAAAATCAAAAAATTTGGAATGGGTGAAATAAATGCACGCGGACATGGATTTTCCCAAATAGAGAAACGAAAAATAAAATAGATATTTTATCAACCAAAGATTTATCGGTATCAAATTGTATAAACACAAGAAGTGACCATAGAATAGTCAGAGCAAGAGTATAGAGATAGACGCAAAAAGGGAAAGAACAAAAACATTCAGAAAAAGAATACCTCAAATAGATAGAAACATTCTAAAAACGAAGAGTTTCGAATATGAGCAAGAACTGAACCAGAATTTAAACATAACAAAACAAAACAAAGATCACAAACGTAAACTCGGAAGAAATACCAGATATAACTGAAGAGGAAATACTAACCTGCATAAAAAATTTAAAACGCAAAAAAGCACAAGGAAGTGATGGAATACTTCCAGAACTCTTAAAAGCAGCAGACTGGAACAACTCGCTAGTAGTCTTACTATACAAAAAACTGGCGTGAACTTTCCTATAAGGCAATATCTACATATTTTTTTAAGGTTATGTTGTCATAAAACCATTTTGAAGTGATATGTACACGTTTGTATTGACTTCCAGCATGCTATAATTTTTTTGAAACTTTTTCCTCGATTTCATTAAGATATAACCGAAATATGGCAAATTGAGCTATGTTTTCATACCGACTAACCCTTATATTTGGGCGCCTCGATATTACTTATCCCTTTAGTAAATCAGTAAAAAAATTGTCGCAGGGAGGATTCAAACCTAGATTATATTTGTGAATTCATTTTAAATTATAAATTAAAAATCTTATAAACTGTTAGTTAGAAATTTTTTTATTGGAATAAATTGTTAGGAAGAATTATCTCTATAAGAAACTATAAAAATAATTCGAATAATTTACATACGTACAAAATTATGTAAGAAAAATTGTTAAAAATGGCGGATACACCCACTTCCGATTTCTTTATTAGACCCATCTTTTAATAAAACCGAGAGAAAATGAAAAGCCAGCACCATACCAAATTTCAAGTTACTAGGACTTTTGCTTCGAGAGTTATCGTGAGTACATCCTAAGATAATTTAAATAAGGTGCAGCACTCCGTATACAAACAAGTCAAAAGAATATAGAGAAAAATTGTTATTTTTTTAAGTATCTTGCTTTCTCTTTAAGATATGAAATTTTTTTCTAAAAAAATCGTCTCAAGCAGGATTCGAACCTAGGATTATATATGAAACTCACTTTAAATTATAAATCAAATATGTAATAAACTGTTAATTTTAGAAACTTTTTTCAATGGTGTTT
This sequence comes from Aquatica leii, assembly GCA_035610365.1. NCBI lineage: Eukaryota > Metazoa > Arthropoda > Insecta > Coleoptera > Lampyridae > Aquatica > Aquatica leii. The sequence goes on from CM069437.1 coordinate 5,175,593, forward strand.
CGACAGCACGAAGACACACAACCAATTCAAATCAAACGTGAAGTAAAGCAAGGGGACTAAATGAGCTCAAAATTATTTATAACAGCCCAAGAAGATATATTTAAAAGCCTCCACTGGGCTCATAAAGGAGTTAACATCAATGGAAGGAGGCTCAACTATCTGAGATATGCTGACGACGTTGTAGTAATAACCGGTAATTTCGAAGACTTACAGCAAATTTTAGAAGAAATAAAAATTGAATCTCAGAAAGTTTTAGGACAAAAAACAAAAATAATCACAAACCAAGAAGTAAACAGAAATATTGTAATTAACAACGTTATTATAGAATATATTGATAAATGCATATACTTAGGACAGGTGATTAAATGCAACAAATCAAACCAAGAAGCGGAAATACAGAGACGCATACGGGTGGCATGGTCAGCAAACAGAGCTAAATACTCAAAGACCAAGAAATACACGTAAAATTAAGAAGTGCGATCTTCAATCAATGTGTGTTACCGGTAATATCATACGCTGCCCAGACATGGTCCCTACCAAAAACTTTATTAGAAAAATTAGCAAAGACTCAAAGAGCAATGAAACGACAGGTGCTGAATATTAAACTAAACGATAAGAAACGAAATGTGGATCAGAAACAAGACAAAATTAAGAGATATAAATGAAGAAGTAGCTTCGCTAAAATGGAGGTAGGCCGGTCACACTATGCGTCAAATCGACGAGTGCTGAAGTAAAGAAATACAACAACGGAGGCTCTATATACGAAAAAGAAGTAGAGGCCGGCCACAAACCAGGTGGATCGACGATTTGAAGAGAACGGCGGGTTTGGGTTGGATTAGAAAAACCCAAAACAGAAATTTATGGAAAGCAACAAAGGAGGCCTATATCTAACAATGGATGCTGACGGCTTCAAAATATAAAATCAAATTTTTAATCAAGTTTGACGAACATCCATGAGTAAAAACATTAAAATTTGTTTTCAAAGTCCAAAGATTGTCGTTTAAGGTAGTTTCAATCGCCGGAGCCTTTCTTCACCTATATCATAGCTAACGTCATCTCACAACATTCTTTCTCCTTGTCGGATGTTTGGTTATCCGTTTCCTCTTTCATCTTTTGTAGCTTTTTTTCTCCATTGTAATATAGTTTTGATTTGTTTATTATCCGTTTTTTGTACTACATAGTAATGTGGCTTATCAGATATAAAATTATCTTTATCCGGGCAGTTTTGAAAAGAAAATGGTAAATGAACTTAAAACTGTAGCAAGATATAAAGAAGAAGTTTAGTAAACTCTATCGATTCTACATATAGAAGTTGGTCTGCAGTAAAATAACGGTGTATTTCTCAAAATGCACTTATTCTTCCGGTTAATTTAGCCGAATTTGAGCTCTTGTACTAAGACCTTTTAGAAATAAAGAAACGGTACCAGAGCAATGTAATCTTGTAATGGTAGTAAATTACTGTTGCACGTTAATAGGAAAATTTATAAAAGACAATTTAGATTATCTTATGACATTTCGTAAAATACAAAAACGCATTTGTTAGCAGTTTATGTCCGTTATACTAAACCACCTTAAAATGATTTAGCATTTTTGGTATAATTAATGCTTTCAGGTTTCATTTCTACTATGTCGCATAGAATGACGTATGTCACATTTCTAATTGTAAATTTGTATACGCCATAAAATGGTGTAATTGTAGATTAATTTTTTATATAAATAAAAAATTTGACTACACATTTGCTGCCGTGTAAAATAAAACGAACTCGTCGTCAAAGCGGTATAAACCTATTACCAGCACAGTATACAAAAAACAAATTTGTTGTATTGTTTATAATTACGTATAAAACCACATTAAACAAAACAAAAGCAATAAAATGTCGCACAAGTTTACTTGAACAATAGTTCTTGACAGAGAAAGTCGTAAATTTAACGTCTATATATAAATGTTGAGCCGAAAAGGAAATTTTTAAAAGTACAACCCGTTGTATACACGTATTCTAAAAATGTAATTTAAAACTGAAACGACACTATTATTTCTTCTTACTACATAAAATACATTTTCAAATTCAGCACTTGTCGCGAAGCCTCCATATATATTATTGCATTAAGAATAACCAGAAAACGCACTAAGGGCCGTGACATAGGTTTTTACTTAAATAACAGGATATAGAATTAGAGACAAAAAATCGCCCTTTTTTCTACAATTTCCCGTTGAGATATACGGTGACATATATAAATACAATGAATATGAGATTCGTGTAAAAATTTTCATCTTTCGGCAATAGAAGTGTCACATTTTTTATCTTTAGATTACTTATTTATTAACGTACACTTTTACAATATAAAGTGCAGACATCAATTTGTTATGTACAACAAAAATACATACATCTTTTTATTAGGTTTTGTTATTCTAAGTATAAAAACTTTTGAATAGATGAGATGCTGAAAGTGACAGGTTGACGAGACTTATACAATAACATTTTTAAATCAGTTTCTATATGCAAGTAAATGGACTTTTATACTTTTTTGAACAAAACTTTGAAAAACAAATTAAAAACGCTAAATAACCGTTTTAAAAATATTATAAATTCAAATACTAGGGTATTATATATGTTGAAGTTGGCAGTATTTGTTACTGCGTATGCTACTATATGGTATGCTACGTATAGTAATAGAAACTAACCTAAGATTTTAAATTGATTGTTAATTGACAGATTTTGTTAGTAATATATGTAGTACCAACATAAAATTTGGCATGTATTCAAGATGATTCTTTTTCATTTTTCCAAAAAAAAACTATGCAAAAAATAATGTTAACTGTTGTCAAAAGTCTTATAACATAACTTTCAACGGTAGTGACATAAATTACTATCGTTTAAAAAAAAAACAAATTTAGATCTAATATACCAACATAAAAAAAAATTTGTTTTTAATTTCATATAAGTTTTTATAAAAATGTTTAATCAACGATTTAATGAATTTCTTTAGTCAGTAATTCCCAAACTTTATCAGTCCGCGGCTCATTTATAGGTGTACTAATTTGTGCAATTCCATATATTTTTGACAAATAAAATTTTCTACTTTTGTCACTTCGGTCTATTCTTAAAGTCAATTTTGCTAACTAAGTTTCCAACAACTCACTGACAAGCCTCAAACTCTAAATAAACGACTCTATGTCTTTACAGTTTTGTTTACCAACAAAATATGTACACCTGGACTAATTCTTCTAATAAAGTGACTGCTACGTCTTTATTAGTATTAGCTTTCCATCCTTTGTCCTACGCTTTCTAAATAAAATAATGAAAAATTTTTCTATTGGTCAAGCTTAAATTAATCTAGAAGATTGTCTAATTTAGTCTTGAGCCAAAGCATTATATCATCATTTTTATAATAAATATTTAAAAACGGAATTTTGTAATGATAAATGAAAAGGCTGGAGAAAAGGTGAAGACATTTAAGGTGGGAGAATGGGTAGAATCAGAGAACCAACCACTGGAATTGACAATGGAAGGAAGAGAAGAGAGAGAAGATGAAAAGTACATAACAAAAAAAAAGGTGGACAGAAGATGGTAAAAGAAAATATAAAGAGAGAATAGGGAAAACGGTATGGGTAGGGAAGCGATTACAAGAGAATGTGGAGGAAATGAGAGAGATGATGAAGAATGTCACAGAAAGAGTCAGATTTAGAAAGTAGAAAGGGAAGAAAACAAGATGGAAGAAATGGTGAAATAGAGAATGCAAGGAAGCAAAGGAAATGAGAGCATTAAGCCAGTAGAAAAAAAGGAGGAAAGAAAAAGAGCAATACAAAGAAGCAGTAAAAATATGCAAGAAAACATGCGAGAGAAAAAAGGAAAAAAACAAAAAGAAATAAGAGGAGCAAATCAAAGAAATAAAAACGGAAGAAGATGTATTGAAGTACCTAAAGAAAGGAAGAAAAAACGACGACAAAGGGAATACAAATTACAGAATGGGAGATATATTTTAGGAACCTGCTGGGAGGGGAAGAACAAAATCGAAAAAACAAAAAAAGAAAAGACGCAGTAGTAAAACGGGAAGAAGGAGATAGAATAAATAAAGACAAAGTAATTGAGGAAATAAAGAAGATAAAAAAAGGCGACAGGAAAAGATGGGATACAAGGCGAAGAGTGGGTATACGAAGAAGAAAATGTAGCAAAAAGGATGACGAAAATACTAAATAAAATATGGAAAGGGAAAGGATTTCCGGAGAGATGGAGAAAAGGAATAATATGCACGATCCATAAAAAAGGAGAAAGAAATAAAGTCAAGAATTGCAGAGGGGTAACATTATTAAGCACGGCATACAAATTATATGCGACGGTGCTACAAGGAAGACTGCAAAAGGAAATAGAAGAGAAAGGTTTGGTACCAGACGGACAAGCGAGATTCAGAAAACGAATAAGAGTGATAGACAACATATATATACTGAAACACTTGGCGAATAGAGAGCTAGAAAAAAAGAAGGGAAATGGTGGCACTATTCGTAGATCTAAAAGCCGCTTTTGACAGAGTGAACAGGGAAAAACTGTGGGAATACATGAAAAAAAAAATAAAAGATCAATAGAAATAATAGAGAAAATTTACGAAGAAACGAGGAGCAGGGTCAAAGTGAATGGGGAAGAGAGCAATAAATTCATTACAAAGAGAGGGTTGAGACCGGGATGCCCACTGAGCCCAGGCCTGTTTGCAGTATATACGGGGGATCTGAAGGAGACAATGAAAAAACAACAGACAGGAGGGATGGTAGTAGGGAAAGCGGAGGTATGGTCGTTGGCGTATGCGGATGACATAGTGTTGGTGGCTAAGGAAGAAAAGGTAATGAAAGAGATGATGAAAACGCTGGAAAAATATACGAAAAAAAAGAAATGGAAGTAAACACAGATAAATCAAAAATAATGGTATTTAGAAAAAGAGGGGGAAACAGATAAAAGAGAGAAGTGGAAATGGAGGGATGAGTAAGTGCAACAAGTGTAGGAATTTACATACCTGGGTTACACGATGAAGCAGGATAATAAGGATGGAGAACACATAAAGGAAAGACTGAGGACAGGAAACAGGTTAATAGGACAACTGTGGGGGTAGAGGAAAGGGTATTCAAGATCGATATAGAAAAAAGAAAGCTGTTGTTCGAAAAGTTAATAAAGGGTGTAGTGATGTATGGGGCGGAAATATGGGAGTGGAAGGAGTGGAGGGGGGTAGAATGGATACAGGAAAAATACTGGAGATGGGTATTGGGACTGGACAGAGATACACCGGGGTATATTGTGAGAAAGGAGGTACAGGTAGCAAAAATAAGAGTAGAGACAAAAAAAAGGCCATAAAATACGAGGAAGAACTGAGGAAAAGAACAGAATGCAAAATACTGCAAGAATGTTGAAAAGAGATAAAGGAAGGAAAAGTGAAGTACGAGCATGAGGGCAGAGAAGAGTATTACAAAAGAAACGGGTACGCAAAAGAAGAAGTGGAGAGATTAAGAGAAAGGAGGTGGGGGTAAAAGAAGAAATAATAAGGAGAGATAGGGACATCGAAAAACAAGAAAAAGGGTAGATATAATAGAAATTATAAGGATATCAAGGGGGAAAAGGTGCCAGAATATTTAAAAGTGAAAGAGAAAAAAGCAACAAGAAGAAAAAAATGATAGCAAGGTTCAGATGTGGGAACGAAGAGTTAGGTAACAAATATTGGAAAAAAGAAGAAAAGATGTGCAGACTATGTGGCGAAGAGACGGAGGATCTTAACCACATGAGGGATAAATGCAGAGAGTCAAGAGAAGAGGTTATGAAAGTAGAGGACATCTTAGAAAAAAACGGAAAAGGAGTGGAGTGGATGGAAGAAGTATGGAGAAGAAGGAAAAAGTTAAGAGGAGGAATAAAAAAAATGTAAAAGTGTAAATAGAATGTAAGGTAGTAACTGTAGATAGGGGAAAGACGAATCATTTTGTAAGCAATTAAGCAATTCAAATAAAGTTAAACTATATATAAAAACGGAATCAGTTTAGAGCTAAAGATTCTCCTCGAACAGAGAATTTTGGTCCAAAGCTAAATCCGCCCTCTCAAATACACACCACACTAAAACTTTGTTTTCAAGTTTAGATTTACTTTTGAACTTGATATTGTATGAGTAATGTTAAAAACATTTTGTTTTGGTTTTCGTGCTGTAGGAGTTTCGCCTAATGATAAATGTCAATTACGCACTGGAAGTCACTGATGAATATATTTCCGCTTTGGACGTTAAGAAAAAAGGCGTTCAGAGTCTTCAGAGTAGTACAATTACAGCTAGGTCAGCAGCCGATGTGTGCGGAAACGATACAGTTTATGTGAAGATTATAAAATTACAAGATAAACTAAATCGACAAAAAAGGAAAATGCTCAGACTTCGAAAATCAACAACAACAGTATTTCATATCTTCTTTAAAATAATTGAGGAGCATTTAAAACGTTTAGTGGTATGCAATGCTTCCATAAAAAAATATGTTCCGTAATTCATATTGCGAATGATTGATGTCACTATTTATATAACAAAATTAAGTGCAAACATTTTAAAAAATTAATTGTGTACAATCTATTAATATTATTTAATGTAGAGTTTTATAAGGTATAAGCAGATTATGACTTAGCAAAAATTAAAAAATAATTTAAGGTGAACAAAAAACTCGTGGTTAACTGAATACAATTCACATAAAACAATAATTATTGACCAGTTGATTAAAATATAACAGACTTCCTCGGTCAATCCATCGATCACATTATTGTTTGTTTAAATAATTACGCACGTTTCTAGCAATACTGATACCACATTGTCCTTCTTGTGTTTTTTAGTAACTGTGGCAAAAAAATTATTCAAAGACTCCAAATATCTGTCGGCATTTAAATGACCATCAAAAAAGTAAGGACTTATAATAACACCATCTAAAACTTTTTAAATGTGAGAGTTTACATTATCATAGCAATGAAAATTACGACAATTTACTCGACCATTACATGAAAGGTAGTTCCGTCGGTAAATTAAACAGTGGATATAAAGCCTAGCACCTTAATACGTTTATTTAACATTTCATACACAAAAAGTTCTCGAGTTAAAATCCCCTATAGTCACCTTTTGATGCAGTGTGATAAGGATAACATTTATGACTTCTCACTAATTGTACCAAGTTCTTCACTAATTTGTTTGGTGCTAGCGTTTGGATTTTTAACTACAGCCAGCAGTACGATAAATTCTGTCTCTTCTGTTCTGACAATTTTACTTTAAACAGGTGCCTTGTAGTTTACAGAACCAATAGTTTTTGTAACGCATGGATACTTGGACCACGAGAAGCCAAAAGACAATTTTTTTCACATTCACCCAAAATAAACACCATGTCCACTAATTCATTCTGTAGAAACTTCATTTAAAACAAAAGGCAATCAAGTAGAATTTAGTAATAGGTAACAATATGCCAACTAAACACAATAAGTGATGACACATACTAAAAAAAATTTCTTCACCGGTTCGGATTAAAGAAAACTTGTGTAACCATAGAACAAGTTCATAAAATCGTTGAAATCATCAATAACACGTTGGAAGAGAAAGCGTACTGAGCTGTGGTCTTTTTGGATGTAAACTAGGCTTTCGACAAGGCCTGGCACGAGAACCTGTTATTCAAATTTGAGTTGAAAGTATCCCATCGATTATATACTATCCTGAAATCAGATATCAAGATAAACCAACCAAACTAATACAAATAAAGCCGGAGTCTTGTAAGACCGCATTCTGGAGCCTATCTTATACCTCATCTTCACTGACAACAGTGCTGTAACAGCGACGCATCCAGACGACACGGCTATGCTGCCAACGCATCAGCTGCTGCCCAACAATTACAGTATTTAAGTAAGCATAAACGGCAGACTGGAGAGTGCAGCTTAAACTGAAACTGAAAAAATAGTACTTCTTGTTAGACAGAAACTCCCAATTATTGTTTAAAAAGAAAGGTAGCATTGAAACCAGTTTGATCCTACAGAATCCAGTTGTGGGACACAGCCTCTAGATCATATGATTGTTACAAGTTTTATCTGGTTACGAACCTGCACGGCCAACTCTCAACAGTCGGAGAGAGGGTAGGGTTGCTAGAGGTAAATAAAAGATAATTAAGGGCGCCAGAGCCTGTCCAAAGTAAGTTTCCGCCTGCTCACAGCAGAAATGGTAATAAACTTGTAACGATGATGTTAAGTTCGTAACTGCTGAAAGAAACGACTAAAATGGAAAAGAAACTCGATCATTAACAACAATGGTACTTTAATTACTCTATCACGATAAATATAATAAGAAATAAATAGTCAAATCTGAGTAGGTACTAGCGAGAATATACAAAATCGAATCACAGTAAGATAGGCAATTTACATGACATTAGTGAAAAACATGAATACGAATAGTTCGCAGTAAATATCGTTTACATACTTAGAAATATGGCATTAACGACAATAAGGCAAAATAATTATTATAGCATTAACATTAAATTATCACAATCAATAAGCATAAACAGCATACGTAGTATAAGCAAATTTACTAACTAAAGATATTACCATTACGATACTCAGTACGAAGTTATGATTGTAAGTTTCGTGAGAAACCTCGTTGACGACGAAAGAAAAATTATAAAAAAACTTACCACCAATACAGGTGTTCCTTTTATGCGGAGGAAGCGCTCCCTTCGGCACGTGTCCTGTAATTAATTTTTAATTGCAAATCGTGTCAACCTAATAGCTCACGAAATCGAAATCTACAAAGTCATTACGTAAATTGTAAAATGTACACAAAACACAAACCGAACGTCGGATGCTGTTATACTAATGTTACGCCTCTGGTGGTATTAAGTAATTGCCTTCGAATAGAATTTAATCGGACCCAGTAATTAAGATCTTCCGAACCATGTGTTAGTCACCAAGGTGAAGATATGGCCTCCACATAGAATTAAATCGTCTGCAGTAATTAAGATCTTCTGCTTTCGCTTATAATTTCCCCCTTGAGGATTTTATGTAACGATACGAATATCCCTAATCGTGAAGGTGGCACATGGTGCTAACCAAAAGACATAGAAATTACGTTTAATTAAAGAAAGACTAAAATCACTTACTCTGCGGTATGAAATCAATTATTTAAGAGAAACTACTAATTTCCATCGTGTCCCAGCACGTGGATGATTCTTGAAAACGATATTCAATTCACGCAGACATAGATATTAACAGGTACGAAGGTAAAGTGCAAATGTCGGTCTGACACCGGATGCCGTCTGTCAATACAAAGTGACCAACGAACCCGATAGATGGCGTCAAGAAATATCAAAGTAGTTTTTAATTAAATTGATGTACAGGGTGATGCATTATTTAAATTTATGCACGTAACATGATATATTGGAGAGGTACTAATCCAAAGTCGTACGTCTGATAACTAATGGCTCATACTACATTCCAAACACTGAAATCCGAAATAACTTAGAAATGGGTACCGTCAAGGAAAAAATAAAAAAAATTAGCGTAAAGTATCAAAATAAGTTAGAAGTACATCCTAATCTTTCGTCAGTTTTTTATTTATTGAATTGAAGAAGTGATTCGTTTAGCGGCATAAAGGGTAGCCCTCTTTGCAGTCCCATTTTATGCATATGTTTGTTAAAGCCACAGTGCCCTGTTATTAGTCCCGTGAGTTTCCTTAACTTTGGTCCACTTATGCTTGATAGTACAGTTTGAGTGATTGATTGTGGCTCTGTAAAGAAGAGTTTTTCCATAGTCTTAAAGGCGATTCCAAAAACGAGTTTAGGTCCGATATATGTCCCTGTTGTGCCCTTTTTAGCCAGTGCGTCCGCCATTAGGTTTTCCTTTACATTCTGGTCTTTTGGTATCCAGATAAGGTGCACTGGTTGGCGAGTTGCCAATCTTTCCAGACTGTTTATGCATGCCATAATCATTTTGGATCTTAGCGCTAGTAGTGCTGCTTGGCTGTCAGATTTAATCGATATCAGATCATTTGCGTATTCACACCAGTCAAAAGCAGCAACTTCAGCTTGAAAAGCGGACGCATAATTACGCAAGATCAGCAAAAATTGCTTTCCATGGTGCCTGCCTCCATATACTCCCACTCCGGTACCGTTGCGATTTTTGGCCCCATCTGTGTACCAAATAGTTTCTTTAACCGCGTCGGGGTAAATGTTTTTTGTCCACTCGTCTCTTGACGATATTATCACTTTAAATTTCTTTAAGATGTGATAATTTTGGTGAAGTCTAATCTTATAGTTTACGCAACACGTTGTATATACCCGGTTTGTTTTTCCCGGTAATTGACGTGTGTTCATTAATCTGCAGCCTGTATGATGTTTGTCTTGTTTCTATCATTACAACGTGGTGTAATGATAGAAGTGAAAGCAGTGCTTCCATGGCTGCTGTGGGCGTGCCTGTTATCAGCAGACATGCCATTCTCTTTATGTTGCTTAGTTTTGCAGCTGTGTTTTCAAGTTTTTCAAGTTATGATAATGGGTCTTGTTACCACAGTATATAACTATTTGGTCATTATGGGTTTCAATCGATCCGTTTGGTTGTATTAAGAACCCTGATAGCTTTCGTTGTGACTTTTTCTAGATGAGCATTGAAAGTCAGTCTAATATATAGTATATTGGTAAACGAAACGATTGTCGTCTTAATTGACTTTACTAATAATCCCTCCTTTTTTGCACCATTTTTTGACGGTATTTAGCGCACTTTGCTTATGTTCGATACAGTTGCCCCAAACTTTCCGTTTGTGATAAACCACAGTAAGGGTGACAGCACCCCGCCTTGTGGGCACCCGCCAGCCGCTTTGACTCCCACAGTGCTACCGTACAACGTAGCTGTTACCGTCCGATTCCTGAGCATTGAGTTGACCCAGTTTTAGACTAGAGGTGGGATTTCTTTTTACTTTCCTATAAGGAAAGTATAGCGATCGCATTTTTTTTTGTTTTGTGTGTGTGTGTCAGTGTGTGTCCTACTCCTACTTACATGAAATTTAGTGTGGACCTGGCTTCACATATTTCCTCGGCTCTATCAAAAAATAAGTCTGATAAAGAAACTGGAAGTACGTGTATCCGTCATTTTTAACAGTTTTTCTTATATAATTTCGTACGTGTTTAAATTATTCGACACATTTTTGCAGTTTCTTAAAGAGTTAATTCTTCTTAACAATTTATTCAAATTTTTTTGTAACATTAAGAGTATTAGATATTTGATTTATAATTAAAAGCCAATTCCATATATGATCCTAAGTTCGAATCCCGTCTACGACGATTTTTTTTTAGAAAAAAATTCCATATCTTGAAAGGAAAGCAAGATACGTTAAAAAATAACAATTTTTCTCAAAATTTTTTTGACTTCTTTATATACGAAGTGCTGCATCATATTTAAATTATCTTTGGATGTACCCAAGATAACTCTCAAACCCAAAGTCTTAATTACTTGGAGCTGACTTTTCATATTCTCTCGGTTCTATCAAAAGATGGGTTTAATAAAGAAACCTTAAAAAAATATGTAGATATTCCTTTATCATTCCTTATAGGAAAGTCGTGTGGTGACCACACTAGTTTTTTTCCATTCCTCTTGCAATTGAGGTGAAGGTAGTATTGTCAAATACTCCTTCAATGTTTAGAAAAGCACTCAATACAATATTATTGTATTGGATTGCGTTTTCGCACCTGCTTACTAGTTGGTGAATTGCTAGCTCGCAAGATTTTCCAGATTGGTCCCGTATATACCTGTCGACTACTTTGTTACGTGCATAAATTTAAATAATGCATTACCCTGTATATTGGTTTAATTAAAAATTACTTTTATATTTCTCGACGCCATCTATCGGGTTCGTTGGTCACTTCGTATTGAGTAGGCGATATCCGGCGAGATACCGGCATTTTCGACTTTAACATCGTGCATGTTAGTACCTATGTCTGCGTTAATTGAAAATCGTTTTCAAAAATCATCCACGTGTTGGGACACGATGGAAAATAGAAGTCTTCTGAATTAATTGATTTCATCCACGCAGACGCCATGTGCTACCTCCTAACTATGGGTATTCTTATCGTCATCTAAAATCTTCAAGGGAAAATTATAATCGAAAGCTGTAGAGCTAAGAACGCTGCGATACCAGTGCAGAATTTCGATTCGGAGGCAATTATTACCTTAGTGAATGTCACCTGTTCGGAAGATCCTAATACGATAAGATTGAATTCTCTTCGGAGGCAATAACTTAATACCACCGTCGACGAAATTTAATCTAACAGCATACGATAAGTGTCGGTTCGATTACTTTCCTTTAAATGTGTCTTTTACTTATAGTTTGTGAGACGCCAGGTAGACACGATTATTTTCAGGAAGTTTAATTGCAGGAAGCCATTAGGAAAAACGTTTTTCTGAAGGTAACCCTGGAATTTGGTAAGTCAATTTTTACTTATTTATTCGTTGTCGCTACGGTGAATACTCACGACTTACTATATTTACTAATCGTACGTTCGAATTGATTTGTTGCTTGTTATTGTTACTCAATTAGTTTAAGTAAATGACTTATCGCTTGCTGCTTATATCCACAGTCAATTATTATTATTAATGTTACTTACTGATAAAGTTTTATATATGTTATGGTGGCTACACTTTTGTTTGACGTGTAGTGTAAGTTGCCGATCCTGCTGCTATTCTATTTTGTGTATTCTCGCTAGTACCTGCTTAGATTTGGCTATTTAACTTTTAATATATTTATCTTGATAGAGTAATTAAAGTACAATTGTTATTAACGATTTAGTTTTTTCTTTCTTTCGCTTCTTTCAGCATTACGAACCTAACATCTTGTTACAAGTGTGAACCGTCTGTCTGGAGCGGGACAGAAGTTACTTTGGGATAAGCTCTGGCGCCCTGAAACACCTTTTATATATTTCTTGTGAACCTACCCCTCTCACCGACTATTGTGAGTTGGCCGTGCAGGTTCGTAAAATAGCAAAAGCTTGTAACAACTTTTTCAAGTAGTTTTAAGATGAAATAAGTTAAGCTGATCGGTCTGTAGGATGGCGTACGTCGATCTCCCTGGCTTTGGCAAATATACCACCTTGACAATCCGCCAGTTGTTTGGTATGTGCGGAAGTGCTAAGGCTCTGAGATGATGGGATAAATTTCATCGGTTCCTGGAAACTAAAAGGATTTAAACGTATTTGTTCCCTATGCTAGGTTTTCAGGATTAATTATTTTTTTCGCTAAGTCCTGGTTCCTTTTGGTTGCCCGTTTGTTTGGTACCTCTAGATCCTGGTGCTTAGGAATTTCAGTTAACGATAAATCCGAGAAGTGTTTTTGCAGTAGTTCTTGCAGAGTACGGTCAACGGAGTCTGTAAACTTTCGGCTTTCGGTCAACAACGAACCGATGTTTCCAGTGCGGTCTTTGCTCAGAGCTTTTTGGAGTTGAGAAGGCAAAAACTCAAAAAACTCAACCTACTCGATCTAGCGCATAGATGCTAGTGATATTCAACATTAACAATTAATTAAATGAAATTAATTAATTAATCACAGAGAAGTTGTCATTGGACGATTTTTTCCACACTGTCTAATGCACTCAACAAAATTACATATTGTCAGATGTAATTGGTAGATTGTGATTAACTGATAAATATAAAAAAAAGAGACAAAGAATGTAGACTCTTGAGACTAACTATAAATAGTAAAATCCAAGAAAATAGATTAGTGAGAGCTATAAAAACCTTTGCGATAAAGGACTTGACATTTAGGACACTTGATATAAAATTAGAATCAAAAGTTGTGTTATGTCAAAAGTGTTTTTTTTGTATGATGTTTGTCCCCTGTATACGATTTATTCTTGGAACGCCCACTTTTCGTCGCATCAAATTTTAAACACGATTTATTCTTTCGGTAAATTTTGAATAACATATCAGCTAGCGTTGTGTACGCCCAACAAGACTTTCATTGCTAATTATTCGCATCCATGCGAATATGGAATAGAATATGAAAGTCTGTTTCTTATGTTTGTGGCTTGATTTAATTCCTTTGCTATTGTCTGTAGCGGGTTTCCATACCTCCACCGTGTTCTGTGTCTGTGGAGATAATAAGCAGATGTTGTAATTTGGAAAATTTCTATAATGACGTTACGTCACTGTAGTTTCTACACCTTTAAAGGATTGGATGAAATTATTATCGTATTGGAGGAAACACCAAAATTACAAAATTAATTTGAGGGAAAGTCTGCGCATTCGTTTATTTTCAGTGATCGTATCAATTAAATGGGTTTTACTTGTGATAACACCGTATGTACGTCTGTATTAGCTTTTAATTAAGTTTTAGGGAATGCTGGAAAAATGCCACCAGCTAGTCGCATGCTTTGAGGAAAACTAATTGTAAGTATTATACTTCTTATTTTAATTCTTAGTATTTTGGTGGTCAGTTGATTGTAAGGACAACTGTACGTACATGTTATTTATACAATCGTTTTGTTGTGTCACATGTTATTATACGGTGCGCTTTGATTCTCTAAATTTTTGGGATTTGTATTTACGAAGTGAATTAGTTTCTCTTCTGAATGTAAACGTTAGGCCGACAAGGTCACTTTGTTGTACGACGTATTGCCTAGTCAAAGACTAATGTTTGATCAAATTTATATATCTCTAATGGATCTATATTATGTATTTTCTTCTAACGTGATAAAATAAATATACTTCTGTCTTGTTATTTTGTTACGCCCTGAGCAAATTTTCCTAAATCCGGTACTGTTTCATTTATTTAAGTTAGACGTGTGGAAATTTGCTGTTGTTGCTAATCTCACGCTTTATTTCGTTACATTTTAAAGTTGATAATTTGTAATTTATGAGTAATTAAGAGCGTATTATCTTCGCTTAATACGTGATTAAATGCTGCTTTTCTACAAGTCCTTATACATATTTTTGTTTAAAATATCATTTACTCGAGCGTTCTCACGAGTTTGCTGACGAATTTATTTTGTTATCTTCTGAGGTCATTATAACCTTAGCTACTTCGTTTCCTTCTTTAATCAGTTCCTGACAAACTCTTGTTGAGATCACTTCAAAAATTTACTGTACCTTGGAAGTACTAACGTTTACTTAACATTTTACCGGATATTACGTTGAAACCTTCCTAACTTTTAGTATATCTACGGAACCTGTTTCTTTCCTAAAATTACTAAAAATCGTATATTTACGGCTATAAGTTACTTTAAATTTTAAAAGTGTACTTAGTTTTCTTAACGCTGGATTATTATACCCAGGTAAAATACTTAGTTTTTGCTTTATTTAGTTAATCTAACTTCGCTTCTCTCCCTTCCTCTTTATAGCGTTTTTCTTCCGACGAAATTGTTCTAATTCCTATAAACGTCTTCTCCAACGGATTGTTTCCCCCACGTATGAGAGTTCCTTCAACTACCAAAATACTCCGTTCATCTGTAAACTCTACTAACGCTACGCTGAGAAGTCAACTTCAGTTGCACCAACTGACGCTAAGTGAAAAAAAAAACCAACCGTTAACCTTCGTTTATTGTGAATTAATTCATATTTGTGCAAATCTCAAAGATTTGATTTTCTACATTTGTTACAAGCTTTTGGTATTTTACGAACCTGCACGGCCAACTCACAATAGTCGGGGAGAGGGGGCGGGGGGTTCACAGATAATACAGAAAATATGCTTAAAGGCGCCAGAGCTTATCCAAAGTCACTTCTGTCCCGCTCAAGACAGACGGTATAAACTTGTAACTCAATTTAAGGTTCGTAAGGCTGAAAGAAACGAAAAAAAGAAACTAAGTCGTTAACAACAATTGCACTTTAATTACTCTATAAAGATAAATGGATTAGAATTTGAATAGCATGACAATGAATAATCTTAGTCCGAGTACAATTATATGCAGGTACTAGAGAGAATATAGAAAATAGAATATCAGCAGGATCGGCAACTTACACTACACGTCAAACAAAAGTGTAACCACCATAACATATATAAATCTTCATCAGTAAATAACATTAATAATGATAATTGACTGTTGATATAATCAGCAAGCGATAAGTCATTTACTTAGACTAATTGAGTAACAATAATAAGCAACAAATCAATTCGAACGTACGATTAGTAAATATAATAAGTCGTGAGTATCACCGTAGCGACAACGAATAATTAAGTAAAAATTGACTTACCAAATTCAGGGTTACCTTCAGAAAAACGTTTTCCCTATTGGCTTCCTGTAATTAAACTTCCTGAAAATAATCGTGTCTACCTGGCGACTCACAAACTATAAGTAAAAGAAACATTTAAAGGAAAGTAATCGAACCGACACTTATCGTATACTGTTACACTAAATTTTCGTCGACGGTGGTATTAATTTTATTGCCTCCGAAGAGAATTCAATCGTATCCAGTACTTAGGATCTTCCGAACAAGGTGATATTCATTAAGGTATTAATTGCCTCCGAATCGAAATTCTGCACTTGTATCGCAGCGTTCTTAGCTCAACAGCTTCCGATTATAATTTTCCCTTGAAGATTTTAGATTACGATAAGAACACCCATATTTAGGAGGTAGCACATGGCGCTAATAAAAAGACATAAAAATTACCTTTAATCAAAGAAAGAACAAAAGCCACTTACTCTGCGTGGATTAACTCAGTTAATTAAGGAAACTTCTATTTTCCATCGTGTCCTAACACGTGGATGATTCGAGAAAACGAAGTTTAACTCACGCAGACATAGGTTATCACATGCACGATGTTAAAGTCAAAATGCCGGTATCTCGCCGGGTATCGCCTACTCAATACGAAGAGACCAACGAACCCGATAGATGGCGTCGAGAAATATAAAAGTAATTTTTAATTAAACCAATATACAGGGTAATGCATTATTTAAATTTATGCACGTAACAGAATACTACTAAAACCCTGTTAAACTTTTACAATTTACATAACAGGACCGTAACTAAACAAATTGTGTGGCGCCCATTTCTAACAATTTCTAATCACTATTTGACTAATTTTATCTACCACGACATCTTTGATTTAAATATTCCCCTCACAATTTCTAACCCACCCCATTTTGCCTACAAGAACCGAGATACTGCGGCCATCGCTCCATTTAAATTTAGTTACCCATAATTCTTACCGTAACAATTTGTTCTATTACAACCTCGGGTAGATTTAAACGGTGTCTTTCACCCTAGTCTTTCATTGTTTTGGCGCTTTTTAAAGTTTATTTTGTAATTTAGCACAATCAAGCTTACGACTCAATCACCAGAACAACTGAGTTAGTCGTCGCTCTTTTAAGTTACGAGAAAAACCACGTAACAGTTGGATCGTAACGTCAAACTAAAATAAAGTACCAAAACTCTCAACCAAAACTGCCAGAACGTCATCTTTGAAACCAACCTCAGAACATTTGCTATAAAAATTAATATCAAAAATTGTGCTCATTATTTTTTCTAATAATAAAATATTAAATGTTGAAAAAAGTATGCTGAGCCTTTTTTATCTTGGCTCGTACAATAAAAAAATTTATCCTTCACAAGAAATCTTTCTGATTGACACTTAATTCCTTCAATAAAGTTTTTGAAGTTTACTTAAAAAGTGTTTTCAAATTAACGAAATAAATCTAAAAGTTTTAGGACGTAACCTAGAAAGTAGAAAAAGCTGATCGAAAAAAGATTAGTTTAGTTGAAAGCTCTACAAGTTTTAAATAACAAAAGTTTCAGTCGACAAAAAATACTTGACAAATTTTATGAGTTTGATATAATTTTAAAAACTAAGATTTCACAAATTATCAAACGTGTAGGCAAAGAAAGTTTGTGTATAAATTAACTGAATAAGAATTTTCTAATTTATGAAAATCTATTTTTTAATAAATTCGCATTGACGCGCAAATGAATAAATCATCTGCTGATGAACTGTGATTTGTACTGTCACTGCGAATAATTAAATTTCTACTAATCAATAACCGGCGTTAATTACAGAAGGATCTGAACAATGGCTTAAATTAAATTTAAACTCGACTAAATTCGGTTTTAATTACGCATATGAATACATTAAATTACATTTATGTAAGTTGTAAGTCTTTGTAGAAGCACGTCTGTGTTTGCGTATTTTTACACGTAGACCAAATTATAATTATTTTAGTAATTTAGTCATGTATTGTTCATATCTTATCATTATTGTTTTAATTATTAGAATTCGTAGTAATATTCGACCCTAAACTATAAACTAAAAATAGAATAGATAAAAGCTCTTAAAGGACGTCGTTATGAAAGCGCCGTCAATTGCATTTACCACATCCATTACATGCTACTGATGAGGTTATCGACATTTTTTTAAATAGAATTTTGTGGTATTTCTCAAATTAGAACAAAAAGAATTTTTAATTTTCAAGATTCTTTTATACGCTAGAAAAGCTTCATTGGATTTAATAAAGTTCGCGAAGAAAGTTGTAAAAGAAATATTAAATTTTACTACATAAAAAAATCTGTTTCTTGGACATTATTTATAGAAATAATATGCCTTTAGGTAAACATAAAAAAATTCCTAAGCCGGGTTGGATTGTTTTACCAATTCCTTCAGGGGATTAAAGTATTAATGTTTCTGTAACTCGAACAGCTTATAAAAACCTAAAAAACATAAATTTTTGTGTGGATTTATGTTTTTTGCAATTTAAGATACATTTAAGAAATTATAAACGATTGCGATATCAAAGTGATAAACAATTTAAAGTACATAAATAGAAAAAAAAGTATTAAGGTACATGCACACAGTAGGTAAAACAAAGAGTCAAAGAAAATAGGCACGAGAGGAGAACGGCCTTCGAGGAGTTGATCCGGGTGGCCTCCCGCCTCGGCTACAAAACTTTTATAGACGGTGGTGATAACCCAAAACGCCAAAACCATTCGAAAATATAATACAGAGCCGCATTCATTGTACGAGATATTAAAACATAATAAATGAACGATAACGAAGGACTAATTCAACAACAATATAAAGATAACGCACGCCAAAGAGCAGACAGACGATTATATTAAAAGATCGCACCCCAGAGAAGAGATCGAAGTAAATAGCGATGTTTTCAAGAGAATCAAAACAATAGATAGTACAACGACTAAACACAACAAGAATAACGTGGAAGAACCGAAAAGTGAAGCGGTAAAAATGGAAGAAGCACTTAAAAGCATTCTACAACTGAAGAAAGAGTTAAAAGAAGACGCACAAAAGAACATGGAAAGCTTGAAAGAAGAGTTTTAAAAACAATCAAGAGGAGATCAAAGAGCTCAAAGTGGCATTAAAGAGAAAAGAGAATGAAATGATAGAGGAAAATGAGAAGTTAAAAGTGCGTGTAGGAAACCTAGAAGCAAAATTTGAAGAACAGGATAGAGATAAGAAAAAACTAAATATAGTGATCAAAGGAATACAAGTTCAAATGCATTGGTAAGAAAAAAAGTAGAAGAAGTTTTACAAGAAAATATAGGTGTGAAACCAAAAATAAGAGAAGTTTTCAGAGTGGGCAAAGTACAAGCTAACAAAATAATCGTAGTAAAAATGGAAACTTGGCAAAATAAAATAGAAATAATGAAAAAAAAGAAGGCATTAAAAGGAACAAACATAAGAATAGAGAATGATCTAACAGTAAAAGAACGAGAAATACAGGCGTACATCAAGGCATTTGCAAAAAAACAAGAAATGAGGGGGAACGAGCAAAAATAGTTGGATACCAAAAGTTAATAGTGAACGGGAAAGAATGGAGATGTAACCAGCAAAAAAGGGAGCTGGAAGAAGCCGACAAGAGCACGTTAATTATATCGATAATGATTCAAAAAACTAAACACCACCAACACTAACAATAAGAAGACATAAATGCCAATGAAAACGGATACACGAGCAGGAAAGAAAATAAATCAAAATAAAACAAAAAAAGAAGAAACAGTTCTTAGGTTGGGTACGTAGAATATTAGAAGTCTTAATGGGAAGGAGCAGGAGCTCATATATGATTTTGAGAAAGCAAACCTAGACATATTAACAATCACAGAAACAAAGAAAAAAGAAAACGGGATGATAGAAATGGAAAATGGACACTTACTAATATACAGTGGAGTAAAACCAGACGACCGTGCAGCTGAAGGAGTAGGATGCATAATAAGAAAAGATCATGCTAATAGTGTAAATAAATGGGAATTTAAGTCAGGAAAGATACTAAAAGTTGAAATACAATTAGATCAACAAAACATAATAACTCTTCTAATAATCTAAGACCCAAGCGAAGATGAAAAGACAAAAAAGAAAGATGAATTTTGGGAAGATATGAACGAAATGATAGAAAATATAAATAATAGATTAATAATGCTAGGAGACTTTAACTGTCGGGTAGGGAAAAGAAGCAATAACGCGATCGACGTAATAGGACAATACGGAGAAAATCATAAAAACAATAACGGAGATAGACTAATAAATTTTTGCATAGAATACAACTTAATAATAACGAATACATTCTTCACGCACAAGGAAATACATAAATACACGAGAGAGGTTATAAGCAGAAACGAAAAATCCATAATAGATTGCGTAATCATAAACAAAGCATCCAGGAAAGAAATCGTAGATGTTAAAACAAGAAAAAGACTCGAAATCTACAGTGACCACTATTTGGTAGTAGCGAAACTACGTATAATAACGGAAAAAGAAAAAACACTAGAAACAAACACACGGCACAGAACAAGAGTAAACGAGAAGATAAAGACATACAAACTGTAAGAAACAGAAACGGCAAGCAAATATAGGAAAAATATAGAAGAGAGAATAGTAGCAAACGCTGACTAATGGGAACTTATGAGTCTAGAGCAGATGTGGAGACACTTTAAAGAGATTGTACTGACAACAGCAAAGGAACAGTGTGGAACAATTGCGCTAGATAAACAAAAGAAACAAACCAAATGGTGGAATAAAGACATCAAAAAACAAGTAAACGTTAAAAAAGAAAAGTGGAAACAATACCTAGGAAGTAAAACGAAACAAAATTACATAGCATACAAAAATCAACGCATAAAAGTAAAAGAAATGGTCTTAAGGGCGAAGCAAAGTACATGGGAAAAATTCGGTCAAAAATGGAGGAAGATCGCAAAGGAAACCAAAAGTTATTCTACCGAGTGCTAAAGACCTTAAGAAAACGAAAACAACAAAGTTTACGACAAATAAAATCAAAAGACAACAAGATTTTAACCGATGAAAAAAAAATTATGGAAAGGTGGAAAGATTATTTCCAAGAACTTCTCAATACAAGCAAAACAGGAAACACGACAAACGAAGAAAGAGAAAAACACCTAGAAGAGGAAGACGAGAATCACATACAATTGGAGGAAGTACTAAAAGCAATAAAAAGCATGAAAACACGAAAAGCAGCAGAATATGACAAAATAACAGGTAAAAAGATGAAAAATCTAGGAACAAAAGGCTACAAAAAATATTAAACAAGACGTAAGACACAAGAAAAGTACCCGAAATTGGAAGATTGGAGTGATCGTGGCAATATTCAAGAAAGGGGGCAGCAGACAATGCTCGAATTATAGGGGAATAACATTATTAATTAACATTGTATCCAAAATATACGAAAGAATTCTACAAAAAAGACTAAGAAATATAATTGAAGAACAACTAGATGAGGCACAGAGTGGATTCAGGAAAGGTAGGAGTGTACAAAATCATATTTTCACTATAAAGCAGATGATGGAAAAAAGCAGAGCAGGAGGCTCGGAGATATATATGGCATTCTTAGACTTGGAGAAGGCCTTCGATACAGTGCCGCAAAAAGAAGTGTGGGAAAGCTAAGAACATAGAAATGTCAATCCAAAGTTAATAACAGGGATCAAAAGTCTATACGATAACAATAAAAGCTACATAAGAAAAGACAATGCAGAATCCCAAACATTCACAATAAACGACGGTCTAAGACAAGAGGGGATAATGAGTCCAACTTTATTTACGCTAGTAGCGGACGATATTATAAAAGTGACAAGGAATAGAACCAAAAAACTACATGTAGGTTACAACAAGCTAGCAACAGTGAGGATATCAGAATGCGCTTTTGCTAATAACATAATGGTATGCGCTGCCAAAGAAAAATATCTACAAGACAACCTCCAAATATGGGAAGAAGAACATCGAAAAGAAAAATGAAAATAAACACGAGCAAGACAAAAGTAATAGTGATTAGCAAAGAAAAAATAAATATAAACATAGAAATAAATATAGAGGTAATAGAACAGGTGCACATATTTAAATACCTGGGAGTTATGATAGATAGGCATGGAAATATGACAGAAGAAGTGAACGAGAGAATTAGTAACGCCGCGAGAATGTACCATAGCCTGAGCAAATCTTTCATAGGTAAGCAGAAAAACAAAAATGACGGTATATAGAACCGTATTCAGACCAATCCTAACATATGGAAGTGAAAGCTGGGTATTATCAAATACATTGAAGAGTAAGATCCAAGCCATGGATATGAAGTATCTAAGAAGAGTTAAGGCTATAACTGGAAGGGACAAGATAAGAAACGACATAGTAAGAAAAGAAGTAGAGTCAGTTATCAATATAATAGAAAAACAACAATTGAGATGGTTTGGACATATTTGGACATAAGAGACAATAAGAGACAAGTCAAAAACGTGTGGGAAGCAGAAGCAATAAGAAGAAGAACAAGAGGAAGACCCAAGAAGACTTGACGAAATAACGGCGATACTAGGCAGAAACGGTAAAACGTGGACTGAAGCCAAGAAGTTGACAGAGAACAAGACGAAATGGAGAAAATTTATAAATATAATAAGAAATGTAATAGAATAATAAGTGAAATGTATAATCTTACACCTTAGGGTAAAAAGGTTCATGATTATATACAGTGTGTCCGAAAAGTATGGAATATATTATACAGGTCGATAAATATGCACTTTACACGAAAAAGTTGTAAATAAAAGTTGTTTATCACTTAGTTGTCTACCACCTGGGAGATATCAATTTAAATTTTTGCTGTAAACAAAATCGCAACGAATAACACTTACATTTTTTTAAATGGCAAGGCACGTCTTTATTATACTCATTTGATGGAGTCTTTTTTTCTCTTTTCAACCATATGAAACTTGAATACCTTTACATCAAAAAATTTTCAAGAAAAACAAGGACATGTCTAATAAATTTATTTTACTGAGCAGTATTAATCAGCTACGTAATATGTAGTATTGAAACAATTGAATGCACTGTCACAATAGCAAATATTAAACTTTAAATATCTTTACATAAAATTGTTATAACAAAAAAATGTATTTAAACTAAACTTACAATAAATGTTCAAAATGTAAACCATTCATAATTTGACAGTGGTAAATTCGATTTTTAAAACCATCGATTGCTTTTGAAATCATATCTCGAGTTATAGCTCTTATCTCAACTCTAATGCGATTTTTCAAGTCTTCAACATTATCAGGTCTATTTACATAAATTTTGCTTTTAATACAGCTCCAAAGAAAAAAATCTAGTGGACTTAAATCCGGCGAGCGAGCAGGCCATTCTATCGTACCTCTTCTGCCTATCCATGTATTTTGAAAAGTATTATTAAGAAAGTGGCGGACATTAATTCCAAAATGTGGAGATGCCCCGTCTTGTTGAAGCCATATTCTGTTATGAGGTATATCTGGATCTACTTCATGTGGAAATAACTCGGCCAAAGCAGGAACTAACTCAAATCTTAAGAAATCGAGATAAATATTCGCCGTTAAACTACCTTCAAAAAAATATGGCCCCAAAATTTGACTTCCAATCATTCCTACCCAGACGTTGACTTTCTGCTGGTATTGGGTGTGTCTTTCTAGATACCAGTGAGGATTTTGTGAAGACCAGTAACGTGTGTTTTGTTTGTTAATTGTGCCGTTTAAACAAAACGTGGCCTCATCAGTAAAAAGGATATTTTTATGAAAATGTGCATCTCGTTCAAGTTTGTTTGTTATTGTTTCGCAAAACTCCAGCCTTCTGTCCAAATCGTCTTCAAATAATTCTTGAACTACACAAGCTTTATAAGGATGAATTTTTTCTTTTTTTAAAACGTCATGTACAGCCGATTTATTCAAATTATGGTCTCTAGCAATTTGCCGAACAGAAATTTGTGGATTTTCCTCAACAGACAAGAACACATTTTCTCGTTTCACATTAGTTAATGACAAAGGTCTACCAGTTCTACTCGCATCTTTCACCAAACCTGTCTCTTGAAATTTCCGCCAAATTTTGCTTACTGTGGACTGCGAAATGTTTAATTCTGGATGCAAGTTATTAAATAAATTACATACTTCGTCTTGGGTTCTTCTTCTATCTCCATATCCCAGAATCATTAAAATTTCAATTCTATGTTTCTCAGATAATTGAGCCATATTTCAAGCACTAACAAATAGCAAAGTGTGACAGTGTTCTAAAGTGCATTCAATTGTTTCAATGCTACATATTACGTACCTGATTAATACTGCTCAGTAAAATAAATTTGTTAGACATGTCCTTGTTTTTTTTGAAAATTTTTTGATGTAAAGGTATTCAAGTTTCATATGGTTGAAAAAAGAATAAAAGACTCTATCAAATGAGTATAATAAAGACGTGCCTTGCCATTTAAAAAAATGTAAGTGTTATTCGTTGCGATTTTGTTTACAGCAAAAATTTAAATTGATATCTCCCAGGTGGTAGATAACTAAGTGATAAACAACTTTTATTTACAACTTTTTCGTGTAAAGTGCATATTTATCGACCTGTATAATATATTCCATACTGTTCGGACACACTGTATATGTATATACAATTTAAGAAATTATGTCGAAAGGTGTGAAAACTCACATTTTGTGCGTTTTAAAGAATCTGAGACTAACAAAATGGCGTTTTTAGTTCAGTGACCAATTTTAATAAAAAAACGTTAAAAATAGCTTTAAACATAATTTCTATATTAATTAAATCGAATTTCTACGATTCATATAAATGAAGTTATTCTGCTTGAGTAAGACCTTTAGTAGCTAATTTAATTAATTAAGACCCTTAAGGAAACGCCAACTTCGTTTTCTAATAAGTACAAAACGTTCCAATTGTATAAAAATTATTCTTTCTTTATTTTAGTTGTCTATTTAACCTTTACAAATTGAAATTAAACGTCCTTTTCGTCTTTATTGTTTTTTTATTTATTTTTGTGCTTGAAAAAGTTAATTAAAATGAAATTGCTGAATTCTTTTTGCGTTTTGGTGAAGTGTAATTACACGATTATGTAAACAAGATGTTTTGATTTTTTAAATTTTGGTTCTGCTTGTTTATTAGCGGTCGATAAATTTAAAATGAATAAGCTAAAGGTCTCCAACTTAATATCTTTCTAATATTATGGCACGAAGTTTCACTACTTTGCAAACTTAGAGAAGCACAGCAAATAGAAAAATAATAATAGAGCGCTTTAAACATAAATAAAATAAAAACAAAAAAAAACAAATAGAAAAAGCTACCTACATATAAACTTTCTCTATTTTGCACACACAATTACGAGTTTGTGCAAACCCAACCTATTTTTTGTAAATTAAGCAAGATTTCAATGAGTTTGTTTCATCGTCTGTCAGTTTTAGCTTACCGAACAATCTCAATACCAGAATACTTTTTTTCTTTAACTTCCGCTAGAACTAAAACTTTTTGGAACATTTTCAAATTTTCACATACAAAGAATTGATTTCAATTCAATCCGATTTCGTTAAGCCTTAAAGATTTATAATGAAAAAAACAATAGAAATTGATAATTATTCCTTTAGATTTGTTGTTATTTACAGAAAAGTAATATTCTTGCAAACTTAAATTAGATGGTTGATGATGGAAATGCGAAAATGAGAGGAAAAGCATAAATGGAAAAAAGAGAAAAAAGTGGAAGAAAGAAAAAGAAGAACTGGAAGAATAATATTGTTATAAAAAGGTGGAGAAGTGAAGAACCACAAAAGAAATTAGTATTGATGCTGGAAAAAAATTAAACGTGAAAGTAAAAGTTAAAAAGGTGACAGTGATAAATTGGGAGAAGAAAAATGAGATGGTGTGGCGGAAATGGAAGAAAAAGCAAAAGATGATGACGGAAAAGAAGAAATTAAAAAACACAAGAATTTATATAAATCACGATTTAACATGGGAAGAAAAGAGAGTACAAAAAGAAATAAAAAATACAGAGGTGGAAAACGAGCAGAAAGGAAAAAAATATGAGTAGGATACAAGAAAATGGAGCTGGACAGAGAAAGATACATATAGAACGACAAAGATAGAAAGCTGAGCAGAGAAAGGGGAGTGAAAATGGGTAGTCAAAAGGCAAAAAACGAAAGGACAAAGAAGAGGCGAAAAAGGAAAGAATGTTGACAAAATAGCAAAGAAAAGGAATAATGAAAAAGGAAAAGACTAAGAAACAAGAATAAAGGAAAGTAAGGAAGAAGTGAGGTGAGTGAGCTGAGAGTATTGTTTTAGAACGTAGCGGAAATAAAGAACAAGGATCAGGATTTTTGGGAGTGAATCAGAAAACAGGATGTAGTGGGATTACAAAAGACATGGATAAAAAAAAGAATGGTAGTGGGGAAAAAAGAATTGCTGGAGGAATTTGAATAGGTGGTGCAACATGTAGAAAGAAAAAAAGTGAAGGGAGAGCAAAGGGGGTATAATAACGGGAATAAGAAGAACATGGTTAAATCAGGAAGAGAAAGAGATAGTGCAACAGAGAAGAGGAATTGTAGAAAGGAACATACAGTAGAAAAAAACAAAAATAAAAATAGTGACTGCAGCAGAATGAAAAAGTCAAGAAAGAGCGTAGAAGAAATGATAAAAGAGAAGGAGGAGGGATTGATTATGTTATGAGAATATTTTAACGCGAGAATAGAAAAAGTGGGTTGAATACAAGAAAGGAAAAGGACGGGAAAGAGACAAACAAAAGACAAAGTAATAAATAAAGAAGGAGAAGAACTGCTGGAAATGTGCAACGAAAGGAAGTGAGAAATAATGAACTGAAACAGAAAAAAAAGGATTAGGAAGTATACGTACATAAAAAGAAAGGGAGAATAATGACAAATAGGCTGGGAAAAAATGTAAAGAAATTTAAGGTGGGAGAAAAGGTGGAATCAAAACACCAAACACTGGAATTGACAATAGAAGAAAGAGAAAGAGAAAGAGAAGAGAAACATAACGAAAGAAATGTGGACAGAAGAGGATATAAAGAAAAACAAAGAGAGAATAGGGTAAACGGTATCGGTAGCGGAAGAGATTCTAAGAGAGTGTAGAGGAAATGAAAGAAATGATGAAGAAAGCAACAGAGAAAGTCAGATTTAAGAAGTAGAAGAAAAAGAAAATAGGATGAAAGAAATGGTAGGATAGAGAATGCAAAAACAAAGAAAAAGAAAGGCGAGCAGTAAGACAGAGAAAAAGAATGTAAAGAAACAGTAAAAATCTACAAGAAAACATGCGAGAGAAAAAAACAAGAAAACAACAAGAAACAAAAAGATCAGATCAAAGAAATAAAAACGGAAGAAGTATGGAAATAACTAAAAAAAGAAAGAAAAGAAAAGGGGCGGCAAAGAAAATACAAATGAAAGAGTGGGAAAAATATTTTAAGAACCTGCTAAGGGAGGAGGACAAAATCAGAAAGGAGAAGAAAAGCAAAGAAAAGAAATTGTAGTAAGACTGGAATGAGTTAGAGATAAAATAAACAAAGACAAAGTAATAGAGACAATCAATCATCGTCATCATCAACCAGCCCTAGTTGTCCACTGCTGGACATAGGACTCCCTCATGGCTCACCATCTCTGTCGTTCCTGCCCTGCTTAATTCCAATTGTTTGTGACTCGCTTTATATCGTCAGTCCAGCGTGTAGGTGGTCGTTCCTTGCTGCGCTTATCAATGCGTAGTTTCCATTGCAGTAGCCTTCTTGTCCATTTGTTTTCACTCATCCTGGCTACGTGTCCGGCCCAATTCCACTTCAATGTAGTTACTCGCTGGATGACGTCTGCCACCCCGGTTCGCCGTCGAAGATCTTCGTTAGTTACGTGGTCTTTCAGCCCTATTCCAAGCATTACCCTCTCCATTTTGCGTTGTGCGATTTTAAGTTTCCTCGCCGATGTTAACGTGTTAGCGTTAGTGTTAAAGTCTCTGCTCCGTATGTAAGCACCGGCAAGACGCACTTATGAAATATTTTCTGTTTTTGACAGATGGGAAGATTGCTCTTAAAGATATCTTTAAGCTTACCAAAGGCCGCCCACTCAAAGCTGATTCTTTTCTGCAATTCGCACGTCTGATTATCTCTCGAAATATTGATTTCATGTCCCAGATATATGTACTTATTGACTAATTCAATTTCGGTGTTTTCCACGTCCAGGCACTAGCTCATAACAAGATTTGTCATGATCTTAGTTTTAGCGAAGTTCATTTTCAGACCAACATTGGAGCACCCGTTTCTAAGTTAGTGGAGCATCTGTTTCGCCTCACCCAGGTCATCGGTTATTAGAACGATGTCGTCCGTAAAGCGAGAATGGTTGAGTTCTTGACCATCTATGATTATTCCTCTTGCATCCCACTTCAGTCTCTTAAACGCGTATTCCAGGACGTTATGAATAATTTTTGAGACATCGTATCTCCCTGTTTCACCTCTCTTCCGATGCTGATACTGCTGCTAGCTTCGTGCATTTTGACTAGCATATGGGCGTTTTTGTATATTTTACCAATCAGCTTAAAATATCTATGGTCCACGCGGCATTCTAGTAGGGCATCTAATACGGCTTTCAGTTCGATCGTGTCAAACGCTTAATGGAAGTCTATGAACAGTTGTACTAGTGGCCTGTTGTATTCTATGGTTTTTTCTATGAGGGTTTTAACACTCTGCAGGTGTTCATTTGTTCCGAAACCTGATAGAGAAACAATAAAGAAGGTAAAAAAAAAGGAAAGGCGACAGTTGATGATGGGATACTAAGGCAAAAAGTGGGTATAAGGGAAATAAAATGTAGCAAAAAGGATGACGGAAATAGTAAATACAATATAAAAAAAGAAAAGATTCCCAAAGAGATGGAAAGAAGGAATATGTTACGTGCATAAATTTAAATAATGCATTACCCTGTATATTGGTTTAATTAAAAATTACTTTTATATTTCTCGACGCCATTTATCGGGTTCGTTGGTCACTTCGTATTGAGTAGGCGATATCCGGTGAGATACCGGCATTTTGACTTTAACATCGGGCCTGTTATAACCTATGTCTGCGTGAGTTAAAAATCGTTTTCTAAAATCATCCACGTGTTGGGATACGATGGAAAATAGAAGTCTTCTGAATTAACTGATTTAATCCACGCAGAGTAAGTGGTTTTTGTTCTTTCTTTGATTAAAGGTAATCTTTATGTCTTTTTGTTAGCGCCATGTGCTACCTCCTAAATGTGGGTATTCTGGTTATAATTTAAAGCCTACAAAGGAAAATTCTAACTCCATTACGATCGTAAAGTATTCGAATCGTCACCGGCCGTTCCATCACAATCTGGCCCTAGTTCTAGTCGATACCGAAGTACGAGAGATGAACCTCGACAAATATTTTGATGGGACGATTCTAAATATTTATAAGGCCTACAGCTATAACTAATTAAACCACAAACAAGGGGTACAACAGCATTCGACAACCGGGTTATATGATATATACTTTCTTTTACCTTAAGTAACGATTTTTGTAGATCTTGATTTCGTGAGGCATTAGTTTGACACGATTTGCGATTCAAATTGTTTATAGGATAACTTGCCGGCGAAAGCGCTTTCTTCGCACAAGTGGAAGTTCCTGTGTTAATGATAAGTGTTTTTATGTACCTTTTCCGTTGTCAACAAGGTCACTCACGAAACTTTTGCTAATATTAGTTCTGTAATTATTGATATTGTTGTTTACCAGTTAGGTAGTACTTTTTACTTATTTTTGAGTTGCGCATGCTGTGTACTACCAACGAGTAATTAACGCTAGTGCTATATTAATTCCGCACACTTTGTTACGATAGGTTAACATTAATGTAGTAATTTATTATCGCTGTGTTTGATTGTCAGTAATGCTATATTCCTAATTATTTGGTGTACTTCGCATATTGTATACAGACGAAATTGACTACAAACTATTCTTCGCTGTTCATTTCAACATAATTTACGTATGTATTGTGTGTTGCCGATACTACTGACTGTAATGAGAATTCTTATATTCTGTGATAATCATCAACGATTCTAGATTAAAGTTGTTATTTTGGTTACTTGTTCTTTTATGACAACATACCTGTCTCTTTAGATCGTCGTTATCTAATAACAAACGTTGGCTATTCGAACAGCCGAGTATAAGGATTACGAACCTAACATCGTGTTACAAGTTTATACCGTCTGTCTTGAGCGGGACAGAAGTGACTTTGGATAAGCTCTGGCGCCCTTAAGCATATTTACTGTTTCTGTAAACCCCCCCTTTCCCGACTATTGTGAGTTGGCCGTGCAGGTTCGTAAAATACCGAAAGCTTGTAACAAATAATATGCCCAATACACAAAAACGGAGACATAAGGGAAGCGAAGAATTACAGGGAGATGACATCATTAAGCACCACATACAAATTATATGCGACAGTGCTACAAGGAAAACTACAGAAAGAAATAGAGGAAAGGAGTCTGGTACCAGATAGGCAAGCGGGATTCAGAAAGTGGAGAAAGAAAAGCAGACTGAAAGTGAATGGAGAGGAGAGCGAAAAATTTGTTACAATAAAAGGGTTGAGATAGAGATGCCCACTGAGCCGAAGCCTATTTGCAGTATATACGGGGGATTTAGAGAAGACAATGAAAGGACAACAGATAGGAGGTATAGTAGTAGGAAAAGTAAAGGTGTAGTCTTTAACGTATGCAGACGACATAGTGTTGGTGGCTAAAAAAGAAAAGGAAATGAAAAAGATGATAAAGAAAAGAGTGGAATGGAAGTGGAGGGATAAGAAAATACAGCAGGTGAAGGAATTCACATACCGGGGTTACACTATGAAGCAGGATAATAACAAGGGGGAACACACAAAGGAAAGAGTGCGGAAAGAAAACAGGTTAATAAGACAAGTGTGGAGTGTGGGGGAAAAGTTATTTGGGGTGGACATAGAAAAAAAAAGACTGCTGTTTGAGAAGCTAATAAAATAGTGATGATACATGGGGCGGAAATATAGAGGTGAAAGGAGTATAAAAAAATGGAACAGATACAAAAAATACTGGAAATGGGTATTAAGGCTAGATAGAGAAACCGGAGTATATTATAAGGAAGGAAGTGCAGGCAGAAAAAATAAGAGTAGAGGCCGGAAAAAGGGCAATAAAATACGAGGAAGAACTCAGGGAAAGAACCGAATGCAAAATACTACGAGCAGGATGGCATAGAAGAATATTCTAAAAGAAACGGGTACGCGAGAGAAGAAGTAGAAAGATTAAAGAAAGAAGGAATACTGGTAAGTCAGAAAATAATAAGAAGACATATGGACATAGAAAAGCAGGTTGATGGAAAAAGATAAACAAGGCCAGATATAATGTGAATTATAAGAATATCAAGAGAGAAGGGGTTCCAAAATATCAAAAGAAGAAAGGGAACAAAAGCAAGCAGCGAGGTTCAGATGTAGGAACAAAGAGTTAGGAAATAAATACTGCAGAAAAGAGGAATAAAGGTGATGCAGACTAGGTGGAGAAGAGACGGAGGATCTTAACCACATGAGGAATTATTGCAGAAAGTTAAAAGAAGAGGTTAAGAAAGTAGAGGAAATATTTCATCGTCAGAAACCGCGAACAATTAATTGCCGCCATTCAAACTGTTTAAGAGACGATTAGTATACACTGGTGAGTTTTTTTTTACTAGGTAAGATCAAATTTCAATTTCAATTTAGATGATAACGCAAGGAAATATGTTCTTAGAACTACTGTATAAAAAAAAATTGAATTGAGAATTGAAACTTATCTAAAAATAGCTTTTTTTATGTAGTTACAAGGATAGGGGACTGTGCAGAGAAAGAGAAGAGAAAGTGGGGAACCAAAAGGCAAAAAACTAAAGGGCAAAGGGGGGGGAGGTAAAGGAGGGAAAGTTGACGAAACGGCAAAGAAAAGGAATAATGAGAGATGGAAATGGAAAAGAAAAAGAAGGAGAAAAAAGAAAGTAAGGAGGAAGCACGGGGGAGGTGAGTGAGCTGAGAGTATTGTTTTGGAACGTAGCAGGAATAAAAACAAGGAACATGATTTCTGGAAGTACATCAAGGAACAGGATGTAGTGGGATTACAGGAAACATGGATGGAAGAAAAAGAATGGGAGTGGTGGGAAAAAGAGTTGCTAGAGGAATTTGGGTGGGTGGTGCAACATGCAGAAAGAGAAAAGAAAAAGGGAGAGCAAAGGGGGGTATAATAACGGAAATAAGAAAAAAATGGTTGAACCAGGAAAAGAAGGAGAAAGTGCAACAGAGAAGAGGAGTTGTAAAAAGGAACATGCAGTGGGAAAAAACAAAAATAAAAGTGGTGACGGTTTATAGCAGTAGAATGAAAGAGACAAGAAAAAACTTAGAAGAGATGATAGAAGAGAGGGAAGAGGGATTGATAATAGTAGGAGGGGACTTCAACGCAAGAATAGGGGAAGAGGGGGGAATACAAGAAAGAAAAGGGACGGGAAAGAGACAAACAAAGGACAAGGTGATAAATAAAGAGGGAGAGGAACTGCTGGAATTGTGCAACGAAAAATGGTGGGAAACAATGAACGGGAACAGAGAAGATGATGGAAAGGGGGAATTTACGTACATAGGAGGAAGGGGAGAATCAATAATAGATTTTGTAATGACAAATGAAGAGGCCGCAGAAAAGGTAAAGACATTTAAGGTGGGAGAAAGAGTAGAGTCAAACCATCAACCACTGGAATTGACAATGGAAAGAAGGGAAAGAGAAGAGAGAGAGGAAGAGGAGAAGTACATAACTAAAAAAAAAGTGGACAGAAGAGAGTATAAAAGATATAAAGAGAGAATAGGAAAAACGGTATGGATAAGGAAGGAAGTACAAGAAAGTGTAGAGGAAATGAGAGAGATGATGGAGAAAGCAACAGAGAGAGTCAGATTTAGAAAATGGAAGGGGGAGAAAACTGGATGGAAGAAATGGTGGGATAAGGAATGCAAGGAAGCAAAGAAAAAGGCCAGAAGAGCATTAAGACAGTGGAAAAAAGGGAAGAAAAAAAGAAGAATACAAAGAAGCAGTAAAAATATACAAAAAAACATGCGATAGAAAGGAGGAAAACAAAAAGAAACAAGAGGAGCAGATTAAAGGAATAAAAACGGAAGAAGATGTATGGAAGTACCTAAAGAAGCAGAGGAAAAAAAACAAGACGACACAGGGAATAAAAATTAAAGAATGGGAGATATATTTTCGGAACCTGTTGGGAGGGGAAGAAGCAGGAAAAAGAAAAAAGGAAAGACGCGGTAGTAAGACAAGAAGAAGGAGATAGGGATAGAATAAGGGAGGAAGAAGTAATAGAGGCGATAAAGAATATAAAAAAAGGAAAGGCGACAGGAGAAGATGGGATACAAGGAGAAGAGTGGATATACGGGGGAGAAAATGTAGCAAAAAGGATGACGGAAATAATAAACAAAATATGGAAAGGGGAAGGATTCCCAGAGAGATGGAGAGAGGGAATAATATGCCCAATACATAAAAAAGGCGAAAAAAAAATCGAGAATTATAGAGGGGTAACATTACTGAGTTCGGCATACAAATTGTACGCGACAATACTGCAAGAAAGATTACAGAAGGAAATAGAGGAAAGAAGTTTGGTACCAGACGGACAAGCGGGATTCAGAAAAGGAAGAAGGGCGATAGACAACATATATATAATGAAACACTTAGCAAATAAAGAACTAGAAAAAAAAGAGGGAAAATGGTAGCACTATTCGTAGACCTAAAAGCTGCTTTTGACAAAGTGAATAGGGAAAAGCTGTGGGAATATATGAAAAGAAAAAAAATCAATGAAAGATTAATACAAAGAATAGAGGAAATCTACGAAGAAACGAGGACCAGGGTTAAAGTGAATGGGGAAGAGAGCGAGAAATTCATAACAAAGAGAGGGTTGAGGCAGGGATGTCCACTGAACCCAAGCCTGTTCTCGGTATATACGGGGGATCTGGAAGAGACAATGAGAGGACAACAGACAGGAGGGATAGTGGTAGGGAAAGCTAAGGTATGGTCGTTGGCGTATGCGGATGACATAGTGCTGGTGGCTAAGGAGGAAAAGGAAATGAAAGAGATGATGAAAACGCTAGAAAAATATATGAAAAAAAAAGAATTGGAAGTAAACACGGAGAAAACAAAGATAATGATATTTAGAATAGGAGAGGGAAAAGAAAAAGAGAGGAGTGGAGATGGAGTGATGAGAAAGTGCAACAAGTGAAGGAATTTACATACCTGGGCTACACGATGAAACAGGATAATAAAGAGGGAGAACACATAAAGGAAAGGGTGAAGAAAGGAAACAGGCTAATAGGACAAGTATGGGGTGTGGGGAAAGAATTTTCAAGATGGATATAAAAAAAAGAAAATTGCTGTTCGAAAAATTAATAAAGGGGGTGGTAATGTATGGAGCGGAAATATGGGGCTGGAAGGAGTGGAGGGAGGTAGAGGGACTACAGGAAAAGTACTGGAGATGGGTGTTAGGATTGGACAGGGATACACCGGGGTATATTGTGAGAGAGGAGGTTCAGATAGAAAAAATAAGGATTGAGACAGGAAAAAGAGCAATAAAATACGAGGAAGAAATGAGGGAAAGAACAGATTGCAAAATTTTGCAAGAATGTTGGAAAGAGATAAAGGGAGAGAAAGTGAAGTACGGGCAGGAGGGCAGAGAAGAGTATTACAAAAAGAATGGGTACGCGAGTGAAGAAGTGGAGAGATTAAGAGAAGAGGGGGTAGGGACAAGAGAAGAAATAATAAGGAGAGATAGAGACATCGAAAAACAAGAAATATGGACAAAGATAAAAGAGAGCAGATATAATAGGAATTATAAAGATAAGGGTGAAGGGGTGCCGGAATATTTAAAAGACAGTGAGATTAAAAGCAACAAAAGGAAAAAAATGGTGGCAAGGTTCAGATGTGGCAACGAGGAGTTAGGGAACAAATATTGGAAGGAAGAACCAGAAAAGTTGTGCAGGCTATGTGGAGAAAAAATGGAAGATCTGAACCACATGAGAAAGAGATGCAGGGAACTAAGAGAAGAGGTCATAAAAACAGTGGATATCTTAGATGAAAACGGAAAAGGTGCGGAATGGATGGAGGAAGTATGAAGCAGGAGGAAAAAGTTAAGGGGGGAGAAGGGATAAGAAAATGTAATATATATGTATAGACAACACGACCAAATTTGTAAGCCAAATGGCAATGAATAAAGTTAAACTTATATATGTAGTTACAAAATCTTTTGTTTAATTTTTTAAAATGAATAATCTATATTTTTTTAATACGATAAACTCTGAATGACCAATTACTGTATTGCACTGGAATGAGGTATATAGACTGCAATCAAAAAATTAAAAATTACTTTATTTCTTCCACAGCGACTGTCTGTTGTCAGTTATAGTTTAATGGTAAATAAATATAAAGGTAAAATACTTCATTGTTCTTAATTGACATTATTAAAAAATACAATAAGAACGATTATTTATCGTATTATAGTAAAGCAAGATATGGGTGACAAGGTAAATATAATTTTTTTGTTTATTATACTAGTGATAGTGCTTTCTCCGTCCCTTAAGAAACGTAACGTATACAAATGCAATGACACATTAAGTTTAATTTATCTGATCTTAAAACCAACCATTGGTATTTCCGATATTGTTTGTAATTACGGTTTTTTTGAATATCTTTTTCTTCCCACCTAAGCAAGTTGAACTCTCCTACTAATTTTGTAGAGTTTAACATTTCGGCTACAGTTACGTTATAATTATAAAAACCATATCAGGTATACTAGTTCTGATAATTCTCAAAATTAATTAACAAAGTTTGAAACATACAACTTTTGTTCAAAATTGTCACCTGTTGCTACGTAATATCTAACAAAAGACAAGTTCAAAAATTGTAATGTGTTAAATCTACCGTATAAAATCTAAACTTCTAAATTGAAATAGTTTTAAAGTTGAATTATATATGCAACTAATTGAATTTGTAGATTTACATGTAAAAAGGATTAAAATTTACAATTTTATTTATTACCAATAAAACAACAAGAGTTTTTAGCAGGCAATTGACCTCTGACTTGTACTTCCAAAATTAAGAAAATTGAAGCACATGTATAAAAGATTTAATCCCATTTTAGACTTTTAAATAATCTACCTTACAACAAAATTTATGGTTGTACCACTTTGTAAAATTACTAAACCTATACAATTTCTTCTAGCATTTGATTTTAACGACTCTTGTATACAAAAAAAGTGATGGTGAGAAACGTAACCATTTACAATTATTGTCAAATGGCACAGGTCAAACAAATGTCTGCCACCGAATTTAGTAAAAGATGACACAGTTTCTATTTAGAAGTCAGATGCAAAATGCAAAAAATTTTAATACTAAATTAGACAAAAAACAGAGGTATATAGATATAATGAAGAACATTGAAACAACATAAATTTATGCGTGAATGTACACTCAAAAAAAAAAACGGGACACTAATTGCTTCGAAGTACAAACATATAAATGTGTAAACGAGGTTAACCGTATTTATTACAACACTGATCTTAAAGTTTCAGTTGAACTTTACTTACTTTTATTTCAAACTGCGAAACAATTGATTGATGACTTAATGACTTTCTTTGCTGTAGAATTAAGTTCGATTTCTTGCTATATTGTCTAATGTTATTTAACTCATAGTTAAATAGTTACTCTAATGTTATTGAAATTAATATTTCTTTTATTGTGAAAATAAACAATACTTACTTTAATCACAAACATTAATTTAACAAAATTTTAAAAAGAAACAATTACACAATTATAAACATATAGAAAATAATACGAATTTAATGAATATCATTATAAAACTTCAATGGTTTCTCATATATTTTGAATTATTTGTAACAGGATTGTTGATTTTTAATATTTTTGACGTCTAAAAATAAATTATCAGTTTAAAGATTGTTATACGAAATTTGAAAAAAAAATTTACGTATTAAATAAATGCCAACAATTAAATTTAAAACAAAAAGTGAAGAAATTTTAGTATTACTAACTTTAATATCACAATGGAAGATTTTACCGCCAAATATAGTAAAAAAAAAAGAAAAAAAGCAGAGAAATACATAAAAAACTTTAAGATAAGTGATCGACACGCTACAAGTGACACTTGGTTAAAATGCATAAATGATCGTAAATCATATTCCGCGAGTTTCTTCTTTAACAAAAATGTCACGAAACTGAAACTAGATATCACCAAATGACATAAAGTATTGGACAATACATAGATTTTTAACTAACAGAATATACTAAGGGTATATAGATCTAATTAAAAAAAAATAAAAAACAAAAGTTTAAGCAACATGCCTACATACATGAATGTACACTCAAAACAAAAAAAAACGAGACACTACTTGCTTCTAGGTACAAACATATAGTTGCGTTAACCACATCTATTACAACACCAATCTTAAATGTTTTAGATTTCTTTATTATTGTATCTTTAAAGTTGTAACGCAATTTCAATTTTGTCGGTTACGATTTTAATTTCTATCTATTTATTTTCTGTTTTTTATATTCATCTAATTACCTTATTGTTACTAACTTTATTTACCGTATAATTAACTTGGTTTTATTTTTCAGCAATCTAATGTAAATAACAATTAAATAATTTTCTTAATTTTCTTTATTGGGAATATAAACAATATCTACTTTAATCACAAGCATTAATTTAACAAAATTTTTTAAAAAAATTACATAAATATATATACCTACCAGAAAATAATATAAAATTAATAAGAAGTACGGCCCCCGTTCATTATTAATGCATTACAATTTAATAGCTTTTCAGTTGCAAAAAAATTAAGAAATGAAAATAGAGAATTCTTCTTATCAATTTGAAAATTGAAAGAAAATTGTATGAAAAACGCCAACGTTTACATTTAAAATAAATAAAGAAACTTTGTAAGATAAAAGAACCCACAGTAAAAAAACACGGGATTGGCATCGATTATAAATTTTATAATAAACACATTCAGAAGTTTATTTCAGGAAAATTAATAATTAAAATAAAAAGAAAAGTTTGTGTCAATGTTATAGTCGCAACTTCGGTTACAACAATGAACACGGTTCGAACCTGAGAGATGCTTTGTTTTTTTTTTACTTTTTGCTGTAAGTTTAGATATTTGTTTTCTTGAATTATTTTTCATACTTTACCAAAATTTATAAAATAAGAAAACACATTTTTTCCTTACTTTCTGACTTTTCATTAGAAGCTTTTAACGTAAATTTTTTTTTACTAGGCCAACTATATTTCAGTTTTTAACTGAAAACAAAAACATGTTTTCATTTTGCAATTTTTTACATTTTTTCTTCCATAAAATAAAAATCATTTTTACAAAAAAATGATAGTTTGTTTTTTTCTTTACTTTATTATTTTAAATTTTAGCGTTTTTTATCTTTATATTGAACGATTAATTATATTTAATAGTTGCTGTTGTATTACCAAAATATTTGAAAAAACAAATTATCTTTATTATTATTATTTTTCAATTATGATTATAAGCGTTTCAATTTTCTTCTTTTTTTACACTTTTTGTTTTAAGTTTTACCTGTTTTTTTTTTCATTTTTTAAGCAAAACTTTTTAGGCACGACTTGGAAGTAACTTTTTTTCTGACGGAAGTAACGCTCACGTCACAGCTCGCGTGGGTTCCGCTATTTAAAAACCTATACTGTGCTACCAAGCTTACAAAAACACCGAAAAATATGCGAATCAAATTAAAGAACAAATTTTGTCGTCTAATCATGTATGGCGGTTTGTTAAAGTGCATTTATTTGTTGAAATTTAGTTTTTATTTACGTTGTTATTATGGTTTTTTCGTATCACTTTTTGCTAATATATTTGAATTTTTCTTTTACTTGTGTACAAATCTGTTCTTTTATAACAATTTATTTTAATGTACCTTTACAACACAAAATAATGTATTATTATTATTATTATTTATTGATAATTGTTGAGCCATTCGGCCTTACAATGGATTACGTTACCCTTACACCTTTTTCCTTTACATAATAATATAATACATCTAATACATACAAAAATTTATAAAACTAAAATAACTTTCTTCAAAAAATTATTCCCATCACCATCTTACTATTCTATTTCGTTAGACCTAACCCTACCCTCTTTTCTTTCTTTCCTTTACTGTTTTCATCCAATCCAATCCCTCCCCCTCCTCCCCAAGCAAAAGCTTCCTCCCCCTCATTTCTTCCCTTAGCTCGTCACACTCTTCACTTAAGTGCTCTATGTCCTCCCATCCCTCCCCACATAATCTACATCTCCTCATTACATCCTCCTTCTAATACTTATTTAAATTTTCCTCATTTCCACATCTAAACCTGGCTATAAGCCGATTCTCTCCTAAGCCTCTCCTCCCCATCAGATACTTAGGAACCCCCTTGGACACTATATTCCCATACCTTACGTTATACTTTCCTTCCCTTATCTTTCCTTCCCTCTCTTGCACCTGCGAGTATTTATCTCTTCTTACTATCTCCTCCGTATTTAACCTCCCTTCCTCTCTCCTTCTTTCCACCTCTTCTCTTGAGAAACCTCCTCGTTGGTAGTACAGTTTCCTTTCCTCCTGCCCATATATATTTTTGCCGTCTCTACAACATTGCAAAATTTTACATTCTCTCCTACCCTTCATTGTCTCTTCATAACCCATCGCCCTTTTCCCTGCTTCTATTCTAATCTTCTCTAACTTCCCCTCCTCCTCTATTATGTACTCCGGCGTCTCCCTGTCTAAACCTAGTATCCATTTTCAATATTTTATTTGCACTTTTTCCAATAGGTTCCACTTTTTCCAACCCTATACCTCCACCCCGTACATTATCACACTTTTAATCAATTTTTCGAACAGCCATCTTCTCTTCTCGATCTCCTTCCCAAACACTCTTTCCCCTAAACTCTATACCTGCCCTAATACCCTGTTACCTTTCTTTGCTAACTTCCTTATATGCGCATCATCTTTATTATCATACCTTAGCCTATATCCCAAATATGTCACTTCATTCACTGTCTCTATCTTCTGTTCTCCCCAACTTAACTCCTCCTTTTTCTTTCCTCCTCTCCCTTTTTAAAAAACTCTCATCCTTGACTTTCTCACATTTAAACCCAAATCTTTCCTTTCCAAGTACCTCTTTATTGTATTTATTATACCTTTCATCTCCAACTCATTTTTTGCCACCATGACCATATCGTCTGCATATGCTAACACCCACACTTTAACCCCTCCTGCCATGATCACCCCACCACATTGACCTCCTTTCAACACTTCTACTATGTCCCCTATATACAGTGCAAATAAAATAGGGCTAAGAGGACACCCGTGCCTTAACCCCTTCCTCGTCCAAAACACTTCACTAACACTATCCCCTATTTTTACCCTATTCTTAGTCTTTTTATATATCCCTTCTAGTTTCCTCACTAGTTGATCCTCTATTCCCTTTTTCCTTAACACCCTCCATAGTTTTTCCTTATTCACATTATCAAACGCAGCTTCTATGTCCATAAAGAACGCGTATGCCTTTCCCTTTTTTTTATCCAGCTCTCCATTCACCAACTGTTTCAATATATAAACATTGTCTATTG
The DNA here is from genome assembly GCA_035610365.1 of Aquatica leii. NCBI lineage: Eukaryota > Metazoa > Arthropoda > Insecta > Coleoptera > Lampyridae > Aquatica > Aquatica leii. The sequence goes on from CM069437.1 coordinate 5,216,481, forward strand.
CCCTTCTTCCTACTCTAAATCCCATCTGCCAATCTGGTAATAGACTTTTTTCTTCCACTTCCTTTTCCAACTTCCTTTGTATAATCATGGCATACAATTTATAACTTACATTAGTGACACTAATCTCTCTATAGTTCTTTATCTCCTTTCTATCCCCTCCCTTATACACCGGAAAAATTAAACCTTCTTTCCAACTCCCTGGCAATTCCTCCCCTTTCCATATTATATTAAAAAATTTTCTTATATTTCCTCTCACTCTCTCCCTTACATATTTCCAGTGCTCTCCTTGCGTACCGTCCGTTCCTGCCGTCTTTCTTAATTTTAGTGTACTTATTGCTTCCTCCATTTCCTCTTTCGTTATTTCCCATCCCTCCTGTATTGTATTTACCCCTTGCAATGTCACCTGCTCTGGTCCTTCTATTGTACCCTCCAAACGCTCCATACAATAACCCAACCACACCTTTAAATCCATTAAACCTTCTCTCCTCTTACCTCTTCTTCTCTCCTTGTTCCCACACTTCTTCTTCTTTCTTTATTTCCTATACTTGTTTCTCCATTTCCTCTGTATAAGACACCTTTCTCTCAAAAAATACATTTTTAAAATTCACTTTTTTTTCCTTATACTCCTGTACATCTATTCTACCTTTCTTCCATCTTCTCCTAGCATTTATCATATCTGTTTTTGCCTCTCTACATTCTCTATTCCACCACCTATTTTCGTTCCTCTTTTTCCTTGTCTTCTCTCAAACCTTTTCTTTTCTACTGTCTTCTCCATTTCTGCCGTCAACTCCATTAATCCTTCTTCCCCCTTACATCTCCCCAATTCACTTGCTCCAACTTTATCTTATATCTTTCTATGCTTTTCTCAGTCCACACCTTTTTCACTCCCCATCCCCTCTGTTCCTCCTTATTTCCTTGCCCTTTTTCTTTTAAAATCACTTCCAGTGGCTGTTGATCCGATTCCTCTTCATCCCCCACTTTAAACCTTTCTATGTCCTCCCATATCTCCCCAGTCACTATCACGTAATTGATCACCAATTCCCCCTCCCTCCCATATAAGTGTAATCACCTCTGTCCCCCTCCTCTATATTTCCATTAAGAATTGACCACCCTTTTTCCTCACATATCTTCACTAACATTTTCCCATTCCTATTAACTGTCTTATTCATGCTAACTCTTCTCTTTACTTACCCTCCTATAATCACTACTCCCTTTTCCCCTGTTTTTACTTTAAAATCACCCCCTATAATAATCTTTTCCTTTTCCTCCCCATGTACCATTTTCTCAATCTGTTCACCTATCAACCTCATATCCCGCCCATATACTGTTAACACTATATATTTTTCCTTTCCTTCTCTGACCACATAATTTTTTACGATCCCTTTCCCTTGCTTCTCGTCTCCCTCCTCTTTTTCCACCGACCAGTTCCTTTTTATACCCGTTAGTATTCCTCCCCTTGCTCTACCTTTACTTTCTTTTCTAGTTGCAAATTCCACCTTCCAATTATACCCCTCTGGTAATTTTTCCTTCCATACTTCCCAGTCTTTTTCCTCCAACCATGTTTCCGACATTCCCATCATATGAAAACCCTCTACGTATCTCCAGAAATCCTCTCCTTTATTTTTTATGCCTGCCACATTCCAAAACAATAATTTCATTTGATTCTGCATTTCCATCTCTTTTTCCTTAAAACTTGCTAAGTCAACATCGTTTGATCCATCCTTTCCTCCCCCAACTCTTAGTTTTTTGCTCCCTTCTTCACTAGAGTTCCTCTCTCCTCATCCCAAAACCTTTTTTCACCTTCCACCCACACTTTAAAGCATCCTATTTTAATACTTTTCCCCTCTCCCTTCATCTTACTCGCCTCATATCTAATCTTCTTTTGTATTTCTATTTCCCTTCTCGTCATGTCATCGTCTACATAAATGTTCGTACCTCTTAACCTTCTTTTTTGCTTCCATACATCTAACTTATCCTCAAATGTACCCATCTTTACTAACATTACACGCTCTGCTAGCTTTCTAGTTTTTACCACTGTTTTCTCTATATTTAAATCCTTGTTTATCCAATTTTCTATTTGCTCCTTTTGCTCCTTCTTTCCATCTTTCACTTCCATACCTCTTATGATTATGTTTGTTCTCCTTTTTTCTTTTTCCGTTTTTTTTCAGCTTCTCTCTATCTTCTCCAATCTGGCCTCCAACTTTCTATACTTTTCTCCCATTTTTTCAAATTTCCTCTTCCATTCTTCATTTGTCTTTCTTGATTCTTTTTTCATCTCCTTTACCTCTTTATTATTCTCTTCCAACTTCTTACCCATCTTAATTTGTTCCTCTCTTATACTCTTTACATCCTTTAACAGTTCTTTACACATTTCTACTAACTCACCATCTTTTCTCTCTTTTCCTTCCGCTACCGGTGATTTCCTTACTTTGGTGCTCTTCCTGAACACCTCCTCCACCGTAGCTTGCCTTTTTCTTTTTCCTTCAGACCACCCTTCCTCGGAATCCGACATAATTTCCCTTCTCCTCTTATCGTTACACTACTTAACTGTCTACCCTTTCTGATTTAACGAAATGTTAGTTATATTAAATTCACCAAAAAATTCCACGTATTTTATGAATACAAATGCAATATATAAACACAAAATAATGTATTTATAAAACAGAATAACTATTAATAACAGTAACTTTCTGCATTACCGTTTTAATTCATAAACAGCAAAACCCGAAAAATTGTTCATTCCAAAGCATAAAATGTTTTCGTAATATCTAACTAACAGCGTTTTTGAACTTTCTGATGCTAGAACAGAAAAACTTCTTGAGTATTTTAAAACTTGGGTTTTATTGCAAGAAATGATGTAATATACCTAAACTGCATCCAAAAAAAAGTTGCATTTAGTAACGCATAACAAGGCATTGATGTTAACATTAAAAGTTAGTTCAAAATGCATTTTCTGATATAACAAATAAAGATTGGAAAAAAGAGTGCAATCATGTGTTACCTTTTTGTGAAGAAATGTAGAAAGAAAGGAGACAGTTTAGCTGATAAGATTGTAAAAAATTCGACGTTTAAAGTAAATGGTGGTGATTCAAATAAATGAGAAACTAAAGAAAGTGAATCTTTAGGTAACAATAATTAATGAAATATTGACCTTGGTTATAATGTACGCGTACGCAGTTGTGGTTATCATAATTGTCATTAATGATTAAATTAAAACGAGATATTCGTACAGTGATCAAGATTGTACATACGTTATACAAAAACATTTTTTAACGGCAGCCTATGCAACCAATTATACATTCGCGTATTAGTCATTTGGGTTGCTTTACGTTTTTTAATTTAAAACGGCATTTAATACAAGACGGAATAAAAGTTTTTTTTTGCAGTATCGCAGAGTGTAAAATATTGTGATAGCAGATCTACTGCAAGAATAATAAAGAAATTGTCGGTCATTATTCCGTATCCTGATTCCAATTGTTTCTTTGTCCTTGATCTTTTTCAAGACTTTTCCTACTTTGTTTTTACGTATACACTTGAAGCAATAACCATTCTCTTGGTCAGCGAGAACCCACAGGTTAATACCATTATCTATGTGGTTTAGACTAAAAACTCTAAAAGAATATCGGTTTCTAGTAGATAGTTTTTCATCGACTGTAAAATGTGTGTTTGGAAAATATCAATTTTTACACTGTGTAACAAACACTTCAAAAATATTTCTGATAGTTACTAACTCTGCAAGTACCATGCGTAGTTAACTCGTCAAATCGCATGAATTTCAATAGATTCAAAAATCTATTGCGCGACATACTGGTTGAAAATATAGGTTTTTAGAATGCCGAATCAGAACACCACAATGTACTCACTTGTTCTTTGTTAAAATGAAGAGCACCTCCAATAATCAGTAATCTCATAAATGCGTCCAGGTATTTTACGTTATATAAAGCGGTCCATGCGCATGCTTTTTGATTTGCAAACAGTGCTATGGTTCGCACAATTTGTGGAGTTATAAAACAATCAAAGTTAGGAATATAATTTACTTTAATAAGTTTAAAACCCTTAAGTTACATTAAACTCAAATATAATTGTAATCAAGGTACATGATAAATACCTGAAGTAATTTTGTTTTCTGATGAAAGCTGCGGATGGTTGAACCCAGACGCTAGACAGTAATCCCAATCTCGAACAAATACTCAATAATAACCCCGTTTTCTTCTATAAACTAACACATCTTCCGACGACGGAAGTATCAGAAAACATCACATATGATCAAAAAGCAATAAACAGAGATGCAAAAAATACAGCTTAAGACTTAAAATTGGTGTTTGTAATCAGTGTTCACATTCATTCGTGCTTTAAGTTAGCGACTTGAAAAAGAAACATGTAGAATTCTAAAGAGGCAGACACGAGGCGGTGATCTAACTTGCTACAATAATTACGAAATCGCGTCGCCAAAATAGAAGTTAATTCTTACCCCAACAAAACTCTGGCAAATAACACATACAAATCGAAATTAATGTACCCAATTTTAACTTAGATGGTATACGATATTCAAAATGTAGATCTTACTAAGCGCAACGTTATTTTTCTTGTGCTGTCTCCCTCAACGTCAAAAAAGGAAAATATTATTTTAATATGTTTCTATATGTAAAAGTGACAAAAAATCGCAGTACTCACTTTGTCACGATGTACTTTTGTTTTATTGTTACCGCAAACCTATCTTTTTCTACTCGCAGAGCACCCATCTATCAATCTATTTTGGGTACTACCATCACTTAGGACCATCTCCGATACTAAGCTAACCACAACAGGTAAGTAATTCTATTATTAGTTTCTTCTTATTTTTCATTTCTTGTATTAGGTTTTTTTACAAAATAAATTTTTCTAATATTATTTTAAAAATAGTATACGATAGTTTTTTTGTTGTTCTTTCTATTCAACGAAACAAAACATTTATGAAAGACATTGTGTGAAATCTATTGTATTCTCGTCTATGAAATTAAAATAATATCTTTTTATTTACATATGTTGTTACAAGCTTTAGGTCTTACGAACCTTGCACGGCCAACTCACACAGTCGGAGATAGGGGAGGTTCAAGGGAATTATGCTTAAGGGCGCCAGATCTAATCCAAATTAACACTTCTGCCTTGATTGTCGGATGCTGTTGTACACCTTCAATGAAAGTTAGTTTCTCAGGTGTTTGCCGCATGAGTAGGATCTCGAAGAAACGTAACTGTCTTCGGTTTATTTAGTTTTAACCGTAGGCCTTATAGATAGAGTTATACTCGTCCCATGAAAGTATTTGTCGATGTTAATCCCTCATAATTCGTTATCGAATAGAAACATGTGGGCCAGAACGTGGTGGAACGGCTATCAAATTAACGAGAAATTACAACAGAATTCTAATAAACGGAAGCAATTATCTTACCCTGTGACGACTCAAATATTTTACGATCGTAATGAAATTATAATTTGATTCCCATTGTTAAGGATGTTCTTTGAAAATTATTCTTAAGCCGCACAGGCCATTTTATGCAGTTGACAGCTTAACGATTTTGTCGTAAAATGACAGTCACAAGAAAAGATCGGCAGAAGACGTCAAAACCGGAATCCAATTTTAATGCAATATACAGAGTATTTCGTTAGAAAAATTTTGCACGCAACAGTGTATGAGCTTCTGTTATCTGAAGATAACGACTATGATTCAAATTCTAAAAGAAAATCGAATGGAATTCATCGAAAGGCGAAAGTGAGAACGAAGAAGAAGATTATGCGATATTGTTGTTGCTCCAGTAGATATATCTTGGGTACAAAACAATGTGAAACGCTCTTGATTTCCATTTACTAAAAAATCTGGTGTTTTTATTATTACGTCTTTTGTAGCGTCATTTCCCAAATATAATTTCTCCAACCATGAAAAGCAAACCTACGAGACAATGTTATGGTACGTTACGAGAAAAGAATTTGAAAAGAATCTAGATATTGGTGTGTTGAGTGTAATACAGGCCTTTGTTACGAGAATTTTCACGCAACTTAAAGGCAAGCGACTAACTCACGTTGATTCGGCAGGCATGTCGCAAGTCTCGGTGTGCTAATCCTACACTAAATTCAAAAAGCGCCAAAACAGGTAAATATCAGCCAATACGGACCTTGTTTAAATCTGTCGATCACTGAAAGGAACAAATTTGGCAAAACACAAATTTTAACAATACATTTATTTCAAACAAGAGAGAATAGGCGTTAAAATCAAAAGAGGAAAAGATAGACCAATAACAAATTAAATAACAAGATTAGATTCATCAATTAAGATCACAGTTATAATATAGATGAAAGACCACTAATTATATGTAGTTACTAACAAAAATTCCGAATGATTGATTTTAATCAAGCTTAACTAGAATTCAAACAATTACTTCTTCTACCTTGCAGTCGCAAAACGAGTCGATTATCGACAATTATGATACTAAGTTGCAAACAAAAAAAAACACACAAAAACTTACCCAACCAAAAGATTCTTCGACACCAGTAGTGCCGCATATCCCCGCTTGTAAAGGAGAATTAGTAGCGGCGTATAAACAGTGCAGCCGTTAATTTTAATTCACAACGCAATCCCGTCAGTTAAAAGTTTAAAATCTGTGTAGTAAATAGACGTAAGCTTTGTTTACTTATCTACTATTAGAAGCAAGTAGTATCCCGTTTTTTTCTTTATTTTAATGTACTCAACCGGTCTTAAACAGAAAAAGTGCAACAAGGCCATTTATTTTTGTCTAACTTATTTACACTGGTTTTAGAAGACGTTTTTAAAAAACAAACTAAAAAAAACAATGCAACAATACAAACAAAAACATCACGTTTAATCTGGACTAAATAGAGATTCCGGATGTTTCATTATTCCGCTAATCTTAAATGTTATTACTGAAAACGTGTTCGACTTTTTGTTAATTTAAAAAATCTTTTCTTTAAGATAATTACATCTTCAAACGCTCTAGTTCTAATAACCATAACAATTGTATCGCATATGATTAAAATTTGAGACAGGGTAAAGTTTTCTTTGACCACATCGCCATGTATTAGGCTTTCATTCTCACTGTTGCATAGTTTATATACCTAATATTCTAATAATAACTTTTTGTGATAAATGTCACTAGAATTAACAGAAATTGTACTTGAACCTAAGAAGCTTTTCATAAAGTAATAATTTTATATTTTTTATAAAACATTAATTTAATAATAGGTATCTATCGTCACTTCTGAATTTAATTTTTTTGTAAAAGGACTTTACATTTCTGTGTATCACGTTGCTCTCAGGGCGTAATCCTCGTAATAACGCCTTTAGTAAAAATAGAAATGAAGAAAGTTTTTTGGGTATATAGATTATATGGAACAGTATCCATTTTCTACTATACAAATTTCCGTTTTAAAAACCAAATTTCCGTGTTGACCATACACGACGATAAGTCGATTACATCAAAAAGGTACCAAAGGGTACAAGTTAGAATTTTCTCGGCGCTATGTTAAAAAGCCACCAGAAGTTTGGAATAACTTTATATTGTTACACGAGAAGATAAATGGTTAAGCCGTCTAAAAGTATACTGGCCTCAAAATTGTAAGTATGAAACGCAATACCTGCAAACTATTACATAAACTGAAAGATTTAGAAACATTTAGGGATAGATAACCTTCCGAAATTTAGGAGTTTGTTGGAATTACTATAAATGTTCTATATTTAGAAAATCTTTTTCTACAGGTATTTTATGATGATACCAATGATTTATGTTTATACGATAATGTAGTGAAATGTTATTGTTTTATTGTAAGCTGTTTAAAGATGTAAATAGTTGTAATTGCATTATCTGTTTTTTTAATGTTATAATTCGAATTTTAAAAAAATATAATATTATTACATAAAAACGCGGTAATTCAAATTCGGTTTCTAAAATAAATAAAAAAATTAAACTTAACCTAAGCTTAAAATTGCTTTGTCAGTCTTCTCATAAATTAGTACTACAAAAATTTTTTTTATACTTTGCGTAATGCAAGACAAATTTATATTACATAAAAATAATAAAATTGTGAAAACAATATAACAGACTAATATAAATAAAAATAGAAAACACAGAAATACATTTGAAAAGAATTCTCGTTAAAGAGAAAAAACAATAACGAGGATACTAACGTACTTTTAATGTTAAACTAACGTATCTTGACAGCAGAATAGATGAACGTTTATTTTATTTAAAAAACAAACTATATTAAGTAGCTTAATGGCACTAACGTGCCCGTTAAATACTTAATAAACATAATTACAGACTAAAACGTTCATTATTTATTGCTTAAGACGAAGATTGATACCAAGAGATAATAATCCGCCCGCACTTATCTCGCAATTGGTACTTCTCCCTAGAGCGCTATAAGTGATTATTATTACTAAAACGTCGTTAATCCTCAATCAAAGTGTATCTATAAGCAAATAAATTTCTATTTACTCCTATAAAGTAAAAATTAAATTTTAACCTCTGTTTGTTCTCTGAAACATAGGGATTATGCAAATCCAAAGAACAAGCATGACAGAATTCCAGGATCAAATGTAATAAAGATCAACGTTGGGTAAGTGTTTTGCTTCAGTGGATTAGGTTTATAATTTAAACATACTCGTTTGGGGTGTATTTTAAAATTAAACAGCTCGATTAAACATGTTCTCGTAACTATTTTGATAGCATTAATAATTCAATTTATCTTGAATGCTATAAAATGTTTTGTATGCGCCCTGATTGCAAACATCAATATTTGTTTGTTAGTGTAGTAACGTAATAACAAAGAACTCGAAACCTGCAAAGTGATACATTAAAATCTACGTAAAACCATTGTTACGAAAATTATCTCGTAACTTAAATGGCAGTGACTAACTCAGTTTGATTCGGTGATTGGGTCGTAAGTTTTGAGGTGCTAAATTACAAAGCAACTTAAAAAAGCGCCAAGACGGTGGAAGATTAAGATAACAGATACCGTTTAAATCTATCCAAAACTGAAAGAGAACAAATGACAAAACCACAAATTGTAACAACGAGTATATTTATTGTATTGCAGAAAGAAATGTTAGTAAAGAAAAATGAGGCAATAATAACATATTACACACAAAAAAAAATATGGTTAATTGTGACAACAACCATATAGGTACGTACAGTCGTGCGTGCAATCGACTAACAACGTCGATGACAAAAATCAAATTAAGAAAATATAATACGTACAGTAGAGTTTTCCTTTGAAGAATGCGACTAGCTAGTGGCACCTTTTCGGTAATTCCTAAAATTTGATGAAATAAACAAAGCCGTACATACGGTGTTATCACAAGTAAATTTCCCTTAGTTCATACGATTAATAACTTTCCACAAATTAATTACATATATTATTTTGTTAAATCCGCCCTCCACTAGAATTCAAATTTTATCAAGTACCCAAAAGTTTTGATATCTTCAACGAAAGTGACGTGACGTCAGTATGCAAATTTTCTTAATAAATGAAGCAGTTTTACTATCTCCACATTAATGGAACACGTGTGGATGTCCCGAAATCGTAAGAATTATATTACATAACAAAAATAGGAAGCAACGCTTCCAATAAAAATTTTTACGAAAGTAGTAAAAATACTACGCCCAATATTCGCATGGATGCGAGTGAATAATTAGAAATGAAAACCTTGTTGGGCACACATAACGTTAGATGATGTCCGACCGTCAGCAGATAGATGATTGTTCTTTCATCCAACTTTTATGTCAAACCTTTTCTAATTGATAGTAATAACCCCGTCCCCCCAATGTAGCGGAAAGTGCGCGTTACAAGAATAAATCTCATGCGGTACAAACATCATACCAAAACACAATATAACAAATTCCCCCCCAGCAATATAAAGACTTGAGAAGTTGACGCTAGCTAAAATCAAAAATATATATTCAGGAATGCAGAAGAGTAGTAGCATGAGTATGATATATTTCAAAGTTGGTAGTATTTGTTACTAACGTTTTAAATTAATTGTCAAAATTGTTACATTACATTTGTCCTGTTTTCAGTATCATTCTTTTTAAATTGTTTCAATAAAAAATTTTATTTAACAAAAAAACGTTCGTTATGCTATGTTATACTTTTGACGCTATCGATAAAATTATGACACCACAATTTGAATTTTTTAATTTGCTTTTAAACTGACTTGAATATATCACTTATTGCTTTTTTTGTATTAAGTGTTAAGTAAGGTAAATGTTATGGTAAAAGCACCTTGATATAATTTACGTGTATGAATTTTATCCCGTACTGTCATTTTTACATTGGATACATATTACCTTTCACTTCTGTTTTTGACGTAGAGGGAAATAGCACGTAAAAACTATCGTTGCGCCTAGTAAAATCTCCATTTTAAAGTATTGTATACCATCGTCGTTATAAATTGGTAAATTAACTTCGATTCGTATGAATAGTGAAGGTTTTGCTGGGGTAAAAATTAACTTCTATTTTTACGACGCGTTTTAATTTGCTCGTATTATCATAGTGTTTGCCCCTTTAGAATTGTAACTGTTTCTTAAGTACATCTCTCTTGAATCGATAACTTGAATACAAACACCAATTGTGAGATGGACGATTAATATCAAAAATTCAGTGACTCACCGGCAATGTTGGCTTGGCGCATTCTGTTTAGTATAATCATTGGATGAACTATACGCAACATTACAATATGCCTGCTTATGACATTTTCAGCAATTTTAGGAGGTTGAATTGGATATGCCATTAACTAATCGCATGTCGGAAAAAAACCGTAAGTAATCTCCTTTTATTATTTCATAACTTTTGTTGATATCGAACGTAGTCGATTTAGTCTATTCTCAGTGTTTGACAGATATAAATAAGATTTGTAGTAGGCATTTTTCCAGTTTTGGCGCTCTTTTAATCATCTTATAATTAGCTCATCAAGTACTACCTACGACTCACTCTCCAAAGTGTTGAGTTACCGCCTGCAGTAAGTTACGGTTAAATTGACATAACTAGTACAATAAACTGACTGCTTTTATTTGCTTCATTTGCAAATTTTAATATAGGAGAAAAGATGTGAGGTATTGTCAGATTGACATCTTTTGAATAGGTCAGTAGTGTCTTTAATTAATTTGTACTTATTATTACAGCATTTTCTAGAAACTCGATACTGTTCGAGAACATTAAGAAAACATCGAGATATTCTAGAAGACGATAACGGAAAATATTAAAGATAAACGCGATAAACTCAGTTTCGTCTTACGCAACCGTGTTATATAAACAAAAAATACAAATTAAATGTTTATATGCGCATGTCAAAAAAGGTATATAAATTATACGCGACTTTAATACTCCTAACTGTACTACGCAAGTGCAAAAATTTGTTTATAAATTGCATAAACCGTCATTAAAAACCAGTAAACAGCTGTTTTGTCCTATTTGGACTCTTCAGCACTGGAATACTTTAATACAGTTTCTACAACTATACAAAACAGTTTAGACTCAGATTTATTAATAAATTATTTTCTTGGTTTGTTGTGTTTTAGTTTTAGTAAAGTTAGTTATATTTATAACATCAATTTTTTACCTTTTGGCTCATATAAAAACAAAGCATTGGTTTACTTAGATTAGACATAAAACCATGATTGTGAGGTTAGAAAAATCTGTTTCTGCCAAGTAATGAAGGATATTTTTCATCATATCTTTTAAATATGTGGAAAAAATTAAGATTACAACATTTATGACATTACTTTACTGTGTTGTAATACAAAATTGTTACGTACAGTATTACATTTAAAGATTTAAATATACTGCAATTTTAATAAAGAAGTTTTACAACCTTGCTATAATATACTGTAATGTACGCGACAAAAAACAATAGACTTTTGTGTAGACTACTATCAAATAATAGTGCGACAAAAACAAAACCGCGTTTATGTGTTCATTAGAAACTTTGCGGTACCACAGTAACAAAAACAAAGGTTTTTGCGAAGTCTTAAAAATGATAGACCCTATGATACAGTGTTGTATCAGATTGCGTCTCACTGTTTATAAGAGTAACAATTATGAAAAAGCAGTGATCCCTATCTGTAAAGGAAAACGCCCGTTGATTCCTAAACAATTCGTTCCAGAAATCAAAAGAGTCGATATAGCGTTACCCCGCTTTTTACGCCACTATGTGTGTTAGCATACATATATGTATTTCTTTTTTTTTCTAATAAACTCGTCTTAAAGTGTTACAATATATAAAAAAAACTTACTTGTATGTTCCACGCTTCTTGCGCCTCTCGTCCGCATCGAAATATCTATACTGATTGAATGACCCTGGATTTCCGTACAGTTCCGTTTTCAAAACGGCATTTTCTAAAGCTTCATCTAGTTTTTCTTTGTTGGTTCCGTACTGGTAGCCTTTCTCGTAATCTAACAACGACTTGTCGTCGAACTTTCCATCGTAGGTCGAATACAACGATGGCGCTATGTTCAATAAACTTTCTTTGTTCAAATCTTCCCAATTTTCCATAGGTTGGTTTGTGCCTAAAATTGCAAAAACAAAAATGTTAGAGAAACATCCCTTTTTCTAATAAAGATTTAGTTCTTATTGTCAAAATTACTTTGTAACATTTTTTTCCCAGGTTTTTATGATGCTGTGATGGAGGGGGGGGGGGGAATTTGTTATGTTAAAAGTTTATTGGTATGTTTGTAAGATTTGTTCTCCGAACGCCCACATCGTCTAACGTTATGTGCGCCTTTTCATTTCTGATTACTCACACGCATGCGAGTATTGGGCGTAGACTTTTTATTACTTTTGTGAAAGCCTTTATTGGGCAGGTTCTTCGACACCCACACGTCTTTCATCGATATGAAAAATGGAAATTTGGAAAATTTCTAACCAAATTGTAGGACTCACTTAATGCAATAATATAAATTAATTTGAGGGAAACTCGGCGCATTGGCTTTATTTTTATTGATCGTATGAACCAATGAAAGTTTACTTGTGATAACACCGTATGTACGGCTTTGTTTATTTTAGCAAATTTTTGAAATTTTTGAGGAGGTGCCGCTAGCTAGTCGCATTCTTCAATGGAAAACTAAACTGTAAATATTATACTTCCTATTTTAATTCTTTGTATTTACGTGGTCAGTCGATTGCACGAACGACTGAACGTACATAATAAGTGGTTACCACAATTAACGATACAATTGTTTTCCTATGTGTCACATAATATTAGACGGTGCGCTCTGGTTCTCTGAATCATCAAGATTTGCATTTTTGTGTTATAATCTACACATGTAAATGTATTTCTTTTCGGAATGTAAAAGTTAGACCGACAAATTTAATTTGTTGTACGACGTGTTGCTTATGTGAGATTTCAAAAGAAAGAAAATTTTTTCCATGAATTGTTATTTGCTAAATGTTTAGAAACTGATACGAAAAAAGAAACGTTATTTGTTAAGTTAAGTTTGGGTCGTGTTTTGAAGGTGGTTGAGTGAGGACGTGTTTAATAGTATTGCGGAGTTTTGTGTAATTTAAAGTGATTTACAGCAATTAATTGACGTGTGCGTGTTGAGGATTGTGAAGTTGAAGAAATGATTAGAAGTACAGTTTTAATGTGAGTAATAAATAAGTACATTAAAATTATGGATAAGAAGATATAGGTGGCTCAGATGACGTGTGCTAATTTAAAGGTCAAGCGCGCGCTTTTGATAACAGTGAAGTACAAACTTTTATTTATATACTTTTTCTAATATTTGTGGCGGGCTTTAATTAAATACAATTAGAAAGAATCATAATAACAATAAATTTAAAAAAATTAATAAAGAAAAGAAAATTAAATAAATAACTAAATTTTAAAAAAATAAATAAATAAATAAGTAATAAAAAAGGGGAAAGGGATGAATAAAAGAGAGAGAGAGAGGAAGAGGAAAAAGAAAGGCAACAAATATTTTAAAAAGAAAGAAAACAATAAGATCACCAGACATTAAAAAGATACCGGAGGAGGCCGAAGAAAAACCCTCAAGAACAGAAAGAGGAAGGAAAGAAATAGAGGAGTTAAAAGAATTAATGAGAGAAATGATGGAACAGATGGAAGAAAATATGCAAGGAATAAGACCAGGAATCAAAGAAATGAAAAAAGAAATGGGAGAAAGAGAAAAGAAGTGGGAGAAAGAAAAAGAGAAACTGGTGGAGAGAATAGAAAAACTGGAGAAAAAAAGCGGAAGACGAGGAAAGATGGAAAAGAAAGAATAATATTGTGATAAAGGGGTGGAGAAGTGAAAAACACAAAAAGATTTAGCAGTGATGCTGGAAGAAAAATTAAATGTAAAAGTAGAGGTGAAAATAGTGACAGTAATAAACAAAGAGAATAAAAAAGAGATGGTGGTGGCGGAAATCGGAGGATGGGAAGAAAAACAGAAGGTAATGGCGGAGAAGAAGAAATTAAAGAATACAAGAATATATATAAGTCACGATTTGACATGGGAGGAAAGAAGAGTGCAAAGAGAAATAATGAACATAGCGGTGGAAAAAAGAGCGGAAGGAAGAAGAGTATGGGTAGGGTACAGAAAAATGGAGATAGACGGAGACAGATACATATGGAACGGCAAAAATAGGGGACTGAGCAGAGAAAGAGGAGAGAAATTGGGGAACCAAAAGGCAAAAAACTAAAGGGCAAAGGGGGTGGTAAAGGAGAGAAACTTGACGAAATGGCAAAGAAAAGGAATGAGAGATGGAAATGGAAAAGAAAAAGAAGGAAGAAAAAAAGAAAGTAAGGAAGAAGCACAGGGGGAGGTGAGTGAGCTGAGAGTATTGTTTTGGAACGTAGCGGGAATAAAACACAAGGAACATGATTTCTGGAAGTACATCAAGGAACAGGATGTAGTAGGATTACAGGAAACATGGATGGAAGAAAAAGAATGGGAGTGGTGGGAAAAAGAGTTGCCGGAGGAATTTGAGTGGGTGGTGCAACATGCAGAAAGAGAAAAGAAAAAAGGGAGAGCAAAGGGGGGTGGTATAATAACGGGAATAAGAAAAAAATGGTTGAGCCAGAAAAAGAAAGAGAAAGTGCAACAGAGAAGAGGAGTTGTAGAAAGGAACATACAGTGGGGAAAAACAAAAATAAAAGTAGTGACGGTTTATAGCAGTAGAATGAAAAGGACAAAGAAAAACATAAAAGAGATGATCGAAGAGAGGGTAGAGGGATTGATAATAGTAGAAGGGTACTTCAACGCAAGGGGAAGAGGAGAGAATACAAGAAAGAAAAGGGACGGGAAAAAGACAAACAAAGGACAAGGTGATAAATAAAGAGGGAGAAGAAATGCTGGAATTGTGCAACGAAAAAGGGTGGGAAATAATGAACGGGAACAGAGAAGAAGATGGAAAGGGGGAATTTACGTACATAGGAGGAAGGGGAGAATCAATAATAGATTTTGTAATGACAAATGAAGAAGCCGCAGAAAAGGTAAAGACATTTAAGGTGGGAGAAAGGGTAGAGTCAGACCATCAACCACTGGAATTGACAATGGAAGGAAGGGAAAGAGAAGAGAAAGAGGAAGAGGAGAAGTACATAACTAAAAAAAATTGGACAGAAGAGGGTATAAAAAGATATAAAGAGAGAATAGGGAAAACGGTATGGATAGGGAAGGAATTACAAGAAAGTGTAGAGGAAATGAGAGAGATGATGGAGATGATGGAGAAAGCAACAGAGAGAGTCAGATTTAGAAAATGGAAGGGGGAGAAAACAGGATGGAAGAAATGGTGGGATAAGGAATGCAAGGAAGCGAAGCAAAGTGCAAGAAAAGCATTAAGACAGTGGAAAAAGGGAGGAAAAAAAGAAGAATACAAAGAAGCAGTAAAAATATACAAAAAAACATGCGGCAGAAAGAAGGAAGAAAACAAAAAGAAACAAGAGGAGCAGATCAAAGGAATAAAAACGGAAGAAGATGTATGGAAGTACCTAAAGAAACAGAAGAAAAAAAACATGACGACAAAGGGAATAAAAATTAAAGAATGGGAGATATATTTTCGAAACCTGTTGGGAGGGGAAGAACAAAAGCAGAAAAAGAAAAAAGAAAAGACGCGGTAGTAAGACAAAAAGAAGGAGATAGGGATAGAATAAGTGAAGAAGAAGTAATGGAGGCGATAAAGAATATAAAAAAGGAAAGGCGACAGGAGAAGATGGGATACAAGGAGAAGAGTGGATATACAGGGGAGAAAGTGTAGCAAAAAGATGACGGAAATACTAAACAAAATATGGAAAGGGGAAGGATTTCCAGAGAGATGGAGAGAGGGAATAATATGCCCAATCCATAAAAAAGGCGAAAAAAATAAAGTCAAGAATTATAGAGGGGTAACATTATTGAGCACGGCATACAAATTGTACGCGACAATACTGCAAGAAAGACTACAGAAGGAAATAGAGGAAAGAAGTTTGGTACCAGACGGACAAGCGGGATTCAGAAAAGGAAGAAGGGCGATAGACAACATATATATATACTGAAACACTTAGCAAATAAAGAACTAGAAAAAAAAGAGGAAAAATGGTGGCACTATTCGTAGATCTAAAAGCTGCTTTTGACAAAGTGAATAGGGAAAAGCTGTGGGAATATATGAAAAGAAAAAAAATAAATGAAAGATTAATACAAAGAATAGAAGAAATCTACGAAGAAACGAGGAGCAGGGTTAAAGTGAATGGGGAAGAGAGCGAGAAATTCATCACAAAGAGAGGGTTGTGACAGGGATGTCCACTGAGCCCAAGCCTGTTCTCAGTATATGCGGGGGATCTAGAAGAGACAATGAGAGGACAACAGACAGGAGGGATAGTGGTAGGAAAAGCTAAGGTATGGTCGTTGGCGTATGCGGATGACATACTGCTGTTGGCTAAGGAGGAAAAGGAAATGAAAGAGATGATGAAAACGCTAGAAAAATATATGAAAAAAAAAGAAATGGAAGTAAACACGGAGAAAACAAAGATAATGATATTTAGAAAAGAAGGGGGAAAAGAAAACGATAGGTTTGTATATGGAGTGATGAGAAAGTGCAACAAGTGAAGGACTTTACATCACTGGGCTACACGATGAAACAGGATAATAAAGAGGAGAACACATAAAGGAAAGGGTGAAGAAAGGAAACACGCTAATAGGACAAGTCTGGGGTGTGGGGAAAGAGTATTTAAGATGGATATAAAAAGAAAATTGTTGTTTGAAAAATTAATAAAGGGGGTGGTAATGTATGGAGCGGAAATATGGGGCTGGAAGGAGTGGAGGGAGGTAGAGGGGCTACAGGAAAAATACTGGAGATGGGTGTTAGGATTGGACAGGGATACACCGGGGTATATTGTGAGAGAGGAGGTTCAGATAGAAAAAATAAGGGTAAAGACAGGAAAAAGAGCAATAAAATACGAGGAAGAAATGAGGGAAAGAACAGATTGCAAAATACTGCCAGAATGTTGGAAGGAGATAAAGGGAGGGAAAGTGAAGTACGGGCAGGAGGGCAGAGAAGAGTATTACAAAAGAAACGGGTACGCGAGTGAAGAAGTGGAGAGATTAAGAGAAGAAGGATAAGGGAAGAAATAATAAGGAGAGATAGAGACATCGAAAAACAAGAAAGATGGACAAAGATAAAAGAGGGCAGATATAATAGAAATTATAAAGATATCAAGGGTGAAGGAGTGCCGGAATATTTAAAAGATAGAGAGATTAAAAGCAACAAAAAGAAAAAAATAGTAGCAAGGTTCAGATGTGGCAACGAGGAGTTAGGGAACAAATATTGGAAAGAAGAACCAGAAAAGATGTGCAGGCTATGTGGAGAAGAAACGGAAGACCTTAACCACATGAGACAGAAATGTAGGGAACTAAGAGAAGAGGTGATGAAAATAGAGGAAATCTTAGATGAAAACGGAAAAGGAGCGGAATGGATGGAGGAAGTATGGAGCAGGAGGAAAAAGTTATGGGGGGAGAAGGGATAAGAAAATGTATTATGTATGTATATATAGCACGATCAAATTTGTAAGCCAAATGGCAACGAATAAAGTTAAACTTATATAAGTTAAATTTGTAATTTTTCTATTATGCATTTATGTAGTTTTTTCAATCAAAAGTCCGTGGGCAAGTTTTGACTATAAAAAAAGGGTCTGTGATCCAAAAGAGTTTGGGAACCACTGGTATAGACGATAAATGTAACATTACATTGACATAACATTAATATGAGTTATCAATAAAATTTAAAAATAATCGTATTCGCCTCAAAAATTATATAACAATTACTCTAATTAATTATCTATTTCCATCATAATAAAAACACCACTGAAACTAAGCTATTTTAATGGCGGGTTTGTTGCAAAAGAAATAAATCGGTAAAGTAAATTTTACTGTATTTTATTCTTTATTTGAAAAAAAGTTAGAAAAATAAGAAAGAAAAAAGTAACTCACCCCTTTTAATTGCTGTTGGATTTTTATAGTAGACAACTGGCATGTGCGAACTTTCTTGGCTGTCGCTGTGAGCTCGTTTAACTGAAAGGAAAACTGTAATCAATCTTCTAGATTGTGAAATTTCAACAACATAATCTTATATATTAATAAAGACAATTAAAATAGTAAACAATATAAGAAAGTTTGACGTAACCGCGAGAAAACGTGCATACATTTATAATTAAATGCAAATGTTTATCATTTTTCACATTTTTACGTAACTCAGCTTTTTTGTTCTTAAAAAAATAAACAATTTCAAAATACATATTTATTTTATTGATTTAGTTATGTTTTCATCTCTCGAGAAATACAAGACAAACAGAAACCTTATTTTTGGTCATTCTACTACCGATAACACAACTTTTTTCTCGTTTAATTTTAGCGGTTTAATATTTATTCTCGTTTAAGGTAAATACACCCAACACCCAACTTGCTAAAACTATTTGCGTATCATTTCGTCAATCTTAAACCGACATCATATTGTTTCAATTTAAATCGACGTTATCTTACATAGCGTTGAAATTTTACAACTTGAATTTCATTTTTAGCAGCAATAGTAATTTATGGTACAAGCGTCGAAAGTACATCATAGCATAACGAACGATAATGCGACGCTTAGCCGCACAGCGAAGCATTGCATGTGAGTGAGTTATGCTATGAAACTTTCGACGAAAGTAACGTATATTATTTTTTGTGTTGTCTTTGTAAAATTATATTCTATGTAATCGAGAACCATGTGATCAATTGCGCACAGTAGCTTAAGGTTTATTTCCTTCTCGGCCAAAGAGAGAGGTAAATTTAGAAACTTTCCACACCGCAGCTTCTATTTTTGGTAGAGGAAATATTTGAGGCAGCAAAAAGATTAGGACGAAAAAACGCACCACGCTCTGATTGCATACCGACTGAAGCTGGCATTATTACTAAACAAACTACTAAACTCGCAAAAGTTCCCAGCGATTTGGAAACTGCTCATACTCGTTCTGCTAGACAAGGGTAAAAACTTCTTTAATGATGCTGGTTCATATAAACCTGTATGCTTGCTTAACACAACTGCCAAGCTGACCAGACAACTAGATGTTAAAAACGCATTTAATACTCTAGCGTGGCCAGTAATAATTAAATTTATAAGTATTTGATTAACATTATAAATGACTACCTCAACGAGCGCGAGTTACTAATAAATATAGTACACAGAAAGCAGAAACCCTTCAGGTGTCTTGCGGTGTTTCACAAAGCTCGGTTCTGGGACCGACATTTTGGAATGTCTCGTTTGATGGGTTATTACAGACAAACATGGGGAAACACACGGAAATGGTTGCTTTTGCAGACGATCTTGCTGTTTTGACTAGTGCCAGAACCGAGAACAAACTTGTGAAAATTACAAATGAAGCTATTAGCCGGATCGACAACTAACTAAAGACAGAAGCTGTGGTATTTTCTGGCAGGCGACGCACAAATAACATTTCGTGTAGGGCATGGATCTGCGTCGTCATTCCGGGGAAGAACATCAAATACCTCGGGGTCCATATGAACAAGTAGGCTGGCAGAAAGGCTTCGGCAATCTCACGCATGATGCCTAACGTGAACGGGCCGCGAATGGCAAAAAGACGCTTAATATCACCAGTGGTCATCTTCTCGATGCTGTAACCAGCATCTATATGGGTTGATGCACTAAAAATACCAAGGTATAGTCTTCAAAGCACAAAGAAAAAATAACACTGGGCGAATATCAGTAGCTTGCTGGCCTGAATAATGAAAAAAGAAGAGACTGAAATCCTGAGATTGAAGAAATGGGAAAATACCACGAGCTCGTCACATAGTCATGCACAGTCAAAACACACATTTGTAAAACGTTTTAATCACATATTACATGTGGTTTACCGTTAGTATACACCCTACACAGTTGTAGGCTTTTTATCAATACGATTTTAATATATTATTACTTGTCTATGTCCGTTGATTTATTTTTTTTAAAAAGGAAGAACGTTCAGCATACCGGTAAGCCAAGTTGCAAGTTTCCGACCGGATGTCAATCAACGAACAAAGCAGTAGCCTGAGAGCAATAGACAAATCGAAATGACCATAATACCAAAGAATAAACGTGTCGTCAACATACCTAAACCAGACTGTAGTTTTTAAAATTATTGATGTTAGCTACAACAGGCGATAGAGGAAAAGTTATAGCAGCGCCAGAAACTTGTTTGTAAAACTTGTTATCAAATTGCAAATAAGTAGACGATAAAAACTTATCAATAAGAGTAACCAAATTCAAAGCCCTTGTCATGGTGAGACAGAATCTGTTCGATCATAATAAATGAATCCTTAATATGAACTTTGGTAAAAACTGAAGCGACATCGAAACTCACATAAAGATCTAAGATCTAAGATTTAAGTTTTATAGTTTCTATGATAAGTAAAATTATGAGAGTTGAGATTGTGAGAGGAGGTTTTACCTGTAAATTTTTAAAGAATGTTGGACAAGAACTTGTTTAGCTTGTAGGTATACCTTGTTTGTGAACTTTGTGAAGTCCGTACAGTCTTCGTATCATCGCGATTGATTGAGTATTATCACTACGTTAATGTTTTATTGAATTGAATATAATTGCACTGAAATCTTTTGCACTAAACATAAATTGTAAATACTCGATGTTTCTTGATAAAAGCTGCGGTTGACTGGACCCGGAAACTAGACGGTATTCCCAGTCTTGAGCGAGGGATAAAACTTATTCGAGGAGGCGATGACGGGTTGTTTGGGTATGAAATTTATTTAGTCGCTAAAATGCGAATTTTGAATATATTGGGTTCTACACATCACCCAAACATGAACTTAAAGAGAACCCATATTACGTGAAGACTTAATTTCAACCCTAAACACACAACTACACGATCCTAGGGGGTCAAACACCCATCGCATGACGCCCTAACTGTCGATATAATTTGCTCTGGAATTACATCATTAACACTGACTTAATAACAACCACGTTGTCTTATATGAACACGCTCCGACAATGGAAGAAATCGCATATGATCAAAATGCAACAAACAGAGATGCAAAAGGTACAAAGTTAAGACGTAATAATGTTAAAAAAACAAAGGACTGTAATATCGAATGTTAGAAGAAAACACTTATAATGCAACCTAAATTTTATTAACACAAAGAAAATACTAAGTCGGCGAAAAATGATTTAAAATACGTCAAATTATTAAAGCATTAAAATTTTAACAAAACGCAAACGTCAAATTAAAACGATCGTATACTTAACAGCAGGTATCGTCTCGTTTTTTCTTTTCTTGAGTGTACATTGAATTGTTTGTTTATACGTTATCCGTCTTTTATAGATGTTACGACTTCTCTTAATATATACTTATTAAGCTTAAGTTCTACCATTTATTTATATTTCTACTAATTTAGTAGGTTTTTTGAAGATTAGACTGAAGTCACCTTTCGTTCATGATTTCTTCTTGTAAATATTTGCAGCAATGCTGTCTCTATATTTATTTAATTGGAGTGAGTTTACCACCCAACCAACTATATTCCGTTACTTAAGGCATTTCGAACGACTGCGTTTTTCCCAAAACAAAATCAGCCATATTTAAAACCTCAGTCCGCGACCACTTTCATAAAGGCTGTAACGTAAATCTTTGTAAAAGAAAACAATACAGCAGAAAAGCAAAAAGAAGATGCAAACAGATTTAATTACAACTTAAAAGTAGAGTTCGAAGACAGCCTCTCTCATTGTGAGAACTGCAACAACAACAAACATATCAAAAGGTTTAATTACGGTCATAAAGATTACTTGTTGAAACCTGAATCATAAAACTGTCTCTAGGAAGCAATAAATGATCAAAATGACTCAACTTCAAATGTTATTTAATAAAACTAACTTAGGATAAACAAACTGCTAAAATATATATTAATTACAATACTATCTCAAAAGGGAAACATAAATTACAATTGAAATTTTAACAAGACAAAGAAAATTCCAAATCAACGTCTATGCAGAACACGGTTGTATATGCAGCGTAATAATTTCGAATTAATTGAATACAAAAATTTACTTACAACTTTGATTGACAAAGATCAATTTAAAAAAGTAAAATAACTTCCTTGAATTAACGTGAAATGAATCAAATAATCTCCAAGTACATAAAACGAATAGAATCAACTCAAATGCCGGATCTTTCATGAAAAAAATCGCACAAACGCAAAAGACGGTTACAATATATATTGCCTATGATTATTTAACTTCGTCATAAACGCGCAAATATTGTACTTCAAGCTAAATGACTTTCAGTTTTATGGATATATATGCAACTGCGTTTATTAATGAAATTCAAAAAAGTTTCCAAAGACACATGAGTTTGGTAAAGCCTGTTCAGCAAACCCTAAGTACTATATTTGCTGGATTCATATCTAAGATAGAAGCTAAATTTACAATTTCTGTGTTGGAAAACCCAGCCAAATCTTTATTTAAAATTCTAAGGAGATTGATTGCTGTAACAACTTTATTATTGCATTTTCAGATTTGCAAATGCAAATCGAAGCTCAAGCTGAAAGTTTATCAGATGAGCTCACTATTTAAGAAAAATTTACAAATTCCTACTTCAATTCAATTGCAACAGTAGAATATTTGTGTAGCCAACTTTTTTCTCCAAAAACAGAGATTGTGTTTGCACTCTGAATTGTGCAATTTCTGGAACTCAAAATCCAGTTAATATCAATAACTTTATCTAGCTTCCTGTTATCAATCTCCCGAAATTATCAGGCCAGATTAAGTCCTAGTTGGAATATAGAAACTTGTACAAAAGTCTAATCCATGATAACGATTCGATTACTCAGGTTTAGAAGTCTCATTATTTGCTTGCTTTGTTGATTTCTGATGCAGCACTTACTATCAAATCTCTAGAATTTTTAGAAGAATACTATCCGCTAGCTTGGGATAGTCTCTGCAAACTCAACAAAATGCTGGTTTATAAATGTATAAATTTTCACGACATGATATTCAAACATGTCAACCCAACGCATTGAAATAACAGAAGCTGAAGATTTTCTCGATACACTTATAATTCATTTGATGGTTGACAAACTCGATCCTCTCACTGTTAGAGAATGGGAAACCCTAAAGAACCAAGGAACCAATTTACTTAAACTCGGCGTTTCCAAAAGATTTCCCAAGTGTACGGCCGATTTGCTTCATACCCTCAATTTAAAACAAGACAAGCCCAATCCTCTAAAGGGTAAGGTCACTTCTAAATTCTTTGTTAGTAACGTTCCCTGTTGTATAAAATGCAAAAAGAGTTACAACATGTCCAAATTTTGATCAGTGAGCTTTAACCGTTTCAGCAAAAGTCATTCATCTAAAATTAATTAGCGTACGTGCAAGTGAAAACATCTACATTACTACACAAAACCCCTAACACTTTAACGTCCTCACCATCAGAGACTTGTTATGTTAAAAAGTTGGTAGATCAATTTTCAAGTATAAAACATGTCCCTCCACACCCCACTCTTTCGTTGGCGATGTCAAAACGAATTTATTTTCTATTTTAAATTGTTTCACGCCATTTCACGTGAATATGTGGACGAGTTCTGCGTATTGTTGAGTGAAAGCTAATTTTGGGGTATATGATTTTATAACGTTTTTTATATTAAAGGCTTAAATAAATTCTATTGCGGGTCCGATCCCTTCACCTGAAATCTTATCAGTGACGTCGGTAAAATACCTGCTCGTTGAAAAGTTTCCATGACGTCAGGTCGCTGAAGGCCAAGGGGTTGTACACCACTATATGGGAGGAAATACTTACACAAGTGTGAAGTTAATTAGAGGAAAGCTCGGCGCATTCTTTTACGACAAATATTGTATGCATTAAATCAAATTACTTGTGCTAACACCGTATGTACGCTTTGTGTCAAATTGCATATTACGTTTTAGGTCAGACTGGTACAGAATTAGTTTTCCTCTACTAGATAATACATAGCTGTAAGTATTGCATTTTCTATTTTACCTTGTTAGTCATGTCGATTATTAGAACGGCCACACGTACATACTAGATTGTAATCACAATTAATGTTCAACTCTTTTTTTTTGTATGTCACATACTTATCAAGTGCGCTTTGATTCTCGATACTTTTCATTTTCGTATTCTTGTCATTTAACTTAATACAGTAAAAACATACCTTCTTCGAATATAAAAGTTTAGACCCGCAAGGTCAGTTTGCTGTAAGACGTGTTGCCTCGTATAGGGCGCAACTTATATTTGGTTTGACCCATATATGTTTGGAAAATTTACGTAATTAGATTTATGTACCTTCTTCGTCCTCATTGGAGCTATCGTCTGTGATAAAATAAATATATATTCTGTGTTATTACTTCTGTCGTGTTGTTTGTCCTTTTCCAGGTACGGGTAGAGTTAGACGGTCTACGACGACTACTCTAATACATGTAAAATGCGACGTACCGGTTCAGGCTCGCCATTCATCCTTTAAGATTAAACTTTCTTGTTTAGTAATAGAAAAAAGGACTAATATTCAGCCAGGTTTTTGTGTAGACACGTGTTACATACAAACTTCAAAACAAGTTTACTTATCAGACTCTCACTATAATAGGCCTCGAAAGATCGACGTTTTCGTAGGGTCAACCAAATTTTAAAACATTCTCTGCAAAGGTCAGATTCATCTTGGCTCACGCTTTTGATATTTAGTGGTCGTCTTTCCACTATCATTAGCAGTGAAGTTATGCGTCACCATTCTCGCTCCTCTGATGACGTCAGTTTATAATTAAATAAGTTTTGGAAAGTTGAAGTGAGAAGGCCTATTTGCCGTCATGTTCCGAATAAATCCAATCCAGCAGATTTGCTATATAAAAATCTTTTTCCACGACAACTAGTTGATTCCTCCTTTTGGTAAAAAGGCCCAGATTGGTTGCAATACGATTAATTTCAATGGTTTTCTGCAAATCAATTTTCAGTTGTATCAGCTCTTCCAAGGCTAAAACGGCCAATTGCTTGTCTTCCTACGACTATCACATGTAATGACTTTTTGCATATCAAAATTCTCAAATCTTAAAAGCCGCGTCAGCGTAATATAATCCTCTATCTTGTAAAGAGTTAGAAGAATCTACTAATGAAATTATGAAAATCTCAATTCTAACGAACTTAACGTTTTCAATTGTCATCTGGGACTCTAGTGGCATCATTTGTGTTAGAGGTAGATTATATATTGTTCTAAAAGTGTTTGAAACCTTTGCTGCTTGTCATTATTCATGCATTTTCTATAAATAACAACTCAAAGTAAAATTCATGCCGTCACTGATTTGTGGACTCCACTGTTTGTAAAATGTGTAATCATACATTTGCAGTAGGGGAGCGCGAACAAAACGAACTTTTACTCTTTTACTTGCATACTTTATATCGCTGTGAAGAGTCAAATTTGGTTAAAACGTTATCCGCTAAATTGTATGTAATTCTTCTTTCTATTTAATTTGCATCGTTGGTTATTTCTATTACGCTTTGAGTAATTGAAGAATTGTTCACTATTCCAGCAGGATTAACGATTTATTATTTAAATTCGCGTTTGCAAGTCATTTAAAGTGGCGTCGACCATGGGGCTTTAATTATTAATCAGCAGAAATCATAATTTTTCTTATAAATGGTGACAATTATCCAATAACCTCGAGAAGACGTATAATTGGAGTCAATGGTTCACATCTGTGGATCCCGTCTTATGTTTTGGAATCCAGACAGATGAATCGAGCCTCATGCTAATTTATCTTGACGTGTTGTATTGTAGAAATTTCTTACTTGTATTTTCTAATTATCTATTCAGCTTTAAGTATTTTTAATTTGAATTCCCGTATCAATTATTCTAATTTGTAACTATCAAGAATTTAATTTAAAACACACTAAATCATTTTATTTTTAGTTGTAAATTTAAAATATTGTTGACTTTATGTAACACATGTGTCGTGAGTACGCTGACGTAATACCATTCAAGTTTATTTGATGTTTTCAATGTAATCAAAGCCATATTTAGGCACGTAACGCTGTACATATGAGCTTACGCACTACGCCAATTTTCACCCATAAACAAATAAGAAGTAGTAGAAGTTTTACTACTGGCTAGCAAGGAACTTCGGTAAAGTAAGCTTTTGGTACTCATTTTAAGCGTTGATATTCGATTCTTAATTTGTTGCGACTGCATGTAAACTAAGTGCTTAATCGACTACGTTTGCAGTTACGGTAATTCCTAATTATTTTATTTATTATTAAATTTGTTAAATTATTATTCTTCTGTAAAAATAACCTTACTAGTAGTATAAGTTATTATTAAATAAAAATATAACTACTTGTTACATTGTCTTTATCGTTTTTTGCTTCATTATATTCGCTTCGTAGTGGATTCAGACGTACCCTTGGTGTCTCCGAGTCGAGGATCTTATTAGTACAAATAGTGGCGCTTAGTTTTTTTTTATTATGGTTTTTTAACCACGCCCACTCACTGACATCGTAGCTAGCCGTATGTTTATTCCGACCTTAAAACTGCTAGTACACCAACACAAAGCTTTTTTTCTAGGTTTAAGCAATTACGCCAAAATCACAAAACTATTACAACATATTAGCAAATATTAACAGTTAATTAATAAGGTACACAGTTAATTTAATTAAACTTATTGTTCTAAGTGTAAAAAACTTAAATATAAATAAATATTCTATAAAATGTTTGAATTGTACATAGATACGTTTAAAATAAAATTGAATATTTTACGTAGGTTTCTAATCATATATTACATAACAAGGGCAGTAAGAAGCTTATTATAAACGAGTAAGATTATGGACAAGCGATCGAAGTTGTTTTTTTACGATATTTACTACATTATACACTGTTTTAAAAATAATACAGATTGTTTTTTTATGATTATTGATATATTAATTGGACCTCGTTACTATGGATATGCGTTACATACATGCCTTGAACTGTATATAAATCAAAAACGTTTATCTCTACATTTCCTATAATATAGATACTGAATAGCTAACTGATTAATTAAAACCTAAAATTGGTCTTTGCTAGAATAGGCAAAATCTTTTTATGTGATTGGTTAATGACATTACAACGACATATAGTTTTGGTTACCATCTTGTGGGCATCTCATGAACTATTATTAAAGAAAACTATATATGTAAAATTAATAGTTTTTTTTAATACTAGTTTGTAAGATACCCACAAGCTGGTAGTTTTTATTATATGTCGCTAACACGATCACATTCAAACTGATTAATAGTAACATTTTGCCTATTTTACAAATGGCCGCTTTTGACTTAACTTTTTTATATGTAGCTGATATTCGAGTTAGCAATGCAGCATATTAGTAGGAAGAATAAACATTCTTGATATCAATTATCAGGAATGGACACGGCGTATATAGCAATACCAGCGTAGTCAGACAAGGACCTTGATTGTGTGGTATTGGCATCATTGCCTGCATATTTTTATTTTTTTCAATTTTTATATTTGTTTTAATAGATTAAAAAAAACTTGGTCATTGCAACATTTTGAGCTTTACAAAATGGTGTTTTCAAATATTTTATCCGACGTTTCATCTCTGAGAAATCACCATTAACTTAAATTTTTCATATAGCCACAAGAAAAAAAGAAGATAGTGGCAGAACACTTGTAGCAATCGTTAACAACTGCTGGTTTCAACAAGATAATACCCTAGCACTTGATTCAAAATTTGTACAAAAGTATTTTTTACAGAGATTTCCTGAAAAATGGATTGAAAATCATAGTAACGTAGTTGGATTTGAGTACGTTGGATTTTTTCTTCTCGAGTTATGTACCAAAACAAAATGTATGACGCAACTTTTGAAAATGAAGAACAGTAATTGGCATCGGTTATAGCAGCAGTTAATACAATCTCATCAGAAATGTTAGTTTATGTTTTAATTTTTTCTGTAAAGAAAGTATACTTGTGTCTAGAAAATAATGGCAATAATTTGAACACTCGTAACAATTTGTTGAACCTCGCCTGCAGTGGGTTGAGTATTACAGGATACTTCTGCCGGTCCCAAGCTCGGATGAAGAAAGAGAGTTGTAGCAAAAATAGTAAAAAAAAAACCAAGCTGTTCTTGTTATTGACGTGTGTATTTTAAAGTGGTATATATCTCTTTAATTTATAAGAAAGGAAATAAATTAGGCTGAAACTATAGAGGATAATCGTTACGAGTACCCTAAGCAAACCTGATAGAAAATGAGGGCCAGGATGTTTAATGTTACAAAAACACTACGACAAAAATGCTGCCTGTCATCAACATTATTTAAAATATACATCAAAAAAGCGTTACATCAATAGTAATACAAGTGTGCGAGGATGGGAATAAAAATATGCAACAACACCCACCTAGTATATACACTACAATTCGCAGATGACCAGACAGTTAATGGAAACGACAAAGACGATCTCGAATATATGAGAATTTTGCAATGTACCTGGATAAAACAAGATACTTATGCATAGTTACAGAATCGGGTAATTTACAGTTGGGAAATGAAGAAATCAAAATATGCTAGGAATATAAGTACCTCGGAGTAACGTTTGACACAAGTGGTAGGTATAGACGAAACGGAAATAAACTCTAGAAAAATACAAGCACGTAATGCAATAGCATGTCTCAATAGTGTGTTATAGAGTAAATAGCTACGAATAAAAACTAAATATAACATAGAAAACTATAAATTAGTACGGAGGGTAGAAAAGTTGTCATTGGATTTAATGACAGCAAAAGTCAATGGTCTATTGACAAGTGACACTGTCAAAATCCCAACTATAAAATAGGTTAAGAACAAAGTCAGTACAATTGTGAAAAACAACATCAGAACTAGCGGACAGCTGTTTCGTTCTTTAGAAACTCGTCAGCGCTAGGATGCACCGATGTGTTTCCACAACTATACTGACAGACAACCGTACTCTTTTATGTCGTGTAGATATAACCAACATATTTAAAATGTTTTTAGAATGCCATCTTGTGGTAAAAATACCACATAGGATAATATAGAAAACTATAAATTAGTACGGAGGGTAGAAAAGTTGTCATTGGATTTAATGACAGCGAAAGTCAATGGTCTATTGACAAGTGATACTGTCAAAATCCCAACTATAAAATAAGTTAAAAACAAATTTTTACCACAGAATGGCGTTCCAAAAACATTTTAAATATAACATCTTTAACGTCATAATCAAAAATAGCCTACTTTACGGAGCAGAAACATGAAGACAGGAACCGAAGGAAAATAGAGGCTACTGAAATGGATGCGTTACGAAAATCGGCAAGGACATCAAGACGAAAGAGAATCCAAAATAAAATAATT
Source organism: Aquatica leii (assembly GCA_035610365.1). Classification (NCBI taxonomy): domain Eukaryota; kingdom Metazoa; phylum Arthropoda; class Insecta; order Coleoptera; family Lampyridae; genus Aquatica; species Aquatica leii. The sequence continues at coordinate 5,246,333 of CM069437.1, forward strand.
TGACAACGAATAGGCATTAAAGGTACAGTAACAACGGACATACAAAGAAAACAACTGACCTGATATGGTTATGTTCAACGGATGACAAAATTATGTATTCGGTGCCAAGACAACGTCGCCCTAGAAGAAGACCAAAGAAAACTTGGGGTGAAAGAATCAGAAAATGAACGCTCGAAACTTAGAAGAAGGACGATGGGTGAATAGAAAGGAGTGGAACCTAGTAATCGGACAACGTCGAAGGAGCTTCTAAACCTAAATTAATACAAAATCATTTTTTGACATTGTGTTTCAACTCCTACTAAACAAAAAAAGTAAGAAAATATTAAAACTTATTTTTTTTCCGTATTTTTGGCTTTAGAACCATAATGTGCAGTATATCGTTAAATTTTTAATAAAAACTGCCATCGAATACAAGGTTTCTCAGAGATAAAACATTGGATAAAACAATTATAAACGTCATTTTGTAGAGCTGAAGAAATAGCAATAACATAGTAGTGTTAGTTTTTTTAATTTTTTAAAACAAATACGAAAATAGGAATTTTTAATTTTTTTGTAAAATTGTGAAAACGATAAATAATAATAAATTTTTGCGATCGACATGTAGACATACTTTATATAACGCATTTTTTTTAAATTTAAGCCACCTTGTATCTTTTCTCGTTTACAAGATCCTCATGCTGTGGGTTCTTATTTTGGACACCTTGTATAACCCTGCTTAGTTGGTACTTTGAACAAGTTTTGTTTGACAATCAATCTTTGGAAACCTTTAAATAAATTCTTTACTTTACGGTATGTAAATATAAAAAAAAATCAAATATAAAAATCCGTTACGATTTAGGAACAGTTATAACAAATACAAAGAAAATGACTTTATAATGTACATCGCAAAATGCAAAAATATAAACCATAATGTGTCACAAAAATTACCAAAGATAATATCTCATTGAAACGATATTTTAATGAGACGCGGATGCCAGGAGGGGGCAATTGCTACCCTCTGATTCACGACCAAAGCACTTTATTTTGACTGATTTTAAAATTGTAAAATCGCTACTTAATAATAATAATATAAAAGTTTGTATTTTGATAAATTTAGATTATTTTTATAGTTAATAAAAACAGTTTTTCAAAGATTTTATTTGTGACTGATAAAAAAAAACTTTGGAACAATTAACTTTGTTTTTTCAACTTATGATTAGTGTTAATATTCGCTGTTGTTTTTTTTAACATGCAAAATTTTTTTAAAAATAAGCCAAGTACTAAGATATTTTTTTCAAAAAAATAAATAATAATAACAGTAGAAGTACGTAATGTTATCACTACTCAAGTAAATTACATCGATCAATTAAGTGTGTTTCTGAAATATTGGTAAAATCGGACAAAAATTGATCGTTCTGCCCCAAAAAAAAAATCTTGTATCCGCGCATGTTTTTAATTGAAAAAAGTTTGTACTCTAAATTTGTAAAATTTAGATTATTTTTATAGTTAATGATAACAGTTTTTTCGATATTTTATTTTTGACTGATAACAAAACAATCAAATTACTTTAGAAAGATTAACTTTGTTTTTTTAATTTATCAAGATTTTTAATATTCGCTGTTTGTTTTTTAAGAACCACAGGCAAAAAAAATTAAAACATAAGTAAAGTACTAATGGTATTAGATATTTTTTCCAAGAAAAATGAGAATAATAACAGTAGCAGTACGCAATGTTAAAAAAACTAAATTTTTAATTTAGATTATTTTTACAGTTAAAAAAAACATTTTTTTAATGATTTTATTTTCGACTGATAAAAAAAACAATTAAATTACCTTAAAAAATTTAACTTTGTTTTTTTAGTTTATCATTATTTTTAATATTCGCTGTTGTTTTTTTTCCAAACAACATGCAAACATTTTTTAAAAATAAGTCAAGTATTAATAATAGATGTTTTTTGATTTTAAAATTGTAAAATCTCTACTTGTTTACAATAATCGATATTAACTGATATCACTACCCAAGTAAATTACATCGATCAATAAGTGTGTTTCTGAAATATTGGCAAAATCACACAAAAATTGGTCGTCCTGCTCCCCCAAAAAAAATTTTGTATCCGCGCATGTTTTTAACTGAAAAAAATTTGTACTCTAAAAAATTTAGATTATTTTTATAGTTAATGATAACAGTTTTTTCGATATTTTATTTTTGACTGATAACAAAACAATCAAATTACTTTAGAAAGATCAACTTTGTTTTTTTAATTTATCAAGATTTTTAATATTCGCTGTTTGTTTTTTAAGAACCACAGGCAAAAAAAATTAAAACATAAGTAAAGTACTAATGGTATTAGATATTTTTTCCAAGAAAAATGAGAATAATAACAGTAGCAGTACGCAATGTTAAAAAAACTAAATTTTTAATTTAGATTATTTTTACAGTTAAAAAAAACATTTTTTCAATGATTTTATTTTCGACTGATAAAAAAAACAATTAAATTACCTTAAAAAATTTAACTTTGTTTTTTTAGTTTATCATTATTTTTAATATTCGCTGTTGTTTTTTTTCCAAACAACATGCAAACATTTTTTAAAAATAAGTCAAGTATTAATAATAGATGTTTTTTGATTTTAAAATTGTAAAATCTCTACTTGTTTACAATAATCGATATTAACTGATATCACTACCCAAGTAAATTACATCGATCAATAAGTGTGTTTCTGAAATATTGGCAAAATCACACAAAAATTGGTCGTCCTGCTCCCCCAAAAAAAATTTTGTATCCGCGCATGTTTTTAACTGAAAAAAATTTGTACTCTAAAAAATTTAGATTATTTTTATAGTTAATGATAACAGTTTTTTCGATATTTTATTTTTGATTGATAAAAAACAATTAAATTACCTTAGATAAATTAACTTTGTTTTTCTAATTTATCATTATTTTTAATATTCGCTGTTGTTTTTTTTCCAAACAACATGCAAATTTTTTTCAAAAATAAGTTAAGTACTAATATTAGAAATTTTTTTCAAAAAAATAAATAATAATAACAGTAGCAGTACGCAACGTTATCACTACTCAAGTAAATAACATCGATTAATTAAGTGTATTTCTGAAATATTAGTAAAATCGGACAAAAATTGATCGTCCTGCCCCAAAAAAAAAATCTTGTATCCGCGCATGTTTTTAATTGAAAAAAGTTTGTACTCTAAATTTGTAAAATTTAGATTATTTTTATAGTTAATGATAACAGTTTTTTCGATATTTTATTTTTGACTGATAAAAAAACAATCAAATTACTTTAGAAAGATTAACTTTGTTTTTTTAATTTATCAAGATTTTTAATATTTGCTGTTTGTTTTTTAAGAACCACAGGCAAAAAAAATTAAAACATAAGTAAAGTACTAATGGTATTAGATATTTTTTTCAAGAAAAATGAGAATAATAACAGTAGCAGTACGCAATGTTAAAAAAACTAAATTTTTAATTTAGATTATTTTTACAGTTAAAAAAAACATTTTTTCAATGATTTTATTTTCGACTGATAAAAAAAACAATTAAATTACCTTAAAAAATTTAACTTTGTTTTTTTAGTTTATCATTATTTTTAATATTCGCTGTTGTTTTTTTTCCAAACAACATGTAAACATTTTTTAAAAATAAGTCAAGTATTGATAATAGATGTTTTTTGATTTTAAAATTGTAAAATCTTTACTTGTTTACAATAATCGATATTAACTGATATCACTACCCAAGTAAATTACATCGATCAATAAGTGTGTTTCTGAAATATTGGTAAAATCACACAAAAATTGGTCGTCCTGCTCCCCCAAAAAAAATTTTGTATCCGCGCATTTTTTTAACTGAAAAAAATTTGTACTCTAAAAAATTTAGATTATTTTTATAGTTAATGATAACAGTTTTTTCGATATTTTATTTTTGACTGATAAAAAAACAATTAAATTACTTTAGAAAAATTAACTTTGTTTTTTTAATTTATCATTATTTTTAATATTCGCTGTTGTTTTTTTTCCAAACAACATGCAAATTTTTTTAAAAATAAGTCAAGTACTAATATTAGATATTTTTTTCAAAAAAATAAATAATAATAACAGTAGCAGTATGCAACGTTATCACTACTCAAGTAAATAACATCGATTAATTAAGTGTATTTCTGAAATATTAGTAAAATCGGACAAAAATTGATCGTCCTGCCCCCCAAAAAAAAATCCTGTATCCACGCATGGTTTCAATTGAAAAAAGTTTGTACTAAATTTAAATTATTTTTATAGTTAATGGAAACAGTTTTTTCGATATTTTATTTTTGACTAATAAAAAAACAATCAAAATACTTTAGAAAGATTAACTTTGTTTCTTTAATTTATCAAGATTTTTAATATTCGCTGTTTGTTTTTTAAAATTAAAACATAAGTAAAGTACTAATCGTATTAGATATTTTTTCCAAGAAAAATGAGAATAATAACAGTAGGCAACGTTAAAAAAACTAAATTTTTAATTTATCACCCTGTATCTTTTTTAGTTGACAAGATCCCCATTCTGTACATTCTTATCTTGGACACGTTTTAAAACCCTTCTTTACTTGGTACTTTGAACAACTTTTCTTTGACAATTAATCTTTAACAACCTTTAAATAAATTCTTTACTTTACAGTATGTAAATTAGTTTAAAATATAAAAAAAATCAAATTTATAAATCTGTTACGTTTTTGGAAGAGTTATAACAAACACAAAAAAATAATTTCATAATGTACATCGCAAAATGCAAAAGTATAAACCGTAAAGTGTCACAAAAATTACCAAAAATAATATCTCATAAAAACGATATTTTAATGAGACGCGGATACCAGGAGAGGACAATTGCTACCCCCTGATTCATGTCCAAAGCACTTTATTTTGACTGATTTTAAAATTGTAAAATTGCTACTTAATAATAATAATAATAATAATAATAATATAAAAGTTTGTACTCTGATAAATTTAGATTATTTTTATAGTTAATAAAAACAGTAGATATTTTATCCAAAAAAATTAATAATAATAACGTAGCAGTATACAACGTTAAAAAAACTAAATTTTTAATTTATCACCCTGTATCTTTTTTAGTTGACAAGATCCCCATTCTGTACATTCTTATCTTGGACACGTTTTAAAACCCTTCTTTACTTGGTACTTTGAACAACTTTTCTTTGACAATTAATCTTTAACAACCTTTAAATAAATTCTTTACTTTACAGTATGTAAATTAGTTTAAAATATAAAAAAAATCAAATTTATAAATCTGTTACGTTTTTGGAAGAGTTATAACAAACACAAAAAAATAATTTCATAATGTACATCGCAAAATGCAAAAATATAAACCGTAAAGTGTCACAAAAATTACCAAAAATAATATTTCATAAAAACAATATTTTAATGAGACGCGGATACCGAGAGAGAACAATTGCTACCCCCTGATTCACGACCAAAGCACTTTATTTTGACTGATTTTAAAATTGTAAAATCGCTACTTAATAATAATAATAATAATAATAATATAAAAGTTTGTACTCTGATAAATTTAGATTATTTTTATAGTTAATAAAAACAGTAGATATTTTATCCAAAAAAATTAATAATAATAACGTAGCAGTATACAACGTTAAAAAAACTAAATTTTTAATTTATCACCCTGTATCTTTTTTAGTTGACAAGATCCCCATTCTGTACATTCTTATCTTGGACACGTTTTAAAACCCTTCTTTACTTGGTACTTTGAACAACTTTTCTTTGACAATTAATCTTTAACAACCTTTAAATAAATTCTTTACTTTACAGTATGTAAATTAGTTTAAAATATAAAAAAAATCAAATTTATAAATCTGTTACGTTTTTGGAAGAGTTATAACAAACACAAAAAAATAATTTCATAATGTACATCGCAAAATGCAAAAATATAAACCGTAAAGTGTCACAAAAATTACCAAAAATAATATTTCATAAAAACAATATTTTAATGAGACGCGGATACCGATAGAGAACAATTGCTACCCCCTGATTCACGACCAAAGCACTTTATTTTGACTGATTTTAAAATTGTAAAATCGCTACTTAATAATAATAATAATAATAATAATAATAATATAAAAGTTTGTACTCTGATAAATTTAGATTATTTTTATAGTTAATAAAAACAGTAGATATTTTATCCAAAAAAATTAATAATAATAACGTAGCAGTATACAACGTTAAAAAAACAAAATTTCTTATTTACCATCCTGTATCTTTTCTAGTTGACAAGATTCCCATTCTGTGCATTCTTATTTTGGACACGTTCTAAAACCCTTCTTTACTTGGTACTTTGAACAACTTTTGTTTGACAAATAATCTTTGGAAACCTTTAAATAAATTCTTTATTTTACGGCATGTAAACTAGTTTAAAATGTAAAAAAAATCAAAATTAAAAATCTGTTACGTTTTAGGAAGAGTTATAACAAATACAAAAAAAATTGACTATAATGTACATCGCAAAATGCAAAAATTTAACCGTAAAGTGTCACAAAAATTAACAAAAATAATATCTCATAAAAACAATATTTTAATGAGGCGCGGATACCGAGAGGAGGTAATGGGGGCAATTGCTACCCGCGATTCACGACCAAAACATTTTATTTTGACTGATTTTAAAATCGCTACCTGTTTACAAGAATTGTTATTAATTCATATCACTACCCAAGTAGATTAGATCGATCAATCAAGTGTGTTTTTGAAATATTGGTAAAATCGGACAAAAAATCATCGTTATGTCCCCCAAAATAAATCTTGTATCCGCGCATGTTTTTAATTGATAAAAGTTTGTACTCTGAAAAATTTAGATAATTTTTATAGTTAATAAAAACAATTTTTTCAAAGATTTTATTTTTTGTTGATAAAAAACAATCAAATTACCTTAGAAAAATTAGATTCGTTTTTTTAATTTATCATTATTTTAATTATTCGCTGTTGTTTTTTTTCCAAACAACATGCAAAATTTTTTTAAAAATAAGTCAAGTACTAATATTAAATATTTTTTCCAAAAAAATTAATAACAATAACGTAGCAGTATACAACGTTAAAAAAAACTAAATTTCGTATTTACCATCCTGTATCTTTTCTAGTTGACAAGATCCCCATTCTGTGTATTCTTATCTTGGACACGTTTTAAAACCCTTCTTTACTTGGTACTTTGAACAACTTTTGTTTGACAAATAATCTTTAGAAACCTTTAAATAAATTCTTTACTTTACGGCATGTAAATTAGTTTAAAATGTAAAAAAAAAAATCAAAATTAAAAATCTGTTTCGTTTTAGGAAGAGTTATAACAACTAAAAAAAATGACTTCATAATGTACATCTCAAAATGCAAAAATATAAACCGTAAAGTGTCACAAAAATTACCAAAAATAATATCTCATAAAAACAATATTTTATTAAAGCGTCGATACCGGGAGGAGGCAATGGGGGCAATTGCTACCCCCTGATTCACGACCGAAGCACTTTATTTAGACTGATTTTAAAATTTAAAAATCGCTATTTATTTACAAGAATCGTTATTAACTCATATGACTACCCAAGTAGATTACATCAACCAAGTCAAGTGTGTTTCTAAAATATTGGTAAAATCGCATAAAAATTGGTCGTCCTGCTCCTCAAAACAAAATACTGTATCCGCGTCTTTTTTTAATTGATAATTGTACTCTAAAAAATTTTGATTATTTTTATAGTTAATAAAAACAGTTTTTCGAGGGTTTTATTTTTGACTGATAAAAATAATAATCAATTTACCTTAGAGCAATTAACTTTGTTTTCTTAATTATTTTTAATATTTGCTGTTGTTTTTTTCCGAACAAGATGCAAAAAATTTTTTAAAAATATGTCAAGTAATAATATTAGATATTTATTCCAAAAAAATTAATAATAATAACAATAGCAGTATACAAAGTTTAAAAAAATAATTTTTTTATTTACCACCCTGTATCTTTTGTAGTTTACAAGATCCCCATGCTGTGAATTCTTATCTTGGACACGCTCTAAAACATTGCTTTACTTGATACTTTGAACAACTTTTGTTTGACAATTAATCTTTGGAAACCTTTAAATAAATTTTTTACTTTACGGTATGTAAATTAGTTTAAAATATAAAAAAAATCCAATTTAAAAATCTGTTACGTTTTAGGAAGAGTTATAACAAACACAAAAAATGACTTCATAATGTACATCGCAAAACCGAAAAATATAAATCGTAAAGTCTCACAAAAATTACCAAAAATAATATCTCATAAAAACGATTTTTTAATGAGACGCGGATACCGGGAGGGGGCAATTGCTACCCCCTGATTGACGACCAAAGCACTTTATTTTGACTGATTTTAAGATTTTAAAATCGCTACTTATTTACAAGAATCGTTATTGACTGATATCACTACCCAAGTAGATTACATCGACCAATCAATTGTGTTTCTGAAATATTGGTAAAATCGCACAAAAGTTGGTGGTCATGTCCCCCAAAACAAAACCCTGTATCCGCGCCTGTTTTTAATTGATAAAAGTTTGTACTCTGATAAATTTAGATTATTTTTATAGTTAATAAAAACAGTTTTTTCAAAGATTTTATTTGTGACTGATAAAAAAACAATCAAAATACCTTGGAACAATTAACTTTCTTTTTTTAACTTATCATTAATCTTAATATTCGCTGTTCTTTTTTTTAACGTCCACAGCCCTGCTTTACTTGGTACTTTGAACAACTTTTGTTTGACAATTAATCTTTAGAAACCTTTAAATAAATCCTTTACTTTACGGTATGTAAATTAGTTTAAAATATTAAAAAAATCAAATTTAAAAATCTGTTACGTTTTAGTTATAACAAATATAAAAACAATGACTTTATAATGTACATCGCAAAATGCAAAAATATATACAGCAAAATGTCACAAAAATTACCAAAAATAATATCTCATAAAAATAATATTTTAATGAGGCGCCGATACCGGGAGGAGGTAATGGGGGCAATTACTACCCCCTGATTCACGACCAAAGCACTTTATTTTGACTGATTTTAAAATTGTAAAATCGCTACTTATTTACAAGAATTCTTATTAACTGATATCACTACCCAAGTAAATTACATCGACCAACTAAATGTGTGAAGTCTAAAAAAAATTTAAATTTAAAAATCTGTTACGTTTTAGGAAGAGTTATAACAAATACAAAAAAATGACTTTCTAATGTACATCGCAAAATACAAGAAATAAACCGTCAAGTGTCACAAAAATTACCAATAATAATATCTCATAAAAGCAATATCCTAATGGGGCGCGAGTACCGGGAGGAGGCAATGGGGGCAATTGCTACCCCCTGATTCACCACCAAAGCACTTTATTTTGACTGATTTTAAAATTTCAAAATCGCTTTTTGTTTACAAGAATCGTTATTAACTCATATCACTACCCAATTTTCATTCTTTCTAAAATATTAGTAAAATTGCACAAGAATTGGTCGTCCTGTATCCGCATCTGATTTTAATTGATAATTGTACTCTAAAAAATTTTGATTATTTTTATAGTTAATAAAAACAGTTTTTTCAAAGATTTTATTTTTGATTGATAAAAAATCAATTAAATTACCTTAGAAAAGTTAACTTTGTTTTTTTAATTTACCATTATTTTTAATATTCGCTGTTGTTTTTTTTTCCAAACAAGATGAAAATTTTTTTTAAAATTAAGTCAAGTAATAATATTAGATATTTTTTCCAAAAAAATTAAAAATAATAACAATAGCAGTATACAACGTTTAAAAAAATAATTTTTTTATTTACCACCCTGTATCTTTTCTAGTTTACAAAATCCCCATGTTGTGCGGATACCGGAAGGGGGCAATTGCTACCCCCTGATTCACGACCATAGTACTTTATTTTGATTGATTTTAAAATAGTAAAATCGCTACTTATATACAAGAATCGTTATTAACGGATATCACTACCCAAGTAGATTACATCGACCAATCAAGTGTGTTTCTGAAATATTGGTAAAATCGCACAAAAGTTGGTGGTCATGTCCCCCAAAACAAAATCCTTTATCCGTGCCTGTTTTTAATTGATACAAGTTTGTACTCTGATAAATTTAGATTATTTTTACATTTAATAAAAACAGTTTTTCCAAAGATTTTATTTCTGACATACAAAAAATAATCAAATCACCATGGAGCAATTAACTTTCTTTTTATTTTTGGCTGATAAAAAAACAATTAAATTACCTTAGAAAAATTAACTTTGTTTTTTTAATTTATTATTTTTAATATCCTCTGTTGTTGTTTTTCCAAACAACATGCAAAAATTTTCTAAAAATAAGTCAAGTGTTGATATTAGATGTTTTTTACAAAAAAATTAAAAATAATAACAGTAGCAGTATACAACGTTAAAAAAACTAATTTTTTTATTTACGACCTTGTATCTTATCTAGTTCGCAAGATTCCCATGCTGTGCATTCTTATCTTGGACACGTTCTAAAACTCTGCTTTACTTGGTACTTTGAACAACTTTTGTTTGAGAATTAATCTTTGGAAACCTTTAAATAAATTCTTTACTTTACGGCATGTAAATTAGTTTAAAATGTAAAAAAAATCAAAATTAAAAATCTGTTACGTTTTAGGAAGAGTTATAACAAACACAAAAAAATAACTTCGTAATGTACATCGCAAAATGCAAAAATATAAACCGAAAGGTGTTACAAAAATTACCAAAAATAATATCTTATAAAAACAATATTTTAACGAGGCGCGTATACCGGGAAGAAGCAATGGGGACAATTGGTATCCCCTGATTTGTGACCAAAGCACTTCATTTTTACTCATTTCAAAATTTTAAAATTGCTTCCTATTTACAAGAATCGTTATTAACTACCAAAGTAGATTACTGAAATATTGATAGAATCGCACAAAAATTGGTCGTCCTGCTCCCTAAAACAAAATCCTGTATCCGCGTCTAATTTGAATTGATAATTGTGCTTCAAAAAATTTATATTATTTTTACAGGTAAAAAAAACAGTTTTTTCAAAGATTTTATTTTTGACTGATAAAAAAAACAATTAAATTACCTTAGAAAAATTAACTTTGTTTTTTTAATTTATCATTATTTTTAATATTCGCTGTTTTCCAAACAACATGCAAAAATTTTTTAAAAATAAGTCAAGTACTGATAGATGTTTTTTCCAAAAAAATTAAAAATAATAATAGTAGCAGTATATAACGTTTAAAAAAAAATATTTTTTGATTTACCACCCTGTATCTATTCTAGTTGACAAGATCCTCATTCTGTGCATTCTTATCTTGGACACGTTCTAAAACCCTGCCTTACTTGGTACTTTGAACAACTTTTATTTGACAATTAATCTTTAAAAACCTTTAAATAAATTCTTTACTTTACGGTATGTAAATTTTTTTTAAAATATAAAAAAAATCAATTTTAAAAATCTGTTACATTTTAGGAAGAGTTATAACAAAAAAAATGACTTTATAATGTACATCGCAAAATGCAAAAATATAAACCGTAAAGTGTCACAAAAATTACCAAAAATAATATCTTATAAAAACAATATTTTAACGAGGCGCGTATACCAGGAGGAGGCAATGGGGACAATTGGTATCCCCTGATTTGTGACCAAAGCACTTCATTTTGACTCATTTCAAAATTTTAAAATTGCTTCCTATTTACAAGAATCGTTATTAACTCATATCACTACCTAAGTAGATTACATCGATCAATAAAGTGTGTTTCTGAAATATTGATAGAATCGCAGAAAAATTGGTCGTCCTGCTCCCCAAAACAAAATCCTGTATCCGCGTCTATTTTGAATTGATAATTGTACTTTAAAAAAATTAGATTATTTTTACAATTAAAAAAAATTTTTTTTCAATGATTTTATTTTTGACTGATAAAAAAAACAATTAAATTACTTTAAAACATTATCTTTGTTTTTTTAATTTATCATTATTTTTAGTTTTTGCTGTTGTTTTTTTTTCAAACAACATGCAAAAATTTTTTAAAAATAAGTCAAGTACTGATAATAGATGTTTTTTCCAAAAGAATTAAAAATTAATAACAGTAGCAGTATACAACGTTAAAAAAACTAAATTTTTTATTTACCACCCTGTATCTTATCTAGTTTACAAGCTACCCATGCTGTGCATTCTTATCTTGCACACTTTTTCTAAAACCTTGCTTTACTTGGTACTTTGAACAACTTTTGTTTGACAAATAATCTTTAAAAACCTTTAAATAAATTCTTTCCTTTACGGTATGTAAATTAGTTTAAAATGTAAAAAAAAACAAAATTAAAAATCTGTTACGTTTTAGGAAGAGTTATAACAACTACAAAAAAATTACTTCATAATGTACATCTCAAAATGCAAAAATATAAACCGTAAAGTGTCACAAAAATTACCAAAAATAATATCTCATAAAAACAATATTTTAATGAGGCGCGGATACCGGGAGGAGGCAATGGGGGCACTTGCGACCCCCGATTCACGACCAAAACACTTTATTTAGACTGATTTTAAAATTTTAAAATCGCTACTTATTTACAAGAATCGTTATTAACTCATATGACTACCCAAGTAGATTACATCAACCATTTCAAGTGTGTTCGTAAAATATTGGTAAAATCGCACAAAAATTGCTCCTCAAAACAAAATCCTGTATCCGCGCCTGTTTTTAATTGATAATTGTACTCTAAAAAATTTAGATTATTTTTATAGTTAATAAAAACAGTTTTTTAAAGATTTTATTTTTGACTGATAAAAAAACAATTAAGTTATCTTAGAAAGATTAACTTTGTTTTTTTAATTTATCATTATTTTTAATATTCCATGTTGTTTTTTTTCCAAACAAGATGCAAAAACTTTTTTAAAATAAGTCAACTAATAATATTAGATATTTTTTCCAAAAAAATTAAAAATATTAACAAAAGCAGTATACAACATTTAAAAAAATATTTTTTTTATTTACTACCCTGTATCTTTTCTAGTTTACAATATCCCGATGCTGTGCATTCTTATGTTGGGCACGTTCTATAACCCTGCTTTACTTGGTACTTTTGAACAACATTTGTTTTGACAATTAATCTTTGAAAACCTTTAAATAAATTCTTTACTTTACGGTATGTAAATTAGTTTAAAAGATGAAAAAAAAATCAAATTTAAAAATCTGTTACGTTTTAAGAAGAGTTATAACAAATACAAAAAAATGACTTCATAATGTACATCGCAAAATGGAAAAATATAAAACGTAAAATGTCACAAAAATTACCAAAAATAATATCTCATAAAAACGATATTTTAATGAGACGCGGATACCGGGAGGGGGTAAATACTACCCCCTGATTCACGACCAAAACACTCTATTTTGACTGATTTTAAAATCGCTACCTGTTTGCAAGAATTTCAATACCCAAGCACATTAGATTGATCAATCAAGTGTGTTTCTGAAATATTGGTAAAATCGCACAAAAATTGGACGTCCTGTCCCCGAAAACAAAATCTTCTATCCGCGTCTGTTGATAATTGCACTCTAAAAAATTTAGATTATTTTTATAGTGAATAAAAACAGTTTTTTCAAAGATTTTATTTTTGATTGATAAAAAACAATCAAATTACCTTAGAAAAATTAACTTGGTTTTTTTAATTTATCATTTTAAAATATCATTTTTTAATATTCGCTGTTGTTTTTTTTTTCAAAACAAAATGCAATTTTTTTTAAAAATAAGTCAAGTACTAATCGTAGATATTTTTTCCAAAAAAATTGTGAAGTAACAGTAGCTGTATACAATGTTAAAAAAAAACTAATTTTTTTATTTACCACCCTGTATCTTTTCTAGTTTACAAGATCCCCATGCTGTGAATGTGTTATCTTAGACACGCTCTAAACCCTACTTTACTTGGTACTTATTTAAACAACTTTTGTTTGACAATTAATCTTTGCAATCCTTTAAATAAATTCTTTACCTTACGGTATGTAAATTAGTTTAAAATATAAAAAAAAATCAAATTTAAAAATCTGTTACGTTTTAGGAAGCGTTATAACAAATACAAAAACAATGACTTTATAATGTACATCGCAAAATGCAAAAACATAAACCGTAAAATGTCACAAAAATTACCAAAAATAATATCTCATAAAAACGATATTTTAATGAGACGCGGATACCGGGAGGAGACAATTCCTGCCCACTAATTCACGACCAAAGCATTTTATTTTGACTGATTTTAAAATTGTAAAATCGCTACTTATTTACAAGAATTGTTATAAACTGATATCACTACCCAAGTAGATTACATCGACCAATCAAGTGTGTTTCTGAAATATTGGTAAAATCGCAAAAAAGTTGGTGGTTATGCCCCCCAAAACAAAATCCTGTATCCGCGCCTGTTTTTAATTGATAAAAGTTTGTACTATGATAAATTAAGATTATTTTTATAGTTAATAAAAACAATTTTTTCGAGATTTTATTTTTGACTGGTAAAAAAACAATCAACTTACTTTAGAAAAATTAACATCGTTTCTTTAATTTACCATTATTTTTAATATTCGCTGTTGTTTTCTTTCCAAACTAAATGCAAAATTTTTTCAAAAATAAGTCAAGTACTAATATTAGATATTTTTTCCAAAAAAATTTAAAATAACAACAGTAGCAGTATACAACGTTAAAAAAACTAAATATTTGATTTAGCACCCTGTATCTTTTATAGTTTACAGGATCCCGATGCTGCTCAAAATGCAAAAATATAAACCGTAAAGTGTTACAAAAATTACCAAAAATAATATCTCATAAAAACAATATTTTAATGAGGCGCGGATACCGGGAGGAGGCAATGGGGGATTGCTACCCCCGATTCACGACCAAAACACTTTATTTTGACTGATTTTAAAAGCACTTTCTGTTTACAAGAATTGTTTTTAACTCATATCACTACCCAAGTAGATTAGATCGATCCATCAAGTGTGTTTCTGAAATATTGGTGAAGTCGCACAGAATTTTGACGTCCTGTCCCCCAAAACAAAATCTTCTCTCTGCGCGTTTTTAGTTGATAATTGCACTCTAAAAAATTTAGATTATTTTTATAGTTATTAAAAACAATTTTTTCAAAGATTTTATTTTTGACTGATAAAAAAACAATTAAATTACCTTAGAAATTAATTTTGTTTTTTTATTTATCATTATTTTTAATATTCGCTTTTGTTTTTATTTCTAAACAAAGTGCAAAACTTTTTTTAAAATAAGTCAAGTACTAATATTGGATATTTTTTCCAGAAAAATTTAAAATTATAACAGTAGCAGTATACAACGTTAAAAAAACTAAATTTTTTATTTAGCACACTGTATCTTTTCTAGTTTACAAGATCCCCATGTTGTGCATTCTTATCTTGAACACGTTCTATTACGTTGCTTTACTTGGTACTTTAAACAACTTTTGTTTGACAATTAATCTTTAGAAACCTTTAAATAAATTCTTTACTTTAAGGTATGTAAATTAATTTAAAATATAAACAAAATCAAATTTAAAAGTCTGTTACGTTTTAGGAAGAGTTATAACAAATACAAAAAAAATTGACTATAATGTACATCGCAAAATGCAAAAATTTAACCGTAAAGTGTCACAAAAATTAACAAAAATAATATCTCATAAAAACAATATTTTAATGAGGCGCGGATACCGGGAGGAGGCAATGGGGGCAATTGCTATCCCCGATTCACGACCAAAACACTTTATTTTGACTGATTTTAAAATCGCTACCTGTTTACAAGAATTGTTATTAACTCATATCACTACCCAAGTAGATTAGATCGATCAATCAAGTGTGTTTCTGAAATATTGGTAAAATAATACAAAAATTGGACGTCCTGTCCCCCAAAACAAAATCTTCTATCCGCGTCTGTTTTTAGTTGATAATTGCACTCTAAAAAATTTAGATAATTTTCATAGTTAATAAAAACAGTTTTTTTAAAGATTTTATTTTTGATTGATAAAAAACAATCAAATTACCTTAGAAAAATTAACTTATTAATTATTCGCTGTTGTTTTTTTTTTCCAAACAATTAACATGCAAAATATTTTTAAAAATAAGTCAAGTACTAATATTAGATATTTTTTTCAAAAAAATTAATAATAATAACGTAGCAGTATACAACGTTAAAAAAACTACCATCCTGTATCTTTTCTAGTTGACAAGATCCCCATTCTGTGCATTCTTATCTTGGACACTTTCTAAAACCCTTCTTTACTTGGTACTTTGAACAACTTTTGTTTGACATATAATCTTTGGAAACCTTTAAATAAATTCTTTACTTTACGGCATGTAAATTAGTATAAAATGTAAAAAAAAATCAAAATTAAAAATTTGTTACGTTTTAGGAAGGGTTACAACAACTACAAAAAAATGACTTCATAATGTACATCTCAAAATGCAAAAATATAAACCGTAAAGTGTCACAAAAATTATCAAAAACAATATTTCATAAAAACAATATTTTAATGAGACGCGGATACCGAGAGAGGGCCATTGCTACCCCCTGATTCACGACCAAAGCACTTTATTTTGACTGATTTTAAAATTGTAAAATCGCATCTATTTACAAGAATTGTTATTAACTCATATCACTATCCAAGTAGATTAGATCGATCAATCAAGTGTGTTTTTGAAATATTGGTAAAATCAGACAAAAATTCATCGTTATGTCCCCCAAAAAAATCTTGTATCCGCGCATGTTTTTAATTGATAAAAGTTTGTACTCTGAAAAATTTAGATTATTTTTATAGATAATAAAAACAGTTGTTTCAATAATTTTATTTTTGACTGATAACAAAAAATAATCAAATCACCTTAGAAAAATTAACTTGGTTTTTTTAATTTATCATTATTTTAATTATTCGCTCTTGGTTTTTTTCCAAACAACATGCAAAATTTTTTTTTAAATAAGTCAAGTACTAAATATTAGATATTTTTTCCAAAAAAAATAATATTAATAACGTAGCAGTATACAACGTTAAAAAAATAATTTTTTTTATTTACTATCCTGTATCTTTTCTAGTTGACAAGATCTCCATTCTGTACATTCTTATCTTGGACACGTTTTAAAACCCTTCTTTACTTGGTACTTTGAACAACTTTTGTTTGACAAATAATCTTTGGAAACCTTTAAATAAATTCTTTATTTTACGGCATGTAAATTAGTTTAAAATGTAAAAAAAATCAAAATTAAAAATTTGATACGTTTTAGGAAGAGTTGCAACAACTACAAAAAAATGACTTTATAATGTACATCTCAAAATGCAAAAATATAAACCCTAAAGTGTCATAAAAATTACCAAAAATAATATTTCATAAAATCAATATTTTAATAAGGAACGGGTACCGGGAGAAGGCAATGGGGGCAATTGCTACGATCAATTAAGTGTGTTTCTGAAATATTGGTAAAATTTCAAAAAAATTGGTCGTCTTGTCCCCCAAAACAAAATCTTCTATTCGCGTCTGTTTTTAGTTGGTAACTGCACTCTAAAAAATTTAGATTATTTTTATATTTAATAAAAACAGTTTTTTCAAAGAATTTATTTTTGACTGATAAAAAAAATAATCAAAGTACCTTAGAACAATTAACTTTATTATTTATTTATTAAATACTCGTAAAAATTCATCGTTTTTTCCCCCAAAAAAAATGCAAAAAATTGTTTAAAAATAAGTCAAGTACTAATATTAGATATTTGTACTCTGAAAAAGTTAGATTATTTTTATAGTTAATAAAAACAGTTTTTCAAAGATTTTATTTTTGACTGATAAAAAAAATAATCAAATTACCTTAGAACAATTAACTTTATTATTTATTTATTAAATACTCGCTGTTGTTTTTTTTCCAAACAAAATGCAAAAATTTTTTAAAAATTAATCAAGTACCTACTAATAATATTAGATATTTTTTTCAAAAATTTAGATTATTTTTATAGTTAATGAAAACAGTTTTTTCAAAGATTGTATTTTTGACTGATAAAAAAAATAATCAAATTACCTTAGAACAATTAACTTTATTATTTATTTATTAAATACTCGCTGTTGTTTTTTTTTCCAAACAAAATGCAAAAATTGATCGTGCAGCCCCCAAAAAAAAATCCTGTATCAGCGCATGTTTTTAATTGAAAAAAATTTGTACTCTGAAAAAGTTAGATTATTTTTATAGTTAATGAAAACAGTTTTTTCAAAGATTGTATTTTTGACTGATAAAAAAAATAATCAAATTACCTTAGAACAATTAACTTTATTATTTATTTATTAAATACTCGCTGTTGTTTTTTTTCCAAACAAAATGCAAAAATTGTTTAAAAATAAGTCAAGTACTAATGTTAGATATTTTTTCCAAAAAAATTTAGATTATTTTTATAGTTAATAAAAACAGTTTTTCAAAGATTTTATTTTTGACTGATAAAAAAAATAATCAAATTACCTTAGAACAATTAACTTTATTATTTATTTATTAAATACTCGCTGTTGTTTTTTTTTCCAAACAAGATGCAAAAATTTTTTGAAAATAAGTCGAGTACTAATAGATATTTTTTTCAAAAAAATTAAAAATAATAACAGTAGCAATACGCTATATTAAAAAAACTAATACAAAATAAGCTTTGAAAATATACGATTGTACCATTACAGATAGTTTTTGCCAAAGCAAGGCAATTATTTTTGGATTTGTTATAACGAGTTTCTATATATTCAGTTTTAGAAAAACTTTAATTCGAGACTTCGCACATTTTAACGTACAAATATCAATTTTTTTTGTTTTTAGAAATTCGCCACAATACAAAATATAACAGAAGCAAAAGTAAGATTTAATCTATTTTATTTGAGTTGTCACAACACAAAAGATTGATTCGTCATTGTGCAAATTTACCGAAAAATGTAAAATACACAAACGCCTTCACGTTTTGTATCAAATAAAGAACAACTCATCAGCAGAACAATTAAAAATTCTATTCAAATAGAAAACAATAAAAAACAACTTCCTCGTCTGGAGTAATCTCTTACAAATTCTAAGCTCACAAAACAACTAAATTTTTAATTTATAATAAACAATTTCGTGTTGTTTTTTTTTGTTTAAAAATTAAATATAAACATTCTCAACCACAACTTTATGTACATGAAACGCTAACAACCACGTCAAACTTAAAACTTTTGATTTGCGTAAATTATAGAGGGGTTTAGAAAATAACTTATTTTAGTTTTTCTTGAATACAAAACATTAAACCAAGGTCATTATTGATTTTATTATTATTTTACAATCAGTACCAGTCATACACGACGTTATCTACCTGTTGACTTCGCGTCATCATGAATCAATAGCAATTGCTATGTACGTCTGACAAAAACAATTTTGCGTCACAAATACTTTACCAACTTTTTTGAATTTTTCAGAAAAATTGATCAAAACATGCAAAAATTATTAAAAACAAAATTACTGAAAAAAACTCTCACCTTTGCTGTCTTTAAGAGAGTTGGCTTTGACATCTTCAACGAGCGACGTCGGCAAAGCATTAGCAAAAGTCAGATATGAAATAATACTTAACCATGCGAAGTTTGATCGCATCTTGAACAGTCTGTTAGCTACAAGCTACTGAATTTCATCTGAAAGTATCTCGATGCGCTGAAACGTTTATCCTCGCAACGAGACGTTGTACGCAAAATCATCATACGACGACCACACCGAAATAGAGCGAGAAAGATACCATTATAGTTTCTCATTTTTATATTGAATATTGTGTAGGTTTGTTAAGAGGATTTTTTTCGAAAACATGCGACTTTTATCATTTCAATTTTGATATCTTATTAAGGATAATGAAATCAAATTTTTCTCATACTGGTATCTAATGAAGATGATTGAATAGAAGTGAGCTTTAGATCAAATCCGATTCCACGCCGAAAATCCACCTGTTAAGCTTTTCAGCCGACATTTATCTTACTGAAAATGTGATACGTTTCAGCAGGCTTTTATTTAACCTCTCTTATAATGTTCGCAATTACGTTTCGACTAAAATTCGTGAGTCTCAATAAATAAAAATTAAATTATGAGCTTAATTACTCGTTCAAAATCTAATTAAGATTTTCATTTTGATGGGGAGGCGCAAAAAAAGTTCTGTTCTAGATGCTGCTACTTATATGTTACTATTAATCTTTGGTGTTTAAGTAATTGGTTGCACTTACAATTACACTTTTTCAAAAGGTGGCGATACCTTTTTTTCATGATTAATTTAACACAGTTTTAGTCTAGTTTTAACAAATGTTACTAACGATTTTATCCATGTATTAAAGCAAGCTGAAGAAGAAGCTAAAATTTACATACAATATTAAAGTTAAGAAAATTATATTTAATAAGTAAAAGTTATACTTAGAAATATTCAAAAATACGCATGCCAGTTTTTTTCTTTTCTTTTTTACCACGTTCACTCGCCGATATCTCAGTTAGCCGTGGTGTGGAGGTTGTTACCAACAAGACCTTCTGGAGAAAAAGCTAACAATATATTCACCAAAACAGTCCAAGATGCACTAACTGTGGTGCCTGTTCCATAAAGACTCTTTAGTGCGAGCCCTCAAAAACAAAAAAAACGGTACATTTTTTTTAATATATTTGATTTTGTTGTGAAACTAACAGCAGATGGAAAATCAAACACATCAACTCGATAGCTACACCTAACGGACAGATTTTTTGAATACCAGTCGAGTTCCAACCTGCAAACTTGCATCAATTTATTACAAATACTCAAAACTATGTCAAAGTAAGAAAATCATTAAATAAAAGGTATCAAACAAGGAAAATATGGATAACTCTGACAGATGACATATCAAAAATATATTTGGATGAAGAACAAAACCTACAGTTTAACAATTTTTACTTGGAAGAAACTTTAGCAGAAACAAATAGTGTTGAATCTATACCTAGTGGCTCAAATAAATCGTTTGAAAATTGTTAAAGAAGTTGCTTGAAGATAAACAAATAAAATCTGAAAAACAAAATCTAGGGAAGATTGCAAAAGATTTTATGATTGTGAAATTCAATGGCAGGAACTCAAACGCTTACCAGTGGATTAGAGATTTTAATAAAGAATGTGAACGTTTCCAAATCAATGAAGATAAAAAGAAAATTGAAATGCTAAATTTTTTTTGGGATACTCTAGCATAGATTGGTACAGCTGCATGTTAATAAAACTTACAGTGGAATCAGAGTGGAACAAATGGGAGAAAAGTTTTTGTGAGACGTTTGCAAACAAAGGATGGTGGCCCATTAGACATGGTTTAGCTTTTAAGTATCAAGCAGGTTCGTTACTTGAGTATGCTTTAAAAAAAGAAACATTGTTATTGGAATTAAGAAAATCAATTGATACTGGGACACTCATAGACCTTATAGCATTTGGCTTACCTAATTATGTGGCTGATAAAATTAACAGAGAAACTTTACAAGGATCTGAAGATCTTTACAACGAATTAGGAAGATTGAAACTTTTTGTTGGGAAAAATAAATATGATAAATCAGATAATATATAGTGTGTTTGAAAAGTATGGAATATATTATACAGGTCGATAAATATGCACTTTACACGAAAAAGTTGTAAATAAAAGTTGTTTATCACTTAGTTATCTACCACCTGGGAGATATCAATTTAAATTTTTGCTGTAAACAAAATCGCAACGAATAACACTTACATTTTTTTAAATGGCAAGGCACGTCTTTATTATACTCATTTGATGGAGTCTTTTTTTCTCTTTTCAACCATATGAAACTTGAATACCTTTACATCAAAAAATTTTCAAGAAAAACAAGGACATGTCTAACAAATTTATTTTACTGAGCAGTATTAATCAGGTACGTAATATGTAGTATTGAAACAATTGAATGCACTGTCACAATAGCAAATATTAAACTTTAAATATCTTTACATAAAATTGTTATAACAAAAAAATGTATTTAAACTAAACTTACAATAAATGTTCAAAATGTAAACCATTCATAATTTGACAGTGGTAAATTCGATTTTTAAAACCATCGATTGCTTTTGAAATCATATCTCGAGTTATAGCTCTTATCTCAACTCTAATGCGATTTTTCAAACCTTCAACATTATCAGGTCTATTTACATAAATTTTGCTTTTAATATAGCCCCAAAGAAAAAAGTCTAGTGGACTTAAATCCGGCGAGCGAGCAGGCCATTCTATCGTACCTCTTCTGCCTATCCATGTATTTTGAAAAGTATTATTAAGAAAGTGGTGGACATTAATTCCAAAATGTGGAGGTGCCCCGTCTTGTTGAAGCCATATTCTGTTATGAGGTATATCTGGATCTACTTCATGTGGAAATAACTCGGCCAAAGCAGGAACTAACTCAAATCTTAACAAATCGAGATAAATATTCGCCGTTAAACTACCTTCAAAAAAATATGGCCCCAAAATTTGACTTCCAATCATTCCTACCCAGACGTTGACTTTCTGCTAGTATTGGGTGTGTCCTTCTAGATACCAGTGAGGATTTTGTGAAGACCAGTAACGTGTGTTTTGTTTGTTAATTGTGCCGTTTAAACAAAACGTGACCTCATCAGTAAAAAGGATATTTTTATGAAAATGTGCATTTCGTTCAAGTTTGTTTGTTATTGTTTCACAAAACTCCAGCCTTCTGTCCAAATCGTCTTCAAATAATTCTTGAACTACACAAGCTTTATAAGGATGAAATTTTTCTTTTTTTAAAACGGCATGTACAGCCGATTTATTCAAATTATGGTCTCTAGCAATTTGCCGAACAGAAATTTGTGGATTTTCCTCAACAGACAAGAACACATTTTCTCGTTCCACATTACTTAATGACAAAGGTCTACCAGTTCTACTCGCATCTTTCACCGAACCTGTCTTTTGAAATTTCCGCCAAATTTTGCTTACCGTGGACTGCGAAATGTTTAATTCTGGATGCAAGTTATTAAATAAATTACATACTTCGTCTTGGGTTTTTCTTCTATCTTCATATCCCAGAATCATTAAAATTTCAATTCTATGTTTCTCAGATAATTGAGCCATATTTCAAGCACTAACAAATAGCAAAGTATGACAGTGTTCTAAAGTGCATTAAATTATTTCAATGCTACATATTACGTACATGATTAATACTGCTCAGTAAAATAAATTTGTTAGACATGTCCTTGTTTTCCTTGAAATTTTTTTGATGTAAAGGTATTCAAGTTTCATATGGTTGAAAAGAGAAAAAAAGGCTCTATCAAATGAGTATAATAAAGACGTACCTTGCCATTTAAAAAATTTTAAGTGTTATTCGTTGCGATTTTGTTTACAGCAAAAATTTAAATTGATATCTCCCAGGTGGTAGATAACTAAGTGATAAACAACTTTTATTTACAACTTTTGCGTGTAAAGTGCATATTTATCAACCTGTATAATATATTCCATACTTTTCGGACACACTGTATATTCTGAGAATAGATCAATAAAAATTGAGAAAAAAAACCATGCCAAATCTGTGTCTGCGAAAAAAGAGCGATACGCTACCATCCAGAAGAAAATTGCTGGTTTAAAGAGAAAAACAAAAAAATAGTTTTAAAAACTGTAAATAACTCAGAATTGGAAATTGAGCTGAACGAGGAGAATCCAAAAAACTAGAAGTGCCACCATCAATAAAAGTAAAGTTAACATTAAATGATATTTTAAATGCTTCGGAATTTATTATTCAGGTTCAAATGTGTCATTAATTGCAATGATGCAAAGTTATTGAAGATACAGCCAAAAGAAAATACAAATAATATAAAAAAACTTGAAAACTATTAATGATGAGAAAAAAATAAAAGGTATGGTAACATTAAAAATAAAAATTTACAATATTGTAAGAAATATGTAGGTTTTTGTAGTAGATAATGAAATATTTAACTATGATTTTCTAATCGGGTTGGATTGCATCAAAAACTTCAAATTAATGCAAAATGGAAAATTGAAGATCATACAATGTAACAATCCGAAAGAAAAGACGGTAACCACAATTTAAAAGGATATGAAAAACAAAAAATACTTAAAAAAGGATAAATCAAAGATAATAAATGTCAACATTCTTGATGTACTATGTGACAAAAATAAAGAAGGATTTTTATTAAACTCTGAAGTATTAAAACAAGATACTAAAACCATGAGTAAATGTGAAATAAATTTCAATGAACATATAAACTCAGATAGATTTGAAACATTAGTAAACCATTTAGATTTATACCAACAATCAGAAATTGATAAGTTGATAGAAAAATATAAACCGGTTTTTGCGAAAGATAAATATGACATCGGTACTGTACGAGATTACGAAGCTCACATTGACTTGATGATAGATAATTATTGTTGCAAACGTCCATACAGATGCACACCTGAAGATAGAAAAGAAATAGAAAATCAAATATGAAAACTATTAAATGATTGAGGATTCTTATAGCCCATTTGCTGCTCCAGTAACTCTAGCATATAAAAAAAAAAAATGAAAAAAAAACAAGAGTGTGTATAGATTTCAGAGAATTGAACAAAATTGTCGTCCCACAATCACAATCTTTTCCGTTGATTGAGGATTTAATGATGAAAGCTGTAAACTGTAAATATTTTTCTACTTTGGACATAAATTCAGCATTTTAGTCAATTCCTTTAATGATTCAAGATAGATACAAAATTGCATTTGTTACACAGGAAACCCATTTCCAAATGACGTGCCTACCATTTGGGTTAAAGACTGCTCCAGCCATATTTCAAAGAATATTGGGAAACATCATTAGAAAGTACAAACTCTCTAGTTTTGCGGTAAATTTTATAGATGACATCTTAATTTTTTCGAAAACTTTTAAAGAGCATTTATTACATCTATCGAGACTAATGGAGGCAATACGAACAGAAGGCTTTAGAATTAAATTTTCGAAATGTTTTTTTGCAAGTAATCACGCCAAATATTTAGGTCACGTAATTGAAAACAATTCAATCAGACCTTTAAAAGATTATTTAACTGCTGTCAAAAACTTTCCACTTCCAAAAACAAAGAAAAATATACGACAATTCCTAGGTAAAATAAATTTTCATCATAAATTTGTACCACACAGTGCAATTGTTCTAGATCCTTTACACAATTTATTACAGAAAGATGTGAAATTCATATGGTCCGCAGAATGTCAGGAATCATTTGATAAAATAAAAGAATTGTTATGTTCAGAACCAATTATGAATATTTTTGACCTCGAATTACCAATAATGATTTACACGGATGCTAGTATCAAAGGAATAGGAGCGGTGTTAAAACAAGAAGATAAAAATGGAAACAGTAAGCCAGTTGCTTATTTTTAAAAAAAGTGAACTGAAGCACAAAAAAAGAAAAAGGCAATATATATAGAATGTCTAGCAATAAAAGAAGCTGGCAGCACTGGCTTATGGGAAAAGAATTTATCGTATATTTAGATCATAAACCATTAGAAAATATGATCATCAAGGCTAAAACTGACGAAGAACTAAGACATTAGACATATTTATGCCAATATATTTTTAAAAATTAAATATAACCCAGGAAAATTAAACCAAGAAGCAGACTGTTTAAGCAGAAACCCAGCAGTTATAGAACCTCATGACAATACTGAAGATTTTTTAAAAGTTTTAAATTTAATAAACCTAGAAGATGACCAACAAAAAAATCTTGACCTAGAAAAAGAAAAACTTACATTTGAAAATGAAATTTACTATAAAAAGATGATAAGAAAAAAAATCATATTATATCAGAAGAACTGAGAAAAACTCTAATAAAAGGTGTCCACGATACTTACTGCCACATTGGAAGAACACAGATGACAAATAAAATAACGCCATTCTACACAGCGAAGAACATCATTGCAAACATTAAACAAATTTGCGATGAATGCGAAGTTTCTATAAAAAATAAATCAAGGAGGAAGTCAATATATGGTTTAATGTCACATTTAGGTCCAGCAACACGTTCATTTGAAATTATATCTATTGATACCATTGGAGGCTGTGGAGGATCACGGTCAACAAAAAAATATTTACACCTTCTGGTCGATCATTTTACAAGGTACATCTTACATCAAGAAATCAAAGTTCCAATGATTTTATTAAACTAATAGAAAGTGTAACACAAAATTACAACATTAAAATGGTGTTAACGGACCAATACCCTGGTATAAATTCTAAAGAATTTAAAGAATTTTTGAAAAATGAAAACATAAAAATAGTTTTCACTGCTGCAGATTCACCATTTTCGAATGGGCCCAATGAAAGGCTAAATCAAACTTTAGTTAATAAGATAAGATGTAAGATAAATGAAAGCGATAAAAAAATAGCATGGACTACCATTTCACATAAATGTGTAGAAAAATACAATAAAACGGAACATACAATTACAAAATTTGCTCCAAAATACCTTTTGGAAGGTGAAAATATTAATATTTTACCTATTGAATTGAAATTAAGATGCACAAAAGAAGATCTGGAAAGAGATAAGAAAATTGCTCTGGAGAACACAATAAATTCTCATCATTATAATAAAAAAATATTCGACCGGTATAGGAAAGAACATAAATTGGAAGTAGGAGACAAAGTACAATTATTGGAGCCCATGTGTTATATGTATAAAAGCATTGTAACGTGGCGTCGCGACTCTCGCTACGAAATTTTCATATGCAGATTTAACATGCGAAGTTCAAGTTCAGTACTGATTGATCGGTAGAGCGTGTATAAGTGTTCTAAGTAAAATACTGTATAATTTATTTTTAACAATAAATTCGTAAGACTGTCAGAAGAAAAAGATGAAATAAAATCTCTCGGAAGGCCTACTTCAAATTTGGAACCACTTGAATCAATCAGATAAAACTAGAAACGTAATTTTACACAGCATTTTTCTAGTGCAGTTTATAATTAAAACAATGTTAACAAAAAAAGAACCAAATTCAAAAATGCACTGAAAAGTAAAAAATAATTTAATTACAATTAAACAACAAAATTCTTATTTACATAAATTTGCTTTTTGAATGTCTGTGGCATCGGCTTTAAATACTAATTTTGTCGTTTAATTGTAAATAACACTGGTCTGCATGAAAATCGGCCCTCATGGCATTCTTGATGATTCTCATGTAAAATGACCTCCTGAATCCAAAAATGAGCTCCGTTTTTAGCCATCACTTACTTATTTTGGGAGGACTCCATTATTATTTTATTTTTTGCATTTTTTTTAGAATTTTAACTTATAGCCGTTAAACATCCCAAAGCAGGTAATAAAATTTACACCAAAGTATATGGCAAAAGTTTTGCTATAAAATGTATCTAGAAACACCAATAAAATACAAATATATAAGAACAGTAAAAAAATATCAATAAACAGTTAGGAAGATTCACTGCACGACGCTGGCGATCTCAATACCACATGCAGGTTTGAACAGGAATTTTCGACAGGCTTGAACTTGCATTACTCTTCTCACTATAGTATATTACATTGTTTGCTTAACTGCTTCGATCAGTACATCTATAGCTGTTGCAGAGTTAACTTGTCGACGTTTTAAACGTGCTGGATTTTGTGTTGATTTTTGTTCATTTGTGTAAAACAATAAAACTACTTTTACTCCGGATTTTTTCAAGTGACTACGTGTGATTTGTGGTTAATGTCGGGCGTTGAATTACTGTTTAATTATGCCACGCGAGTGTAAAAATCATCCCGATAGCTTCTGCTATGTCTGCGGGGAATTAACTTTAAAAGCGCAACGAAAACCCCTTTCTCCGCTTGTTAAAACAGCTTATAAATTGTACTTTGATTGTCAAGTTGGCGACCAGGACAAGACTTGGGCTCCATCAGTTTGCTGTACGACTTGTTACAGTAGTTTGACGAAATAGCTCAAAGGTGCCCATAGTTTGGCGTGAACCTCGCTGTCATCTTACAGATTGTTACTTTTGTATGACTTTCAACGTCGGGTTTTCGAGCAAAAGTAAGCATACAATTTAGTATCCCAATATTCCGTCAGCTCTAAGACCTGTTTCTTATAACGATACTTTGCCAATCCCAGAGCCCCCAAACACTTATACTCTAGAGCCGGAAATTGATTTAAAAGACTCTGAGCCACAACCTGGGGCATCGAATGATACGTTCAATGATGATGAAAAGTATTCCGCAGATTTAGTTTCTCGGCAACCTCACCTCCTCACGCAATCGGAATTAAATGATCTTGTCAGGGATTTGCAGTTACCCAAGACTAAATCTCAGCTCCTAGGGGCGTGACTTCAACAGTAGAATCTCTTAGAAAAGGGAGTAAAAATATCTTCTTACAGGACCAGACAACCAACCCTAAAATGTCTTTTCTCAGAAGATAAAGGTTTAGTCTTCTGCCCTAATGCAAATTTATTGATGACAGAGCTACAGATGCCATGTGACCCAGACAAATGGAGATTGTTTATAGACTTATCAAAAACAAGCTTAAAAATTGCCCTGTTGGCAAATGAGAATGACTTCCCATCAGTTCCAGTTGCATACTCTGTTGATATGAAAGAAACGTACAAAAACATCTTCAGAATCTTTGATAAAATTAGTTATCATGATTATAAGTGGAAACTTTGCGCTGACTTAAAAGTTGTTGCTTTACTCACGGGCCTGCAATCAGGATTCACAAAATATTGCTGCTTTCTTTGTGAATGGGATAGCTGAGTACCGAGATAAACATTACATCGTACGGGACTGGCCTCTGCGAGAAAATCTTATTCATGGTCAGAAAAATGTCGCTTACAATCCTTTGGTTTTGAAGGAAAATATTTACTTACCACCTTTACACATCAAACTTGGATTGATCAAGCAGTTTGTGAAAGCAGTGAACAAGATAGGTGATGCATTTCAATTTTTGAAAACTAGATTTCCTCGTCTTAGCGAAGCTAAAATCAAAGAAGGCGTTTTTGTAGGTCTCCAGATTAGACAACTCTTCCAAGATTCGACGTTTATTGAACACCTAAATCGAAATGAAAAACGAGCTTGGCTTGCATTTCAAAACGTTTGTAAGAACTTCCTGGGTAACCACAAAAGTGAAGATTATGTCGCTCACGTCGAGGAACTGCTTTTAGCGTACAAGGACATAGGATGTAACATGTCTCTTACAGTTCACTTCCTTCACTCACATCTGGACTTTTTCCCTGAAAATTTAGGAGCAGTCTCGGATAAACACGGGGAACGGTTCCATCAAGACATGGCTAAGCTGGAGAAGAGATTTTCAGGAAAGTGGCGAAGTACTGCTGGTTTTTGAAACGAGAGAGCTGTACCTCAAGGTATAAAAGGAAAGCAAAAATTGAAATGCGCCACCTGTCTGGTCTATTGCTTTAACAAACTGCTTGATCAATCCAAGTTTGATGTGTAAAGGTGGTAAGTAAATATTTTCCTTCGGAACCAAAGGATTGTGGGCGACATTTTTCTGACCAGGAATAAGATTTTCTGGCAGAGGCCAGTCCCATACGATGTAATGTTTATCTCGGGCTCGGATATCTCATTCACAAAGGAAGCAACAATATTTTGTGAATCCTGATTCCAGGCCCGTGAGTAGAGCAACAACTTTTAAGTCAGCGCAAAGTTTCCACTTATAATCATGATAACTAATTTTATCAAAGATTCTGAAGATGTTTTCGTACGTTTCTTTCATATCAACAGAGTATGCAACTGGAACTGATGGGAAGTCATTCCCATTTGCCAACAAGACAATTTTTAAGCTTGTTTTTGATGAGTCTATAAACAGTCTCCATTGGGTTGGGTCACATGGCATCTGTAGCTCTGTCATCAATAAATTTGCATTAGGGCAGAACACTAAACCTTTATCTTCTGAGAAAAGACATTTCAGGGCTGCTTGTCTGGTCCTGTAAAAAGATATTTTTACTCCATTTTCTAAGAGATTCCACTGTTGAAGTCGCGATTCTAGGAGCTGAGATTTAGTCTTGGGTAACTGCAAATCCCTGACAAGATCATTTAATTCCGATTGAGTGAGGAGATGAGGTTGCCGAGAAACTAAATCTGCGGAATACTCTTCATCATCATTGAACGTATCATTCGAAGCCCCAGGTTGTGGCTCAGTCTTTTAAATCAACTTCCGGCTCTAGAGTATAAGTGTTTGGGGGCTCTGGGATTGGCAAATTATTGTTATAAGAAACAGGTCTTAGAGCTGACGGAATATTGGGATACTAAATTGTATGCTTACTTTTGCTCGAAAACCCGACGTTGAAAGTCATACAAAAGTAACAATTTGTAAAATGACAGCGAGGTTCACGCCAAACCATGGGCACAGCAAATGGCATTGATTTACGGGTACCTTTGAGCCGTTTGGTCAAACTACTGTAACAAGTCGTACAGCAAACTGATGGAGCCCAATTCTTGCCCTGGTCGCCAACTTGACAATCAAAGTACAATTTATAAGCTGTTTTAACAAGCGGAGAAAGGGGTTTTCGTTGCGCTTTTAAAATTAATTCCATGCAGACATAGCAGAAGCTATCGGGATGATTTTTACACTCGCGTGGCATAATTAAACAGTGATTCAACGCCCGACATTAACCACAAATCACACGTAGTCACTTGAAAAAATCCGGAGTAAAAGTAGTTTTATTGTTTTACACAAATGAACAAAAATCAACACAAAATTCAGCACGTTTAAAACGTCGACAAGTTAACTCTGCAACAGCTATAGATGTACTGATCGAAGCAGTAAAGCAAATAATGTAATATACTATAATGAGAAGAGTAATGCAAGTTCAAGCCTGTCGAAAATTCCTGTTCAAACCTGCATGTGGTATTGAGATCGCCAGCGTCGTGCAGTGAATCTTCCTAACTGTTTATTAATATTTTTTTACTGTTCTTATATATTTGTATTTTATTGTTGTTTCTATATACATTTTATAGCAAAACTTTTGCCATATACCTTGGTATAAATTTTATTACCTGCTTTGGGATGTTTAACGGCTATAAGTTAAAATTCTAAAAAAAAATGCAAAAAATAAAATAAAAATGGTGTCCTACCAAAATCGGTGGGTGATGGGTGAAAACGGAGCTCTTTTTTGGATTCAGGAGGTTATTTTATATAAGAATCGTCAAGAATGGTATCAGGGCCGATTTTCATGCAGACCACTGTAATCAAATATTAATGATTACATGCAATCGCGACATTATAGTCATAAAGAAAATTAGACGTGAACGTTTAACTTACCCCAGACCTAAAATTCCTTATTGTAAGTAACTGGCAATCAACTAAATGAATAATGTTGCAAAAAGTGTAAGCTTACAATCATCGGTTAGCGTTTGCCAAACTCTAGCCTTTACTACGTTTAAAAGCTAAAAAAACTTGATCAGATACATTCAACGTACACAACACTTATTCAAATGCAAAACTAGCAGAAGGCTGTATATAATGTACTCGACTGAAAGTAAAACATTAATTAATGATCTTAGTTGTACAATAAAGAACTAAGAACTTAACATAATACCGCTAAAAGATTAAGATAATTACCAATATAGCTGATGGCTTGATTTAAGCAATGTAACGACGTACCTAATACAATTATTGAATTTAATAAACGTAATTTACACTAAAATCATAAAAGAAACCAAACTATGCTGAAGACAATGTGTCCGAATTACTGATTGAAGTCAAAGTCCTCTTTTTGCTACTTGATGTCATCCAATTATTTTTGCCGAATTGTAAACTGATTTGCCAGACGTTAGACAATTGTGAAATGTAGAAAGCGACCCCGATCCTATCTTGCTATAAAATGTTAAATTGTAGTCAAGAAAAGTAATAGCGTCGAACGCCATTTTGTTTATTGTTTATCTGCACGTAATTTTCAATTTTTTGTAGAGTATTAAAAACCTTCAACAAACAGCATTTCATTCGCAATTTAATTTGCCAAATTTTTGAAAATTGTAATAATAAAACGACGTGCAATTAAATAAAATGAAAGAACTTACAGTTTTAGACTTTGAACGATTACAAATTACGTACAGCTACCACCAAGGTAGAAAGTCAAGTAGGATTGATCAAGATATTCGACAAAACATCTCCTGCCGTAAATATCAATTTACGTTGACATATGCAAACTGTGGTGTCCGTGTAACTGTGACGTGGCAAGAATTTTATTAAAATACAAGTTTTGGAAAACTAGTGATTAACGACACGTAACAAATTGTTAATATATAGGTCGACGTTGATTTTATCAAATGAAGTTAATTGAGAAAAGCTGCAAGCTTTAAGACTGATCGATATTGCCTTGTGTCTTCCAATAAATGCCCTGTGCCATTCTTCTTCAGCCATTTAATTTTTATCTTACGACGCAGAATATTTTAAAATATTTTCTTTGCCGGTGAGCAATTTTTTTAGTTTCTATGAGGATTAATCCGTAAGCTATTTTACTACTTATTATAACTATTTGTTCGGGATCTCTGGATCATTTCTTCTTTTTATTACGTATCTATGCAAGATTTCAAATGAAATGTTAAGCGTTTTAGCAGTAGCTCTAATTAATAAATTTTGGTTTAAGATCATAATAACAGCATTTTCCATCACTTCACTACTAATGATACCAATTTTTCTTAGTTAGAGAGATTAACTTTATTTAATAAAATCAACGAAGACATATTTTTTAACAAGGTGTTACGTGTCGTTAATCACTAGTTTTCCAAAATTTGTATTTTAATAAAATTCTTGCCACGTCACTGGTACACGGACACCACTGGTTGAATTTATCATTTGTTTTTGCTGACACATGAGAAATGTTCTTATTTGTAAATCGTATTGTGCATATTGCTTTTAATCTTTGTTCAATTCATTTGTTTCTTGGGTAATCTTAGAAGATTCTACGTTATAGTTTTGTATACTTAGTGGGATACTAACGTTTGATTTTTGGTTTTGGAACACTAGTTCTTAAATATATAGAATTCGATTATGTTCTCGGAAAACTTTGCCCAAAAAATTGGATGGTAGTTTGTAGTCAAAGAAAGAGACGTTTTTAGTAAAATTAAGTCAAATAAAGTTATCCCATTTTGTAAATGTTACGGTATTGACGATTTATTTGAAGCCTCGTTGACGTGTATATTTAAATAACACAATTTCAACCATGAGATAAATAATATAACATTTTTTCAAAATTATCTAAACGTAGAAAAGCAGCTACTTGGATTATATTTGTGGCATTTCTGGCACCTTCAAAGATGGGTCTGGACATTACGGAAAATTCCGGGTTAGTAATAAATCTGGAAGATACGAGCGAAAGCTTGCAGTGAGTGCGTCGTGGCACTCTTCAAAGACTTGACACTGTTGGGCTTTGGGTATGCAAATCTTCCATCCCGGCTGTAATCATTCACCACATTTGGTATTTGTTAAATTCTTATATAATTGAACTTTTATTCAGTTCTTCTTCCATCAGTCTTTTCATTTCCTATTGCAACGTGGTGAACAGGATTAGCTGAGACAGGGCATCGGCCACGACGTTTTGAGTTCCGGGACGATAGATGATTCTGAAAGTGTTGTAGGTTAAGGGTTCATCAAGCGAGTCGATCGGTTCATTCATTGTTTTGAGCTATTTCAAGCTCTGGTAGTCGCTGATTACCAGAAAGTAATAGCCTTCGAGGTAATTTTTGGTCGGCTTAGACTACGGCAAAACACGAGTTTAATAATAGAGTAGCTTTTTTCGCCATTTAAAGCGCTGCTAATATACGCAATTACCCATTTGTCGCTGTTTTAAATCTGGATTAGCAAGGTTCTTAGTCCGCTAGTACTGGCGTCGGTTTGCAGTCAAAACGAAACCTTAAAATCTGGACAGGCCAAAATAGGTACGGGATCAGTGCAACCTTTAATTTTCCAAACGCTTCTTCTTGAAGAGCCCAATAATACCGAGTATATTTTTTTAAGAGATTAGTGAGTGGTGTGGTAATTTACGCAAATCCTGGAACAAATTTGCTGTACCAGAACGCCATTCCTAGGAATCTTCTAAGCTGTTTCGTGGTGGCTGACGCGGAAAGGTCCAAAATGGCATTTACATTTTCTTTATCCGGTTGAATACTCCGGTTATTTACAAAGTGGCCCAAGTACTTCAATTTTGACTGGCAAAAAAAGCATTTGTCTTCCTTTAGGCGAAGTCTTTCGCAAGTTATCTAGATGTTTGCGAAACGTTGCACTGAGACCACTTATGTTGTCTAAATACGCGAATGCATTTTGGTCTAACTCCAGTCCTATTACGTAGTCAAGTAGGAGTTGGAAACTTGCGGACGCAAAATGCAAGCCAAACGGCATTTGTTTAAACTGAAAAAGATACAGCCACGGACAGTAAACGCCGTAATCGACCTGCTTACTGGATCAAGGGAAACCTGTTAATAGCCTTCCTTTAAGTCGATGGTACTAATATACCTTGTTCTTCTCAGTTTGTCTAAGATACCCTATATAAAAGTAATAAAATATGCATCTTTTACAGTGAGTTCAGTCACTTAACAAAAATCGATGCAAAAACAATATTTTTCAGTACTTTTCTTTACCAACACCCCTGGCAAACTCCACGGACTACGGAATGTTTTGATGATGTTGTTTCTTAGTATGCGATTGACCTCGTCGTCCATGATGATTTGTATTGCCGGGTTTTGCGGGTAGTACCGTTGTTTGACGGGTTTGTTTCCGGGTTTCTGAAGAATTTTGTCTACGACACTTACTTACTTTAACTGGTTAAACTGCTCTAATTGTTGATGCAGGAATTGGTTTAGAATCGGTAATTCGATTTCTAAGACGCTATGTATGCCTCCGAAGCCCGAATTAAAGCATTGAATCGACTCATCGTTTAGGGCCAGAAAGTGATCGACCACTCCAACAAAGGCCTGTTGTAATAAAAAATCTAAACCCACTAAAACATTAATCGTCAGATCCTCTAAGCCTTGGCACTCGAATGAGAGGATTTGCAAACCTATCTGTACCGGGAACATATTTTCCCATTAGCTAATTACACTCAGTCGGCTTGGTTTTTCAATGGATGATTAGCATGATCTAATAAGTGTTGCACCCGGAGGGGAATGTAATTCTTCTTGGCGCTGGTGTCGACTAATGCGCATAGTGTATTATCGTAGATAGTGACGTGAATTAATAGACGAGTGTGTAAATAAGCTACCACAGGTACGTTATGTTGTTTTTTTTGAACAAACTTGTTTTACGATCTTTAGCCAGTTGTTCCATTTGGTAAGACTGGTCGAGTCGGGGTTGGCCATAATGACTATTCGTACCTCACTTCCGCTAGTTGGCCGGGCTCGTTTCACGCTAGTAGACAGAAACAATCACGGAAATACACTCCTTCTTCGCCGCATCTGGACCAGAATAATTTAAATCATCCCCCGGCATTGCGTTTTGAAGTGGCTTCATTCCCAGCAAATCTCGGTTCGGTTGTACGGTCCTGGAGAATTCGCGGGCTGATAAGTCTGAACCGCAACTACTAGAATGTCTTCCTAAAGATTCTTGAACGGTTTGTTATTTACCTTAGATTTCCTGATTTCTTCAAAATCATGGGTCAACTGCTGGAGCTCGGTTAATTTAGTCTAGTCTGTTCTTTTGATGTATAATTTATACAAGTTTAGTAGATTTTTATAGACCCGTTTATCTCGCCATATCAAGTCATCACGGGCTTTCTCGCCTTCTTTCTGTTAACGGTTTTGGATTTCATCTTCAAGGCGAAGCTAGTACTTGGGACCTAGGAAACGTTGTTTGAACTGTGAGGTAAAATTTATCTAGTGATTCCGCAGCGAGTGATTGTTGCGGTATCAAGAAAACGCATTTTTTTTAGTAACTTCCGCGATGCATGTGATCTGAGATTTTGTAATTAATTTTTTAATGTTTGACACGTTATAGAAACAAAAATAGATTGCTATTGCCGCCAAGCTTAATATCTTATTTTCGGGCGCATTTGCATACCTGGACAATCGCTGAAAACGCGAATGTTGCTGTCGTGTTCATCTGCGGGTTCGGCGACGTTAGACGAGACGTTCCTTGGCTATTAAGATAGTTCAGCGTAATCACCGGAGGTTCTTCGGTACGTATGATCATACGTGCTTTGAGTTCGTTTACACTGCCGGTCGTGTCTAACTAGAGAATTTCAGGTTTTGAACGAGTTTGTCCTTTCGCAAGTTACAAATCCATTTGACTTGTGCGTTGGTCTCTAGGGTAGTTTCCGTTTCCTCGAGCGCCATTATTATTATATAGTGTTTAATTATTTCTTACTCCGATGTTCAAGCGTCCCTGCTCGGGTGCCAATTTGTAACCTCTCCTTGGCTTTAGTAGTTCGGTCAGCGGCTATTGGTTAATTAAACACTAATTAGACTAATAAAGAAACAAAACTTTACATAGTAATACAAGATATGTAATTAAAATAAAATATGCAACACTGTAATTTACTTTCTTTGGATCGCTTTGGTTAAAAGTTGCACAGATGGCGACGAAGTAATTGAATCTGAAATTTGACATTATTTACGGGCCAAATATGGCGTTCTTAAATTTTAGTTTTATGCTTTGTAAAAAGCAATTTGTTTAAATGTTTGTTAATTTTATTGCGGTCTTGAAACTTTTTGACGTTTTTTGTAGAAGTTGGTTTCTCAACTTACTCCTTTTACAAAATCTACGTAAAAACTCTTTCATGTTTTCCATGTTTTTATTTAAAACTCACGTAACGAAATATGTAAAATAATTCAAGATTTAATCTTAATCCGCACATTAAAACGAATCGAATTACAAAAATGATATTACTACCTTACAAAGTATATTTTATTTTCATATTCGGGTATGACATCAAAGTATTTAATTAAGTTAATAAAAACGTTGCGAACCGTACGTTCGCATCTTTTGATCTTCAGACGTAATAATAAAATTAAACATTACGTTTCGAAAAAACGTATTTTCAATTTTTATGATATTTGTGTTTTTATTGCAGTGGTAAAAATCACATCGTTCGTTTATTTGTTTTTATCGTAGATTCTAAAATTCACGATTCTTAAAAATGATTAATGTCTAACAAAAAAAGTATTGAAAAACGTGTGGGTGTGTGGGTGAATGAAGATCAATATTTCTATTGCTGGAAATGTATTTTCTTTAATAAAAAGTATTAAAATTTTTATGTTCCAATTGTTGCGATCTTCTTCATCATCAACAGTTGACAATCTACAAAAGTATATATAAAACATGTAATTGCATAATAACGAACTTGTTCTCAACAACTCAAAATACATTAATTTGCACGCTGGAGAACCAGCACATTTAAATAGAAAAAAATCTATCTATACTTCAATTGCCGAACAGATGGAAATTAATCCCTTCTACTAAAAAAAATGTACTGAATTATATTAAGTCAGATTTATATACACGTAAACAAAAATAAAAGTATCAACACAAAAACGTACCCAACCGACAATTCTTCGTCACAAGTAGTAACATTTACTACTTCCTTTTCATTTAAGAGCGAAATAGGCGTGGTATATAAGCTTATATAAGACGGTTCTGTTAAGTGCCTTACTGACTATGACTGCGTTCAAATGATCGAGAAACCTATCCGCTAAATTGTAAGTAATTCTTCTTTATAATTAATTTTCATCGTTGGTTATTTTCTTTACTGTTGAAAAATTGTGCAATATTCTAGAAAGATTAAACGATTTAGTAAACCAAATTGGCAGTTGCAGGTAATTTAAGATGGCGTCAGCTTTAATACAATTAAAATTTTTTTAAACCTAATTCTTTCTGTTTTTTTTTGATAGTTATTAAGGTACTGATTGTCTTTGGTTGAACATGCTTGAGGTTAGGAAGTGAGTCGTGCGAGATATCAATACTTTAACAGCCCTTCGATTTTTGTCTTTTCTTCTATTCGTGTTCACTGTCGTCCTAAGGAGGATAAACCCTTACATTCAGCTCTTGTCCTTTCTGTGTGGCGTACTGGTTTGTCTTTTTTTCTCTTAGGATTATTGGTGTTACTAAAGCCCAGTGGTATAATTAGTCACTCTCTAAACTGTCTGCGTGTCCTCATTGTTTTACTCGTTGGTTTGTGGTTTATGGTCTACTTTGTAAACGAGTGCGAGTATCTTAGAATGATAAACATATGTAGAAGTTGGTAGTGCCGAGCGATCAACGAAAGCCGATTATTCACGATCATCTTCTAGTTATCTTAGTGTGGTTCCTTTTCGTCGACGTTTTTAGTGGCCTCAAATTAGGTCAAAAGTGGCGGAGTACATTTGATGGTATTGCCCTTTGTGTGTGGCGCAAAAAACGCATATATTAGGAGAACGACACGACTGTGACATGACGTTACCATGTCCTAGTTTTGATTCAGCTCGTAGGACTTTTTTGAATGTGTCTAACAATTCTCTTCATTTTAGAGAGGTGGAGTCTACTTTTTTTCCCTTTACATTTACTCGTTTGCAAATTTCTAATTGTTCCTCGTCCTCTATTGCTCATCATTCTTTTCTCTTTTATCGTCGTCGCAAACATCGTAAACATCGTAAATGTTTTGATGCTACTCAATTGTTTTTTCATTATCTTACTTTGGGACAGACTACTTACATTTCTATTTGTATATAGTTGAATCTGTTTAGTCAGTCATTTTGAGATTGGTAAGTCACTAGTAGGACTCTCACTTTGGTTTTGGTTTTTTTCTTTTGGGTTGTCTATTTCGCTTGTCGGCATTTAATTCTTGCAGTAAACTTTTCAATTTGAGACAGCAATTGGCATGCATTAGTTCTATAACTGACTATAATATCTTCTCCCTTCTATACATTTCGGGGAGTAGATGGTTGCTACATCTCTTTCTTTTTGTTCTTTCTGATGGTTTTGCTGAGCACAGTAGTGTAGGTCACTCGGATTGGGCTATCTAAAGAGAAGTAGTCGAGCCGTACAACAACATCGTACTCTCTATTTGCCTTTTGTCTTCCTGTCCTTTTTTTACTTCTTTTGACCTGTTACCATAAGTAGCGGAGAGGGGCGTTGATTGTGGAAACCAGACAGCTGAGTGTTCTGGAAAGTTAGTTGTCTTTGACCCGGTAGCTTCAACCTCTGGACTAGGCATTATATCTTCTGGGGGCCGTGCGGCGGACTTGATGGAGCTTGGCAAAGGTGATCAATTCTTCTTAACCGCCGCGTAAAATGTGGATGTACAGGAACCACCACTTCCAGCTACAATTAAACAAATGCGGACTGCAATCCTTTTTATTTTAGTTTAAGGTAAAATTTTGAAATTTTTCTTTTATATACTTTCAGAGTGGGGAGATTTTTTGGGTCGTAGACCAAACTTCTTACCTGCTTCTTTCCTTAAGAGTTTTCTGGAGTTGTGACTAAACTAGGATTTGATCTTTAGATGTTATGGTATTATTGGATTTTTAAGGCTCTTGAGCTTTGGCGTCTGCTAAAATTTTTTACTTTTAACTCTTACCATAGTGGATTTGTTGAGTGTTTTCTGTGGATGATTTTTTCTCGTTTGCTAGTGTTTAGGCATCTCCATTTTATGCGACTCTTGAGAAAGATGTCTACTGCTTAAAAGTAACTTTTCTATTTTGGGATGATTTAGTTGTGTGTTGTAGGTCTTTTATGCGCTTTGTCGATTCTTTTCTCAAAGACCTCAGTACTTGGCGTTCCTTACGTCGGCAAGTTTTTTCTGTTTATTTGAGATGGGTTTTTCTATGAAAGTGGGTTAGTTGCTGTTTTTAAGGTTTAATCCTTGACGTATGCCTAAACTTCTGTCTGCCTCTAAACTTCTTTTCGTCGTTTCCAAGTTTATTTTGCTGGGGGAGATTTGTTACATATCCTTATTTTTGTATTGGCTATAAGTAATAATCCAAAGTAAAATTCATGCCGTCACTGGTTTGCCGCTTCTACTGTTTGTAAATACGTATCGTTTCGATATTTACGGGGAGAAGCGCGAACGAAAACAACTTTCTTTCTTTTATTTGCACGTTAGATTTCGCTGTGATCGTTCGATTTTTGTTTCTTATATTTAATTATTTGCTTTGAGGTCAGTCGTATTCAAGCAATCTTTTTTAACCGTCGCGTAGAATGTTGTGGTTGTACATGGGACGCCGCTTTCGACTACAGTTGAGCGATTGCAGACTGTAGTTTTTTTTATTTTGGTTTTGGATCTTTCATCTTTAGCTAAAGCGAAAAGACATTGATTTATAATTGTGAGCAATCAGGCGAGGTCGGATAATTACGGCCGACATTAATTTTGTAATTATTTTGATTTTTATTTTGTGTGAGAGTTGTTCCCTTCTAAGAAGCTTTAGACCCTTACCTCTATGAGATTAAAGGTAGGCAACGACTCACAGGCTATAAACCCAACCGTCTCTGGCAATAAGTTTCTGTATACAGCTAAAAGGGTATCGGGTAGCCAGTCTATTTTCCAGTCGGCACTCCATAAGCGTCGCGCTGTCGCGTTCTACTTCCCCCAGTATCTCATCCCTCTTTGCCATGGAGGCTGAATCAACTTCTTCCAAGCGAAGGCGATGACGATATCCTTGACGATACCTTGCCGAACAACATTGAAGAATCATTCGACTCCGATATCCTGCGTCTTACTAAAGTAATCTCTGCGTGCAAGATTACCCTTTTCAAGCAATCATAAATGATTGATATTGTTAGGAAGCTTCAAGCGACTTTTTGGATATCCATTGTATCTCGTCGCGTAACGCAAACTGTTGACTTTACCAAGACTTTTGCTGGCGTCCAAACAGCTTTGTAATCTGTTACTAAAAAGCTTTCCACGACTGTTGCTGCTGCACTTCCTGCCCAAACGGCAAGAAACAAAAATCAATCGCTCCTAAGACAAAAACGACTATCATGAAGGTTTTAGATTCACAAAAGTACGACTTTAGACTAAAACGAGTAACGAACACAGGCAAAAACTCAGTTTGACTTGAATCTAAAAAAACGGACCTTACAAAATATCTGCGGCTATCCTTGATAAAGCCGGCTTTGTGGTTAAAGCCCAAAGCAAGTGGTTATTCGGCATCTCTATGCTAGACATTCTTTATAACCTGTCCCCTGAGGAGGTGAAGGAAGCCATTATTTCACAGAACTTTCACGACGCATCCGATGAAGTGCTTCATCTTGCTAATGTACACTTGAAAGTTCAGTTTTGTTTTGGTCCTAAAGACAAAGCAAATTTCCATTGGATGCTTGAGGTCCATCCGGAAGTTTGACGATATCTTTTGTCATCTTGTCGTGTGTACGTTGCCTGAAATGCGTACAGGGTCAATGAGCATATCCGAGTAACTCGCTGCTTCAATGTCAGAAATACGGCCATTTTTCCTGCATCTGTAAAAGCGACTTACAGTGCGGTCATTGTGCTGAAGAGCACAAAACGAAGATATGACCCAATTCGGATCGAGACCGTACATGCGCTAAGTACGTTCGTACCCAGCTTGACGCCAAAATATCCAACATTGATTATGGACTGTGAGAAGACTCTATAATCTTCGAAGTTTGCGCAGGTGAATCTTGGCAATTCACGAGTTGCGACTTTGGAAGCTAGAGTTTCTCCTTCAACAATGATATTAACATCTCACTGACATAAGAGCCATAGGTGTTTAGTTTTGGTTCAGGGTACAAGTTCGCTGGTGCGGCTGCACTTTTCAACATAATTTCAGCATCCTCTTCTATGCGGTACTACTCGGCTGTTGTTTTCAATAGTTGGAAGACCGTCGGAGTGGTTATACTCAGTCATTTAACAAATAACTGCACTGTAGTATCCATGCTTACGGTTGAAAACGCCTCCTTGGCAATCGACGCCGTTTATTAGCCGCTGAGTGAGAATGTACGCATTCATCTCCAACACCTTGATAAAATTCTTGATAAACTAAGCGATATTTTTATCGTAATAACAGGTGACTTCAATTCGAAATCGCCACTTTGGCACTGCCCGGTGACCAACGAGCGCGGACGATGTGTGGAGAATCTCGTAGCTGAACGTGACTTTTGTGTTGTCAAGAAAGCTCACGAACCTTTTACCTTCTCTAGCCACTTACGCTCGACTAACATTGACGTCACTTTGTCGTCCCCTTCTGTTGTCAAAAAAATCTCTAAACTGGCTTGTTGTTCTAGAAGTTATTAAAACCTACCACTGACTGATATGGCGTTGTCGTAGCCTCTCATCTAGAACCTATCTCTAAAATAATCCTTTATAAACGCATAGATCTCGTTCGCCTAAATATAGCAATCGCAAGTTTTATTCCTGCTTATCTTTCACGTGGTGTTTTGTGCCACAATCTTAGATTTGTA
The DNA here is from genome assembly GCA_035610365.1 of Aquatica leii. Lineage (NCBI taxonomy): Eukaryota > Metazoa > Arthropoda > Insecta > Coleoptera > Lampyridae > Aquatica > Aquatica leii. Next base: position 5,288,674 of record CM069437.1, read on the forward strand.
CACGCCATCATTCGTAAGTTGACCAAGGTTCTTGCCAACGTAATTTAAACCGCATACGCATAAGCTCTACAACCGGTGTGCCGTGGTGGAGCCTTAAGTTAGGCAGGTTAAAGCAAGCGGTGCGTTCTTTACGAAAACACCACCTAAAAGCCACTGCAGACTTAAATCCTCAATGGCTAGCCTCTTACAAGGCCGCGCTTGACCGGTACAAAGTGGCAGTAAAAGCAACAAAGTATAGCTCCTGGCAAAGATTTGTTGAAAAAGGCTGTAGGGGTTAGTTCACAGGTTGTCCTCTCGTAAGTTCCTGTTAATTCAACCGTGTTCCAATGTCCGAGACAGCAAAGGATACACTATTTTACAATAAGAAACGATTATATGTATTATTTGCTCTTTGTTGCTTGACGACGATCCGACGACAAATATTTATTTGCATGTTCAAATAAGATTACGCACTGATTTGTTACGTGTAAAAATTTCATAACGTATATTACGTATATTGAATTAAAATTAGATTCCGGTTTTGACGCCCTCTGCCGATCTTTCTTGTTACTGTCATTTGCGGTCATTAAGCTGTCAACTACCTAAAATAGCCTGTTTCGTTTAAATCTAGAAATTTCTAAGAACATCAACTGTAAAGGAAATGAAATTATAAATTCATTACGTATTTAAAGTAATTTATTCGTCACAGGCCGTTCCGCCACGCTTTGGCCACATGTTTCTATTTAATAACGAACAATGAGGAATTAGTATTGATAAATACCTTCATAGGACAGCATAACTCTGTAAGGCCTACGTTTAAAACTAAAAACCGAAGACAAGAACTTTTCTTCGAGATCCTACTCATGCGGCAAACACCTGCGAGATCAACTTTCATTGAATGTGTATAACAGCATTCGATAATCGGGTTATGTTATGTGAACTTTCTTTTAGCAGTAATTAACAATTTTGTAGATCTTGCTTTCGTGAGTCATTGTGTTGACACGATTTGCTATTGAAATTTATTCCAGCTCACTCAACGAGGAAAACGTTTTCTTCGAACAAGTAGGTCGCTGTCAGAAATCACTCACGGAATTTTTGCTTATGTTAACTTCCGTAATTACAATCATTGTTTCAATACTATTGAGGTAGCTTCACTAATTATTTTGTGTGTATCGCATGCTGTGCACAAAGAATATTGATTATGTCATTTTCTTCGCTATTCACTTCGTTTAAACTTATGTATTGTGTGTTGCCGATACTTCTGGCATCTATGGATTGAGAATTAGATATACTTTTGTTAATATTCTACGTTATTAAATTAAAGTTGTTATACCTGTTTTACCTTTTCTTTATGGTACCACATCTTTCTTTTTGGTTGGTTACACGAACACCAAGGCAACAAGGATCACGAACCTGGAATTCGTTACAGGCTTGAACCTTCTGTCCTGATCGAGGTAGAAGTTTCACTTATAAAAGATCTGGCGCCCTTTAACTCTTATTTATTTGAACCTCCCCTATCTCCGACTGTGTGAGTTGGCCGTACAAGGTTCGTAAGACTTATAAGCTTGTAACAATTCCAACAGTATTAAGTAGTCACTAACGACGATATAGCCCCGGTGGCTAGTAGAATTCCTAAAAATAACTTTCCGAACCTGACGGAATACATGTCTTACGTGTAATGGTTCCATGGTAGTTGATGTGTTCAACTCATGCATTAAATGTGGTTATTTTTCTACCAGCCGGAAAGCTAGTCAACTCAACACCATTCTCAAACTTGGGAAGAAGGATCTCGTAAATTCCAACTCGTACCGTCCGATAACACTGTTATCAGAACTTGGCAAATTTTTTGAACATGTGTTTCTTAAAAAGATTGATGACGACATTCCTTCACAAATTCTTTTCCATCCCAGTCAATATGGCCTTGTTTCAGGCAAAATTACGACTGACGCCGCACATAGATTAATGACTAATGTACGACCAAACGTATTCAAGTACAGACTTGCAAATTTTGTTGGCATATCGTTCAATGGTAGCCTTGAATAATAGAAGTTCTCATCGTTAAGAGGGTACCTGTTGGTGCAACGCGCGTCATTCGCAGTTATTTATCAAACAGATCGATAACTTATTTCTCAAACATATCTCGTTCTGTTTATGCCAAACGACTGACGAAGGAGTGTCCACAAGACTCAGTTTTCGACCCGACCTTGTGGAATCTGGTTGTAAACGACTTGCAATTTCTAGACGAGATTTAGAAGCAAAATCCAACACGTGTCTAGCAGACAAAACTAAGTACATGATTTTTGGTTTTATTTTAAAACGAGATGTTTTACTGTGCCTCAACAACATTCCCGTCCGTAGGGTTTTTGAATTCAAGTACCTCGGACTTTTGCTTGACGACAGATTGAGTTTTGTAAAACATTGCGCATTCGTGATTGACAAGTGTAAAAGCGTCTTGCATTTATTCTACAAATACTCACGCTTGAAATGGTACCTACACAAAAAATCTCTTGCGAATATCTTTAACAGTGTAGTTATACCCATGCTCACTTATATCTTAGATATTTGGTACCACAGACTTCGACATTTCTACGTGGTCAAAAAACTGGCTTTGTTCCAATCTCTATCCTTTAGGGGTTTATCGCACCATTCTCGTAGATACCCTTTGTGTCATATCCAAGCATCCTCCCTTAAATCTTTTTTTGCTGAAAATTTACTGCATCAAAGTTCTTGGCAAGGTTGACACGTGTAATTTCCTTGACTAGCACGTTTCGCTCAATGACTTTCCGTCTTTTTTAGCGGTCAAGCGTCACTTAAAAGTCTTGATCTTGGGTGAATGACAGCGGCTGATGAACACTTTCCAAAAAGGGCGTAACGCCTACTTTCTCATCCCCGATATCCTTACCTGGGTCAGAATGTCTCACGTCCCCGGACGAGAAGCAGTCCAAATCTTTTCTTCACACGGCAGATTTTGTTGTCATTTAAAATACATTAGCGTTTTGGATGACGACAGCTGTCAGACGTGTGGCGTTCCTGGCACACCAACACATCGAATTCCCGCTTTTCGCGAATTCGATGACGTTTGGAGTGACTTGTTAGTCACGATCAATTTCTATCCGAAATCTCTTACATACTACGCACGAAGTAATTAAACTTTACTGCTTGCTGCTAGAAAATTCGGTGGGGTTTTTTGGTATTCATTTTAATCAGTCAATCATTTTTTTGTTTGCGACTGCATGTAAACGAAACACTTGATCAATTTACGATTAAAATTACGGTGATTGTTATCCGATAATGTTTTACTTACTATTTAAATTCGTTAAATTACTATTCCGTTAAAAGTAGAGATAATACATGATATTGTTGGATATAATTGTATACGCTTGTTGCGTTGTTCTTGTTGTCTTTATTCTATTTTTTTTTGTTAGTGGTGTCTCCGAGTCGCGGATGTTACCAGTACGAGGAGTAGCGCCTATTTTTTTTATTATAGTTTTCTCAACCATGCCTACACAACGACATCGTAGCTAGCTGTAATGACGTAGTTGTTACCAGCGGGACCTTCTATAGGTAAAGTTGATACAATATTAAACCAAACAAAGACGCAGTAAAAAGCATAACGCAATTAAAACACGTGTTTTTTCTTTAATTCTACAAAGCAATAAATTTAATAAAAATATCAATAACAAATTTAATATAAACAGAGTAATTCTCTAAGCTCTTGTTACGTGCGAAATTTTTCATTACGAAATACTCTGTATATGAATTCAAATTAGATTCCGGTTTTGACGCCCTCTACCGATCTTTTCTCGTGTCTGTCATTTTACGACAAAATCGTGAAGCTGTCAACTACAGTAACGGGCCGGTGCCGAGAATTTCAAATTGATTCTTAAATTTTTAAGAACATCACGTGTGATGGACACAAATTTATAAGGCGATTGCGAATTTATTACGATTCTTTCGGCACAGAGTAAGATATTTTTGTCTTCAATCTATTAAGAGTCCTTCGTAATTTCTATATTAATGTGATAGCCGGTTCCCACCACGTTGCCAGCCATTGTGTATTTCAAGCAGTAATAAGGATGCATAAGTACCATTAATGAATAATGCTACCGAGCATATAAGCTGTTGTGAGGGCCTGCTACTTAAATAACATCGAGGTCTCGTCGAACACTGCGTCGTAGATGCTGCTTTGGGAATAGAAGTCGATTGTGTTATCAGCCACCTGTTCTAAATTACTACCTACAGTATTCGATACACCGGGTTTTTATATAATACTTAATGAGTTATTAATACTAATTTTATAGCTTACTATTCTTCGTGAATTGGTGTGTGACACGATTTGCTTTTAAATAATTATTACAGGCCGCTGGCGGGGAAAACGTTTTCTTCGAAGTGGAATCTGGACTTCGGGTGAGTTTATTTACTTAATTTTTATATCGTTGTCACGAAAGTTACTCACAGAATTTTGATCAATATTAACGACCGTAATTATATTTATTGCTTATATACCAATAATGTAACTGTAATCATTCACTTTACTGTATCGCATGCTGTGTGTGTGAAAAATATTTACTTCGACCTTTTCTGTGCTGTTCGTTTCGACCTAACGTCAATGTGTAGTGTGTGTTGCCGCTACTGCGGGCATTCGTGTATTAGAACTTCGATATAATCTAGTAAATCTAATGTATTGCGAAATCAAAGTTTTCTACACTTGTTAACGAAAATTGTTAGTCATTCTAGTATTTAAGGATTGCGCATTTAGCGTATAATTGTCAATTTGCTGCGTTACTACATTAAAACTGTGATATTTGTTAATTCTACGTGGAAACCATTCGAGCATCGAGAGGTGCAGAAATTTCATATATTCTTATTAGTATCCAACGTTAATACATTAAAGTGATTATAGTTGTTAATCTCTCTTGTTATTTTTCTTTTTCCTGTGATTATCGTTATCTATTAACTAATTTTGGCTACTCGAACATCAGAGTAATAAGGATTACGAACCTCAAATTGAGTTACAAGTTTGGAACGTCTGTCGTGATCGAGGCAGAAGTGTTATCTTGGATCAGATCCGGCGCCCTTAAACATACTTCCTGTGAACCTCCCCTACCTCCGACTGTGTGAGTTGACCGTGCAAGGTTCGTAAGACATAAAGCTTGTAACACTCTTTTACTGCCAGTTTGTACCGGTGAAGAGCGGCCAGCCATTGAGGATTTAAGTCTGCAGTGGCTTTTTGGTGGTGTTTTCGTAAACAACGCACCGCTTGCTTTAACCTGTCTAACTTAAGGCTCCACCACGCTACACCAGCTTTAGAGCGTATGCAGTATAAACTACGTTGGCAAGAACCCTGGTAAACTTACGAATGATGGCGTGTACAAATCTAAGATTGTGGCACAAAATACCACGTAAAAAATAAGCAGGAATAAAACTTGCGATTGCCATATTTAGGCGAACGAGATATGTATATGCGTTTATAAAGGATTATTTTAGAGACAGGTTTCTAGATGGGAGGCTTCGACGGTTAACTCAAACCGTATGAGTCGGTGGTAGCTTCTAATAACTTCTGGAAGAACACGCCAGTTTAGAAATTTCTGGCAACAGAAAGGGACGACAAAGTGACGTCGATGTTAGTCGAACCTAAGTGGCTAGAGAAGGTGAAAAGTTGGTGAGGTTTCTTGACAACACAAAAGTCACGTTCAGCCATGAGGTTCTCCACACATCGTCCAAGCTCGTCGGTCACCGGGCAGTGCCAAAGCGGAGATTTCAAATTAAAGTCACTTGTTATTACGATAGAAACGTCGCTCTCGGCGGCTAATAAACGCCGTCGATTGCCAAGGAGGTGTTTTAAACCGTAAGCATGGATACTACAGTGCAGTTATTTGTTATAGACTGAGTATAACCACTCCGACTGTTTTCGAACTATTGAAAACAATACTCGAGTAGTACCGCATAGAAGAGGATGCAGAAATTCTGTTGAAGGGTGCAGCCGCACCAGCGAACTTGTGCCCTGAACCAGAACTAAACACGTATGACTCTTATGTCAGTAAGATGTCAATATCATTGTGGAGGAAAAGCTTTAGCTTCAAAACTCGCAACTCGTGAATCGCGAAGGTTTACCTGCGCAAACCTCAAAGCTAATAGAGTGTTCTCACAGTCCATAATCGATGTCGGATATATTGGCGTCGAGCTGGATATGAACGAATTGAAGCATGTCTTGATTTTATGCTTTTTAGCACAATGACCGCACTGTAAGTGTAAGTGGCCGTATTTCTGACAATTGAAGCAGCGTGTTACTCGCATATCCTCATTGACCCTGTACGCATTCCAGGCAACGTACACACGACGAGATGCTAAAAGGTATCGTCAAACTTCCGGATGGACCTCAAGCATCCAATGGAAATTTGCTTTGTCTTTAGGACCAAAGCGGAACTAAATTTTTAAGTGTTCATTGACATGATGAAGCACTTCATCGGATGCGTCGTAGAAGTTCTGTAAAATAATGGCTTTCTTCACCTGCTCAGGGGACAGGTTACAAAAAACGCCAAGGTTAGAGATGCGGAATAACCACTTGCTTTGGGCTTTAACCACAAGACCGGTTTTATCAAGGATGGCTGCAGATATTGTGTAGGGTACAGTCAAACTGAGTTTTTGCCTGTCTTGACGCGCAGGAAGTGCAGCAGCAACACTTGTGGAAAGCTGTAACCTGCGTTTGAATCTTTTTATGTCAGACCCCGTAAATCGATTCCGCTGGCTGAATTTTGTTTTTTTTTTGTTTTTTCTTTGATTGATTAGTTCGATTTTATGTCGATCTCGTTTCCAATTTATCACGGAATTTTAAATTATGACCCACCCTCTTCTCCATTGAGCTAGTGGCACAACATCGTTTATGTTACCTCATTTCAGGCAGTGACTTTGTGTTAACTTTGGCATGTAACATAAATATTTGGCGTCTCCATCGTGTGGCATTTTTCGAATTTTAGTTTGCCTGTTAAGTTTCGTGATTTTTGGAAAGTTTTACCGTTTTGTAATTTCATTTTAAAATGGGTTACAAGTTGATTGTCGATCGTTTATCGCATAACGAATTACGTTATGAAATTTTGATTAGAGGTGGTGATGCATCTTTAGGTGTTGTCGTATTACGAGGTTTACTCAAGAATTTTCTTATTGAAGAAGCTACCGGAAAATTATCTCGTCCCGCGTATCCGTTCGATTTTAATGCAGATAAATTAGCGATTCGTGAAGGTATCGATGAACTTAGAAAATTAATAGATTCATTGAAAATTACTCCAACTACAAAAATTTCTTCTACAATTGAAACCAAAATTAAATATTTGTTAAACCGTATTGGCAATTCAATTCCTGTTCAAGGTGACGATTCTCAAGTTAAATATGAGTTTTTAAAAGATTTAGTTGTTTTAATTTCGCAGTATGAACTTTTGGATAAGCAAATTGTTGTTTCTAATCCGTCTACTTCCGCCGATGAAGTCATCGAACCTATCGTTCAATCTTCTGTAATTGATACCGCTTTACCGACATCTTCTGCTGTTAGTCAAAATTTTGTTAGTCATGTTAAGAGTGTTTCAGTTTCGAAATGGAACTTAAAGTTTTCTGGTGATGCAAAATCAATTTCATTGAATGCATTTTTAGAACGAGTTGCCGAACTTCAATTATCGCGTAACGTTTCAAGCCATCAGTTATTTTTGGAGTGTACTGATCTTTTTACAGGTCATGCATTGATTTTTGTTAGATCTATTCGTAATTCAGTTAATTCTTGGGAAGACTTAGTTAAGTTTTTACGTGAACAATTTCAGCCTACCGATTATGACGAACGACTTATTGAAGAAATTAAGCGTCGCACTCAAGCTAATGATGAGCCAATGGGTATTTACGTTGCAATTATTCGCAACATGTTTTCACGTCTCGATGAGCCTTTTTCTGAAGAAAAGCAGTAAAAGATTTTATTAAGAAATATTTTTCCCGTTTATCAAACTCAGCTTGGTTTGTCGTCGGTTACTTCAATTGAAGAGTTAATTAAATTTGGTCGTATTATCGAGGATCGCATGCAAGCTATTGAAGCTTACACGCCTCCATCTCGTAGAAAGCAGGACATGGAGCCTGATCTCGCTTATGTAACAGCTCAAGTTAAGGACATTGCAGTTTCTCGTTCTTCGAATAACGTTAGTAGTGGTGAAAAATCTACACCACCTGTTAGACAAAATTTACGATTACCGTCTTCTAGTATCGCACCTTCTTCACGAAGGTTAGCTATCGTTAATGCGCCTGCTTCTTCTAATCGAAGTAGTCCGCAATTATGTTGGAATTGCAGAAAGCCTAACCATCGAGCTGCTTCTTGCAAAGAACCTAAGAAAGGTTTATTTTGTTATCGTTGTGGAAAATCTAACGTTACGGTCCGCACTTGCTCTAAGTGTCCGAGAAACGAGTAAAGGACGTACTAAGAAGCCGTTTAGTGACGTCAGAGGTCAAAGTTAAATCGGCTGTCTATTTTAATAGTCTACATTCTTCGAAGAATAAGAGTTTTGTTAAGAATAAAGTCGTATTAGATTATGTTTTCGAGTCTGCTGAGTCTGACGAAAGACCTTTTGTCTACGTTAAAGTTTTTGGTCACGAAAGTTTGAGTTTATTAGATAGTGGCGCTTCTCGCACTATTGTTGGTTCTAAGGGTTGGGAAATTTTCAGTCAGTTAGGTTTAAAGTTAAATAAGTCAGTTAAAGTTAATTGTGTTGTAGCTAATGGTAAATCAGTACAAAGTTTAGGTTCACTTATCGTCCCAATCGAACTTAAAGGAAAAATTATTGTTTTAGAAGTTTTAGTTGTTCCTGACGTTCCGCATAATTTAATTTTAGGTGTTGATTTTTGGAAACAAGCAGGTATCGTTCCCGATCTTAGAAAAGGTGAATGGCGTTTCGAAAATATGGACACCATTTCACAATTGGAAGATAAAGATTCAGTTATTAAGTCTCGTCTCGATCTTTCTTCAGAACAGCTTAATCAGTTAGACAATTTAGTTAGTAATCATTTTTCTTCTTCGAATGAAAATTTTGGATGCAGCAACTTGATCGAACATCACATCAAGACTACTTCCGAACCAATTAAGCAACGATATTACCGAATTTCGCCATTTATCCAGAAACAAATCGATCTGGAGTTAGAAAAAATGTTAAAGTTAGGCGTTGTAGAAAAATCCAACAGCGCTTGGTCGAGCCCGATCTTATTGGTGAAGAAGAAGGACAACTCGTATCGTTTTTGCGTGGACTTTAGAAAAGTCAACAAGGTTACCGAAAAGGACGCTTATCCTTTACCTTACGTTTCGTCTATTTTAGATCGTCTTCGTGACGCTAAGTTTATTTCATCTCTCGACATTAAGTCCGCTTATTGGCAGATTCCTTTAAGCGAAGAGTCTAAGCAGTATACCGCTTTTACAGTTCCGAACCGTGGGTTATTCCAATTCACGCGCTTACCGTTTGGTTTAGCTAACGCACCAGCTTCTTGGCAGAGGTTGATTGATCGAGTTTTAGGTCCCGAATTAGAGCCTTACGTTTTTGTTTATTTAGATGACGTCATTATTCGCGCTCCTTCCTTCGAGAAACACATGGAAGTGTTAACTGAAGTTCTTCGTCGCCTTAGAGAGGCTAATTTGATGTTAAGTAAAGACAAATGTCATTTTTGTAAACCTGAACTTAAGTATCTTGGTTTTATCGTAAATTCTACTGGTTTGTCGGTTGACCCGGAAAAGGTTGATGCAATTTTGCGTATTCCAGTTCCCACTGGTGTCGCTGAAGTTAGAAGAATTATAGGCATGGCCTCGTGGTATCGCCGATTCGTACCGAATTTTTCGACAATTATCGCTCCATTGACGTCTCTGTTAAAGAGGAATTCCAGCTTTAATTGGACTAGTGATTGTGATGAAGCCTTTCAGATCATTAAGAATTGTTTAGTTTCCGCACCTATTTTGTCTTGCCCTGATTTTAATGTTCCGTTTACAGTTCAAACTGACGCTTCTGATTTTGGTCTTGGTTCAGTTCTTACCCAGTTCATCGACGGTGAAGAACGTGTTATTTGTTATAATAGTAGGTCGCTCACAAAGTGTGAACGCAAGTATTCCACTACCGAAAAGGAGTGTTTGGCTGTCCTTTGGTCTATTGAAAAATTACGCCCTTATCTTGAAGGAACAACTTTCACTGTAGTTACCGATCACGCATCATTAGTCTGGTTACATAATTTAAAGGAACCTACCGGTCGTCTAGCACGATGGGCTGTTAGACTGCAGCAATTTGATTTTACGATCATTCATCGTAAAGGAAAGGATCATGTCGTACCTGACGCATTATCTCGTTCAGTACCAGCTATCGACAACATTACTACCGATTGTGACATTACCGAACCTAAGTCTTCGGACAAATGGTTAACGAAACTTATGGAACGTGTACGTTCAAAACCTAACGCTTTTCCACAGTGGAAAATTAGTAACGGAAAGCTATTTAAGCATGTTACCGTAGACTATCCCGATCTTCGTTCTGAGAATGACAATTGGAGAGAAGTTGTGCCTAAGTCTAAACGACTCGAAATATTGTCTAAGTTTCACGATGAGCCTACCGCTGGACACCTTGGTATTTTTAAGACTCTCGAACGAATTGTTCCGCTTTATTACTGGCCTAAGATGAAGGCTGACGTCATTCGTTACATCAATGGTTGTAAAGTTTGTATCACGCATAAGCCAGAACAGAAACGTCCTGCTGGCTTTATGACCCGTCATCCTGTTGTGGACAAACCTTGGCAGTTGATTTCTACCGATCTTGTTAGACCGCTACCGCGATCTAAGAGTGGTTATTCGTATATCCTTGTGGTTGCCGATTATTTTTCTAAATTTGTTTTATTTTTCCCGCTACGTTCCGCTACTGCCGCAGCAGTTACTAAACGTCTTGAAGAAGATGTCTTTTTAATGTTTGGAGTTCCTCAGTATCTTTTGTGTGATAACGGCACACAGTTTCGTAGTGCAGAGTTTAAGAAAATGGTTTCGTCATACAAGTCTAAAATTATTTTTAACGCTAATTATCATCCACAAGCGAATCCAACTGAAAGAGTCAACCGAGTCATGAAGACAATGCTATCGTCATATATCGAAGACAACCATCGACATTGGGATAAGTATCTTGCTAAAGTAGCATGTGCTATTCGTACCGCTGTACATGAAGTCACCGGCTTAACGCCGTTTTTCGCTAATTTTGGACGTGAAATCTGTCTCGACGGATCACGTCATGGAAAAACTACCGATTCAGACACTATCGACGATCTAGCTTTTGCCGATCGTACCTTTTTGGCCGAAAGAGGCCCAGCTTTTAGAGAAGTTTACGTCGACATTAAGAATCGCTTAAATGCCGCTTATGTCCGCGCTAAACATTATTACGATTTACGTCGTCGTCCAGCACCTTTTGAGGTGGGAGACACAGTGTGGCGAAAGAATTATGTTCTTTCAGATGCATCTCGATATTTCTCGGCCAAACTGGCACCTAAGTTTATCGGTCCGTTTTACGTAAAACGGAAAGTTTCGTATCAGACCTATGAGTTGTCTGATGACACGGGAGCATCTAAAGGCATATGGAACGCCAAGGACTTAAAGTTAAACCCGACTGGGGATAAATAGTTTTATGTTTTACCGTTTAAGTATTTTTCTTTTGTTTTTGTTTTGTTGTTAGGTTAGTTAGTTTCGTTTTTGGGTTCCGTGTAGAGACGGACTAAGAATATTTCTCTACAGTGGGGACACCTCTTGTCGTAAGAGGCGACTAAACAACGGTTCTTTCATTTCCTTCTTTCTTCTGCTATCTTGTCTATTCTTTCTTTTATTTCTGTAGTGTTTGTGGCTAGGTGCCATCGCTCGGTGAGGGCTTTAGTTGTGGGATCTCGTGAAGCGCAGCGCGCCCTCTTCTATTGTGCAGCATCGAGTGATCTGTGTCGAACCCAAACATATGCTACCCTTCTTATCGTTTAGGTTTTCGTTCCGTTAGTTTTGTTAGGGGTTCTCGATGATTGCGAGATCGCGAGAACCATAGGCTTAGTTATCGTTTTATTTTTTTTTGTTTGTTGTTTGGTGGTTTCTCAGAGAGTGATTTGAGAAATCCCTCTTTAGTAAGGGAGGTGTAACCTGCGTTTGAATCTTTTTATGTCAGACCCCGTAAATCGATTCCGCTGGCTGAATTTTGTTTTTTTTTGTTTTTTCTTTGATTGATTAGTTCGATTTTATGTAGATCTCGTTTCCAATTTATCACGGAATTTTAAATTATGACCCACCCCCTTCTCCATTGAGCTAGTGGCACAACATCGTTTATGTTACCTCATTTCAGGCAGTGACTTTGTGTTAACTTTGGCATGTAACAAAGCTTTTTAGTAACAGATTGGAAAGCTGTTTGGACGCCAGCAAGGGCGTTGGCAAAGTCGGCAGTTTACTGCGTTACGCGACGGGATACAATGGATATCCGAAGAGTCGCTTGAAGTTTGCTAACAATATCAATCATTTCTGATTGCTTGGAAAGGGTAATCTTGCACGCAGAGATTACTTTAGTAAGATGCAGGATATCGGAGTCGAGAGATTTTTTAATGCTGTTTGGCAAGGTACCGTCAAGAATATTTCATCGCCTTCACGACGATGCTTGGAAGAAGCTGATTTAGCCTCTATAGCAAAGCAGGCTAAGGGAGTGGGGAAAGTAAAGCGCGACAGCGCGACGCTAGTAGAGTGCCGGTTGGCAAATAGATTAGCTACTTGATACCTTTTAGCCGCATACAAGAGCTTATTGCTAGAAACGGTTGGGTTCATAGCCTGTGAGTTCTTGCCCACTGTTAATCTGGTTGAGGTAAGGGTCTAAAGCTTCTTAGAAAAGACTTTTACACAAAATCAAAATCAAAATAATTTCAAAATTACTGTCGGCCTTAATTATCCGACTTTGCCTGACTGCTCATAATAATAAATTAATGTCTTTTCGCTTTAGCTAAAGATGAAAGATTTATTCAGATATTGAAAAGACTTCATGTACAACCATAAAATTCTACGCGCCGGTTAAGAAAGATTGCTTGCATACGACCGACCTCAAAACAAATAACTAAATATAAGAAACAGAAATCGCACGATTAAAGCGGAATCTAATGTGCAAATGAATGATAGAAAGTTCTTTTCGTTCGCGCTTCTCCCTATAAATGTCGAAACGATAGGCATTTACAAACAGTGGAGGCGGCAAACCAGTGACAGCATAAATTTTACTCGGAATTATTACTTATAGCCAATACAAAAATAATGACGTAATTGTTCCTAGCAAAATAAACTTGGAAACGACGAGGAAAGGTTTAGAAACAGAAGTTTAGAAATACGCCAAGGATCAAACCTTAAAAACCACAACCAACCTATTTTTATTAAAAAAACTCATTTCAGATAAACAGAAAGAACTTGCCGACGAAGTGCTGAGGCCTTTGAGAAAAAAATCGCTAAAGCGCCTAGAAGACCTACAACACACAACAAAGTCATTCCAAAAGGGAAAAATTACTTCTAAGAACTAGATACCTTTCTCAAGAGTCGCATAAAGAGGATATGCTTAAGCACTAGCGAACGAAAAAAGAGTCCTCCTCAGAGAACATTCAACGAATCCACGACGGTAAGAGTAAGAAGTAAGAAGTTTTAGCAAGCGCGCCAAAGTGCCTTAAAAATCTAACAAAACCCCAACCCTTAGCAATAAAAACTCCTTTTAGTTGCAACCCCAGAAGACCCTTAAGGAAGGTAATATTAGTGATTAAGAAAAAAAAACACCCAAGCCCCAAGATTAGGAAATGACCTCAGGAATACTATCGCAGCCCAAGGTTTCTTCGATGAACTGCTGGACGATTGTGTGGCGTTAAACTCTTAACACACCTTAAACCTTTGCGAGAAAGTAGTTTGGTCTACGACCCAGGAAGGCCTAAAAACCTCCTCTGAAAACATAAAAAAAAAGATCCCAAGATTATGCTCCTAAACTAAAATTAAAAAAACCACAACTCGCATTCGTTTGATTGTAGCTGGAAGTGGTGGTTCCTGTACATCCACAACATTTTACGCGCCGGTTAAATTTATCACCTTTGCCAAGCTCCATCAAGTCCGCCGCTCAGCCACCAGAAGCTATAATGTCTAGTCCAGAGGTTGAAGCTACGGGGTCAAATACAACTAACTTTCCAGAACACGCAGCTGTCAGGTTTTCACAACAAACGCCCTTCTCCGCCACTTATGGTAACAGGTCAAAAGAAGTGAAAAAAGGACAGGAAGACAAAAGGCAAAAAGAGAGTACGATGTTGTTGTACGGCTCGACTACTTCTTTTTAGATAGCCAAATCCGAGTAACCTCAACCACTGTGCTTAGCAAACCTTCAGAGGGAACAAAAAAAGAAAGAGATGTAGCAACCATCTACTCGCCGAAATATTTAAGTCTATCAAATGATCCAGTCTTAAGAACGGAAAATTCCCACATATAGCGTTTCCTTTCTAATTCGTGCAAATCTCAGTTACTTTTACAATCGCTGGATTAACAACTAATTTTTTTGCAGTTTAAGCATATTTAATAGTTAGTTCACATATGCAAATTTCAATAACGTTTTCCATCCAATCAAAGTTTACTAAAGTTTTCAATTGTTTTCTGAGTGCTTAACAAGCGTTGTCAAATTAAAGTTTGGAATCAAGTAAGTACTGCGCTTTTTACAACTTTTGTTTATTAACAAAAATGTCGGCTATTTTGATTTTTTACGCGAATGAACAACGGTTTAAAAATGTAATCAAGCGAGGTAGTTAAAAACGGTTTGTATAAAAATGACTTTATGTTTGCTTTATGTTAGTTGATGAAAATCTAAAATCTTTACATCAAAAATTAAAAAAAATGATGTGGAGTTGCTAATCTGAAACTATCAGATTTACCACAGAGAACTTACTACGGAAGACATTACATAAAAAACTTAACTTCTTTTGAAACGAGAAATTTGGCCAAAAACAATCCTTTTTACATCTCAATAAAACTATGTTGTAAAAAAAACATTTATTATTAACATGTAAAACGTATAAATTACTGAAGAAGATAAAAAACGTTTCTAAGTAAATACCACCATCTAAAGATCTTTGGTAAATGAGTCAACAAATAAATATTAAACATCTATAATACTGTCGTGTTTCTTATTCTCTTGTCCCGAAGCTTTCAGCTTCTCTTGCATTTGACTGAGCATGCTTTGCATGCGACGTATCTGAAAAAAAGTAAATCAGAGATAAAAAACAGTCAAATCGAGAATAACAAGAATCTTCCTACATAGTAAAATAATACTGTTTGCATATTATTTTCAATAATCTAAAATCTCTTGAAGAAGCTTTGTTTAGCTAATTAACCAGCGCATCTAGCAATTAAAAGTTTTGTGATTATAACAAAAAGTGACTATAATGTATCCGTTTATCGATTATTGATTAATTTCACCTCAGTGGTGTACTTTGGTAAGACTCAAAGACCCTAATCCATGAAAAAAAACGTTCTAGTTTTTTACAAAGTTTATAGTCTTCAAGAAAGTCGCCTTGGTATAGTGACTTGAGCACTTGCTTATTACCCATATGACCCGGGTTCGAATCCTAGCGAGGTCAACATTTTAATTTTGCAAGGGAGCGATAAATTGCTTAATAAAACGTCTCAAAAATAGCAATTTAGATTCTATACATTTGAATAAACTATTTGCACGCAATATAAACGTATACGTATAAAAACAACTTTTTGAGCGAGTTAAATAGATGCATCAAAATACTACTTTTGTCCAAAAGTTATCACTTTACCTAAAAAAAAATTTAGATACATTACCTCTTCGTCTTTTTGAAGTAATAATCTATCAGTGTCTGATATATCTGTATCTGAAGGAGCTGAATCTCTTTTTAATTTCCTGAGAAAAAAACAACGTACTTAAAACTGATTTGTCTAATAAATTTGTTAAATACAAACCCTCGTTCTCTAAGTGCATGTTGAGAAATTTGAGATATGCATTGAGCTCTGAAATTTTCGTAGTGAACGTCTTCTGTGACATCCTTCAAGTCTTGCATGTGCGTGGAAATGAGCATAGTCCTTAACTTAATAAAATCGCTGTGTTTAGGATTTTCAACTAAAACAATCAGACAGTACACAAAAATTTCGTCACTACATTTACTCACCATCAACAACTCCCCAAGGATACTGCCGCCCTCTCACTTTGCGTCCTGCAACCTCTAAAGTCGTATTGCTTCCAACAACGGCAAAAGGCAAACTAGCCTTTAATTCTAAATCTTGCTGCTTGAACTCTTCGTCTTCGTCACTATCGCACTCTGGAAATTCGTACATCTAAAATAATTGATTACGTAGCTACGTGCCAATTTGCAATAACAAATCTAACCTGTATTGCGTTGTCTCTGATGTCGTTCAAAATATTTTGTTTGAGCTTAACTATTTCCGTTGCGGTCAGAGTATCAGCTTTTGCTATGACAACCACCAAATTAACTTTTCTGTGCAACCGCTTCATAAGCTCCAAATCCATTTGCCTTAAACTGTTTTGCGTTAAGCACTATAACCCAGTGCAACAAAGTTAAGTACCTGTGCCCCCAAGGTGGTACGAAATACAAACAACAATGCACTCGATTATCTTGTATGTTTCTCCTGTTTAAACCACTCTCGTCGGTGAAGTATTGCTTAAACTGTTCATCTATATAATTTGTGCAAACTTTCCAACTGTCTTCGCAATTAACTGCATCGCCAAAACCAGGCGTATCGATTATAGTCAGTCTAAAACCACACGTTCATTAAACAAACCAATCAAAATTTGCAAACACCTTAGCTTCACGCCTTTCTCCTCGATCTCCATAGTCTTTTTCTCAATTGTGGTAGTTCTTTGTATCTTCTCTTGAACTTCAGGTACTATTCTGGCTTTGTATAAATCTTCAAGAAATAAACTGTTGATTAGGGTCGATTTACCCAATCCTGATTCACCAACGACCATTAAGGTAAAATCGAAGCCTTTTTTGACCGATTTGCGATGCACCTGGTCCGGCAGAGTTGCAAATCCGATGTAGTCTCTATCTTTTTCTCCTAAAACAAAAACTAATTCTAATTTAAACTCGCTCATAACGTTTATCTTGTGTAAGATAAAATATAAACCAGTAGTAGTATTACTGGTGCTGATTAGTCCCATAAGATAATTTTCGCAATTATACGATTTTTTTAACTCGTTCATATTTATTAATTTTATTTTGCAGATGTTTTTGAGTTAGCTTTAATGTTACCTTCTATAAACATTACTATTTGCGTTTTTTAATTATCAATTTTTTTCAAAATTGGTGTATTTTGTATTTCATTTACTTTCATGTACAAATAGGCTATTATCATTAGTTGTTATATGGTAATTATACGCTTTGTGAAACGCGCCCAAATCCATGTGCAAACATTCACGTGATTAGAACAGTTGTGTTCAAATAACTTTTATCTCATGTAGACCAAGGTCTTTGTCATCAAATTAATTAGCGAATGCTTAAAGTGAAATTGTTATTTTACATCACAGAGCTATTTTAAAAACAGAAGTGCGACGTTATTACGTATAATGTATTTTAAAGTAATACGAGGTTAATTCAGAAAATTTAGCGTAAATGATTAAAATAATTTTGATTTTAAAGAATCGTTTTTGCTGATTAGTTTATTCCGTTTTGTATTCAATTTTCTTGTCGATGCGAATTCTGTCTGACACACTGACGTATAAGCTCTACTGTAACAATTTTGTAAATTTGTACTGTTAGAATCTATCTTGTCAGTGAATTGATGAACAGTTTAATTTACAAATAAACAAAATAATACCATTTGTTTTTAATTTGAAGAACAAGAAAGTGTCGTTTTTTTAAGCAAACTTGTAAATAATTTTCAATTAAAATACGCTCTTATTTTAGGTCATCTCTGTATAAAAAATAAAAAATGTTATTTTAACACAAAACATTTCTATAAATTTTGTTTTCCAGAACTTACTAATTTATCTGTATAAATCAATAGACTCTAGAAAATTGTAAACAAGTGACTGAGTGAGTGAGATTCAGTTGTCACGCCGCCTATTAAAATCACTGTCGGATAATGTTATCATTTGATTAAAATATTGTAACAAATTTTAACTCTAATTTATTTATATACAAAATATTTAACTACACGAACTAATTAAATCTAACGATATTTAAGAAAAACACTTACAATAATTTATGTATTACAATCACTCGAAAAATAATAACCGCGGATAACTCCTGTTTATCTTAAAACTGATACTTGTTTACATTAACAGCACATAAGTTTATACTTCGTTATATTTATCTCGAACACGCGTTAATCGCTTATTTATTTAAACATCTTCTCAACACTTCCGACTTTGAATAACTGACCTAATCAGGTTCCCACTCTTTATCAACCATAGCAGTTTTTCAGAAACAGCCTTACAACCTGTTAAATTAAGTTCCATTACCACGGTCCATCCAGGGACCATCGAGCCAAGAAAGAAAAAGAAGTTCTATCACCACGACCCATCCACGGCCTGATTCAAAAATTTAACTACTTTACAATCTGTTAAATTAAAATCCATTACCACGGTCCATCCATTGACTATCGAGCCAAAAAAAGATAAAAAAATTTTATCACCACGGCCCGATTCAAAAATTTAACAGCCTTACAATCTGCTAAATTAAGTTTCATTACCACGGTCCATCCAGGGACCATTAAGTTAAGAAAAAAGAAGCCCTATCAAACCAAATAAGCCATCGAGATGACCACCAACATGCACAAAAACGACCCAGAGCCACCCCAACGCCGACAAGAAACAGTATCCTCAGAAGATTTATGGCCAGAAAATGAGCAGTCACTACGCCGAAAAAAACAATCCATTCGAATTCAACAACTGGCCAAACTATCCAATTAATTAACCAAGAGCAAGAAGACAAATCAAAAATACGATATGAACTGTCGCTCCAGAAGATAAAAAAGCAGTGAGAAACCATCCAAGGACAACATGAAGAAACTATGGTGTACGAAATCAATTTCAAAGACGGCTACTTCCAAAATGATGACTGTTTGTTAGCCGAGCGGTCTTACGAAGCAGCAGTTGAAAACTTACATCAAAAGATTGTTACAGGCCAATTCTGAACCATATAATAGAAACACAACCTCCAAATATTCAAACCATATAAGAAAGAAAAAGACGCCAAAATTCGCAAGAAAAAGCGACTCCTATTACCAGTCATCTTGGGAGACAACATACAATTTTGGCCACGGCCCTTGTACAAATTAAATCAGCAACAGGAACAATGGAAGTGGAGTGCTGATTGATCCCGGATTGCAATCATCATTCGTGACAGAGCAGCACAATCATTGGGGCTACCAAGAGAAAAAATAAGAGCCGAAATAACAAGTCTGAGAACAGGCGATCCAAAAATAGCACCCACAAAAATTCAAGCTGAGGTACACCCACGTTTTCCAAGCAACTTCATACTAACTGTCAAGTTTCTAGTGATATCAAAGTTAACGCAATAATTACCAAGCTCTGAGATAGAATACACAAGCTCAAACCAACTACAGAACTACATTCTTGCAGACCCCACATACAACGAGCCCGGCCCAATTGATCCTGGGGGTTGAAGAATTTGGAAAAATAATTCTGCATGGCATTGAGAAAACAAAAGATGGACTACTGGGTCAACGGACGGAACTAGGTGGGATATTATCAGGAAACGCAAAAGAATATTAACACAATGATATCAAAATTATTAGCATGATTAGTCGCACCGAAGAAGACAGTTAACAAAGTTTTGGAATCTCGAAGAAGTGCCAATAAAAAAAATCATGTCTCCAGATGACGCAGCATGTGAAAACATGACACCAAGACGACTAAAAGAAACTCCGATGGAAGTTATACAGTCCAAGTTCCATTCAAGGAAGAACTAGCACCTGAATTACGATATTCCAAATCTAATGCCATTGTAAGATTACTACAACTTGAAAAAAAATTACTAAATGATAACAAGTTGATAGACCAATACCACGAATTTATGCAAGAATATTTAAACCTTGGTCACACGAAAGAAGTTCCACGCCATCTACTAGACGAACAAAAACTCCACACCAACCAATTATAAAAGAGTCAAGTACCACTACAAAACTAAGAGTAGTATTTGACGCGACGTCCAAAGCACCCAATGGAGTGAGTCTCAACGAACTAATACACGCCGGACTAAGATTGCAACAAGAAATCTCGGACATACTACTACGTTGAAGAAACCATCAAGTTGCATTTAGCGCTGATATTGAGAAAATGTACCGTCAAATTAAAATAGCTGAAAAAGACGAAAAACTCCACCGGAGATGCTTGACCAACTCACGCCAATACAAGAATTTTGCCTCACGACTGTCACGTATGGGACAACCTCTGCACTATTTCTTGCTATAAGAACTCTTCAACGATGTTTTGTCTGGAGCTGATAACATTCAAGAGACCATTCAGCCACAATCTGAAATCACTAAATTCCTAAAGTCAGAAGAATTCACATTACGCAAATGGACCGACTTGGATCAAAGGAGAAACATCCAGATGGAAAACATTTATAGCCAATCAAGTCGCAGAAATAAACAATCTATTACTCTCTCAATGTTGGCAACACGTACCTTCAGAAAAAAACCCGGTGGATATGATATCCCAAGGAATTGATAATAGCAAGATAAAAAACTGTTCGCTCTGGTGGAATGGTCCAAAATGGCTTATAAACGAAGTCCAATGGCCCAAACAAGTTCAATCGTTCCAATCAAAAAAAGAAATCAAGCTCTGTCACAATGTTGCCGTACATTCCCTATAAAAAAAAGAAGAAGAAAAAAAACAAATTTTCATCGTTAACAAGAATGGTCCGAGTTATGTCTTATTGCAGAAGATTCATCAACCACGATAAAAAATGGCCAAAACAAACTGGACGTCTATTGGTTCAAGAATTGGATGCCACACTACTACAACTGGTTAAACAAACTCCATACGCCAAATTAAATAATGGGAGACTTGCCCGCTCATAGAGTTACACTATCACCACCATTTCTTCATTCCGTAGTAGACTATGCCGGACCCATCCCGATAAGAACAAGCAAAGAGAGAAGGTATAAATCATACAAAGGTTACATAGCGATTTTTGTATGCCTCTCGACAAAGGGCATCCACTAAGAAGTCGTAAGCGACATGACTACGGACGCATTCATGGCAGCATTTCGAAGATTTACCGCAGAAGATGTCGATGTGCTCATTTGTACCAGCGGCAATGGTACTAATTTTGTCGGTGCTAGTAAATTCTTGGAAAGAGAAGTCATAAACATCATCAATCAATCGGACGTACAAGATCCTCTGGCAACATCCGGTACCCAATGGCATTTTATTCCCCCGGCAGCTCCCCATTTCGGAAGATTATAGGAAGCAGGAGTTAAGCCAATAAAATATCAATTTAAACGCATAATTGGAAACTCAACGTTAACTTACAAAGAAATAGAAACAGTACAACACCAAATACTAGAAGCCTGCCTAAATTCAAGACCATTGTGTCCATTTAACCAACAACATCGATGATATCGAATTTCTAACACCAGGACACTTCCTTATTGGAAGAGCGATTACATCTCCACCTAATCCTGTACCAAATAACATCAATAGAAATATATCCTCGAGATGACAGCTAGTCTAGAAGATGAAGAAGAACTTTTGAAACTACCTCAATAGACTTCAACAAAGATATAAATGGAAAACCCGCCACGACAACTTAAAAATGGGAGATCTAGTGCTATCAAAAGAAAATACTATAAATCCAAGTCGTTGGCCGTTAGCCAGAATTACAAAAGCCCACCCAGCTAAAGATGGTACCCTCCGAGTCGTCACACTAAAGAAGCCAGACGGGAACACCTTTAAACGAAGTATCTACAACATAATTCCTATACCAATATTACCAGAAGTGATTAGGGTCTGTTTTAGTTAATAGAAAGCGTTTTCTCAATTTTCATTCCATCTAAATCATGTTCTATCTTCAGTCAATTTTCTCAAAAGTTTGGCAATGTTGGCAAATCCAGGTACAAATCGTATATAAGTGGTGCATAACTTAAAACAACTTCAAACCTGATGTTTGCCCCCAAGTCTAAATCAACCAGGCTCGTTTTTCAAGACAGCTTTCGCAGGATAGTCTCTATCAAACGCTCGAACGTTACAGCAGCGTTGCACAGGCCGAAAGGCATTACAGCAAAACGCCACAAACTAGTTGCATTAGTAAAAGCTGTCTTTTTACGATCCTTGGGTTCCAATTCTACCTGCCAATAACTACTCTTCATATCCAACGTGGAAAATCACTGGAACATTAACAGGGTGTCTAAAGTATTGTCAATTCTCGATTGTCTTTTTTGGTAACATTGTCTGTAGTCTACGCAAAACCTCGTTGATTCATCTTTCTTTTTTACTAGTACCACTGAGGACCCTTTTGAATTATTTCACATCTTCTCCGTAATTATTTGTTCGGCTTCTTCTCGTTTTGCCAAAGAAAGTCGGCGTGGATGTTGTCGTATGAGCTAAGCGTCTCCGGTATTAATTTAGTGCTTTGCCAAGGCAGTTCTTTCTTTGGAACCACTCTTTAGCCCAGACACATCTTGATACTGTTTGATCAAAGCTCTAACTTTAGCTAACTCGTCTTGGCTGAGGTTTCAGCACTTGGAAGTAAATATGTCTAATAGATATTGTAAGCACCTCTTCGGCGAAATAGCAATACTAACATACTTCGGTCTACCACGATCTTCTTTTTCAATGTTACAAGATTCGAGTTGATTTACAAGACTCTTACTGGCATTGTGTTTTTCTTTTGTACTAATATCATGCAAACTAGTAATACGTTTTTCACCAATTTGCTTTCAGTCTTTCCAGGAAGAGTCAGGTCTTCACTCAATAAGATTTGTACGGGTGCCTTCTATGACAAATGTAAAAGAATTTCTTCGCCGTCAATCTTAAGAACATCGTCCATTCTCAGGATAACTTCTTCCGTGATGTCGGCTACCAGTACACCATAGTCGAATACTGTCCATGAGTAGATATTTCTTCGCCCGTCGCCTTTCGAAGTCGTACTTTTACTGACGACGTTTTCCCATTTTCCAATAACATGTCAGGACAAATAATGGTTTTTGTCGCAACCGTGTCAACCATTACTGAACACTTCGTCCATTGATCTTGCCATCGAGATGAATGCTGTGCAATTGCTATATAAGCGATGCCATTTAAATCGTAATCTCTGAGGCATGACCAGATAAGATTAATTTTTGTTTCTTTTGGTCAACTCATTCTAGGTTTTTAGACGCCATTCTTCTTAGGCTTAGTACGATGTCGTCGTACGTGACCTATTTTGCCGCAGTTAAAATCGTCACCTTTCGACTGCTTTGGTAGGATGCCTGTTTTGCTACTTCAAACTCTAAAGCGTGAGTTAAAGCGTCATCTAACGTCTTAAGTCGAGCTAACCGTAAAGTCTACGTTTCGCTATCTCAAAGCTTGTCTAGAAAAGTTTCAATAGCCAATTGCTCCAGGAACTTCTCTAGTACTGTAGGATAAGTAAATTGTGTTAATCTGGCGATATCAGTCCCAAACTCCTAAAAACACTCCCCAGTTTCCTGAACCCGTTTCTTTATTTGGGCTTAGTATACTTGTCAAAGATGAGCATCTCCATATCTCCTGTCTAAACGTGAAATTCAGAATCGTAATTTCTTTGGGGGTGGTCGGAAACAGTCTGCAAAATTCCAAGCGCTTTGACACGTAAGACCACTACTAAAAACGTCGCTTTCTGCTTGTTATTCCAACCATAAAATTACAGTTGTGGCTTCAAACTGTTTATGGTAGATTGACCATGGAACTTGACCGTCAAAATTTGAAGATACAACCTAAACTGGTTAGCTCTTCTTCGGTTGTCACGCTTTCTACGCCATGACAATTCATTTGCTTATTCTTTCTTCAAACAGTTCCATTCTTTCTCCTAATTTTTACTCTAGTTTGTTTTCTATGGTTTTTAAATTTCCTTCTAACTTCTGTTTTAAATTTTTGTTCAATGTTAAATTGAAAATATCGCTTTGCCTTTCTTCTTTAACAGTTTTAATCTGGTTTTCTACACTAAACTTGTTTATTTTATTTTCAATGCTAGTTCGATTTCTTCTTATAAGTTTCTAGCATTTTCTTTTATCTTCTGACAGTTTTCGGAAAATTTTTGCAAAATGATTTTTTTATTTTTCTAGAATTTTCTTCCATTTTATGAAAATGTTTTCTTCTTGAATTATTGAATCGAAACTTTCAAATAGTTTTGCATCCATGTTTACTGTTTGCAACACAAATAAAAAGATATAAAATAATTTAAAATGCAATTTTAAACGATCCTTTATTATTAAATGCGCTGATAAAAAAGTTTCATGAACTAAGTTTACATATAAACACACACGAATCGCGATTTAATCGTTTTTTAATTGACACGTTAAAATTGCAATCCCGACACTTGGTACCAATGTAACGAATTTTAAAACTAATTTATTTTAAGTAACTATTTACACAAAATTTAGAACTAATTTTTACAAACGTAACTAATTTTTAATTCAATTAACGCTAATAAAATGTAACGATGTTTATTAACACTTTCCACAGATTAGTCGCACTTTGGTTTATTTAAACTTGTATTTATTTTTATTGGACACACGCGTTAAACACTATTTATTTAGACCGATTCTTCATAGTTCCGACTTCTGGCTAGATTAGACTAACTTCCTACGGACACCTTTTTATATTTCTACTTTATCAGCATCCAGAACATTCCATCTTTTTCGATCACCGTCCCAAAACTTTAAAATACTGTGGGAACGGTTCAATACGTTGTATTTAAAAAACCTGGTGTAGTACTTGAAAATAATGTGCAGTTCTTAGAATAACAATTTAATTTAACTACGTGTTATGTGATAATATTATTTTGCATTTATTTTTATTTTTGGTTTCGGCAAATTACTAAGACGGGATATGCAGTTTTTAGAATAATAAATTAAACGTCATAACTCTATTTTATTATCCTTATTATTCGCGATGTCAACAAATTTTGATTTTTTTATATATTTATTAACTGTGTTTAACAAGTAATAAATCAGCACTAATTAAGTTTTTTTTATTGATAAAAAATTAGTCAATAAATTAGTCAATCATTTTGTATGCGAAACTTATTATTTAGATATGTTCATAAAAATCTAAGCAGTAAATTAAAATAATTTAGAAAAATCAATTATAAAATTTTTTTTACAAAAAAGGAACCGAATTAATTATTAATTATTTACAATATATTAGTCACAAATAACTAATCTTCAATCATATTTGGATTTCACGTTAATCTAAATTAACTAATTAATCAATATTTGCATATTAGTCACAAATCACTATTCTACAATCATTAAATATGTTTTGATTCTACGTTGATCGTAATTAATTAGTCAATAAATAAATATTAGTCACAAATCACTAGTCTTTAATTACGAACCATATTTTGATTTCACGTTAATCACTATAATTCATTGGTTACTTATTAAATATTAAACACTTTCTACAAATATTATGCGCTATCAATATACTCCAAAATTTACTAAATCAAAACTATGTGTGTATTCAATTACGATTATTTCTCTCGTCTGTTAAACTTGTTTTTTCAATCAATCACGTGCTTGGAAATTGTTTCGATATGACCAATCAAAACAAAATAATGTAATTATTCAGCTTGGTGCTAAATAGCCGGCTATTTTGGACCACTTTTCTCGATATCCACGAAAATAATGATATCCAGCAATAAATAGAACCCACCAGTAAATTTCAAGTTTTCAAATATAAGGATTAAAAATTACGTCTCGCCGAATTGATTCTTAAATACACTCGAAATTTAGATGCAACAAAAATAGTCGGCTATTGATCAAGGTCTTGTTATATTACCATTCAATAAGAGTTAATCAAATAAAAAATATTTTATTTGTTTTCATAACATAATAAATATAAGTTCAATAATAAATAAACAATTACGTAAATGTTGCAATCTAATCTAATCCTGCACTTTTAATTATGGGCAACTATGTAGGTACTTAAGTAACTCCAAATGTAAATCTTTCCACGAAACTAATAAATAAACTAGCAAAATACTTAACGCATACCAGGACCCATAAAAGACCCTTATTCAATATTTCTTTTTAGATTTAGACACAAAACTTTTTAGTATTAGTTAACTAATGTTATCAGAGCATATTGTAAATATAACTGTGGGAGATAACTTTGAAACCCACATAATTTCATAACAAATTTTTACAAAGATTACAAAAAGGACCCATCTTGTAAATAACAGCATCTTAAGATAAGCAGGCGAAATTGAAAGTTCACCAGTTCATTAGAAAGTCTACCAACAATCATGACGACTCAACTATAAAAGTCTTGAATTGAGTATGACCCAAATCATGTCAATGGACAGATTTTAATTGAGATGATTCTGAATGATCTTTACGGAGAGATCCATATCACGAAATGTGTTACAATACTAAATAGATGCGTTTACAGTTTGTTATTCAGTAAAAATGTCGGAAAAAAACTCAAATGACACTATTGAACGCTTCAAAAAAAACTAAAAATTACTTGTGCTGAAAAGCGCTGTAAAGAACTAAAATCCATACTTGGCAAACACTATTGATAGTGGCATCTGTACACGACAAAAAACTGCAAAATACGGCTTTTGATTAAAAGGTTTCCATTGGCAGAGTGAATACCTAGAACCATTAGATCATTTTAGAAAGGATAGCCATCAAAATTTTTGATGTGGGTTTAGTATAATTTTCGACTAAACTCGAAACGTAAAATTCATTTATGAAATAATATTCATATTCAGTTAATATAAAAACTCGAAAGACAAAGAAAATATTCACTTTTGTCTTGAAAGGGCTGCAATGTTTTTGCCACGATGATTTGATTAAAGTTAGATGTGTCGGTTCCGATGTTCCGAACGGCTCACTAAACTTCGGTTAAAGTCATCGCCCGCTTGCATGCCGCTCATATCGCTCCTTCTCTGTCTCGCTCGCGTCCCCCGCCTATTGAAGTATTACCTTGTGATACTGTGTTTGTTTGCAACGCTCCCGCGCAATCCATTTTATATTACACCACGCCGCCGGTGTGCCCGATGTGTGTAGTATAGTTGAACTAACAAGATCCCTAATATAGGGACTAAATCTTTCGTGGTTGCCGAGTCGACGTCGATAGCTACGATTACTGTAGATTGGTCTAAGTGTTGTATATGTCAGAAAAATGAAAACAAAGAGAATCTCATATGTCCTGTTGGGAACAAAGACCGTTCGAAAATCATCAGTGGATATAACTCAGTGGCAGAAAATTTCTGTGCGTTTAAGGAAATTTTGACGAGCTGAACGAAGGTTCAGGGTTTGCAGAAACTTTATGTAATCGCGAAACAAATAGGCATAAGTTTTGTATGTTGCAGTATAGTTTAACAAAACTTGAACGAGCACACACGAGGTATGGCGCAAAAAAGGACACAGCAGTAAATAATTCTGAAAGCAATCGCTCAACACAATCATCCACTCCCCCAATCGATACAAAAAAATTACTGTTTCCTATACTCATTGCCGGAACAGCGGAATAAAAAACTACATTACAACTAAGTGACCGGTTAAAACAATGAACCACTGACATTAATGATGAACGGCTTATCGGGATGCTGGAAACAAGTGACTAGAAGCCAAATACCATCAAATATGTTTACAAAACCTAAGTAACAAATTTAGAAAAAGAAATCCTAGTTCTGATGATAAAAATTAAATTGCTTTATGCAAAGCAATATCCTTTTCTGATTTAGTATTTTACATGCAACAAAAAATTGATAGCAAAGACAAAGATGTAGTGTTTTTGATGAGTACATTAAGTAATATGTACAGAAAGAAACTGGCTGACTTACTTGATACTCCAGAGAGCGATTTGCCTTCTATTGGTTGAACTACGCTTCGAGAAAAGTTTGAGAACGAATTTCCGCAATTGCTGGTTCTACGTCCTTTAAAAAAATATCAATTTGCACAGTCAGAAAATCTTAATCATAGCCCCATTGCATTTTCTAAATTTGCCATAGTTATTAGAAAAGAAATAGAGAAATGGAAAACATCTTTTCAAAGCACGTTTGATAAAAATTGTCATAAAAACTGTGTTCCTCCAATTGTTTTAGCAGCTGTAAACATGATAATTTTTGGTTCTTGGTCACCGACAGCGTGTAAAGCAACTGAACCAGCTCTGACTATTGCGCAACTTATAACATTCAATTATAAAAAACGTTTCCCAACAAGAAAGATTGTAGGTCACGTGGTAGACCGAGAACCGCCGCTGCCACTCTATATAGCTCTGGAAATACGCGCAGTAACGCGGTTATAGATGAAATGTATAGACGCGGTATCTCAGTGTCCTCGAACCGTGTTCGTGAGGTGACGAGTTCATTGTGCCATCTCACGATTAATCGTGCAAAAGAGGAAGAGTTGTTGTGACCCAATAACTTTTGAAAGGTGTATTTACTATTGACGCATACGATAACATCGATCACAACCCTTCAAGTAATACATCAGTTAGTTTTTTTCATGTTACAAGTATGTCTGTGTTTCAAACCCCATCAGATAAACAACCGGGTGAATGCCAGAAATTTCCAAACATCATATGAATGCGACAAGCCTACCTTGAACGTACCTTACTTGCCAAAACCGTTTGCAACCGTACTAAACCTATTTCTTATTCAGAAGGAGCCGAAAGTTCCCAATTATAACATAACTTTATCACGTATGTCACCTTCAGAAACACGGGGATACGAAACAGAACCATGTTTTTCATTAGTAGAATGCAAACTTTCACGGCCGTTGTTTAATGTAGAACTGTTTTTCGGGTGTTGCCGCGTCACAAAACTTTCTCTTAACGTTTCGCTGATCATGCTGTCAGCTTCTTCAAAAGATTTCTAAAAACTGATGTTATTGTCTTGCGTTCCTCGTTATATACCGTCTTATGGCTCCGCTTCGCTGATCCGTATTCGTTCTGGTCTGTTGATTTGCGTTCATAGACGTCTGGTGACTCCTTGCATGTTCTTCACGCAGCGTAGATCTCCATGTGTTGCTTAATCTGTACCAATCCTCACGGTTAAAGTTGTTAGAATTTTTATTATTTCCAGTAATTCGAGTATTATCAGCTGGTGATAGTGTCTGCTTCATACTAATACCTTTACGTTCCCGTAATCAATCCGGTAATCTCCATTCTCATATAGATGTTTCGCTACTGCAAATTTGTCCGTGCGTCTAAGTTCAGCGGCTCGTTGATGTTCTTTAATCCTGCACTGAATGCTCCTCCCTGTTTGGCCGATGTAACTCTTACCCCACATACATTCTAATTTGTATATACCTTTGATGTGTAGTCTTTGGAGTTGATCTTTATTAGGTGGTATGAGCTGATCTATTTTCTTCACTGTGTTTTAACGTGTAGTGACCTATCGTCAGTACCTGTGGATCACCGACTTACGAGTTAGCAAAATACTTAGCTAGAAGACTACAGCAGCACACCGGACAGACAACCAGCTACGTTAAGAATTCCGAACATTTCGTCGAGATTCACCAAGGACTTGAGGTAACTACCAGTGACATACTAGTTACTTTTGATGTAGAATCTTTTG
This sequence comes from Aquatica leii, assembly GCA_035610365.1. Lineage (NCBI taxonomy): Eukaryota > Metazoa > Arthropoda > Insecta > Coleoptera > Lampyridae > Aquatica > Aquatica leii. The sequence goes on from CM069437.1 coordinate 5,318,437, forward strand.
TGTCTCTTTAGGTTTTATTTATAGAAAGTTAATACATACTTAATATAAGATTTAGAATTATTATAATGTTAATATATATTTGTACATAATAGGTTAACCACCATTGTTCGTATTGTTTTCTTACACTGTTGCCGAGTTTACTTTTTTACAGTAACATACATAACATTTCCTCCCTCCTTAGGGGTGTATTGACACACATAAATACTCATGGAGAGTACGGTTGTGGGGGGCGTCGAAGACGTCCAGTTCTACGAGGTATCACTGATGTCATGGTCGGAAGATTGGTTGTCTGTTGCGCTACTGGTCGTATAACAAGTTCTTGTGCGGTAGGTTGTCCTGCGGGTGGTGTGATGTCGTCTCCATAAAAACGGATTCTTCGATATGGTTCAGATGGCACCGAGGCTATTGGTGTTGAATCCTCACGAGATTTAACTTGGTCAACATGTCTTTTGAATCGCTGATGTTTATAGTCGAGTTCGTAATGAAGATCACCTAAGCGAGTAACGACGATCCCAGGAATCCATTTGTCCATTCGTGGATTACCAGAAAGAAAATAAACTGGTTGAGCAGGTTGAAAGACTCTAAATGTTGTTTCAACTTTGGTCTGCTGTTTCTCGGTTATTCTAGTATGAAGATCATCGGGTTTAACCAAATCTAAACGTGTTCGAATATTTCTTCCTAAGAATAGCATTGCTGGTGGTTGACCAGTTGTACAATGTGGAGCTTTCTTGTATTGGCGTAGAAACTCGTTTAAGTTCTTCCGTAACGACTCTGGTGTCGTAGACATCGCTTTTAAAGAATCTTTAACTGATTGTACGTAACGTTCTGCCTGGCCATTAGTTGAAGGATGGTATGGAGCAGTTAGTTTATGGTATTTCACACCACTTGATTGCAAAAACGTCTTGAACTCAGCGGCTGTAAATTGTGGACCGTTATCCGAAACAATAGTAACTGGAGTACCATACGTGGCAAACAATTCATCCAAAATTGCAATTGTTGCTGCGGTTGTTGTTGAGTTGGTGCATTTGACTTCCAGCCATTTGCTGTAGGCATCTACGACAATCAGTAACATTGATTCTGCGACCGGGCCTGCGTAGTCAATGTGAATGCGTTGCCAGGGCCCTTTCGGATATTCCCAATGGTGATCTCGGAATTTAGGTGGAATATGTCCATGTTTTGCACATTCAGGACACGATTTGGCAATACGTTCGATATCGGCATCGATTCCTCTCCAAAACACAAATGAGCGTGCCATACCTTTCATTTTCACAATCCCTACATGGGCTGCATGCAAATCGTTTAAGATGCTTTGTTGAAGTGATGGTGGTACGACCACGCGGTGTTCAAATAACATAACGTGTTAGGTTTTGTCCTGTCTCTAACAGCTGGACAATCTTGCCTAAATGAGAATCCTTTCGTGTCTCTTTGGCTATATTTTCGGTACGAACAGGAAGTTGCTTGATCTGGTACATTGTAAAATTATCGAAATCATCGTATTCCCTTATTTTTCTTCCTTCGTGTAGAGAAAGTTTGTTAACAACGTCACTATTTGTTGATGATGGTAATCGAGAACAGTAGTCGGCATTTGCATTTTCTTTAGTAGACTTGAAAATAACATCGAAGTTGAAGTGTGCCAGATAATCGGCGTAGTTCGCCATGCGACTAGTGCAGAGAGTTGGCAGTGACTTCTCTGGATGCAGGATTTGCGTCAGTGGTTTGTGATCGGTTATCAACGTGAAGTGACGTGCGTACAAATAATGAAAAAATTTTTGTACCGCCCAAACGATAGCGAGAGCTTCCTTGTCTATTTGTGGGTAACGCTGCTCTGTTGTGCTCATAGTACGACTAGCATAAGCGATTGGTCGTTCTTCTCCAGTTTCCAGTCGGTGAGATAAGACGGCGCCCAAACCTGTTTTGCTGGCATCGGTTGCGAGCAATAGCGATAATGATGGATCATATGTCATCAGTATTTGTGGTGAAATGAGAATGTTTTTAATGTTGGCGTATGCTATATCGGCTTCTTGTGTCCATGCGAATGGTTCGGTACGTAGCATGTCGCGTAACGGACGATTCAGAGTAGATAGGTCCGGAATAAACGAGCTGTAATATGTAGCTTTGCCTAAGAACAATTGGAGTTGTTCTGGTGAAGAAGGTTTAGGAGCATCACGAATCGCTTCCACATGTTTGTCGGATTTGTGTACACCTTGGCTGTCTATTTTATGACCCAAAAATTCCACAGAAGGTGCGGCGAAAATACATTTGTTGCGATTCAGTTTAAGACCATGTTGTTCCATACGCCTTAGTGTAGCTTCTAACGTAGGCATTAGATTCTCAAAACTGTCAGCAAAAAGAAGAACATCATCAAAGAAGTTAATAACGTTTGGTAAATCCTGAAGAACAGTCTCCATTCGACGCTGTCAAATTGCGGGGATGTTTGCGGCACCATATACTGCGCGAGTAGGACGAACCAATCCATGTGTTGGTGTGTTGAGCGTTAAGGCATGACTAAACTCTTCACTTACAGTCAAATGTGTGTAAGCGTCAGTAATGTCCAGGTGACAAAAGAACTTGGCCCCTTTCATTTGGTTGAACAGGTGTTCGGCTCTTGGTATGGGATGTTCATCGATAACTATTCGTGGATTCAGTGTTGGTTTGTAATTTCCGGTAATGCGTAGTCCGCCATTCTTCTTCGTGACGACGTGTGTAGTTAATGCCCATTCTGAATGTTCCACACGTTCGTAGAATCCTGAATTAATTTTGGCATCTATTTCTTTTGCATACGCTTCACGCAACGCTAAAGGTACTTCGCGTGCACGTGAGAACACTGGAGTCGCATCGGATTTGAAGTGTACTTCAGCTGGTGGTCCTGTGAGCTTGCCGGCTGTGTTACTAAAGATGTCCTTATAACGAGTCAGAATTATGTCGAGCTGGTTTTGTTGGTTTGGTAACAGCTTGGGAGAAGCAATTGTTAATGAGCAAATTTGTTCGTCAGCCGCAAAAAGTTTATGAAAATTGATTTCATTTATGAATTCTGTTATCCATTCTCTTCCAAAAAGAGTATCATAATTTCCATCGACGATGTATAGATATACACAGTGTGTTGTTGACCCTAGTGTGGCGTTGACCAAAAGTCGGCCGATGCAGTTGACACGATTTCCTGTGTAGTCAAAAAACGACCTCTCCGTTTTTAGTAGTTTACAATTGGGTTTCATAAAGAATAAGTTATCTTTACTAATTATGCTGCACGGTGCTCCTGAATCTAGTTCCATTGGTACATTGTGACCATTTATGCGAACAATTAAGATGCGCTTGCTCGATGATTTGATAGCGTTGATCTCATCCAATTTATTGAGACATTGTACTGAATCTATTTGCTCCGTTGGTTGACTTGCATACTCTCCTGTTGCGGTTTGTGATTTTGATCGACATACTTTAGCTATATGTGATTTTTACCGCATGTGTGACATGTTGCATCTTTGAAAGGACATTTATCCCGTGCATGTTCACCTCCGCAACCATTGCAGTGACGTAGACGATGCTCGCCTCGCGTGTTTCGTTCACCATGGCGTGATGGACCACGAGAGCGTCGGTGCTGATTTCGGCCGCGTGACAAAAATCTATGTGGTGGTTGTTTTTTGTATTTTATCTGAGGTGGTGCATACCCTAGTTTGTGAACAGTTACTGGTGTTACTGAAGACCTTACTTCATTTGCAGTCGTATGAGTTGCTTCAAGAGTGTGTGCAATCTCATATGCTTGTTTGAATGTGGAAGGTTTTCTTGCTATTATTTCATCGCACATTTCACGAGATTCGAGACCATGTAGGAGCTGTTCGATTAGCATCCTGTCGATAAATTCTCCATATTCACAGTAAGCAGCACCTTGTTTCAAGCGTAACGAGCAATTTGCAATTGACTCACCAGTATTTTGCATGATTTGCCTGAATTTTATGCTTTCTACAAACTTGTTTCTTGTACGATCGAAGTGGTTTATAAGGGTAGTGCATAGTTCATCGTACTGCACTTTTTCAGGTTGTTTCGGACTGGTCAAGAATTTTAGAGCATTGTTGAGCTCTGATCCCATGTGAACTCGTGCAAAGTTAGCGTGCTGGTCTGTAGGAATGTTGCTGAGTTGTAAAGCCCAGTTAAAACGTTTGAAATAATCTTCGACAGTTGTTCCTTCTGATAATCGGAATTCACCCATTGAAAATGATGGTGCTCTTAAATGCATTGTTGTGGACGACCCAGGGGCTTCAGCATGTGCACTTGTTGATGCATTTGCTAGCGAGGTTTGCAAAGCACTTGTAAGCAAATTGGTCATTGCTTGCAATAATTCAGGTGGCACTTCCATTTTTAATGTTCACAATATTACTATTCACTAACTTGCAAAATCCCACTTCTGACACCACTTTTGTGTCTCTTTAGGTTTTATTTATAGAAAGTTAATACATACTTAATATAAGATTTAGAATTATTATAATGTTAATATATATTTGTACATAATAGGTTAACCACCATTGTTCGTATTGTTTTTTTACACTGTTGCCGAGTTTACTTTTTTACAGTAACATACATAACAGAATCATTATTCACCAATGTACCAGTGGAGAAACATTAGAGATCATTAGACAACAACTAGTGCCACGAGGTTTACAAGAAGATTTGATCGACTTCGCCATCTTCATGGAAGTTTTCGAACAAGAAGCTATCAACTCTAGCGACCGGAAACCGAAATGCTGGTACAGATACGTGGACGACACTTTTGTCGTATGGCTTCATAGACAGGAAGAATTACAAAGTTTTCTTCAACATATCAACGGACACCACAACAGCATCAAATTCAACATGGAGATCGAAAAGAACAAAACGCTACCCTTTCTAGACGTTCTGGTAACACGCACGAACAACAACAAGCTAAGTCATAGCGTATACCGCAAGGAAACACATACAGACTGGTAAGTACACGCATCCTCTCATCACCATCCACAACAGAAGAGGTCCCTCATTAACACACTTCTAAGAAGAACGGAGAAACTTAGTGATAAAGAACACAAGCCGGAGGAAATCAAACATATAAAAGACGCTCTTATAAAAAATGGCTACAACAAAAAATTAATAAAACCACAGAAGAAGAAGAAGAAGAAGAAGAAGAAGAAGAAGAAGAAGAAGAAGCAAGCTGAGGTTGCTGCGGAGACACCGTCAGAAACATATGCTTACTTACCCTAAGTTGCTGGAGTCTGAAGAAAATAGATCAGCTCATACCTCCTAATAAAGATAAACTCCCAAGACTACACACCAAAGGTATATACAAATTAAAATGTATGTGCGGCAAGAGTTACATCGGCCAAACAGTGAGGAGCATTCAGTGCAGGGTTAAAGAACATCAACGAGACGCTCCATTCAGACGCACGAACAAATCTGCAGTAGCGGAACATCTACACGAAAATGGAGATCATCGGATTGATTACGGGAACGTAAAGGTATTAGCACGAAGCAGACACTATCATCAGCGGATAATACTCGAAACACTGGAAATAATGAAAAATCCTAACAACTTCAACCGTGAGGATAGATACAGATTAAACAACACATAGAGATCTACGCTGCGTGAAAAACATGCAAGAAGTCATAAGACGGTATATAACGAGGAACACAAGACGATAACATCAGTCTTTAGAAATCCTCTGAAGAAGCTGACAGCATGATCAGCGAAACGTAAAGAAAAAGTTTTGTGACGCGGCAACACCCGAAAAACAGTGCTACATGTTCTTCATTGTCTGAGCCAACCTAATCAAGAGGGTGATACAAAATATGACTGTTCTTGGGCTGCTTACCATGCAACAAAAAACGCGAACTCAAAAAACTGTCATTCCTCCTTTTGTGCACTGCTACCGCTCTTTGTTGAAGCTTTAACGTCCGTGTCCATGATGGAATGGATATAATAACCAATATAACACACTTTCTTAATCCGCTTCAAACATCAATAATGTATAGAGTTGAGCCATTATACACAATCGAAAAAGTAACTCAATGTAATTGGTCGGACTTATAAGGAAAAAATAAATTTGTCATGATGTTTGCCCCATTTCATATAGAAAAAGTATTTCTTTGAATCATCAGACAGTATATGACAAGATGTGGATGGATTAGTGTTATTGTCAACGCAGATATGACACCACGCCGTACTTCCAACGCTCTCTTGAAAGTTACACATGTAAAAAAAGCAGAACGGGCCATGAAATCACCACTGCTGCCTTGTACAAACTTTTGATTGAAACAGATGCTGCAGATTCCTCAGATGTTTTTTTAGAGACTTGGAGAGATGAACAAGCTGCTGAGTCACCCACATTTGGTTCTGGCTGACTTTGTTACATTTGGAGGTAGTTCTTTTATGCTTTGTTCAGTCATACGACAAAAAATTACGATTTATTCAAAAAATGTTTAAAAAAAATGATTCCATAGTTTTTCTCACTTCATGACCTAAATTATGCTTGTTGATTGACGGTTCATATAGTTGATTTAGTTAGACGCAATGTCTGTAAATGTCCCAGACGTCGACAAAGAGTTCAGTAAAGAAAATGTTATAATTCGAAAGACTCAAAAGGCATTTTCGGCCCTTGCTGTAGATCAAGCACATAAGCAACACAATGCTATTGTAAAAGGAGATGGTGGTGCTATTGGCCTTACTCAAGACCCTACGGCTTCGCGGCGTTGTATGATCGCTAGATCAGAAATACGTTATCTTCTGCAAGAATTTTACCATGTTAACCTTACCCATGATTGTCACCATGAACAATATAATGCGTTCCAAGCAAAATTTTTACGCCAAGTAAATGCAGTACAAGCCAGTTTTGAAAAATTTGGAAATCCATTTCAAGAACGAGGGCTTGAATTAGTTGCAATTGATACAAAAATAATTGCACGATCTTGAGAAAAACGGCAAAAAACTGTAGAACACATTTCTGGAAAAAAGACGGGTAGAGAAGAGTGTTTCCTTATTTCAACAGATTAAGAACGAAAAAACTAAAATTTATGAGTCACAAACAAATAAGTTTAAAACAGCAGGACTTGATAAAATCGCTCAAGTTTGACGTGAGCCTGTTTTCTAAACTATTCATCTCTTGTCAAAACAGGCACTTGGATTTAGATACTGTTACGTACATAAATTTAAATAATGCATTACCCTGTATATTAGTTTAATTTAAAAATTACTTTTATATTTCTCGACGCCATCTATCGGATTCGTTGGTCACTTTGCATTGAGTAGACGACATCCGGTGACAGATCGGCATTTTGACTTTGACATCGTTCATGTTCTAACCTATGTCTGCGTGAGTGAAAAATTCGTTTTCTTAGTTCATCCACGTGTTGGGACACGATGGAAAATAGAAGTTTTCTTAATTAACTCAGTTTACTCACGCGGAGTAAGTGATTTTGTTCTTTCTTTAATTAAAGGTAATTTTTATGTCTTTTTGGTTAGCGCCATGTGCCACCTCATAACTAGGGGCATTCTGGTTATAATTTAACGTCCACCAGGAAAGTTGTGGCTTCGTTACGCTAGTGTGGAGTATTCGTATCGTCACCGGCCATTCTTACCACCATCCGGCCCATGAATTCAAATCGATACCGAAAGACGAGAGATAACCCTCGACGAATATTGTGTTGGAACGATTCTAAATATTTATAAGGCCTACTGTTGGAATTAATTAAATCACAGAAAAGGGTATAACAGCATCCGACTTTCGGGTTGTGTTATGTGTGTACTTTAAAATTTAAGTAATGATTTTGTAGATTTCACTTTCGTGAGGAATTAGTTTGACACGACTTGCTATTTCAAATTGCTTACAGGACTACGTGGCGGAGAAAATACTTTCTGCGCACCTGTGGAAACTCCTGTGTTGTGGTAAGTGATTTTATATGTTTTACCTCGTAGTCAACCAGGTCGCTCACGAAACTGTGTGAATATTAATTCCGTAGTAATTTTTCTTGCTTATTGCTTATTGTGTATGACGTATGCTGTGTACTCCCAATATTTATTACGATATTGTAATATTAAGGCCGTACTTATTATCATTATTTCATGTATCTCGCATGCTATATGCAACTGAGATTTACTATAAATCTACTCTTCGTTATTCATGTAAACCAAATTTATCTATGTATTGTGTGTTGCCGATACTACTGATTTTCTGTAATGAGAATTCTTATATCCTGTGATAATCATCAACGATTCTAGATTAAAGTTGTTATTGTGGTTACTTGTTCTTTTATGACAACATACCTTTCTCTTTAGATCGTCGTTATCTAATCACAAACGCTGGCTACTCGAACAGACGAGTAGAAGGGATTACGAACCTAACATCTTGTTACAAGTGCTACCATTCTGTTGTGAGCGGACAGAAGTCACTTTGGGGATAAGCTCTGGCGCCCTTAAATATCTTTTTATTATTATCTAGGAACCCTACCCTCTCACCGACTATTGTGAGTTGGCCGTGCAGGTTCGTAAAATACCTAAAGCTTGTAACAATACTCTCTTTAATTATAGAAATCAGTCTTCGCCTCCATCTTTGTCTTCTATGGGGAACATGCCAGCTTTCCAAAAATTAGACCTAATAAAGGTTTTGCAAAAAGAATTGGTGGGCGACACTCGTTCCTTGCCTAAATTACAACAAATTACAACAGAGATATATATGATGGAGCTGCTCTTATCCACAGCCATTCTCAACGTGGGACTTCTAAAACTGTCGGAGAATATTACTACACAAAATTTTGCCAGCTATTTATGAGAACTACGGAGGAAAATGAAACTAAAAGAATTGATTTTGTTTGGGATCTATTGTGAAAAATCGCTAAAAAAATGTTCGTGAGAGCAGAGGTGTAGGAACACGTTGTCAGGTTCGAGAAAATTACAAACTGCCTAGTAATTGGCCGGATTTCCTTAAACATGATAAAAATAAAAAGGAACTTTTTGCATTCTTAGCCTTCTATGTTCTTGAATATGCAACAGGTCGTGACTAAGGTAGGTCACAAAACAAAATCGTCGATAGTAACTGAGACGTTGATGAATGGGCTCGACACTTATGTTAAAGAAGCAGATGGCCGTATTCTTTTACACGCAGAAGACATGGTGCTTAATGGCGCGTCAAAATTACGATACACACTCTTGATGCTGATGTGGTGGTTATAGCGATATCCTTTTATTTCTCACTTCAGCAACATGGTCACAAAGAGCTTTAGATATCTTTTGGTACTCTACTATTGCCACATACCGGGGCATTTAGACGCATTCACAGGGTGTGATACTGTTTCAGCGTTTCATTTTGCAAAACGTTAACTTGGAATACTTGGCAGCGATATCCCGAGGTTACTGTTGCTTTCAAAGCCTTATCTAACCTAGTAGAAGAACTGTTCCAGAATGTATTTAATACATTAGACAAATATGTGATCCTCCAACAAAAGATGCCCTCATGATGCACATCATGCGGGCATCTTATCAGGCAGGCCATATGTGAGGTTAAGCCCTTGAATCATTATCACAAATAGTCTCGCCAGCGGACTGAGGATGGACTAACACAGAAAAAGTATGGAAGCCGATATGGACTACCCAGGCCTATATCTGGGAATCTGTCAGTCAGTTAACCAAATGTTCCTGTAAGAAAGGTTGAACAGGTCGATGTTCCTGTCATCGAAAAGAGCTGCCATGCACGCAACTATATAACTGCACAGGGAACTGCGATAATTCTAGGTACGATTTTTATGCTCCACCAATTACTTATTTGAATAGGTTCTATTATCTTTGGCATTTATCCTTATTTTATTTGTTGCAGTGCACGCCGACGTGGAGGACGATATTGCAGACTAATGTACCTCGTTTATTGTATATCCTAAAAACGCTTTCATAAATATAATTCAGGGTATGTTTCAAGACTTGCTCCAAATCAAATATTAAAAACATACCAAGGCGAAACCGTAGAAAATTTAAGTGTCAAATTTCAAAACAAAATCCGATTTCACCCTAGTTATTTGGCAACCTGAAGAATAACATGTTTCAGTTTTAATTACGGGCGTTTACATAGTTTTAAAATAAGCGGTGGTTACATTGCTTCCATAAACACCCTTGTTTAATAGATGAATCCACAGGTTTTAAATACTCCCATGATATTAAGTAACCAAGTCAACCCTTTATAGAAGCAATTTGTCATTTCGTAATGGATTATTGTCGCTGAATTGAATCTTGGGGATATAATGCTATTATTTTATTAGCTAATCGTTTTTGATTTTAAGTTGTTAATCATAAATGAATTATAAACTACAAATTGTATAAAAAGAAATAACTACAACAGAAAAATCTTCACTTGTAAGATAACACTGGCCGTCACGATTCCTAGGAATGGAAGTTGTTTATCGGTTCCTTTAAACTCAGTTTAAAAGCTCGTCTTCTTGATATTAAAAAAAAATGAGAAACGTTAGATTCTTGTTACTTATGCTGCCGATACGAAAGAAACGTATGATAATGAAACGTTCGAGAAATTATTTGCAAATGCAAGAGCCTTCTAGAAGCTGTTATCCATTTTCTAGAAGATATACCGAAAAATAAGGCACACTCCAGAAGGATTTCCTTATGTGTATATATACCGACGGAACAATTCGTAGGTCAGTTATTGCTGGAATGCGAATACATCAGTGTTAAGAAGATTATCAAGTGGAAATAAATTGTTAGCACGCGTGTGTCTAGATAAATTGACCGAGAATAATCGTGTACGTGATTTTTAGTGTAAACAAGTGTGAAGCTATCCGAGGACGTTATCTTATCTTCGTGTAAGTGATAGTGTTGTACAACGGTTATGCATAAATTAGTGTAAGTGTTTTTATTAAATATTATTAGATTTAATTAGTTCGGTTAAATTAAAAGTGTATATATTTCTAGAATAAGTAAACGTATTTTTAGTCGTTTAAATAAATTAGTTTTTAATAAATAAAATACGCAACAATAACATAAAGATTTTGCTATCAAAGGTGCAATACCAGCAGCATATATGCAGCAATTTTAAACCTTGCACATCAAACTCGGGTTAATAAATGAATGTTAAGACTGAGATGTTTCAGTTTAAATTTAAATCCAATTGAAGACCCACAAAATTACGTAAGCATTGTCATCTGATGTAAAAAACGATAACTACAAAAATGCGCATAATCCGTTTTGAATGGGGATTGCGCACGCTAGAGGTTGAACGTCAATGGCAAAAAAGTTCCAACCCGCAGTAGAATCAGCAATAATCATATTAACCGTAAAAAGTGATAAAATTAACTAAAATTTGTAAACACTTAGTATTAAAACTCCAGGGTTATAAAAGCATCACGTTTTCTTTGTCTTAGTAAAACAAATGCATTGGCGGTCATTTAAATTTTGTCGATGCAATTGTTTTAATGCATTTCAAAATCAATTTATGTAGTTTACATTCGTCGTATTTTCTTTATTTTATAATTTCATTTGTGTGTAATACTCCGATGCAGTTTCCTATACTAAATAAATTCCCGTGGTTATAAACTATTTAAAGTCGTCAAGATAAATAACAAAACGTTCATTTGTTGGTTCTATGTATTTCTTCCCCGTAAAAAATAATGATTCAGTTTTTTGGTTTATTTATATTTATTCAATATAAAATAACTATAAGATTATAAATGAAGACAATTTTTATAAATCAGACAAATATAACAACAAGAAATAAGCTAAAAGTAATACAAAACGATAAGTAACGCAATTCTTCAACAATAAGAAGTTCAACACCAAACTGCTGTTGCTTACACTCTTGAACCAAACAACGAAGTAACAAGATAATTGTGCACCACACCAACGTCACTAGCTATTTTTTTTTTGACTGAATCAATAAATAATAAAACGCATAGAAGTTTCGATATCGTTCAAGATAATTTGAGGTAATTACCGGAATGTTCTCGAAGCAAAAGTGAAATATAAAAAGTGTCCGAATCCACTCAGAAAGCAAATCGAGTCAGAAATCAAAATTGTGAAAAGTCAGTCTAAATGAATTAATTTTAAAATTCGTTACAATTGGTATCATGTGTTGGGATCGCGGTTTTAATGTGTTAATATAGGTAAACTAATATCGCTCCCGTAATAAAAACGTTGAGTGATTACAACGTTTGTCTGTTGCAGTTCAGTAAACTTTTTTTTTATCACTGCATTTAATAATAAAGGATCGGTCGTTATTAAAATTTAGTGATTTACAAAAATGACACGTTTGCAAGCGGTGAAAATGGATAGAACTAATCAAAATTCTCGAACCAATAAATAAAAAAATGGGCGAAAACTCTCAAAAAATGGAAGAAAATTTTAGATAAAAGAAAGAAAAGTTTTGCAAAAATTCTCAGAAAGAAAACAATGTCCTGAAAATCGACGGTGAAGAAATTCCTTTTCGTACGTCAGAGAAGACAACCGTGCGATTCTTAATAAGTAAAGACATGACTCTGCTTGAAAAGACTGAAAGTGTAGTGATGGCACGTCTGGATAAAAATCTTAGAAATGGCTACATTGAACGAATAGAGGAAGACTTGGTTGAAAAGGGCAGTAGTAAAAAACACGCAACTACCAGATAGCACCACCGCTTCCGGAGGAGATCCAGCGGCTGATTAACAGTGTTCCTACAAACCGCGGATTCTTAGATGCAATGCCAATTCACACCATAAATAACGGAAATGCCTATAGTTATAATCATGTTGCACAGTGAAGTTATTGATCTTACGCTTGCTTGTCCAAAAATCTTATTATAGATACATTCGATTCCATATTGAATCAGACGAAAAACTTGTAATGGAATACAGAATCCCGACGAAAACCGACAGGTAGTTGTTTAATAAAACCGCATTTGAAGTTAGCTGCCCAAGAACTGCCAAACAAATCCTGTACAGGGTAATTTGGTGGAATAAAGAGCTTGACAAAGCAAGTAGGCTATTTGGCTACACAGCCAAAAAACCGAGACTAAGATGAATACAAAACTAGCCTCACGGTATACAACAATGCAATTGAAAACGCAAAGAGAGACTCTTGGAGAGATACTATAGGAGCGTAAAAAACGAACTTACATGTTTATGATTATAAGCGACTTTCGGCTTAAACACCCAGACTTTTTAGGCTTGGTCTTAGTCTCTCTTTGAGAGCCAAAACAAAAAGTAGAACTTGGCCTAAATATTAAGTGTTTGTTAGTATAGTAATATAATCTAACCTAAGATTTTAGTATAATTTTCAAAGTCGGCAGATTTTGTTAATAATAGATGTAGTACCAACATTAAATTTGTCATGTTTTCGATATCACTCATTTAAAATGTTTTTTAAGAAAGGTTCAATTTCACAAATAATATATGTTACTCTCGTCGAAAGTCTTGCTTTGCATAACCGTTCGTTATGCTATGCTTCAGTTTCAACGCTAGTGACATAAATTACTATTTGTTTCAAAATTCAATACGTTTTCATCCAAAACCTAATGCCAGGATTAGATAAAAACAGTTTGCTCTGTAGCGCCTCAATGTGGAAGTCCCCAAACTGTATAAAAATTAAATTTAAAAAACAAATGCCTAGTCAACGGAAAAAAGTTTATTACTTTATGTAATCTTCTAGTAGTTGCCAAACATTAAGAAAGAACAAGAAATTAATGTGACAATTTGTGAAGATAAAAGTAAAAATTTACGAGTCACTAACAGCAGAAGCATTCATATCCAAACGTATGTTGTCACTGTTCAGACTTAAATCCATAACAATAAAAAACAAATTATAACAGTATTTAAAAAAGAAAAAAAAAGTTTAGAAAACGATTATAAGAAACTGATTTAGAAAGTCCAAGCAAAAAATTGTTGCTTTGTAGAAGTTGTGAGTCAACAAAAAAAAAACAAGAAATCATACTGAAGATGTGAATAGTAAAAAAATCGGGTTCGTTACATAGACCTCCCTCAGTTGATACTTTTGATCAAAAACCTAGCTTCCAATCTAATACACTAGCTAGCACCTAAATATTACCGCTAGCATCTTTAAATTAAAAAAATTAAAATCTAAGTCAGATGAAGCTAGAAACGCTAGCCTCTCTTAATTAGAATTTTTCTTTCTAAAACTTAGTTCCTAAATCAGTACACCTAGCACTCGAATATTGATGCCAGCACCCTTACTGTTTTTCCAAAAATTCAAGTCAGAATCGGGAGAAGTGCTAAATTAACGCTAAAACTGCCCCCCTTTTAGTTATTATATTTGACCGAAACGCTAATTGCTGAATCCACAGACATTGCACTAGTTAACACTAAAATATGAAAGCTAGCACCAACGTACTTTATTCACAAAATTAACTTTTTGAAATAAGTACGCAACAAGATTTGTTTATCACAGATTTTTTACTAAAAAGTAATCTCATATTATAAACATTATAAAGCTTCACCATTCTTAACATTTTTTTAATAACGCACAGTGTACAGCTAAGCTGGAAAAAAACTGGAGTGCCCACAACAAAACTTTCCTATAAGGAATTTCTACAGATATAAACACATGTATTCTTTCATTCTTAAAAATATTTTTATTATATATATAATAAAATACGTACATTTATAAAACAAGCTAGTTAAGTTCTACATATTAGTATAGGTTTTAAAGTGACATTTTTAGAGCGATTTACACAAAAAATATATATATTTCAAACGGAATACGTTAGTATATAGCTGCTATCTTAAAAAACGTTGGTCCTGCAGAGTTTGTTATATTTGACTTTAATTGTAACCTGGGATTACTTTATTTACGTCAGTAAAAAATCTATGGTGAACGAAATTCAAATTGTATCTTGCTACATGTGTTACTGTTAAATATGAATCTGTTGATAAAGTACATTGGTGCTAACTTTCATACTTTAGTGCTAACTGCTGCAAGGTCTGTAGATTCGGAAGCTAGCGTTTCGGTCAAACATATTAACTGGAGAGTTACTTTAGCCCACCCTCATAATTTTGATTTAAATTTCTGGAAAAACTATAAAGGTGCTAGCATTAATATTCGAGTGCTAGCTGGTGCTAGATATAGTAATTCGGCAGCTAAGTTTTTGAAAAAGAAATACTAATTAAGGGCGCCTAGCGTTACCTTAGCCCTAATATTAGCTGGGGGGAGATAGCGTTACTTTAACCCACATCCCTAATTTTGATTTGCATTTCTGGAAAAACTATAAAGGTGCTAGCATTACAATTCGAGTATTAGCTGGTGCTAGATATAATGATTCGAGAACTAAGTTTTTGAAAAATATACCAATTGGGAGCGGTTATCTTTACCTTAGTCATAATATTAGCTTGGGGGGATAGCGTTATTTTAACCCACTTTCCTAATTTTGATTTAAATTTTTGGAAAAATTCTAAAAGTGCTAGCATTAATATTCGAATATTATCTGGTGCTAGATGTACTGATTCGGGAGCTAGATTTCTGAGAAAAAATGCCAATTAGGAGCGGGTAGCGTTACCTTAGCGCTAATATTAGCTGGGGGGAGATAGCGTTACTTTAACCCACTTTCCTAATTTTGATTCGCATTTCTGGAAAAATTATAAAGGTGCTAGTAATTCGGCAGCAAAATTTTTGAAAAAAAAAGTTAATTAAGGGCGCCTAACGTTACCTTAGCCCTTATATTAGCTGTGGGAAGATAGCGTTACTTTAACCCACATCCCTAATTTTGATTTGCATTTCTGGAAAAACTATAAAGGTGCTAGCATTACAATTCGAGTATTAGCTGGTGCTAGATATAATGATTCGGGAACTAAGTTTTTAAAAAATATACCAATTGGGGGCGGTTATCTTTACCTTAGCCATAATATTAACGTGGGGGAGATAACGTTATTTTAACCCACTTTCCTAATTTTGATTTGCATTTCTGGAAAAATTATAAAAGTTCTAGCATTAATATTCGCGTATTAACTGGTGCTAGATATACTGATTCTGGACCGAGATTTTTGAGAAAAAATACCAATTAAGAGCGGGTAGCGTTACCTTAGCGCTAATATTAGCTGGGGGGAGATAGGGTTACTTTAACCCACTTTCCTAATTTTGATTTGCATTTCTGGAAAAATTATAAAGGTGCTAGTAATTCGGCAGCTAAGTTTTTGAAAAAAAAAGCTAATTAATGGCGCCTAACGTTACCTTAGCCCCAATATTAGCTGGGGGGAGATAGCGTTACTTTAACCTACATCCCTAATTTTGATTTGCATTTCTGGAAAAACTATAAAGGTGCTAGCATTAATATTCGAGTATTAGCAGGTGTTAGATATAATGATTCGGGAACTAAGTTTTTGAAAAATATACCAATTGGGGGCGGTTATCTTTACCTTAGCCATAATATTAGTTTGGGAGAGATAGCGTTATTTTAACCCACTTTCCTAATTTTGATTTAAATTTCTGGTAAAATTACAAAAGGTGCTAGCATTAATATTCGAGTATTAGTTGTTGCTAGATATACTGATTCGGGACCGAGATTTTTGAGAAAAAATACCAATTAAGAGCGGTTAGCGTTACCTTAGCGCTAATATTAGCTGGGGGGAGATAGGGTTACTTTAACCCACTTTCCTAATTTTGATTTGCATTTCTAGAAAAATTATAAAGGTGCTAGTAATTCGGCAGCTAAGTTTTTGAAAAAAAAAGCTAATTAAGGGCGCCTAACGTTACCTTAGCCCCAATATTAGCTGGGGGGAGATAGCGTTACTTTAACCTACATCCCTAATTTTGATTTGCATTTCTGGAAAAACTATAAAGGTGCTAGCATTAATATTCGAGTATTAGCAGGTGTTAGATATAATGATTCGGGAACTAAGTTTTTGAAAAATATACCAATTGGGGGCGGTTATCTTTACCTTAGCCATAATATTAGCTTGGGAGAGATAGCGTTATTTTAACCCACTTTCCTAATTTTGATTTAAATTTCTGGTAAAATTATAAAGGTGCTAGCATTAATATTCGAGTATTAGCTGGTGCTAGATATACTGATTCGGGAGCTAGATTTTTGAGAAAAAATACCAATTAAGAGCGGGTAGCGTTACCTTAGCGCTAATATTAGCTGGGGGGAGATAGGGTTACTTTAACCCACTTTCCTAATTTTGATTTGCATTTCTAGAAAAATTCAAAAGGTGCTAGTAATTCGGCAGCTAAGTTTTTGAAAAAAAAAGCTAATTAATGGCGCCTAACGTTACCTTAGCCCTAATATTAGCTGGGGGGAGATAGCGTTACTTTAACCCACATCCCTAATTTTGATTTGCATTTCTGGAAAAACTATAAAGGTGCTAGCATTAATATTCGAGTATTAGCAGGTGTTAGATATAATGATTCGGGAACTAAGTTTTTGAAAAATATACCAATTGGGGGCGGTTATCTTTACCTTAGCCATAATATTAGCTTGGGAGAGATAGCGTTATTTTAACCCACTTTCCTAATTTTGATTTAAATTTCTGATAAAATTATAAAGGTGCAAGCATTAATATTCGAGTATTAGCTGTTGCTAGATATACTGATTCTGGAGCTAGATTTTTGAGAAAAAATACCAATTAAGAGCGGGTAGCGTTACCTTAGCGCTAATATTAGCTGGGGAGAGATAGGGTTACTTTAACCCACATCCCTAATTTTGATTTGCATTTCTGGAAAAACTATAAAGGTGCTAGCATTAATATTCGAGTATTAGCAGGTGTTAGATATAATGATTCGGGAACTAAGTTTTTGGAAAATATACCAATTGGGGGCGGTTATCTTTACCTTAGCCATAATATTAGCTTGGGAGAGATAGCGTTATTTTAACTCACTTTCCTAATTTTGATTTGCATTTCTGGAAAAATTATAAAGGTGCTAGTAATTCGGCAGCTAAGTTTTTGAAAAAAAAAGCTAATTAAGGGCGCCTAACGTTACCTTAGCCCTAATATTAGATGGGGGGAGATAGCGTTACTTTAACCCACTAACTAAGTTTTTGAAAAATATACCAATTGGGGGCGGTTATCTTTACCTTAGCCATAATATTAGCTTGGCGGAGATAGCGTTATTTTAACCCACTTTCCTAATTTTGATTTAGATTTCTGGTAAAATTATAAAGGTGCTAGCATTAATATTCGAGTATTTGCTGGTGCTAGATATACTGATTCGGAAGCTAGATTTTTGAGAAAAAATACCAATTAGGAGCGGGTAGCGTTACCTTAGCGCTAATATTAGCTGGGGGGAGATAGCGTTACTTTAACCCACTTTTCTAAATTTGACTTAAATTTCTGGAAAGATTATAAATGTGCTAGTAATTCGGCAGCTAAGTTTTTGAAAAAAAATATTAATTAAGGGCGCCTAGCGTTACCTTAGCCCTAATATTACCTGGGGGGAGAAAGCGTTATTTTAACCCACTAACTAAGTTTTTGAAAAAAATACCAATTAGGAGCGGGTAGCGTTACCTTAGCGCTAATATTAGCTGGGGGGAGATAGCGTTACTTTAACCCACTTTTCTAAATTTGACTTAAATTTCTGGAAAGATTATAAATGTGCTAACATTAATATTGGAGTACTAACTGGTGCTAGATATACTGATTCGGAGGCTAGATTTCTGAGATAAAACACCAATTAGAAGCGGCTAGCGTTACCTTAGCCCTTATATTAGCTGTGGGAAGATAGCGTTACTTTAACCCACATCCCTAATTTTGATTTGCATTTCTGGAAAAACTATAAAGGTGCTAGTAATTCGGCGGCTAAATTTTTGAAAAAAAAAGCTAATTAAGGGCGCCTAACGTTCCCTTAGCCCTAATATTAGCTGGGGGGCGATAGCCTTACTTTAACCCACATCCCTAATTTTGATTTGCATTTCTGGAAAAACTATAAAGGTGCTAGCATTAATATTCGAGTGTTAGCTGGTCCTAGATATAATGATCCGGGAACTAAGTTTTTGATAAAAAATACTAATTAAGGGTGGTTATCGTTACCTTAGCCCTAATATTAGCAGGGGGGATATAACGTTATTTTAACCCACTTCCCTAACTTTGATTTACATTTCTGGAAAAATTATAAAGGTGCTAGCATTAATATTCGAGTGCTAGCTTTTGCTAGGTATACTAATTCGGGAGCTAAATTTTTGAAAAAAAATATTAATTAAAGGCGGCTAGCGTAACCTTAGCCCTAATATTAGCTGGGGGGAAATAGTGTTACTTTCCTCTACTTTCCTAATTTTTATTTTAAACTTCTGGAAAAACTATAATGGTGATAGCATTAATATTCTGGTGCTAGCTGGTGCTAGATATATTGATTTGGGAGTTAGGTTTATGATAAAAATATCAATTGGGGGCGGTTAGCGTTACCTTAGCTCTAATATCAGCTGGGGGGAAATAGCGTTCCTTTAACTCACTTTCCTAATTTTGATTCAAATTTCTGGAAACATTATTAAGGTGTTAGCATTAATGTTCGGGTGCTAGCTGATGTTAGATATACTGATTCGGGAGCTAGGTTTTTAAGAAAAAATATCAATTAGGCGCGCAATGAGTTACCTTAGCTCTACTCGAATTCGATTTTAATTTCTAATAAAACTATAAAGGTGCTCACATTAATATTTGGCTGCTAGCTGGTGCTATGTGTACTAGATTGGAAGCTAGCTTTTTGATCAAAAATATCAGCTGGAGAAGGAAACTCACGGCCAGTTACTAATTAAGAATCGGCACAAAGATCTTGTGGAATATGCTCAAAGCAGAACAACCGCAAAATTAAAAATAATATTTTGAGTTTAGGATTGATGTCTCACTATCAAATAAACGTTTAATTGATAACACTGTTACAGGTAAGGATTCAGAAAAAATTTTTTTTAGAAACTCTAGTCATCATACTGACGCGGAAAAAAAATCTGTACTATATAAACAAAAACACCAAGAGAAAAATGAAACTTAGTGACAATAAAATTATAGAGCGACCATTCAACCCTTCCAATTTAAAAGCAGATAAAACTCGTAATTAAAACAATTACTTTTAGGAAAAAGTCTTTTTGAAAGACAAAAATTCATTTTTGACGAGCAGGAAACTGGGTCTCATTGCAAAAAACGTGAATAAATGCTTAACAAAAGAAAATACGAACCACGACACAAAAAACATCGAAAAAACAAAACTGACGATAAAACACTGTCGCTATAAATCAATATGAAAACATGCCAACAAAGAAAATACTTCAAAATTCTCATAGTTCGTTACACAAAAATGAAATTAAAACAGAAACAGTTACATAAACAAAACATTGCTGTTAGATAAGTGCCAAAAAGAGAAAGGTGCGTTAATTCAGCGTTTCGTTTCTTGGCAATTACCAATAGAAGTATTAGAAAAAAGTAGGTCAAATTAAACATATTTGTCAAAACCCGTGTTTTTTTATAATTTTAGTAGAAAAGAACGTTGTTTCGTAAAGAATTCGGATACAAAAATAACTGTGACCGATAACCTCAGGTTTTATTGCATGCCGGAAAAACAAAATTATTTTATTAAAGTAATCGCTTTTCTAATTCCCACGCAAAGTATTTTAATTTGAAAAAAAAACGCAAGTACCAGGAAAAAATAAATAAACGTACCTGACATTTTTTCCGTGTCCGAAACAAACACCTTTTACAATCCCTCTTTCTCAACGTTACTTAATACACTGAACCCATCAAGCTTGATAAGATATCAAATAGCAGTGTGTGAAGGCGCAGATTTCAACTAACAATGAGTTTCCCCTCTAGTGGGTGTAACGAAGTTTCTCAAATAAATCAATAAAGCGTTGCGGGCTTTTACAACCCCCGCGTACTTTTTGAATTCGCACCCTAAGAAAAGTACCCGTGTCGCCATCTACGTTTCGAAAATTCCGCGCATCGATTATTCTTATCAACGACGTCGTATTTATTTTTAGTTTCTCGAAATACTTCAGGCTTTTAACAACAGTTACAATGTAATGGTCCAGAATTAACTCCACATAATATAAACATTCGATCGGCGAGTGTATTGTCTAAAAATAAATATTTATTTAATTAATTTTGAGAAAGGCGCGCTTCCAGCGCGCCTAAACAATTTTTAAATAATTCACGTACTTGTTGGCGTTTAATTACGAATTATGAGTAGTTTGTTTAGAACCGGCACGTGGGGGCACTTACCGTTTTTTGACACAAATATTTCTATTTTAAGCTAATTACTCGTATATTGTAGAAACCTTCCTTCTTGATTAGCATATTAAGTTAATTTGTCGAATAATTTAAATCATTTTACATTGCGGCTAAGACACACGAACAAAATACAGAATGTTTATATAACAATGCAAATATAAAATAACCAAAAGCTTTTGTTCGAAATTACGATAAAATTTTTCTTCTAACTCTAGCAATCTGAAGATTCAATCAGTTCGTGTTACGATTAAATCGTGTTGTGATTGATATGAAGTCCCAGATCGTATTGTAGTCCTTTTGCTTGCACTTTTTTGTACATGTTTACTTTAGTGATTCTTCTAAATACATTTGAAATAAAACTGAAAAGACCAAAAATGATAAAATGTACCAAAAAACACTTAAACCAGACGTTTAAACTAACCGAACTAATTAAATCTAAAGATATTTAATAAAAACACTTACACTTTAATTTATATCGCACTATTATACTTACACGAAGATAACTTCTATTTATCTAAACACCGAAAGTTGTTTATATCAAAGTCACGTACTCCGTATCTTTATCGCACACACGCTAATCACTTATTTATTTCCACTTGAATAATCTTCTTAACATTACCGTCTTCGCATTACGGAAATAACTGACCTCGGACTTGTTTGCACAGTATTTATACATTTTGGCAAAACGTTCCCGTATGTTCCACATCCTTCGGTGAACGTTCTAGAAAACCTCGCAAAGACTGTCAAAGTTGCGAATAACTTCTTGAACGTTTCACTGCCCCTTCTTAGAACTGTTCTGTCCAATAACAGGAGACTGGATGCGACACCGGTAAAAAGGATCGTGGCGATAGCGGCGGCTTTTTCCATTTCGGCAACTTCCTTGACCATAAAAGTTACAGTCAATGAACTTTTCCTGACCCGACATTCTTCTTGGTTGGTAACTACGGACCAACACTTGAACGCCTGTTCCTCGGAAGACGACCTCCAACAAGTTTTGAACTGTCCTCTAATTCAGTTGATCTAAGCCACAACCAAGCTTGGGTACTGCCAATTTCTTAGCATAGTGGAACTCAATTTCTCTTTTGAGATTCCATAATGTTCGCCACAGATTTTTATATAACGGCTTGGTACGTGAGTATTTCCAAATAGAAAACGAAGCGTCTGTCACCACGTAGTCCTGAAACTTTTCCGACTGCCGGTTTCTGTCTTCGTAGTTCATCTAGCTGCCCAAACTTCTTTTTAAACACGACTGCAACCCCTCTGGACATGTCAAGATCCTCGCTCACGCATTGTGCGATGGCGTAATATTTTTGTGTCTGGAACAGGTCTTATTATTCATAAACTTCTCGAACTCCATTTCTTCGATTTTATTCCTGGTTCTGCTGCTTATTACTCTGGTTCGGACCTAAACTTGCGTATTGTGGTTATCGCCAGCAAACGCGGCTAGACGATCGACGTGGACCACTTTTGGCTTGCTTCTAGGCGGTTCTCGGATGCGATATAGGACGTCATTAATACGCTACACGACTTAGGGGCCTTCCCATTGCCTTTGCAGCTTCGGCGACAAACCACGTCTCCTTTGAGGATTATACAACCAGACTATATCGCCAGATTAAAACCCACAATTTTGCGCCTTGACGTCATATCTAGTCTTCATTCTGTCGCTGCCAATTTGTGTGTTTTTACGAACCTCTACATGTACTTCGTCTAGTCTCTTGGTCAGCTTGCTAACGTAATCTTCTCCAGCAACTTCTACTTCCGGTCTTTGCCTAAATTAGAGGTCGCATTGCAATCGTATTTCGCGACCGAGCATCACACAGGATGGTGTTTGGCCTGTGCTTTCGTGAACGGATGATCGGTATGCCATTAGAAAAAGATGCAAGTACTGATCCCAGTCTCTTTGGTGTTCGGACACTACCTTGGCTAAGTACTTGCCCATTGTTCGATTCATCCGCTCAATCATGCCATCAGATTGAGGATAGAGAGGCGTCGTTCTAATTTTCTTAACTTCCAACAGTCGGCAAACTTCTTGAAACAGCCCAGACTCAAAGCTGCGGCCTTGATCGGAGTGTAATTCCAACGGAACTCCAAACCGGCAGAAAAACTCTTTTATTAATACGTCTGTGACTGTAGCTTCTTGATTGGGTATAGCGTAAACCTCGGTCCATTTCGTGAAATAATCCATCGCTACCAGGATGTATTTATTTCCCGAATCGGATTTTGGGAACGGCCCTGCGATGTCAATCGCTACTCTTTCCAAAGGGCTTCCTAGGTTGTATTGCTTCATAGATGCTTTGCGCTTTCTCGCTGGATCATTTCCTGATGCGCAGACTGTGCACTTACGGCACCATTTCATGACGTCCTCTTTGCAATTCATACAGTAGAATCGTTCTCGCACTTTACCCAATGTCTTCTTAATGTCAAAGTGTCCTGATGTCCAATCGTGGAGATGCTTTCTGTTTCCCATGCACTCGACACTTTTTAGGGATCGCTTAAGAAGACCGTCTTCTACTATCAAAGAGTCCCACTGCGCCCAGTACGCTTTGATGTTTCTGCCCAAAGCACTCACTTCTTCCCTGGTTGGTCGTCGACCGTATTCTTTCCAGTCCAGGAGTAGTCTTATTTCAGGATCGTTTTTTTTTCGCAACGTAACTGCTCAGGTTCCCACTTATCATCAACCATAGCAGTTCTCCGAAGGCATTCGACTTTTTCTTCAAATCGCAAACAATGGCTGAAGTCCGCTGAACATGATCTTCTGGACAAAGCATCAGCGTTCCGATGATTGCTTCCGGCACGGTGTTCTGTGTCATAGTCATACTCTTGCAGTCTCTCGATCCATCTTGCCACTTGTCCTTCCGGGTTACGGAACTTCAGTAGCCATTTTAAAGCGGCGTGGTCTGTTCTCAGTAAAAATTTTCGTCCATACAAATATTTGTAGAGATGTTCGATGGACTTGACGACTGCTAACAGCTCCCTCCTAGTCACGCAATAATTTTTTTCTGGCCTGTACAAAACCTTGCTAAAATACGAGATAACTTTTTTTTGTCCGTCTTGAACCTGCGAAAGGACCGCGCCTATGGCCAGATTGCTTGCTTCGGTATCCAAAACAAATTTTCCATCTTCTCTTGGATAACTCAAAATCGGCGAAGTGACTAGGGCCTATTTTAGTTGATGGAAAGAATTTTCGCAGTCTTCATTCCATCTAAATTCTGCTCTTTCTTCCATCAATTTCGTCAAAGGTTTGGCAATATTGGCAAATTCGGGTACAAATCGTCTATAATAGGTGCACAAACCAAGAAAACTTCGGACCTGATGTTTGTCGATTGGTCTTGGCCATGCTTGCACTGCTCGAATTTTCTCTGGGTCAGCCTTTACTCCATCTCTAGGTACGACGTGGCCAAGATATTGCACTTCCTTCTTAAATACGTGGCACTTCTTTGGGTTCAGTTTGAGATTAGCCCCACGTAGTCGCTGAAACACTTCTTCCAACTTGTTCAAATGTTCTTCAAACGACCTTCCAACCACGATCACATCGTCCAGGTAAACCAAGCACGTCTTCCAAGACAATCCGCGCAAGATGGTCTTCATCAAACGCTCGAACATTGCAGGGGCGTTACACAGGCCGAAGGGCATCACAGTAAACTGCCACAAACCAGTTCCAATCGTAAAAGCTGTTTTTTTACAATCCTTGGGTTCTAATTCTACCTGCCAGTATCTACTCTTTAAATCTAACGTAGAAAACCACTGGGATTCTGACAGGGTATCTTCAATTCTAGGTAAAGAGTAACTGTCCTTTTTGGTCACGTCGTTTAGCTGTCTGTAGTCTACGTAAAACCTCGTTGATCCATCCTTCTTCTTTACGAGTACCAGTGGGGATGCTTATGGGCTTGAAGGTTCAATTGCGCCTTTTCTCTCCATATCTGTAATTATTTGTTCGACTTCTTCTCTTTTTGCCAAAGGAAGTCTGCGTGGATGTTGTCGTATCGGCCGAGCGCCTCCGGTATTAATTTTATGTTTCACCGCGTTAGTTCTTTCTTTGGAACCACTCTCCAGCGCGAACACATCTTGATCAACACTTTCACTTTAGCTAGCTGGTCGTGGCTGAGGTTTTGGCATTTAGTGATAAGAATGTCTAATAGATGTTGTGAACACTTCTTCGGAGACGTATCTTGGTTAGACTTCACGCATCTCACAATTTGAGATACTGACGTGCATTGGCCTACCACGGTCTTCTTTTTCAACGTTAGAGGATGTGACTTGATGTTTAAGATCCTTACTGGCATCGTGTTTTTTACTCGTACTAAAGTTCTGCCAACGAGTAGCCTCTTTTCAACTAAGCCGCCCTCCATTGGTTCAATCGCGCGTATGTAGCCTTCCCGGAGACTTCCATCTAGACGTGCCATCACCACACTTTCAGTCCTTGCAGGCAGAGTCACGCCTTCACTCAATAAGACCGCACGACTGCCTTCTCTGACGAATGAATAGGAATTTCTTTATTGTCGATCTTCAGGACATCGTTGTTCATATCCAAATTGAACCCATACTTCTTTATCACGTCCATTCCCAGGATAACTTCTTCCGTGATGTCGGCTACTAGTGCTTGATCGTCGGTGTGCTCCCAAACCAATGGTTACTTTGACTTGTCCGTGAGTAAGTATTTTCTCGCCCGTCGCCATTCGAAGTCGTACTGTTACTGGTGATGTCTTCTTGTTTTCCACTAACATGTCAGGACGAATGATGGTCTTCGTCGCAGTGTCAACCAGTAACTGAACACTTCTTCCATTGATTTTGCTATCGAGATAAATGCTATGTGAGCGCTCTTCTTGTGCTCTTCTTAAGTTTAGTACGATGCCGTCGTACATGGCCTATTTCACCGCAGTTTAAAGTTGTCATTTCTCTTTCCCGAAGTATTCGTCACGCTATCTCCTCGATGCTTTCCAGTATCTGCGCGAGTACTTCTGCAGCACAGCAGAGTCTATGACCGTCTCGTTGCGATGCTTGTTTTACTGATTCAAACTCCAAAGCGTGCACCAAAGCGTCATCCAATGTCTTCGGTCGAGCCAATCGGAGAATATGCTGCGTTTTGTTGTCTCAGAGGCCGTCTACACAGGTTTGAATAGCCAATTGCTCCAAGAAGTTATCTGGTGCTGTAGGATACGCAAGCCGTGTTAGTCTGGCGATGTTAGCCTCAAACTCTTGAAGACTTTCGGCAGCTTTTTAAACCCGACTTTTAATTTGAGCTTGATAGACTTGTTGAAGATGGGCATCTCCATATCTCATTTCTAATCGTGAGATTAAGAGTTCGTAATTTTCTTGCAGGTGGTCCGGAACAGTTTGTAAAATTCCAAGCGCTTCTCCACGTAAGGACACTATTAAAGACGTCGCTTTCTGCTTGTTGCTCCAACCATTAGCTGTAGCTGCGGCTTCAAACTGCTTGTAATAGGTGGACCATGGAACTTCACCATCAAAATTTGGAGGTACAACTTTAAACTTGTGTGTAGTTTCTTCACTATGGTCCATTATTAAATCTTCACTCGTGACGCTTCCTTCGCCGTGACAATTCATTCGATTTATTCTTTCTTCGAGCAGTTGTATTATTTCTCTCAATTTTTTTTCTAGCTTTTGTTCTAATTTGTCTTCTTCTATTTTGTCATTCACAGATTCGCAAATTTCTTCTTTTAAATTTAACATATCTGCTTGGGTTTCTTCTTAAACTATTTTGATTTAATTTTTTATGCTCGTTTGTATTTCTTCTTTTAAACGTCTAGAATTTTCCATCAACTTTTCTTCTATTTTCTGGGTATTTTCAAATAATTTTTCATCGATTTTCTGATAATTTTCTTCCATTTTCTGCGAATTTTCGTGAAACTTTTCTTCCATTTTTCTATTCATTGATTCTTGACCATTTTATATTGATTCAATTAATTCAAACAGCTATGCATTCATTTTAACTGCTTGCGAACGCGTCAGCCGCATAAATTTAACTACGAATAATAATTTAAAACAAAATTTAATAATACTAAATTTTAATAAAGCCCGACACTGGTTTAACAGCTAAGATTAAATGCTAGAAACAAACACGCGAATCCCAAACTAAAGTTTTATTTATTTACGCAATCAATGTTTTTATTACGGGAGCGATATCAAATAACTTAATGGTATTCACACTAAAAATCGCGAACGGTTTATTCTATTCGATACCCCGCACTGACGCCAAATTTTAACGAATTTTATTATTACTAAAACTAATTTATATATACTACTAATTAAATCTAATGATATTTAATAAAAACACTTACACTTTAATTTACATCGCACTATTACTTACACGAAGATAACTTCTATTGATCTAAACACCAAAAGTTGTTTATATCAAAGTCACGTACTCCGTGTCGTTATCGCACACGCGTTAATCACTTATTTATTTCCACTTGAATAAATCTTCTTAACACTGCCGTCTTCGCATTACGGAAATAACTGACCTTGGATTTGTTTGCACAGTATTTATACATTTTGACAAAACGTTCCCGTATGTTCCACATCGTTCGGTGAACGTTCCAGAAAACCTCGCGAGGGCTCTCAAAGTGCGAATAACTTCTCGAACGTTTCAATAAGATTATTAAACTTTTGCAATGGACAAGAACAACTTTAGGTAAAAACTTAAATCTAAAGATAAAAAACCAGACCGACAGATGCGTGACTGTATAGAAGACCTGTCGTTAATGGTCGCGACAATAAATCGTCAATCAAAACTATATATAGACCATGTATATCTTCTTAAAAACCCGAACTCAAGCTAAACTAATTTTTTTTTTGAGGATTGTGGATTCACGATGTAATTTTTCCGAAAGTTTTATTCAACTTTTTCTTTGGTAATAAGTGTCAATTATAATGAACGATCTTTTCCGTTTATTTGTCTAAGAAGTTAACAGTTTTTAAGCCGGATCAGTAAATAACGTTGATTTTTTGTCTCACTGTACACTTTGCTCAATTGCTGCCAAAAGACACAGGTTTTTGTGTCGTTTAGAAAAGTGTCTTTTTTTAGTAGACTTCAAAACCAAGAACTAATCCAGATGAAGCTGCTCATACAAAATTGTTCAATCTCTTGGGGTTAGTTTTCCAAGTACAAATAGCTTTACTCCACAAATGTCTACTGGCTCATCAATGACCACCGTGTTTTCTTGACAAAGACAAACACACAATTAAAACTTTTAAATTACTTGCAATAAAAAAGATCATTCGTCTTTTGTTACGTGTCGTTAGTATTAACGTCTCACATTTTTGTATTTTAATAAAATTCTTAGTACGGTACTGGTAGCTCCAGCGTTACCGGATGGATATTTTGGTTTCATTCGATACCCACGGTGGGGAATTTTGCGTTGATTTTCATTTTCTGTTAGAGATTTTCTGTGAGTGATTTGGTTTTGATATAAACCTTGTCCGTTCAATCGTAAGTAATTTCTTTTATTTAATTTCACATCGTCGTTATTATTACGCTTTTAGCGATTTTGAATAAAATCAAGATCCTTTACGTATATTGACGGAACGTGCACATTCTTAGACCAGCAAGTTTTCACCACAGATTTTCCTTCCTTTTTGGCCGTCAAGCTCCATCAAGTTGCATTTTTAGAAGAATATGTAGACGTTTGTTAGAGACTGGAAGTTTTCACCTAACAGTTGGTGGGAATTTTAATAAATTTCGTCGAATTCCTGCATTTGAAGAAGCTGTTCTTAATATTATTGAAGATGAGCCATCGACGAGCACAAAAGTAATAGCAAATAAATTAGATGTAAATCACGTGACAGCTTGGCAAGTTCTGAAGAAACAAGGTCTCCATCCATTTTCTAGACAAAAAGTGCAAGTTTTAAGACCTGGCAAGGATAGTGTGGGGCTTGCACCCACTAAACCCCTTCACCTTGTATTTCATTTTGGTACGAACGGGACCACCCTAAAAGGGGTATAACTTCATCCGCACCGGATCTTTCCTGCCTTTCATTGATTTTCTCCCTTTCTCATACTTTTCTTAGGTATGAGCCAAAACACCCGTGCCCTGTCAGAACCTGTGTCATATTATAATTTGTTCTTCCGTGTTTCTTCGTAATCCACGGCTTGATGTCGGATATCAAGCGGGCTGTCCATCTTGCCACAGTGCCTCTGCTCCACTCTTCCTGCCACCTATTTACCGTGCGCTTCCTTATCCTGGTTACGATCTCCTGTCTTTCCTGCGTCGGATTTTTCCTACCTTCTTCCTGGATCTCCGTTCTCTCTTGTATCATAAGGTCTATCAGGCACAGTCTCCCTATTATTAAAATAGCTGCGGTCGAGGCCGTTCTGTAAGCGCTGCTGTCTTTATATATGCCTGATACAGGTTTTGCCCGCACTTCTGAATCTTATCGCGTTTCTCTGTTACATTAGAGCAGAGTGTGTCGAAATACTCCACTAGCTTTACTGGAGCAATGCTTCCTCTCACGCAGGGGTTTTTCTTTTTTTTTCTTTGCCTTTTTCCATTTCAAACGTGACGTACCTATGGTCGCTATATGTCTCGTCATCTTGCACCTGCTAGGACCGTCTCAAGGTTGCCAGTCCTCCAGATACCATGGTGACATCTATTTATGATACTCCGTTTTTCCTCACTAATGTGCGAGCTACCCCGTCGTTGATTATATTCAGATCTACTAAACTTGCAAACTCCAGTAATAGGTATCCCCTGGCATTTGTTTTGTTTCCTCCCCAGCAGGAGTGTTTAGCATTGAAGTCTCCACACATCATTCGTTCTTTATTTTTATTGTTCTTTCTTAGGGCCTCGTCGAGCTCGTCGAGACATTTTCCAAACTCTTCCAGACTACAGTTTAAGCTCACATATACCGAGTATAAAACAAACACTTCAGTTTCTACACTAACAAAACAATTTCCACTAACAAAGTTTATCACAGTATTAGCCTGACTAGAATTTACTATAGCTACGGACTTGCTATTGTTGGAGTAATAGCTTCGCTTTGACCTAATTTTGACGTTCGGTTTGCTGATAGCTATAAAATGACAGCCTTTTCTGGCTGCGTAGGCCTCCGCCATATCTGTTGCCGTACTACTTCTATTTACGTTTATTTGTAATATCTTAGACATTTTAACGGTTGTGTTTTGCCGCCTTCAGAGCCTCCTGAAGGCTTCACATGTACCGCTGCCTGCATAGTGTCCTTGCTTCCCATATATTGGGCAGTATGAATCGTTGTCTTTGCATTCGTTCTATTTATGCCCTTCTTGAGCGCATCTAGTGCATCTCTTGCTTCTGTCTTCTCCTTCGCATTCTTTCGGTATATGTCCATATTCCCAGCACCTGTAGCACCTTTTAGCTTCCATTTTCTTTCGTATTTTGCACCTTTTCATGCCTATTCTTATGTATCGCTCTTCGATAACCCTTGTCGCATCTCCTTTCTCCATACTTATTGTGGTCGTTTGGTAGCCATCCTTATTGTTCCTTCTACCTCTCAGCTTGAGCAGTTGCTCATACCGGACGTTTCCGTTTCTAATCGTGCTTTTCGTTATTTCTTCTTCTGTTGCCGTCTCATCTATTCCTATAATGAATACCGTTTTACTCCCTTTTGACCCTGTGGATCTGACTGTCTGCCCTTCTTCTAGCACTTTCATTACCTACTCCTGTATTCTCGTATTCCCTTCCTTTATTCTTATTGCGATATCCCCTCTTGCTCTTTTCTTACGTTCCTGATTGCGCCTAGGTCATCCTTATCTATTATCTTTTCTTGTAAACTTTTCAAGATTTCCGAGTATGTGCTTTGGCCCCTCTCTATGACCAGTACCTCCTCCTTGTTGTAGTCTCTAGCTACCTTTATTTTAATGCTGGTCGCTCTCGAGAGCGCTATTTCCGCCATTTTCCAAATTTTTTTTGTTTCGTCCCCAGTTGGAATTATGCACACATCCTTGTTTTCTTGGCCCTCTAATTCGGTTTCTGTTTTTAGTAGTATTTTAAATGTTATTTCGTCTTTGTTCTTCAGCTCTTCTTTTATATAAACAGCTGTTATCTTCCTTTCCTTGCGTTCCATTCCCCTTTCGGTGCGGACTGTGCTCGTTTGCTCCATTGCTTTCCAGTATCTTCCTTCTTATTCCATCTTTGCACTTTCCGCTATTGCAGGGTATCTTCTTAGTAATACCTTGTTCCATCTAGATTTTTCTGCTTTTCGTTAATCAGTAGAATTATACTGTCTCCATTTAAGTTCTCCCCTGTTTCTAATGTCGCTCTCTTATAGCTATCCTCCGTCCAGTCTCTTGCACATATCTTTGCGAATTCTTCGTAGTTCTCCACCTAGTGAGTTGTTAAATACTTTTGAAGGTCGAACCTCCCGTTATTTTTGCATTGCGTGCATAATTTCTTATCTATTGCCTCCTTTTCTTTCTCCATATCCTGATGTTTTTCTTTCAATCTTCTTAGTTCTTTCTACAGGTCCTCCTTCTTACGTCTTCTGCGTTTTCTTCCGCTTGAGCGGCATTCATTCTTCTTCCTATCTTTTCACGTATGTTCTCCCTTTCCACTCTCCTTATCATGTTATGCAATACATCAATACCTTCCTTTAGTTGCTTGTGTACGCTGTTGTTATTTGTTTTAAACTCTACCGTCTTTGCCATCAGGTCCTCATAACCTTTATTGAGTCACTCGGCTCTTTCTACTCCTTTCCTTTACTTTGTTTGTTTTCATCCACTATCCTGCGTTCTCTTGGCCCGCTCTTGCCCCCCTCCTTATCGCACGAAGTGGTTAGGAGAGAGCTCTGGTTGCCCCTTCTTTGTTTCTTACACCACTTACTTATGTTCACCGGGCCACTTCTTGCGGCATAGCGAGGACTCCGTTTCGCTTTTCTTTTTTTATTTTCGTCTCTATGAACGCTACCCACTTCCGTGCTCCTGTGTTCGTCGTCGCTTGCCATTGTTACCAGGGCTTCCCCATCCGTCTGGCTTTTCTGCTCACCTTGAGCTTGGCTGATGTCCGTGGACACCTCTTCCCGACTTGCGGTCTCGACTATAGGTTCGCTGTTCCATGGCGCTCCCGTGGCCCATCTGTCGTACGCTGGGTCCCATCCTGGCGTTTGCGTCTGTGGTATATTCTGCTGCTCCACTCCCGTCTGCGGTTCTGCACGTCCCTCTGCTATGATTGCCGCTAAAGGTGACTTCGACTTTTCTCTTCCCCATTCGGTACTAGAGTCGCTATGCGTCGGCGACCTCCGTAGCGAGCTCCTTCGAACCGTCGGGTCAGCTAAATCTTCCCA
This sequence comes from Aquatica leii, assembly GCA_035610365.1. NCBI lineage: Eukaryota > Metazoa > Arthropoda > Insecta > Coleoptera > Lampyridae > Aquatica > Aquatica leii. The sequence continues at coordinate 5,350,852 of CM069437.1, forward strand.
CTTGTATGTTGCGCTCGCCTTATCCTCCGTTCCACTATCTGTCGCTTGCTGCCCGGCGTGGTTCCCTATCTGGGCGGCTGTACGGATTCTGGCTGACAGTCGGAGAGGGTCCGCACGCCCACCCTCACCCCCGACTGGTACTGGGGTATTCCTCCCCTGCACCGTAAACGGTTTATCAATGTGCCTCAAATCCATTTGGTCGTGTAATTGCATTTTATACTTCTTGCCAAGTTTGGGTCGTCAACGTAAGAGCAGTACGGTTTGTTTTTGTCACAAGGAAGGGTGAGGTTTTTTATTGAGATTAAAATATATGGGAAGAGCAAATGAATAGAATAGACGCCTAGCCCTCGGTAACCTAATAGCGTCGGGGTCTGAAGAGAGGAAGATTTGGTCAAGGAAGACCTGACAGTACAGAAAACAGAAAAGGGATCTCCTCCATAGTTGAAAAAACAGACAGATCCAGCTAGGGCACCTCGGACACGCCACTTCTCCGCTGCAAATTTGCAGCATCCTGAGGGTGTTCAGGCTCTAGAGCCCGGTGCAAGCCTGTTGGTCCGCGGGAGGATTTTAACCCTCCTACCCAAGAAAAGCACATCGGCCTTTTAAGGGCGTTCCCCTTTCCGCCACCTGGGAACGCGCCCGATGGGGGTTACAGGTGACCCCACACGGAAAGTTTTAAGACCTGAAGACTTCCAGCCAAGATTGCTGTCTCTTGAACGTTGCAATATTCAGAGACGTTTTGAAAAAAATATTTTATTTACAGACAAGGCTTGTTTCACAAGAGACGGTGTATTTATTTCTCGCAATAATCACCTGTGATGTGATAAAAATCCTCACTCAACATTTATTCTTGCGCATCAGCGACGTTTTTCAGTAAATCTATGGGCTGAATTCGCAGGGGATTACGTTATTGGACCCTACATACTTCTAAACCGATTGAATAATGAAAATTATTTTATTTTTTTAAATAATAGTCTGCTAGAGCTTCTTGATGACTTACCGCTAAACATCAGACGAAGACTTTAGTTTCAACATGATGGAGCACCGGCTCACACAACCCAAGAAGACATAACACTATTAAATAGAGAATATCCGAATAAATGAATAGGGAGAGGAGGTGACTAGCCTGAAGCCCCAACTTAACTCTCCTAAATTTCTTCTTCTGAGCTCAGATAAAGACTTCTGTATATAAAACACCAGGAAACACCGAATTAGAACTGGTGGCCAGAATAGTAGATGTAGTAGAAGATATAAAAGACAAACAGGAAGCTCCTGCAAAAGTCTCTTCTAATATTAAAAGACACTGCCAAACTTACAAACAAACAAAATTTAGTCTCTCCTTTGTTTCGTTGTTCATTGTTTTATTTTTGTTTTTCTTGTTTAATGGCAGCAAGCCTACTTTGTTTGAAATGATGGTTGCAAAAATCTTGTAATTCAATTTGAATAAAAACTTTTTTTGACGCATCAAAAAATAATTTCAGACAAATGTTGTAGTAGATAGTTTTATAAACGTTTTATTTTCAAAAATCGATTGGTTTTGAAAATATCTTGTTTTGAAATTTTTGATCCGTTGCCATTTTGTTATTTGATCAAATACAAAATAATTGTAAATACAAATATTTTACAGAACCGAAATCAAATCTTTTTGTATTTTTAAATATCCCTTAAAATAAGGGAGTAGTGACGATTTTTAGAAAAACAAAAAAACGCCAATAACTATGAACTGGGGCTCCAAATCAAAAATTTGAACTAAGATGAGTTCTAACTGGCATTTTTGGGTGTTTCAACATAGTATACGATCTAAATTCGACCTAATGGATATACAACCTAAAAAACACATGTGCATACAAAAAACTCCTAATAAGTATGTAAAAAGTTACATGTATCTAAACCACAAAAAAAAGACCTAATTGCAATGGCATTTATTTACTACTCAAACAGATTAGTGTCGTTATTGCAATAACCACAGCATCCTAATGACTAATAATTATCCACCGGAAAAACAATTAAACATTAACAAATTGACACGCACCAAGACATCGCTTAATGACTTTTTTAATCCGTAAAAAATCTACCTATTGTGACTTTCAATGCAGAGCAAAAAATAGTACAACCATAACGAGTATTTCAATGCCATTTTCACTATGTAATCTGATAACAACTTTCACTCAATTTTTATGTTTTTCTACGAACAGAGAAAACTTTAATTATTTATTTATAGTTAATTTGCTTTCTACTTGTAACTATAAAAAGTCTATGTAAATAAATAATCCTATCGGAATGTGAGCAATTTTTAAGATTGTTTAAAAAAGGAGTTCGATTTCTATAATCCCTTTAGTGTCGTTCTTGGTTAGGAAAATAATTAAAAAGTAAACAACTTTTACAAATAAAAAAAAACTTGTTGCGATAAAATTTACTTTTATCTGAGCTTTACCATGTAGTTTAAAAACAAGAAAATAGCATCAACTATTGTTTTTATGCAAAATGGTGGGCGGTGAAAAAAAGTCATTTTTCATAAGAGTTTTCTATTACTTTTGCCTATGGCATCGGGTCACTCACTCAATTCCGGTATTGGTCACGTTTGCTTGCCATTCACTTTGTTTCTTGATGTTTTTGCTATCTATTGCGTATTATCTTCCTTCAGGTGTTGCTTGAAGTATTCGTTTCAAAATTGTAACCGATTCTTCTTATACTTCAACATTTACAAAATGATTATGTCATAAACCGTTTACAAAATCAAGATTATCATATATTGGTAAAGTAATCGCTTTTCGATTATATGAAAATGTTATTAGTGTCCAGAACGATCATTTTAAATAAGATCTTGATCGCGGTCTTCAAAAAACCAATCCCGACCAAAGAAATTATCACTGGTCTGCATGAAAATCGGCCCTGATACCATTATTGACGATTCTTATGTAAAATGACCTCCTGAATACAAAAATGAGCTCCGTTTTTACCCATCACCCACCTATTTTGGGGGGACTCGGTTTTTATTTTATTTTTTGCATTTTTTTTAGAATTTTAACTTATAGCCGTTAAACATACCAAAGCAGGTAGTAAAATTTATACCAAAGTATATGGCAAAAGTTTTGCTATAAAATGTATATAGAAACAACAATAAAATACAAATATATAAGAACAGTAAAAAAATATCAATAAACAGTTAGGAAGATTCACTGCACGACGCTGGCGATCTCAATACCACATGCAGGTTTCAACAGGAATTTTCGACAGGCTTGAACTTGCATTACTCTTCTCATTATAGTATATTACATTGTTTGCTTAACTGCTTCGATCAGTACATCTATAGCTGTTGCAGAGTTAACTTGTCGACGTTTTAAACGTGTTGGATTTTGTGTTCATTTTTGTTCATTTATGTAAAACAGTAAAACTACTTTTACTCCGGATTTTTTCAAGTTACTAAGTGTGATTTGTGGTTAATGTCGGGCGTTGAATTATTGTTCAATTATGCCACGCGAGTGTAAAAACCCTCCCGATAGCTTCTGCTATGTCTGCGGGGAACTAACTTTAAAAGCGCAACGAAAACCCCTTTCTCCGCTTGTTAAAACAGCTTATAAATTGTACTTTGATTGTCAAGTTGGCGACCAGGGCAAGACTTGGGCTCCATCAGTTTGCTGTACGACTTGTTACAGTAATTTGTCCAAATGGCTCAAAGATACCCGTAAATGAATGCCATTTGCTGTGCCCAAGGTTTGGCGTGAACCTCGCTGTCATCTTACAGATTGTTACTTTTGTATGACTTCCACCGTCGGGTTTTCGAGCAAAAGTAAGCATACAATCCAGTATTCCAATATTCCGTCAGCTCTAAGACCTGTTCCTCATAACGATACTTTGCATCTCCCAGAGCCCCCAAACACTTATGCTCTAGAGCCGGAAATTGATTTAAAAGACTCTGAGCCACAACCTGGGGCTTCGAATGATACGTTCAATGATGATGAAGACTATTCGGCAGATTTAGTTTCTCGGTAACCTCACCTCCTCACTCAATCAAAATTAAATGATCTTGTCAGGGATTTGCAGTTACCCAAGACTAAATCTCAGCTCCTATGATCGCGACTTCAACAGTGGAATCTCTTAGAAAAGGGAGTAAGAATATCTTCTAACAGGACCAGACAAGCAGCCCTGAAATGTCTTTTCTCAGAAGATGAAGCTTTAGTGTTTTGCTCTAATGCAAATTTATTGATGACAGAGCTACAGGTGCCATGTGACCCAGACAAATGGAGAATGTTTATAGACTCATCAAAAACAAGCTTAAAAGTTGTCCTGTTGGCAAATGGGAATGACTTCCCATCAGTTCCAGTTGCATACTCTGTTGATATGAAGGAAACGTACGAAAACATCTTCAGAATCTTTGTTTGAATGTATTAAACAATGTTGCTTGATGCGAAGTAATAACAATCTGCTGAACTTTCATTGTTTATTATTTTGAAATGAATATACACAACCTTTCGATTGCTGTGGTATCTGCAATCGTCATCAGGTGAATACTAACAAACTTAGAAACTACTGGAGCTTATATACTAAAGACATGTTCGATGAAGCGTTCAAGCGTACAAAATCAATTTAGCGTAACAGATTAATTAACACATTAAATTACTTAGTAAAGTTTAAGTTGTTTTAGAGGTTCTATTAGTAGTTTCCATATGTGGCTTATCTCGACACTTGGCTGGCTGAAAATTTTTTTGTTGTTGTTGATGAATGCCGCTTCTTTAAATTTTCGTTTGTACCAATGTTCCTCTCTGTGTATGATTTTTGCTTCCGACCATTTCATTCGATGTTGGTTATCCCACGAATGTTGCGCGATACCGGACTTAGAAGTCTCTCCTCTCTGTGTGTGCATCTGATGTTCTTTCAGTCTGATGTCAAGTGGTCTTTTGGTTTCCCCCACGTATGATTTGCCACATTCACATGGAACTTGGTAAATACAGTTTTGGGAATCTCGACTTGTTTTTGGCTTTGTGTTGGAAATTATACTCCTAATGGTGGTCGATGATTTGAACACTGCATTTAAGTTGTAGCTTTTCCCTATACGTTTTATTGATTCTGATAAACCTTTGACATATGGGATGCTCAGCAGTGAATTGGGCAGTTCTTCTGTTTTAGGTTGTCCCATGGTGTTCAATTGCTTTTTCTGTAAAAGCTCTCCTACAATCTTTTCTGGATAACCATTCTGCCTTAGATCGTTTCTAATGTTTTTGATTTCTTCTCGTAGCCCTTTCTCTGTGTTGCACAACCTGTACGCTCTGCCGATTAAAGATTTTACTACTCCCCTCTTCGTAGATGTGAAATAGTTGGATTCAAAATTGAGATATCGACCGGTGTGTGTTGGTTTCCTGTAGACAGTCGTTTCCATAATTTTCTTGTTCTTTGCTACTTGAACGTCTAAAAAAGAAGTGAGTTCTCCTTTTCCTTTTCCATAGTGAATTTGATGGATGGTTTGATGTTGTTCAAATGTTGTAGAAAAAGGTCTAGTTGCCGATTACTGTGGTTCCAAATTATGAAGGTATCGTCAACATATCTAAGCCATGTTTTGGGTTTGAATTTTGATTTCTCTATGGCCTGGGATTCAAACCAGTTCATGTATATGTTGGCAACTACTGGTGATAGAGATGAACCCATTGCTAGTCCTTCGTCTTGAGTGAAGAATCTGTCTTTCTCCTGAAAGTACGAGTTCTTGAGGCAACATTCTAGGATCTTCATTATTCCTTCTACCGGCAGCGTGGTTCTTTCCTGGAGTTTTTCATCTTCTCGGAGCTTCGTTTGGATGATTTTCAATGCTTCTTCAACTGGCACATTAGTATAAAGACTTTCTACGTCGAAGCTGACTAATTGATCTCGTGGTTGTAGCTGTATTGTTTTCAGAATCTCAACGAAATGTTTGGAGTCTTTGACAAAAGATGAGCTGTTCTTCTGTAGTGGTTGCACAATTGGTAGTAGAAATCTGGATAGCTGGTATGTGGGTCCATTACGAGAGCTGGTTATCGGTCGAAGCGGCATGATGTTTTTATGTATCTTCGGTAGTTCATATAGATTCGGCGGTTTGCTGTAGTGTGGTGTTAGCATCGTTCTCATCCTTGGCGTTAGATGCCTTTCGTAGAGTTTTAGGACTTGATAGATCTTCCTCTCCAAGCTTGCTGTCGGATCTTTCTTCAGTCTGCGGTAATTCCCTTGATTTAAGACGTCTTCAATTTTTTGATCGTAGGTGGTGGCATCCATGATGACAGTTGCGGCCCCTTTGTCGGCTGGAAGTATTTTAATGCATTTGTTCTTTCGTAAATTTGTGAGAGCTTTTTCCTCGTGTTTAGTGATGTTACTGTGTTGTTTTCTTTTCTTCTCTAGAGCACTTCTGATTTTCCATTTAAATTCTTCTGCTTGTGTTGGATTCAAACGTGTTGTCTCGACGGCACCAATGATGTCTAGTACTGGCACGTGCTTTGGTGTTATCGAAAAATTGAGCCCTTTCTCTAATAGAGTCGTTTCTGTAGCAGACAGTGGATGTGTCGATATGTTGACTATGGTTCTCCTTGCGTTCTTTTGGTTGTCGGCTGCTTTCTGTTGGTTTCGTGTGAGTTTAGTCCATTTTCTGTCGTGTGTTTCTTGGTGTAGTTGTCGTACCTTCTCGCAAGTAGCGTCTATTTTGCGGAATATTGGTGTGTAATCTTCTTCCAATGTGAACTCTTTTATCTCCTCGAATCTTTGTGTGGCGTCTTGGAGTAATAAAGTTTTCTTCCATCGATGGTGGTTGATTTGTGCCCGGATAAACGCAAAACTTGCTCGTTCCAGTATCTTGAGGGCTCTTGTTCCTGGTATCGGAGATTTCACTCGGAAGCCATCTGGTATAACTTGGTTGTCTCTTGCCCTCCGTAACAATTTAATGTGTGTCTCTTCCTTCGTAATCTTGATCATTGTCTTCTCGTAGTCTCGAAATTTGTTGCTGATTCCGGGTCCATACCGGTCTTCCAACGTTTGTTTGAATGTATTAAACAATGTTGCTTGATGCGAAGTAACAACATTCTGCTGAACTTTCATTGTTTATTATTTTGTAATGAATATACACAACGTTTCGATTGCTGTGGTACCTGCAATCGTCATCAGGTGAATACTAACAAACTTAGAAACTACTGGAGCTTATATACTAAAGACATGTTCGATGAAGCGTTCAAGCGTACAAAATCAATTTAGCGTAACAGAATAATTAACAAAAGTACTTAGTCAAGTTTAAGTTGTTTTAGAGGTTCGATAAGTGGTTTCCATATGTTGCTTATCTCGACACTTGGCTGGCTGAAAATTTCTTTGTTGTTGTTGATGAATGCCGCTTCTTTAAATTTCCGTTTGTACCAATGTTCCTCTCTGTGTATGATTTTTGCTTCCGACCATTTCATTCGATGTTGGTTATCCCACGAATGTTGCGCGATGCCGGACTTAGAAGTCTCTCCTCTCTGTGTGTGCATCTGATGTTCTTTCAGTCTGATGTCAAGTGGTCTTTTGGTTTCCCCCACGTATGATTTGCCACATTCACATGGATGAAGCGTTCAAGCGTACAAAATCAATTTAGCGTAACAGGAAAATATGTACTTACCACCTTTACACATCAAACTTGGATTGATCAAGCAGTTTGTGAAAGCAGTGGACAAGACAGGTGGCGCATTTCAATTTTTGAAAACTAAATTTCCTCGTCTTAGCCAAGCTAAAATCAAAGAAGGCGTTTTTGTTGGTCCCCAGATTAGACAACTCTTCCAAGATTCGACGTTTATTAAACACTTAAATCGAAAAGAAAAACGAGCTTGGCTTGCATTTCAAAACGTTTGTAAGAACTTCCTGGGTAACCGCAAAAGTGAAGATTATGTCGCTCACGTCGAGGAACTGCTTTTAGCGTACATAGGACATAGGATGTAACATGTCTCTTAAAGTTCACTTCCTTCACTCGCATCTGGACTTTTTCTCTGAAAATTTAGGAGCAGTCTCGGATGAACACGGGGAACGGTTCCATCAAGACATCGCTAAGCTGGAGAAGAGATTTTCAGGGAAGTGGAATGCAAGCATGTTGGCGGAGTACTGCTGGTTTTTGAAACGAGAGAGCTGTACCTCAGGGTATAAAAGGAAAGCAAGCACCAAGTAACGATGAATATCTTTTTATTTATTACTGTTTATAGCTAAAATAGTTCTTTTTCCCATTTAAATTAAATTCGTGTCCATATATTTATTATTATAATAATTATTATAATTATTATTATCGTTCGATAAATAAATTATAATTAATTTATCGAAAAGTGGTAAAATTAGAGATTTGGAGCTCCCTCGAATGATGGAAGAAAACAGAAGACATATTTGGATTCAGGGCGTCATTTTACATAAGAATCGCCCGGAATAGTGTCAGCGCTCGATAAAAAATATTTTTTTGCAGACCAGTGTTATTACAATCATCGATCAGCTATTACATATGGATCCCGATCATTGATGGTTTCTTTTCAATATGCGAATAAATCTTTGATCTTTAACTATAGGTAAATGATTTTATTTGTGAGTTATCAGACGAAGTCGAAAATAAAGGTTTTGGCAGCAATATTAAATAGTGGATTAGTATTGATTTTGCGTGTAGCGTAGTAGTTGTTCCTTTCTGCGAAACTTTAGACCTTTACATCCACCAGGTTAAAAGTGGACAACGAAGCGCAAGCAATTAGTCCACCGATTGAGCAATAAGATTCTGTGCGCGGCTAAAAGGGTAACATCAGGTACAGTCTTTTCCAGCCGACATTCTACGCCTACTCCACAAGACGACGACGTTGTTCTTTCGCGTAACGCAGCAAACTGCTCACAATGCCAGTAGTTATATGATGCCGGTTCTGGCGCAAATTTTCCCGCGCTTTTTTAAAAATTTGAATTTCGTGCAAGTTCGGTTGAGATCGGAATTTCTCCGGCTGTGTTCGTGTGCGCTCGTAATTTTCAGACCGGTGTCAGATTTCAACTTCCGGCGTCGAATTACAACTTCCGGTGTCAGATTACAACTTCCGTTGTCAGATTGCAACTTCCGTTGTCAGATTACAACTTCCTGTGTCGAATTACAACTTCCGGTGTCAGATTTCAACTTCATGTGTCAAATTACAACTTCCGGTGTCAGATTACATTTTTAAATAAAATGTATAATACTGTTTCTACTTACGTTGTGTGGTATAGGCAGAGGAAGTTACTCATTTAAGTTTGTAAAGTTTTCTGCAAACAAACCACCTGTTTGTAAAGCGGTCTGCAAAGCGGTTTGCAAAGCGGTCGGTTTGGAAAACGGTTTGCAAAGTGCAAACCGACCATTTTTCAAACTGACCACTTTGCAAACCGCTTTGCAAACCGACCACTTTGCAAACCGTTTTGCAAACCGACCATTTTGCTAACTGACCACTTTGCAAACCGCTTTGCAAACCGACCACTTTGCAAACCGTTTTGCAAACCGACCATTTTGCTAACTGACCACTTTGCAAACCGCTTTGCAAACCGACCACTTTGCAAACCGTTTTGCAAACCGACCGCTTTGCAGGCCGCCTTGCAGCTTTGCAGACCGCTTTACAAACAGGTGGTTTGTTTGCAGATAACTTTACAAACTTAAATGAGTAACTTCCTCTGCCTATACCACACAACGTAAGTAGAAACAGTATTATACATTTTATTTAAAAATGTAATCTCACACCGGAAGTTGTAATTTAACACAGTAAGTTGAAATCTGACACCGGAAGTTGTAATCCAACACAGTAAGTTGAAATCTGACACCGAAAGTTGCAATCTGACAACGGAAGTTGTAATCTGACACCGGAAGTTGTACTCTGACACCGGAAGTTGTAATTCGACACCGGAAGCTGAAATCTGACACCGGTCTGAAAATTACGAACGCACACGAACACAGCCGGAGAAATTCCGATCTTAATCGAACTTGCACGAAATTCAAGTTTTTAAAAAAGCGCTGGAAAATTTGCGCCAGAACCGGCATCATATAACTACTATTGCCAGTGCCTTAGAAAGCCTTGCAAACTGTTACCGCCAAACTTTCCAGAACTCCTGCTACAGTTCTTACTCCTTTTTCGTAAGCTCAAGCTACCCGATCTAAAATAGAGAGGGTCACAGTTCTTTAGGGTAAAACAATCGCCCCTGTTCTTCGTTTCACTGTTGTGATCGTGCCCAAACTGGATTCTTCTCTAAAGACTTCAGACAAAACTAAAACGACTCTGATGAAAGTCCTAAATCCGCAAACTTATGGCCTACGACTGGACAGAGTAATTAAGACGGGCAAAAACTCTATAAGGCTCGAATCTAAGCGAACGGACTTTCCACGGTTGTCCTTGATAAAACCGGTCTGATCGTCAAACCGCAAGGTAAATCCTTACCTCGTGTTTCTATCCTCGACGTTCCTACAATCCTCTCCCATGAGTAAGTAAAGGAGACAATCCTATCACAAAATTTCGACGATGCTTCTGATGAGATCCTATACCTTGCTAATGTGCAAATGAAAGTTCTTTTCCGCTGTGACCCTCGGGACAGAGGTAACGGTCACTGGATTCTGGAAGTCTCACCAGAATTCTGAAAATTCTTTTTGGCATCACGTCACGTTTACGTCGCCTAGAATGCGTGTAGGGTCAATGGCTGTATCCGTGTTACGCGTTGCTTTAATTGTCCGAAGTTTGGCCATCATTCAAACGACTGTAAAAGTGAAATAAAATACGGCCATTGTGCTGAAAAGCACGAAACCAAGACATGCCCTAACACGGAGCAAGACCCTTCAAGCGCAAACTGCGCTCGTTTTTGCCATAAAGATGAAATCATTAGACATAAAGCCTCATCCAATACCTGCCCAGCATATATGGAACGCCTCGATGCCAAAATAGCTACTAATTATGAACAATAAGGACACTCAATTAACTTTCAGGTTCGCGTAAGTGAATCTTTGCAATTCACGAGTTGCGACTTTTGAAGCTAGGAGTTTCTCCTCCGACAATGACATTGACGCTTTACTGACACAAGAACCATACGTGTTTAGTTCTGGTTGAGAGTACAAGCTCGCTGGTGCGGCCGCACCCTTCAACAGGAATTCCGCATCTTCTATGCGGTACTACACGGCTATTGTTTTTAATAGTTTGAAGCCCGTCGGAGTGGTTACGCTCAGCCATTTAACAAATAACAGCACTGCAGTATCTATGATTACGGTTGGAAACACGTACTTGGCAATCGTCGGCGTTTATTGGTCGCCGAGTGAGAATGTACGCATTCATCTCCAACACCTCGATAAAATTCTTAATGAACTAAAAGACGTTCCTATCATAATAGCAGATGACTTCAATTCGAAATAGCCGCTGTGGCACTCCCTAGCGACCAACGAGCGCAGACGGTGCAAGGATAGCCTCGTGGGTGAACGTGACTTCTGCGTTGTCAACAAACCTCACCAACCTTTCAACTTCTCTAGACCGTTAGGATCGACAAACATCGACGTCACTTTGGCGTCTCAGAAAAATCCTAAACTGGCGTGTTGTTCCAGAAATTAATGAAAGCGACCACTGACTGATACTGCTTGAGTTAACCGTCGAGCCCCTCATCTAGATCGTATCTCTAAGAGAATCATTAGTTATAAACGCATAGATCCCGTTCGCCTAAACATAACAATCGCAAATTCAATTCCTGCGGATCTTCCACGTAGTGCTTTGTTCATTGGTTAGTTGACCAAGATGATCCTCAATTCTTGCCAACGTAGCTTAAACCGCATACGTATAAGCTCTAGAGCCGGTGTATGGTGGTAGATTTCTAAAAAGCCCCAGCAGAACTAAAATCTCAATGACTTGCCTCTTACAAAGCCGCGCTTCACCGGTACAACCTGGCAGTAAAAACAGCAAAATATAGCTCCTGGCAAAGATTCGTTGAAAAAAGCTTGGCGACGAGCTCGTGAGGGTTAGTTTACAGATTGTCTTCTCGTAAGTTCTTGTCGATTCAACCGTGCTCCAATGTCCGAGACAACGACAGATACACTATCTTAGAATACGAGACGATTAAAGCTATTGTTTGCACCCTGTTTCCTGACGACGACGTTCCGACGACAGATAGTCCTTTGCATGCTCCAATAAGATCGCGCACTGATTTGCAAATACGATCCTAACACGACTGGGTGATCACTAGCGACGATATAGCAGCGGTGGCTAGTAGAATTTCTAAAAACAAGACCTACGGACCTGACGGAATACATTGTAATGTCTTACGTGTAATTATACAAGATTCTCTTCTACGATCGCTGATTTGTTCAACTTATGCATTAAATGTGGTTATGTTCTTGCCAGCTGGAAAGCTGGTGAACTCATCACTATTCTCAAACCTGGGAAAGAGGATCTTGTAAATCCCAACTCGTAGCCTCCGATAACTCTGTTATCAGAACTTGCCAAACTTTTTGAACGCTTCTCAAAAAGATTCGTGACGACATTGGTCCACAAAGTCTTTTCCATCCCAGTCAATAATGCTTCGTTCCAGGAAAAACGACCACTGACGCCTCAGGTAGATTAAGAACCAATGTACAAACGACCGAACGTTTCCGCGATTTTGGTTGCTTACAAGTAATACTATAGATGGATTCTCAACGACCCGTCCCTTCGAGTCGCTTTACTGACAGAGAATTGGAAGAAGCACTGAATCGTTCTGATGGTTTTATTTGGAACCCTAAAAAAGATACTAGAAGACGCAGATTGTTTTTAGAAACTCTCTAGATGTCTATGGTAAAGGCACAAATTAAACGACGAACTCGCATGTATCGACAACTAGAGCAGAAACTGTCAAAAATACTGTTCCAAAAATTCAAAAAAAAAATTTTTTTCCATATTAAATGCTATTGGGACCTTTAGTAATTATTTATATTGACATCCTAATAGTACAGCAATGTTTTTAGTGGATATGGGTCTTCTTAAATACATGTTCGGACCGACAATCCGCTTTCTTCGTGAGTACCATATTCAGTGAGGGTATTTCGATAGTCGTACCATTCCGAACTGGACCATAACCAGAATTTAGACTTTGCAATTGCTGGCTTTGTAGCATTTCTTCTTTCAATATTGCATACTATTTTTCTTTGTAGCAGATGGTGTTGGCTACATAGTGCGGGTGGTAGAAACGTAGTGTGAGTTCTGTCCATTAAAACGACAGAAAATATGCTGCTGTAGTTTATGTGGGGTTTCTCTGTTTTTGGTGGCGCAGAACTTATATTTCTGATTATTGATTAGTTTTCGAGAAAAAAATGCAAACCTTCACCACGAATTCTGTTTTTGTTTTCTGGTCTGTGAGAGTTATTGTTCGGCTGCTTTGGTTGTTTCTCTGTTCGTTGACACCTTGCATTCTGATTGGTTTACACTTTTTTGCCAAATTTACGTCTTTTAAGCTTTTTGATGATTGTCTTGCTAAGATGTCTTGATTGTTTGTCAATAGACGATTGCACGATATATATTTGAGCAGTGTTTCGAGCACTACGATCCATGCTAAGTGTTGTGTCTTAGAAACTAAGAAAAACTGCGATCACCTAGTTTTTGCGTCTAAGGAACTAGTTTTTTACTCCTGAGTAGTCCAATCAACTCTGTTTTCAGCGGTCGGGCAGTTACCGTATCCTTCGGAGTTGTTTCTTCCGATAACTTTCGGATTGAGCGAACCAATTCCACACGGTGGATTTGTATTGTTTATTGTAGATTTGTCATTTTTCCTCATTATTGATACACTAAGTTTATTTTCGTTGTAGGCGCCAGGTCGCCTATTTTTGTTTTAAAAATGTCTTTGTCAAACAGGAATATTATAAAAGTTATCTGTCTGCTCTAGGGCGTGAGGGTGAAAGCGTCTCCGAACGGCGAAGGTCACCTGGGTGTAGAGTGCCAAGATAGACATTCACAAAGCGCTTTCCTTAGCGTGGAAAGCACGAACATTACCGTCCATAGAAGTTACTTGCTACATCAGATTACGTTATTGGACTATCAATATCATGTCTTTGAAATAACAAACGTATCCCATTCTGTTTATGCCAAACGACTGACGGAGGGGTGTCCACAGGACTCGGTTTTCGGTCTACCAGAACTACCAATATCACTGTCACGGTGTCAGCAATTTCTAGACGAAGCAAAATCCAACACATGCTTATACACAGTGACAAGCTGTGCTGGCTAAGACTAAGTACATGGTTTTCGGCTCCACTTTAAAACCAGATTCTTCGCTGCGCCTCAACAACATTCCCGTCTGTAGGGTTTTCAAATTCAAGTACCTCGGACTTTTTCTTGACGACAGATTGAATTTTGTAAAACATTGTGCATTTGTGGTTGACAAGTGTGAGAGCGTCTTGCATTTGTTTTACAAATACTCACGCTTAAAATAGAACCTACACAAAAAATCTTTTGCTGATATCTTTAACAGTGCAGTTATACCCATGCTCACCTATGGCCTAGACATTTGGTACCTCAGACTTCGACATTCGCACGTGGCCAGGAAACTAGCCTCGCTCCAATCCCTATTCCTTAGAACTGTCTTAGAGGCTTACCGCACCGTTCCAGTAGATACTCTCTGTGTTTTATCCAAGCATTCCCCCCTACATCTCCTTTTGCAGGAAATTTACTGCACTAAAGTTCTTAGCAAGACTGGCACGTGCAATTTCCTTGACCAGCACGTTTCGGTCAACGATTTTTCGTCCTTTTCAACGGTCAAGCGTCACTCATAGATTTTGATCTTGGGTGAATGGCAGCAGCTGTAGGACGCTTCTCAAAAAACGGGTAACGCCTACTCCTTTACCCCGGATATTGTTACCTAGGTCAGAGTGTCTCACGTTCCCGAACGAGAGGCAGTCCAAATCCTTTCTTCACACGGCAGATTTCGTTGTCATTTAAAACGGATTAGCGTTTTGGTTGATGACAGCTGTCCGTCGTGTGACGTTCTGACACCCTAGCACACCAAACTCTCGCTTGTCGCGAATTCGATGACGTTCGGGGTGATCTGTTAGCCACGACCAACTCCTATCCCAAATTCCCACTCTGGTTTCTCTTCATTTAGCGAATAAATTTTTCACTTTTAGCTAAAGCTTAGGTAACTGATTGTCTAAATTGTGAGCAACTGCGATTCCTGGTATTAAGACCAGACAATTTTATTAATTTGTTAATTATTATATAAACTTTGATTTTCTATAGTGTAAATTCTTCTACACGGAAAACTTTAGAACCCTACCTCTACGTGGTTAAAGGTGAGCAACGAAGCTTAGGTTATAAGTCATATACGGCAATAATATCCTGTTGCACGGCCAAAAGATTACGTCGACACTAATTATTTACCGTAATCCTAAGAAGTCGCGCGCACCTTCTCCCGTCTCCTCAGCCTCCGCCATGGTGGTTGAGTCTGCTAGTGTCAAGGATCGTCGCAAAGCCGAGTCTGACGACGAATCCGATGACTTCAAACTGTCCACACTCAAAGAATCCTTCGAAGTCCTAACTATGCCTAAGCTGATTTCTACTTCCAAAGAATGCGTTGTCAGACAAACTGAATTAATGGATGTACTATCCACTCTTTCCAAAAGAATGTCGCAACTACATTCAGATATTTCTGACGCTCTTAGGGGCGTACAGACTGCCTTGAAGACGGTGACTGACAAGTCATCACCAGCCATCTAACAAGTCACAACTGGTCTTGTTTCTTACGCTCAAGTAGCTCGGTCTAGCAGAGTAACAGACAGAGTGAAGGTACCATCCGACAAATCCGTCGCGCCAGTCCCAAAATGCACAGTTGTCATACTTCCCAAGTCCGAGTCTAACATGAAGACATCTGACGAGATCAAAACAATGCTCATGACAGTCCTTAATCCTACCACGCTCGGTCTCAGATTAGACCGAGTGACGAAAATGGAACGAAACTCCGTTCGCTTGGAGTCCGAAAAGACCGATCTTTTCAAGATCCCAGCGAATATCCTCGACAAAGCCGGTCTTGTAATCAGACCCCAAGGCAAAATCCTTCCTAGGATCTCTATCACGGACGTTCCTACCAACCTCTCCCCCGAGCAGGTAAAGGAGGCGATCCTTCAGCAAAACTTCGATGCCGCCACTAATGAAATAACGCAACAGGCCAGAGAACACGTGAAGGTGCTATTCAAATTCGCGCTCAGAGATAAATCCAATTGCAATTGGATAATTGAACTAACTCCGAAGGTAAGAAAGTACCTCATAGCCGGTCGTCGTGTTTACGTTGCATGGAACTCATGCAGGGTCAATGCCCTTGTACGCATCATAAGGTGCTATAAATGCCAAAAGTTCGGTCACCAATCAGATGAATCTAAAATCAAAATTCAATGCGGCATTTATGCTAAAAAGCACGAAACTAAAGATTGCCCGAACACCGCACAAGACTCTGCATGTGCAAACTGTGTCAGATATGGCCATAAAGGCGAGGTGGTAAAACACAAGGCGTCTTCCAATAACTGCCTGGCGTACCTACAGAGACTTGACACCAAAATTGCTAACACCAGTTATGGACAGTGAGGACGCTCCTTTGACTCTTACGATTGCGCAAGTGAATCTTCAGCGTTCTTGTGCTGCAACATTGGAAGCCATGGGCTTCCCCTATGTGTATCGTTCTGGTTCAGGGTATAGGCTTGTTGAGGCGCCCTTGCCAATCGACAGGATCACGGCATCCACTTCTATGCGGTATTTTTCGGCAATTGTTTTCAATAATAAGCGAGGATGTTTGCATTCATCTACAACATCTAGACAGAGTTTTGGACGAACTAAGAGGCGTCCCAATGATTAGCAGGTGACTTTAATTCTAAATCGCCGCTTTGGCACTCCTTGCTTACTGTCGAACGAGGAAGAAGCGTAGAGAACCTCGTCGGTAAACGTAACCTATGTGTTGTAAATGAGCCCAACCAACCTTTCACCTTTGCTAGTCACCGGGGTTCTTCAAGCATTGATGTCACTCTAGCATCGCAAGTTGTAGCCAGAAAAATTTCTAACTGGAAAGTAATCTCTGAGGTGATTGAAAGTGACCACCGACTTATCCTTTAACGTCGATAATCCTCGACCGGTTCCGATCCCTAAGCGTATCCTAGATGTAAAATACATAGATTCTGTCAAGCTGAAAAAGAAGTCAACGCCCTTCTCCCTAAGCCAAGTGCCATGATCCTAATTCTATGGACACAAAAAGCCTCAGCAGAGCTAAAAACTCGATGGCTAAATTCGTATAAGGCCGCGCTTCACCGGTACAAACTGGCACTGAAGAATTCAAAATTTAGGCATGGCAAAATGATGTTTAGAAGAGTTTGGCAGCGAGTCCTTAAGGATTAGTTTATAAAATTTCCTCACAAAAGTTTCTGGCTATCCAACCATGCTCTAACGTCCGTGACGATGACAGATACAGAGCAAGACACAATTAAGTCAATTGTTAGTTTCCCTTTCTCAGACGACAAACGACGATCCTTACTAAGCCCGAATTAGATCCTGATCTTTTGCAAATATTGAATCCCGACTAGACAGGGTGGTTACAAAGGAGGACATAGCGTTGGTGGTTAGCAGAATTCTCAAGAATGAAGCTCCCGGACCCGACGGAGTACACTGTAACGTTCTAAGAACAGCCACAAAAGTTTCTCTCTCTTCTACGTTCATTGACCTATTTAATTCTTGTTTTCAATGTGGGTATTTTCCAAACAGTTGGAAAACTGGTAGGCTAATCACGGTTCTCAAGCCTGGTAAGAGAGATCCCGCCAGCATTAATTCTTACCGTCCGTAACGCTACTTCCGGAACTAGGTAAACTTTTCGAACGTGTATTGTTAAAGAAATTACATGACAGTATCCCTCCACAACGACTAGGCTTTGTTTCTGGCAAATCGACGACAGACGCCATTCGTAAATTAATGACAAAAGTACAGACGGACGTCGCCAAGTATAGACTCTGAATTTTAATAGACATTTCCGGAGCGTTTAATAACGTATGGTGGCCATCAATAATTGAAGCTCTCGTCGTCAAAGGAGCACTTACAGACGCAGTGCGCGTCATTCGTAGTTATTTAACGAGTCGCTCGTTCACTTATTCCACGAACATTTCCGGTTGTTCTTATACAAAACGACTTACAAAAGGTTGCCCCCAAGGCTAGGTTTTCGGGCCGGCCTTGTGGGACGTTGTTGTTGATTCCTTATTTGAACGAGACTTACCTGATAACTGCGACATTTTCGCCTACGCGATCACAGTATCCGCAGACAATAGACGCGACCTAGAAACAAAATCACGACAGTGCCTGCACATTCTGACTCGCTGGACTGCCAACAAAAAATTGACAGTCTCAGTTGACAAGACCAAGTACATGATTTTTGGTTTCCCGTTGTCAAGAGATCCCACGATTCGACTAAACGATATTCCAGTCCGAAAGGTTTTCGAATTCAAATACCTCGGACTTTTGCTTGATCACAAACTGAGCTTCGTCAAGCTTTGTTCCAATGTGGTTAACAAGTGTAAGAGTGTCTTGCACTTGTTTTACAAGTATTCTCGTCGTAAATGGAACTTACATATGAAATCATTCGTGCAGTCATCTTCATGCTCACATATGGCCTAGATTTGGTACCATAGACTAAAAGATACCCATATTGTCAGGAAACTGGCATCTCTACAGTCCTTATTCCTTCGTACGATCCTCGGGGCTTATCATACAGTTCCTATCGATTCCTTATGCGTCGTGGCAAAATATCCCCCTCGCATCTCTTATGGCAGAAATCATACTGCATCAAAGTTCTCTCAAGGGCTGGCACATGTACCTTTTGAGACCAGTAAGTTTCGACCGCAGATTTTCCTTCCTTTTCGGTCGTCAAGCGTCATCTCAAGACTTTGATCTTGGATGAATGGCAGCGGCTGTGGGATACATCCCATAAGCGGCGTAACGCATATTCCATGATACCCAATATCCTAAACTGGATTAACATGTCCCACGATCCGGGACGAGCGGCCGTCAAAATTCTTACATAGCACAGCGGGTTCCGTTCACATGACGACCGATGTCTGTCGTATGGTGTGTCTGATACTCCGTCACATAAGATTCTCGCTTGTCGGGAGTTGGATGATGACCGGAGTACCCTAAGAACCAAAGTGAACCCGTTTCCCCCGTGTTCGTCCTTAGACTAGTGTCTGACGTTAACGAACATTGTATTCGCTAGAAGAGATCATAGTCAAACGTTATTTTGATTATTTTTAGTTGTACTAACATTTTCAGTTTCTTTTTAGCCGTAGCTGAGTTGACTAACTGGCCTTATCCTGTACATTACAATAACGTTTGCTTTTCCCGCCTACTTGATTTCTAGCCTAACTAAGCACGAAGCACGAACCTATAATATAACCACTCTAACTCATCTACACAGATGATCCTTCATCTCAAAATTTATATCCTAAATCGTTCAATTCTCTATGTGGTGAACCTGAACCAAGCAAATTCGTGTGGTTGGTGGGCCCATTTCCTCCTCCTCCTCTTTCGGTCATCGTCTGTTATTTTTAAGCTTTCTTTTCGGTCTTCTTGGGCAACAATACGGCTTGGATGTTGAAAACCACGCCGCTTTGCGCGATCGTCACATCGCTGAGGAATTTGTTCAATTCTTCGTCGTTGCTTATCGCCAGCTGGAGATGGCAAGGTATGATGCGAGTTTTCTTATTGTGGCGAGCCGCGTTACCCGCCAACTCGAAAACTTCGGCGGCCAAATATTCCATCACTGCTGCCAGATAGACGGGTACTCCGGCACCGATGCGTTCGGCATAATTGCTTTGACACATACATACAGTCTGTGTATCATGCCGACGGAAAATTGCACCCCGGCCCTGCTCAATCTTGACTTGGTTTTTCCTTTAACTTCTCCTCATTTGCTTCTTTCCGACATTTTTTTTGTTTATTCAATTAATCGATTACCACGTAAAGTGAAGACTGTTAAACGACGCTTCGTATCGTACGACGTGTACTGTTCGACGAGACAATCACATGACTCAATTTTCTTGTATATAGGTATAAATACTTGTGGTCGTATTTTTGAAATCGCTTAAATTAATTTTGGCAGTGTTCTGGTAATTTTATGGCTACAAAAGTCAATACCAGACTGTTTCAGATATTTCCTTCTATCTAACGATGTTTTAGCTAGTAGCAAAAGTACTGGGAGTGTTTTGGTTCTTCGAGCCGGGTTATTATACTGTGTTCTCTAAAAACTAATAGATTGTTATTTAGAAAAATCAAAATTAACTCGTTTGTAAACAATAGGTTTTAGTTTACGTTTAAAAATATTGTTTATTTACATTGTTAAAAACCACTTATACAAACGGTCCTTCAAACCGGATTTAATTATAAAGACTTATAAACTTAAAGTTTAATTAGTTTAATTTTTTTAACGCATCTGCAGTCTTCAGAACGACCTTTCAAACCGGATTATTTAGTATTTTAAAATTCATTGTTGTAATTTGCAACAACACTGTATACATTACAAAACGGTCCTTCAAACCGGATTATCAAATTACGACCTGTAATTCTACATAAACGATTCGCAAGAATACAAATTTCTGTTTTTTCTAAAAATACTTTATTTAGAGATTCACCTTGGTCGTTCCTTGAACCAAATTAGTTAGATGTATGATAATATCATTTTCATGTGAATTATTTACAATGCCAGTGATAAGTACCCACAAAAATAGTGTTTCCGTGTATATATTTTTTAAATGTTTTAACATCTATATAAAAAGCGTTAGTCTTTTCTAACTTTAAAAACACGTTATACGCAAACGGTCCTTCGAACCGGATTGTTTACACGTAACCGATTAGTTTTTGTACGTAATTTTAATTTATCGCTTAAAGCCTAAAGATCACTTTCTTTAAAAGTTTCAGAAGGAGTATAAATCAAGATGTTTGTTTATTTGAGCCTCACTGTAGGCACATAAATCTGTTCAATAAATCTTAGCTTCGCAAGTTTTATTTTGTCGAATGGGAAAGTATGAAATAAATAGGCCTTAACAATTAACGTAGACGGAAATAGAATTAATGACCTCAATAGTCTTCAAAATAATTATCCATTACCTTTAACATCGTTCGAATGTTAATTTTCTATACAAGTCAAAAATTCAAATTAACAATGTAAAGATTACACGAAAGAACTGGGTCAAAAGATTTCTTCGATTTATCTTCGAGCGCAGTCAAAATCGAATTGAAAATAAAATGTCTTTGTGCGTGCGATAACGAGTTTTTTTTTGTTGCAAAATTAACGGTACTTGCTTTGCCATTTTAACTGTTCTTTCTGGGACAAAATCCAAGTGCTCCAGTTTTCGACTGCAAAACGCTGGAGATGAGCCCGTGAGAAATATAAGTGGGGGGAGAAAATTATTCCGATTCACGGTCGGCAGGTGAGGCGAAAGAGAGGCGTGTACAGGTGAGAGCTTCTGCATAAGGTCGTATCGATGCCCTCGCGACACAAGAATTGAATTAATCGTCATCGCGACATCGATATTACCGGGTGCATTTTTTAATTTTCTGTAATACGGAGTGTTTAATATGAGAAGCGATTGAATTTTTCGCGAAAAGTTAATATACAAGGTGAGTCTTAATTTTAATTACGACTGCATAAAAATAATCCGCACTGCATTCGTTTTGTTTGCTAATTACGCTCATTAGTTGCGCACGAATTTTATGACAAAGAAAATTAGTATATACAAAGTGTTGACATAAAATTTTTGAATATTGAACGGTGGTTTTATTTTTATAATTACAACGCTGAAATGATCTTAACAAAAGTTGCGGGACTATTCCAAACGTCTTTACGTTGTCTTCGTTAGTCTTAATTGCAAAATAATAACAAACACATAGGTAGCACAGATTTCTAAAATAAAATAATAATAATAAACCAACGATCGATTTTATGTTAGATATGCGAGTTTTAATTGACATTTTTAGCTGATCGTTACTAAATTTTGACTGCGGTCTATAAGAATAGTTTCAGCAAAATGGTTGCTTTACTCTATAGTTTTTTTTTTTTCTACTAAAAATCTAACCTATTAAACAAAACAAACGAACTAAAAATATTACATTTTGTTTTCTACAACGAAATAAAACAAAAATTAATTTTTGGTAAAGTAGTCAGTCTTTTAAAAAATTTCTTCTGACTATAAATTTTCTTTGTTTTTTGTTGTGTTAGTTATTGTTAAATTTCGATGCTTCAAACACTTTTGTTTTGATAGCAAAGTTCGTCTTAAATCGTATTACTCCCCTTGTTATTAATAATTTTGGCTGCCAAAATCATTCTAACAGAACGATTGCCTTACTCGATTTTCTTAAATTTTATGCTTTAACAAAAAAATGACTAAAGTTTGCTGCTACATTGTCTTTGTGGATTTGAAAAAGGCATCTTTTAGTTTTTAAAGTTTGGTCTTCATTACTGCGCTTTTTATGCAGCACCAGCACGTACTAAGTTTCAAAGAAACGTGTTTTTTGCTACATTTTTTTGACCAAAACTAGTTCTAGATTCGCCGGAAGACAAAAATCAAAACATTGTTGATATAAAAAAAACATAATTTATTGCGTTAGTTTTACTTTTTTTAAACAACGTGTGCTTAAAACTCAATTATCTCATCAATGCGTTCAAAACAAACTGTTTACAATGAGAAAGGAAAATACAAAGAATGGTACCAAATTGCCAATTACCTATATTTCAAGTACTAATTGCATATTCAAACGCATACCAAAACATGCAAAGCAGAGAGTAGGAAGCGCTTAATGCTACAAACATAAAAGTAAAAACGCCGGTACCACACTGAACACGTTCTACATAATGAATAAAATTCCGTTATAAATGACCGGAGGTGCCTTAATTTTCCAATTTACAGTTTGAAAAGTGACAAGGCTGACATTCGACCTACATTCACTTTAGATTTTGTCGACAGTGATGCGTTTTGTTCGGTTCACTTAACGTCAACTCTTTTCTAAAGAAAAATGTTTAATTAGTAATTTTTGTTTTCAACGCTTTCTTATTTATGACAATGTGTTTTTGTAGTCGTATCGGTTAGAGACCAACTGGGAATCCCGCCGTATTCACGTAATGGTTATTATTGGATTTTTATGTGATGTGCTGTTTTAATTAGTTTTTACTAACAACTTTAATTAACGTTCTTTGGTAATCTTTGAATGAGGACTAATTGGGTAAAACCACTTAAAAACAACAACACAGTAATCACAAAGTAAAAGATTTATGAGGTCATTGGATTTAGTATAAACACGTTAAGATCTAAGGCTTTCCGAGTGAAAACAAGAATTAACACCTATAACCAGTAAATTCTTGAACATTCTCCCAAAATAGTCTTCACGTAATTGTTCCATTTGTGCACGCCATAATTGTAGCACAGTGTTAGACGCCAAACTCACGATGTTTACACAATCAATAACTACGGTAGATACACAGCATATCCACGGCGTATACACGTCAAACCCACGTGTGAGTTTGGCGTGTATTCACCGCGAATACGTTGTAGAACCACTGTATTAACACAGTGGAACCCGTATGAATTACACAGAGTTTCCACTTACATAGTGTTTCCACCGTTGTTTCAAGACAGTGTTACCAACATTTTCCTGCAGTAGGCCCCGTTGGTAACAACCACGTCACTACAGCTAGCTACGAAGTCGGTTAGTAAGTGTGGTTGAGAAATTATAACAAAGACAGAAAAATACCTAGGCGCCACTCCACGTACTAATAAAAATCCTCGGCTTGGAAAGACCAAGGGTACATCTGGAGCCAATACTAAGTGAACAGGATAGAAAAAAAACAAGCAAAAACAATGCAACAAGTTAATATACAGTTCTCCAACGTCAACATACTAATCTATTTAAGAGCAATTTCAAAAATTTAAAGAATTTAATAGCAAAAAAAGAATCACTTGGTCGATCAACGAATTAACTTACATACATTCGTGACATAATACGAATGGATAATTGTAATTAACAACACCGCTTAAAGAAGTAAAATATACAAAAACTTACCCCACCGAAGAACCTTGAAATCGAGTAGCTACAATAGTTAAGTATTTATAGTCGATAAAATATGCAGTAGATAAGCTTACGTACCAAGATTGTGTGCCTAATCTGGCTTGATCATAATCAAATTGATTCAAAGAAACTTGACGGGTATTAGGTCAGCGTACACACAACAGCTGTATTACATAAATGTTACGATGTTTTAAAAGTTATGACTGAAAGTATTTATAGCAAATACGCGAATAACAACATGTAACAACAGCTAGAGACACACGTCAAGATAAAACGTTTCAAAAATGAACATAAAAAAATGTATCAAGAAACAAGCAACACGTTGTAGACAATTAAGACTGAAAGAAAAACTTTTTAAACAAAAAACTATTTTATTGAAAATCCCAAGTCAGTGAAATTAGTAGACGTCAAAAAGCGTTAACCAATTTTAACTAGCCCGATTTTACGTCAACAAAATTATTACTTAAAACTTGTACAAAATCCAAACATTCAACATTTTGATTAAACTGTCCTCAAATTTAAAACAAACTGTAATCGTAAAAATTAGTGAGATCAGTACACATCGATAAACATTGACCGCTTTTGAGTCGCCCGGCTTCATATTAACAAAATTATTTCTTAAAACTTGAACAAAATTCTCCAAAACATTCAAAGTTTTGACTAAGATGACTTCAAGCTTTAAAAAAACCTATGACAGTAATAATCCCAAATGAATGACATGAGTAGACGTCAATAATTATTAACCATTTTTAAGTCGCCTAGCTTCATATTAACAAAATTATTGCTTAAAATTTGTACAACAAACTCCAAAAAATTCAACAATTTGACTAAAATGTTCTCAAAGGTAAAAAAACCTATACCCGTAAAAATCAGTGAGATCAGTAGACATCGATAAACATTAACCACTTTTGAGTCGCCCGACTTCATATTAACAAAATTGTTGCTTAAAACTAAAACCAAATCCAAACTCTAAAGCATTCAAAGTTTTAACTAAGGTAGCGTCAAATTTAAAAACAACTATAACCGTAAAAATCAAAAATCAGTGAGATCAGTAGGCGTCAATACACGTCGACCACTTTTGAGTCGATCGGCTATATCTTAAGAAAATTATTGCTTAAAACATGAACCAAAACAACATCATCGAAAACATTCAAAGCTTTGACTAAGCCGGCTTCAAATTAAAAAAAAACTATAACCACAAAAATCCATAATCAGTGAGATCATTGGCCACTTTTGAGTCGCCCGGTTTCATATTAACGAAATTATTATTGCTTAAAACTTCAATAAAAACAAACTCGAAAATATTCAAAGTTTTGACTAAGGTAGATTCAAATTAAAAAAAACTATAAGCGTAAAAATCACAGATGAGTGAGATCACTGACCCGTTTTGAGTCACCCGACTTCATATTAACAAAATGATTGCTTAAAACTTATACAAAATCTAAACTCGAAAGCATTCAAAGTTGTGACTAAACCAGCTTCAAAGTTAAAAAAATCTATAACCGTAAAAATCAGTGAGATCAGTAGACATCGACAAACATTAACCACTTTTGAGTCGCCCGACTTCATATTAACAAAATTGTTGCTTAAAACTAAAACCAAATCCATACTCTAAAGCATTCAAAGTTTTAACTAAAGTAGCGTCAAATTTAAAAACAACTATAACCGTAAAAAACAAAAATCAGTGAGATCAGTAGGCGTCAGTACACATCGACCACTTTTGAGTCGATCGGCTATATCTTAAGGAAATTATTGCTTAAAACATGAACAAAAACAACATCCTCGAAAACATTCAAAGCTTTGACTAAGCCGGCTTCAAATTAACAAAAAAACCATAACCACAAAAATCCCAAATCAGTGAGATCATTGGCTACTTTTGAGTCGCCCGGTTTCATATTAACGAAATTATTATTGCTTAAAACTTCAACAAAAACAAACTCGAAAACATTCAAGGTTTTGACTAAGGTAGCTTCAAATTTAAAAAAAATGTAACCGTGACAATCACAAATCAGTGACATCATTGACCAGTTTTGAGTCACCC
Source organism: Aquatica leii (assembly GCA_035610365.1). NCBI lineage: Eukaryota > Metazoa > Arthropoda > Insecta > Coleoptera > Lampyridae > Aquatica > Aquatica leii. The sequence goes on from CM069437.1 coordinate 5,376,922, forward strand.
GGCTTCATATTAACAAAATGATTGCTTAAAACTTGTACAAAATCCAAACTCGAAGGTATTCAAAGTTTTGACTAAACTAGCTTTAAATTAAAAATAAACTATAACTGTAAAAATCCCAAATCAGTGAGATCAGTAGACGTCAATAAACATTGACCACCTTTGATTCACTCGGCTTCGTCTTAACAAAATTATTGCTCAAAATATAAATAAAAACAACCTCGAAAACATTCAAAGCTTTGACTAAGCGGGCTTCAAATTAAAAAAAACTATAACAGTAAAAATCAGTGAGATTATTGGTCACTTTTGAGTCGCCCTGCTTCATACTAACAAAATTATTGCTTAAAACTTAAACAAAATCCAAACGCGAAAACATTAAAAGTTTTAACTAAGGTAGCGTCAAATTTTAAAAAACTATAACCGTAAAAATCACAAATCAGTGAGATCAGTAAACGTCAATACAAGCACTTTTGAGTCGCTCGGCTGTATCTTAAAGAAATTATTGCTTAAAACATAAACAAAAACAACATCCTCGAAAACATTAAAAGCTTTGACTAAGCCGGCTTCAAATTTTAAAAAAACCATAACCACAAAAATCCCAAATCAGTTAGATCATTGGCTACTTTTGAGTCGCCCGGTTTAATATTAACGAAATTATTGCTTAAAACTTCAACAAAAACGAACTCGAAAACATTGAAGGTTTTGACTAAGGTAGCTTCAAATTTAAAAAAAATTTAACCGTGACAATCACAAATCAGTGACATCATTGACCAGTTTTGAGTCACCCGGCTTCATATTAACAAAATGATTGCTTAAAACTTGCACAAAATATAAACTCGAAAGCATTCAAGGTTTTGAATAAACTAGCTTCAAATTTTAAAAAAATATAATCGTGAAAATAAAAAATCAGATTATTGACCAGTTTTGAGTCACCCGACCACCTTTGATTCACTCGGCTTCGTCTTAACAAAATTATTTCTCAAAATTTGAATAAAAACAACCTCAAAAACATTCAAAGCTTTGACTAAGCGGACTTTAGATTTAAAAAAAATTATAACCGTACAAATCAGTGAGATTATTGGCCATTTTTGAGTCGCCCTGCTTCATATTAACAAAGTTGTTGCTTAAAACTAAAACAAAATCCAAACTCGAAAACATTTCGGACAAGTTCGGACTAAACTGGCTTTAAATTTAAAAAAAAAAAACATCCGCATTTTAATTTTTTATTCCAATAACGTTTTTTCTCTATTGGTGCTGTTGGGTAGGCCTAACAGGTGTTTTTCTGTCAAAGTTCAAGTTTATCGCTGCACAATCAAGGGTGCTGGTAGTTAATAAAGTTATAAAGTAATTTGGAATCCAGTTACGGAAGTGCACGCTTTTAGTTTTGGTTTTCTCAAGATATACGCTGTCAGGGACCCTCTGCAACTTTTATTTTGGGTTTATTTAATGTATAACATCGCCCTCTACTCTCTTGAAGAAAATACAAATCCCTAACTCCACGCCTATTAATGCTGACCCGGTTAATATTGGTTCGCCTAATGTAGGCTTTGTAGACCTAGCCTCGGATGACCTCAGCGGAGTTCAGCTGCTAAAGAAAACGTTTAAATGATTCTTTTCAAAATGAGGAGATCGATAAATACAAAGCAACTGAATTAATGCAAGAAAAATTTATAAAGTTACTGAATGAACTAGACAAAGAATCTAGGACACTCCTTAATCTCACTAAGGAACCTTTGAACACCAAAAGGGAGATTAAGGATAGTGTTTTTAGAAGGGGATTCTGATGGACGAAAAAAAATTAGAATAGAAGAGGCAATAAAAGATTCAGTGTCATTCGAAGACATATGGCCGATGATCGAAAAAAATGGCCTATGGAAATCTTCTGGGCGACCACAACTGAGAGTACAACCTCAGACAATACTGTGCTGCTTATTCAAGCAGAAAACGAAAATATCCCCGAAAAAGTTACAAGCATTTTAAAAGGTCGTACTTTGAAGACTAGAAACATTTTCACCACAAAAAACGTCGACATAATCGAGGATGACTCCACCATGAAGCGAGAGGAAACAATGAGATACACGTTCGTGGAAGGTCTGGCGGCAGACAACAAAACAGCGTGGGCTGACACAGTTTTCCATGCGTTATCTAAGGTGAGGGATAGGGACAGGCTGCCGGATTAAAGCAACTAAACCTGGAAGTATTTGGTGAAGAACTGGCGTCGGCCAGAAATCTAGCGGAGTTTGTATTCGGGGAGTCAAACGTCACACTGTTTATTTTGCACGCTATACCACAGGCTCAGACTGGAGATCTAGGCACGCAACTAGCGAGTTCATCTGACAGGACAGGAACACTTATAATCAAAAATGACGGGAGATCATACGCGGATTTACTTATAAGGGTCAAGACGGCTATAGTCAACAATACTTTCAAAACGGTAAAGAAAACAAGAAACGGCCACCTACTTATTGACAACCAGGAGGTTCTTGAAAACATTCGCTCCAAAGTCAACGCGGAGATTTGGTGGTCTATATGTACTCTGAACGGACTAGGTACCCTCCATATACACAATCTCTAAGAGGTTACGGCAGTGGACGAAGTAAGAAAGGCCTTAGTCGGCCTTATAGGCGAGGAAATGATTAATAAAAGCAGACTCGGAAAACTAAGACCAGCGAGGTCGGATACTCAGTCCATCACTCTCAATGTTCCAGCGGAAACGGCTCACCAGCTGCTAAAGCCTAAGTTTTTGAAGGTAGGTCTGAACTCATGCAGAGTATTAGAACGAGTGGAGGAAATAAGATGCACCCGATGCTGACAGACTAAGTACTTACTAAAAAATTGCAAAGGTAAGGATAGAAGGAAACTATGCTTGAATTTCGGCAAGGAAGGCCATATAAAAGCAAATTGTACTGAAGATAAACAGTACGTAGTATGCGATAGCCACGATCACACACCATAGCGATGGCCTGTCCAAAGTTTAAAAACATATAACAGACACCAGTGCACCGTCGTCAATCAACAACAACCATGGAAAACAACACACTCAATCCAATTAATCCTCGTCCCGTGAAGAGAATTAAGATCTTGCAAATAAACGTAGGTAAAAGGAAAGAAACGGCACTGGTACATGTTCTAGAAGAAAAACTTTAAGCAGACGCGGTAATAATCGAATCCAACATTAAATAGGCAATTCAAAAAAATTTAGTCATCGACAAAAAGCCGCACACAGCTATCTATGTTAGGAACCCAACAGAGTCAGGAGCCAAAACTATAGCAAAAGACGCTTTTACTATACTTCAACTCCAAAACATCTCTTTATTTAACTGTTATATTTCACCAAATTAAGGCGTCCACGACCTTAAATCACTTTTAGAAGAAATTAACGAAGAACGAGCCAAAAATAAGGGACTAGCGGTTTTTGGTGGCAATTTCAACGGTAAAGCCACGGAATGGGGATTCGCTAAGAACAACTCTAAAGGCGATATTCTTTTGGAATGGATCGCACCCGACGATACTCCGGAAATACCCCAACGTTCGACTATGGCAATAAAAAGTCACATATACATATCACATTATGCTCGGTGGAGCTGGGTCCGAGAGTTATCTCCTGGAAAGTTAGTGAGGAAGAAAACCTGAATAAACATCGCTATATTCAGTATGAAATTCAAGTTAAGCCTAAACTAGCAATTAACTGCTCAAAAAGACAGAGACCACGCGGGAACATTAACAAATTCGACTCACATAAATTCTTAAGTGCAATAGAAGCCAGATTTTCGCAAGAGGCCCCCAACAATGGTGGTCCGAAGAATTAGAGCGCCTTATAAAGATGTGTATCGATAATCGCAGGACAAACCAGGAACTGGACAACAACCCGTGGGGCACAGCTTATAAACTCGTTTCCAAAAAATTTAGGCAAGGAGAAAATCAGTGTGCCACGTCGGTTACCAAAGCAAAAGAAGTTATTGAGAATTTGTCTCCCAGACATCCTTCCTCCTTCAACTTTGAGAAACTACGAAAAGCGCATTCCAGCCGTGGAAGCCTTCGCTATTACAAGAAGAAACATTATGTACATCATATATCCTACATCACGTTTACCAGGTAACACAGACGGTAAACAAAAAGCATCTGTGTCTTCTCGGTTAGAAAATCTACTTCGAGTTCTAATTACCCCATTTTCATCTTCAAAACAATTTAGAGACACCAGTTTCTTATCATCTTTACCAGCAAAGGATTCTTTTTGAATACTTTATCAGAATCATCTCACTATTATTCATTTGTAGACAATTCGCCTCGAATTTTTTTGGCCGAATTTCTGCAGTTATAACCAAAGCGAAGCATCCAAGCTATCATCCGTACGATTTTCTCATATTTGGAGAAGTAACGTCCATATCAAATTTCGGCACATCATAGCCGAAACTAATTAATTTTTTTGCTCTTGATTAACCACAACCTCATCTTCATCTAGTACAAAACTTTCTCTAGGCCGTTCCGCTTTACTAGCATATAGCCAATTAGGTGCTTCCCACCAATGCAACCTGAAAAGATAATTCGCGAGATGGTAGATCGGCAGGATTCATAACACCTGGAAGGTACCTCCAATCTCCAAAGGTAGCCCACTCTTCTTCATCATATGAATGATACCACCTTGCGGCGATTGTTGCTGCTAAAATTTCTAGCCTAGGAATTGACAACTTCTTCAAAGGCGCTATACGAGACTTCGCTTGAATCAAATTAACGTGGTTGTTATCCAGCATTTCTACTCGTAAATAAATAACGCACGCATAAGCGTCTTTGCTGGCATCGCAAAAAACATGTAAGCTAACATCATTGGCTTCGCCTGTATCACCCATTATCCATCTCGGATTTTCTGCTTATTTCATCTACTTCGTCGTCCCAGCCTAATCCATCTTTCCATAACTTCTGCAGGATTAAAGTATAACCCTTTTCGTGACGATTTGATCATTAACTTCGATCTTAACACATGCCAGGCACCATTGTTGTCCCCAAAACTTTAGATTCACCTGAAAACTCCCAGTCTCTAATTTTTACAAATTATTTTTTTAAAAAACAGTCAAAAACACCCTTCCAAAAAGTTGTGTTCTATTGTGTCTTTGACATAGTTTTCAAACAATTTAATTTTTTTCTACTTCACCATCCCAGCAAACACAAGGTAGCTTAATTTAGTAGTTTATTGGGTATTGAAAAGTCATTTATAAGTAATTTAATTTTTTTCGTAATTTAAGAGTAGTCAAGGTGACGTTTAGCAGTAATTTAAATGGTTATTAGTTTAAAAGTAGTATACGAAGTAGTTTAGGAGTATTTCAGTATTGTGGTAGCATAAAAGTAATTCAATTAGTAACTTAGTAGTAATGAAAAACCTTGTAGTTTATTGGTAATTGAGTCACCATTATACCACCCAGTAATTAGAAAGTAATTAGGGAGTAATGTAATGGTGGGTAGCTTAAGAATAGTTTAACGAGTAACTTAAAAGTAATAAAAAAATTGAAAGTTGTAGTTTAATGGTAATTGAGTGACCATTACACCATACAGTAATTAGAAAGTAATTAAGGAGTAATGTAATGGCGGGTAACTTAAGAATAGTTTAACCAGTAACTTACGAGTAATTAAAAAATTGAACGTTGTAGTTTAATGGTAATTGAGTCACCATTATACCACACCGTAATTAAAAAGTAATTAAGGAGGTTGGGGAGTTTAATGGTAATTGAATGTCCGTTAAAATACAATGTAAATTAATAGTCAGTAATAGACTTGCTATATAAATCTTAAGCTAAATTATTTTAAAAATAATCGTTATATTTGCTAAACAGTTAGGTCTGCTATCAAACGATTGCTAGAAGAATGTATCGAAAGAAGGAAAGTGGCAATTATTATCGACAACTAAAAAGATTTCGTACAGTTTACGAAAATACTAATATTGAAAAGTCAAATAGCATTGGTCAATCTGCGGGATCCAGTAAAACAATATAAATATAAAACAAAAAAAAGTGAATATTATAACTTATGATACACGAATATCAATATTGTATAAAGTTATGTACCTGCCGTATCCAAAATCATTCGGATTATATAAACCACTTCAAGCAAGTAAGACACGAATTATCCTGATTATACAGAATAACAAAAACAACAAGAGTATAATTAATACGTAGCGATGCAAATGTACATATAGGACTGATTCATGATCAGTCTGATTGTCATGTGAAATATTTAATGGTTCACGTTGAAAGTATTAAATTACGAACAAGTTACTCGATTTTGTATTCAACATATATAACGTGTAGTTAGCGTTTATAGTATTAGGTCAGGTAGAGTAGTGGTTAACGCGTTTAGGTTGCAAGAGATTTTCCTGATGTTCGTGGGATCAAACCCCAGGTAAGTACTTAAATTCTAATTTAAAAAAATCTCACAAATTCTGTAAACCAAATAAATAAAAATTTACAGAAACAAATATATAACTAAAAAAACAATTTTTTTAAATGTGTAATTCAAATTAGTAGTTTTATGGTAATTTCAAAACAGTAGTTTAACAGTAATTCAATGGTAATATAACAACAGTATTTTAATGGTAGCTTATTAGTAATTTAGAAGTCAATGAATGTTTGGTAGTTTAACCGGTTGCTTAATGGCGCCCTTTTTACTGTTTAAATTACTACTTAAATTACCGTAGTTTAATGGCAGTTCAACAGTAAGTCCATCTGTGTTTGCTGGGATTCAATTTGTGTTGATTTGCTATATTTTTCTTTGAACATTTAGACTGGTTTTCAGTTTCCTAATGTGTTTGCAAATTTTTTATAGTAAACTGATTTGCCGTTCTTGTGTCTTTAGTGTATATTTTCCAAACTGTTCCATTTGTTTTTGGTCTGTGTTGATTTTCTGTATAATGCAGTGTTTAGTACTTTCGAATACTGGTTGTCATCATCTTTATCAATGTTCTCATTAATGTATATTTCCCAAACCATTTAATTTTTTCAACATTCTGCGAATTAGTTTGGTTTTCAAAAATTTTGAATGGATTTGATTAGTTTTTTCGAAATCTCGTCAACTATATCAATTATATTCTTCTCGTATGCAGTTATATTCCCTTAAGTTGCAAGAGAAAAAAATGAATTTTTAATATTTTCAAAATCTACCACGGCCACCCAACATTAACTATACATAACATAGAAACAAGTGAAGTAGGCATATGTAATGGACATGAAATGAATTGAAAAATGTTTATTATGCAGCACTAACTAGTATAAAATTTACTTTTTTGTTTTTTTGTGCATGTATTACCTAATAAAAAAATCAACTGAAACAGCAAAATCAAACGTTGCGATTGCAAATTGCGATATCAGGAAAAGTACATGAGAAATACTAGTGCCACGGCTAACTACAAACAAAACGTGATGCTAAATCAAACCGACTTCGTCATTGTTTAAGATTAATCGTCTCGTTAAAATGTTTTAACTAAATCGTTAATTAGTCCATGACTTTTTCGTAAAAATATACCAATCATTAGATACTGCGCCTTTTTTACAAAATGCACTATAATAAAGCAATTAACTAAAAATGGTAATCATTGCATACAACGATAAACCTACACCCAAAAATGCGACAAATTTGGTTTGGCTTTTAACGCCATGTCCGATAACATTTGATTTGGAACCAACGCGTTTTTTTTTGTGAATAACGTCAACCTTAAGTGTTAATCCGCGTTTTCTTTTTCAGAAAATGAAAACAATATGTTTAGTGTTGTTGTTTATATCCGTATCGAGTGCTGACGATGCGCGTGTAAATTTTGGCGTAGAAGATGGAACGAATGCCAAGTTGGCCGAGCAAAGAAACTACCAATCAAGCCCAATCCAAAACTACAACACCGAGTTTTCGAATGAACCTTACGCCATTGGTTTTAACTACCACGACTATGAGCAAATGACCAAATTTTTGCGACTGACCACGTCCAAGTTTCCTTCGTTGACGGCCCTATACTCCATTGGAAAATCGGTGCAAGGTTAGTGGATTAATCATACCAAAGTGAAATTACAATTTTTTTGTTAGGACGCGACTTGTGGGTGATGGTGGTGTCAGCTTCACCTTACGAGCACATGATTGGAAAACCTGATGTTAAGTACGTGGCGAACATGCACGGGAACGAAGCAGTTAGCAGAGAACTGATGCTGCACTTAATACACGTAAGTTGACGTAACTACCAATTCAATTTAATTTTTTGTTGTCAGTATTTAGTTACCAGTTACGCAACGGATCCTTACGTCAGATGGATGTTGGACAACACCCGCATCCACATTTTACCATCGATGAATCCCGACGGTTTTGAAGTATCAAAAGAAGGCACGTGCGAAGGCGGTCAAGGCAGGTACAACGCAAGAGGTTTCGACCTAAACAGAAACTTCCCCGATTACTTCAAACAGAACAATAGAAGACCGCAACCGGAAACTGAAGCGGTCAAAGAATGGGTGTCGAAAATACAATTCGTTTTATCTGGTAGTCTGCACGGTGGAGCTTTAGTCGCCAGTTATCCATTCGACAATACACCGAACTCTCGTGAGTATTACACGATTATCTTTTTGGATTTATCGCGATAATTATAAAATTAACTTTTATGATTATCATAGTTGTTTGTGCTGCAAGGAATATGCAGATCATCAGCATTGTGTTCATGTAAGTGCAATTATCATTAATGCGGCGTTTCGTTGAGAGTATTTTAGTTATTTTAATTACTTACAATGTCATTTTGTGTTTTTTTCCTGAAAATGTTTTTCCATTCGCTCCCAGGCAGCACGTTACGTTTTATTGACGTCAAAATTACGTACGGGACGTCATTAAGACGTGTGAATGACGTCAGTGTGCTGCCTGGGCTGTCATCCTCAATAGTAGTGTAATAGTATACTAAATCCTCCTACAGTTCAGGCGCGGCTCCAGCAGTTTATTTCGGTGGGGAAGCTCCATCAGTTTAAAGCGGGGGGGGGGGGGGGCTCATCACATTTTTAAATAATGTATTCAATATGGCGTTAATATAAAATTGAATAACACTTCGTTATACACCAAGCTTTTACTTGCCAGCGATAAAGCATCATAAATTATACAACTATAAAAAAAGCGAATGTATTACATACAAAGTGAGAAAAACTTCAGTATTATTTTCAATGTCGGGGGGGGGTGTGCATAGCCTCCCCCCCCTCTGGAGCCGCGCCTGCTACAGTTGCTAAGAAAACAAAATGAGAGTAAATGTCCCGTGTCCTTGAAAGACTGAAGACGAAATAGTCCCAATCAGATGGAGCGGAGATTTGTGAGAAACTGAGCCCAAAACAGACAAGAATGGAAGACATTAGAAGCGACTTATATCCAGCAGATGTTAATAATTTAATAGAGGAAGATAAAGAAGTCAATACAGAGCACGCGCACATTAAGCCTACATTGAATGAGGCGTTTACTTTTCTGACAGTTCAGTTTCATTGCTATTAGCCAAACTCGTTAAGATGTAGAAAAATCGTAAAGTTTTCGCCTTCTCTTGTCTGCGTGCTTTATGATATTATCATCAGCAATTATCCTTTTCTACTACTATATTCCGCATGTTACGTTTTATTGTCGTCAAAATGACGTACGAGACGTCATTAAGACGTGTCAATGTCGTCAGCGTGCTGCCTGGGAAAATAGTAAAATTTGTGATCAAAAAGTTCATCCTGAATCTGTTTTCCTACTGAATAATGCTAACCTGTCAAAGAATGTGAAACAGATCAGAACCAGCTTCTGAACCATTACGCCCAAGATACAACGACCTACCACGATGTCACTACTGCCCAGGACGTCATTTTAACCGGGACTGTCCCACGCTAACAAGAAACGACCCGCCGGCCGAGGGTTCCCAACCTCGGCCGAACTAAACAGTCTCCATAAAGGAGGCCAACTGCCCTCCGTTTCTATTAGAATCGGAGAACACGTATTCCAAGCGTTATTAGACACTGGGTCAACTCACAATTTTATTCGAATCCACCCAGGAATGTCTTATCAACGCGATGAACACATCCCACCCGCGCGTTTGGCATTGCCGGAAAACCAATTGAAAATTGTTGGCGAAACCATATTCGAGTACGACGTCGACCAAGTACGGTTACGTTCACCATTCTTCGTGGTGCCAGAACTGTTGAGCCCCGTCATATTGGGCCAAAAGTGGCTGCGAGAGCACCAGACGATTTTGGACCATAGACGAAACTGCGTACACTTTGGCACTAAAACGCGCCACACGGTATACTGGTCCCAACCTCAAACATCTACTACCACCGCGCCACCGAAGATGGACGAAATTCAACACGGTTTTCCTGAACAGCACCAACCTGCGTTCCACCAGCTGATTAACACCTTCTCAAACATCATCCAACCGACGGGGCCACCGACTACCACAGCTACTACTAAGCACACTATACGTTTGACGGATACAACGCCGTTTCGCATCCCACCGTATCGCTACACGCCACACAAAAAAATCGTGATAGCAAGAGAAGTAGAAGCAATGCTGAAAGACGGCATCATCGAACACAGTTCGTCAGACTACTGCTCCCCGGTTGTCATCATTGACAAAAAAGATGGCAAACCTCGGTTCTGCGTGGATTACCGCAGACTCAACCAAGTTACGCGAGACGAAAGTTCGACTCTACCGGTCATTCACGAAACCTTGCGCGATTTAGGAACCGCTAAGGTGTTTACCACGTTAGATTTGAAATCTGGTTACTGGCAGATACCCCTCGACGAAAGTTCTCGACCTTTGACGGCTTTTTCTACACCCGACGGTGCGGCGTACCAATTTAAAGTCATGCCATTTGGCCTCAAAAACGCTCCGGGAAGTTTCCAGAAGTTTATGACGCAAGAGGTATTCCCCGGGTACCTTCGCCACTTTGTCCTCGTGTATTTGGATGACATAGTGGTATATTCAGCATCATGGGACGAACACCTTTACCATCTTCGGCTCGTCATGGAGAGACTCCAACAACACGAGTTGCAATTATCGCCATCCAAATGTTGTTTTGGCGTGCAAACCATGGCCTATTTGGGCCACACTATCACCTCCGAAGGAAATTACCCCTTGCCAGAACACGTAGAAACGTTGCAAGCCGCTCCAAGACCGACAACACGGAAACAACTTCTAAGTTTCCTGGGGTTGTGCAATTGGCTACGGGATTATCTGCCTCGAATTGCAGAAGTACAAGCACCGCTGCACGACTTGGTCGCTACAAAGAGACGGTTCGAGTGGACTGAGGTCGCCGAAAACGCGTTTCTCAAGATTAAACATGCCATGACACAGCCACTGAAACTACATCGGCCCGATTTTGCAAAACCTTTTGTGCTACAGACAGACGCCAGCGGTACAGGCATAGCCGCAGTGTTATACCAAGAAGGAGCTGCCAAACAAATTGTTAGCTACGCTAGTGCGAAACTACGACCTCACGAAACACGGTATCATGTCAACGAACAGGAATGTCTAGCGGTAGTTTGGGCAATCCGAAAGTATCGACCGTATTTGGAAGATCGGCGGTTTGCTCTGAAAACGGACAGTCGAGCGTTGATGTGGCTAAACCAAATGAAAGATCACAAAAGCAAGTTGACTTGATGGGCCCTGCTGTTCATTGACGTCAAAATGACGTACGAGACGTCATTAAGACGTGTCAATGTCGTCATATGACGTCAGCGTGCTGCCTGGGAAAATAGTAAAATTTGTGATGAACAAGTTCATCCTGAATCTGTTTTCCTACTGAATAATGTTAACCTGTCAAAGAATGTGAACTCTCAACCCAAACAAATCCGTTGATTCAGTTGTGTCATTGGTGAGTTCTCAAAACCATCACCACTGTCAAACTTATTAACGAATCTGAGACAATTGTATGAAGATTCGTGTTTTAGTCACTGACCTGATGACAGCCAAATTAAAATCCTAAATCTGCTCGTAGAAATGTCAAAAATAGATAGTCCTACAAATTGTTAATATGCTTCTGGTTGACAGCTTATGGACAACTATTAACTATTTATCGCTCTGGTGACGTTACTGAAGACTTAACAATGGATTTCCGAGAAGTGGGATGAATTTCTAACAGTGTTCTCACTAGTTCACCATTACGACAACCGTCATCTTCATTACAGCCCTTGGAAGCTAACTGTACCTCATGATAGAGAAAGCAAAGTGTACGCGCATGTACAGGTCTCTGTAAGACAATTACTTTAGTCCCTGATCATTCATTTTCTTTCAAGCTTTGACCAATAATTTCCTTTAAAGTTGTTTTAAAGACGCCAAAAGTAAGACAAACGAAGAGGTGTCGGAAGTTTTCCCCATGCTCACGTTTTTCCCTATTTCAAATTTTTGACGTATAGAGTACATACGGGTACCAGATCAGAAACGTGAACCGTAACAAAAAGTCAGCTCGCTGCTATGACCTTGAGTTTGCGTCAGCGCCGGGTGGTGTGCAGAAATGAAGCACTGCGTAGAATGGCCGAAACCGTCACTCTCGCTCCTTAAAAAATACAACAATTCAAGGTCAGCCCCAGCCGTTACAACAAATATAAATCAAACCTATCATCGGAAAAAAGCCACGCATGGGTACGCCAATATCCGGTGCCGAGCGAGCTAGCGTGGCGGTTTCGGCAGCCTGTCAAAGCTGCCAAGGCACGCTTAGTAAACGAAGCCAACTATGCAAACACCTCTACCTCTGCCACAGACCTCGCGAGCACCTTTACTTCTGCTGTACCTGCACCGATAGACGTAACGAGTGAAAATACCAATCATACATCTATTGGAGCGGCCACGGAATGCAATCTTGTTGTCATTTCAATCTTTAACACCAGTCAGCCAGTCGCTGACATAGACTTTCACGTTAAAACGAACGACAGTGTGCCCCGACACAGTGCCGCCCGTTTGCGATTGAAATACAAAACCAGTTCTAAACCTCTGGATCGGGCGGATGCATCTTTATTGTATACAAGACGACGTTTTGATGAGAACAGTGCTTCTATAGCAGAGATTAAATGTTGCTCTAAGAAACGGCAATCGTACGATACACTAGAACCTGAATAACTCCTTCCGTACGCAAAATATTATTTCCTCAATTTGTTCTTTGGATTTTCTACCTTCGACGTTTGCCTTTATTAAGAGCTTTTCCGTGCGTTCTCTCGGTCTCATAACCTGTCACTTTACAACTCAAACCTTTTACTTTGAACTTGTTTTAATTATGTTCTGCAAAGTGTTCAGTTTGTCAAAATCGGACAAACCAATCTTGGTAAGCTGGTTCGTATGTCTATAGTGTGACCAGTTCCTTTTTTGATACAAAATAGTACTGATAATCTAAGTAAGGGTTAGTACTTGTCCATAGCACTATTTACCTGGTTTAAAGTGCGGGATTGCCCGTGCAAGAACCAGCAAGAAATATAATCACGGCTATCGTCGGAAAGATGTCCGGCGCCGAGCGAGGCAGCTTCGGGAGCGTCTCAAAGCTACCAAGGCGAGTAAACGACGCCGACTTCGCGCATTTACTGCTACCGCCGTCTCCGCGAGCACCTTTACTTCGGCCACCACCCTGCGAGCACCTCTACCGCTGCTCTGTCTGTACCAATGGACATAACAAGTGAAGATACCAACCATACATCTGTTGAAGCTACCACGGCATGCAATATTGTTTTAATTTCAATCTTTAACACTAAAAGAGACTTGCTGACAGTCGTTTCACGTTAAAACGAACGACCGTGTAGCCCCGACACAGTCCCGCCAATTTTTTGATTAAAATACAAAACCAGTTCCAAACCGTTGAGCTTAACTTCTAAATTTGTTTTGCTCTTAGTTGTCCAAGTAACGTAAGCATGTGCCCCGGCAGCCGTTAAAATGTGGTTGATAGATATCTACCACGGTCGGGTGCCTTCTGCTTTTGTAACGTATCATTTTACAGAAAACTTCCGACATATATCTTGGATTCTTAAGTGTATTTCTGATCTCGACTTTGTATGAGAACGCCAACTTAGTTGAGGTACAAACCTCTGCATCGAATACGTATTCACAACGACGTTTGGATGAGAACAGTACTTCTATAGTGAAGATAAAATGTTTTTACTATTTCTTCGACGCCATTGTAACCGCGAGGGGTCGTTTAATCACAATCACGGCACTCGCGTCGACAACTTAACCGTAATAGACAAAATAAGAAAAGGACGGATTATAACCGAGTGGTTTCTTCCGCTCCCGGGTGCCCGGCTGATGGATCGTCGTGATATATGTACATAACATGGTTTACCATTTCTCTCGGCACTACCAAAGCGTCACCTACCGGAGTTTTTTTATAGAGATAGCCCCCGTCCACCAAGTATTCGCGATGGGTTTCTACCTCGTCTTCGGGGTTGGGACCGTGGTCTCTGACTCGTTCCCACATCTGAACGACTCTTTGTGTATACGGGTTTGCTTTCTGCGCCCGTTTTACCTCTGTGGCTAAGATGGCTCCATCAATTATCATCACGGTGGGCGTTGGGTCTAGTGCTGTTGTTGTGGGTTCCGGTGGCAGCATCCGGCCCAAATCATTTTCGCTGTCTGTAGGCGAGGTGCTGGCGGGGTTTCGCGACAGGTGATCGGGCAATTCGTTGTCCTTTCCTGGACAGTGGATAATGTCGAAAGTGAATTCTTGTAACAGCAGGGCCCATCGAGTCAACTTGCTTTTGTGATCTTTCATTTGGTTTAGCCACATCAACGCTCGACTGTCCGTTTTCAGAGCAAACCGTCGATCTTCCAAATACGGTCGATACTTTCGGATTGCCCAAACTACCGCTAGACATTCCTGTTCGTTGACATGATACCGTGTTTCGTGAGGTCATAGTTTCGCACTAGCGTAGCTAACAATTTGTTTGGCAGCTCCTTCTTGGTATAACACTGCAGCTATGCATGTACCGCTGGCGTCTGTCTGTAGCACAAAAGGTTTTGCAAAATCGGGCCGATGTAGTTTCAGTGGCTGTGTCATGGCATGTTTAATCTTGAGAAACGCGTTTTCGGCGACCTCAGTCCACTCGAACCGTTTCTTTGTAGCGACCAAGTCGTGCAGCGGTGCTTGTACTTCGGCAATTCGAGGCAGATAATCCCGTAGCCAATTGCACAACCCCAGGAAACCTCGAAGTTGTTTCCGTGTTGTCGGTCTTGGAGCGGCTTGCAACGTTTCTACGTGTTCTGGCAAGAAGTAATTTCCTTCGGAGGTGATAGTTTGGCCCAAATAGGCCATGGTTTGCACGCCAAAACAACATTTGGATGGCGATAATTGCAACTCGTGTTGTTGGAGTCTCTCCATGACGAGCCGAAGATGGTAAAGGTGTTCGTCCCATGATGCTGAATATACCACTATGTCATCCAAATACACGAGGACAAAGTGGCGAAGGTACCCGGGAAATACCTCTTGCATCATAAACTTCTGGAAACTTCCCGGAGCGTTTTTGAGGCCAAATGGCATGACTTTAAATTGGTACGCCGCACCGTCGGGTGTAGAAAAAGCCGTGGAGAACTTTCGTCGAGGGGTATCTGCCAGTAACCAGATTTCAAATCTAACGTGGTAAACACCTTAGCGGTTCCTAAATCGCGCAAGGTTTCGTGAATAACCGGTAGAGTCGAACTTTCGTCTCGCGTAACTTGGTTGAGTCTGCGGTAATCTACGCAGAACCGAGGTTTGCCATCTTTTTTGTCAATGATGACAACCGGGGAGCAGTAGTCTGACGAACTGTGTTCGATGATGCCGTCTTTCAGCATTGCTTCTGCTTCTCTTTCTATCACGATTTTTTTGTGTGGCGTGTAGCGATACGGTGGGATGCGAAACGGCGTTGTATCCGTCAAACGTATAGTGTGCTTAGTAGTAGCTGTGGTAGTCGGTGGCCCCGTCGGTTGGATGATGTTTGAGAAAGTGTTAATCAGCTGGTGGAACGCAGGTTGGTGCTGTTCAGGAAAACCGTGTTGAATTTCGTCCATCTTCGGTACCGCGGTGGTAGTAGATGTTTGAGGTTGGGACCAGTATACCGTGTGGCACGTTTTAGTGCCAAAGTGTACGCAGTTTCGTCTATGGTCTAAAATCGTCTAGTGCTCTCGCAGCCACTTTTGGCCCAATATGATGGGGCTCAAGAGTTCTGGCACCACAAAGAATGGTGAACGTAGCCGTACTTGGTCGACGTCGTACTCGAATATGGTTTCGCCAACAATTTTCAATTGGTTTTCCGGCAATGCCAAACGCGCGGGTGGGATGTGTTCTTCGCGTTGATAAGACATTCCTGGGTGGATTCGAATAAAATTGTGAGTTGACCCAGTGTCTAATAACGCTTGGAATACGTGTTCTCCGATTCTAATAGAAACGGAGGGCAGTTGGCCTCCTTTATGGAGACTGTTTAGTTCGGCCGAGGTTGGGAACCCTCGGCCGGCGGGTCGTTTCTTGTTAACGTGGGACAGTCCCGGTTAAAATGACGTCCTGGGCAGTAGTGACATCGTGGTAGGTCGTTGTATCTTGGGCGTAATGGTTCAGAAGCTGGTTCTGGTCTGTTTCGCCAATCGGATTTATTGGCTTTGAGCGCCGCTTCGATGGCTGTTGCTTTTTCCACAAAGTCTAACAGCGAAGTTGGCGGTGGGTGTATGAAATGCGCTTGAATATGTGGTGCTAGCATTTCTACGAACAACTCCAGGTGCTCGGCAGGATTCAGTTTTAATCTTCGGGCCAGGTTACTTTTTGATCGTAAGAACTCTGCGGTGGGTTCGGCCGAGTTCTGTTTGCGGCCGTAGAACTGAGCTTTCAGTTTTGCTAACACTGATATGCCATTGTACTTTTTAAGAAGTAGTGACTTAAACTCGTCGTAGGTTTCTACTAAGTCGATGTAAGTTTTCCACCATGACGAAGCCTCCTTCTTTATGTTTTCGATCGCAGTGGGTAGCTTCTTGTTTTCTGGAATACCGTTGGCGTCAAAGTATTCCTCTAGGTCAGCTAGGAATTTTTCGGGGTTTTCCAAAGCATCCCCAGTGAAGGTTGGTGGCGTACTGCAGTTGATATTTGCAAGTGCCGATTTTAAGTCGATCAGCGCTTGGTCAATTTTTTTTACTGATGTTGGTTGGGCGCCACTGGATGATTGGCTGGCATCCAGACCGGTTTCTGTCTTCGAGCTTTGGGTTTCCGGCATTTTGTATTTCAGTCTCTTGAGCTGGGTCGTGTAGTTTGGTGCACGTTGCAACTCCACAAGGCCCCACGTTCAGGGCGCCAATTGTTACCGCGAGGGGTCGTTTAATCACAATCACGTTCGCGCACAACACGGCACTCGCGTCGACAACTTAACCGTAATAGTCAAAATAAGAAAAGGACGGATTATAACCGATTTATTACTTCCACTTAACTCTAACAATGAAATAAAGCGATAAAAGAAACTACTACTATAACAGCTGAACAACTTAAATTAAATATAGGTACATAGGTTGTTGTAACTTAAGCTAAATTAATAATTAAACGATTATAAGTTCTAGTACACGCACTACCACTAGCACTACTACGAGAAGCGGAGGCGCACGGGCCGGTGGCGTCAACTGTAGCGACGAAATGCGAGCGTAGTAAAGCCTTTAGTTAGCCGGACACCCAGTCTCAGGTGCCCATTAAGCAAAGGTAGACTTATTGCAGCTAACAAACGACGGTAGTCGCAATGGCGTCGCAGCCGGTGGAGACTCAGAACTTAAGCCGAACACCCAGTCTCAGGTGCCCTTTAAGCAAAGTTAGACTTGTGCAGCTCAAGTGAAGTTTGGGTGTTCGGGGCTCTTCTTTTAAACCCTTTCCGGGCCGTAAACCTACCCCCAGTCTTGCGCAGTGGGGTTGGTAGTGGGGCGTCGAGGTAACACCATAGCAGTTTTTTCGGCGACACCGCCATTTTTAAAGCAAATTTTGCTTTACTCAGTTTTGGAACTTTTGGTATCTTTCTTAGTTCTCTTGGATTTCGACGAGGACGTCGCCTAAGCCTTAAAACAGACTATTGATACTCGTTGTCGACGCTTGGATTTCCTGCTGCTTTTTCAGAGACTATAATATATCAGGAATGTAATCGATTCCTCCAAACAATTCGACATCGTATGGCGCTTGTCTTTGTTCAAAATAAGAAATTGGTAATTTTTGCAGCAATGTCAACGCCCCGTCGGGTTCCTTAAAAAACAACCGTCTTTTAGGGACCACTTCTGGCTTTACTAGCACTAACGTTACTACTAAATATTTTTACAGAGTTGTAACTTGGCACTTTAAAAAACCCGCTTAATTAAAACACCAACTGCCAAATTAAAATCGTGACTTAAAGAAACTGACTTCTAAAAGAGATTTTTTCCCACAGTATTTCAGAATTACGCCGCTCCGTCTTTAACGCCCGACGACGATGTCTTCAAACACTTATCGTTAGTATATTCAAGTAACCATGCCAAAATGGGTCGCGGTGTTTCTTGTAAATCGTCAACGCCCGGATTTAAACAGGGCATCACAAATGGAGCAGCTTGGTATCCGTTAACAGGCGGCATGCAAGATTTCAACTACGTCTGGCACGGATGCATGGAAGTGACTTTAGAAGTGTCTTGCTGTAAATATCCCCCAGCTAACGAACTGCCACGGTATTGGGAAGACAATAAAATGGTACGTAAAATAGCCTACACTACAACACATAACATCGTGAAATTTCAGTCTTTAGTTAAATTTTTATCCGAAGCCCATAGAGGTATCCAAGGTTTTGTGATGGACGATAACGGCAATCCGTTAGAAAAAGTGTCGCTGAAGATTAAATCGCGCGATATCGGTTTCCAAACTACAAAGTACGGCGAATTTTGGAGAATTTTATTGCCGGGAGTATATAAACTTGAGGTCTGTACCACCTACTTACACAAACAATCAAACTAATTTTCTGTCACCAATAGGCTTACGCCGATGGTTACGTTCCACGAGAAATCGAATTTATGGTTGTGAACGATCACCCCACGCTTTTAAACGTAACTCTGTACGTTGCAAAGGTAAGGTTGTGGCTTTAAGGTTTTTGTAATATAGTCGAGGGCAGGAACCTTAATCAATACGTTTATTGATCAAAGATCCTGTTCCTCAAAACACACGATGTATATACGCACTTTTGCAAAAATGTTGTACATCTAACACAAAAAAAAAATCTTCCACCTCATGCATAGTATCGGTGAGCAATGGTTTTTCAGTTGGGGGTAACTTATCCAAAACCCGTGACTTCTCCCTCGAAAAATATCATAGAACAAGCACCTCCACCTCCTGAAGTTGATATAACTTTTCCTCAAGACTAATATGTAGAAAAATTGTTTATATGTTTTGTAAGTATTGTAGATAGCGGTTTAAACGGGGTTCGTCGACCGATTTAATCGAAAAACGTGTTCAATATAATGTTTTTAGCGCAAAGATGGACCTACTTACTACCGTCCACAACAGCAACATCAACCACCTCAGTATCATCAACATTTAGGACCACCCTACGATCAGCAACCGCAAGGTAGTGGCATACTATCTTCGCTTTCGAGCGGCTTCAATAACTTCTTTGGTTCGATATTTGGGTGAATTCGTTGCCGCCGGTTTGTAAGTCCAATGTGCATGATCTCCGAAAGTAATACACAAATTTATTTATTAAAGCTAAAGTAGAAACATACCACTTATATTAAAAAAATTATTTATTTACTTACACAGTTCTAATTTACAAGTACAAAACCACTGTACGATACTTAAATAAAGTAACTTACGACTAATTCGGCGGGCTTAATTCTTTAACCTGTTGGAACGAGGCGACTAAAGCTGTTAACTGAATGCCTTCGTCGGCACCGACTGATAAGCGGTGTTCGATTATTGCCATTTTATCTAACAGCGTAATTATAACATTATGAGGGAATTCGACTGTAAATAAATAAATAAATAAACGGAAGGGAGTTATTAAGTCGAGTATCTCACTTCGATGTACGTATCGATGCACTTCGGTGAGGATATCAGGCAAAGCTAATCCTTTTAGGTTTTGTAGCTGTTTAATGTCTTAAGTTTAGTTAAGAACCATAAACACAAATCAATCGAATAGGTATAGGTAATTCAAAATCTCATGGAATCTGATCACGTGTCAAAGGATACTGTTATAAGTTGTCTTAAAAGTCTCGTTTAATAGCCACTTTATTATATTTTCGATATCGCTCTTTAGTGGGTGACCAACACAAGTGTAAACATTATCTTCGGTTACATTCTTAAAAGCCAACCACGTACTCTGCAGCACGTTCAACACTTTCCTCATATCACCATTTGCAAGAGTCAACAACGCCTGCTTTCCATCTTCAGAAACTACAAGTCTAAACAAGAGTCAAAAACACTCAGTCGACGATAAGATAACTTACTGTTCTTGTTCGATAACGTAATTTAACCTGGGTAAGATTTGGGTCGGTGACAACGGTGCGAACCTAAACCTAGTGCAACGTGATTGTAAAGCTGGGATGATTTTGCTCAAGTAATTGCATATGATACAAAACCGAACGTTTTCGGTGTATTTTTCGATAACTGAAACAAAACGTGATGACATTACGTCCTAAAACGAACCTAATTGTGGTGAAATAAACAAAACTTATACAAAACTTTTATTAAACGAAAAAATAGATACAAGTCATTGGATTGAACAAACTGTGGTAGATGGCTTGTGTTTGGGCCTATGCTTAACTTTTGATCTTTTATCAATAGCAGTTGGTGGTATTAATCGAGCCTTAACAACTGGCTGTTGATGCTCTTTTTCTACTTTTGATAAACGAACGCCTAGGTATTTAGCCACCAGTTCCATGACGCTAGTATTCAGCTAAAAGCTTGTGTTAACACTACTGAATATGTAACGAACAAACTTACAAATTCGCCAGTTCTGGCGGACACTGAACAATGTTGCATGTTGTACTGCCTGACAAATTGCTGCGTTTTATCCATGCGGATGGAGCGCTGGTGCTCTAAATCGCCTGAAACGTTTAGTTGTTAAATTAAGTTATGAAAACCGCTCAACTTACACTTGTTTCCAAAAATCGCACTTATAGCCGGTTTCGTTATAAAATTTGATACAGACTCTATCCATAGTGGAAGAGAATCAAACGAAGGCGCATTGGTTATATCGTAAACGAATATTATAATCTGTAACGTGTCTAAAATGAAAGATGGGTAAGACAATATCTATTATAGTGCTAAGCAATGCATCAAACAAAAATATATAGTTTCCAATCCAGCTTGACCCAAATCATTAAAAGAACTTCTTCATAAAGAAAGACAGATTTAGTTTTGAGTTCTTCCACTTCAACTTTCTAAATTCTTTGGCCCATATATTTTCTGTGTGTCGTTTATGTGTGCAAATACGGTTTTCTATTGTGAAAAATTGTTGTAATGCCTCAGAAAACTAGAGTAGAACCCAAACCTAATACTTTCTAACTGGCATTAGAGTAAAAAAATACCTCTAACAACAGGTGCGGAAGCAACAGAATGAAGCTGCAAAATCCTTTCTCGCACTTGATCAAAAAAAAAAAACAACCGCTTAGCCCAATCAAAATTTTAGAAA
Source organism: Aquatica leii (assembly GCA_035610365.1). Lineage (NCBI taxonomy): Eukaryota > Metazoa > Arthropoda > Insecta > Coleoptera > Lampyridae > Aquatica > Aquatica leii. Next base: position 5,398,504 of record CM069437.1, read on the forward strand.
ATACAAGCAAAAAAAGCATATGAAGTAATAACCTTTGTTTATAGGTAAAATCCATCCACAGTAGCGGTTACAAAGCTTTTAGACTCATTTAGAGCCTCGGGAGCATATACAATTTAAAGCTCTTCCTCCCATACGAACACATCTGGGTCCCTGTGGATGCGGGGCCCGGGCGTGCGCTCAATGCGTCCGTACTATAAAACAACACTGTGTCAGCAGTCTAAGACTGCCATATGAATTCGAAACAATCGTGAAGCGAACCTGACTGCTTTTTGTTCAAAGTTTCAGTGTTTGCAAAAGTGTACTCAGCTTTAAGAGAGTCGTTATATTCGACATGCGACATATTCCTTGCTCCATTCTAATGAAAGTTCTTCTGCGCTTTGACCCTCGGGACAGAGCTAACGGTCACTGGATTCTGGAAGTCCCACCAGAAGTCCGAAAATTCCTTTTGGCATCACGTCGCGTTTACGTCGCCTGGAATGCGTGTAGGGTCAATGACCATATCCGTGTTACGCGTTGCTTTAATTGTCAGAAGTTTGGCCATAATTCAAACGACTGTAAACGTGAAATACAGTGTGGTCATTGTGCTAAAAACCACGAAACCAAGACATGCCCTAAATCGGAGCGAGACCCTTCATGCGCAAACTGCGTTCGTTTTGGCCATAAAGGTGAAGTCATTAGACATAGAGCCTCATCCAATACCTGGCCAACATATATGAAACAGCTCGACACACTAATTATAGAAAATAAGGACACTCAATTAAGGTTTGCGCAAGTGAATCTTAGCAATTCACGAGTTGCGACTTTTGAAGCTATGAGTTTTTCCTCCGACAATACCATAGACATCTTACTGACACAAGAACCATACGTGTTTACTCCTGGTTCAGGGTATCAACTAGCTGGTGCGGCTGCACCCTTTAACATGATTTCTGCATCCTCTTCTATGCGGTACTACTTGGCAATTGTTTTTAATAGTTCAAAGCCCGTCGGAGTAGTTACACTCAGTCATTTAACGAATAACTGTACAGTAGTATCTATGATTAGGATTGGAAATATCTCCTTGGCAATCGTCGGCATTTATTGGTGGCCGAGTGAGGATGTACGCATTAATCTCCAACACCTCGATAAAATTCTTGTTGAACTAAGAGACGTTTCTATCATCATAGAAAGTAACTTCAATTCGAAATCGCTGCTTTGGCACTCCCCGGTGACCGACGAGCGCCGACAATGCGTGGAGAATCTCGTGGTTCAACGATACCTCTGCGTTGTCAACGAACCTCACCAACCTTTCACCTTCTCTAGTCACTTAGGCTCGACAAACATCGACGTCACTTTGGCGCCCCCTTCTGTTGCCAGAAAAATCCTAAACTGGCGTGTTGTTCCAGAAGTTATTGAATGCGACCACCGACTGATACGGCTTGAGTGAACCGTCAAAGCCCCCCATCTAGAACATATCTATAAGAGAATCCTTGAGTATAAACGCATAGATCCCGTTCGCCCAAATATGTCAATCGCAAGTTCTATTCCTGCTTATCTTTCACGTGGTGCTTGTGCCACAATCCTAGATCTGTAGACATGTACATGTGAAGCCTTCAGGGAGGTTCTGATGAAGGCGGCAAGACAACCAGTAAAATGGTTAAGATATTACAAATAAACGTAAATAGAAGTAGGACGGCAACAAATATGGCGGAGGCCTACGCAGCCAGAAAAAGCTGCCATTTTATAGCTATCAGCGAACCGAACGTCAAAATTAGGCCAAGGCAAAGCTGTTACTCCAACAAAAGCAAGTCCGTAGCTATATTAAATTCTAGTCAGGCTAATACTGTGATAAACTTTGTTAGTGGAAATTGTTTTGTTAGTGTAGAAACTAAAGTGTTTGTTTTATACTCGGTATATGTGAGCCCAAACTGTAGTCTGGAAGAGTTTGGAAAATGTCTCAACGAGCTCAGCGAGGCCCTAAGAAAGAACAATAAAAATAAAGAACGAATGGTGTGTGGAGACTTCAATGCTAAACACTCCTGCTGGGGGGGGGGGAACAAGAGAAATGCCAGGGGATACCTATTACTAGAGTTTGCCAATTCAGCGGATCTGAATATAATCAACGACGGGGTAGCTCCCACATTAGTGAGGAAAAACGGAGTATCATATATAGATGTCACCATGGTATCTGGAGGACTGGCAACCTTGAGACGGTCCTGGCAGGTGCAAGATGACAAGACATATAGCGACCATAGGTACGTCACGTTCGAAATGGAAGGAGGGAAAGAAAAACCCCTGGGTGAGAGGAAGCATTGCTCCAGCCAAGCTAGTGGAGTATTTCGACACACTGCTCTAATGTAGCAGGGGAACACGATAAAATTCGGAAGTGCGGAAAAAACCTGTACCAGGCATATATAAACTCCCAAAGTTAAGGGCTACACACAGAGTAAACCGCCTTACTGGTGGAACAATAACATTCAAAGCCTAATAAAAGATACCAGACGCAGGAAAAGACAATATCAGAGAATCATCGGCAACCAAGAGCTAAGAGAGGAACTGAAAAGCAGGTACGCGATGGCAAAAAAGAAACTAAAAACCACCATAATAAGAGAAAAAGAAAATAAGTGGAAGGAGCTGTGCGACAAGCTAGAATGCGATATCTTTGGAGACGCCTATAGAATTATACGAGCCCAGCTAAAATACACAAACCCGAAGACATCCATAAGCAACGATAGAAGGAAAGAAGTAATCAGGGAACTCTTCATAGAGAGGGACCTGACAACATACGAACCTAGTGCAAACATGGCCGTGGGGGGACGAGAATGCCCATCCATCACCACGCAAAAGCTGTTCAACGCAGTTAACAAACTCAAAGCCGGTAAGGCACCTGGCCCAGATGGCATACTACCAGAAGTTGTAAAGGCAGTGGGAAAGGCGCGCCCTGAATACCTCAGGGAACTGTTAAACTCATGCTTACAAAGGAATGAGTTCCCGGCGGAGTGGAAAATAGCAAAGCTAATTTTAATAGAAAACCCCAGGAAAGAAGCGCAGGAACAAGCGAGCTATCTGCCAATCTGTCTGATAAGCGTAGTGGGGAAGCTCTATGAAAATATAATAAATGACAGGTTGCGAGAAGAAATAGAAAGCAAGGGAGGTTTCAATAAAAACCAGTATGGATTTAGGAAAGGAAGCAGTACTGTGCACGCGATGGAACGAATACTGGATCTAGCGAACAAACATAAGAAGGATGGTAAAGGGTAGTGCTCCCTGGTATTGCTGGATGTCCGAAATGCGTTCAACACAGCCGCCTAGGATATAATCAACGAAAAAGCCATCAGGAAGGGTATTTCTGCATACATGAGGAAGATCATTAAGGCCTATTTGTCCAAAAGGAAGATAAAAATAGGCAAGGAGAACAGCATCGAAGTAGCAGCAAGGGTACCTCAGGGCTCCGTACTGGGACTCACCTTGTGGAACCTCTTATATGACGATGTTATGGCCATAAACGTAGAAGAACACGTGGACATACCATGCTACGCGGATGTCCTCGCAATTATGGCAGCCTCAAAGGAAGCGTTGGGGATAAAATTAAAGACGGAAGACGCCCTCCACGCAGTAAACATATGAATGAAGGAAAATAAACTGGAGCTAGCACTGAGGAAAACCACCGCCATTATCTTCAATCTATCAAGAAAAGCTAAGAATATCACCTTCGAAATGGACGGACATACCATAAAACCAAGCCCAACAGTGGGGTCACGTTCGATTATAGGCTCACGTTTGCGAGACATGTAGATAAGGTTACGGAGAAAGCCTGCAGAACAATGAAAGCCCTAAGCGTAATCTTACCAAACGTTAGGAGACCCGGGGCCAAGCAGAGATGGGTATTGCAGAAAGCGATGCAATCGATCGTCTTGTATGCGGCCCCAGTCTGGCACGAAGCCATGAAAATCAGCAGGGCCAGAGAACTGATAATTAGATGCCAGAGAACGATGGCCGTAAAGAAGTGCAGCGCCTACAGAACGGCCACGACCGCTGCTATCTTAGTAATAGGGGGACTGTGCCCGATGGACCTTATGATACAGGAGAGGGCAGAGATCCAGGAAGAAGGTAGAAAAAATCCGACGCAGGAAAGACAGGAGATCGTAACCAGGATAAGGGAGCGCACGGTAAATAGGTGGCAGGACGAGTGCAGCAGAGGCACTGTGGCAAGATGGACAGCCCGTTTGATACATCAAGCCGTGGATCACGAAGAAACACAGAAGACCAAATTATAATATGAGACAGGTTCTGACAGGGCACGGGTGCTTCGGCTCATACCTCAAGAGGATAGGAAAACAGCGCTCAAGGAAATGCTGGTTCTGCGAAGAACAAGACGGACCAGAACACACAATGTTTAAGTGTAGAAGGTGGGAAAGACTTCGCACCAGAGCAGAAATCAAAGTGAGCGAGAAGCTAACGCCAGGAAACATCACCGTCATTAGTAAGTTGACCAAGATGATCCCCGATTCTTGCCAACGTAGCATAAACCGCATACGCATAAGCTCTAGAGCCGGTGTACCTTGGTGAAGCCCCAAGTTAGACAGGTTAAAGCGAGCGGTGCGTTGTTTACGAAAACACAACCAAAAACTCCCAGCAGACTTAAAACCTCAATAGCTTGCCTCTTACAAGGCCGCGCTTCACCGGTACAAACTGGCAGTGAAGACAGCTAAGTATACCTCCTGGCAAAGATTCGTTGAAAAAAGCTTGGCGACGAGCCCGTGGGGGTTAATTTACAGGTTGTCCTCTCGTAAGTTCTTGTCGATCCAACCGTGCTCCAATGTCCGAGACGGTGACAGATACACTATCTCAGAATACGAGACGAATAAAGCTATTGTTTGCTCTGTTTTCAGACGAAGATCCGACGACAAATAGTCCTTTGCATACTCAAATAAAATCCCGCGCTGATTTGCAAATAAGATCCCAATAGGGCTGGGTGGTCACTAGCGACGATGTAGCAGCGGTGGCTAGGAAAATTCCTAAAAACAAAGCTCTAGGATCTGACAGAATACATTATAATATCTTACGTGCAATTGTACAAGATTCCCTCTTTTCTACGATCGTTGATTTGTTCAATTCATGCATTAAATGTAGTTATTTTCCTGCCAGTTAGAAAGCTGATAAACTCATGACGATCCTCAAACCTGGGAAGAAGGATCACGTAAATCCCAACTCGTACCGTCCGATAACTCTGTTATCAGAACTTGCAAACTTTTTGAACGTGTGCTTCTCAAAAAGATTCATGACGACATTCCTCCACAAATTCTTTTCCATCCCAGTCAATATGGCTTCGTTCCAGTCAAAACGACACTGACATATCAGGAGCGTTCAACAATCTATGGTGGCCCTCAATAATAAAAACTCTCGTCGTTAAGACGATACCTGCTGGTACTACGCGCGTCATTCGTAGTTATTTATCGAACAGATCGAACGTATCCCGTTCGATTTATGCCAAACGACTGACGAAGGGGTGTCCACAAGGCTCAGTTTCGGGCTGACCTTGTAAAATCTGGTTGTAAACGACTTGCTTAGGACAGAACTACCAGCAGACTGCGACATTTTCGCATACGCGACGATATCACTGTCACGGTGTTTTAGACGAGACTTAGAGGCAAAATCCACGTGCAATCATAGCACGCACAAATACTTAGCCCATCCTACTAGTCTTGTATGTATATAACATTTCCTTCTTAACCTATCCCTCTTGTTGAAAACTTGTACCTAGCAAGTTCGGGTGGCATGGTGGGTTCACTTCCTCCTCCTTGCTCCATCGCACCCAAAAAATTTTATGCGCGGATTGAATGGCTCGAAATATTAAAAGAGCAGGAATTAAAGTGTAGTAATGTTCAGGTACAGCCGTTAGAGTGCGCCCAATAAGAAAATGAGCAGGGTCGAAGCACTCAAATCGTTAAAATCTCGAGATAAAGAAGTTAACGACCGAGACATTAAAATCAATTTGCAGGCAACTTTTTTTAGGTGGTGTTTGACTGATTTGACACCGGCTTCCCACGACCCATCAAAGTGTGGAGTGTGAGGCAGGATAAAATGCTAAGATATTGCTTCGCCAGCGTTCGCTTCAAAAATCGCTGAAGTGAGATATTCACCAAGTTCCTTTAAGTCAGAATTTGCTCCAACAAAACTGGTATCATTGTCCGAATGTATTTGGACGGCTTACCTCTGAGAGCAACAAATCTTCGTAGAGCCACTAAAAACGATTCCGTAGACAAAGTATTGATTAATTCAAGATGAACTGTAATCCAATATTGTTCCCGGACAAATGGCAAGAAGTAACTGAGGGCCAAGGTGATGATGTTGCAAGTGAGTGCATCTCACAATGAGAACCAAGATGATTGTTAGAAATTATAACAAGTTGCATCTTGTTAAAGGTATAGTTTGAATTCTGTAACCTGCCTCTGACACGAATGATGCCACTCGAGTCTAAGAACGAATACAAATTGCCAATAGAATCTGACGGTTTAGGGTTCCGATTACAATTGAATTCGCTTTAAGAGATTTTCTTTGGCGGTTTTAACTTTGGAAGAACTGATGCAATTGAAGATGAATTTGCAGAAGACCATTGAAATTCATCGTATTGCAACCAAAGAGAGGGATCAATTAGGTGCCGTGGAAAGAAACCCCTACAGAACAAATTTGCTGAATTGAATTTCTTCGGAACATGGCGCCAAATACAACTGGAAGTCACTTCCTGAATGTCAGCAATTCGATTCCAAACAAAAGTTTTCGTTAGATTGGGAAAAAAGGGCGTGTTCAACCAATCCACAAAATATGAACACAAACAAAAAACTTCAAAAGCAAGGTAGCAACCTACAGATCTAACTATGGAATGGTAAGTGGTTCAAATGGCTAAACCTCGGATTTAGCACACAATGATCAAATATGAACCGCGTCTACATTATCGAAAGACTTCAAATAAATGCATTCTCCATATACATATCGAGGTATCTCAAAATCCATCTGTCTGTACCACTTACCAACACAAACAATCAAACTAATTTTCTGTCACAAATAGGCTTACGCCGATGGTTACGTTCCACGAGAAATCGAATTTATGGTTATGAACGATCACCCCACGCGTTTAAACGTAACTCTATACGTTGCAAAGGTAAGGTTGTGGCTCTAAGGTTTTGGTAATATAGTCCAAGGCAGGAACCTTAATCAATATGTTTATTGATCAAAGATCCTGCTCCTCAAAATACACGATGTATATACGCACTTTTGCAAAAATGTTGTACATCTAACAATCAAAAAAAAAAAATCTTCCACCTCATGCATAGTATCGGTGAGCAATGGTTTTTCAGTTGGGGGTAACTTATCCAAAACCTGTGACTTCTCCCTCGAAAAATATCATAGAACAAGCACCTCCACCTCCTGAAGTTGATATAACTTTTCCTCAAGACTAATATGTAGAAAAATTGTTTATATGTTTTGTAAGTATTGTAGATAGAGGTTTAAACGGGGTTCCTCGACCGATTTAATCGAAAAACGTGTTCAATATAATATTTTTAGCGCAAAGATGGACCTACTTATCATCAACATTTAGGACCACCCTACGATCGAGCGGCTTCAATAACTTCTTTGGTTCGATATTTGGGTGAATTCGTTGCCGCCGGTTTGTAAGTCCAATGTGCATGATCTCCGAAAGTAATACAAAAATTTATTTATTAAAGCTAAAGTAGAAACATACCACTTATATTAAAAAAATTATTTATTTACTTACACAGTTCTAATTTACAAGTACAAAACACTGTACGATACTTAAATAAAGTAACTTACGACTAATTCGGCGGGCTTAATTCTTTAACCTGTTGGAACGAGGCGACTAAAGCTGTTAACTGAATGCCTTCGTCGGCACCGACTGATAAGCGGTGTTCGATTATTGCCATTTTATCTAACAGCGTAATTATAACATTATGAGGGAATTCGACTGTAAATAAATAAATAAATAAATAAACAGACTTAAGTCAAATATTTTACTTCGATGTACGTATCGATGCACTTCGGTGAGGATATCAGGCAAAGCTAATCCTTTTAGGTTTTGTAGCTGTTTAATGTCTTAAGTTTAGTTAAGAACCATAAACACAAATCAATCGAATAGGTATAGGTAATTCAAAATCTCATGGAATGTGAGCAGGTGTAAAAGGATACTGTTATAAGTTGTCTTAAAAGTCTCGTTTAAAAGCCACTTTATTATATTTTCTATATCGCTCTTTAGTGGATGACCAACACAAGTGTAAACATTATCTTCGGTTACATTCTTAAAAGCCAACCACGTACTCTGCAGCACGTTCAACACTTTCCTCATATCACCATTTGCAAGAGTCAACAACGCCTGCTTTCCATCTTCAGAAACTACAAGTCTAAACAAGAGTCAAAAACACTCAGTCGACGATAAGATAACTTACTGTTCTTGTTCGATAACGTAATTTAACCTGGGTAAGATTTGGGTCGGTGACAACGGTGCGAACCTAAACCTAGTGCAACGTGATTGTAAAGCTGGGATGATTTTGCTCAAGTAATTGCATATGATACAAAACCGAACGTTTTCGGTGTATTTTTCGATAACTGAAACAAAACGTGATGACATTACGTCCTAAAACGAACCTAATTGTGGTGAAATAAACAAAACTTATACAAAACTTTTATTAAACGAAAAAATAGATACAAGTCATTGGATTGAACAAACTGTGGTAGACGGCTTGTGTTTGGGCCTATGCTTAACTTTTGATCTTTTATCAATAGCAGTTGGTGGTATTAATCGAGCCTTAACAACTGGCTGTTGATGCTCTTTTTCTACTTTTGATAAACGAACGCCTAGGTATTTAGCCACCAGTTCCATGACGCTAGTATTCAGCTAAAAGCTTGTGTTAACACTACTGAATATGTAACGAACAAACTTACAAATTCGCCAGTTCTGGCGGACACTGAACAATGTTGCATGTTGTACTGCCTGACAAATTGCAGCGTTTTATCCATGCGGATGGAGCGCTGGTGCTCTAAATCGCCTAAAACATTTAGTTGTGATATTAAGCTATTAAAACCGCTGAACTTACATTTGTTTCCAAAAATCGCACTTATAGCCGGTTTCGTTATAAAATTTGATACAGACTCTATCCATAGTGGAAGAGAATCAAACGAAGGCGCATTGGTTATATCGTAAACGAATATTATAATCTGTAACGTGTCTAAAATGAAAGATGGGTAAGACAATATCTATTATAGTGCTAAGCAATGCAACAAAACAAAAGAATTAAAAAAAAATTATAGTTTCCAATCCAGCTTGGCCCAAATCATTTAAAGAACTTCTTCATAAACAAAGACAGATTTAGTTTTGAGTTCTTCCACTTCAACTTTCTAAATTCTTTGGCCCATATATTTTCTGTGTGTCGTTTATGTGTGCAAATACGGTTTTCTATTGTGAAGAATTGTTGTAATGCCTCAGAAAACTAGAGTAGAACCCAAACCTAATACTTTCTAACTGGCATTAAGGTAAAAGAAAATAACTAACAACAGGTGCGGAAGCGACAGAGTGAACCTGCAAACTCGTTTCTCGCAGTTGACCAAAAAAACAGCCGCTTCACCCAATCAAAATTTTAGAAAATACAACCTTTGTTTATAGGTAAAATCCATAACAAAACCAACCAATAAGAACCAGTCAGCCAGCACAGTAGCGGTTCCAAAGCTTTTAGGGCCTCGGGCGCATATACAATTTGAAGCTCATCCTCCCATATGAACACATCTGGGCCCCTGTGGATGCGGGGCCCAGGCGTGCGATCAATGCGTCCGTACTATAAAACGACACTGTGTCAGCAGTCTAAGACTGCCATATGAATTCGAAACAATCGTGAAGCGAACCTGACTGCTTTTTGTTCAAAGTTTCAGTGTTTGCAAAAGTGTACTCAGCCTTAAGAGATTCGTTATATTCGACATGCGACATATTCCTTGCTCCATTCTAATGAAAGTTCTTCTCCGCTTTGACCCTCGGGACAGAGCTAATGGTCACTGGATTCTGGAAGTCCCACCAGAAGTCCGAAAATTACTTTTGGAATCACGTCGCGTTTACGTCGCCTGGAATGCGTGTAGGGGGTCAATGACCATATCCGTGTTACGCGCTGCTTTAATTGTCAGAAGTTTGGCCATAATTCGAACGACTGTAAACGTGAAATACAGTGCGGCCATTGTACTATTAAAAGACGAAACCAAGACATGCCCTAAAACGAAGCGAGACCCTTCATGCGCAAACTGCGTTCGTTTTGGCCATAAAGGTAAAGTCATTAGACATAGAGCCTCATCCAACAGCTGGCCAGCATATATGAAACAGCTCGACACACTAATTATGGAAAATAAGGACACTCAATTAACTTTGAGATTTACTGAGACAAGAACCATACGTGTTTAGTTCTGGTTCAGAGTACAAGCTCGCTGGTGCAGCTGCATCCTTCAACAAGATTTCCGCATCTCTTCTATGCGGTACTACTTGGCAATTGTTTTTAATAGTTCAAAGCCCGTCGGAGTAGTTACACTCAGTCATTTAACGAATAACTGCACAGTAGTATCTATGATTAGGATTGGAAATATCTCCTTGGCAATCGTCGGCGTTTATTGGTCGCCGAGTGAGAATGTACGCATTAATCTCCAAGACCTCGATAAAATTCTTGTTGAACTAACAGATGTTCCCATCATCATTGAAAGTGACTTCAATTTGAAATCGCTGCTTTGGCACTCCCCGGTGACCGACGAGCGCCGACATTGCGTGGAGAACCTCGTGGTTCAACGATACCTCTGCGTTGTCAACGAACCTCACCAACGTTTCACGTTCTCTAGTCACTTAGGCTCGACAAACATCGACGTCACTTTGGCGCCCCCTTCTGTTGCCAGAAAAAGTTGTTCCAGAAGTTATTGAATGACACGGTTTGAGTAAACCGTCGAAGCCCCCCATCTAGAACCTATCTATAAGAGAATCCTTGAGTATAAACGCATAGATCCCGTTCGCCTAAATATGTCAATCGCAAGTTTTATTCCTGCTTATCTTTCACGTGGTGCTTGTGCCACGATCCTAGATCTGTAGACACTATGCAGGCAGCGGCACATGTGAAGCCTTCAGAGAAGCTCTGAAGGCGGCAAGACACAACCAGTAAAATGGCTAACATATTACAAATAAACGTAAATAGAAGTAGGACGGCAACAGATATGGCGGAGGCCTACGTAGCCAGAAAAGGCTGCCATTTTATAGCTATCAGCGAACCGAACGTCAAAATTAGGCCAAGGCGAAGCTATTACTCTAACAATAGCAAGTCCGTAGCTATAGTAAATTCTAGTCAGGCTAATACTGTGATAAGCTTTGTTAGTGAAAATTGTTTTGTTAGTGTAGAAACTGAAGTGTTTGTTATATACTCGGTATATGTGAGCCCAAACTGTAGTCTGGAAGAGTTTGGAAAATGTCTCAACGAGCTCGGCGAGGCCCTAAGAAAGAACAATGAAAATAAAGAACGGATCGTGTGTGGAGACTTCAATGCTAAACACTCCTGCTGGGGGGGAAACAAGACAAATGCTAGGGGATACCTATTACTCGAGTTTGCCAATTCAGCGGATCTGAATTTAATCAACGACGGGGTAGCTCCCACATTAGTGAGGAAAAACGGAGTATCATATATAGATGTCACCATGGTATCTGGAGGACTGGCAACCTTGAGACGGTCCTGGCAGGTGCAAGATGACGAGACATATAGCGACCATAAGTACGTCACGTTTGAAATGGAAGGAGGGAAAGAGAGGAGAGGAAGCATTGCTCCAGCCAAGCTAGTGGAGTATTTCGACACACTGTTCTAATGTAGCAGGGAAACACGATAAAATTCGGAAGTGCGGAAAAAACCTGTACCAGGCATATATAAACTCCCAAAGTTAAGGGGGACACACAGGGTAAACCGCCTTACTGGTGGAACGATAACATTCAAAGCCTAATAAAAGATACCAGAAGCAGGAAAAGACAATATCAGAGAATCATCGGCAACCAAGAGCTAAGAGAGGAACTGAAAATCAGGTACGCGATTGCAAAAAAGAAACTAAAAACACCATAATAAGAGAAAAAGAAAATAAGTGGAAGGAGCTGTGCGACAAGCTAGAATACGATATCTTTGGAGACGCCTATAGAATTATACGAGCCCAGCTAAAATACACAAACCCGAAGACATCCATAAGCAACGATAGAAGAAAAGAAGTAATCAGGGAACTGTTCATAGAGAGGGACCTGACAACATACGAACCTAGTGCGAACATGGCCGCGGGAGGGCGAGAATGCCCATCCATCAAAACGCAAGAGCTGCTCAACGCAGTTAACAAACTCAAAGCCGGTAAGACACCTGTCCCAGATGGTATACTGCCAGAAGTTGTAAAGGCAGTGGGGAAGGCGCGCCCTGAATACCCCAGGGAACTGTTAAACCCATGCTTACAAAGGAATGAGTTCCCGGCGGAGTGGAAAATAGCAAAGCTAATTTTAATAGAAAAACCCAAGAAAGAAGCCCAGGAACAAGCGAGCTACCGGCCGATCTGTCTGATAAGCGTAATGGGGAAGCTCTATGAAAATATAATAAATGACAGGTTGCGGGAAGAAATAGAAGGCAAGGGAAGTTTCCATAAAAACCAGTATGGATTTAGGAAAGGAAGCAGTACGGTGCACGCGATGGAACGAATACAAGATCTAGCGAACAAACATAAGAAGGATGGTAGGGGGTGGTGCTCCCTGGTATTGCTGGATGTCCGAAATGCGTTCAACACAGCCGACTGGGATATAATCAACGAAAAAGCCATCAGGAAGGGTATTTCTGCATACATGAGGAACATCATTAAGGCTATTTGTCCAAAAGGAAGATAAAAATAGGCAAGGAGCAGCAAGGGTACCTCAGGGCTCCGTACTGGGACTCACCTTGTGGAACCTCTTATATGACGATGTTATGGCCATAAACGTAGAAGAACACGTGGACATACCATGCTACGCGGATGACCTCGCAATTATGGCAGCCTCAAAGAAAGCGTTGGGGATAAAATTAAAGACGAAAGACGCCCTCCACGCAGTCAACATATGGATGAAGGAAAGTAAACTGGAGCTAGCACCGAGGAAAACCACCGCCATTATCTTCCTTCTATCAAGAAAAGCTAAGGATATCACCTTCGAAATGGACGGACATACCATAAGACCAAACCCAACGGTGGAGTACCTCGGGGTTACGTTCGATTATAGGCTCACGTTTGCGAGACATGTAGATAAGGTTGCGGAGAAAGCCTGCAAAACAATGAAAGCCCTAAACGTAATCTTACCAAACGTTAGGGGACCCGAGGCCAAGCAGAGATGGGAATTGCAGAACGCGATGCAATCGATCGTCTTGTATGCGGCGCCAGTCAGGCACGAAGCCATGGAAATCAGCAGGGCCAAAGAACGATGGCCGTAAAGAAGTGCAGCGCCCACAGAACGGCCTCGACCGCTGCTATCTTAGTAATAGGGGGACTGTGCCCGATAGACCTTATGATACAGGAGAGGGCGGAGATCCAGGAAGAAGGTAGAAAAAATCCGACGCAGGAAAGACAGGAGATCGTAACCAGGATAAGGGAGCGCACAGTATAGGTGGCAGAACGAGTGGAGCAGAGGCACTTTGGCAAGATGGGCAGCCCGTTTGATACCCGACATCAAGCCGTGGATCACGAGGAAACACGGAATAACAAATTATAATATGACACAGGTGACTTCGCACCAGAGCAGAAATCGAAGTGCGCGAGAAGCTAACGCCAGGAAACATCATAAGAATTATGATAAAGAAGGAGAATAACTGGAAGATAATAGAGATGCTGATAAACAAGATTATGAGCAGCAAAGAAAAGTATGAGAAAGGGAGAAAATGAATGAAAGGCAGAAAAGATCCGGTGCGAATAAAGTTATACTCCTTTTTAGGGTGGTCCCGTTCGTACCAAAAAAAAAATCTGTAGACACCGTCATTAGTAAGTTGACCAAGATGATCCTCGATTCTTGCTAACGTAGCATAAACCGCATACGCATAAGTTCTAGAGCCGGTGTACCGTGGTGGAGTCCCAAGTTAGACAGGTTAAAGCGAGTGGTACGTTGTTTACGAAAACACAACCAAAAACTCCCAGCAAACTTAAAACCTTAATAGCTTGCCTCTTACAAGGCCGCGCTTCACCGGTACAAACTGGCAGTGAAGACAACAAAGTATAGCTCCTGGCAAAGATTCGTTGAAAAAAGCTTGGCGACGAGGCCGTGGGGGTTAGTAAGTTCTTGTCGATCCAACCGTGCTCGAATGTCCGAGACGGTGACAGATACACTATCTCTGAATACGAGACGAATAAAGCTATTGTTTGCTGTTTTCAGACGACGATCCGAAGACAGATGTCCTTTGCATACTCAAATAAGATCCCGCACTGATTTGCAAATAAGATCCCAACAGGATTGGGTGGTCACTAGCGACGATGTAGCAGCAGTGGCTAGTAGGATTTCTAAAAACAAGGCTCCCGGACCTGACGGAATACACTCTAATGTCTTACGTGTAATTGTACCAGATTCTCTCTCTTTTACGATCGTTTATTTGTTCAATCCATGCATTAAATGTAGTTATTTTCCTGCCAGTTAGAAAGCTGATCGACTCATGACCATTCTCAAGCCTGGGAAGAAGGATCTCGTAAATCCCAACTCGTACCGTCCGATAACTCTGTTATCAGAACTTGGCAAACTTTTTGAACGTGTGCTTCTCAAAAAGATTTATGACGACATTCCTCCACAAATTCTTTTCCATCCCAGACAATATGGCTTCGTTCCAGGCAAAACGACGCTGACATATCAGAAGCGTTCAACAATGTATGGTGGCCTTTAATAATAAAAGCTCTCGTCGTCAAGACGATACCTGCTGGTACCACGCGCATCATTCGTAGTTATTTATCGAACAGATCGAACGTATCCCGTTCGGTTTATGCCAAACGACTGACGAAGGGGTGTCCACAAGGCTCAGTTTCGGGCTGACCTTGTGGAATCTGGTTGTAAACGACTTGCTTAGGACAGAACTAACAGCAGACTGCGACATTTTCGCATACGCGGACGATATCACCGTCACGGTGTCCGCAATTTCTAGATGAGACTTAGAGGCATAATCCACGTGCTCTCATAGCACGCACAAATACTTAGCCCATCCTACTAGTCTTGTATCTATCCTATCTACTCGCAACATTTCCTTCTTAACCTATCCCTCTTGTGGCGAACTTGTACCTAGCAAGTTCGGGTGGCATGGTGGGTCCACTTCCTCCTCCTTGCTCCATCGCTCCCAAAAAGTTTTATGCGCGGATTGAATGGCTCGAAATATTAAAAGAGCAGGAATTAAAGTGTAGTAATGTTCAGGTACAGCCGTTAGAGTGCGCCCAATAAGAAAATGAGCAGGGTCGAAGCACTCAAATCGTTAAAATCTCGAGATAAAGAAGTTAACGGCCGAGACATTAAAATCAATTTGCAAGCAACTCTCTTTAGGTGGTGTTTCACTGATTTGGCACCGGCTTCCCACGACCCATCAAAGTGTGGAGTGTGAGGGAAGATAAAATGCTAAGATATTTCTTCGGCAGTGTTTGCTTCAAAAATCGCTGAAGTGAGATATTCACCAAGTTCCTTTAAGTCAGAATTTGCTCCAACAAAATTGGTACCATTGTCTGAATGTATTTGGACGGCTTACCCCTGAGAGCAACGAATCTTCATAGCCACTAAAAACGATTCCGTAGACAAAGTAGTGACCAATTCAAGATGAATTGTAATCCAATATTGTTCCCGGACAAATGGCAAGAAGTAACTGAGGTCTAAGGTGATGATGTTGCAAGTGAGTGGATCTCACAATGAGAATCAAGATGATTGTTGGAAATTAAAACAGGATGCATCTTGTTAAAGTTATAGTTTGAATTTTGTAACCTCTGCCACTCGAGTTTAAGAACGAATACAAATTGCCAATAGTACCTGACGGTTTAGGGTTCCAAATACAATTGAATTCGCTTTAAGAGATTTTCTTTGGCGGTTTTAACTTTGGAAGAACTGATGCAATTGAAGATGAATTTGCAGAAGACCATTGAAATTCATCGTATTGCAACCAAAGAGAAGAATCAATTAGGTGCCGTGGAAAGAAACACCTAGAGAACAAATTTGCTGAATTGAATTTCTTCGGAAAATGGCGCCAAATACAACTGGAAGTCACGTTCTGAATGTAGGCAATTCGATTGCAAACAAAAGTTTTCGTTAGATTGGGAAAAAAGGGCGTGTTCAACCAATCCATAAAATATGAACACAAACAAAAAACTTCAAAAGCAAGGTAGCAACCTATAGATCTAACTATGGAATAGTAAGTGGTTCAAATGGCTAAACCTCGGATTTAGCACACAATAATCAAATATGAACCGCGTCTACATTATCGAAAGACTTCAAATAAATGCATTCTCCATATACATATCGAGGTATCTCAAAATCCATCTGTCTGTACCACTTACCAACACAAACAAACAAACTAATTTTCTGTCACCAATAGGCTTACGCCGATGGTTACGTTCCACGAGAAATCGAATTTATGGTTGTGAACGATCACCCCACGCGTTTAAACGTAACTTTATACGTTGCAAAGGTAAGGTTGTGGCTCTAAGGTTTTGGTAATATATTCGAAGGCAGGAACCTTAATCAATATGTTTATTGATCAAAGATCCTGCTCCTCAAAATACACGATGTATATACGCACTTTTGCAAAAATGTTGTACATCTAACAATCAAAAAAAAAAAATCTTCCACCTCATGCATAGTATAGGTGAGCAATGGTTTTTCAGTTGGGGGTAACTTATCCAAAACCTGTGACTTCTCCCTCGAAAAATATCATAGAACAAGCACCTCCACCTCCTGAAGTTGATATAACTTTTCCTCAAGACTAATATGTAGAAAAATTGTTTATATGTTTTGTAAGTATTGTAGATAGAGGTTTAAACGGGGTTCCTCAACCGATTTAATCGAAAAACGTGTTCAATATAATATTTTTAGCGCAAAGATGGACCTACTTACTACCGTCCACAACAGCAACATCAACCACCTCAGTATCATCAACATTTAGGACCACCCTACGATCGGGCGGCTTCAATAACTTCTTTGGTTCGATATTTGGGTGAATTAGTTGCCGCCGGTTTGTAAGTCCAATGTGCATGATCTCCGAAAGTAATACAAAAATTTATTTATTAAAGCTAAAGTAGAAACATACCACTTATATTAAAAAAATTATTTATTTACTTACACCGTTCTAATTTACAAATACAAAACCACTGTACGATACTTAAATAAAGTAACTTACGACTAATTCGGCGGACTTAATTCTTTAACCTGTTGAAACGAGGCGACCAAAGCTGTTAACTGAATGCCTTCGTCGGCACCGACTGATAACCGGTGTTCGATTATTGCCATTTTATCTAACAGCGTAATTATAACATTATGAGGGAATTCGACTGTAATAATAAATAAATAAATAAATAAACAGACTTAAGTCAAATATTTTACTTCGATGTACGTATCGATGCACTTCGGTGAGGATATCAGGCAAAGCTAATCCTTTTAGGTTTTGTAGCTGTTTAATGTCTTAAGTTTAGTTAAGAACCATAAACACAAATCAATCGAATAGGTATAGGTAATTCAAAATCTCATGGAATGTGAGCACGTGTAAAAGGATACTGTTATAAGTTGTCTTAAAAGTCTCGTTTAAAAGCCACTTTATTATATTTTCGATATCGCTCTTTAGCGGGTGACCAACACAAGTGTAAACATTATCTTCGGTTACATTCTTGAAAGCCAACCACGTACTCTGCAGCACGTTCAACACTTTCCTCATATCACCATTTGCAAGAGTCAACAACGCCTGCTTTCCATCTTCAGAAACTAAAAGTCTAAACAAGAGTCAAAAACACTCAGTCGACGATAAGATAACTTACTGTTCTTGTTCGATAACGTAATTTAACCTGGGTAAGATTTGGGTCGGTGACAACGGTGCGAACCTAAACCTAGTGCAACGTGATTGTAAAGCTGGGATGATTTTGCTCAAGTAATTGCATATTATACAAAACCGAACGTTTTCGGTGTATTTTTCGATAACTGAAACAAAACGTGATGACATTACGTCGTAAACCAAACCTTATTGTGGTGAAATGAGCAAAACTTATACAAAACTTTTATTAAACGAAAAAATAGATACAAGTCATTGGATTGAACAAACTGTGGTAGACGGCTTGTGTTTGGGCCTATGCTTAACTTTTGATCTTTTATCAATAGCAGTTGGTGGTATTAACCGAGCCTTAACAACTGGCTGTTGATGCTCTTTTTCTACTTTTGATAAACGAACGCCTAGGTATTTAGCCACCAGTTCCATGACGCTAGTATTCAGCTAAAAGCTTGTGTTAACACTGCTTAATATGTAACCAACAAACTTACAAATTCGCCAGTTCTGGCGGACACTGAACAATGTTGCATGTTGTACTGCCTGACAAATTGCAGCGTTTTATCCATGCGGATGGAGCGCTGGTGCTCTAAATCGCCTAAAACATTTAGTTGTGATATTAAGCTATTAAAACCGCTGAACTTACATTTGTTTCCAAAAATCGCACTTATAGCCGGTTTCGTTATAAAATTTGATACAGACTCTATCCATAGTGGAAGAGAATCAAACGAAGGCGCATTGGTTATATCGTAAACGAATATTATAATCTGTAACGTGTCTAAAATGAAAGATGGGTAAGACAATATCTATTATAGTGCTAAGCAATACACCAAACAAAAGAATTTAAAAAAATATATATAGTTTCTAATCCAACTTGACCCAAATCATTTAAAGAACTTCTTCATGAACAAAGACAGATTTAGTTTTGAGTTCTTCCACTTTAACTTTCTAAATTCTTTGGTCCATATATGTTCTATGGGTCGTTTGTGTGCAAATACGGTTTTCTACTGTGAAAAATTGTTGTAATGTCTCAGAAAACTAGAGTAGAACCCAAACCTAATACTTTCTAACTGGCATTAGAGTAAAAGAAAATAACTCTAACAACAGGTGCGGAAGCAACAGACTGAAGCTGCAAAATCCTTTCTCGCACTTGATCAAAAAAAAAAAACAACAGCATATGAAGTAATAACCTTTGTTTATAGGTAAAATCCATCCACAGTAACGGTTCCAAAGCTTTTAGAGCCTCGGGAGCATATACAATTTAAAGTTTTTCCTGCTATACGAAGACGTCCGGGCCCCAGTGGATGCGGAGCCCTGGGCGTGCGCTCGTACTATAAAACAACATTGTGTCAGCGGTCTAAGGCTGCCATATGAATTCGAAACAATCGTGAAGCGAACCTGACTGCTTTTTGCTCAAAATCAGAGGTGTCAAAATAAATGTGTGTACTTATATTCGACATGCAACTTATTCCTTGCTCCATTCAAATGAAAGTTCTTTTCCGCTTTGGCACTCGGGACAGAGCTAACGGTCACTGGATTCTGGAATTCCTTTTGGCATCACGTCGCGTTTACGTCGCCTGGAATGCGTGTAGTCAATGACCATATCTATGTTACGCGTTGCTCTAATTGTCAGAAGTTTGACCATTATTCAAACTAGTGTAAAAGTGAAATACAGGTGCAGCCATTGATGAAAAGCACAAAACTAAGACATGCCCTAACCCGAAACGACACCTTGCATACGCAAACTGCGTTCGTTTTGGCCATAAAGGTGAAGTCATTAGACATAGAGCCTCATCCAATACCTGACGCCAAAATAGCAAACCGTAATTATGGACAATGACACTCAATTAACTTTGAGGTTTGCGCAAGCGAATCTTCGCAATTCACGAGTTGCGACTTTTGAAGCTATGAGTTTCTCCTCCGACAATGCCATTGACGTCTTACTGACACAAGAGCCATACGTGGGTTTAAGGTACATGCTCATTGGTGCGGCTGCACCCTTCAATACGATTTCCGCATCCTCTTCTATGCGGTACTACTCGGCTATTCTTTTTAATAGTTCGAAGCCCGTCGGAGTGATGACACTCAGCCATTTAACGAATAACTGCACTGTAGTATCTATGATTACGGTTGCCGAGTGAGGATGTACGCATTCATCTCCAACACCTCGATAAAATTCTTGATGAACTAAGAGACGTTCCTATCATAATAGCAGGTGACTTCAATTCAAAATCGTCGCTTTGTCACTCCCCGGTGACCGACGAACGCAGACGATGCGTGGAGAACCTCGTGGGTGAACGTGACCTCTGCGTTGTCAACGAACCTCACCAACCTTTCACCTTCTCTAGCCACTTAGGCTCGACAAACATCGACGTCACTTTGACGTCCCCTTCTGTTGCCAGAAAAATCCCAAACTAACATGTTGTTCCAGAAATTTTTGAAAGCGACCACCGACTGATACGGTTTGAGTTAACCGTCAAAGCCCCTCATCTAGAACCTATCTCTAAGAGAATCCTTGATTATAAACGCATAGATCCCGTTCGGCTAAATATGTCAATCGCAAGTTTTATTCCTGCTTATCTTTCACGTGGTGCTTGTGCCACAATCCTAGATCTGTAGACACTATGCAGGCAGCGGTACATGTGAAGCCTTCAGGGAGGCTCTGAAGGCGGCAAGACACAACCAGTAAAATGGTTAAGATATTACAAATAAACGTAAATAGAAGTAGGACGGCAACAAATATGGCGGAGGCCTACGCAGCCAGAAAAGGCTGCCATTTTATAGCTATCAGCGAACCGAACGTCAAAATTAGGCCAAAGCGAAGCTATTACTCCAACAATAGCAAGTCTGTAGCTATAGTAAATTCTAGTCAGGCTAATACTGTGATAAAATTTGTTAGTGAAAATTGTTTTGTTAGTGTAGAAACTGAAGTGTTTGTTTTATACTCGGTATATGTGAGCCCAAACTGTAGTCTGGAATAGTTTGGAAAATGTCTCGACGAGCTCGGCGAGGCCCTAAGAAAGAACAATAAAAATAAAGAACGAATGGTGTGTGGAGAGTTCAATGCTAAACACTCCTGCTGGGGGGGGGGGCAAAACAAATGCCAAGGGATACCTATTACTCGAGTTTGCCAATTCAGCGGATCTGAATATAATCAACGACGGGGTAGCTCCCACATTAGTGAGGAAAAACGGAGTATCATATATAGATGTCACCATGGTATCTGGAGGACTGGCAACCTTGAGACGGTCCTGGCAGGTGCAAGATGACGAGACATATAGCGACCATAGGTTCGAAATGGAAGGTAAACCGCCTTACTGGTGGAACAATAACATTCAAAGCCTAATAAAAAATACCAGAAGCAGGAAAAGACAATATCAGAGAATCATCGGCAACCAAGAGCTAAGAGAGGAACTGAAAAGCAGGTACGCGATGGCAAAAAAAACTAAAAACACCATAATAAGAAAAAAAATAAGTGGAAGGAGCTATGCGACAAGCTAGAATACGATATCTTTGGAGACGCCTATAGAATTATACGAGCTCAGCTAAAATACACAAACCCGAAGACATCCATAAGCAACGATGGAAGGAAAGAAGTAATCAGGGAACTCTTCATAGAGAGGGACCTGACAACATACGAACCTAGTGCGAACATGACCGCGGGAGGGCGAGAATGCCCATCCATCACCACGCAAGAGCTGCTCAACGCAGTTAACAAACATCCCAGATGGGATACTGCCAGAAGTTGTAAAGGCAGTGGGGAAGGCGCGCCCTGAATAGCTCAGGGATCTGTTAAACTCATGCTTACAAAGGAATGAGTTCCCTAATTTTAATAGAAAAACCCAATAAAGAAGCCTAGGAACAAGCGAGCTACCGGCCGATCTGTCTGATAAGCGTAATGGGCAAGCTCTATGAAAATATAATAAATGACAGGTTGCGGGAAGAAATAGAAGGCAAGGGAGGTTTCCATAAAAACCAGTATGGATTTAGGAAAGGAAGCAGTACGGTGCACGCGATGGAACGAATACTGGATCTAGCGAACAAACATAAGAAGGATAGTAGGGGGTGGTGCTCCCTGGTATTGCTGGATGTCCGAAATGCGTTCAACACAGCCGCCTGGGATATAATCAACGAAAAAGCCATCAGGAAAGGTATTTCTGCATACATGAGGAACATCATTAAGGCCTATTTCTCCAAAAGGAAGATAAAGATATGCAAGGAGAACAGCATCGAAGTAGCAGCAGAGGTACCTCAGGGCTCCGTACTTGGACCCACCTTGTGGAACTTCTTATATGACGATGTTATGGCCATAAACGTAGAAGAACACGTGGACATACTATGCTACGCGGATGACCTCGAAATTATGGCAGCCTCAAAAGAAGCGTTGGGGATGAAATTAAAGACGGAAGACGCCCTCCACGCAGTCAACATATGGATGAAGGAAAGTAAACTGGAGCTAGCACCGAGGAAAACCACCGCCATTATCTTCAATCTATCAAGAAAAGCTAAGGATATCATCTTCGAAATGGACGGACATACCATAAGACCAAGCCCAACGGTGGAGTACCTCGGGGTCACGTTCGATTATAGGCTCACGTTTGCGAGACATGTAGATAAGGTTACGGAGAAAGCCTGCAGAACAATGAAAGCCTTAAACGTAATCTTACCAAACGTTAAGGGGCCCGGGGCCAAGCAGAGATGGGTATTGCAGAAAGTGATGCAATCGATCGTCTTGTATGCGGCGCCAGTCTGGCACGAAGTCATGGAAATCAGCAGGGCCAGAGAACTAATAATTAGATGACGGAGAACAATGGCCGTAAGGAAGTGCAGCGCCTACAGAACGGCCTCGACCGCTGCTATCTTAGTAATAGGGGGACTGTGCCCGATAGACCTTATGATACAGGAGAGGGCGGAGATCCAGGAAGAAGGTAGAAAAAATCCGATGCAGGAAAGACAGGAAATCGTAACCAGGATAAGAGAGCGCACGGTAAATAGATGGCAGGACGAGTGGAGCAGAGGCACAGTGGCAAGATGGACAGCCCGTTTGATACCCGACATCAAGCCGTGGATCACGAGGAAACACGGAAGAACAAATTATAATATGACACAGGTTCTGACAGGGCACGGGTGTTTCGGCTCATACCTCAGGAGGATAGGAAAACAGCGCTCAAGGAAATGCTGGTTCTGCGAAGAAGAAGACGGACCGGAACATACAATGTTTAAGTGTGGAAGGTGGGAAGGATTTCGCAACAGAGCAGAAATCAAAGTGAGCGAAAAGCTAACGCCAGGAAACATCAACGTCATTAGTAAGTTGACCAAGATGATCCCCGATTCTTGCCAACGTAGCATAAACCGTATACGCATAAGCTCTAGAGCCGGTGTACCGCGGTGGAGTCCCAAGTTAGACAGATTAAAGCGAGCGGGGCGTTTTTTACAAAAATACATCCAAAAAGTCCCAGCAGACATAAAACCTCAATAGCTTGCCTCTTACAAGGCCGCGCTTCATCGGTACAAACTGGCAGTGAAGACAGCAAAGTATAGCTCCTGGCAAAGATTCGTTGAAAAAAGCTTGGCGACGAGCCCGTGGGGGTTAGTTTACAGGTTGTCCTCTCGTAAGTTCTTGTCGATCCAACCGTGCTCCAATGTCCGAGACGGTGACAGATACACTATCTCAGAATACGAGACGAATAAAGCTATTGTTTGCTCTGTTTCCAGACGACGATCCGACGACAGATAGTCCTTTGCATACTCAAATAAGATCCCAACAAGACTGGGTGGTCACTAGCGACGATGTAGCAGCGGTGGCTAGTAGGATTCCTAAAAACAAGGCTCCCGGACCTGACGGAACACATTGTAATGTCTTACGTGTAATTGTACAAGATTCCCTCTCTTCTACGATCGTTTATTTGTTCAAGTCATGCATTAAATGTAGTTATTTTCCTGCCAGTTAGAAAGCTGATAAACTCATGACCATCCTCAAACATGGGAAGAAGGATCACATAAATCCCAACTCGTACCGTCCGATAACTCTGTTATCAGAACCTGGCAAACTTTTTGAACGTGTGCTTCTCAAAAACATTCATGAAGACATTCCTCCACAAATTCTTTTCCATCCCAGTCAATATGGATTCGTTCCAGGCAAAACGACGCTGACATAGAAGCGTTCAACAATGTATGGTGGTCTTTAATAATAAAAGCTCTCGTCGTCAAGACGATACCTGCTGGTACCACGCGCGTCATTCGTAGTTATTTATCGAACAGATCGAACGTATCCCGTTCGTACTAACATTAGAATGTCTTCCGGGTTTGGGCCGTGTCATAGTTGCAACCGAAGCTGCCAACGTTTCGCCCACTTTCGTAAGGGGCTTCATCAGGGCGTGAGATAAATCGCAAAACTCAAACAAGCAATCGAAATCTAACTAAGAACTTCTCAAAAGTTAGGTTATCCACTTGTAAAACAAGCCATAACCTAAACTATGAAAAGGTAAGAAAGAAAACGAAAAAATACGAAGACTATTTCTTCTTAAGTCACTTCTACCTAGTTTAGAATCTGGCTTGGTTCACAAGTTGATTACCTAACTCGGTAGTGGTTCGTTGTTAGATTTTCGTTTGCTTTTTCAGGTTATCGTTTTCTTTCTTACCTTTTCATAGTTTAGGTTATGGCTTGTTTTACAAGTGGATAACCTAACTTTTGAGAAGTTCTTAGTTAGATTTCGATTGCTTGTTTGAGTTTTGCGATTTATCTCACGCCCTGATGAAGCCCCTTACGAAAGTGGGCGAAACGTTGGCAGCTTCGGTTGCAACTATGACACGGCCCAAACCCGGAAGACATTCTAATGTTAGTATAGATTCCGGCCGTGGAAGCCTTCGCTATTACAGTATCCCGTTCGGTTTATGCCAAACATCTGACGAAGGGGTATCCACAAGGCTCAGTTTCGGGCTGACCTTGTGGAATCTGGTTGTAAACGACTTGCTTAGGAAAGAACTAACAGCAGACTGCGACATTTTCGCATACGCGGACGATATCACTGTCACGTTGTCCGCAATTTCTAGACGAGACTTAGAGGAAAAATCCACGTGCTCTCATAGCACACACAAATACTTAGCCCATCCTACTAGTCTTGTATCTATCCTATCTACTCGCAACATTTCCATCTTAACCTATCCCTCTTGTGGCGAACTTGTACCTAGCAAGTTCGGGTGGCATGGTAGGTCCGCTTCCTCCTCCTTGCTTCATCGCTCCTAAAAAGTTTTATGCGCGGATTGAATGGCTCGAAATATTAAAATAGCAGGAAGTTAAAGTGTAGTCATGTTCAGGTACAGCCGTTAGAGTGCGCCCAATAAGAAAATGGGCAGGGTCAGTGTCAGGCTTCCCACAACTCATCAAAGTGTATAGTGTGAGGGAGGATAAAATGCTAAGCTATTCCTTCGCCAGCGTTCGCTTCAAAAATCGTTATATTTTTCGAAGTGATACATTCACCAAGTTCCTTTAAGTCAGAATTTGCTCCAACAAAACTGGTACCATTGTCTGAATGTATTTGGACGGCTTACCCCTGAGAGCAACGAATCTTCATAGCCACTAAAAACGATTTCGTAGACAAAGTAGTGACCAATTCAAGATGAATTGTAATCCAATATTGCTCCCGGACAAATGGCAAGAAGTAACTGAGGTGCAAGGTGATGCTGTTGCAAGTGAGTGTATCTCACAATGAGAATCAAGATGATTGTTGGAAATTATAACAGAATGCATCTTGTTAAAGTTATAGTTTGAATTTTGTAACCTGCCTCTGCCACTCGAGTCTAAGAACGAATACAAATTGCCAATAGTACCTGACGGTTTAAGGTTCCGATTACAATTGAATTCGCTTTAGGAGATTTTCTTTGGCGGTTTTAACTTTGGAAGAACTGATGCAATTGAAGATGAATTTGCAGAAGACCATTGAAATTCATCGTATTGCAACCAAAGAGAGGAATCAACTAGGAGCCGTGGAAAGAAACACCTAGAGAACAAATTTTCTGAATTGAATTTCTTCGGAAAATGGTGCCAAAGTCACGTCCTGAATGTCAGCAATTCGATTGCAAAAAAATGTTCGTTAGATTGGGGGGAGGGGGGCGTGTTCAACCTATGCACAAAATATGAACACAAACAAAAAACTTTAAAAGCAAGGTAGCAACCTACAGCTCGAACTTTGGAATCGTGAGTAGATCAAATGACTAAACCACGGATTTAGCACACAATAATCAAATATGAACCGCGACTACATTATCGAAAGACTTCAAATAAATGCATTCTCCATATACTTGTATCGAGGTATCTCAAAATCCATGTAATTCGATCGATGTCGGACTTGAGCATACGACATGCCGTGGGATACGACCATAGCGAAATCTAAATTCTAAACCCGTTAAAAAATTTATTTTTTTATTTATATTAAAAAAAAATTAAACTATATAGTAGCTGCAAATTCAATTCATGTATGCCACGCGTGTTGTATAACCAACAGGTATCACAACTATGTAATTGCAATATGTATATATAAACTTATATATTCTCGTTTTTCTAAGTACGTGGTTTTCTTTATCTTTGCCACACTTTAATACAACTTAACCTTACTTCTTATTCATATATATGGACCGCCCCTTTTACAAACCCGTACTTAAACATCAAATAATGACCCAACAGAGACCTTAACAAAGATACTGGCATTCAATCAAACTAAAAAATGTATGAAGAAAAGGTGCTTGATATGAAAACTCTGGAAAACAAACACTAAACATCAGAATAATTCCTCCCGTTCTTAATTAAATCTTAAACCACGCCCACTGTAGTCCGTGATCTGAATCATGTGTATGCAACCGTAAAGTTTGTTCGCTTATGTATTATAACTCTCAATATAAAAACCAAAAATTTCAAGTCGATTATTTATCGCGTTTTTTCTTTATACTTTTCCATTATCTACGACTAGAACATTCCGACGTTTTCGATACTGGGTAGATCGTTCCGGTTCTAGAAAGTGCTAAAGTGTGTCTACGGCACACTGAATATGCACTTACTTATTTATGTAAGACGAGTGTGTTCTGTTTTAAAAAAGAAATAAGTTTATCGCGTTTCCTTTTTATACTTTTTTATCTCCGACGAAAACATTTCGAACGGTTTAACGTGTACTTGTTAATAGAGGTTAAAAACCCATGAGCAATGTTTATATAATTCGCTTATAAATAATTAGCAATAGAATTTGTCTCTTAGTGTCAATAGAAATTTCTTTTAACTCAGTACATTAAAAATGATTTCTAACGTGTTTTGTTTACATATTCGATTTCTGTCAAATCAGTCCTGATGGATACTCTTATGAAAACGAACAAAACTTTGATTAATGGAATTAAGTCTCAAAAATTTGCAATCGCCTTAAGAATTGACCATTGGTTATGAATTAGTTTTCAAAGAAAACGTTAATAAGCGTAAGAAGAAAAGCCAGAAAATAATCCGTGATTTAATCTATAGAATACTTACGTTAATGTTATACAAATATTTATCAAGCATCGCTCCTCTTATTTCTTGTCCACCGATATCAGAAATAATCAAAGTGACATCTTGATGACCGGGCAATATAACGTGTTTTGTGTAAAAATCCGCCCCAACTGTCGGACTACCCTGTCTGGTAAATTCATCCTGACAAAACCTTCTTATTATGCTAGTCTACAAAAACATTCTTCAAATTTAAACAATGTAAATATGTAAAATACCTTTCCGACGTCCGAATCGCCGAGAAAAGCAATTTTCAATTGCTTTTCAACAAACTCCTCCTCAGAATCTGACATGTTTATTTATTCAATCATATTGTAACTGTAACAAAGCTTAATCTGTTGAGTGCCTATTAAAATTCACCTCTAGTACTGAACTTATAGATCAAATTTTGTATATAAGGTGAGCAAGCACAGGGTACAAGCACATTCTTCCACGGGTGTTTCGAGATGTCTAATAGAAATATAACGATAGTGACTTTCTTGTTAATTTTGCAACAAACTTTAATTCTAAGTTGTCTTATAACAAATTGTCCTAGAGGTGGAAAACGCAATGGAAAATTAAATGTTGCAGAAACGAATATAAAACAGGTAAATTCAGATAATGTATGTCGATGGGGTTAAGTAGCAATTGCAGTGCGTTTCGTGCGGTCCCGGTCGGAGTGGGCAATGTTTTGGTCCTAATATATGTTGCGGCCCATTCGGTTGTCTTTTAGGCACTCCAGAAACAACGGTGTGTAAACGAGAAGGCTTCTTTCATGAACTAGAACCGTGCATTGCTGGTACCATGTCATGCAAAAGAAATACAGGGCGTTGCGCTACAGATGGCATTTGTTGCAATCAAGGTAATATCAAATTGTCGCAGTAAGTAAAATACATAAATTAATTTGCAGAATCTTGTCACGCGGATAAATTATGCGCGTCAGACGACAAGTTATTAAGGACCTCTTTAGACCTTTACAACTTAGTTTCTTACCAAAATTCAGAGTACAATTCGGATTAATTCGTAATAATGTGATTGTAATTAATACTTACGTATATTATTTGAAATAAAGGCATCAAGTAAGCACGTTGTTGAATTAGTTGTTGCTCAAGTGTGACTGTTTTCTAAATACCAATCAATGGGTCATCGTCGTTACATTCAATGGTCACTATGGCAATTGTTCCTACAACACAAACATGTAAATTCGAAGAACGTGTTCTAATATATAATTACGTGTAAATTGTTAATAAAATTTAACTTACCTGTTAATTTAATACAATTCATCATTAACACAAACAGAAATAATTACAAGAACGAGGATAATAAACGCAACGTAACAATTTCGTAAAAATTTCTTTGTCCTAGGTACTAAATGTGCACCAAAGGTTTTAGACCAAGAAAAAATTGCACTGTTTCCACGAGAAGTAAAAAATCCGCAGTTTTATGCAGATTCTAGATTCTAAATATTTTTTTTTGATTTTTAACAACAAATTATAAGACAAGCGAGAAAAACTAATCTTTTATTGATTCTTTAATCAAAAAATTTAACTGGACACCCTTTAACCATCACATCAGCACAAATCTTATAGACGTTTAGTCTAAGAAGATAATTCTTTTTTCTACAATCATCATTCAAATCAAAATCAACTAAAAATTCCTATAACTGAATTGCCGAACAGATGGAAACAGGCACCTCCCACATATGCTTTTGTAATTGGTTAAATCAAAGTACGCAGGAAAATTGCATTAAAATTCTGATGCACTTCCAGAAATTATTGTGTACTAATAACCTTGGTATTTCAGCGTTCTGTTATAAGTATTTTTTATGTGTACACAATCGAACAGTGTGGCTTATAAAAAAACAGTTTAAAAAAACATAAAAAACGAGAAGTTCTACAGAAAACTTAGCATTTTTAATTTTATCCGAAAGTAAGTCAATTCAAGAACCAAAACCAATCCGTGATAAAGTTGAAGATGACAACGATATTCCCTGTCCTCCTGGCCAACATGTATATTGAAGCGAGTTCACAAATAATTACTTTATGGGAAATCAATGATACCATGATAAGCAAGATGTTGCGAGTTGGTCCTTTCCATTTTCCTGAAACTTACTTCTCTACTCGCAAGAAAAGGTGGCGCAGGTCTCCGACTCACCACTCATTACTATCTTAATCCACGACTATCTCCGAATACCGAACTAGCCAAAGCAGGTACGATAGCACGTAGGCGTCAAAAGTGTAAATCCGTCCCTCTTGTCTGTTTAAAATTCATCATACTAGTTCGATAAGTGTGTATGATTTTCAATTAAGCACAGACATTTTTTTTTAAGAACCGACAAGAATGAATTGCATTCAACGATGTTTGAGCTCAATCCTTCGGGTTTGTTCTGTTCCATGTATATAATATACAACTATTAATGCACTTTTAAGAAATTATTATGTAATTTTTAATAAACTTTTACAATACAATACGTTGTTATCAAAAGTTCTACTAGAGAACTTTAAATAGCTTCTTGTAATAAGTTGAAAATTAACGATGAATGAGTAAATGACAATTATCAGATAAGAAATGAATAAAGACCATTTATATCTTAATTATTGTCTAGGATTTTAAATTTAAATAAGTAAACGGTCGTCGTATTCGTGTGGTACCTTTCGATGTAAAAGGTCGTAAATAAACAGCATAATCGAGAAGGTCAGCGATAAAAGATAACGTCACACATTAACAGAAATTATTGCATTTAAATCAAAATTAAAGCGAAATCACCACAAGTGGGACGTTTTACAACACGTAAAAGTAAGAAAAGAAGGTAAGGAAGAATAACATAGGAAAAAGGAATGAAGAGAAAGAGATAGAGAGAGAGAGAGAGAGAGAGGAAGAGGAAAAGGAAAAGAAAAGACAACAAATATTTGAAAGAGGAAAGAAAACAATAAGATCACCGGACATTACAAAGATAACGGAAGAAATCGAAGGAAAAACCTCAAGAACGGAACGA
Source organism: Aquatica leii (assembly GCA_035610365.1). NCBI lineage: Eukaryota > Metazoa > Arthropoda > Insecta > Coleoptera > Lampyridae > Aquatica > Aquatica leii. Next base: position 5,429,027 of record CM069437.1, read on the forward strand.
GGAAGAAAAGAAATGGAGGATTTAATGAGGGAAATAATGAAACAGATGGAAGAAAATATGAAAGGAATAAGGCAGGAAATCAAAGAAATTAAAAAAGAAATAGGTGAAAGGAAAAAGAAGTGGAAGAAAGAAAAAGAGGAACTGGTGAAGACAATAGAAAAACTGGAGAAAAAAGCGGAAGATGAGGAAAGATGGAAAAGTAGAAATAATATTGTGATAAATTAAATGTAAAAGTAGAAGTGAAGAAGGCGACAGTAATAAACAAAGAGAAGAAAAATGAGATGATTGTGGCGAAAATGAGAGGATGGGAAAAAAGCAGAAGGTGATGGCGGAGAAGAAGAAATATATATAAGTCACGTATTGACATGGGAAGAAAGAAGAGTACAAAGAAAAATAATGAACATAGCGGTGGAAAAAAGAGCGGAAGGTAAAAGAGTATGGGTAGGATACAAGAAAATGGAGATAGACGGAGGAAGATACATACGGAACGACAGGGATAAGATCCTGAGCAGAGAAAGGGGAGAGACAATAGGTACCCATAAGGCAAAAAACTAAAGGGCGAAAGGGGGCCATAAAGGAAAGAAGGTTGACGAAATGGCAAAGAAAAGGAATAATGAGTGATGGAAGAGAAAAAAGAAGTAGGAAAAAAGAAATTAAGGAAGAAGCACAGAGGAAGATGATTGAGCTGAGAGTATTGTTTTGGAACGTAGCGGAAACAAAGAACAAGGAACAGGATTTTTGGAAGTACATCAGGGAGTAGGATGTAGGAGACATGGATGGAAGAAAACGAATGGGAGTGGCGGGAAACAGAGTTTCCGGAGGAATTTGAGTGGGTGGTGCAACATGCAGAAAGAGAGAAGAGTAAAGGGAGAGCCAAGGAGGGTATAATAACGGGAATAAGAAAAAAATGGTTGAGTCAGGAAAAGAAAGAGAAAGTGCAACAGAGAAGAGGAGTTGTAGAAAGGAACATACAGTGGGGACAAACAAAAATAAAAGTAGTGACGGTTTATAGCAGCAGAATGAAAAAGACAAGAAAAAACATAGAAGAGATGATAGAAGAGAGGAAGGAGGGATTGATAATAGTAGGAGGAAGAACATGTGTAGAGGGGGGAATACAAGAAAAGAAAGGGACGGAAAAGAGACAAACAAAAGACAAAGTGATAAATAAAGAGGGAGAAGAACTGCTGGAAATCTGCAACGAAAAAGGGTGGGAAATAATGAATGGGAACAGAGAAGAAGAAGGAATATACGTAGATAGAAGAAAGGGGAGAATAAATAATAGATTTTGTAATGACAAATGAAGAGGCTGGAGAAAAAGTGAAGAGATTTAAAGTGGGAGAAAGTAGAGTCAGACCACCAACCACTGAAATTGACAATAGAAGAAATAGAGAATATCTCCAACAAAAAAAAACCACGTGCATGTAATAACATGAAACACTGATGCCGTTATTCGTCAGTATTGGTTTAATGACCGAGATACAAGCAATCAACTAATTGTACATTATTTTGCTACTAAATACAAAATGACTACTTACAATGATATTCGCTTTGCACCCACTAAAATCAACAATTGTCTACGCGTTGGAAATGGCCGACTGCAGTTGCGTATAAACACAACCGGTAATGTAGAGTACTGTCAGCTTCCTTCATGTGAAATTGCGAGGCTAAATGCTAAATTTTGTAGACTGGACCACTGTGCCCCGGTTTCCCCTATTTACATTTAAGGAAACACAGGGATAGAGGCCTGAGCAGAGAAAGGGGAGAGAATATAGGTAACCAAAAGGCAAAAAACTAAAGAGCAAGGGGGGGGATAAAAGAAAGAAAGTTGACGAAATGGCAAAGAAAAGGAATAATAAGTGATGGAAACGGAAAAGAAAAAGGAGGAAGAAAAAAAGAAAGTAAGGAAGAAGCACAGAGGGAGGTGAGTGAGCTGAGAGTATTGTTTTGGAACTTAATGGGAATAAAAAACAAGGAACAGGATTTTTAAAAGTACATCAAGGAACAAGATGTACTGGGATTACAAGAGACATGGATGGAAGAAAAAGAATGGTAGTTGTGGGAAAGAGTTTCCGGAGGAATTTGAGTGGGTGGTGCAAAGAAAGAGAGAAGAATAAAGGGAGAGCAAAGTAGCAGTAGAATAAAAGAGACAAAGAAAAACATAGTAGAGATGATGGAAGAGAGGGAGGAGGGATTGATAGTAGTAGGAGAGGACTTTAACGCAAGAATATAAGAAGAGAGGGGAATACCTGAAAGAAAAGGGACGGAAAAGAGACAAACAAAGGATAAAGTGATAAATAGAGAGGGAGAAGAACTACTGGAATGTGCAACAAAAAGGGTGGGAAATAATGAATGGGAACAGAGAAGAAGAAGGAATGGAGGAATATACGTACCTTAGAAGGAAGGGGAGTATTAATAATAGATTTTGTAATGACAAATGAAGATGCTGGAGAAAAGGCGAAGACATTTAAAATGAGAAAACGGGTAGAGTCAACCCACCAACCACTGAAATTGACAATGGAAGAAAGAGAAAAGAGAGAAGAAGATGAGGAGTACATAACAAAAAAATGTGAACAGAAGAGGGTATAAAAAGATACAAAGAGAGAATAAGGAAAACGGTATGGGTAGAGAAGGGATTACAAGAGAGTGTAGAGGAAATGAGAGAGATGATGGAGAAAGTTACAGAGAGAGTCAGATTTAGGAAGTGGAAGGAGGAGAAAACAGAATGGAAGAAATGGTAGGATAGAGCATGCAAGGAAGCAAAGAAAAATGCTAGCAAAGCATTAAGCCAATGGGAAAAAAGGGAGAAAATAAAAAGAAGAATACAAAAAAGCAATAAAAATATACAATGCGAGAGAAAGAAGAAAGAAAACAAAAAGAAACAAGAAGAACAGATCAAAGGAATAAAAACGGAAGAGGATGTATGGAAGTACCTAAAGAAAAGGAAGAAAAAAACGACGACAAAGAGAATACAAATTAAAGAATGGGAGATGTATTTTAGGAACCTGCTGGGAGGGGTAGAACAAAATCGAAAAAAGAAAAGACGCAGTAGTAAGACGGGAAGGAGATAGAGATAGAATAAAGGAAGACGATGTAACAGAGGCAATAAAGAAGTAAAAAAAAAGGAAAGGCGGCGAGAGAAGATGGGATACAAGGCGAAGAGTGGGTATACGGCGAAGAAAATGTAGCAAAAAGTATGACTGAAATACTAAATAACATATGGAAAGGGGAAAGATTTCCGGAGAGATGGAGAGAAGGAATAATATGTCCGATGCATAAATAAGGAGAAAGAAATAAAGTCAAAAATTACAGAGGGGTAACATTATTAAGCACGGCATACAAATTATATACGACAGTGCTACAAGGAAGACTACAGAAGGAAATAGAGGAAAAAGGTTTGGTCCCAGACGGACAAGCGGGATTCAGAAAAGGAAGAAGAGTGATAGACAACATATATATACTGAAACACTTGGCGAATAAACCTAGAAAAAAAAGGGGGGAAATGGTGGCACTATTCGTAGATCTAAAAGCAGCTTTTGACAAAGTGAACAGGGAAAAACTGTAGGAATACATGAAGAAAAAAAATCAATGAAATATTAATGAAAAGAATAGAGGAAATCTAGGAAGAAACTAGAAGCAGGGTCAAAGTCAATGGGGCGAGAAATTCATTACAAAGAGAGGGTTGAGACAGGGATGCCCACTGAGCCCAAGCCTGTTTGCAGTATGTACGGGGGATCTGGAGGAGACAATGAGAGGACAACAGCCAGGAGGAATAGTAGTAGGGAAAGCGAGGGTATGGTTGTTGGCATTTGCGGATGACATAGTGTTGGTGGCTAAGGAGGAAATGAAAGAGATGATGAAAACGCTAGAAAAATAGATTTAAAAAAAAGGAAATAGAAGTAAACACGGAGAAAAAAAAATAATAGTATTTGGAACAGAAGAGGGTAAAAGAAAAAGAGAGGAGTAGAAATGGAGGGATGAGGAAGTGCAACAATTTGCATATCTGGGTTACACGATGAAGCAGAATAATAAGGATGGAAAACAAAGGGTGAGGAAAGGAAACAGGTTAATAGGACAAGTGTGGAGGGTAGGGGAAAGGGTATTCAAGATGGATATAGAAAAAAGAAAGCTGTTGTTCGAAAAATTAATAAACAGTGTGGTGATGTATGGGGCGGAAATATGGGGGTGAAAGGAGTGGAGGGGAGTAGAAGAGATACAGGAAAAATACTGGAGATGGGTATTTGGCCAGTCCAAATACCCATCTCCAGTATTTAGAGATTTAGAGATACACTGGGGTATAAGTTTAGCTTTATTCATTGCCATTTGGCTTACAAATTTGGTCGTGTTGTCTATACATATATACTACATTTTCTTATCCCTTCTCCCCCCTTAACTTTTTCCTCCTGCTCCATACTTCCTCCATCCATTCCGCTCCTTTTCCGTTTTCATCTAAGATATACACTATTTTCATCACCTCTTCTCTTAGTTCCCTGCATCTCTTTCTCATGTGGTTAAGGTCTTCCGTTTCTTCTCCACATAGCCTGCACAACTTTTCTGGTTCTTCTTTCCAATATTTGTTCCCTAACTCCTCGTTGCCACATCTGAACCCTGCCACCATTTTTTTCCTTTTGTTGCTTTTAATCTCACTGTCTTTTAAATATTCCGGCACCCCTTCACCCTTGATATCTTTATAATTCCTATTATATCTGCTCTCTTTTATCTTTGTCCATCTTTCTTGTTTTTCGATGTCTCTATCTCTCCTTATTATTTCTTCTCTTGTCCCTACCCCCTCTTCTCTTAATCTCTCCACTTCTTCACTCGCGTACCCGTTTCTTCTGTAATACTCTTCTCTGCCCTCCTGCCCGTACTTCACTTTCCCTCCCTTTATCTCTTTCCAACATTCTTGCAGAATTTTGCAATCTGTTCTTTCCCTCATTTCTTCCTCGTATTTTATTGCTCTTTTTCCTGTCTCAATCCTTATTTTTTCTATCTGAACCTCCTCTCTCACAATATACCCCGGTGTATCCCTGTCCAATCCTAACACCCATCTCCAGTATTTTTCCTGTAGCCCCTCTACCTCCCTCCACTCCGTCCAGCCCCATATTTACGCTCCATACATTACCACCCGCTTTATTAATTTTTCGAACAGCAATTTTCTTTTTTTATATCCATCTTGAATACTCTTTCCCCCACACCCCAGACTTGTCCTATTAGCCTGTTTCCTTTCTTCGCCCTTTCCTTTATGTGTTCTCCCTCTTTATTATCCTGTTTCATCGTGTAGCCCAGGTATGTAAATTCCTTCACTTGTTGCACTTTCTCATCACTCCATCTCCACTCCTCTCTTTTTCTTTTCCCCCCTCCTTTTCTAAATATCATTATCTTTGTTTTCTCCGTGTTTACTTCCATTTCTTTTTTTTTCATATATTTCTCTAGCGTGTTCATCATCTCTTTCATTTCCTTTTCCTCCTTAGCCACCAGCACTATGTCATCCGCATACGCCAACGACCATACCTTAGCTTTCCCTACCACTATCCCTCCTGTCTGTTGTCCTCTCATTGTCTCTTCCAGATCCCCCGTATATACCGAGAACAGGCTTGGGCTCAGTGGACATCCCTGCCTCAACCCTCTCTTTGTTATGAATTTCTCACTCTCTTCCCCATTCACTTTAACCCTGCTTCTCGTATCTTCGTATATTTCCTCTATTCTTTGTATTAATCTGTCATTGATTTTTTTTCTTTTCATATATTCCCACAGCTTTTCTCTATTCACTTTGTGAAAAGCAGCTTTTAGGTCTACGAATAGTGCTACCATTTTCCCTCTTTTTTTTTCTAGTTCTTTATTTGCTAAGTGTTTTATTATATATATGTTGTCTATCGCCCTTCTTCCTTTTCTGAATCCCGCTTGTCCGTCTGGTACCAAACTTCTTTCCTCTATTTCCTTCTGTAGTCTTTCTTGCAGTATTGTCGCGTACAATTTGTATGCCGAGCTCAATAATGTTACCCCTCTATAATTCTCGACTTTATTTTTTTCGCCTTTTTTATGTATTGGGCATATTATTACCTCTCTCCATCTCTCTGGGAATCCTTCCCCTTTCCATATTTTGTTTATTATTTCCGTCATCCTTTTTGCTACATTTTCTCCCCCGTATATCCACTCTTCTCCTTGTATCCCATCTTCTCCTGTCTCCTTTCCTTTTTTATATTCTTTATCGCCTCTATTACTTCTTCCTCTCTTATTCTATCCCTATCTCCTTCTTCTTGACTTACTACCGCATCTTTCTTTTTTTTTTTCCTGCTTTTGTTCTTCCCCTCCCAAGAGGTTCCGAAAATATATCTCTCATTCTTTAATTTTTATTTCCTTTGTCGTCCTGTTTTTTTCCTCTGCTTCTTTAGGTACTTCCATACATCTTCTTCCGTTTTTATTCCTTTAATCTGCTCCTCTTGTTTCTTTTTGTTTTCCTCCTTCTTTCTGTCGCAAGTTTTTGTATATTTTTACTGCTTCTTTGTATTCTTCTTTTTCTTTCTTCCCTTTTTCCACTGTCTTAATGCTCTTCTTGCATTTTTCTTTGCTTCCTTGCATTCCTTATCCCACCATTTCTTCCATCCAGTTTTCTCCCCTTCCATTTTCTAAATCTGACTCTCTCTGTTCCTTTCTGCATCATCTCTCTCATTTCCTCTACACTTTCTTGTAATTCCTTCCCTATCCATACCGTTTTCCCTATTCTCTCTTTATATCTTTTTATACTCTCTTCTGTCCACTTTTTTTAGTTATGTACTTCTCCTCTTCCTCTCTCTCTTCTCTTTCCCTTCCTTCCATTGTCAATTCCAGTGGTCGATGGTCTTACTCTACCCTTTCTCCCACCTTAAATGTCTTTACCTTTTCTGCGGCCTCTTCATTTGTCATTACAAAATCTATTATTGATTCTCCCCTTCCTCCTATGTACGTAAATTCCCCCTTTCCCTCTTCTTCTCTGTTCCCGTTCATTATTTCCCACCCTTTTTCGTTGCACAATTCCAGCAGTTCCTCTCCGTCTTTATTTATCACCTTGTCCTTTGTTCGTCTCTTTCCCGTCCCTTTTCTTTCTTGTATTCCCCCCTCTTCCCCTATTCTTGCGATGAAGTCCCCTCCTACTATTATCAATCCCTCTTCCCTCTCTTCTATCATCTCTTCTATGTTTTTCCTTGTCTCTTTCATTCTACTGCTATAAACCGTCACTACTTTTATTTTTGTTTTTCCCCACTGCATGTTCCTTTCTACAACTCCTCTTCTCTGTTGCACTTTCTCCTTCTTTTCCTGGTTCAACCATTTTTTTCTTATTCCCGTTATTATCCCCCCTTTGCTCTCCCTTTTTTCTTTTCTCTTTCTGCATGTTGCACCACCCACTCAAATTCCTGGCAACTCTTTTTCCCACCACTCCCATTCTTTTTCTTCCATCCATGTTTCCTGTAATCCCACTACATCCTGTTCCTTGATGTACTTCCAGAAATCATGTTCCTTGTTTTTTATTCCTGCTACGTTCCAAAACAATACTCTCAGCTCACTCACCTCCCCCCGTGCTTCTTCCTCACTTTGTTTTTTTCTCCCTTCTTTTTCCTTTCCATTTCCATCTCTCGTTATTCCTTTTCTTTGCCGTTTCGTCAACTTTCCCTCCTTTACCACCCCCTTTGCCCTTTAGTTTTTTGCCTTTTGGTTCCCCACTTTCTCTTCTCTTTCTCTGCACAGTCCCCTATCCTTGTCGTTCCATATGTATCTGTCTCCGTCTATCTCCATTTTTCTGTACCCTACCCATACTCTTTTTCCTTCCGCTCTTTTTTCCACCGCTATGTTCATTATTTCTCTTTGCACTCTTCTTTCCTCCCATGTCAAATCGTGACTTATATATATTCTTGTATTCTTTAATTTCTTCTTCTCCTCCATTACCTTCTGTTTTTCCTCCCATCCTCCGATTTCCGCCACCACCATCTCATTTTTCTTCTCTTTGTTTATTACTGTCACTTTACACCGTGGTATATTGTGAGAGAGGAGGTACAGGTAGCAAAAATAAGAGTAGAGACAGAAAAAAAGGCTATAAAATACGAGGAGGAACTGAGGGAAAGAACAGAATGCAAAATACTGCGAGAATGTAGGAACGAGATAAAGGGAGGAAAAGTGAAGTACGGGCAGGAGGGCAGAGAATAGTATTATAACAGAGACGGGTACGCGAGAGAAGAAGTGGAGAGATGAAGAGAAGAGGGAGTAGGGGTAAGAAAAGAAATAATAAGAAGTGATAGGGACATCGAAAAACAAGAAAGATGGACAAAGATAAAAGAAGGCAGATATAATAGGATAAGGATATCAAGGTGGAAGGGAGCCAGAATATTTAATGGTGAAAGGGAATAAAACCAACAAGAAGAAAAAAATGATAGCACGGTTCAGATGTGGGAACGAAGAATTAGGCAACAAATACTGGAAAAAAGAAGAAAAAAAGATGTGCACACTACGTGGGGAAGAGATAGAGGACCTTAACCACATGAGGGATAAATGCAGGGAGTAAAGAGAAGAGGTTATGAAAGTAGTGGACATCTTAGAAGAAAACGGAAAAGAAGCGGAGTGGATGGAAGAAGTATGGAGAAGAAGGAAAAAGTTAAGAGGAGAGGAGGGATAAAAAAAAAAGTAAAAAATGTAAAAATGTAAATAGCATGTAAGGTAGTAATTGTAAATAGAGGAAAGACGAATCAATTTGTAAGCAATTCAGATAAAGTTAAACTATATAAGTAAACGGTCGTCTCCAGCTGTTCAGAGAAAATATAGAATAGAAACAAACTATCAAAGAAGTTGTCAACAAATTAGTCCCCAAAGAAACACGTAGCATTAAAGAAGCTCAAATCATTTTAGAAAAAAAGGGAATTAGAGAGGATTTGAATTTTATCCAAGCAAATTTGTCAAGTGTAACAGTTGCAATAATCAAACTTGAAGAGAACTTCATTTAAATAAACTGAAGAAAAACAAATTTATTGATAAATAAAAAGAAGCGTTATTAAAATAGGAGTTATCAGCAGCAAAAAAAACAGAAGTGTTGGAAAATCAAACCCTGTTTGATGCATCAAATAAACTCACCAACAGATCAAATGTAAACAAGATTTGTAATTTTTTTTAGTATTTAGTACTATATCTGCCTTTTTTAGTAATGTATTATATAAAAAATAAATAATAGAACTATAAGACATATTTCAAATGCATATATCCAAAACGTAGTGATCAATTGTTAACAGTTCAACTTACTTCTACGCAAAGCATTTTGGGCATCCATTGTCATTGCATCAGCTTCATCTAATATAATCAATTTAAACCCCGATTTAAATATAGTTCTCGTACTGGCAAACGTCAAAATTTGACCCCTCACTATACCAATACCCCTGTCATCAGACGCATTCAATTCTAACACCTAAAAAATAAAATTATAAGCCTCATTTACAAGTACACGGAAATACCATTGATGAAAATTGTTTAGGTGAATATAACTGCCTGGCACAGGCCAATATCGTCGTTGTTTTACCAGTACCCGGTGGCCCGTAAAACAACAAATGAGGAACTTGATCGTCTTTAATAAATTTTTTTACTAAAACATTAATTAAATAAATGCGGTTATTATAAATAAAGTTAAACGTACTTGTTCTGATAATATCTTCATGAGATACAAGTTCCTCGAGAGCTGTCGGACGGTATTTTTCAACCCTAAAAATTATTAAATTACGTTTAATTCAAACTCTACTTTAAAACTTACCAAGGTAAATTCACTTTTTCTACTTTAGCCATAATAAAAATTAAATAGAATTAAAAGTTTGGATAACTTAGGTTATAATATTGAAAATGGAGGGAAGAAATTTATAAAATGTTGCCAACGTTATTATAAAAATATACCAGGAAATACACTGTTTGTAAACAGTTTATGTACAAGTTGGTGCAAAAGTTGTGTAGTAAAACTATAAGTTGGATCAGATTACATTAAAGGATTAGATTTTTTGTATTATTAAACAAATTTGTACTTAGGACACCACAAGGGTTGTTTATTCCACTTCGAAAATAAGAACAAAGTCTTATTACGTGTTTTAAAAATCTTCCAGACTGCTGATCAAGTTTCTCAAAATTCTTATATTGTTTCGTCTTTTGAACGGAACAAACTAACCTAGAGCTATACACGTTAACTAAAGCTCACACTGGTAACAAACAATCTAGTGAAAGAATCAGCGAGAGCTGACAATCAAACGAAAATTGGCAAGCTGATTCTTGACGTGACAAACGTCTGTTCCTTAAGAAATCCACACACACGCGAATAAAAGCTTTATTTAAAAAATACAATTAAAAACAATTTCTCAATTACATCTTCATGATAATAACAATAAGAATAAATTAAAACTTCACGATGTATAAAAATAAAATTAGTCAAGCTTATGCTCGTAACAATTATAGCGATAAAATTTAATTAGTGATGGGGCGTATTAGCGTTCTCTTACAAGCTCCAACAATGAGGTAGACTTAACGGTTAAAATGAACGGACCTTCTTGATTAGGCAAAAACGTGCTTGGAACGATATGCAATACCCCTAATGGAATATTTTCTAACTCTAACACAACAAATCCTGACCTAAAACGTAATGGATTAACTATAACATCTCTACATATAACTCGGTGGAAATAACCTGTAAGGACCTGATGTTGTCGTTTTAAAAGGTGCACTAACGCTTGAATCAAAAAGACTAGAAATTGTTACATCGAACCCGATTTGGTATTGCTTGGGACCTTTTAATTCTATAAATATCTTGTTATCGTTACTGGCTCCATTAATCTCCAACCTAAATCTAGGATTATTTTTGTACGACATTGCGTGGTTTCCACAACCGCCGGCTGTGACGCCGCTCCATTCGCCTGCAATCTGCGACAACGTTTAATAAATACACAAAGAACTAAGTGCTGGTACCTCTTTTTTAGTGGTGTAAGGATCTTCTATTTTGCTTAAAGTGAAAGGACACGTGGAATAAGCACGTAACGTGTAATAAATCGTTTGCGTTTTCTCATACTGCGACACCACTAATGTATAGCGCCGACTCGAATTTTGATTGAGTATTATTTTGCATAAGTAATGCGGACTGTTAATGCGTACACCGTCAATATACGGAGGTGGGTCATCTATAATCAAAACTTACCAATAACTAACGTTAACTTATAGTAACACATACTGGGATAATATACTCTTTTCCCGTTTCCTTTGTAAACTAACACTGTGATATATTCCCGGTTCTCACGAAAATCGTCAATGTCTGTTATGTGCCTCGTTAACAAAATCCAGACAGCGCCCGATGTAGTTCCTCCAACGTCTAAAGCAAACTGTGGGTTAGAACCGATCGTGTACATATCTTTAACTGGGCCGGATCCGGCACTCCAAGACCTAAAAATCGTTGAACTTAAAGAACGTGTTTTAGAAATTAATGTCAATTACGAGTGTATGCAATAAGTGTAGTTAAAAAGTTCCGGGTTCCAATTCATATAGAAGACATCGAAAAAGGCGCATATACTATCGTAATCGATCCAAAAGACCCCGTTATCAAATTGAGCAGCACTGTCTGGGTCGTAATTTAAAACTTGTTTTAAGTGTGGTGTCCAATGCCTTCGATCTAACTCCGAGTAATTGCCTCTCCACCGTAAATGCGACCACGGATTTTTCAGCTTTAATAATTTTACCTAAAGCGACGTTTTATGATTTAGGTTTTGCGAATGTGAAATACATACACCTTCCACATTTTGCACGTCCATTACGGCGTATGCATGAGTTGGAACTAGACCAGTGCGGTCGGCTTCCGATTCGGATAAATCGCCCGTTGCGACCGTGACTAAAACATCGCCTTTCGAAAGACGCGTTGTTAAAATTGAGAATAAAGAGTCTTTGTTAAAGTCTGGATCTTTTGGTCGAATGGCCATCCTCTCGGGAATCCAACCAGTTAAGGCATGAAGATCGATACTCTAAAAGTAAAAGTCAAGTGCTCAAAGATTCTTTTACTAAATTTTGCATCTTTTATATAACACTTTAGATTTTGAATCTTTTGTCCAATCGGCATTTACGTTTTTATCCGTAACTTTTCAAAGAATTAGAATATAATAAAAACAAAAAAATTGTTGAAAACTGTACTTAATTTTCAATATGTTTTAGGAATGTATCAAAGAACATAAAGACATTAATACACTTCACAGATTCTCATAAAAAACAATATGGCACAGAAGTACTGAAAAACCATAAATAGAATGGTAGTAATAAAGTGAGCTCTAAAGAGTAGTGAGCTGAGACACTGATGCCCGGCTGCATAAAGCAAAGTTAACTAAGTTGTTAGTAGCTATTAGTTTGACAATATCATTACTAAAACAATTGATTTTGTAAATAATTTGTCGACTAATAACGACACTTAACGACATGAACACGTAGTTAAGTAGTTAGTATTTATTGACCTTACGCTTGCTAGTCCAAAGGCGAGCAAAGTGACAAAAATGTGTCATGTATCAGATGAACCTTTTTTATTTGACCATAGATGCAGAATCAGACGAGATACTAGTAATAGAATACAAAAACCTGAAGAAAATCGACTGGGACTTGTTCAACGAAACTCTAGCCGGCCAAACAAAGAACTGTCCTACAGTTGCAAGATCATCGCATGAGCTTGAACTAATGAGCGTCAGTATTTGAAGCAAAATGCCCAACAACAATCAAACGAACCCCCAACAAGGTAACTTGGTGGAACAAGAAGTATGACAAAGCAAGGGAACGCACTAAAAGGCTCTTTAATACAACCAAAACAAACAGTGACTGAGAGGAATACAGAACCAACCTCACGATATACAACAATTCCATTAAAAAACCAAAGCGAGACTCTTGGAGAAGATAGGGATGTAGAAAACGAACCTACATGTTCTCGCCTCCAAAAAGCTCTGAGCAAGAATCGTACTAGAAACATCGGCTATATGAGTAACTATAACAAAGTGAAAAATAATAGCTATTTATGCACAAAGAGCATTATTACAATGATTATACCCGGAGAGCAACGTGATGCAGCCCGAGGACCCAACCATCTCGCCCTTTGTTGTTTTATTTTCTTTACTATATCCTCTTCCATTTATTGTTTTATTTCGTGGTTCTTCCTGTTTCTGTATTCCTTTTTAGCTACTGTTACAGGATGTGATATTGGTCTTCAAATTTTCCGTTTCAATATTCTGAGGTCTTCTTCCTGTTTCTTTGTTATTGTTTTCGTCTCATACAGTATTTTGCCCCTTAGCATTTTTTTTATTCGCTCGGTACGTTTTGTTACCTGTCATTATTATTTCTTTTATTTCTATTTCCATCACTTCCAATCATAACCCCTGAGTATTTGAATTTATTTACAACTTCGATCTCGAGCCCCTCCATTATAATGTTTTAGTTTTCTTTTTGTGTTTGCTTACCTATTTTCATTATTTTTATTTTTTGTTAATTCTCAACCCCATTTTTTCTCCTTCCTGGATTACTTCTTTTAACATTTCTTTCACAATTGCACGTTTTTTTGCCACCAATACTTCGTCATCGGCGTATGCTATAACTTGCCTTCCATGTGTTCTTACTGTGTTCTTGTTTATTTTTCCGGGTACGTGTTCCAATGCAAAGTTAAATAGTACAGCAGATATATATATAAGTTTAGCTTTATTTGTTGCCATTTGGCTTACAAATTTGATCGTGCTATACTACATAACATTCTATATTTACATTTACATTCCATTTCCTTTTTTTTTTTTTTTAAATACATTTTCTTATCCCTTCTCTCCCCTTAACTTTTTCCTCCTGCTCCATACTTCCTCCATCCATTCCGCTCCTTTTCCGTTTTCATCTAAGATTTCCTCTATTTTCATCATCTCTTCTCTTAGTTCCCTGCATTTCTGTCTCATGTGGTTAAGGTCTTCCGTTTCTTCTCCACATAGCCTGCACATCTTTTCTGGTTCTTCTTTCCAATATTTGTTCCCTAACTCCTCGTTGCCACATCTGAACCTTGCTACCATTTTTTTTTCTTTTTGTTGCTTTTATCTTTTAAATATTCCGGCACTCCTTCACCCTTGATATCTTTATAATTCCTATTATATCTGCCCTCTTTTATCTTTGTCCATCTTTCTTGTTTTTCGATGTCTCTATCTCTCCTTATTATTTCCTCCCTTATCCCTACTCCCTCTTCTCTTAATCTCTCCACTTCTTCACTCACGTACCCGTTTCCTTTGTAATACTCTTCTCTGCCCTCCTGCCCGTACTTCACTTTCCCTCCCTTTATCTCTTTCCAACATTCTTGCAGTATTTTGCAATCTGTTCTTTCCCTCATTTCTTCCTCGTATTTTATTGCTCTTTTTCCTGTCTCTACCCTTATTTTTTCTATCTGCACCTCCTCTCTCACAATATACCCCGGTGTATCCCTGTCCAATCCTAACACCCATCTCCAGTATTTTTCCTGTAGCCCCTCTACCTCCCTCCACTCTTTCCAGAACCATATTTCCGCTCCATACATTACCACCCACTTTATTAATTTTTCAAACAACAATTTTCTTTTTTATATCCATCTTGAATACTCTTTCCCCACACCCCAGACTTGTCCTATTAACCTGTTTCCTTTCTTCACCCTTTCCTTTATGTGTTCTCCTCTCTTTATTATCCTGTTTCATCGTGTAGCCCAGGTATGTAAATTCCTTCACTTGTTGCACTTTCTCATCACTCCATATCCACTCCTCTCTTTTTCTTTTCCCCCTCCTTTTCTAAATATCATTATCTTTGTTTTCTCCGTGTTTACTTCCATTTCTTTTTTTTTCATATATTTTTCTAGCGTTTTCATCATCTCTTTCATTTCCTTTTCCTCCTTAGCTACCAGCACTATGTCATCCGCATACGCCAACGACCATACCTTAGCTTTCCCTACCACTATCCCTCCTGTCTATTGTCCTCTCATTGTCTCTTCCAGATCCCCCGTATATACTGAGAACAGGCTTGGGCTCAGTGGACATCCCTGCCTCAACCCTCTCTTTGTGATGAATTTCTCGCTCTCCTCCCCATTCACTTTAACCCTGCTCCTCGTTTCTTCGTAGATTTCCTCTATTCTTTGTATTAATCTTTCATTGATTTTTTTTCTTTTCATATATTCCCACAGCTTTTCCCTATTCACTTTGTCAAAAGCAGCTTTTAGATCTACGAATAGTGCCACCATTTTCCCTCTTTTTTTTTCTAGTTCATTATTTGCTAAGTGTTTCAGTATATATATGTTGTCTATCGCCCTTCTTCCTTTTCTGAATCCCGCTTGTCCGTCTGGTACCAAACTTCTTTCCTCTATTTCCTTCTGTAGTCTTTCTTGCAGTATTGTCGCATATAATTTGTATGCCGTGCTCAATAGTGTTACCCCTCTATAATTCTTGACTTTATTTTTTTCGCCTTTTTTATGGATTGGGCATATTATTCCCTCTCTCCATCTCTCTGGAAATCCTTCCCCTTTCCATATTTTGTTTAGTATTTCCGTCATCCTTTTTGCTACACTTTCTCCCCCGTATATCCACTCTTCTCCTTGTATCCCATCTTCTCCTGGTGCCTTTCCTTTTTTATATTCTTTATCGCCTCTATTACTTCTTCTTCACTTATTCTATCCCTATCTCCTTCTTCCTGTCTTACTACCGCGTCTTTTCTTTTTTCTTTTTTCTGCTTTTGTTCTTCCCCTCCCAACAGGTTCCGAAAATATACCTCCCATTCTTTAATTTGTATTCCCTTTGTCGTCATGTTTTTTTTCCTCTGTTTCTTTAAGTACTTCCATACATCTTCTTCCGTTTTTATTCCTTTGATCTGCTCCTCTTGTATCGTTTTGTTTTCTTCCTTCTTTCTGTCGCATGTTTTTTTGTATATTTTTACTGCTTCTTTGTATTCTTCTTTTTCTTTCCTCCTTTTTTCCACTGTCTTAATGCTCTTCTTGCCTTTTTTTGCTTCCTTGCATTCCTTATTTCACCATTTCTTCCATCCTGTTTTCTCCCCTTCCATTTTCTAAATCTGACTCTCTCTGTTGCTTTCTCCATCATCTCTCTCATTTCCTCTACACTTTCTTGTAATTCCTTCCCTATCCATACCGTTTTCCCTATTCTCTCTTTATATCTTTTATACCCTCTTCTGTCCACTTTTTTTAGTTATGTACTTCTCCCCTTCCTTTCTCTCTTCTCTTTCCCTTCCTTCCATTGTCAATTCCAGTGGTTGATGGTCTGACTCTACCCTTTCTCCCACCTTAAATGTCTTTACCTTTTCTCCAGCCTCTTTATTTACAAAACCTATTGATTATCCCCTTCCTTCTATGTACGTAAATTCCCCCTTTCCATCTTCTTCTCTGTTCCCGTTCATTATTTCCCACCCTTTTTCGTTGCACAATTCCAGCAGTTCTTCTCCCTCTTTATTTATCACCTTGTCCTTTGTTTGTCTCTTTCCCGTCCCTTTTCTTTCTTGTATACCCCCTCTTCCCTATTCTTGCGTTGAAGTCCCCTCCTACTATTATCAATCCCTCTTCCCTCTCTTCTATCATCTCTTCTATGTTTTCCTTGTCTCTTTCATTCTCCTGCTATAAACCGTCGCTTCTTTTATTTTTGTTTTTCCCCACTGTATGTTCCTTTCTACAACTCCTCTTCTCTGTTGCACTTTCTCTTTCTTTTCCTGGCTCAACCATTTTTTTTTCTTATTCCCGTTATTATACCCCCTTTGCCCTCCCTTTTTCTTTTCTCTTTCTGCATGTTGTACCACCCACTCAAATTCCTCCGGCAACTCTTTTTCCCACCACTCCCATTCTTTTTCTTCCATCCATGTTTCCTGTAATTCCACTACATCCTGTTCCTTGATGTACTTCCAGGAATCATGTTCCTTGTTTTTTATTCCCGCTACGTTCCAAAACAATACTCTCAGCTCACTCACCTCCCCCTGTGCTTCTTCCTTACTTTCTTTTTTCTTCCTTCTTTTTCTTTTCCATTTCCATCTCTCATTATTCCTTTTCCTTGCCATTTCGTCAACTTTCTCTCCTTTACCACCCCCTTTGCCCTTTAGTTTTTGCCTTTTGGTTCCCCAATTTATCTCCCCTTTCTCTGCTCAGTCCCCTATCCTTGTCGTTCCATATGTATCTGTCTCCGTCTATCTCCATTTTTCTGTACTCTCTTTTTCCTTCCGCTCTTTTTTCCACCGCTATGTTCATTATTTCTCTTTGCACTCTTCTTTCCTCCCATGTCAGATCGTGACTTATATATATTCTTGTATTCTTAAATTTCTTCTTCTCCGCCATTACCTTCTGTTTTTCCTCCCATCCTCCGATTTCCGCCACCACCATCTCATTTTTCTTCTCTTTGTTTATTACTGTCGCTTTTTTCACCTCTACTTTTACATTTAATTTTTCTTCCAGCTTCACTGCTAAATCTTCTTGTGGTTTTTCACTTCTCCACCCCTTTATCACCATATTATTCTTTCTTTTCCATCTTTCCTCGTCTTCCGCTTTTTTCTACAGTTTTTCTATTCTCTCCACCAGTTTCTCCTTTTCTTTCTCCCACTTCTTTTCTCTTTCTCCCATTTCTTTTTTCATTTATTTGATTTCTTGTCTTATTCCTTGCATATTTTCTTCCATCTGTTTCATCATTTCTCTCAGTAATTCTTTTAACTCCTCCATCTCTTTCCTTCCTCCTTCTGTTCTTGAGGTTTTTCCTTCGCTCTCCTCCGATATCTTTTTAATGTCTGGTGATCTTATTGTTTTCTTTCCTCTTTCAAATATTTGTTGCCTTTCTTTTTCCTCCTCTCTCTGTCTTAGTACAGCAGATAATGAATCTCCTTGTCGTACCTCCTTATTTGTTTCGAATTCTTCTGTTTCGCCCTTCTGAGTTTTCACACTTATCTTTATTATTTCCATTGTCATTTTTACTAGCCTTCTTATTTTAGCACTTATTCCCATATCTTTTAATGTTTTCATTAACTCGTTTCTTCCGATTGAGTCGAAAGCTTGTTTGAAATCTATAAATAGGAGTTCCATTTCCATTTGATACTTATTAATCTCCTTTGTATTAGTGTTGACATGATTTTGTATGTGGTATTGAGTAATGTCAGTCCTCTGTAGTTTTACATTTTTGTTGGCCCCCCCTTTTTGTGTGTTTTACTTACCATATCTGGTTTTGGTGTTTCTATTTTTTCCTCTTCAGTCCCATCCATTTCATTACTCTTACCTTTGTATGTTTTGTTTTGGTCGTTTATTTTCTTATAATATCCTTTCACATTTCCTTTTCTACTGTCCTCTTCCATTTGTTTTATCTTACTTTCCAACCAGTCTCTTTTTGCATTGCGGTTAATTGTCTTAGTTTCCTTTCTTAATCTTACATACTCAATTTTATCTTCTTCTCTTCTGTTTCTAATCCGTCTGACTCTTGCTTCTATTTTTCTCTTTGTTACTTCTTTACATTTACTATCATACCATCCTGTTTTTTTTCTATTTACAACTAGTCCTAATTAATCCTCTGTGGCCTTATTTATACATTCTTTTATTCTCTCCCATTGCTCTTTTTCTTTATATTTCTTTTTATTGATTTCCTTACTTAATTTTTCTACGTTCCATTTAGCCCTTGTTTTTTTGTTCTTGTACTGTTTTTTTACTTTTTGTTTTAATGTTGCTGTAACCATTAGGTGATCAGTGTCAGCACATGCTCCTCTGTATCTGTTCGTACATCTCTTAGTGTTGATTGTTTCCTCTTGTTAACTAGTATTTGATCTATTTGCGTGTACGTTAATCCGGTGATATCCATGTTACTTTGTGTCTATTTGTGTGTTTGTGCTTATTATTATTTCTGTCCTTGTTGCTAAGTTGACCAATCTTTGCCCGTTATTATTTGTTTTTTCAATTGTATGTTTTCCAGCCACTTATCTAATGTAGGTACTCTTATTTCCCTATCTGTGCATTAAAATCACCTAATACCATTATTATACATATATTCCTTTGGCATTATGTCGATTATTTCCTCTATTTTTTCGTACAACAATGTATATTTATTTTTGTCTATCTTTCCATTTCATTTCCATCTTAGTTCTTGTAACGCTGTTATGTTTATATTATATCTTCCAAGTTCCAATGCTACCATCTCCATTTTTTCCGGCTCCAGCATTGTTTTTACGGTCCACGTACTGATTTTAATAATATTTCTTTTTTTTTATATATTTCATATTCTTATTTTTATTATTTATCCTAATATTTTTGTTATTTTGTGTTTTTATCTTTATTTCCCAGTTATTCTTCCATCTATTTACAATATTTACATTTATATACGTTTTTCCCTTGTTCATTTTTATTTGTCGTCATTATGTGTATTCCTTTACTTCGCTTCGTTAGCTTTTTGACTCTTGCATTTCCGTTTTGTTTTTAAATTTTTCTCACCACTTGTTTCCTTCCCCATTATCTAGGGATATTTGGCTAGTTGTTCTTCCTTTCTTGGTGCTTTGTGTCATGGCTATTTCCATTTCTCTTATTTGGTTCAAGTTGTACTCTTCTCCATTTATAATCATGTTGTCGTTCCTAATATTTGCATGCTGTCTTTTATTTTTGATTATTTTCATATATTCTCTTAGCTCTTTCCTCTTTTCTTGCGTTGTTTTTGAGTAATCTTGTTCTATATATATATTTTGGTTCCTTTCAGTTTGTTAGTTGCTTTCAATATTTCCATCTTTTTGTCATATTCTTTAGTTGGTCTAGCTTTTATTCCCTTTTGTTTTCCAACTCTTCTTATCTCCATCACTTCTTCCTCTATTACTATTGGTATATACATTTCCCTTAGTACCGTCTTCACGTTCCCTTTTATCTGCGATTCACTTTCTTTTTCTGTTTCCTCTACTCCATGCATTATATTTCCTTCTTCTTTATTTCTTTTTCTACTTCTTCCATTCTTAATTCCTGTTGCTCTATTTTTGCTCTAAGTTGTTGGTTATCTACTTTTATTTGCTCATTTTCTTTTTTAACTTTTTTGGTTTCTTCATACAACGTTTCCATTCGTACCTCTGTTCCGTCTATTTTATCTAATTTCTTGTTCATCTCTTCCAACATGTCCAGCATCTTGTTATTATTTCCTCCTCGCAATCTTCTATTTTCAGTTCTAGTACCAAAATATATTTCTTCCGTTTACAAGTTTTATTAAATGCGTCTATGTTCTTTGTTTACGTCTCGATATAAGTTATCGCTGCTCTAACTCGTCTCGCACGTTCTTATCTTTAACCTATTTAACACTTATTTAACTTATTTAACTCTACTTTACTCATTTACATATATTTTGATGTTTCTCCATCTCACTTCACTACACAAACCCTTTGCACTTATTTACTCTTCTCACTTTGCGCTTATTTACGATTTATTTACCTCTATCTAAACAAACGGCTATTAAGAAGGAGACCAGAGCCGAATTTCACAGGAGTAAGATTACCTAGTTTATTGCTACCATTAGAAAATAGACGAAGCACTTAATAACGTAAAGTGGATAAAAGAAAAGTGATAAAAATAAAGCACGAAAATACGAAAGAATTAAGAGAAAGAAACCAAAGTAGCGAAAGAAAACATTAAAGAAAGATCATCTTTTTTTTTCTGTCTTTTATCAATCTGCAATCAGCCAATAGCTATAATCAGATGTGTCTTCTATTATATATAAGTGGCTTTAGATATGCACATCCTGTGATGTGTCATTTCTTGTTATTAGATGATTAGATGGTGGCTAGTCGTATTCTTTTTAGGCGGAATATAGAGTCCTTGGTGTTAAGAAGCTCTGTGGCTAAACTATTTATGTGTTTTTCAAGTTTCTGCTTATAGGCATCAGAAGACTTCTCTATTTCTTCTCTGACTGTAGGGAGTTGCAGATATTCATGCACTTCTGTGTTCCTTATGAACCATGGGGCATTGGTCAAAGTTTTTAATGCTTTATTTTGTAAGCGCTGTAGTATTTCTATATTTGAGTGACTAGCTGACCCCCAGAGTTGTATACCATATGTCCATACTGGTTTTATAATGCATTTGTATATCAGGAGCTTATTCTCCAAACTGAGAGTCGATTGCCTGCCCAGCAGCCAGTGCATATCCCTGAACTTTTTGTTTGCTTGTTCTCTCTTTGCCTTAATGTGATCCCTCCACGTAAGCCGTTTGTCCAGATGTATACCCAGGTATTTCACTGTTGTTGACTGTGTCAAGATATCTCCGTTAAGTGTAACGAGTGGGCAGTCACCTCTATTCAAAGTAAATGTTATGTGAGCTGATTTTGCAGGACTAGCTCTTATTCGCCACATCTTTAGCCAGATTCCGATTCTATCTAGATGTTTTTGTAGTTTTACGGATGCTAGACTAGGATCTTTACTGCTAGAAAGGATTGCAGTGTCATCTGCATAGGTTGCAGTTACTACTTCTTCTGTGATAGGTATATCAGCGGTAAATATTGTGTAGAGGATAGGGCCCAGCACCGATCCTTGAGGCACTCCTGCTTCTATTTGGCAGATGGATGACAGGCGATCTCCGCACTTGACTTGGTAAATTCGTTGTTCCAGATAAGACCTCAAAAGCATGTACTCAGTGTTTGGAAGGAGTAGTTTTAGCTTATATAAGAGACCCTTAAGCCATACACGGTCAAAGGCCTGTTGTATGTCTAGGAATACGGCCGTGCAGTACTCCTTCCTCTCCAGCGTCTGTCGTATTGTGTGAGCTACTCGGTGTATTTGTTCAGTCGTTCCATGGTGTGCCCGAAATCCGAATTGATGGTCTGGTATTATTTTTTGCTCTTCAAGAACTAGGAGAAGTCGACTTAATATTAGTTTCTCAGTAAGTTTTGATAGTACTGGGAGAAGACTTATAGGTCTGTAAGATGTGACTTCTGTGGGAATCTTCCCCGTGTGACGGTAATTTTCATTAAGTACGCCTTTGTTGTTACGGTTGAAATCTTCGTTAGGTACGCCTATGGATTTGCGACGTGAAATTAGATTCGAGTTTTGACAACCGCTAACTATCTTTTACGCGTGACTGTCATTTACGACGTGCTCTTCAACTTGGAAACTACTTGAAATGGCCGGTGGATTTGACAAGTAAACCTCTTCTACAATTATACACCACCATGGTGATCAATCAATAAGTGAAATACATTTAAAATTTGTTTGCGTCGACACCGGGTAAGATTGTAACTTTTCATTTATTAAAACTTCGTTGTAATTTCTTGTATTTTGACAGCATTCCGCCTCGTGCGCATATCTAGTTCTAATTATTACTTATTAATGAGGAGTCCGTTTCGTATTACTATTTCTTCAAACAAATATTCGAAGGCCATAAATTAACTTTGGTGACGATCACCTTATTTGGGAGATTCTAATTATCGAATACGAGGGAATTCGAGTCGAAGGCCGTAACTTAACACCGATGACTATTACCTTATCCGGAAGATCCTAATTATTGGATTTGATGGAATTCTATTCGGAGGAAATTGTTTAATACCATCATATTCGTACCGTAATGTAACAGCATACGATAAGTGTCGGTCCGTTTGGAAAAACGTTTTTCTGACAGCACTCTGGAACTTGGTAAGTCAATTTTTACTTATTTATACGTGATCGCTACGGTGTACTCACGACTTGTTATATTTGCTAATTGTACGTGCTAATTGATTTGTTACTTGTGTTTGTTACTAAATTAAGTTAGATAAATTACTTATCGCTTGCTGCCTATATCTACAATCAATTATCATTGTTAATGTTACTTGTTGATAAAATTATATACATGTTATAGTCCTTACACGCTTGTTTGACGTGTAGTGTAAGTTGCCGATCCTGCTGCTATTTTCTGTTCTATATTCTCTACAGCACGGACTTATATTGAACTACTTAATTGTTACTACATTTATTTTTATAGAGGAATTAAAGTACCATTGTCGTTAATGATCGAGTTTCTTTTCCATTTTAGTCGTTTCTTTCAGCAGTTACGAACTTCCCACCTAGTTACAAGTTTATTACCATTCCTGTGGTGAGCAAGCAGGAACTTACTTTGGATAGGCTCTGGCGCCCTTAATTATCTTTTATTTACCTCTAGCAACCCTACCCTCTCTCCGACTGTTGAGAGTTGGCCGTGCAGGTTCGTAACCAGCTAAAGCTTGTAACAAATTGGCGCCCAACGTGGGGCCTCGATTATCTCATTTCGAATTTCTCATTTCTCTACATTGCTTTTAGCTTTTTTCTTTAATTGTGATTAGCGTAGGATTAACTTATACTGTCGAATTTCTCTAGACTTAGTGTGTAGCAAATTGGCTACCTGACTTTTCGATTCTTTTTTTGAATTTCTCATTCGATATAATTCTTTCTGCTGTTTAGATTTTTTTTTCTTTCTCTAATTACTGTAGAATTACTAGCAGGAATAGGTAGTTTATGTTATTGTTTACTTGCTATCGATTTAGTGTGTGCGATCATAAGTTCTTCTAGCTTTATTGATTCTTTTCTTAGTCTTACGTGGGTTCGATTTTACTTTGCTTTCTTTACTTAGTTATTGCTGCTAGACTTGACGTCTGAGTTACTTCATTAACTTTTACTTTTTCTGTATTTTTCTTTAGTGCTGCAGTTTGACTGTAGATTAGCACTTTGCTTACGTTTCTTTTAATCGGACCTTCGTTTTGATTTTTGGATTGACTCGACTACGTCGATTAATTTGTTTTCTTATTGGATTACTTACTGGATGGTAATACGGCTGGTACTTACTGTTATTTTGAATTTTGTCAGGCACATGGTGACGGATTTCCGTCGTAGATAACTGCTTTGGTTAATTTCTTGTTTACTTGTTATTGTTGTAGCTATGTATTCTTCAGATAAAGAACCACCACTTCTTACTTCATCAGACTCTGATTCGGAAATGGACTTGGCTAATTGGAATATTACTTTCTCTGGTGAAGATCCGTTTGTACTAATGGAGTTTCTTATTCGTATTGATGAGTTGTGTTTGTCTCGTGAAGTTTCTCAGCACCAACTTTTTCTT
Source organism: Aquatica leii (assembly GCA_035610365.1). Classification (NCBI taxonomy): domain Eukaryota; kingdom Metazoa; phylum Arthropoda; class Insecta; order Coleoptera; family Lampyridae; genus Aquatica; species Aquatica leii. Next base: position 5,453,070 of record CM069437.1, read on the forward strand.
TCAGCTTCTGATGTGTTATCGGGTAAAGCTCTTCTTGTGTTTAGAAGTAGACGACATACTTTACGTTCTTGGAAAGAGGTTACTGCGATGCTGAAAGCTGAATTTCTGCCTGTAGATTATGATGAAAGGTTAATGGATACTATTCGTAATCGAGTGATGGAACCTAAGGAACCTATTGTGATGTACGTTGCTACTATGCAATATCTTTTTATGCAATTGTTAGAACCAGTCTCGGAGAAGACGCAGCTTAAAATCGTACGCCGCAACTTGACTCCTTTGTATCAATCTCATTTTGCACTGGTGGATATTACATCCTTTTCTCAATTGATTTCTTTAGGCAAACGTTTGGAGTTGAACTTTAATCGTAGCAATTCTCGTAGTTTTATAACATCCGAAAGGAATGACTTACTTCTCGAATCATCTGTGATTAATACTGCTACTACCACAGTTTCGGTTAATACGGTTGCTGATTCTCTTACTACTCCTCCCCTTCCTTCTTCTATAACTACTGAGTCTAATACGTGTATACACTGTCGTTCTAAAACTGAGAAACTTGTACGTCCTGTTCGTTCTTTAGCTTCTCTTCCTCCAAATTTTTCTTCAGTTTCTAGGATTATTAGGCCTACTAACGATCCTTGGTACTTAGGTTTGGTTTCTAGAGTTTCTGCTTGTCCTCGTCGTTTCTCTCGCTGGTGTCTTGTGAAAGGTCTTCTATGTAAACGTGTACGCATATCTTCATCTGACTCTTGCGTGTGGAAATTAGTTGTTCCTTCGGAACAACGCAAACAATTAATCCACGATCACCATCTTCCATCTGAGCGTGAACACCGCAGTGTTAGGAGTACGTTGGAAGCTCTTCGCTATCACTTCTACTGGCCTCATATGAGACCCAAGGTTGCTGAGTTCATACGTCACTGTTCTTGTTCGAACGCACAGCGTAGCAATCCTTTTAGGTCACGTCACATTTTGACAAGTAGAACGAAGCTTTCCAACACTAGTGTTGCTACAAGGTCTACGCGTCTACATAAGGATCGTGCTATTTCTCCGGATGTAAAAGCCGCTGCTATTGCTTTTGCATCTCCTTCTTCAGTCGCTTCTAATTATTCTTTGTTGTCTCCTTCTTCTAATCGTTCTCTTCGCTTTCATCGGCGTCGCAAGCGTCGTAAGTGCTAGTTCACTTTTTGGGCTTTTGACTTTCGACCTTGCTATTCTTTTGGTTCTTTTCTTTCGGTTTTAGTGGTTCGAGTCTTTAGATACGTCGTCGATATCTTGTTGGTTGTAGCTTGGATGCTACCCAATTGTTCTTCTCATATTGCTGTCACCGATTTTCTTTTCTTTGCTTAAGTTTCTAGTACTTTTGTTTTGGTTTCTTTCTTCTCCATCTTACTTCAGGACAGACTACCTTTCCGTCTGTATATATTTATATCCGCTTAGTCGGCATTTTTGGATCGGTACGTCATATATAGAATTCTCTTTTCTGCTTTTGGATTTGGTTTTCTTTTCTTGAGTTTTCTATTCCGCTCGTCGGCATTAAAGTCGTGAAGTATACTTTCCAATTTGGGACAGCAATTGGTACGCATTCGTTCTATAACTAATAGTGATACATTTTCTCATACCTTGTTTTTTCTATTCTATGGGCGGTTGGTTGGGCATTGAAGGGCTGGTCACTCCCTTTCGTTCCTTCTACGGAGAGAAGAACGAATCAGACACTTACATCTTGTCTTATCTTTCTCCGTCTGTTTCTTTTCTGCCTTTCTTGTTTTTCTTACTTCTTATTTTTTTCCTTCTTCTTGATTTGTTGATCACCTACATGCCACATCTCTTTCTTTCTTCTCCTTCCTCCTAAAGGTTTACCCCTTAGGGCGGTTGGTAGGGCACCGTAGGGTGGTCTCTCTTTTCATTCTTTTACGGGGTGAAGAATGAATCAGGCAGTTACATCAAGCCTTATCTTTCTCCGTCTTTCTATATCTCTTATCTTTTCTACTTTTCATTTTTTTTTCTTCTTAGGCCTATCTATCTTTTCTTTGTGCCAACCATTATTCTTTGTTTTGATCCTTTTTATGGTTCGCCTCATATGGGCGGTTGGTTGGGCATTGAAGGGCTGGTCACTCCCTTTCGTTTCTTCTACGGAGAGAAGAACGAATCAGACTCTTACATCTTGTCTTAGCTTTCTCCGTCTGTTTCTTCTTATCCTTTCTTGTCTTTACTTTTGATTTTTTCTTTTGCTTTTTGGGATTTGTCTTTAGGGCAATTATCTCTTTCGCTTTTTTTCTTTTATCTGGATTTGTTGCTTGAATACTTTCTTGGTATTTTCTTTTAATAACTTCTTTCTTTAGTATTCACGCAACTATGGTTCTTTTCTTTTGCTTTTCTTTCTCGTTTACTTCTCTCGCTTTATTGGGGTTAGTGGGTTTTTGTTTTGTTGGTTTCGGTTTGAAGCTTGGAATAGACTGCAACGTCGCTTCTTGTACTTTGTACTTCCGCTTAGTCGGCATTTTTGATGTTGTTAGTCACCGTTAGGATATTTCTCTCCTTTGGGTTTCTTTTGCTCTTGGAATATTCTAATCCGTCCTTCGGCATTTAAGTTCCATGCGACATCCCAACGCAACGAGCACTAACTCACGATGCTTAATTGGCAAGTGAAGTTTTCTGTTCTTGATTGACCCATACTTTTTCTTTTTTCTTTTGGTTCTGTTTGAGGTTGCTTTGAAAGTTTTTCTCTCTGCTTAAGCTTAGTCTTTCTTTATTTTCTTGGATCCTCTGCAACCATATTCTTTTTCTTTATTTTCCTTTTTGCTAATTCTTTCTTTTGCTACATTGGGCTTAGTAAGTTATTCGTTTTGCTGTGTAAGTCTGAAACTTGAGACAGACTACAACTCCGTTTTCTGTACTATATGTACTTCCGCTTGCTCGGCTTTTCTGGATGTTGTTAGTCATTCTTGGGATATCTCTTTTGCTACTTTTCTCTTTGTTTTTTCCTTGGGATATTCTATTCCGTTTATCGGCTTGTAAGTTTCATTGTTACAGTCCAACACAGTGACCGATAATTGACAAGTGCTCGCTTAGCAACTGATAGTTCTTACGTTCTTTTCTTTCCTCTTCTTTCTTTTCTTCGAGTTCTAGTTCTGGGGATTATTAGTACTTGGGATTTTGGGGTTACTTTTGTGGGACCATTTTGAACGATGGTTTTGTACTTAAGGGTTGGGGCTTAAGGATTTTAGGGCTACTTAGTCCTGGACGCTTGTCTAAACTTCTACCTTTCCTATATTCTTTTCTTTTCTCTGGAATTCTTTCGATACTTACATCCTTACTGTATTGGGTTACTGATTGTTTGTACCTTACTTTTTGGTATCGCTTTATGCGCTTCGGAAATTAGTAAACCATGTTGGTATTCTTCTTTGCTTTTAGATCAAATTACTCTTGGTTTCTTGGAGATACCTTTCGCTTCGTGCGCTTCTGTTACAGTTTTGGTTGTCGGCATTCTTAAGATTCTGGAAAAGCTCTGTCTCTTCTGTATTTGTGGTAATCTGATGAGATTACACGGGGTTGGAGTTTCTTGGAATTGGGTTGGTTTTGGATTTTAGGGTTCTGTCCTTGGCGTATGCCTAAATTTCTGTCTTCATTTTAGCTTTGTTTTCGTTATTCTCGCTCCACGCTTTTATCTTGCTGGGGGAATCTGTGACAGTACTTTTCATTAAGTACGCCTTTGTTGTTACGGTTGAAATCTTCGTTAGGTACGCCTATGGATTTGCGACGTGAAATTAGATTCGAGTTTTGACAACCGCTAACTATCTTTTACGCGTGACTGTCATTTACGACGTGCTCTTCAACTTGGAAACTACTTGAAATGGCCGGTGGATTTGACAAGTAAACCTCTTCTACAATTATACACCACCATGGTGATCAATCAATAAGTGAAATACATTTAAAATTTGTTTGCGTCGACACCGGGTAAGATTGTAACTTTTCATTTATTAAAACTTCGTTGTAATTTCTTGTATTTTGACAGCATTCCGCCTCGTGCGCATATCTAGTTCTAATTATTACTTATTAATGAGGAGTCCGTTTCGTATTACTATTTCTTCAAACAAATATTCGAAGGCCATAAATTAACTTTGGTGACGATCACCTTATTTGGGAGATTCTAATTATCGAATACGAGGGAATTCGAGTCGAAGGCCGTAACTTAACACCGATGACTATTACCTTATCCGGAAGATCCTAATTATTGGATTTGATGGAATTCTATTCGGAGGAAATTGTTTAATACCATCATATTCGTACCGTAATGTAACAGCATACGATAAGTGTCGGTTCGTTTACTGTCCTTTAAATGTGTCTTTATTTGTAGTTTGTGAGTCGCCAGGTAGACACGTCTATATTTTTCAGGAAGTTTAATTGTAGGAGGCCGTAGGAAAAACGTTTTTCTGACAGCACTCTGGAACTTGGTAAGTCAATTTTTACTTATTTATACGTGATCGCTACGGTGTACTCACGACTTGTTATATTTGCTAATTGTACGTGCTAATTGATTTGTTACTTGTGTTTGTTACTAAATTAAGTTAGATAAATTACTTATCGCTTGCTGCCTATATCTACAATCAATTATCATTGTTAATGTTACTTGTTGATAAAATTATATACATGTTATAGTCCTTACACGCTTGTTTGACGTGTAGTGTAAGTTGCCGATCCTGCTGCTATTTTCTGTTCTATATTCTCTACAGCACGGACTTATATTGAACTACTTAATTGTTACTACATTTATTTTTATAGAGGAATTAAAGTACCATTGTCGTTAATGATCGAGTTTCTTTTCCATTTTAGTCGTTTCTTTCAGCAGTTACGAACTTCCCACCTAGTTACAAGTTTATTACCATTCCTGTGGTGAGCAAGCAGGAACTTACTTTGGATAGGCTCTGGCGCCCTTAATTATCTTTTATTTACCTCTAGCAACCCTACCCTCTCTCCGACTGTTGAGAGTTGGCCGTGCAGGTTCGTAACCAGCTAAAGCTTGTAACACCCGGTTTAAGTACCATATTTATAATGGACACTTTCCACAGATTTGGGAAGTATTGTAGTCTCAACACTGCATTAAAGAGGATTGTCAGCAGAACTATACCTTTCTTTGGTAGCTGTTTCAGTACTTCTGCCGTTATCAGGTCAAAACCGGGAGCTTTCTTTTGTTTTAGTTGAGCTATGGTTTTTTTTACTTCTGCTGGGGTGACTGATTTCAAGGGTAGAGACATTTGCTGGTCGCTATTTAAGATCCCGTCGATCGTTTTTTCTGTGTCGTCAACATCAGCTTCATCGGATTTGAACACACTTTTTAGGAAGGTGGCGAATAATTCTGCTTTATCTGCGGGTTTCCTTGACCAACTGTCATCAGATTTTCTTAGAGGAGGCATGTATTCTATTGGCTTTTTTAATGATTTAGTCATTTTCCAGAGTGTATAATCTTCTGCTTTGTATGGTGATAAAGTCTTTAATTTGTCTTGCAAAGTCCTATTCTCTAGTTCTTTGAGCATTGATTTCAGTACTTTTTGAGCTTTGTTTAGTGCCTTTTTGTCTTGGTGATTCCTACTAGTATGCCATTGTCGCCTTATTTTTCTTTTTACAGCTATCATTTCTCTAATTTCCACGGTAGTGTCCAAATTTTTCGATGTTACTTCTATATAGGGAGATGATAGCCAAGCTGCTTTTTGGATTAAGTTGGTAGTATACAACGCCGCACTTTCTATATCATCTTCCGTTTTAAGAGGTATACAGAGTGTGGTATTATCTTCAATGTAATCCCGGAATGCTTCCCAGTCAGTTTTATGGTTGTATAAAGTCTCGGGTAATTGTTTTAAGATCACTGTAGTGCTTAGTGTGCATATGACAGGCTTGTGGTCGGAAGAGCCATCCAGGCATGATTCAATTTTTTCGTGGAGTCCTGATATTCCTTTTTGTGACGAAGAAGTCTATGAGGTCTGGGATTTTATTTGGGTCAGTTGACCAATGAGTCGCATCCCCTGTTGAAAGTACATTAAGATTATTGCTGTCAATAGCATTTTTCAAAGTTCGGCCTTTCGTATTTGTTAATCGGGAGCCCCAAAATGTGTTTTTGGCATTCCAGTCGCCTCCCGTCAGATATCTACCACCCAATGTACGAAAGAAGTCATTGTACATCTGCTCGTCGATTCGATGTCGGGGGGGGGGGGGGGCAGTACACTGCGGCCACATTCAACGAGCCCTGCCAGTCGTCAACAGATACTATAGCAGCCTGTATATGTGCGTGTGGATATGGTGGTAACATATGATATCTTATCTTTTCTCTTATTACTATAGCAGCTCCAGCATGTGATGTGCCGTCTGGATGATTAGCGTAGCATACGGTATATCCCTTGATTTTAATCACTCTTTGATCAGTCATATGTGTTTCGGAAATTAATAGAACATCAATTTTGTTGTGGTTTATAAACAGCTCAACCTCGTGCTTATTTGGAGATAAGCCATTGATATTCCATGCAGCTATACGTATGAATTTCATTTCTGGTTCTGAGCTATGAGTGTCGTTAGGAGACCCATTAGGGTGCCTATTTGTGTTATGAGGATATCAATTTTTTCTGATTGCTTTATTATTATCTGCTCTAAGGAGCTTGTTGACTGAGAGTGTGCATTCTCTATCTTTCGGGTACAGCAAACATCATTCATGATATTGGGCATAGTTTCAGATGTATGTGCAATGTTTCTTTGCTGGTTGCTTGACTGCTGGTTGCCAAGTTTTAAAGGAGGAAAATTATCTTGAGTAAGGGGGGTGGCATTGTTGTTTGTGTGGGTTGTTTTGCAATTACTGGGTCTCTTTTGTTTGTAATATTTCCCATTTTTGGAGCCTTTATCTCTTTATACACTTGACAACCCTTGTAATTGGCTGGGTGGTCACCATGACAGAGAGCGCAGGTGGCCGGTGTATTCTTGTCTTTTTTTGGACAATCAGTGGTTTTGTGTCCTTTACCACATTTGACACACCTGTGGGGACGCATACAGTTGTTTTTTGTATGGCCGTATTGTTGGCACCTAGTGCACTGAGGGCCGTTGGTTCTAATTACTTCTATTAAGTTTTTATAAGTTTCAGGTGTCTGTGATATTACTCTTAGCTGGTTCCTGTTAATGATCTTGTACGTGAAGCTATCTCTAGGCACAGACTTATTTAGTAGTTCTGTTAGTTTAGATAACTCTTCTATGCCATAAAGGACAATAGGTGGGGGTTTGCTATTTTTTCTATTATGGGTGGCTGTAGCTGGCGTTAGATCCTCGGTTAAGTCTATCGGTAATCCACTGAATCTATTCGAGGTATTGATTCCCGTGTGTACTTCAATAGAACTTTGTATGTTTGGTGGGCTATCATATATTCTCTTTCTTTTTGGGTAGCGGTCTGTACTATCTGGTACTCTTTGCCATGGAGGAGGACAAATTTTGTTAGCATCTGTGACATTTGCAGATGGTGGTGACACAATTAATGATTTTTTTGTCTTCGCCAGTAATTGCACCTATTGAAGATAATCTCGGTCTTGTGATGAGCAGGCTTAGATGGAAAACCTGCTCAGTTAATTTTTTTTTTGTCTTTGTGTTGCCAGTAGCATTCACTGTCGCGGAGGCCTGGTCACCTACCTCCGCGCACGTTTTGTTGCTTGTGTTATTAGGATCTATCATTTTAGTCCCACGAGTAGGGTCGATTAAAACTGTCACTCCTGGGGTGACGCCCATTCCCAGTGAGAAGCCTATTTTCAACGACGGTTCACCTGCTCCATCGAGGTTGGTCGCTCGTGGTTGACTCACCAGTCAGTCATCCATCCCCTTGGCGCACCCCGCACCGTGGGATTTGGGGATTTTTTGAAGAGGTTACCTTCCTCGCGGTCTGAGTGGCGAAGCTCAGACCCCCGTTCCTGGAGACATGACCACAGCGCTACGGTACTGGGGCGATCCTTTCGGGCCACACGTTGGTTTTTCTGTCAGGGTTGTCTCCCTTAGCTATGATTTCAGTTTTGAGGCGCCGAAGAATCGCCTTCGCCCTTTTTACTTTGCTATCAGGGTCACGAGGTAGGTATAAGAAAGATAATCTAAATTGAAAACAAGAAAAAATTCAAAAAGAAAACTGAAAAAAAAGAAAACTTCTTATAAATAAAGAAGTTCACAAAGAAGAAAATAACAATAGACAAAGATGTGTGATTTTACCTATATTGTTTGGAGGGGGTCAATTTTCGTGTAATTTTACTTATATTGCTTGGGGAGAGAAGAGGCATTTTTTGGGAGTTTTTACCTACGAACGCGAGTCAGAAGGAGGCAATTGCCTCCCCTCCTGGATCCGCGCCTGACTGATCTCGTAAAGTATGGAATAAAATCATTCTTTCTTAAATTATTAAGTTTGAGGAAATTCCCTGGGACACGTCGATTTTCTTTGTTTAAATGTTACTTTTTTCCGCCATTGAAATTTTTTGCTCGTGTTTTGTTTCTCTTCAAGGTCACACTTTTTTTACAAGCTCACTGTATATTAAAGCCAGATTTACACTGAACCAGTAGCTAGATCCAGCGTCACTGGATTCCAGCGCTGGATTGGCACTGGATCAATGTAGACATGTTCAATCCAGTACAGCGTCCAGTGTCGCGCGCTGGATCGGGATAAAGGCTGTGCCTATTTAGCAATCCAGTGCCCGCCCCCCGTGGTAGTGGCAGTGCGTCCGTGTAAACGCGGTGTGACAGTCGCTGCCGAGTAATCGTATAGTGACTAGTGACCACGGGTGTTTATCCTTTAACTGTTCTTCCTCAAACATGTCAGCCAACTCGTCGCGTAGTATCGCACAAAGTTTTTTTGACAATATCTTTAATTGCCTTCGCTTTTTAATAAGACGCGAAAAACTCATTTTTGATAAAACGTGTTGTCACCTCAACAATGTCAGTATGTCTACTGAACGAATGTAAACTGGCTGATCCAGTACCCCATTCCGATCCAGCGCTGCAATCCAGTGACGCTGCATCCAGCTACTCATTGTAAATCTAGCTTAAATATATGATATCCAAGAATGGTTCTGACAGAAAACCAGAGGAAATATAGTATGAGAGACTGAGAGATAAAAAAAAAGGAACGAGAAATAATTCCATAGATTTAAGAAGAAACAAATTAAAGGAAATAATGCAAAATTCTTCAGTAAGGCTGAAAAGAATTGAGAATTAGAAAAGAAAAATACTATGGAGAAGAAAGGAAAGGGAAGAAGAAGCAAGGATTTGAAAGGACAAAAAAAAACAGAATAATTGCAAGAGAAGGAAAACAAATACACAATGGAAGATTACAAAAAACAACAAAGTAAACAGAAATAGAAAGGTACCAGATCACATCTCATATAATAAATAAAATTAATAAATAAAAAAAAAATAAAAATAAAATTACTTACGCTATTACTTCCAGGAAAGTCGTAACCACCCATAACCTTCATGTACGCCTTCTCCAGCAAAGACACCCAAAACTCCATCTTATTACTCGAATATGAACACAAAAGCTGCCCGTACTTATTCATTGGCAAGTAATCATCGATTATCACCTTCCTGCTAACCCCATTAATGTGTAACTTAATCATATACTTTCCAAAAGGATTATACACGGGCTTCTTATCCTTACTCCTCGGATATATAATAGCAGTAACCAATCGCCGTCCAAAACGCTTTTCGTAAGACGCACTAACTGCTAAACTAGCCACAAACGAACAATCAGATATAACCGTCTGTTTTATGCTATAATAGTCGGGTGTGACCGATGCTATAATACAAGGTTCCTGGCAAATTTCTTCAGGTCGAACCCATCGAGCAAAATCACGTTTTTGCTTTGGAGAAAGAGCCAGTGCACCGTCCTTATCTGTAAATGGAATTGCATATTGAAACTTTTCTGAAAGATCTATCGACATAAATGGAACAAACTCATTATTGTTAATTTTGGATGAGTGGAAAAGAACACGCTTCTCTTCCTCGGAGTATGTTTCAGAACCGCCAGTAACTTTCAAATGCGCGCTCGTGCCTCGATGTAATTTAGGTACTTTTCGCATTAAAACCGGTGAGTAAGCTGGTGCAGTTGGACTGAGTGGTGGAGCAGAAGCTGTGGGGCTGTCTTTCTTATTAATTCCTTTTAATTCCTCGGCACGTTCTAAAGCACTTAATATGACATCTTTTAACTCGCCTTGTAACAACTCCGGATTCTGCGTTACGTACTCAATTGCATTTGCATATAATTGAATGGCAGTGTCTTTGTGATCGGCACCGTCAGCATCTAAAGCTTGTTGTAAAAGGAAATGGCATCGCTTACGCCTTTGCTTGTGTACATCTTCTTGAACTAAGCGTGCTTGCGAGTTCTTGATATTATTTAAAGCAACAGCTCGGTCTGCGTACTCCCGCGATTTCTCTTTTAAGGAATGTGCTTTGTGTCCATTGCTCAAACCAGCAGCCTGCTCGAGGTTCTTCGCAGCAATATTATAAAAGTATATGGCAGGATCGTGTTGGCCATTTGAATCGAATTGTACAGCCCTTCGTGCAGATTCAATAGCGTCTTCGATTAACTGCAAAGGATGACTCATTTTGATAAAACTAACACAGAAGGTAAACTTTAAAACTTAGAGGTTATATCACAAACACATAGGTATTAGAACTAATTACGTTATTTCTCTTAATATTTGCAGATACATAACTTTAAACATACGTTAAATTTGTAATTGCAATAAAAATAAAGTATAATTGCACTTTAAATGATAATTTGACATCTTAGATTTCAAGGTTATTGTTTATTAAATTAGGACCAATCACAGCACGGTTCTTTAAAACCCGCGTAAGTTGAAATCTTAAACGCCAAATAACTTTATTGTTTGTTTTGGTTTTGCAATGTAAAATTGCAAATTTTTTTATATAAAAACAACTATATATAAGTTTAACTTTATTCGTTGCCATTTGGCTTACAAATTTGATCGTGTTGTCTATACATATATACTACATTTTCTTAACCCTTCTACCCCCTTAACTTTTTCCTCCTGCTCCATACTTCCTCCATCCATTTCGCTCCTTTTCCGTTTTCCCTGCAGTTCCCTGCATTTCTTTCTCATGTGGTTAAGGTCTTCCGTTTCTTCTCCACATAGCCTGCACAACTTTTCTGGTTCTTCTTTCCAATATTTGTTCCCTAACTCCTCGTTGCCACATCTGAACCTTGCTACCATTTTTTTCCTTTTGTTGCTTTTAATCTCTCTATCTTTTAAATATTCCGGCACCCTTTCACCCTTGATATCTTTATAATTCCTATTATAACTGCTCTCCTTTATCTTTGTCCATCTTTCTTGTTTTTCGATGTCTCTATCTCTCCTTATTATTTCTTCCCTTGTCCTTACCCCCTCTTCTCTTAATCTCTCCACTTCTTCACTCGCGTACCCGTTTCTTTTGTAATACTCTTCTCTGCCCTCCTGCCCGTACTTCACTTTCCCTCCCTTTATCTCTTTCCAACATTCTTGCAGTATTTTGCAATCTGTTCTTTCCCTCAGTTCTTTCTCTTATTGTATGGCCCATTTTCCTGTCTCTACTCTTATTTTTGCTACCTGTACCTCCTCTCTCACAATATACCCCGGTGTATCCCTGTCCAATCCTAACACCCATCTCCAGTATTTTTCCTGTAGCCCCTCTACCTCCCTCCACTCCTTCCAGCCCCATATTTCCGCTCTATACATTACCACCCCCTTTATTAATTTTTCGAACAACAATTTTCTTTTTTTATATCCATCTTGAATACTCTTTCCCCCACACCCCAGACTTGTCCTATTAGCCTGTTTCCTTTCTTCGCCCTTTCCTTTATGTGTTCTCCTCTTTATTATCCTGTTTCATCGTGTAGCCCAGGTATGTAAATTCCTTCACTTGTTGCACTTTCTCATCACTCCATCTCCACTCCTCTCTTTTTCTTTTCCCCCCTCCTTTTCTAAATATCATTATCTTTGTTTTCTCCGTGTTTACTTCCATTTCTTTTTTTTTCATATATTTTTCTATCATTTTCATCATCTCTTTCATTTCCTTTTCCTCCTTAGCCACCAGCACTATGTCATCCGCATACGCCAACGACCATACCTTAGCTTTCCCTACCATTATCCCTCCTGTCTGTTGTCCTCTCATTGTCTCTTCCAGATCCCCCGTATATACCGCGAACAGGCTTGGGCTCAGTGGACATCCCTGCCTCAACCCTCTCTTTGTTATGAATTTCTCACTCTCTTCCCCATTCACTTTAACCCTGCTTCTCGTTTCTTCGTATATTTCCTCTATTCTTTGTAGTTCTTTATTTGCTAAGTGTTTCAGTATATATATGTTGTCTATCGCCCTTCTTCCTTTTCTGAATCCCGCTTGTCCGTCTGGTACCAAACTTCTTTCCTCTATTTCCTTCTGTAATCTTTCTTGCAGTATTGTCGCGTACAATTTGTATGCCGTGCTCAATAATGTTACCGCTCTATAATTCTCGACTTTATTTTTTTCGCCTTTTTTATGTATTGGGCATATTATTCCCTCTCTCCATCTCTCTGGAAATCCTTCCCCTTTCCATATTTTGTTTAGTATTTCCGTCATCCTTTTTGCTACATTTTCTCCCCCGTATATCCACTCTTCTCCTTGAATCCCATCTTCTCCTGTCGCCTTTCCTTTTTTTATATTCTTTATCGCCTCTATTACTTCTTCTTCCATTATTCTATCCCTATCTCCTTCTTGTCTTACTACCGCGTCTTTTCTTTTTCTTTTTCCTGCTTTTGTTCTTCCCTCCCAACAGGTTCCGAAAATATATTTCCCATTCTTTAATTTTTATTCCCTTTGTCGTCCTGTTTTTTTCCTCTGCTTCTTTAGGTACTTCCATACATCTTCTTCCGTTTTTATTCCTTTAATCTGCTCCTCTTGTTTCTTTTTGTTTTCCTCCTTCTTTCTGTCGCATGTTTTTGTATATTTTTACTGCTTCTTTGTATTCTTCTTTTTCTTTCTTCCCTTTTTCCACTGTCTTAATGCTCTTCTTGCATTTTCTTTGCTTCCTTGCATTCCTTATCCCACCATTTCTTCCATCCAGTTTTCTCCCCTTCCATTTTCTAAATCTGACTCTCTCTGTTGCTTTCTCCATCATCTCATTCATTTCCTCTACACTTTCTTGTAATTCCTTCCCTATCCATACCGCTTTCCCTATTCTCTCTTTATATCTTTTTATACTCTCTTTTGTCTACTTTTTTTTTGTTCTGTACTTCTCCTCTTTCTCTTTCTCCTCTCTTTCCCTTCCTTCCATTGTCAATTCCAGTGGTTGATGGTCTGACTCTACCCTTTCTCCCACCTTAAATGCCTTTACCTTTTCTGCGGCCTCTTCATTTGTCATTACAAAATCTATTATTGATTCTTCCCTTCCTCCTATGTACGTAAATTCCCCCTTTCCATCTTCTTCTCTGTTCCCGTTCATTATTTCCCACCCTTTTTCGTTGCACAATTCCAGCAGTTCTTCTCCCTCTTTATTTATCACCTTGTCCTTTGTTTGTCTCTTTCCCGTCCCTTTTCTTTCTTGTATTCCCCCTCTTTCCCTATTCTTGCGTTGAAGTCCCCTCCTACTATTATCAATCCCTCTTCCCTCTCTTCTATCAACTCTTCTATGTTTTTCCTTGTCTCTTTCATTCTACTGCTATAAACCGTCACTACTTTTATTTTTGTTTTTCCCCACTGTATGTTCCTTTCTACAACTCCTCTTCTCTGTTGCACTTTCTCTTTCTTTTCCTGGCTCAACCATTTTTTTCTTATTCCCGTTATTATCCCCCCCTTTGCTCTCCCTTTTTTCTTTTCTCTTTCTGCATGTTGCACCACCCACTCAAATTCCTCCGGCAACTCTTTTTCCCACCACTCCCATTCTTTTTCTTCCATCCATGTTTCCTGTAATCCCACTACATCCTGTTCCTTGATGTACTTCCAGAAATCATGTTCCTTGTTTTTTATTCCCGCTACGTTCCAAAACAATACTCTCAGCTCACTCACCTCCCCCTGTGCTTCTTCCAAACTTTCTTTTTTTCTTCCTTTTGTTTTCTTTTCCATTTCCATCTCTCATTATTCCTTTTCTTTGCCATTTCGTCAACTTTCTCTCCTTTACCACCCCCTTTGCCCTTTAGTTTTTTGCCTTTTGGTTCCCCAATTTCTCTCCTCTTTCTCTGCTCAGTCCCCTATCCTTGTCGTTCCATATGTATCTGTCTCCGTCTATCTCCATTTTTCTGTACCCTACCCATACTCTTTTTCCTTCCGCTCTTTTTTCCACCGCTATGTTCATTATTTCTCTTTGCACTCTTCTTTCCTCCCATGTCAAATCGTGACATATATATTCTTGTATTCTTTAATTTCTTCTTCTCCGCCATTACCTTCTGTTTTTCCTCCCATCCTCCGATTTCGCCCACCACCATCTCATTTTTCTTCTCTTTGTTTATTACTGTCACTTTTTTCACCTCTACTTTTACATTTAATTTTTCTTCCAGCATCACTGCTAAATCTTTTTGAGGTTTTTCACTTCTCCACCTCTTTATCACAATAGTATTCTTTCTTTTCCATCTTTCCTCGTCTTCCGCTTTTTCTCCAGTTTTTCTATTCTCTCCACCAGTTTCTCTTTTTCTTTCTCCCACTTCTTTTCTCTTTCTCCCATTTCTTTTTCATTTCTTTGATTTCTTGTCTTATTCCCTGCATATTTTCTTCCATCTGTTTCATCATTTCTCTCATTAATTCTTTTAACTCCTCCATTTCTTTCCTTCCTCCTTCTGTTCTTGAGGTTTTTCCTTCGCTCTCCTCCGATATCTTTTTAATGTCTGGAGATCTTATTGTTTTCTTTCCTCTTTCAAATATTTGTTGCCTTTCTTTTTCCTCTTCCTCTCTCTCTCTTTTATTCATCCCTTTCCCCCTTTTGTTATTACTTATTTATTTATTTTTTTTTTCTTTATTAATTTTTTTTAATTTATTGTTATTATGATAAAAACAACTAGTTGGTAATTAATAGTTGCTATCTCTGCTTCCATTCGATTACCGCAGAATATTTCTTCTGTACTGAAACAGTGCCAGTTTTTTTTTGTACGAATCGCGTCTTGATATTTGATACAGAAAATGCCGTATCCTCAATACTGCAATACGTATCGATACTTCTATAGCAATTGATAAACGATACCAATCGATACTGCTTTACGTATCAATATTTCAGTATGTATTAGTAATACCATATTGTAATACTGTGATACCTATCGATACTGCGCTACGTATATCGATATTCCGCAATGTATGATACGTATTGATACAGCGATATGTAATGGTATTCTGATATGAATCATCGATACTGCGCTACGATCAATATTTCTATATGTATCATTGCCACTCCGATACGTATCGATGCTGCAATAAGAAGCAATATTGCGATATGTATCAATATTCCGATATGTGTCGATACTCCGATACCAATCGATGCTGCGCTACATATCGATACTGCGCTAAGATCAATATTTCTATATGTATCATCGCCACTACGATACGTATCGATGCAGAAATAAGAAGCAATATTGCGATATGTATCAATATTGCGATATGTGTTGATGCTCCGATACCAATCGATGCTGCGCTACATATCGATACTGCGCTACGTATATCGATATTCCGCAATTTATGATACGTATTGATACAGCGATATGTAATGATATTCTGATATGAATCGTCGATACTGCGCTACGATTAATATTCCTATATGTATCATCGCCACTCCGATACGTATCTATGCTGCAATAAGAAGCTATATTGCGATATGTATCAAGATTCGGATATGTGTCAATACTCCGATACCAATCGATACTGCGTTACATATCGATACTGCGCTACGTATATCCATATTCCGCAATGTATGATACATATTGATACAGCGATATGTACTGTATTCTCTGATATGAATCATCGATACTGCGCTACGATCAATATTCCTATATGTATCATTGCCACTTCGAGACGTATCGATGCTGCAATAAGAAGCAATATTGCGATATGTACCAATATTCCGATATGTGTCGATACTCCGATACCAATCGATGCTGCGCTACATATCGATACGCGCTACATATATCGATATTCCGCAATGTATGATACGTATTGTTACAGCGATTTGTACTGATATTCTGATATGAATCATCGATACTGCGCTACGATCAATATTCCTATATGTATCATCGCCACTCCGTACGTATCGATGCTGCAATAAGAAGCAATATTGCGATATGTATCAATATTCCGATATGTGTCGATACTCCGATAACAATCGATACTGCGTTACATATCGATACTGCGCTACGTATATCGATATTCCGCAGTGTATGATACATATTGATACAGCAATATGTACTGATTCTCTGATATGAATCATCGATACTGCGCTACGATCAATATTCCTATATGTATCATTGCCACTTCGATACGTATCGATGCTGCAATAAGAAGCAATATTGCGATATGTATCAATATTCCGATATGTGTCGATACTCCGATACCAATCGATGCTGCGCTACATATCGTACTGCGCTACGTATATCGATATTCCGCAATGTATGATCCGTATTGTTACAGCGATATGTACTGATATTCTGATATGAATCATCGATACTGCGCTACGATCAATTATCCTATATGTATCATTGCCACTCCGATACGTATCGATGCTGCAATAAGAAGCAATATTGCGATATGTATCAATATTCCGATATGTGTCGATATTCCCATACCAATCGATGCTGCGCTACATATCGATACTGCGCTACGTATATCGATATTCCGCAATGTATGATACGTATTGTTACAGCGATATGTACTGATATTCTGATATGAATCATCGATACTGCACTACGATCAATATTCCTATATGTATCATTGTCACTCCAATACGTATCGATGCTGCAATAAGAAGCAATATTGCGATATGTATCAATATTCCGATATGTGTCGATACTCCGATACCAATCGATGCTGCGCTACATATCGTACTGCGCTACGTATATCGATATTCCGCAATGTATGATACGTATTGTTACAGCGATATGTACTGATATTCTGATATGAATCATCGATACTGCACTACGATCAATATTCCTATATGTATCATTGTCACTCCAATACGTATCGATGCTGCAATAAGAAGCAATATTGCGATATGTATCAATATTCCGATATGTGTCGATACTCCGATACCAATCGATGCTGCGCTACATATCGTACTGCGCTACGTATATCGATATTCCGCAATGTATGATACGTATTGTTACAGCGATATGTACTGATATTCTGATATGAATCATCGATACTGCACTACGATCAATATTCCTATATGTATCATTGCCACTCCGATACGTATCGATGCTGCAATAAGAAGCAATATTGCGATATGTATCAATATTCCGATATGTGTCGACAATCCGATACCAATCGATGCTGCGCTACATATCGATACTGCGCTACGTATATTGATATTCCGCAATATATGATACGTATTGATACAACGATATGTAATGATATTCTGATATGAATCATCGACACTGCGCTACGATCAATATTCCTATATGTATCATCACCACTCTGATACGTATCTATGCTGCAATAAGAAGCAATATTGCGATATGTATCAATATTCCGATATGTGTCGATACTCCGATACCAATCGATGCTGCGCTACATATCAATACTGCGCTACGTATATCGATATCCCGCAATGTATGAAACGTATTGATACAGCGATATGTAAT
The DNA here is from genome assembly GCA_035610365.1 of Aquatica leii. NCBI lineage: Eukaryota > Metazoa > Arthropoda > Insecta > Coleoptera > Lampyridae > Aquatica > Aquatica leii. Next base: position 5,470,874 of record CM069437.1, read on the forward strand.
GATATTCTGATATGAATCATCGACACTGCGCTACGATCAATATTCCTATATGTATCATCACCACTCTGATACGTATCTATGCTGCAATAAGAAGCAATATTGCGATATGTATCAATATTCCGATATGTGTCGATACTCCGATACCAATCGATGCTGCGCTACATATCAATACTGCGCTACGTATATCGATATTCCGAAAAGTATGATACATATTAATACAGCGATATGTAATGATATTTTGATATGAATCATCGATACTGCGCTACGATCAATATTCCTATATGTATCATCTCCAGTCCGATACGTATCGATGCTGTAATAAGAAGCAATATTGCGATATGATCCAATATTCCGATATGTGTCAATAGTCCGATACCAATCGATGCTGCGCTACATATCGATACTGCGCTACGTATATCGATATTCCGCAATGTATGATAGGTATTGATACAGCGATATGTAGTGATATTCTAATATGAATCATCGATACTGCGCTACGATCAATATTCCTATATGTATCATCGCCACTCCGATACGTATCAATGCTGTAATAAGAAGCAATATTGCGATATGTATGAATATTCCGATATGTGTCGATACTCCGAAACCAATCGATGCTGCGCTACGTATATCGATATTCCGCAATATATGATACGTATTGATACAGCGATATGTAATGATATTTTGATATGAATCATCGACACTGCGCTACGATCAATATTCCTATATGTATCATCTGCACTCCGATACGTATCGATGCTGCAATAAAACGCAACATTGCGATATGTATCGATACTCCGATACCAATCGATGCTGGGCTAACTATATCAATATTCCACAATGTATGATACGTATTGTTACAGCCATATGTACTGATATTCTGTTATAAATCATCGGTACTGCGCTACGATCAATATTCCTATATGTATCATCGCCACTCCGATACGTATCGATGCTGTAATAAGAAGCAATATTGCGATATGATCCAATATTCCGATATGTGTCGATAGTCCGATACCAATCGATGCTGCGCTACATATCGATACTGCGCTACGTATATCGATATTCCGCAATGTATGATAGGTATTGATACAGCGATATGTAGTGATATTCTGATATGAATCATCGATACTACGCTACGATCAATATTCCTATATGTATCATTGCTACTCCGATACGTATCGATGCTGCAATAAGAAGCAATATTGCGATATGTATCAATATTCGGATATGTGTCGATACTCCGATATCAATCGATGCTGCGCTACATATCGATACTGCGCTACGTATATCGATATTTCGCAATGTATAATACGTATTGATACAGCGATATGTACTGATATTCCAATATGAATCATCGATACTGCGCTACAATCAATATTCCTATATGTACTACATCGCAATATTGCGATATGTATAAATATTCCGATATGTGTCGATACTCCGATACCAATCGATGCTGCGCTACAAATCGATACTGCGCTACGTATATCGATATTCCGCAATGTATGATACATATTGTTACAGCGATATGTAACGATACTCTGATATGAATCATCGATACTGCGCTACGATCAATATTCCTATATGTATCATTGCCACTCCGATACGTATCGATGCTGCAATAAGAAGCAATATTGCGATATGTATCAATATTCGGATATATGTGGATACTCCGACAGCAATCGATACTGCGTTACATATCGATACTGCGCTACGTATATCGATATTCCGAAAAGTATGATACATATTAATACAGCGATATGTAATGATATTTTGATATGAATCATCGATACTGCGCTACGATCAATATTCCTATATGTATCATCTCCAGTCCAATACATATCGATGCTGCAATAAAACGCAATATTGCGATATGTATCAATATTCCGATATGTGTCGATACTAAGATACCAATCGATGCTGCGCTAACTATATCAATATTCCACAATGTATGATACGTATTGATACAGCGATATGTACTGATATTCTGATATGTATCACCTATACTGTGCTAAAATTAATATTCCTATATGTATCATCGCCACTCCGATACGTGTCGATGCTGCAATAAGAAGCAATATTGCGATATGTATCATTATTCCAATATGCGTCGATACTCCGATACCGCGCTACATATCGATACTGCGCTACGTATATCGATATTCCGCAATGTATGATACGTATTGATACAGCGATATGTAATGATATTCTGATATGTATCATCTATACTGCGCTACGATTTATATTCCTATATGTATCAACGCCACTCCGTACGTATCCATGCTGCAATAAGAAGCAATATTGCGATATGTACCAATATTCCGATATGTGTCGATACTCCGATACCAATCGATGCTACGCTACATATCGATACTGCGCTACGTATATCGATATTCCGCAATGTATGATACGTATTGTTACAGCGATGTGTACTGATATTCTGATATGAATCATCGATACTGCGTTACGATCAATATTCCTATATGTATCATTGCCACTCCGATACGTATCGATGCTGCAATAAGAAGCAATATTGCGATATGTGTCGATACTCCGATACCAATCGATGCTGCGCTAAGATCAATATTTCTATATGTATCATCACCACTACGATACGTATCGATGCTGCAACAAGAAGCAATATTGCGATATGTATCAATATTCCAATGTGTCGATACTCCGATACCAATCGATACTGCTTTACGTATCAATATTTCAGTATGTATTAGTAATACCATATTGTAATACTGTCCCAGTAAACACACGACGTCCCAGGGACGTTCGTTTTATGTCCAAATGATGTCTTTACATCCCGGGCTTTAAAACGGACCTGTATAGGATGTCTTTAATAGGACGTCCTCAGGATGTCAATGAAGAACGTACGATGAGATGTCCTATGCGGGAAAAAACAAATGCAAACTGAGTGCGCGTGCCCACTTTCCTTCTTGTTCTCTGGTGCCTACTCAACACCCGTACGCTCCTTTGGTATATCAAAGTGGTACACTCTGTTTGCACCGTTTGCACTCTGTATTTGTTTTTAGTTGTGTTCTGACTACTTTATTTATCTGTTCTTTATTTTATTATCTAACGTTTTTTGGGTGTTTTAGTGCATAAACAAATTTATTTGGTAAGTTTTTGGTACCTTGTATTTATTTATAATGTATAAAAATCATCATTTATAATTATTATTTTGAATTACTAAAAATTAATAAAAGTATTGAAATTAAAAGATCATAATTATTAACAATGGTGATTTAAAACCCCATCTCGCGCGCATATCTATGCGGTGAATTGAAAATATTTGTTATGTAAAAAAAAATTTTTTTACTCAAAAAATTCGTCATCTCACGACTTTTATCGTCGCGATTCGCAATAAGTCATCCAAAAATGTCAACATGACCGATAAGGCACAAAATCGCTAATCTAACTAAGAAACTATAACGTTATCGCGTTCTTGGTATTCATAGTTATGATTACTGTGCGTATTCTCGTAGTTAAAAATACGTCTAGAAATAATTTTGTTTTTATCACATTCCTCTGATGAAATGTAAACGCGAAACGTATAAAAATTCTTAATGAATTTGCAAAACTGACGCGTTTACAAAATCTTTTTTAAAAAACGATTTAAATAATTTTTAACTGGTTATAATCGATCATCTCTTATAATTTAATCAATAATAGAATCGTCAAAAAGATCAATCAATAATTCTTCAAAAGAAGTATCACTTTATCAATTCTTTAATTTAGTAAAATGTAAATTCTGATTACATAGAAATACCGAAATAAGCTTTTCGTATTAACTTTTTTATCGACGCTACCTGACGATTACGATCTCTTATGTAGTTTCATTGTTTCAGGCGCCACTTAAAAAAATCGGGAAGAAAGTATAAAAAACTCGCTAAGGAGGGCCAAAGAACGCCGGGATCGAGAAGATAAAAAAATGAAATAATCTAAATTTATTTTATTTGAATATAATTTGGATTATCATTTAAAAATATAGTTTTATGTAATAAAAATTTGTATTTTATTTGATAAAGTTATTTTTTATTAAAAATATAATATACATATGTACCTAGTACATATCCTACAGTCATCTAAAAGGGACGTCCCGTTGCGGATACGCAAGGAGGTCCTATAAGGACATCGTAGGGATGCACACACTTGTGACAAAAGAACGTCCCATGAATGTCCCTAGGACGTACACAGAATCAAAATGGGATGACTTTGGGACATTCATTGATCCGCAAAATCATGTCCCCGGGACATCCTTGGGACATCCTTGTGTTTGTTGGGGTGATACCTATCGATACTGCGCTACGTATATCGATATTCCGCAATGTATGATACGTATTGATACAGCGATATGTAATGATATTCTGATATGAATCATCGATACTGCGCTACGATCAATATTCCTATATGTATCATTGCCACTCCGATACATATCGATGCTGCAATAAGAAGCAATATTGCGATATGTATCATTATTCCAATATGCGTCGATACTCCGATACCGCGCTACATATCGATACTGCGCTACGTATATCGATATTCCGCAATGTATGATACGTATTGATACAGCGATATGTAATGATATTCTGATATGTATCATCTATACTGCGCTACGATTTATATTCCTATATGTATCAACGCCACTCCGTACGTATCCATGCTGCAATAAGAAGCAATATTGCGATATGTACCAATATTCCGATATGTGTCGATACTCCGATACCAATCGATGCTACGCTACATATCGATACTGCGCTACGTATATCGATATTCCGCAATGTATGATACGTATTGTTACAGCGATGTGTACTGATATTCTGATATGAATCATCGATACTGCGTTACGATCAATATTCCTATATGTATCATTGCCACTCCGATACGTATTGATGCTGCAATAAGAAGCAATATTGCGATATGTGTCGATACTCCGATACCAATCGATGCTGCGCTAAGATCAATATTTCTATATGTATCATCACCACTACGATACGTATCGATGCTGCAACAAGAAGCAATATTGCGATATGTATCAATATTCCAATGTGTCGATACTCCGATACCAATCGATGCTGCGCTACATATCGATACTGCGCTACGTATATCGATATTCCGCAATGTATGATACGTATTGTTACAGCGATGTTTACTGATATTCTGATATGAATCATCGATACTGCGTTACGATCAATATTCCTATATGTATCATTGCCACTCCGATACATATCGATGCTGCAATAAGAAGCAATATTGCGATATGTATCATTATTCCAATATGCGTCGATACTCCGATACCGCGCTACATATCGATACTGCGCTACGTATATCGATATTCCGCAATGTATGATACGTATTGATACAGCGATACGTAATGATATTCTGATATGTATCATCTATACTGCGCTACGATTTATATTCCTATATGTATCATCGCCACTCCGTACGTATCGATGCTGCAATAAGAAGCAATATTGCGATATGTACCAATATTCCGATATGTGTCGATACTCCGATACCAATCGATGCTACGCTACATATCGATACTGCGCTACGTATATCGATATTCCGCAATGTATGATACGTATTGTTACAGCGATGTGTACTGATATTCTGATATGAATCATCGATACTGCGTTACGATCAATATTCCTATATGTATCATTGCCACTCCGATACGTATCGATGCTGCAATAAGAAGCAATATTGCGATATGTGTCGATACTCCGATACCAATCGATGCTGCGCTAAGATCAATATTTCTATATGTATCATCACCACTACGATACGTATCGATGCTGCAACAAGAAGCAATATTGCGATATGTATCAATATTCCAATGTGTCGATACTCCGATACCAATCGATGCTGCGCTACATATCGATACTGCGCTACGTATATCGATATTCCGCAATGTATGATACGTATTGTTACAGCGATGTTTACTGATATTCTGAAATGAATCATCGATACTGCGCTACGATAAATATTCCTATATGTATCATTGCCACTCCGATACATATCGATGCTGCAATAAGAAGCAATATTGCGATATGTATCAATATTCGGAAATGTGTCGATATTCCGATACCAATCGATGCTGCGCTACATATCGATACTGCGCTAAGATCAATATTTCTATATGTATCATCGCCACTACGATACGTATCGATGCTGCAATAAGAAGCAATATTGCGATATGTATCAATATTCCAATATGTCGATACTCCGATACCAATCGATACTGCGCTACATATCGATACTGCGCTACGTATATCGATATTCCGCAATGTATGATACGTATTGTTACAGCGATATGTACTGATATTCTGATATGAATCATCGATACTGCGCTACGATCAATATTCCTATATGTATCATCGCCACTCCGTACGTATCGATGCTGCAATAAGAAGCAATATTGCGATATGTATCAATATTCGGATATGTGTCGATACTCCGATAACAATCGATACTGCGTTACATATCGATACTGCGCTACGTATATCGATATTCCGCAGTGTATGATACATATTGATACAGCAATATGTACTGATTCTCTGATATGAATCATCGATACTGCGCTACGATCAATATTCCTATATGTATCATTGCCACTTCGATACGTATCGATGCTGCAATAAGAAGCAATATTGCGATATGTATCAATATTCCGATATGTGTCGATACTCCGATACCAATCGATGCTGCGCTACATATCGTACTGCGCTACGTATATCGATATTCCGCAATGTATGATCCGTATTGTTACAGCGATATGTACTGATATTCTGATATGAATCATCGATACTGCGCTACGATCAATTATCCTATATGTATCATTGCCACTCCGATACGTATCGATGCTGCAATAAGAAGCAATATTGCGATATGTATCAATATTCCGATATGTGTCGATATTCCCATACCAATCGATGCTGCGCTACATATCGATACTGCGCTACGTATATCGATATTCCGCAATGTATGATACGTATTGTTACAGCGATATGTACTGATATTCTGATATGAATCATCGATACTGCACTACGATCAATATTCCTATATGTATCATTGTCACTCCAATACGTATCGATGCTGCAATAAGAAGCAATATTGCGATATGTATCAATATTCCGATATGTGTCGATACTCCGATACCAATCGATGCTGCGCTACATATCGTACTGCGCTACGTATATCGATATTCCGCAATGTATGATACGTATTGTTACAGCGATATGTACTGATATTCTGATATGAATCATCGATACTGCACTACGATCAATATTCCTATATGTATCATTGTCACTCCAATACGTATCGATGCTGCAATAAGAAGCAATATTGCGATATGTATCAATATTCCGATATGTGTCGATACTCCGATACCAATCGATGCTGCGCTACATATCGTACTGCGCTACGTATATCGATATTCCGCAATGTATGATACGTATTGTTACAGCGATATGTACTGATATTCTGATATGAATCATCGATACTGCACTACGATCAATATTCCTATATGTATCATTGCCACTCCGATACGTATCGATGCTGCAATAAGAAGCAATATTGCGATATGTATCAATATTCCGATATGTGTCGACAATCCGATACCAATCGATGCTGCGCTACATATCGATACTGCGCTACGTATATTGATATTCCGCAATATATGATACGTATTGATACAACGATATGTAATGATATTCTGATATGAATCATCGACACTGCGCTACGATCAATATTCCTATATGTATCATCACCACTCTGATACGTATCTATGCTGCAATAAGAAGCAATATTGCGATATGTATCAATATTCCGATATGTGTCGATACTCCGATACCAATCGATGCTGCGCTACATATCAATACTGCGCTACGTATATCGATATCCCGCAATGTATGAAACGTATTGATACAGCGATATGTAATGATATTCTGATATGAATCATCGACACTGCGCTACGATCAATATTCCTATATGTATCATCACCACTCTGATACGTATCTATGCTGCAATAAGAAGCAATATTGCGATATGTATCAATATTCCGATATGTGTCGATACTCCGATACCAATCGATGCTGCGCTACATATCAATACTGCGCTACGTATATCGATATTCCGAAAAGTATGATACATATTAATACAGCGATATGTAATGATATTTTGATATGAATCATCGATACTGCGCTACGATCAATATTCCTATATGTATCATCTCCAGTCCGATACGTATCGATGCTGTAATAAGAAGCAATATTGCGATATGATCCAATATTCCGATATGTGTCAATAGTCCGATACCAATCGATGCTGCGCTACATATCGATACTGCGCTACGTATATCGATATTCCGCAATGTATGATAGGTATTGATACAGCGATATGTAGTGATATTCTAATATGAATCATCGATACTGCGCTACGATCAATATTCCTATATGTATCATCGCCACTCCGATACGTATCAATGCTGTAATAAGAAGCAATATTGCGATATGTATGAATATTCCGATATGTGTCGATACTCCGAAACCAATCGATGCTGCGCTACGTATATCGATATTCCGCAATATATGATACGTATTGATACAGCGATATGTAATGATATTTTGATATGAATCATCGACACTGCGCTACGATCAATATTCCTATATGTATCATCTGCACTCCGATACGTATCGATGCTGCAATAAAACGCAACATTGCGATATGTATCGATACTCCGATACCAATCGATGCTGGGCTAACTATATCAATATTCCACAATGTATGATACGTATTGTTACAGCCATATGTACTGATATTCTGTTATAAATCATCGGTACTGCGCTACGATCAATATTCCTATATGTATCATCGCCACTCCGATACGTATCGATGCTGTAATAAGAAGCAATATTGCGATATGATCCAATATTCCGATATGTGTCGATAGTCCGATACCAATCGATGCTGCGCTACATATCGATACTGCGCTACGTATATCGATATTCCGCAATGTATGATAGGTATTGATACAGCGATATGTAGTGATATTCTGATATGAATCATCGATACTACGCTACGATCAATATTCCTATATGTATCATTGCTACTCCGATACGTATCGATGCTGCAATAAGAAGCAATATTGCGATATGTATCAATATTCGGATATGTGTCGATACTCCGATATCAATCGATGCTGCGCTACATATCGATACTGCGCTACGTATATCGATATTTCGCAATGTATAATACGTATTGATACAGCGATATGTACTGATATTCCAATATGAATCATCGATACTGCGCTACAATCAATATTCCTATATGTACTACATCGCAATATTGCGATATGTATAAATATTCCGATATGTGTCGATACTCCGATACCAATCGATGCTGCGCTACAAATCGATACTGCGCTACGTATATCGATATTCCGCAATGTATGATACATATTGTTACAGCGATATGTAACGATACTCTGATATGAATCATCGATACTGCGCTACGATCAATATTCCTATATGTATCATTGCCACTCCGATACGTATCGATGCTGCAATAAGAAGCAATATTGCGATATGTATCAATATTCGGATATATGTGGATACTCCGACAGCAATCGATACTGCGTTACATATCGATACTGCGCTACGTATATCGATATTCCGAAAAGTATGATACATATTAATACAGCGATATGTAATGATATTTTGATATGAATCATCGATACTGCGCTACGATCAATATTCCTATATGTATCATCTCCAGTCCAATACATATCGATGCTGCAATAAAACGCAATATTGCGATATGTATCAATATTCCGATATGTGTCGATACTAAGATACCAATCGATGCTGCGCTAACTATATCAATATTCCACAATGTATGATACGTATTGATACAGCGATATGTACTGATATTCTGATATGTATCACCTATACTGTGCTAAAATTAATATTCCTATATGTATCATCGCCACTCCGATACGTGTCGATGCTGCAAAAAGAAGCAATATTGCAATATGTATCAATATTCCGATATGAGTCGATACTCCGATACCAATCAATGCTGCGCTACATTTCGATACTGCGCTACGTATATCGATATTCCGCAATGTATGATACGTATTGATACAGCGATATGTACTGATATGAATCATCGTACCGCGCTACGATCAATATTCCTATATGTATCATCGCTACTCCGATACGTATCGATGCTGCAATAAGACACAATATTGCGATATGTATCAATATTCGGATATATGTGGATACTCCGATAGCAATCGATACTGCGTTACATATCGATACTGCGCTACGTATATCGATATTCCGAAAAGTATGATACATATTGATACAGCGATATGTAATGATATTTTGATATGAATCATCGATACTGCGCTACGATCAATATTCCTATATGTATCATCTCCAGTCCGATACGTATCGATGCTGTAATAAGAAGCAATATTGCGATATGATCCAATATTCCGATATGTGTCGATAGTCCGATACCAATCGATGCTGCGCTACATATCGATACTGCGCTACGTATATCGATATTCCGCAATGTATGATAGGTATTGATACAGCGATATGTAGTGATATTCTAATATGAATCATCGATACTGCGCTACGATCAATATTCCTATATGTATCATCGCCACTCCGATACGTATCAATGCTGTAATAAGAAGCAATATTGCGATATGTATGAATATTCCGATATGTGTCGATACTCCGAAACCAATCGATGCTGCGCTACGTATATCGATATTCCGCAATATATGATACGTATTGATACAGCGATATGTAATGATATTTTGATATGAATCATCGACACTGCGCTACGACCAATATTCCTATATGTATCATCTGCACTCCGATACGTATCGATGCTGCAATAAAACGCAACATTGCGATATGTATCGATACTCCGATACCAATCGATGCTGGGCTAACTATATCAATATTCCACAATGTATGATACGTATTGTTACAGCCATATGTACTGATATTCTGTTATAAATCATCGGTACTGCGCTACGATCAATATTCCTATATGTATCATCGCCACTCCGATACGTATCGATGCTGTAATAAGAAGCAATATTGCGATATGTTTCAATATTCCGATATGTGTCGATAGTCGGATACCAATCGATGCTGCGCTACATATCGATACTGCGCTACGTATATCGATATTCCGCAATGTATGATAGGTATTGATACAGCGATATGTAGTGATATTCTGATATGAATCATCGATACTACGCTACGATCAATATTCCTATATGTATCATTGCTACTCCGATACGTATCGATGCTGCAATAAGAAGCAATATTGCGATATGTATCAATATTCGGATATGTGTCAATACTCCGATATCAATCAATAATGCGCTACATATCGATACTGCGCTACGTATATCGATATTCCGCAATGTATGATACGTATTGATAAAGCGATATGTACTGATTTTCTAATATGAATCATCGATACTGTGCTGCGATCAATATTTCTGTATGTACTACATCGCCACTCCGATACTTATCGATGCTGCAATAAGAAGCAATATTGCGATATGTATCAATATTCCGATATGTGTCGATACTCCGATACCAATCGATGCTGCGCTACATATCGATACTGCGCTACGTATATCGACATTCCGCAATGTATGATACGTATTGTTACAGCGATATGTACTGATATTCTAATATGAATCATCGATACTGCGCTACGATCAATATTCCTATATGTATCATTACCACTCCGATACGTATCGTTGTTGCGCACGTATATCAAAATTCCGATACGCATCATCGCTACTTTGATATGTATCGATCGATACTCGTTTCTGAAAAAGTTTTTTGTGCTTTGTGTATTCTTGCGTAAATTATGAGAAAGTCTTCCTGTCACTGAATAAAACTGTGATGCTGAAAAACACACGCAGCAAAAATTCCAATGTGAAAAAGTATTCTTCCCAGACAAATGTGAACACTCCATTAAAGACAAAAAGCTTTTGAACAAAAATTAATTTATTTTACACGATAAATACAATCTATTAAAAAATCGCCTAAGACATTTACTTATTTTTCTACACCTAACGCCTTATTCACAGTATCTTGAAAAGAAGCGTTAATCCTTTTGTGAATCTCCATACTTTGTTCTAAATCGGCAATGTAACTTTCTAATTCTTCGATTTCGTTCTTTTTGGGAATTTCTTTATCAGTCTTCGCGCACCGAACACTTTTCTCCAGCGCATCTAAATCTAAATCCTGGTACAAGTCTATCTTCTTAACTTGCGCGATTTTCTCTTGTAGCTTCATCTTTTCGTTCATCCGTTTGATTTCGTTTTTAATCAATGGGTGTTCCAAATAAAACCACTCGCTCGACTTAAAATTTTCTAAAGAGTTGCTTATATAAACTACGAATAATTGAGTAAAAGTGCTTTTCGAATGAAATTCGGTATGGTGCAAAGAAAAATCTGCCGCGACAAGTTTTTCGGCGGCGACGACTTCGACAATGTCGATCCAAAGAGTGTTTTTGATTTTTTCAAACTCTTCAGCTGGGTCAAAATTCTTTAAAATGGCAATCATGACTTTGTAAAATAACGATTCGGGGTTATTGGACACCTTCGAGCAATACTCAAAGATACTCTTCTCCAAGTTCGATTCGTTTATCGGAGGCCAAATACCACGGTACTGCGGCAATCTCAACTGTAACACAGCATCGCGCACTAAAGATCGAAAAGATTCTTTTTTCCAAAACGTAGGAAAGTATCTATAACTGCACGGTAATACTTCGGGAGATTTTTCTAATAAGAATTTTTCGAATTCTGTTGGAAAGTCTGGGTATCGTGTCGATGATTTTTCCAGGGCGACTTCTTTAAGCCTTTCGAGAGCTTCGTTGTATAAGTTAATGACTAGGTTTGGTATTTTTAAGCACGTTTTGTATTGTGTGTTCCAGGCTGCGTAGCTGGCTAATTTTTTCCACAAATTTGTGACTAAATTCGAGTGGACGAATGATTGTAGAGAATCTAGCTGTAATGGTGGTTCTTTTTGGATGTTCTTAGTCAAAAATTCTAACGCTTCTGATAAAACATCGAGTAGCTGCTGAGCGCCGAATTTGGTTACGTAGACTTTGTAGTTCTGTACGTGCTTGTTTTTATCGAGAATTTTACCTACGTGTTGAGAGTTTATCATACTAGGATTGTTGTTTGTGAATATGACGGCTATGGAAGTAATACTGGCGGTGTTCGTAAAAGTGTTAAGACTAGTGTTGACACGTTGGTAAAGTAAGTCGTTAGGTTCCTGCGCAATGAAAAGAAGACCACTGGTGTTGTTGTCCACTGGAAGTACCTGTAATGATTTAGAAGTTAGATTTAGTTTATTGAATAAGTAGGTACATACCCCTTGTTTCTTCTCTATGCAATAACCAAACAATTTGTCGTTTCGGTATTGGTCAATTGTTGAAGTACTTCCGTAGCGGTCTTTCCAATTAAAGTAGTTCGTCATGAGATCCTCAATTATATGCAAATTACTTTTCACCTCCTGGAAGTCTGGTAACGATACTGCTACTTTCCAAAAAATTTCTTTAGGTAAACGTATACGCATTTTGCAGTAGCTCTGAATTAGTAGATTATAGTAGTGCTCTACATTAAACTTGGTGATCGGTTTTTTTTCGGGAACCACAATATCGCAAGATTTTCCGCATTTGTAGCGTTTTATGTTGCGCAACGCCATCGCTTGGTTACTACTGAAGAGTTCGTGTGCCTCTTCGTTCACCGTTCTAGTCGGTAACCAAACAGGATTTTGATCGATAGCATGTCGCTTCCTCTTATTCACCCGACACTTTTGTTGCCATTTTTGAACGAACAACTTTATTTTAAGATTCTTCACTTTTAAAGCGATTTCTTTCAATCGTTCCTTTTTATGTATCTCTTCCACTTTCGTCAGCAGATTGTCCATTAGTTCAGACACGGTTTTCTTAATCTCCAACGTTAATAATCTTTCCTTTTCGGCCATGATTTCTATACAACAAATGTAAACTTAAAATCGATGGTAATAGTGTTTTCATTTTTATTATTTAAATAATTATAATAAACGTGTCAAAAAAAAAAATTTGATAGAAAAATTTAAATTATAAAAGTGGCGCGCAAACACGCCGTGACGTCAATTTTCATATAAACAAAGCATGGTTACAAACAACTATAATTTTTTTGGAGTATAATTCTTTGTACCTCAAATGTAACTTGATTTTTACCCACATTGTTAGATAACAGTATTGTAAAATCCTCTAAAATGCGGCAAAATGAGCTCTAAATTCCAGGCTTTAAAGAACACCTAAAAAGTATGTTAATTAGATAATACTAAACTTTATATAAATAAAAATTACTTTACATTATATTTAACGATATAAATGAACCAAACGTAAACATTTTTGAGTTTATATTTTAATTTTTAGAAATGTGCCATCTCGTGACAACTATGTCAACCAATTCGCTGTTGACGTGTCCAGAATTTTCTAGATCCTTCGATAAACGTATTAGAAGTTGACAATAACTTCGAGAACGTATCAATTCCCCCTTCTTAAGACTGTTCTGTCCTAAACAGAAAACTGAATGCGACACCGGTTGAACAGATCGTGGCGATAGCGGCACTTCTCTCCATCTCAGCAACTTCCTTGAGCATCAAAGTAGCAGTCAACGGACTTTTCCTGATCCGATATTCTACTTGGATGGTAACACTAGAACGTCTGTTCCTCGGAAGACGACCTCCAACATATTTCTAACTGTCCTCCAATCCAGTTAATCTAAGCCACAACTGTTCCTCAAACTAAACATGTAATACAAAAGCAAAGTATTATACAGGTAGATACTAATACTACGATTACAGAGAACGTCGCGGTACAGTACAAACACGACCACTTCGCGTCGCTTTTACTTTCGGCACCAACACTCCCGCACTGGCACTATCACCACGCTCAAAGATGGATTCGGAATCGGAGCCATCTGGATTTCCAACATTCCCCGCAGTCTCTTCGTCGCCGTGTTGCAGCCTGTCTCCATCGCCGGAATCGAACTCCAGAACACTGTCACACTCTAGGGAATACAGTCTTTGCAGTGGCCTTAATAACTGCCCCCTAGCGGTTTCTACTCTAACCAAACGAACTCGGCCATCCTTACCCGGATAAAAGTTCCACGATTCGACCAACTGGCCAGTTTAAACGTTTGTTGTTGTCGTCGCCGACAAGAACCAATTCGCCAATCACAATTTGACGATCAGTCTTTTTGTCACACAAAAGCTTCAATTGTCCAAGGTACTCAATACGAAATCGAGCCCGAAGCTCTTCCCTTAAAGCTTGAATTTTACGCACCCTCCGACACAATGAAGCATTGTCATAGCGTCACAATCCGGTAAACCACACTCCACTTGCTCGCGCAAAAACATCGACGGATTTAACGCGACTAACTCTTTAGGGTCCTCCGAAAGGTAAGTTAAGGGTCTCGCATTAACAACTGCTTCGCACTCGCAAACCAGGGTAAATAAGTCTTCATAGCTCAATCTCGCGCGACCCAGTACTTTTCGTAATAGTTGTTTCAATACTCCAATTAAACGTTCCCAGAACCCTCCCCACCACGCCGCTGTGGGAAGATTAAATCGCCAGCGAATGCGCTGGACGGACGTTTCACGCAAGATCAAATCCCAATCTAGAAGCGATAAAGCATTCTCGGTGCCTACAAAGTTCGTCCCATTGTCACTGTAGACTGTTCGAGGCCTACCCCGAGGCGACGTAAGGCCTGTAGAAAACTCGGAGTGGACAGAGATGTTGTCAGCTCTAAATGAACCGCTGGGAAGACCGCGCACGTAAACAAACATATCTAAACATTAACACCATTTTTTAGCTACAACGGCCCTGCAAAATCCACTTCCGTCACTTCAAAGGGAGCTGCGTCACGAACCCTGTCTAATGGTAATGGCGGAGGCTTTACAGTCAAAAGCTTCGCGTTGTACCTTCTACATGTTCCACACTTGGATATAACTGATCTGACTGTCCGTCTAACGCCCAAGATCCAAAACCTCTCCCTCAGCAAACTTAACATACCCTGAGTCCCAACATGGCATGATTTTACGTGTATGTTCATGATCAGGCTCTTAGTCAATGGATGGATTCTCTATTAGACACCCTAGATCTTAATCAGGCCTTGCTCGTTGCTAAAAGGATTGAGACCACTAATTCTCTTGTCCTCCTTCCCAGAAAACGCTTCCTTTTGCACCAGTTTGAAAATGAACGTCTCTGCCGCGTCCTGTTCTTCAAAAGACAATTCACCCCGCTGTTTCTGATCTGGACGCTTACAATTTTGAGCAAACCGAAGTATCCAAGTCATCATTCGTACAGTTTTTGTATATTTAGAAAAGTAGTCTAGATGCCAAGCGCAACAGTTTCCAAAATTCAGAAGCGTAGTAACCAACTTCTTCTTGCGCTCGCCGTTAATTTCATCCAGGTTGCAGGTTGTATTCTCGGACGGCCATCTTTCCTGTGCTTCGTATAGCCATCTGGGGCCCTCCCACCATCTTGATCCAAAGAGTTGTTTGGGAGAGCATCCCCTTGAGGGCAAATCCGCCGGATTTTGCATTCCTGGTAAATGGCGCCATTTCTCCGCTGGAGTCAAATTGCGAATCTTGCTCACTCTATTCCATACGAATACATCCCACTCTTCTTTTCGTTGAAACGAGACGACTGTAGCCGAATCAGTCCAGAAAAAACAGTCAATCTGCCTTCCTATGTTCTCACTCACATGCATATACAGCCGAGCACTTATAGTTGCCGCCAGCAACTCTAAACGTGGTATAGTCATTTTCGAACTCGATTTTCTTATAGGTGCTACTCGAGCTTTGGCAGCCAACAAGAAGACAGAAACGTTGCCACGCAAAACCACTCGCACAAACACAACACAAGCATAGGCATCTTGGCTTGCATCACAGAATGTATGTATGCTCAAATCATGTGATTCCGAATCGCCCACTAGTATATAGCGAGGTAGCTCAATTTTTGACAAGTGATGCAAATCCTTCATCCAACTTTTGAATGCTTGAGCTGTGACATCATCCACTGGCTGGTCCCAAGTCAACTCCTTCTTCCATAATCTCTGCAGCATTAGCTTAGGTAGTAAAATAGATGGGCATGTATGTCCAATCGGATCGAAAACTTTCTGTGTTATGGAAAGAATCTGACGTTTCGTAACCACCATACTATCAATGTCAAGATTCTCTTCCAAAAGGTTTGAATTTATAGTCAAAATATCTTTCCTTAAGCACCAATTCAAACCAAGGACAAGACATAGCTCGACAACCGTATCTGATCCTAAATTCTGGGTACGCTCCCACCCTCTCAGTTCGAATTTACCCTCCATCATAATAGCAACAGACTCTTTGATAAATCTTGCGGCCGATTCCTCATCTGCCAGACTCGTCACACAATTATCAACATAGAAACTACGACTCAACCTTTCTACAGTCTCCTTGGAATAAACAGTTTCAGCCTCATTGCATCTTTTTCAGCACATAGATAGATGGTATTCCAACGTTGCCCCTAGCAGAAACGGGCTACTAATCAAACCGAAGACCATGCGCTTGTGATGGAAAATGACCTCTTGGCCCTTGCCATCAATCCACAAAAATTTGAGAAACTCTCGGTCTTTCTCGTTTATACTAATTTGTAGGAAAGCTTTTCTTATATCGGACATAACACCTATTTTGTTTTCCCTAAATCTTAACATCAACGAAGGAATTAGTTCTATTAAATTGGACCCTTTCTCCAAGCAATGGTTTAACGATGGTCTGTCCTTCAATTACACCTTCTCTCTCCATATCCGTAATTATTTGTCCTGCTTCTTCTCTTTTCGCCAAAAGAAGTCGGCGTGGATGTTGTTGTATCGGCCGAGCGTCTCCGGTATTATTTTATGCTTCATCAAGTTAGTTTTTTTTTGGATCCACTCTCCAGCGCGAACATATCTTGATACTGTTGGATCAACACTAACTTTAGCCAACTGGTCTTGGCCGAGGTTTTGGCATTTGAAGGTAACAATGCCCAATAGATGTTGTGGGCACATCTTCATTAGAATTCACGCATCTCACAATTTGAGATACTGGCGTGCATTGGTCTACCACGGTCGTCTTTTTCAACGTTATTGGATCTGAGTTGACATGAAAGATCCTTACTGTTTTTCACTTGTGCTAAAGTTCTACCAACGAGTAGTCCTTTCTCAACTAAGTCGCCCTGCATTGGATTAATCGTGGGAATCTAGGGACGAATGATGGTCTTCGTCGCTCTCGTGTTAACCAGTGACTGAACACTTCTTGCATGAAT
Organism: Aquatica leii; assembly: GCA_035610365.1. Lineage (NCBI taxonomy): Eukaryota > Metazoa > Arthropoda > Insecta > Coleoptera > Lampyridae > Aquatica > Aquatica leii. The sequence continues at coordinate 5,489,273 of CM069437.1, forward strand.
CTTGCCATCGAGATAAATAATGTGCAATTGCCCCATAGGCGCTGCCCTATTAATGGTAATCTCCGGGGCATGGCTCGTTGATGCGACTTTCGCCCCATTCGGTCGACCTGTTCTAGTTTTCCGGACGCTCTTCTGATCTTCTTTTAGGCGTCGTCGTACGTGGCCCACTTCCCCGCAGTTCCAGCTCGCCCCTTTGTTACCGTGGAGTCGGGCGAAGGCGTCGCGACGTCGGCGTCGGTATCTTCCGGACTCGGTATGTGGTACGCGTAATACCGTTTTATCGCGATTTAGGAAAAACAACACCCAAGTCTAGCAGAATGCAAGTTTATTAACTATATATTACAATAACGTTGTGAACAAACAATAATATTTACAAAATTAACTATATACATTCGCTGTGACAAGGGTACCTAAACCGCGCTCTCGAGTATCGCAAGCTGGTTGGTGATCCTCCAGACTCAGAGGATCATTAAGCGAAGGAGTCTTTCCGCGCCAACCAGTCAAGCACCTCTCTATCTTGGTCGCTGGAAGCGCCGGTTTTATACTCTTTTGCGTAGTTCTTGCGGGACCGCCTCCATCGGCGTATTGCGCCGTGGTTGGTTGTCGCACCGAAGGCCCCTGCGGCGAGCTGGTGACCCTGGTGGGGACAACATTCCCCCCCCCCCCGTCAAGGATGGTCCCGCGATGCTGTTGATCGCCGGAAATTGCACCGTGGCGGCCGGTGCGGGAGCTGGCGTTGGCGCTAGGTCTGGAGCAGCAGCGTTTGCCGGAGCTGGGCCTGCGGTTGGTGCCGGCCGTAGATCGTGGACGTGCACCTTGGCCCACTCGGTATTGGGTCGCTCGATCCAATAGGCATTGGTGCCAGCAGGTTGTAGGATTTTGGCTGGACCTATCCATTTGGGTGCAAAGCGGCCGCGGCCGGTATCTCGGTTACGTTCCATTACTAACGCGTCGTCGGCGTAGTGGGTAGCGGTCGGGCCGTAGTTGGCGTAGTGGGTAGCGGTCGGGCCGTAGTTGGCGTAGTGGGTAGCGGTCGGGCCGTAGTTGGCGTATTGGGTAGCGGTCGGGCCGTAGTTGGCGTAGCGAGATCGATATCGGTGCTGGTTACGGCGGGCTCGGCTATTTGGTTGTTCGGCAGATGCCAGTCTCCTGGTCGTTGCAATTTATAACCTAGGAAGGCTTCGGATGGGGTCATCTTTGTTGCTGCGTTGTACCGAAGGCGCAGCTGGTAGAGGACGGTAGGCAAGACTTGGCTCCACTGTCGCAGGTCTTGACGGTGCAGCTGGGCTCTTAGGGTTTTCTTGATCTCTTGATTACGGCGCTCCACTGGGTTAGCTTGTGGATGCCATAGTGGGGTTGTCCAATGGTAACTCCCCCACCTTTGAAGTGCCGCGTCCCAGTTACTTGACGTAAATTGCGGCCCGTTGTCTGTAATGATGGCTCTCGGGTAACCATACCTCAGGAGCACCTGCGTTTCTAGTGCGTCAATGACGGTCGCCGCGACGGTGGAGCGGAGCGGGAACGCTTCCACCCAGCGGCTGTACAGGTCGGTTATCACTAAGATCCAGCGCTGGCCTTTAGTAGTCGGCTCGTAGGCCCCATCAAGTCGACGGATATCACTTCCCATGGCTGCGTAGGTTCACGGGGGCGGACGGTGGCGGGTTCTTGCAACGGACCTCTCTTTACTGCGGCGCAAACCCAACAGGATCGTACGTGAATTTGTACTTGGAAACGAATACGGGGCCACCAGAAACGTTCGGTTATGGCCCGGACGGTTTCGTCCATGCCCGGGTGTCCGGCTGTGGGTCCGCTGTGGTACTCTTCGACGACACTTTCGCGGAGTTGCAGCGGCACGAAGAGGGCTCGTCCATTGTTGATTATTCGATACAGGTAACCGGTGATGACTTCATACTGGCGGTGCGTTTCGGGTTCATCGTCTTCGCGAGGGCCTTGGTTCTGGACCCTGTTCCATGCCGCGATAATGCGCTGGATTCCGTCGTCGACTTGTTGCGCATTTTGTATCTTTATTGTCAGATTATTTGGTTCGCCGACTATTTGGTATAGAGCCGCGGTGTTGCCGGGAGGCGGAAGAAGTCGCTCCTCGTCGTCGATCTCAGGTAGAGTCGATTGCGGGTGTCGAGATAGATAGTCCGGTAGCTCGTTTTCTTTGCCGGGGCAGTGCACCACGTCAAAGCTGAATTCTTGAAGCAGGAGGGACCATCGCATCAACTTGCTCTTGGTTTCTTTGCTGCGGTCCAGCCATGTAAGAGCCTTACTGTCGGTGCGTATCGTAAAACGGCGATCTTCTAAATAGGGGCGATACTTCTTTATTGCCCACACCACGGCCAAACACTCTTGTTCATTGACATGGTATCGCTCCTCGTGGGATTTGAGCTTAGCGCTGGCGTGACCTCCTACTTGAAACGGCATCACAGTTTCGCCGAGGATTGGCATTTTCGTCCCGGCCGCTGTGGTGGCTTCTTGGAATTCGGATGCTTGTATCGGCGTCTCGTCGTATAAAATTGTGGGTGGCCCCGGAGTCGAAGATGGCTTCTGCTTCTCGGTCCTCGATGATCACTTTCGTTCTGGGCAGGTTTTGGCGGACGTTTACCGTGTTTAGAGACGGAGCGTTGTTGTCTCTTTTTAATTCGTTCCTCAGAGCTTACCTCCGTGCTAGCTCTGGGCAGTCCCGATTGAAATGGTGCTCGGGGCAGTACTGGCATCGGGGCAGCTGTGGTTTGACCGGTCGGTCGGTGGCCGGTGTCGGTCGGAGCTCGGTTGTTTTTATATTCCTTAGTGCGGCTTCTACCGTTGCGGCTTTCTTCACTAATGCCAACAGGTTGACCGGAGTGCCGTTAATAAAATGTAGTTGTACCGCCGGTTGTAGCTGGCTGATGTACATCGCAATATCGTTTGCGGGGTTGATACCCAGGCGCCTTGCAAGTTTGCTGTTCTGTCGAGGAATTCGGCCGCTGGTTCGCCTTGAACCTGCTTCTTTCCGTAGTATTGACTTTTTAGCTGTTTACGGGCGGCGACGTCGTCATATTCGGCGCACAGCAGTTCCGCGAATTCTTCCACCGTCGTGGCGAAGCTGGCATAGGTTTTCCACCATTTTGCGGCGGCGTCGCGCAGGCAGCTGGCGACTATCTTCAGCTTCTTTTCGTCGGTGTTTGCTTCCTCCAGAAGCGGCTCGATTTCTTGTAGGAACTTGTCGGGGTCCTCTAGCTGTGTCCCTTTAAAGACGGGCGTTTCTTTTGTTCTGGCCAGAAGGCGGCGAGGCGTCGCAGCATCTCGTGTGCTTCTTCTGAAGTAAGCTTCTTTTCTTCCTTGCATTGTTGGGCGCCACTGGACGTAAGTGCGCCGTCGTCCAGTACGGTTGCTCAAGTATTTACCGGCATTCTTCCTTTCGCTCGTCGGAGGCGGGTTCCTCGTGGATTGCAGCTCGTTGCTCGCTACTTCGGAATTTTTCTTCGAAGTTGGGCCCCACGTTCCGGGCCGCCAATTGTTACCGTGGAGTCGGGGGAAGGCATCGCGACGTCGGCGTCGGTATCTTCCGGACTCGGTATGTGGTACGCGTAATACCGTTTTATCGCGATTTAGGAAAAACAACACCCAAGTCTAGCAGAATGCAAGTTTATTAACTATATATTACAATAACGTTGTGAACTAACAATAATATTTACAAAATTAACTATATACATTCGCCGTGACAAGGGTACCTAAACCACGCTCTCGAGTATCGCAAGCTGGTTGGTGATCCTCCAGACTCAGAGGATCATTAAGCGAAGGAGTCTTTCCGCGCCAACCAGTCAAGCACCTCTCTATCTTGGTCGCTGGAAGCGCCGGTTTTATAATCTTTTGCGTAGTTCTTGCGGGACCGCCTCCATCGGCGTATTTCGCCGTGGTTGGTTGTCGCACCGAAGGCCCCTGCGGCGAGCTGGTGACCCTGGTGGGGACAACACCTTCTCTTCCTTGAGCTACTTGTTCTCGATATACACGTCACACTATTTTTTTCATGCTTTCTTGAATCTGCGTCATCCAACATCTTTGGTCGAGCTAACCAGAGAGTCTGCTGCGTTTCGCTGTCTTAGAGGTCGTCTACAAAAGTTTGAATAGCCAACTGCTCCAAGAAGGTATCTGGTGCTGTAGGATACGCAAGCCTTGTCTCCTCTTAAAGACTTTCAGCAGTTTTCTGAACCCAACTTTTAGTTTGAGATTGGTACACTTGTTGAAGATGAGCATCTTCATATCTCCGGCACTTGGTTTATTTATCTTAGCACTTATGTTAACTCACTTATTTATTTTAAACCGATAAAAATCTTCTTCTCGATTCAACTCGAAAAACGAAAGATTTACACCGGAAATCTGCAAAATGCCAAACGAGAAGTAAATCAAAGCAAATGAGTGATGTTAAGAATTGGTAGAAAAGTATCGCAATTATAGTCGCACAATGTTTGCGATAACTTTTTCACAACATTCGATTTGGCAAAAACCCTGATGCAAAAACAATTGGTACCGTACGGGCAAACAGAAATTTTGTTCCTTTATGTTTTCTGCTGACAAAAACACAAAGCCGCGGTCGACACAATGAACAAGATGGTATGCGGCTATAGTTGCAAACCAGCAACAAACCGATCAGAATTTACTACGTACACATACACAGTGTTTGATATGTACACGTTTCACTAGCCTTCCTCTATATGTGACCTAGCCAGGCCATTTAACATAAAGAAAAAATAAAAAACTTTCACCCAACAGAGGGTTAATACATAAATAACTATTTACGACAATTCGATTGTGTTTAATATCTGCAACGCTTATAAAAATTCAATCTAACAGTTGTTTATATGCATTGATTATATGAATCGTGACGTCAAACCAATGGTGTGTCGTTTTAATTCCCGCCGAAAACGGTGTTTACGCCTACTTTTTTATAGTAATTTTTTACAGACAATGCAAAAAACGAGGTATTTACGCAATTATGTTTTTGTTTGAATAGTTTACTAAACAATTAAAATAAAATTAAACGTTCATAAAAACACCATATTGAAATGAAAAGACTACTCACCGATTCTTCTATTTCTTTCCAACTCCTGTCGTTCCAGCTCCCGTTTCTCTTTTTCCTTGCGTAGCTTTTCCTCGCGTTCCTTACGTTTCATATCTTCAACTCGCTTCCGTTCCAAAACCTCTTGACGTTTCCGTTCTTGCTCCTCTTCCAAAACGCGACGTTCATGTTCTTCTTCTAAAACACGTCGTTTTCTCTCTTCCTCCAACTTGATTTTTTCATCGTCCACTTTCGAAACACTCACATCAGCTTGTGGGGGACTATTTTCAAAACCGAAAGTCTTACTTTTGCTAAAAGCATTCGCGCCAAATATCGACGACGATTTAGTATCACTAAAACTAATCGGCTTCTGGCTTAGTATTTCCGTCTTCGATTTGTAATCCCCAAAAAAATTCTGCATTATGGTCTCGTCTTGTTTTGGTTCTTGAGGAAATTGGGGAACGGAAAACACTCCAGCTTTGGTTCCAGCAAAAATATTCGGCTTATGCTCAGTAGTTTCATCGATTTTCCTATCAAAAATACTACCCGCCGGGGTATCGCCAAGCATTTTCTGTGGCTGTATCGTCTTAGTTTGATCGAAAATGCTACTCTGTGGCTTAAAAGTAAACGATTTTGGTGCTTCGCTTGTTTTGAGTTTGGGCGCACCGAATATACCAAAACGTGGCGGCGAATCTGCTTTAGCCTTAAAAATATTTTTCGATTCTTTTTGTAGAGACCAAAAAGGTTGTGATGGATCGGTTTTAACGAAATCAACTTGATCTTCCATCGACACTGTTGGTTTAGCTTCTTCTACTGGTATGACTTCTTGTCTCGAAGGATTTTCCGCGTCTTTTATAATCTCAGTTAGTACGTCGTTAATTATCAAAACACCATTTTCGTTAAAACTGTCATGCGGCACGTAATTTTGGAAGTAAGGTGGAGGTAAAGTACCACCGCACACTATCTCCCCTATTCTTTTAAATCGTTTCGACTCAACAACGTGAATTGCTCGTTCTAACACTAACGGTATCTCCGGCTGCTGAAAAGATTTACGATCCAACACGACTTGAGTCTGATCTTGACTTAAGTGTAGTCCGAAAGATGTTACAAAATCAATGGTAGAAGACATATCTTCAAATGCTAGTAGATGCAATATTTCCATTAAAGAAAATTGGGTGTACGGCATGCGAGGCGAGTAACATTTTACAATTGCAGACAGTGCTTTGCTACGCACTTGAATGAAGTAACGTAGGAGTATGCACGCGTTTAAGTAATTCGTTGAACGCACTAATTTAAAGAATTTGACAAAATTGTTTTTATCGATTGATGAGTATATGTCAAGAGCGAATCTAATTTCAGGAGATTTTTGTATATCGGTTTTTAGTTGTTGCACCTCCCACATAAAGTTCCCGTCGTTTAGATTTAATAGAATAATGTATGCACGAAACTCGGCTTCGTTAGTGCAGCTTTCGCCCTTTATACTGAGATCGTGATACATGTATTTGAGAGTTTGCAGGCATTTCGTTAAGTTTTCGGTGTTGATTTTCTGGTCGAAGACTGACGGATCTTCGGCTACTAATCGTGCGGAACAGTGTATGTGGAAACGCGCGCATTGTTCTATAAGTGCTACAGATCCTTGACAGCACATTTCTTGCTGAGTGATGTCTTTTCGTATGCTTCTAGTGCGATCCCATACGAAGTGAAACCATTCTGCTAGGTTCACGTCTTCGGAATCGCACAGGTCCATGATGCAATGCATTAGGTAACCCATAGAAAGTTCTAGTACCGAAACTGGACGCAGTTCGTGTGGAAGAGGCGACTCTTGATCAGCGGAACTACGTGAGTATTGTTTAATGGCTAGTGACGGATTCATGCTTCGGCCGTTGATGTCTTGTTCATACAATGCTACCTAAAAACAAAAACCTAAATTAGTGATTAATAATGATAGTGTGTAATCAAAACGTAACATAAAAAGAAGCGTTTCCAAAATATTTGGAACCTTCGAGGCGAGATCCGGACTGACACAGCATGCGTAATCTACGACGCAAAATTACTTTCTGGAAAAATTGGCTATACAGGCTGTAGACAACGAAGCGTAGTTGACTCTACGGCTAGCTCGACCTGAAACGTTGAATGACGACAAATGCTTCGAGAAAGAGGAGTGACTACTTCGAACTGCAGTTAAATAGACTACGTAAAGTAATCGAATGGTACAATTTAACGTGACCAATTATGCACAATTTTCCAAGCAGCTGAAGTCCAAATTATAGATTCGACTAAAGTAAATTACTAATAACCTTTAAAAAATGTTGCTATGAGGATTACGTAGATCGGAAATCGCCTTAATATCCAAATCAAACCACTCACAGCAAATCTTCAACAGAAAATAAATATCGGCGCAAAATACCCCACCGTAGCTATCGAATAAAACCGAAAGATCCAACCAGTAGTGTCCACGTACCAGTGACGTGGCAAAAATTTTATTAAAATACGATAATGTGAAGCATTATTACTAACGACAAAAAAAAATAAATAAATAAGTAATAAAAAAAGGGGGAAAGGGATGAATAAAAGAGAGAGAGGGGAAGAGGAAGAAGAAAGGCAACAAATATTTGAAAGAGGAAAGAAAACAATAAGATCACCAGACATTAAAAAGATATCGGAGGAGAGCGAAGGAAAAACCTCAAGAACAGAAGGAGGAAGGAAAGAAATGGAGGAGTTAAAAGAATTGATGAGTGAAATGATGAAACAGATGGAAGAAAATATGCAAGGAATAAGACAAGAAATCAAAGAAATGAAAAAAGAAATGGAAGAAAGAGAAAAGAAGTGGGAGAAAGAAAAAGAGAAACTGGTGGAGAGAATAGAAAAACTGGAGAAAAAAGCGGAAGACGAGGAAAGATGGAAAAGAAAAAATAATATCGTGATAAAGGGGTGGAGAAGTGAAAAACCACAAAAAGATTTAGCAGTGATGCTGGAAGAAAAATTAAATGTAAAAGTAGAGGTAAAAAAAGTGACAGTAATAAACAAAGAGAAGAAAAATGAGATGGTGGTGGCGGAAATCGGAGGATGGGAAGAAAAACAGAAGGTAATGGCGGAGAAGAAGAAATTAAAGAATACAAGAATATATATAAGTCACGATTTGACATGGGAGGAAAGAAGAGTGCCAAGAGAAATAATGAACATAGCGGTGAAAAAAAGAGCGGAAGGAAAAAGAGTATGGGTAGGATACAGAAAAATGGAGATAGACGGAGACAGATACATATGGAACGACAAGGATAGGGGACTGAGCAGAGAAAGAGGAGAGAAATTGGGGAACCAAAAGGCAAAAAACTAAAGGGCAAAGGGGGTGGTAAAGGAGAGAAAGTTGACGAAATGGCAAAGAAAAGGAATAATGAGAGATGGAAATGGAAAAGAAAAAGAAGGAAAAAAAAGGAAGTAAGGAAGAAGCACAGGGGGAGGTGAGTGAGCTGAGAGTATTGTTTTGGAACGTAGCAGGAATAAAAAAACAAGGAACATGATTTCTGGAAGTACATCAAGGAACAGGATGTAGTGGGATTACAGGAAACAAAGATGGAAGAAAAAGAATGGGAGTGGGGGGAATAAGAGTTGCCGGAGGAATTTGAGTGGGTGGTGCAACATGCAGAAAGAGAAAAGAAAAAGGGAGAGCAAAGGGGGTATAATAGCAGGGAATAAGAAAAAATGGTTGAGCCAGGAAAAGAAAGAGAAAGTGCAACAGAGAAGAGGAGTTGTAGAAAGGAACATACAGTGGGGAAAAACAAAAATAAAAGTAGTGACGGTTTATAGCAGTAGAATGAAAGAGACAAGGAAAAACATAGAAGAGATGATAGAAGAGAGGGAAGAGGGATTGATAATAGTAGGAGGGGACTTCAACGCAAGAATAGGGGAAGAAGGGAAACACAAGGAAGAAAAGGGACGGGAAAGAGACAAACAAAGGACAAGGTGATAAATAAAGAGGGAGAAGAACTACTGGAATTGTGCAACGAAAAAGGGTGCGAAATAATGAACGGGAACAGAGAAGAAGATGGAAAGGGGAATTTACGTACATAGGAGGAAGGGGAGAATCAATAATAGATTTTGTAATGACAAATGAAGAGGTCGCAGAAAAGGTAAAGACATTTAAGGTGGGAGAAAAGGTAGAGTCAGACCATCAACCACTGGAATTGACAATGGAAGGAAGGGAAAGAGAAGAGAGAGAGGAAGAGGAGAAGTACATAACTAAAAAAAAGTGGACAGAAGAGGGTATAAAAAGATATAAAGAGAGAATAGGGAAAACGGTATGGATAGGGAAGGAATTACAAGAAAGTCTAGAGGAAATGAGTGAGATGATGGAGAAAGCAACAGAGAGAGTCAGATTTAGAAAATGGAAGGGGGAGAAAACAGGATGGAAGAAATGGTGGGATAAGGAATGCAAGGAAGCAAAGAAAAATGCAAGAGGAGCAGTAAGACAGTGGAAAAAAGGGAGGTACGGAAAAGAAGAATACAAAGAAGCAGTAAAAATATACAAAAAAACATGCGACAGAAAGAAGGAAGAAAACAAAAAGAAACAAGAGGAGCAGATCAAAGGAATACAAACGAAAGAAGATGTATGGAAGTACCTAAAGAAACAGAGGAAAAAAAACATGACGACAAAAGGAATAAAAATTAAAGAATGGGAGATATATTTTCGGAACCTGTTGGGAGGGAAAGAACAAAAGCAGAAAAAAGAAAAGACGCGGGAGTAAGACAAGAAGAAGAAGATAGGGATAGAATAAGTGAAGAAGAAGTAATGGAGGCGATAAAGAATATAAAAAAAGGAAAGGCGACAGGAGAAGATGGGATACAAGGAGAAGAGTGGATATACGGGGGAGAAAGTGTAGCAAAAAGGATGACGGAAATACTAAACAAAATATGGAAAGATGAAGGATTTCCAGAGAGATGGAGAGAGGGAATAATATGCCCAATACATAAAAAAGGCGAAAAAAATAAAGTCAAGAGTTATAGAGAGGTAACATTATTGAGCACGGCATACAAATTGTACGCGACAATACTGCAAGAAAGACTACAGAAGGAAATAGAGGAAAGAAGTTTGGTACCAGACGGACAAGCGGGATTCAGAAAAGGAAGAAGGGCGATAGACAACATATATATATACTGAAACACTTAGCAAATAAAGAACTAGAAAAAAAAAGAGAGAAAATGGTGGCACTATTCGTAGATCTAAAAGCTGCTTTTGACAAAGTGAATAGGGAAAAGCTGTGGAAATATATGAAAAGAAAAAAATAAATGAAAGATTAATACAAAGAATAGAGGAAATCTACGAAGAAACGAGGAGCAGGGTTAAAGTGAATGGGGAAGAGAGTGAGAAATTCATCACAAAGAGAGGGTTGAGGCAGGGATGTCCACTGAGCCCAAGCCTGTTCTCAGTACATACGGGGGATCTGGAAGAGACAATGAGAGGACAACAGACAGGAGGGATAGTGGTAGGGAAAGCTAAGGTATGGTCGTTGGCGTATGCGGATGACATAGTGCTGGTGGCTAAAGAGGAAAAGGAAATGAAAGAGATGATGAAAACGCTAGAAAAATATATGAAAAAAAAGAAATGGAAGTAAACACGGAGAAAACAAAGATAATGATATTTAGAAAAGGAGGGGAAAGAAAAAGAGAGGAGTGGGGATGGAGTGATGAGAAAGTGCAACAAGTGAAGGAATTTACATACCTGGGCTACACGATGAAATAGGATAATAAAGAGGGAGAACACATAAAGGAAAGGGTGAAGAAAGGAAACAGGCTAATAGGACAAGTCTGGGGTATGGGGGAAAGAGTATTCAAGATGGATATAAAAAAAAGAAAATTGTTGTTTGAAAAATTAATAAAGGGGGTGGTAATGTATGGAGCGGAAATATGGGGCTGGAAGGAGTGGAGGGAGGTAGAGGGGCTACAGGAAAAATACTGGAGATGGGTGTTAGGATTGGACAGGGATACACCAGGGTATATTGTGAGAGAGGAGGTGCAGATAGAAAAAATAAGGGTAGAGACAGGAAAAAGAGCAATAAAATACGAGGAAGAAATGAGGGAAAGAGCAGATTGCAAAATACCGCAAGAATGTTGGAAAGAGATAAAGGGAAGGAAAGTGAAGTACGGGCAGGAGGGCAGAGAAGAGTATTACAAAAGAAACGGGTACGCGAGTGAAGAAGTGGAGAGACTAAAAGAAGAGGGAGTAGGGATAAAGGAAGAAATAATAAGGAGAGATAGAGACATCGAAAAACAAGAAAGATGGACAAAGATAAAAGAGGGCAGATATAATAGGAATTATAAAGATATCAAGGGTGAAGGAGTGCCGGAATATTTAAAAGATAGAGAGATTAAAAGCAACAAAAAGAAAAAAATGGTAGCAAGGTTCAGATGTGGCAACGAGGAGTTAGGGAACAAATATTGGAAAGAAGAACCAGAAAAGTTGTGCAGGCTATGTGGAGAAGAAACGGAAGACCTTAACCACATGAGGCAGAAATGCAGGGAACTAAGAGAAGAGGTGATGAAAATAGAGGAAATCTTAGATGAAAACGGAAAAGGAGCGGAATGGATGGAGGAAGTATAGAGCAGGAGGAAAAAGTTAAGGGGGGAGAAGGGATAAGAAAATGTATTAGATATGTATATATAGCACGATCAAATTTGTAAGCTAAATGGCAACGAATAAAGTTAAACTTATATTACTAATGACACGTAACAAAGTTTTTCTGCAGGTTCGCAGTTCCGATAATTCTCTATCTTCAATCTGATGGCACGGTTGTATCGAACAATGAGACGATTGGCAAAAGAGATGGAATGATTTAGTACCAAATAAAGTAAAACCATAAAAGATATCCGAAGGGGAAATCGTTGGGGAATTTGGTGTAGGTGATCTGGGAATTGAATGGGAATTGTAGGGAATTGATGGGAATTAGGCACCAATTGAATGTGAATTGAAGGGAATTAAATGGGAATTGAAGGGAATTGAATAGTTCACTGCACATGCTCTTATTATTCTTCCATAACCTCAAACTACCACGTGTCGTAACTGTGCCATATCTGTGTTAGCTGCATACTGTTCAAGTGTGGTGCTGCACTTTTGAGGACGATAAGGTATGTTATTGTGCTTTGTTTGTGCATTTTTCAAACTTTTTTTATAATAGATACATTACGTGTGAATGGTAATATTAAAGTAGCATGTATTTTTATTTGTGCATGTATGTACAGCCGAGTGCAAACGAAATCGACATAACTCTTTTATTAACAACAGTCGTTTCAATCGAGGAATGGAGTTAAAAAAAGAGGTTGGCAACTTCTTTAGCTCAGCACTTTGGTCGCTACTGTTCCTATAATTTCATTATTAATGTTTTATACTGGCAATCCGTCAACTATTCATTGCATTTCTGAAATAAAAATCTTTAGGCTTCATTCAGTATTAAGATACGGTTTTTGACAAAAACTAATTTGAAAATTTTTGAAATCATATTAAGGTATAAAAACGAAAGCTTCCATCCACAAAATGATTGAATCAAAGGAATCAATGGACGTAAAAAATAAATCACAAAAATTTTCAACAATGACAATTGGCATGATATTAACGATATCCAATAGTTATTTAGCTTGACAAATTTAGCACACCCCAGTTACTTTTTTACATAGGTGCTCGGCTTGCATACACTTTCTCCTAGTGGTTTGCAAAACGTTATAAATCGAGTTAGAAATATTTCACGCGATATTAGCCAAATATCACTCCAACTCGTTTTCATTTCAGATGGACCAACAAATTTTTGAAAGTATTGAAATTAAGCTAGAAGGCAAAATTCCTGATCATTTGAAAAATCTTTTGATAATATCTGGTTTCGACAACCTATATACCTTGAGAAATATTGCTATCCAAGATATAAATAAAATCGAACAATTTGCTAGAGATGAGCTTTCAAGTTATATTGATCCAACTGATTTTCCGAAATATTATGGCCCCCAATTCTGGAGTAACCATATCAGATTTAAAATATTTGATGGTCATAAAAGGCTCTTGCTGGGTATAGCTGAGTGTTTGAGTAATGCTACCATGACTGAGCCTCAAAGTCAAATTGAAATAAACAAAAAGTCGGTTGCAAGCTCGATTGGAAAAAAGCTAGAGATTGCGGAAAAACAGGATGCTCCAGAATCTCGGTCAGGGTTGACTGAAGAAAATTCCATCATATTTAAAGCTTTAATAAATTGGGCCAAGACTAAAATTTGTGAGGAACAATGGAGAAAACATGGCTTTGACAATAAATTTAATAATCTGAGAGTCGTAGCACGATTAAAAACTGACGGAAATATGACGTGTGACATAACTTGCTTTAGTGGAAATTCATCAAAAATTCATAAGCTTGCCAAAAGTGCAACTCGTAAGCCAAGATGGATATTTGGTAATTATTATACTCACTTTAATAGGCATAATCCCGAGCTTAGTGATTCTAGTAATAGAAAAAGGCCTATTAGAGATAGTAAAGAAGTGGATAAGCCGAATAAGCAGGCAAAGATGACAGAGGTTTCATTCAAAATTCAGCAATCACCATCGAAGAGTGCATCCAGCTCGACATACAGTAATAAAAAAATTGTAGTCATAGAAAATAAAATAATTTCACTTGGGATTTCGCATCCGATTCCACATGAACCAAGCACTTTCTCCAGAAGACCTTCACAAATACTTACTGAAACGTTCGAGAAGTTATTTGCAAATTCAAGAGCCTTCTAGAAGTTGTTATCCATTTTCTAGAAGATGTACCGAAAGATAGGGAACACTCGAGAAGGATTTGGAAATGTGTATAAATACCGAAGAGAGAAATCGTAGATCAGTTATTGCCGTAATGCGAATACAGCAGTGTTAAGAAAATTATTCAAGTTGAAATAAATAAGTCGTTAGCACGTGTGTGTACATAAATATACAGAGAATTATCTTGTACGTGATTTTAGTGTAAACAAGTGTGAAGCTATCCGCGGACTTTATCTTATCTTAATTAGTGTAAGTGTTTTTATTAAATATTATTAGATTTCATTAGTTCGGTTAATTTACAAGTGTACATATTTCTAATATAAGTAAAACATATTTTTAGTCGTTTAAATAAATTAGTTTTAATAATAAATTCGTAACATTACTAATGCTTCTAGCCAGCCTGAGACGACAAATAATAAAAATCAAATTGATCAGTGGAGTAACGACGAGAGTAACAATGAACTCTCATACAGCAATTCCTTTCATAGTTTTACTAAAGACTGTACTACGGAAAATTATGGTGAAAATTTAACTAAGAATCTTTCATCTAGTCAAGATACTTCAAATGACTTTGAAAATTTTACTACAGTTGAAAGTCAATTTAATGACAATAATACATCACTAAAATCGGAGATCTCGAGCTCAATTAATAATGAATTGGCTACTGAGCCAAGAATTCCCCAGCAAACTAAATGGAAAACAGTAAAATACAGTTGGGCTGAAAGAAAAAGAAGGAAAAAGGAACGGGAGATACCCAATCAATTAAAAATTACTTTATTCTTGCCTATAATTAGCCAAGTTGAGGCAGCCATAAACAATATCCCAGAATTGACGACAATAATCCATGACGTGTTACCCTCGATCTCGGCTTCAACCCTATCAGCGAGTGGAAGTCACTTAGTTGAGGTGGCTTGTCGAAATAGTGATAAAAAGAAACAAATTTTGATGAAGAACTGAAAAAGTTCTCATTATATTTGTTTTACTGTGGTGGAAAGTTATTATATGAGACTTTACGTGCGAACTTGAAAAATATATTACCGTCACACTCAGCGCTCTACAGATTTAAAAGTAAAACAACCATTTCAACCGAAGAAGGAGCTTTAAATTTTGAAGGACTCAATAACTTCCTTGAAGAGAGAAAACTGCCGAAGGTTGTGTGGTTACACTGGTCTGCAAAAAAATATTTTTTATCGAGCCCTGACACTATTCCGGGCGATTCTTATGTAAAATGACGTTGTAACGAACCTGAAAGCCACTAGTACCCACCGTTTCCGTCGTAACCGTCCGGAGTATGGCACATGCAAAGGAGGATATACCGAGAACCGAAATGGGCACCAAAGAGAATAGTACTGATACCACCGATCCCCGTGTAAGCTGGATTTACCGTTTGAAGAAGGAACCGTTGAAGGAAGAAATGTATAAATTTGGATTGAAGACCGCTGGCACTGTCGATGAAATGCGCAGAGACTTAGTAAACTTCTTCCGGTACGGAAAACCACCGCAACCGACCTCCGTCGCTCCAAAGCCAATGAACACCGCCGAGACCGCTAGCGAACCAACACCGAGTCCGTCAAACCGTCGTAGTTTGCTAGAACAGGCGAAGATCCACAAGTGGAAGCTCAGCTTCAATGGGAAGTCGGATCCAGTGACCTTCCTCGAACGGCTAGACGAAGCTTGCGAGCAGCATGGTCTCACCCAGGACTTACTACTGCCGGCGTTACCAGAGATTCTCACCGACAATGCGTTGTTATGGTACCGTAACACAAAGAAGAATTGGAGCTGTTGGACGGACTTTATCCGAGATTTCCAAATATTTTTCTTACCAGCCGACTACCGGATTAATCTCGAAGCAGAGATTAGCAGAAGACTTCAGCGTAAAGGGGAATCAGGGATGGACTACCTAACCGCCCTTCAGACATTGATTCGACGACATGGCACTCTTACGGAGGAACAAGAAATGTATTGGTTGCATCGAAATCTACTTCCGGAATACCGTTTATACATCCGCAGGTCTAAGTTTAAGGATATAACCGAGTTCATGAGCTGCATCAAAGGGTTTGAGCTCATCCGGCAAGGCAAAACTCCGACGATCACCAAAAAGGAAACCGTACCTCCGCGCCTTTCGGGAAAGTGGGAAACCGCCCACCCCCGACCAAATACCATTCCACCTGCCAGAACGGAGACACCGGTGCGACCGAACCACGTTCGTATTCCCGTAGAAGCCGCTGACCTGTGCTGGAAGTACGGACAAACCGGCCATTACCGACGATATTGCCGCAATCCGCCCATTCTTTTTTGTTCCGCGTGTGGGAAACAAGGCGTATTCTCCAGAGACTGTACTTGCAGAAGTGCATCAACCCGAAGATACGAGAGATAGTCAACGCCGAAATTGACCGCATGCTCGCCCAGGGGGTAATCGAAGCAAGCCATAGTCCTTGCAGTTCACCAATCGTCATGGTACGGAAAACCGACGGAAGTGCCCGTTTCTGCATAGATTTCCGCAAAGTCAATGACGTCACCGAAAAGGATGCTTACCCGCTCCCGCATATTCATGGCATCCTGGACCAGTTGCGAGAAGCCAATTACTATTCGAGCCTCAACTTAAAAGAAGGATACTGGCAGATACCACTGTCCGCCGAAAGTAAACCAGTAACCGCTTTCACCGTACCGGGTCGAGGCCTATTCCAGTTTCGAGTAATGCCTTTTGGTCTCCACTCCGCTCCGGCCACCTTTCAACGCCTACTCGATACCGTCATCAGACCTGAATTGGAAGGCAAAGCATTTGCTTATCTCGACGACATCATTGTCCTAGGGAAAACTTTCGATGAACATCTGCAGAACCTGAAGTTGGTGTTTAACCGTCTCAAAGCCGTAAACTTAAAATTAAACCCGGAAAAATGCCAGTTTGGACGTAAATCACTGAAGTATCTAGGACACCTGGTCAGTGCAGAAGGAGCCCGGACCGATCCAGAGAAAGTGGAAGCCATCTTGCAGATTCCGACCCCCACCACCGTCAAGAAGCTCCGTCAGTTCCTAGGAGTAGCCTCGTGGTACCGTCGATTTATACCGTCCTTTTCTACCACCGCGGCTCCGTTAACCAAGCTCCTACGGAAAAAGCAATCTTGGAAGTGGGGTACCGAGCAAGGAGACGCTTTTGCGCTCCTCAAACAGGAACTCACCGAATCTCCTGTGTTGACTTGTCCGGATTTTGGAAGACCGTTTATTCTGCAAACCGACGCATCTGATCACGGGCTTGGGACAGCTTTGATACAAAACCATTCCGACGGTGACCACGTAATAGCCTACGCTAGCCGCACGCTGACAGCCCCGGAGAAAAACTACTCCGTTACCGAGAAGGAGTGTTTGGCGATTGTATAGGGTATCGAGAAGATGAGGCCGTACTTAGAAGATTACCACTTCACCGTCATAACAGATCATCAATCGCTGCGCTGGCTTCACTCAATTCGAAGTCCAAGTGGTCGTATTGCCCGCTGGAGTATCTTCTTGCAACAATTCGACTTCGAGATCAAGTACCGGAAGGGCATTCTGAATAAAATAGCAGACACCCTATCTCGAGAACCGTTGCCAGGTCCCGTTGAAACTTTAGCCGCCGTTGAATCTGGGGGTTGTAAATGGTATGAACGGCTAGTTGACTCCGTCCAAACTAATCCACAAGGGGTACCCGATTATACCGTCCGCGATGGAAATTTGTACCGACACCTTGTGCCTCTGAAAAAAGCTATTAAAGAGGACCTAACCGAACCTTGGAAGCTCTGCGTACTGACCCCACTCCGATCACGAGTGTTAGCGGAGAACCATGATCTCCCTACCGCTGGCCACACCGGGATAGCCAAAACGACCGCCCGTATTGCTGAGAGATATTATTGGCCAGGCATGTACCGCGACATTGCAAGGTATGTCCGCAGTTGTCAGACCTGTCAACGGTATAAGGTAGAAAGTCAGAACCCCGCGGGATACATGCAACCTTCCCGCAACTATGAACCCTGGGACACCGTTAGCATCGACTTGATCGGTCCTCTACCCAGGTCAAAGAAAGGTTGTTCCTTCGCCGCGGTCTTCTTAGACCGGTTCACCAAATGGGTGTGTTGCCGTCCGCTCCGTAATGCCACAGCCGCCCATATTGTCACCGCCTTCTACGAAAAGATCGTTACCAAATTTGAAACACCTCGTACCGTCATCACCGATAATGGGACGCAGTTCACTAGTCTCGCGTTCCGGCAATTACTTCGCGAATTTGGAATCAAACACCGTTGACTCCCCCGTATACTCCGCAAGCCAATCCCGTTGAGAGAGCCAACCGTACCCTGAAAACCGTCATTGCTCAGTACTGCGAAACCGATCAGCGCACTTGGGATCGCCACCTTCCCGATGCGGTTATGGCTCTGAATACCGCTCAACACAAATCCACGGGGTTTACACCGGCGTTCCTCAACTTTGGACGCGAATTAGTGCTTCCGGCAGCTCTACACCGCGAAGTAGCGCCTATTGAACAGGATGGCACCGGCCATTCTACCGACGTTCCGCCCCGTTATCTTAGCCGCTTGCAACAACTGCAAGAAATTTTTCCCGTGGTCCGCGACACTCTCACGAAAGCGTTCGCCAAGCAAAGTAAGCATTATAACCTTAGGCGACGTCCGTGGCGATGCTACGTTGGTGACCAAGTGTGGAAGCGCGAGTATCCTCAATCCTCCGCTGTTGAAGGATACGCTGCCAAACTCGCCCCTAAGTATGCAGGTCCCTTTACCGTCACTAAAGTCTTATCCCCGGTGGTATACCGTCTCCGAGATGAGCAAGGCACCGTACATCCTTCCGTCCACGTTAAGGATCTTAAACCGTACCAGCCTAGAGTAACCGAGACACTTTTACTTACAGACCAAAACATGCCAAAATTGACTCGCCATCCACCGTCGACACATTCCGTCCGTATCCGCTTAGCTCAGGAAGCTGAGAGAGCTCGCCGGATCAATGAAACGGTAGCCCGCCTAAGAGCGACCGACCACAAAATGGATGTCGACGATCAACAGACACGACCCGCAAACACCGCTATCGCCGTGAGCGGGTTCATGCCTGCTTCTTCCTCCGCCCTGCAGTCGATACCGTCGTCCAGTTCAACCAGCACCGATGCAACATCAGGAATAACCGAGCCCAGTGCACTCTGCTGGCGTTGCGGTCTTACCGGGCACCGCCGGGACAACTGTAACCGTCCGCCCCTCCTTTTCTGCTCCCGATGCAGTCGCCTAGGAGTGATGTCGCGCCACTGTCGTTGTTCCTCCCGTTCTACGCCCCATGGGGGCGCAACCCATCATCGACGACAGCGAGGACTTCACGCCTTCCTCCCGAATAAGAGAACCGAGGCCCACATCGACAACAGCGACGAGTGAATTTCAGGGTCGCCCTAGCGGTAAAGACGCTTCTATGTGTGTGGTTAGTGTAGTGTAGTGAGTGCACCGGAAGAACCGTCTTTTTTTTGTTTTTTTTTCTCCCCGAAGTAAGAGGGGAGTGTAACGAACCGTTACAAATTGTACTTATAGCGCCGTATGTTGTTTAGTTTAGAAATAATACTTATGTTACTTAGGACCGTTAATTATTATTATTAAGAATTGTATATTATTAATTAAGTGAATTAAGTTTCCGTATCCGTGTAAATAAATGTGAACAGGGAATTTCCGCGATTACCGAACGCGCAACTAAGCTCGCGCTATCCCCGCTTACCGGCGCTTCATCCGTCAGAGCGCATGTTATCCCCGCTTGAACCGTTCTCCCACTTCCGGAGTCACAAATAAAAGCGGAACCCCGACGCAGGAACGCCAGTTCCAGTTGGAGCTCACATCGAAGAAGATTCCGGGGTTTCTGTGCACCAGCTGGAGTTTAGGATCACCTTCCGCTTGTTGGTTGTGGCCGCCGCTTCTGTACCGTTCGTTGTTGGTTTTAAGAATAAATAAAGTTATTTTATTTACTATTGTGTATTTTATTTCCGTCGCCTCGCTCCGCTTTTAGGTCCGTTTGAAGCCCTGGACAACCGTGTCTTCACTGTAGTTACCCGGACAGTGCCGTCGAACAGGAGAGTAAACTCCTCGAACAAATCTGGCGCCCATGAACCGTTCCGTCGATTAGCTTTTATTACAGTAAGCAGTGCAATCCGGAGTAAGCGTCACAACGTCCTGAACCCAAATATGTCTTCCGTTTTCTTCCATCACCTACCATTTTCGAGGGAGCCCCAAATCTCTAATTTTACCACTTTTCGATAAATTATTATTTATAATTTATTTATCGAACGATAATAATAATTATTATAATAATAAATATATGAACATGAATTTAATTTAAATGGGAAAAAGAACTATTTTAGCTATAAACAGTAATAAATAAAAAGATATTCATCGTTACTTGGTGCTCTCTCGTTTCAAAAACCAGCAGTACTCCGCCAACATGCTTGCATTCCACTTCCCTGAAAATCTCTTCTCCAGCTTAGCGATGTCTTGATGGAACCGTTCCCCGTGTTCATCCGAGACTGCTCCTAAATTTTCAGGGAAAAAGTCCAGATGCGAGTGAAGGAAGTGAACTTTAAGAGACATGTTACATCCTATGTCCTTGTACGCTAAAAGGAGTTCCTCGACGTAAGCGACATAATCTTCACTTTTCTGGTTACCCAGGAAGTTCTTACAAACGTTTTGAAATGCAAGCCAAGCTCGTTTTTCTTTTGGATTTAGGCGTTCAATAAACGTCGAATCTTGGAAGAGCTGTCTAATCTGGAGACCAACAAAAACGCATTCTTTGATTTTAGCTTCGCTAAGACGAGAAAATTTAGTTTTCAAAAATTGAAATGCGCCACCTGTCTTGTCCACTGCTTTCACAAACTGTTTGATCAATCCAAGTTTGATGTGTAAAGGTGGTAAGTAAATATTTTCCTTTGGAACCAAAGGATTGTGGGCGACATTTTTCTGACCAGGAATAAGATTTTCTCACAGAGACCAGTCCCGTACGATGTAATGTTTATCTCGGGCTCGGCTATCCCATTCACAAAGAAAGCAGCAATATTCTGTAAATCTTGATTGCAGGCCCGTGAGTAGAGCAACAACTTTTAAGTCAGCGCAAAGTTTCCACTTATAATCATGATAACTAATTTTATCAAGGATTCTGAAGATGTTTTCGTACGTTTCCTTCATATCAACAGAGTATGCAACTGGAACTGATGGGAAGTCATTCCCATTTGCCAACAGGACAACTTTTAAGCTTGTTTTTGGTGAGTCTATAAACAGTCTCCAATTATCTGAGTCACATGGCATCTGTAGCTCTGTCATCAATAAATTTGCATTAGGGCAGAACACTAAACCTTTATCTTCTGAGAAAAGACATTTCAGGGTTGCTTGTCTGGTCCTGTAAGAAGATATTTTTACTCCCTTTTCTAAGAGATTCCACTGTTGAAGTCGCGATCCTAGGAGCTGAGATTTAGTCTTGGGTAACTGCAAATCCCTGACAAGATAATTTAATTCCGATTGAGTGAGAAGGTGAAGTTGCCGAGAAACTAAATCTGCGGAATACTCTTCATCATCATTGAACGTATGATTCGAAGCCCCAGGTTGTGGCTCAGAGTCTTTTACCATAAATCAATTTCCGACTCTAGAGTATAAGTGTTTGGGGGCTCTGGGATTCGCAAAGTATCGTTAGGTCTTAGAGCTGACGGAATTGGGATACTGAATTGTATGCTTACTTTTGCTCGAAAACCCGACGGTGGAAGTCATACAAAAGTAACAATCTGTAAGATGACGGCGAGGTTCACGCCAAACCATGGACACAGCAAATGGCATTGATTTACGGGTACCTTTGAGCCATTTGCTCAAACTACTGTAACAAGTCGTACAGCAAACTGATGGAGCCCAAGTCTTGTCCTGGTCGCCAACTTGACAATCAAAGTACAATGTTTTAACAAGCGGAGAAAGGGGTATTCGTTGCGCTTTTAAAGTTAAT
The DNA here is from genome assembly GCA_035610365.1 of Aquatica leii. Lineage (NCBI taxonomy): Eukaryota > Metazoa > Arthropoda > Insecta > Coleoptera > Lampyridae > Aquatica > Aquatica leii. The sequence goes on from CM069437.1 coordinate 5,511,076, forward strand.
TCCCCGCAAACATAGCAGAAGTTATCGGGATGATTTTTACACTCGCGTGGCATAATTAAACAGTAATTCAACGCCCGACATTAACCACAAATCACACTTAGTCACTTGAAAAAATCCGGAGTAAAAGTAGTTTTACTGTTTTACACAAATGAACAAAAATGAACACAAAATCCAGCACGTTTAAAACGTCGACAAGTTAACTCTGCAACAGCTATAGATGTACTGATCGAAGCAGTTAAGCAAACAATGTAATATACTATAATGAGAAGAGTAATGCAAGTTCAAGCCTGTCGAAAATTCCTGCTCAAACCTGCATGTGGTATTGAGATCGCCAGCGTCGTGCAGTGAATCTTCCTAACTGTTTATTGATATTTTTTTACTGTTCTTATATATTTGTATTTTATTGTTGTTTCTATATACATTTTATAGCAAAACTTTTGCCATATACTTTGGTATAAATTTTATTACCTGCTTTGGGATGTTTAACGGCTAAGTTAAAATTCTAAAAAAAAATTGCAAAAAATAAAATAAAAATGGGGTCCCCCCAAAATAGCTGGGTGATGAGTAAAAACGGAGCTCATTTTTGGATTCAGGAGGTCATTTTACATAAGAATCGTCAAGAATGGTATTAGGGTCGATTTTCATGCAGACCAGTGTTATCAGAAGATGGGACAAGAATCACACCAAAAATTCAATATTACCCTAAAACTAATAGATTGATGGGATTTGCTTTGCCATTGGAAAACGGAATGCCAAAAAATACTGCTTATACAGCGAATTCGGCCGCAGATATGGAACGATATTTCGAAACAGCTCCAAGGGCCGATTATGCTTATGTTGCAATGACCCAACTGTTGGACCCTAAAGCACCAGCCTTTGGTGTCATGACTTTTGGCACAGACAATAGATTCACAAATCAAGACGTCATTCTGCGATGGAAAACTATATTACATGAAGCATCAAAGTTTGGCATAAAAATTCTAGGAGTTGGATCTGACGGAGACACTAAGCTATTGAAGGCCATGAAAATAAATTCGGGATTTCTTAATCCAATTTAAAAAGCTGCCAAAGACATGCCTTGGTATCGCCTTATCAACACAAAATGTGACATTTGCTTTAGGCAAGATCCGACGCATATAATCGCTAGACTGAAAACTCGCCTACTAAAAAAAATATATTGTTACCAATGGGGAAGTTTAACCCTTTCGTCCCGATCGGTACTTTAAAAAGTCCTGAAAATTGAATTGAACATAATATGCATATGGCAAATGTACCACGCCGGTGTTTTGAAGTTAAACAAATAGCCACCTGCAGCAGAAGCCACCTGCGGCGTTGTTTTCACAACTTATTCTAATGTCGACGTTAGTTTAGTGTTGTACATGACGAGTGATACTTGCGAAATCTGCATATTTTTCTATTGTAACGAGTTAGTTTATTTGAAATTGAATCGTAGGGAATAAATAATACTCCAATAGACACCGATCATCTGTAAGGTATCTATATTTTGTTTTTATTCGTTGATTATCTCAATTTTTTGTGACGCGGTACATATTTGTACCAGCAGTGATTTTTGACGGTACCTATTTGTACCATCAGGTTTATAGATGAATGTGTTTTTAGAATTATTATGGCCCAAAAACGAGCACTGACACAAAAAGAGCTGGAATATGCCGCTGAACACTTATCAGATTATGATGTATCAGATGAGGACGAAGACCCATATTCAGCTGGGTCAAGCGATGATTATGAGCCTGGCAGTGACAGTGAATCAGAGAGTGACCTAGAAGATAATGATTTGCCAACCCGTGAAACTTTAGTTAGTGAAACGGGCAATGAGATGAGCGATGCGGAAGAAAATTTAGTAAATGAATCGACAATCCAAACGATTTCCAGTGAAGGGTGTCGTATTTTAGACTAGGTATTTCCAACCGAAAACTTTGTTCCGGCAAAAACTCTTCCATCAGATAGAAATTGCAAAGTGAATGAAGATATATTGTCAACTTTTAGCCCACTGCAATTTTTTCATAAACTTATTCCTCACTCATTTTACTTACAAATTGTTGAATGTACAAATCAACGCTTGAATATAATGAACAAGGGCAAAAAACATAAGGCGAAAATCACTGATAAAGGCAAAGTTCAAAAATTGTTGAGGTGTATATTTATTATGTCCTACAATAAACTGCCTGGACTTAAGCACTATTGAAGTGGAAAAGAATCTCTAAGCAATCGTGCAATCGAAAAAGCAATGTCCCGAGACATTTTCAAAATGTCGCCAAGATAGTGTATATCAAAGCATTGATGAGAGTATGACTAAATTCAAAGGGCGTTCGACCCTAAAGCAGTACATGCCACTCAAGCCTACAAAACGAGGAATAAAGTTATAGCTTCGATGTGATGCCCAGTCTGGCTATATACAGTGTGTCCGAAAAGTATGGAATATATTATACAGGTCGATAAATATGCACTTTACACGAAAAAGTTGTAAATAAAAGTTGTTTATCACTTAGTTATCTACCACCTGGGAGATATCAATTTAAATTTTTGCTGTAAACAAAATCGCAACGAATAACACTTACATTTTTTAAATGGCAAGGCACGTCTTTAATTATACTCATTTGATAGTCTTTTTTTCTCTTTTCAACCATATGAAACTTGAATACCTTTACATCAAAAAATTTTCAAGAAAAACAAGGACATGTCTAACTAATTTATTTTACTGAGCAGTATTAACCAGGTACGTAATATGTAGTATTGAAACAATTGAATCCACTGTCACAATAGCAAATATTAAACTTTAAATATCTTTACATAAAATTGTTATAACAAAAAAATGTATTTAAACTAAACTTACAATAAATGTTCAAAATGTAAACAATTCATAATTTCACAGTGGTAAATTCGATTTTTAAAACCATCGATTGCTTTTGAAATCATATCTCGAGTTATAGCTCTTATCTCGACTCTAATGCGATTTTTCAAATCTTCAACATTATCAGGTCTATTTACATAAATTTTGCTTTTAATATAGCCCCAAAGAAAAAAATCTAGTGGACTTAAATCCGGCGAGCGAGCAGGCCATTCTATCGTACCTCTTCTGCCTATCCATGTATTTTGAAAAGTATTATTAAGAAAGTGGCGGACATTAATTCCAAAATGTGGAGGTGCCCCGTCTTGTTGAAGCCATATTCTGTTGAGGTATATCTGGATCTACTTCATGTGGAAATAACTCGGCCAAAGCAGGAACTAACTCAAATCTTAAGAAATCGAGATAAATATTCGCCGTTAAACTACCTTCAAAAAAATATGGCCCCAAAATTTGACTTCCAATCATTCCTACCCAGACGTTGACTTTCTGCTGGTATTGGGTGTGTCCTTCTAGATACCAGTGAGGACTTTGTGAAGACCAGTAACGTGTGTTTTGTTTGTTAATTGTGCCGTTTAAACAAAACGTGGCCTCATCAGTAAAAAGGATATTTTTATGAAATTGTGCATCTCGTTCAAGTTTGTTTGTTATTGTTTCACAAAACTACAGCCTTCTGTCCAAATCGTCTTCAAATAATTCTTGAACTACACAAGCTTTATAAGGATAAAATTTTTCTGTTTTTAAGACGTCATGTACAGCCGATTTATTCAAATTATGGTCTCTAGCAATTTGCCGAACAGAAATTTGTGGATTTTCCTCAACAGACAAGAACACATTTTCTCGTTCCACATTACTTAATGACAAAGGTCTACCAGTTCTACTGGCATCTTTCACCGAACCTGTCTCTTGAAATTTCCGCCAAATTTTGGTTGCCGTGGACTGCGAAATGTTTAATTCTGGATGCAAGTTATTAAATAAATTACATACTTCGTCTTGGGTTCTTCTTTTATCTCCATATCCCAGAATCATTAAAATTTCAATTCTATGTTTCTCAGATAATTGAGCCATATTTCAAGCACTAACAAATAGCAAAGTGTGACAGTGTTCTAAAGTGCATTCAATTGTTTCAATGCTACATATTACGTACCTGATTAATACTGCTCAGTAAAATAAATTTGTTAGACATGTCCTTGTTTTTCTTGAAGATTTTTTGATGTAAAGGTATTCAAGTTTCATATGGTTGAAAAGAGAAAAAAAGACTCTATCAAATGAGTATAATAAAGACGTGCCTTGCCATTTAAACAAATGTAAGTGTTATTCGTTGCGATTTTGTTTATAGCAAAAATTTAAATTGATATCTCCCAGGTGGTAGATAACTAAGTGATAAACAACTTTTATTTACAACTTTTTCGTGTAAATTGCATATTTATCGACCTGTATAATATATTCCATACTTTTCGGACACACTGTATACGATTTGAATGTCTATTGTGGCAAACAAGCTTCTACTCCAATAAATCAAGATTCACTAACCCTTGGGGAAAAAGGTGTGCAATCTCTTGCGTCCACTTTCAAAGAGAAAGATATGGTGCTCTGTTTTGACAGATTTTTTACTAGTGTTCATTTATTGGAAACATTGAACTTTGCTGCATTAGGAACATGCATGTCAAACCGCAAAAATGTCCCAACAATGAAGGATAAACTGCAGCGTGGACAGTCCACGTTTCGATGTACTAAGAGTGGGTTATTATGTACTAAATGGCAGGACACAAAGGAAGTTATTATTATGAGTGATTGCCACAAACCTAATATGACAACAATTTCTAAAAAAACAAAAACGGGGGAACGGCAAGTTGTTGAATGCCCAGAAGTTGTATCATTTTATCGTCAGAAAATGGGTGGAGTTGACAGAGCAGATCAGTTTGTAGGCTTATACGATCATGATAGAAAGTCAAATAAATGGTGGAAAAAAGTATTTTACACTTGCCTAAACATGGCTGCTGTAAATAGTTGGATAATATACAATGACCTGAGACGCGAAAATAAAAAAAAACCTCTCCTTTCTTTTCTCGTAACACTCGCAGAAGAACTGATAGCTGAGGGCATTCAAAATACTTCCTTACCACTTCCTAAAAGACCACCTCCAAATAAAAAGAGGAAAATGTACGGTACGGTACCCTTGCACCTTCCTGTGGAAAGACAGACAAGAAGAAGATGTTCAAGGTGTACTGAGCAGAAACGTCAGAAGCGGACCAAGACAATTTGCCAGGAATGTAATATTCCTTTGTGTAAGGATTGCTTCATGTTGTACCACGTAAAATAGCAATTAGTTGGCTCTATTAGTGTGCAATAAATAATATTTTTAAATGATTGCAAAATCTGACCTCGATGCGTAAGATAAAATGAATTATTAGAGCGCAAGGAAAAAGGCGCAACCAAAAGTTATTTCGCTTTTAAAAAAAGTAGAAAAAAGTGATGCTACGAGCCAGTACTTACGAATAATGAATTATTTAATCGATTCGCTTATAGATAAAAAGGAAACTTTAGAAAGCCGCGTTTGGAAAATATGGTACAGTATTTTCTTCCTTAGATTTTGGCGTGAATACATAAAGAAACAAAACGATTATTCGTTAACTCATAACTTTATTACCCTAAATACGTATACATGTATTGAACTAAACGGCCATATGCTCTTGAAATTAATAGAGATGTTCAAGCAATCTTTAAACAGCAGTGACCAAATATTAACTTCTGATATGTTTTGTCCATGGTTATGGAGCAGTCAACAATGTGAAAGCCTTTTTAGAGCTGCTCGGTCTTTGATTTCAACTTATTTCACTATCGTAAATTTCAGCATAATGGAGTTCATCAACCGTATTGAAAGAATTTCATTCGTGCATTCAGTTGTGAATGATTTGCAGAACCAATTTACTTTTCCGAGGGAAATAAAGAAAAATAGTTGTAGTACCAACTACAACCTAATCACGAAGGCAGTGAACAAAGCGCTTGATAAAGCTTTCACTGATGTGAAACAATTGGGCATGAACATTCCAAAAAATTCTGCATATAATGTTGACATCTCGGTTGACATCAATTTCAATGAAGATAGCTCGGTGAAAATTTCGGAGGAAAACTTAGAAGAAAATGACGAGATTTCAGAAACAGAATATAACAAAAGCGACAGTGAGAACCAAAGCTTGGAAAAAGAGATTTTAAAAAATGATGATACTCTCGAAATAATGGAAAACGAGATGAAAATAGTTAATTTCGAAGATCTGGACATTAAAGATTATTCCGACCAATTGGCGAGAAAAAAGATAAAACTATCCGAAAAAAGTCCTTTTGTCAAAGTACACTTGGCAAATAAAGAATTTATAATTAAAAAATCAACATACTGCTGGTTACTAGATGAAGGAACGGGTAGGGTCAGCAGTGACCGACTTAAACGTTTTCATGTAAGAAGTCGTAAAACCTATCGAGAACGAAACAAAAAAGACGAGAAGAGTGAAGACGAAAGTGAAGATGAAGAACCGAGTGAAGAGCTAACTAAAGATGAGGAAGATGAAGTTATTTGGGAAGAGAATGATTCCAGCGAATACTGTCGCGAAGAAAACTATAATGACAGTGGAGAAAATGAAGAAGAAGAAAACCTGTCAAAAGAGATGCAATCAGAAAAATACTACGCCGTTTAGTATGACCATAGCTGGTTCCTCGGCAGAATCATCAATATCCAAGGCAATGCATATACCATTAAGTTCCTGAACGAAAAACTCGACCAATTTTTTTGGCCAAAATCGGATGATATCCAAACGATAGCAAAAAATTTGTATTTTTTGAGCCCGTCGATTTAATAGGCTCATGTCCCTTTGAAATAAAATGGCATGTGCGACAACAAATTAACAGTCATTTCAAGAAAATTAAAAAGACCTAAAAAGACAGTATTATAGTAATACCAATGTACCTGCTATAATATTTATATTACTTTTGTAAGAAAGAAAATATTTTTTTTATCTTTTCCAAGAGTTTTCTTTTTATTTGTTTACATTTTCTTGGTTAATAAAGAGTTTTTAAAGTATAATGAATTTCATTCCTCATACATTTTAATTATGATAAATTATAACACTAAACAAAATTATGAACTTGCAGATCTCGCAGATCAATTACAATTTGAAATTTCGATGATTCAAGCCTTCAAGGCACTAATTTATGATATAATTGAATGAATATATTTAGATACTTACGAAAATTGCAATGTAACTGCAACTTTTAGAAACTTGAACTGAATTTTGACTAACTAAATTGTACAACAAGTAGTGAAAGTATTTGTGGATGAAGTATAAGAAAACTAAGTGGAAACCTAAAAGTAATGGAGGGAAATTGAATGGGAATAGAAACAAAATTTTGAGGAATTAAAATGGAATTGAGGAGAATTAAAGGGAAATTGAGGAGAATTAGAAGGGAATTGATGGGAATTAGAAGGACATTGTGGGGAATTAGAAGGAAATTGATGAGAATTCAATGGGAATTGAAGGGAATTATTTCTTAGAAAGGGAATTTGGTGTAGGAAAGTTTTGAACCGATTTCCCCCTCAAAGATATCTAAAGGAAGTTGAAGTTTAGTTTAGTCAGAAGTATGAAGTGTTAAGAATACTACGTCGATCTAATTAAATAAAGTATTTAACCTCTGTGCCAAGTATAAATAAACAAGTGCATCAAGTGATTAATTATCTTATATACGGTTACAGTGATAAATAAATTAATGTAAGTGTTGTTTCTTTGTTTTTAGCTTATATTATGTGAAAGTTAGTAAAAATTAGATTTAAAAATCCGTTACAATACAAATACAAAACCAGCAGAAGAAATCGATTGATAAAACCCTACCATAAAAAACACAAACATCTTACCTGATGTTGAATTTCGCGTAGTAATCGCTCCTTTTCAGGACACATATCAGGACAAGTACCAATCGTTGCCGTTGTCCTAGTCAAATCAGTATGCTTCTTACCCCTCGCTCTCATTAACTTGTCCCTTGCCTCTAACACCTTATATTTATCTTCGATGCTATGCGCGACCTGTCTCAAAACATTAAGCAACTCCAATTGTTCAGGTGTCCACTCGCTAAGAAAATACTAAAATGCAACAACTAATTACAACGGAACAAACACACACCTTTTTAGTTTCGCTTTATCGACATTCCAATTCCTTACAATATTTTTCTTAGCCTTAGCTTGTGATTTAATCGGTACATCAACCAACATTGCTACAAATATTAATTATTAAGACAATTCCCTGCATAAATCAGTGTATACCTTCTTGCCGTAGATTATAACTTCTACGCCCTTCACTAGTCCCAGACATTGCATCTAACTCGCTTTGAATGTCCATGTCAGGTAACCAAGTAGGATCACTCTCTTTTCTCGTTATTTTCTTTTTTGGCACGTTATTAGCAATGCTTATATTAAATTTTTTACCATTATAGTGACTGCCGTTTAACAATGCGTTTTGTGCATTTCTATAATATTGGTAATGCACGTAACATAATTTACTTTTCGGTTTAATTATGATGTGTAGAACTTCCCCGAACTGTTCGAAATGCTGTCGAGCAATGCTTTTTTTCATAAACTCGTCTGGTATATTCGAGCATCTATAATAAAAAACGAATGTAATAATTGTTTTATTAAAACTAAAGTTAAAACCTAATTTTGAAGGTTCCTGCAGAAGTTTCTTCGCTTTCCATAGTTTTACTTTAAACGTATTCTTAAGTTCCTAATTAATTGTTTATTATTTAAATGTTGTATTTGCGTACTTTATAGATTAAAAATAAACAGATATTTAAATTTAGGTTAATAGTGTCTCTGGTATCAGATTGTTTCTTATTTATACGGATTATGCTTACCTGAGAAACAGTGTTGCCATATGTTAAAAGTTAACGTACCGTAGTAAAGCGGAGTTGTTATCTATGCATTTTATATTAATTAATTAAATGAACGTAAATCCCGTGAATAAACAAAAACTTCTGTAAAAAAAAATTACTAAAAATGCATCAAGAAATTAGAATATGTTTTAACCTAGGCAACGTTTTTGGATCACTTCTGTTGCGTTATAAGTGTAACATTTACCGTATAATTACGACGAAATGTCTAGGGTCGTATAACGTTAGTTATATAACGCTTTTATTACCGTGCTTATAAAATAATTAGCCTCTTTGTGACAGCATTAGACATTCTCGTAGAACGTCCATAAATCGAACAATATAATACATATAATAAAATTAAATTTCTACTCTCCACATCAAAAGTTCTATTTAATATAGAAATTGACCATAACAATATAAACTTTTCTTGCAGAGTATTAAAGAACTATTATAATTATGTTCTACGTTAAGCAATAAAATTTATACGAAAACGCGTTAAATGTATATTATTTTTGATTCTACACAAAAATATATGTATAAAATAAACGACGTGTCGAAATGATTTATAAACGATTAGAAATTATGAGTAAGTAAAAAGCGTATTCAAGCAACCATAACTAACTAATGACGTTAAATAAACATAACTGTTATTAGGTTAAAGTAACGTCGCTAAATATTATTAGCCAAATTACAGTTTCTTACTCAGTTGCAAAACTATACGCCATTATGTGTTACTATCGTTTCGTAGTTTTCGTATTTTTCTGATATTTAGTTTGTATAATGCAACTATGCAACTAAAAAATAGTGTAAATGTAAATTTTTCAAATAAGTTTTAACAGATCACACTAAATTCTCTACGAGGAAAATATTCGTTTGGATACTCGTAAGTTGTGGTTATGTAGGATACGTTACAAGGGTACTTTATTAACGTAAAAATAATGTAATAAAAACGCGATCTGGTTGACTGGGTATAAGGTGTAATTTTTCAAACATCTTATAGCAACCAAATTAAAGAGATAATGAGCATATTGTTTAAAGTTTTTTCCATTTTTTAAAGACTTTTCAATTTTAATTTAAATTTAAATCTAATTAAAAACGCGCCAAGTTACGTAAGCATCGTCAACTGGTGGAAAAAACGATAACTACCAAAATTAGCATGATTTGTTTTAAGAGAGAGTTGCGCATGCTGCGGATTGAACCTCGAAAGCAGAAGGATTCTGACCTGCGGTGTATTTGGCTTTGATAATATGAAATTTGTATAATGTTTGGTTTTCTTTGTTTTGTGAAATTTTATGAATATATGTAACTAAATGTATTATTTAGCTAACGTAAAGTGGTAAAGAGTATAACTAAAGCTTGGTGTACAATAAACGCAAAACTAAAAGTGCTAGGCAATTAGTGCAGCCTACAAGGAACGTTGTTTCACAAACAACTTTAAAAGTTGGTTCAATTTCAACTTTTTACACGCTTTGAACGCTCAACGCAACGGCACATAATCTCACATTGCAGTTTGTACTAGTCTCGTCTGAAAAAGAATGAGTGATTACTTAGAGTTATAGTTGATAAAGTCAGTAAAAGCAGAAGAAAACTTTGAATTCATCCGTCATCACTTTTATTGCAGCAATTCTCGTGTTTTTGACATTGGTCGGCGTAAGAGCGTGTTAGTTTTGTGTTCATTGTACTCTAAGCTTAACATTTCTAAATACTTTGTATTAAAATTTCAGCGTTATAGAAACACCACGTTTTTTTTTGTTTTGGTAAAACAAATGGATTGGCGGCCATTTCAATTTTCCCGATTTAATTCTTTTTATGTGTGCGATGCATTTCAAAATCAATTTATGTGCAATTATTAAACGATGCTTTTTACCAATTTTTAATTAAAACTTAAAAACCTCAAATCGGCATGTCTCAAAAGAATGATTCAGTTGTAATTTGGGAGTCAAAGTAAGAGCGTTCTCTTCGCGACCCCTGTCAGATCTTTAATCTGCGAATCCTACTACTCACCTTAACCAACCAAACAGCGTTACTATGCCTACCAGCACAGTGCATCCGTGTCACCCCAAAGGGTCCTTTCCAGGGCTGGCACTGACTGACATCTCTGCTAATGTCGAGGGGCTCACAGGAGCCAAACAAGACATTATGGCAAAAATCTGCACAGACCACAAATGTCATGTGCTCTGTCTGCAAGAGACCCACCGAGACCAAAACAACAACCGCCCACGGATCCCTGGTATGAAGCTAATATTAGAGTGCCAGCACGAGAAATACGGTAGCGTCATCTTCACGAAGAGCGATCTCATCGTCAAGACGGCCAACATGTCTCAAGCCAACAACATCGAAATCCTGACAGTGGAACTGGACAGCATGACTTCGCTAAACCGCTAAACTTCGATCGGAACAAGACTCACATCATGATCGGTGACTTTAACAGTCACCACGTAAACTGGGACTACGCCAAAACAGATGAAAATGGCGACTTGGTTGAGACGTGGAGCGATGCAAGCCACCTCAGTCTAATCCACGACCCCAAACTTCCGAAGTCCTTCAACGGTTCTAGATGGAAACGGGGGTACAACCCAGACCTAGCCTTCGTAAGCAACAACATCGCTGATCTCTGCAGTAAAGCCGTACTGGAACCCATACCACACACACAGCACAAGCCGATATCCATTAGCGCATTACCAGCAGTCACACCAATCACGGCCCCATTCCGCCGCCGTTTCAACTTCAAAAAAGCAGACTGGACAGGATTTGCAGAGGACCTGGACACGAAAGTGGCAAACATCGAACCGGCACAGACCAACTACAACCTGTTCGTTGACGCCGTACGTACTGCATCCAGAAAGAACATACCACGAGGATGTAGAACCAGCTACGTGCCAGGACTCTCCCATGAGATGATAGACGAATATCAGAAGTACCAACAGCTATTCCAAGCAAACCCGTTCTCGGATAGCACCATTGCATCTGGTACAGAACTAGCACTAAAGATACAGGAAGAAAGACAGAAGTCATGGCAAAACATGATTGAAAGTGTGGACATGACCCACAGCAGTAGGAAAGCCTGGCTCACCATCAAGAAGCTAAGCAACGACCTCAAAAAGGCTGAACAACACCATAATGTCACTGCAAACCAGGTTGCAAGCCAACTCCTTCTAAACGGGAAAGCACCAACTAAACAACCTAAGATGAGGATCAAGCAACAACCTGGCAAAGAAAACAACAGCTTCAATACCACCTTCACCATGGAAGAGCTCAACATCTGTATTAAGAACCTGAAAAATGGTAAAGCGGCTGGAATGGACGACATTTGCTCAGAACAAATAAAACACTTCGGACCAAGGACAAGAGAGTGGATATTAGAGCTGTTTAAGAACTGCTCTTCTTCATATAACATCCCGAAGCTATGGCGGCAGGCACGCGTCATTGCCCTTCTAAAACCGGGCAAAGACGCCTCGGACCCCAAAAACTTCAGACCAATATCACTTCTTTGCCACCTCCACAAACTCTATGAACGTCTCATCCTGAACCATCTGTCTCCTCTGATCGAAGAACACCTAATCCCAGAACAAGCTGGCTTCCGCCCGGGCAAATCCTGCACGGGACAGACACTCAACCTCACCCAGCACATAGAAGATGGTTTTGAAAAAGGGAAAATCACAGGCGCAGTATTTGTAGATCTCTCAGCTGCATACGATACTGTGAACCATAGGATGCTCCTCTCGAAGATCTACGACATGACACACGACTACCACCTAGTGCAAGTCATCAAATCGCTATTGGAAAACAGACGATTCTATGTAGAACTCTGCAAGCAGAAGAGCCGCTGGAGACGGCAACAGAACCGCCTCCCTCAGGGAAGTGTGCTAGCACCGACCCTCTTCAATATCTACACCAACGATCAGCCCATCCACCCTAATTGCAGGAGTTTCTTATATGCTGACGATCTGTGCGTCACAGCACAGGAGAAAGAGTTCACCACCATCGAGAGAGTCCTTACATCTGCTCTATCGAACCTCTCAACCTACTACAGCAAGAACTACCTGAAACCAAATCCGACCAAAACACAGGTAACTGCTTTCCATCTGCGCCATCGGAAAGCAAACCGGAAGTTACGTATCACCTGGAATGGTACGGAAATAGAACACCACCAGAACCCAGTGTACCTCGGAGTCGTCCTCGACCGGACCCTGACTTATAGGGCCCACGTGGAAAAGACGAAGGGGAAAGTCAGCGCTCGGAACAATATCCTCAGAAAACTGGCCAACACCAAGTGGGGCGCCAACCCGACCACCCTGCGCTCTACTGCACTCGCACTCTGCTACTCCACAGCAGAATTTGCGTGCCCAGTTTGGGAGCGGTCATCTCATGCCAAAAAACTCGACCCGGTGCTCAACGAGAGCTGTCGCTACATCACGGGATGCCTGAAACCGACACCCATCAACAGCCTCTACCTATTAGCCGGTATTGCTCCACCAGACATAAGAAGAAATATAGCGAGTAGGCGGGAAAAACTGAGGCAACTAGAGGACCCCAGACATCCATTGTACGGCCATACCAACGTCGACAAACGCCTAAAATCCCGAAAAAGCTTTATACCCGAGAAACCCCTGGACTCAACAGCTAAAGCAGCGAGGTTGGATTCATGGCGCGAACGCGTTAAAAACACCGACGCAATCGACGGTACCAGCCTAGAAGTGGGAGAACACCTACCCGCTGGCGGTGATCTGGACTGGACTACGTGGAAAAGCCTAAACCGCCTACGCACTAGAACTGGCAGATCCAAAGTCAACATGACCAAGTGGGGGTACTCTAGCGACAGCGATTTATGCGACTGCGGGGAAAGACAGACCATGGAACATCTTCCGATCTGCCGACTCCTCGACGAAAAATGCACCATGGAGGACCTCACCGCAGCCACCGACAGGGCCATAGCCTGTGCCCGCCACTAGAAGGACATATGAAACTTTTGGTTTAAGGACTCGAGAAAAAGAAGTTGTAATTTAGATTCGTCCTATTTTCTTTATTTTATAGTTTTATTTATGTGCAATTTTAAACACAATATTAAGCGTCGTAACTGAAATAATTGACTATATTTTGTAATCAAATTTGAAGATTAGTAAAATTGAAAGTGGTTTTGTGCAGATGTTTTTTTGTTTGTAAAACGAAGCTACATAAACTTCTTTGCTATTTTGTTTTTGTCATTTGTGTACCTTTGTCGTGTTTTGGGGTCAATTAAATTTGCAAGTTATTAATGCTAATCTTTGACCTCCATTCTAAATTTATTTGTTTTTTGTACGTTTATAATTTGATGATAAAAGTTGATAAAATTTAGGACATTCTTTGAATCTTAATATTTATTTATTGATAGGTTTGATAACAGGCAAAACCATTAGTGTATGCTTTGCTTTGTAAAATGTAATCTAATATTTCATTTACCGTGAGAGGCAAACATCTTAAGGCCGTAGGTTGCTTCCTGATAATAAACCGAGCTTGTATTTTATTTGAAGTATTTGCATTTTAAACATTTTTATATTTGTCTTTTTGGCTCTTGTTTGTTTGTTCCGGCCATTCAACTAATAGCTAGGTTGTTTTCGTAACTAGGACTTCAGTACCTACTGACCCGCTGAGTCGTAGCCGAAGTACTTTATTATGATCAATTTAAAAAAATTTACGTCTGTTATATAAGTAAAATCACACAAAAATTGCCTCTCCCTAAACAATATAGGTAAAATCATACAAAAATTGACCCCCATTCCCCTAAACAGAATCCGAGATTCGTGCTTGTCAATACAAGACTTACGTGTAACTTCTTTTTCACAATTAAACAAATTAAACAAAGCCTATTATTTAAAATGTTCCCATTTTTTCAAGACCTAGAAATAAGTGTTAGAAATTTTTAATTTGCAGTTATAAGTTATTTTGAGTAAAAGTTTTGTGATTGTAAATTAAGCAACGTTACTCTCAGAGAATAAAATTTACGGTTATTTAACGTCATTGGTCATGTATCTTGGGTAAGTGATAAAAAATTTCTACAAAATTTATCAAAAATATAATTTAAACTTATAAAGTGTGCTAGTTCTGTGTGATTTTTTTAAAAACAGTTGAATATAATGTGTATTTTAAATAATTAAAATAGTATAAGTATGTATAACACTTGCGTGCCTAAATACAAAATCTTTCACTACGTAGTCAAAATCAGTTAATATAAATAAGATTTCGAAAAAACAGTTTTTTTTTAAATTAAATATACACGTATCTTTATCATTATGTCATTAAATATAATTTCTTTAAGCTATTAAAATATGAATTGTGTTTTGAAATTAAAGGCAACACAAATACATTACACGACGCAATTGCCCATTAGCCACCGCCATTACGGGTCAAAGTTACGGGTGTAGAACCACCGCCAATCAGTTAGACAATTTGTGTATATTTTAATAAAATAAAATTGTGTAAGCATTTTTAAGTATTGTTGTTGAGGTCGTTTTATGTGTACACGAAGAAGGAAAATATACAAAAAGCGGTGTTTAGCAATTGTGTTTGTATAAATCAAACAGTGCGCGATTCTTTCTTAGTGTAAACATTAAACATAGTGTATGTAAGCAACGATGGCAGATCCACTGAGTTTACTTCGCCAGTACAACGTAAATAAAAAAGAAATTATAGAACGAGAAGATCAAATAATATTTGGAGAGTTTTCATGGCCCAAAAATGTGAGAACCAATTATTTGATGTGGGGGTACGTACTAGTAAACATACGTAGTAGTTCATAGTTTTAACGCACTTTTTTTTAATGAAGATCTGGCAAAGACGGTACTCAAAAAGAATATTACACACTACAATGCCTACTATTTATTTTGAAAAATGTTTCGTTGACGCATCCGGTGTACGTACGACAAGCAGCGGTAAGCCTTAGTGGGTCACTTCTCAAATCTTGTTTAATCTTTAACTTTTAGAAAAGGAGTATTTCAGTCGTGAGGCGTCCCGATCGGAAAGAGTTGTTGGCATATTTAAATGGGGAAACGGCTAGTTGTCCATCGATTGATAAAAGTGCACCGGTGGTACTTCCTACACATGTGAAGAGGTCAGCGGACTATGATGGTTCGGACAGTGCAGCGAAAAAACCCCGGTTGGAGGATACACACGTACAAAAGGTCAGGGAACAGTTGGCTGCTAGGCTGGATGCTCCTAAAGAAGCTTCTGTAACAGTCGACAACATCAAGTAAGTACTTTTCTTTTCTACTATTAGTTACAAAATGTTTCTTGACATTAGTTTATATAATACTTATATAACTACCATGGTGGGATTTAGATAAATATTTCTTTATGATGCGAGTGAAGAACAGATTCATTATTGGGATTTCTATCACATGATTCATTTAGCCTCTATTGATAATGGTCATTGCAGTAGGAAATTTGTCTACTCTGACAGGGGGGCGTATTCGTTTTGCCAGGAACACGCACCTATAAAATGCTAGTCTGTCGATAGCGTACGCCTAGGTGTGCGGAGCTAGGCTATTAACCGCGCACCAAGTGCTTCACACACGTCCACACGGTTTCTAGACTGCCGACGCGGTCTAGCGATAG
Organism: Aquatica leii; assembly: GCA_035610365.1. Taxonomy (NCBI): domain Eukaryota; kingdom Metazoa; phylum Arthropoda; class Insecta; order Coleoptera; family Lampyridae; genus Aquatica; species Aquatica leii. Next base: position 5,527,445 of record CM069437.1, read on the forward strand.
GCCCACACTTTCACCTATGTGGGTCGTCCCCTTTGGCGCCATAACCGAACCACATGGCAAAAGGAAGACGATCACAAAACTACACAACTGTGGAAGAAGCAAGACTTAAAGAGAATCTACCCCAGGAGGGTACCGGAGGAGCCGGATAATCGCTCTCTGACCTCGGGCAGTCTCACGTATTCTGGGAGAGGGGCAAAGGATTGCTACCCACTACTATTTTACCGGAAAAACCAAAGAAAACGTTGACTCAACAAATTTTTCATCCAGGCCTATTCCATCGCCGACGATCAGCGTCACTCAGTGGAATGAGTCAAAAACACATTGATGACTTAACAGAAAATGAACAGAATATATATAAGTTTAACTTTATTCGTTGCCATTTGGCTTACAAATTTGATCGTGCTATATTTACATTTACATTCTATGTCCTTTTTTTTTTTTTTTTTTTTTTGACATACATTTTCTTATCCCTTCTCTCCCCTTAACTTTTTCCTCCTGCTCCACACTTCCTCCATCCATTCCGCTCCTTTTCCGTTTTCATTTCCTCTATTTTCATCACCTCTTCTCTTAGTTCCCTGCATTTCTGTCTCATGTGGTTAAGGTCTTCCGTTTCTTCTCCACATAGCCTGCACATCTTTTCTGGTTCTTCTTTCCAATATTTGTTCCCTAATTCCTCGTTGCCACATCTGAACCTTGCTACCATTTTTTCTTTTTGTTGCTTTTAATCTCTCTTCTTTTAAACATTCCGGCACTCCTTCACCCTTGATATCTTTATAATTCCTATTATATCTGCCTTCTTTTATCTTTGTCCATCTTTCTTGTTTTTCGATGTCTCTATCTCCTTATTATTTCTTCCCTTATCCCTACTCCCTCTTCTCTTAATCTCTCCACTTCTTCACTCGCGTACCCGTTTCTTTTGTAATACTCTTCTCTGCCCTCCTGCCCGTACTTCACTTTCCCTCCCTTTATCTCTTTCCAACACTCTTGCAGTATTTTGCAATCTGTTCTTTCCCTCATTTCTTCCTCGTATTTTATTGCTCTTTTTCCTGTCTCTACCCTTATTGTTTCTATCTGTACCTCCTCTCTCTGGCACAATATACCCTGGTGTATCCCTGTCCAATCCTAACACCCATCTCCAGTATTTTCCTGTAGCCCCTCTACCTCCCTCCACTCCTTCCAGCCCCATATTTCCGCTCCATACATTTACCCCCCTTTATTAAATTTTCAAACAACAATTTTCTTTTTTTATATCCATCTTGAATACTCTTTCCCCACACCCCAGACTTGTCCTATTAACCTGTTTCCTTTCTTCACCCTTTCCTTTATGTGTTTCTCCTCTTTATTATCCTGTTTCATCATTGTAGCCCAGGTATGTAAATTCCTTCACTTGTTGCACTTTCTCATCACTCCATATACACTCCTCTCTTTTCTTTTCCCCCTCCTTTTCTAAATATCATTATCTTTGTTTTCTCCGTGTTTACTTCCATTTCTTTTTTTTTCATATATTTTTCTAGCGTTTTCATCATCTCTTTCATTTCCTTTTCCTCCTTAGCCACCAGCACTATGTCATCCGCATCCGCCAACGACCATACCTTAGCTTTCCCTACCACTATCCCTCCTGTCTCTTGTCCTCTCATTGTCTCTTCCAGATCCCCCGTATATACTGAGAACAGGCTTGGGCTCAGTGGACATCCCTGCCTCAACCCTCTCTTTGTGATGAATTTCTCGCTCTCTTCCCCATTCACTTTAACCCTGCTCCTCGTTTCTTCGTAGATTTCCTCTATTCTTTGTATTAATCTTTCATTGATTTTTTTTCTTTTCATATATTCCCACAGCTTTTCCCTATTCACTTTGTCAAAAGCAGCTTTTAGATCTACGAATAGTGCCACCATTTTCCCTCTTTTTTTTTCTAGTTCTTTATTTGCTAAGTGTTTCAGTATATATATGTTGTCTATCGCCCTTCTTCCTTTTCTGAATCCCGCTTGTCCGTCTGGTACCAAACTTCTTTCCTCTATTTCCTTCTGTAATCTTTCTTGCAGTATTGTCGCGTATAATTTGTATGCTGAGCTCAGTAATGTTACCCCTCTATAATTCTTGACTTTATTTTTTTCGCCTTTTTTATGGATTGGGCATATTATTCCATCTCTCCATCTCTCTGGAAATCCTTCCCCTTTCCATATTTTTTTTAGTATTGCCGTCATCCTTTTTGCTACACTTTCTCCCCCGTATATCCACTCTTCTCCTTGTATCCCATCTTCTCCTGTCGCCTTTCCTTTTTTTATATTCTTTATCGCCTCTATTGCTTCTTCTTCACTTATTCTTACCCTACTCCTTCTTCCTGTCTTACTACCTCGTCTTTTCTTTTTTCTTTTTTCTGCTTTTGTTCTTCCCCTCCTAACAGGTTCCGGAAATATATCTCCCATTCTTTAATTTTTATTCCCTTTGTCGGCATGTTTTTTTTCCTCTGTTTCTTTAGGTACTTCCATTCATCTTCTTCCGTTTTTATTCCTTTGATCTGCTCCTCTTGTTTCTTTTTGTTTTCTTCCTTCTTTCTGTCGCATGTTTTTTTGTATATTTTTACTGCTTCTTTGTATTCTTCTTTTTTCTTTCCTCCCTTTTTTCCACTGTCTTAATGCTCTTTCTTGCATTTTTCTTTGCTTCCTTGCATTCCTTATCCCACCATTTCTTCCATCCTGTTTTTCTCCCCTTCCATTTTCTAAATCTGACTCTCTCTGTTGCTTTCTCCATCATCTCTCTCATTTCCTCTACACTTTCTTCTAATTCCTTCCCTATCCATACCGTTTTCCCTATTCTCTCTTTATATCTTTTTATACCCTCTTCTATCCACTTTTTTTTAGTAATGTACTTCTCCTCTTCCTCTCTCTCTTCTATTTCCCTTCTTTCCATTGTCAATTCCAGTGGTTGATGGTCTGACTCTACCCTTTCTCCCACCTTAAATGTCTTTACCTTTTCTGCGGCCTCTTCATTTGTCATTACAAAATCTATTATTGATTCTCCCCTTCCTCCTATGTACGTAAATTCCCCCTTTCCATCTTCTTCTCTGTTCCCGAAATGAACAGAATATATACAACTCAAGTGCGCCATGGCAACGAGTACCAAACCAAAAAAGAAATCGCTTTCCTGAAGAAAAAGAGTCAAGAAGTAATCAAGCCAAAAAAACACAGCAACGAGAGGCAGTCATTAACGAACACAGAAGAATAAATACTCCTGAACAAAATACCTCCTCAAACATAGAGACAAACAACAGATTTGGATTGTTAGATGTGGAAGTAGGAAAGGCCACAGCCAAAAGAACACCGAAACCACCACCCATAATTCTGTATGGTGTTGATGACCTTGCGAAACTCACCCAACTCATCGGAGAAGTTATTGAAAAGGATGATTACACCTATAAAACAGTATCCAAGAACTTATCATTTCATCTAACACGGTTGACAAATATAAGAGACTAATCGACCACATAAGAAGTAAAGGGCTTATAGGTCACACATTTACACGCAAGGACCAAAAATGTACGAGGATTGTTATTAAACACCTTCACCACACCTAAAGATGCCATCATAGAAGCAGTAGAAAAAAACTGGAAACAAAGTACAAGGAGAAATAGTCACTGCCCGGAAACAAGGAACCAAAGAGCCCCTAAATACATTCTTAGTCAATGTAACTCCGCATGAATATAATAGATTTGTCAAAAAAATAAAAGTCATATACAACCAGAAAGTTACTATAGAAGACCCAATTCGAAAAACTACAGTGGTACAATGCAAAAGGTGCCAGCAATATGGGCACAACAAAAATAACAGTATGAGGCCGTACAGATTTCGTGAAGTGTGCTGGGGCGCATAAAACTACGATGTGCACAATAAATGAGCAGTATGCGCACTATGCTCAGGAAGCCACCCTGATAGCTTCAAAGAGTGTCAGATGTACAGAGAAGTCCTAGCAAGAAAGCAAATTGGAAACAAATTTCAACCAAATCCGAAACCAAAAACCCGTTTGGAAGTGCAACCAATGAGCTCCCTATTGACAGGGATGTGATAATAAATGAGACTAAAAATCACCCCAAGAATACCCAACCGAAACATCGGCTAACAAGCCCAACAGAAAGCTTCGGACTGTATAGTGAAGCTCTCAAAAAATCTACTGAAAATCTGAAGTATACCATACAGAGACACAAAAAGTATACACGAGAGATAATTCAGACCATACGGAACAACAGATACACAGGAAAGACAAAGTTGACCATACAGAGTCACAGAGAACAAATACGGAAAACTACGTTGACCATGAGTCACAAAAAACATATCTGAGAAAATTAGAATTCGGACAAGAAAATAGATTCAGTCTAGAAGAACTTAATAAAAAAGACTGAAACAATGGACCAACTCATTTCACAGCTCGGCACTGTGATGAACCTCATCATGACACTCATCACTAGGCTTCCACAAGGATGTCGTTACGTATCGAGACCTGGAATATCAATGGCTTAACGCCAAATAGAAAGAACTGGAAATACTGCTAAAAGATAACAAAGTCGATATTGGTTTAATATCCGAAACCCACCTCAATAGCCGCAATAATATTAACTATTACGTGTATTGTACGAATCATCCTGATACCACATCGCATGGAGGATCTGCAGTCATTGTAAAGAGTAACATCAGACACCACCTCTATGGCGAGTTTTGAGAAGACTGGACGCAGGCTACTACCATCCCTATAAATACAAGCATGGGCTCTATCAATGTAAGTCCGCCAAAGCATAAACCGAAACAACACATGTTTGACCGTTACTTTCGGAGCTTGAGAAACAGATATATAACTGGGGACTGGAACTGTAAACACACCCATTAGGGATCACGAGTAAAGGACGTGAGTTAAAAAAATGTGTCGACAAACACTAGGAACGGGAAAACCAACTTATTGGCTAACCGATGTCAACAGAATACCCGACCTAGTGGACTTGTTTATAGTGAAGGGACTGTCTGATGTGGCATCATCGTCTGTCATAGCAACATTTCGCGTTTCGGCTATACACAAAGCACAGAGACTAACGCTACAGATTGGGACACATTGGCTGAATACTTGGAAGATGAGGTTAAATTAAAGGTTAAGCTAAAAACAAAAGAAGATATAGACGAGGCAACATTCTACATCACAACTCTCATACAAGTTGCTTCGTGACGTGCTACCCCGACACTGAGCTCATCCAATCAAGTAGATAACATACCACTGGAAATACGCAACAAGCTGGAAGAAAAACGGAGACAAAGAAGGCAATTACACCCAGCAGATCAGATCTAGACAGGTCGGAATTCAATAGAATAGCTAGAGAACTAAAAGAACTTGTTGAAGATTTTGGGTATACACAATGAAAACACATAAAGTAAAAATATTATTCTATTACAGAAATACGGAAAGGAAATAAAGAAAATACACACTAATAACGAAACGGTGTGAATGACATTTTTACGGCGACGCGTTACACACATTTAATCCTTAATAGGTCCGACAGATGTCGATGTGGTCGAGAATATTTGAAATTAAAAGTTACATGTCTAACAAATCCCCTCGAGACCACCGACACCATCACTTGAGTCCCTTTGTCAAACCAAGTAACTCAACACACTTCACGTGCTTCTGTTTGGTCAGTCCCTTTGTCAGACATCAGCAGGCATCTCTTAGGATGGTAAGTGTTGTAGATCGACTACTTCTGACTCGACTATCTCGCGAACAAAATGTTGCTTGATATCAATATGTTTTGTCGTGGAGTGGTAGACTGGATTCGAAGCAAGTTTCTGAGCGCCAACGTTATCATTTGACAACTTGATTACGTCAATACCTTCCCCTAACTCGGACATAAATGTTTGAAGGTAGACTTTAGCAGCTTTACTTAATGCCATATACTCCGCTTCTGTTGATGAAAGTGCCATAGTTCTCTGCTTCTTTAAATCCCACGATACGCAGCCACATTACATAGTGAAAACATAACCAGTGAAGGATCTTCTGGCGTGGATAGATCCAGCCCAGTCAGCGTTCACAAAACCCTGGATCGTATCTCCGTCATGTCGGAACAAGATTCCGAGATCTGCTGTCCCCTTCAGGTGGCGCATCACTCTTTTCGCTGCAGCCCAATGTTCCTTTCCGAAGCAGTCGTTGAACTGGCTCAATGAGCTACGTCAGGGCGTGTCGCAACAGCAAGGTAAAGTAATGCCCCCACCAACTCACGATAAGGCCGTCCGATGCAGACCAATGCTTCGATTTTGTCAGTTTCGCACTAACGTCCAATGGTGTGTACACTGGATTGCACTCTTCCATACCATGGCGTCGTAAAATGTCACGGATAAATGTCCCTTGACTTAATTTGATGTTGTCACCATCCCTCTCGAAATCAATACTGAGACATCTTTTCACGTTGCTAAGATTCTTCACACCAAAGCTTTTGCTCAGGCTGACTCCAAAACGGTCGATTTCTTGAATGTCATCTGACTTGGCAAGGATATTGTCAAGACAGACAACAATTAACATTAAATTGTCTTTCTGTCGCTTCAAGTATAGACACGGGTCTTCTTTAGATGGAATTGCTCCGAGTCTTCGTAGTTCTTGATCCAACCGCTTGTGCCAGACGCGTGCTGCTTGTTTCAGCCCGTAAAGCGCCTTTTTCATACGACACATTGCTGTTTCTCAGACTACTTAGCATGCTTTTGGCTTCAGAGATTGCTCGACAATCCAGTCCTCTCTCCCCAACCATGTGTTGTAATACCTCATTTATCATCTCGGGAACTTTGAGGTATACTTCTTCTTCTAAAGTACCATTTAGATCAGCAGTGGTAATGTCGTACTACTTTATCTTTTACGCGCTGCGAGGGCAACTGCTAATCGTATGGTGCTCTGGAGCATACGTTTCTTGAAAGTCTCTTCCAGGTTGTTGTGTAAAACTTCTTGCCACAATCCTGGCCTTCCGTTTCTCTAGATTTCTATCAGTACCATATTTATTTCGAAGTACAAATCTGTTGTCAATGACACTCTTTCTTGTTGATCTGTCCACAAGCTCCCATGTGTCATTTAGCAATATTGATGTGACGTCGCTCGCCATGGCTTGCAGCACTCTTTTGATTCTGGACTTGATAAAGCCTCAATCAACGATACCTCGGTATGAAACGCTGTGTAAACATCTTTGTTATTAGAATGATTGACTTCGTCGTACTTCTTAGGACATCTTCTTAGTACCCATTACAACTTTACGTGGTGTACCAGGTTCACGTTTAACGACAGGCACTGGGTCTGCGGACGGAAATCCTTTAAACCCGCCTGAAAAATCATCTTTGTTGTTTTCGACATCTTTGATGTCACACTGCAAGTTATCTGTCATGTGGTCGTTCAACCCATTTGAGTTTGGTCTGATCAGTTGAACCTGGGTACATTTTTCATTATTTATTTCTGACTCACTGAGATTATTTTCTAGAGGAAAGAAATTTACTGGTTTCTCCATGATCTGCTGAGTTTTCTGCAGGAGTTTTACGTCGCGTGACGTCTCGATTTTCCCCTCGATTGGAATCCAAATTCTGCATCCCTTAGAATTTTTACTGTAGTCCACGAAGATTCCTTTCCTTGATCGTGGTACAAGTTTGTTTCGATTTGAACTTTTATTCAAAGTATGTACTTCACAACCAAAGCACTTGAGAGAACTAATGTCTGGAGTTTTTCCGTGCCACGCCTCGTAAGACGTCTTCCCATCTAATCTGCTTGTTGGGCATCGGTTCCTGATGAAGTTTGATGTGTTAACAGCCTCTGTCCAGAATGACGTTGGTAACCTTGAATCGATAAGCAGACACCTCGCTGTCTCTACCAGAGTTCTATTTCGCCTTATGGCCACACCATTTTGTTCGGAGTAGTATGGCACTGTTAAGCGCCGCGTTATCCCATGCTGTCGAAGAAACTTGTCAAACGGTCTATTTACGAACTCAAGACCATTGTCAGTTTGTAACGTCTTGATTTTTATTCCTTTCTGTGTTTCAATCATTGCTTTGTAAGCTTCAAAATGTTTGAGAGCCTCACTTTTGTTTGTGATAAACCTTACTTCACACCACCCGGAATAATAATCAATGAAGGTAATTATGTAACGATTCTTCCCGTTTGACATCACTCGCATGGGGTCACAAACGTCTGTATGAATAATGTCTCCAAGCTTTGTTTTTCTCTCAGACCTTTTAGGAAATGGCAGTTGTGACATCTTCTCCTCAATGCAGATCTCATATGTGAAATCCGTATTCACATCTTCAACGCGCAAACCTTGGATCGTCCTTTTCTAGATCACGTCTCGCAGGATTGTATATTTAGATGTTCAAGGCGTCTGTGCCAATCCTCCAATTAATTGACTCTCGGTAATTTGACAGAATTCTCTCGTTCACTGATTGCCTTACAGCTGTCGCTAGTATCACCTTGGACGTAGTTGGACGTTCGTCCGTTCTGCGACAAATGCAATCCTACCCACGTTGTCAATGATCTCGGCCTTTTCTTTGTTAAAAAATACCGTAAAACCTTTGTCGGTTATCTTGCCAACGGAAACAAGATTCGTACGAAGGTCCGGCACATACAAAGTATCGTGAAAGTTCACTGTCTTTTCATACCCGTCGACATTTATCGATACTGGAACGACTGTTCGTTAAGTTCAATTTTTCGCGCCCGCGTGTAACAATGTCTGTGAATGCGTCAATGTCTTTGCACATATGTGCTGTACAACCACTGTCAATACACCATTCACTACTGTTCTTTACTATGCTGTCCGCACGTAGAGCTTTGTCGCGTTCGCCCAATTTCGGTACTGCATACAAGCTTAAATCATCGGCACAACTCGCACTTTGTTCTTTCGACCGATCTGTCTCGAATTTTTTATTCGATTTGCATTGTTTCGCGGTATGACCGGGTTTTCGACATTTAAAACACCTAAAAATTTTCTTCTGATACTGTTTCTGGTTTGTCACTTTTACATTTATACGTTTGATTCCCATGTTTTTGATCTAACAACGCGTTTTGAATCGAATCATTTCTATTACTTTTTTTTTAAGTTTCGCACTCTTCCAATATTTCTACGCGCAATGATTCCAGCGCCGGAAGTTCGTCTCGCGATGTAATCCCACATCGAAAATTGTCAAATGAATCCGGTAAACTTTGTAAAGGCATCACCGTCAGGAGATCGCGGTTTATTTCGATATCCATCTCGGCCAGTTTGTCAACAGTATCGAGAAAATCCTGTGTACTTTTTCGCGCATCGTCACCGTCCTTTATCTTATGTGAAATTAGTTAATTCAGCAACGTAACATTTCTCATTGGACCTTTTGATTGATGACTTTCTTCCAACTTCATCCAATTTTCCCGCGCTGTCTCACATCCCTTTACAGGCTTAATCTCCGAAGGACTTATTGACAAAATAATATCCGACTCAGCCTTGAGATTACTCTCGGTCCAACGTCTTGCAGCCTCGACTGATTTTGCATTATTTTCAACAATTTCCGGTTTCACATAACCTCCCCCAACGTAAGACCAGGCATCATTTTTTATTTTTTATTAAAATCTTAATAGGTCCGACAGATGTCGATGTGGTCGAGAATGTTTGAAATTAAAAGTTACATTTCTAACAGTACTAATCAATGAAAATCAGAATACAACCTCTGTACACTCTCGGCTCATAAGAAGGATAATTACTCACTATGGAAAATAACTAAGAGCTTCAAAAGACCACATAACCATATGCTACTTATAAGGATCTCCTCGAACAATTTGTGGGCTAGGAGCGGAAGTGAAAATGCTTAACTTTTTGCTAGACACCTAAGTGAAGTTTTCACACCAAACTAATCCATGACTGAGTTTGAAGAAGAAGTGGATAGAATGATCAATAGTGACCAGCAGTTATCATTACCGCTAAAAGTCGTCACTCCTCAGGAATTAAAACCAATAATCAGCTACCTAGAAAACAAAAAGGCTCTTGGTTTTGACCTAATAACGGGCGAAATCCTTAAAAACCAACTTGGAAAGGCAATAGTACTTTTAACAGTTATTGAATCTCATATTCAGAATACAGTACTACCCAAAGTTGTGGAAGATATCACAAATAATTATAATTGCAAAACCAGGTAAACCAACTTCTCCCTATAATATCTAAAGTGATTGAAAAAACTTTTCTGCGGCGACTAAAACCAATTCTGGAACAAAACAAGATTATACCCGATGACCAATTTTGATACCGGGAAAAATATGATACTGTAGAACAAGTACATCGAGTGGTTCAAAAAATAAGACAGTCGTTAGAGAAAAAGGAGTATTGTTCAGCAGCATTCGTAGACATTCAGCAGGCATTGGATAGAGTTTGGCACAAGCTTAAAACCCTCCTACCAAACTCATTCTACATAATCCTAAAATCCTACCTAGATCAAAGAAGATTCCAAGTAAAGTATGAGGAAGAACTTTCAAGGTTTTTTACATCACTGGTTCAGTTCCACAAGGATCAGTGCTTGGCCTAGTCCTTTACTCAATATATACGGCAGACTTTTTTGAAACAGAAAATGTTATAACAGCTACATAAGCAGATGACACTGCATGCCTTGCAAGCGATGTGAACTAGAATAACGCATCTCGGAAACTATAGGAACAGCTCAATAAAGTTAACGTGTGACTGCAGAAATGGAGAATTAAGCCTAGCATAACTAAATTGTGACATTTACATTGCGGAAAGAGGACCATGTGTAGGTATTGAAGATTACCAAGCAATAACAGCGTGAAATATCTCGGACTACACCTGGATAGAAGAGTGGCCTGGGCTTATCATATAAAAGCTAAGAAAACAGAAGCCACCTTGAAGTTCAAAGAGCTATCTTGGCTTTTAGGTCAGCAATCCAGACTGACCCTCAGTCACAAATTGCTCGTTTACAAGGCCATCATACAGCCGATATGGACATCAGGGATAGAACTCTGGGGCTGTGCTAGCAACTCCAACATCGAAACGTTCCAGAGATTTCAAAGCGGTGCACTGAGAACTATTTCACGTGCACACTGGTATGTCAGAAATAAGGAAATACACGAATATCTGGAGATGCCAACCGTAAAGGAAGTAATCCGCAAAAACAACAGTAGATACAGGGAAAGGTTAAACAAACTGGATAAGAATCTATTAACTCTACGAGATGATGTAACTCGCCTAAAAAGATGGCAAATACCTAGACCAGAGAAACTAACCCAATATATAAAAAAAATTTAGTTTCTACCAACACATACAGTGCCAATTAATGGAACCGCACCTAATCCAAATTAACCTCAGAAAATATCTGATAACGGCTAATAGCCGATTGCAGATGAACAGGAACACACAAACAAAACTCCGACTTGCATCTTTCCAATGACAAGAGATTTCATCATTGGAAATGTGTATGGAAACGTAAATGAAACTCATTTAATTAACTTCTTTAGTTTTTTTGATGTACAGAAATAACTGCATTTGTTAGTTAACAAAGTTGTCAATAGCGCTTGCTAGGGTAGTTTTGAATCGTAGGGAAGGTAAGTCGATTTTATAATGAACCAATTAGTGGTGCCCTAAAGGTTTCGTCTATTTCCACCGCTACTGAATAGGATACAGAATGATTACGTGTTGCAGATCACTGTCCGAAGCGATGTCTGTCGAAAAAATTGCCGCTATAAAGGCGAAACGTTTGGCTAAAAAACGAACAACAATCAAAGGCAATGACGATATAAGGCAAGAGTACGACATTAGGGCGGTATTAGACCTCGATGTCGACATTACAAAAGATATTATAAGCAGAGAAAGGCAGTGGAGGACGCGCACCACCATCTTGCAATCGAACGGAAAGGTATTCTTTAATCAATTTCGTTCTGACTCGTCTACACTCACTTGTTTTTTGACAGACTTTTGCCAAAAACATTTTGGCAATGTTGCATAGTATTAAAGCGAGAGAAGAAGGTAGGCATCGGCCGCCCCAGCAACAGCCTATAGTGACTCCGCGTCAAACTCCAATTCGAGCGACACAACCGTCAGTGTACAATCGTTACGATCAGGAAAGGTTTATTCGACAAAGAGAAGGTGCGCTTTCTCAATTACCAAAAAAACTTAAAACCTGCACGTATTTTTTTAGAAACTGAGGGATTTAAGATTGATACCATGGGAACTTATCACGGAATGACTTTAAAATCGGTGACTGAAGGCTCGGTAAAAACCAGACCTCCGATTCCACAACAACCATCAGCACCGCTACCAGTCAGCGCGGCTCGTCCCCCACCAGGAAATCTGCAAAAACGTGTATCGCGCACTCCAATCATTATCATACCAGCCGCGACTACTTCTTTAATATCTATGTATAACGTTAAAGAAATACTACAAGAATTAAGGTTTGTTTTCTTCCGCCGCCTATTACCTAGAATTAACATTGTATATTTAGATACGTGTCCACGGAACAAAAGAAATCCGAGGGTGCTAAACGCGATAACGAAGTATTATTGCAGCGTCAGCGCAACGGAATATCAGTGCCTTATCGCGTTGTCGATAATCCGGCTAAATTAACTGCTTCAGACTGGGATCGGGTTGTAGCGGTGTTTGTTATGGGACCCGCATGGCAGTTTAAAGGTTACCCCTGGGAGAATCCAGTAGAAATATTTGCGAAAGGTACTTTTGCCACGGGTAAATAAAATTACACTTAACTTAAACGAATTTTTAGTCTGCGCTTTTCATTTAAAATACGACGAAATGAAATTAGATGCGAATGTTGCTCGTTGGGCCGTTACCGTCATTGAACTTTCAAGAACAAAACGTCATTTGGACCGAGCGGCAATCATGGTGTTTTGGGAGAGATTAGACAAGTACGTAGCTTGATTTTTTTAGGTGTAAGCATTTACGATTTTTTTTAGATACATCCTACAGTACAAACCTCATCTGCGTTTTTAAAATATGTAGTGGTGAAAATACATATTGACCATAAGAGAATTTAGTAGTAGAAAACGAATGGAGGACGATTTTGTTTCTTTGTAGACTGGAAACACGTGTCTATTGTTTTATATGAATAAATAAGAGTTTTATTTAGCATTTTAGTCGTAATTTGTTTGTTTTAAAAATTATTAACACTCACGTGAAGGTTAAATTCACGAATGTATTAAAGGGATGCCGCAAGTTGTTGAATAAATAAATTGTTTCGATTCATTTATTTTTTTTTTGCTACGTTGCATGACACATGGTTGTGATGTACCCACTTTTATTTGAATTTCTCTGTTTGGTGGCATCTATGGTAGGTGGGAAAGAACAGGCGAAGACCCCTTCTGGTCTTCTAACTGATAATATATTACATCAATTATGTGATAATATATTACATCAATTATATTATTATATCCCAAACTTAACTCAATTAGACGAATACACAGAGATAACAAGTTTAAATACCAACATATAAACCCGTGCTCGAACATCATTATTTTAAATAGAAGAAAAGTCAGTTAATTGATGGCCCGCTAGTGGATACTGAGGTCCTGGTTACGGAAGCAACCCAGTCAGATTAGATTGAAAGTAAATTACGAATAATGACCTTAAAACAGACTAAAAGTAGCCGAGGGTTTAATACAAGTAATAACACAATAAAATTAATAACGCTTAAGGCTTAGTAGATAAATTACATAGCATAGTTAGTACAGATTAGATAGTAAAGCGTAGAGCAAGTAAGTCACATCGTTATTATTATTAGCGCGAGGTCAGACCAATATACGTTTCCAGTATCCGATGTGTACGACTCTTCCCGATCTATATCTACGCACTCTCGATATAGAGAGTAAAAACAAATCAAACGACGCGACACTACGACGTTTATAGCAAGGGCGGCTGTGATGTATTCTTGCGCGGTTTTTACCGTTAGTACTCTTTGGGGTATTCGTAATTTTCTGGTATTACGAGCGTTGCATCCTTGATTTTTTTTGTCATATATCGGCAGCAGGTTGGATTTTGTTGCAAAGTTTTTGACTACCTGAGATGATTGTCTATAAGCGCTCCTAACCATTTAGGTTTTAAGCTTAAAAGTAGGGGCTTTTCTGATGCGTTTTTTCTTAAAAAAATATTACATTGCTTTTTATTATGATCGGTTGGGTTTTTAGTAGTTGAGTGTTTTTTGTTAAAAGTTTGAAGTTGCTAGTATCGTGGTGTCGTCCACATATCCAAGAATGCCGCAGTCTGTTTGTAGCCTTTTTCTAAAACAATTTAAGAAAAACTGGGGTTTTCAGTTCTTTTTTGTAAGTTCTGTGTGCTTGTAACAGGGACGTAATACTAACATAACGAGAAAACTGCGTCAAGTAAGTTTAAGTAACATGTGGCGCATTATTTCGTAGTCAGTTACATAACATAATAAACATCAGTGTGATCTACATGTTACTTTGGTAACATACCAGTTATATAATTCATACGTCATTTACGTAACATAGAAGTTACAAATAAATATATTCTTTTAAAGTTTTCTTAACAGTAATTAGTGATTAAATCCGGTCATGACATTTTTTAATTGATCTGTAAAAACAAACATGAGTTTTTGTTTTAAAAAAGCAACGAAAATGTACCTGATATTTTACTGAGAGCTGATGTATCAATTTTATGTAGGTATGATGTAAAAATCGCAATATAACAGAGACGCAACTTTGTAATATAACTGTGATGTATCATCAAAGTCGGAATGGGCACCGTCACTTAAAGGTAATCTAGGTACGTCAATGTAACATAGTATGTAAAAGGGATGTAATTATGTTATGTATATGTAACATAACATATAGATCACTGATGTTCGGAACATCAAAGGTCATATTTATGTAGTCGTAATATCACTCTGACATTACTATTTTACCATTTATATTAAATTTCACCTTTTTCGCGTTCTTTTTCATGTTTATTGCAGTGATATCACTATTAGTCTGTAAAATTCGATCTTAAGTACTGAATGCGGGTATTAAGCACAGTGCATTGTTTCGTCTGAAAGTGATTGGGTTTCTTCACATAACTTTTGAAATTCCTTGACAACATTGAAAATGGAGTTTGAAACCTCTTCTATGTTGGCCTTGTCTACTTTATTTGTATTCTGAATAATCCTCGTTCTATCCTTGCGTGGCCGATGTGTTCGATGTATACTTCTGGTTGTGGGAATTGTAGCGTATAGTTTGCTTGAGTGGATTTGGGTAGTGTGCTGAGGATGAGTCCTAACAACATAAGTATAGCAGGCTGACACTGACAGATGTGGGTTTTTTGTTCCGTTGTGGTTTATCTATGTTTGGGGTGGTTGATATTCTTATTTATGTGTCGGTAGTCGTCTGATATAGGAATTATGTTGTGGATACTTCGTTTAAAGGTGTTCCGATCTAGCTTCTTTAGTGTGACGACTCGGAGGGTACAATCTTTGGCTGGGTAGGCTTCTGTAATTCGGGCTAACGGCTTGGATTTATAGTATCTTCCTTTGATATCACTAGGTATCCGATTTTTAAATTTTTTTGGCGGAGTTTTCCATTTATACTTTTGTTGAAGTCTACTGAAGTAATCTGAAGACCAGGCGTGCCATTTTCTGGACTAGTTGCTATCTCGAGGATATATTTGTCTTTGTGTTGATGTTATTTGTTATCGAGTTGGATGGAGATACAATCGCTCTCCCAATAAGGAAGTGCCCTGGTGTTAAAACTTTGATGTCATCGATGTTGTTGGTTAATGGACACAATGGTCTTGAATTTAGGCAGGTTTCTATTTGGTGTTGTTAGTTCTTTATAGGTTAACGTTGAGTTTCCAATTATGCGTTAAAAATGATATTTCATTGGTTTAACTCCTGCTTCCCATAACTCTCCGAAATTGGGAGGAATAAGATGCCATTGGGTACCAGATGTTGCCAGAGGAATTTACTAGCACGGACAAAACTGGTACCATTGTCGCTGTACATATGACCACATCGGCCTCTTCTTGCGGTAAATCTTCGAAATGCTGCCAGGAATGCGTCCGTAGTCATATCGCTTACAACTTCTAAGTGAATGGCCTTTGTCGAGAGGCATACATAAATGGCTACATAACCTTTGCAGGATTTATACCCTCTCTCATTGCTTGCTCTTATCTTGATGGGCCCGACATAGTTCACTGCGGAATGAAGAAATCACCACGGTGATGTAACTCTACGGGCGAGCAAGTCTCCCATAATTTGATTTGCTGTATAGGCTTTGTAACGAATGCATTTCATACATACATTTATATTTATTTATACTGATGATAAAACGAACTGTTTTCTTCCTATTAATTATCCAAAATTTTCTTTGAACGTAGGCTAGGGTAGCTTGATTTTCTCCATGTAGTGTCTGTAGATGGGTACCTTGGACTAGTAGTTGTGATAGGTGGCTGTTGGACGGCAGTACAATTGGGTGCTTTTGTTCATATGGGAGTGATAAATTCTTTATTCTGCCCCCTACTCGAATAATGTTATTGTAGTCGATGAATGGATCCAGGTTTAAGATGTTGCTATTTTTCTCAAGCGGTTTTTTCAATTCCAGTCTCCTGAGTTTTCTTTACATTATTTGTTGTTGTTTTTGTTTAACCAGTTGTAGTAGTGTGGCATCGAGTTCTTGAGACGTCCAGTTTGCTTTGGCCGTTTTTTAGAGTGGTTGATGAATCTTCTGCAATAAGACATAGATGAAAATTTATTGATAATTGGATTTTCTAGGGAATGAACGGCAACATTGTGACAGAGCTTGATTTCATTTGTTGTTTGGAACGATTGAACTTGTTTGGGCCATTGTACTTCGTTTATAAGCCGTTTTGAACCATTCCACCAGAGCGAACAGTTTTTTATCTTGCTATGATCAATTCTTCGGGATATCATATCCGCCGGGTTTTCTTCTGAAGGTATACGTATTGCCAACGTTGAGAGGGTAATAGATTGTTTATTTCTGCGACTTGATTGGCTAGAAATGTTTTTCATCTGGATGCTTCTTCTTTGATCCAAGCTAAGGCTATCATCGAGTCGATCCATGCAAAGACTTATGTTTTCTGAATCTCTAAGGTAGTGATAGTCCTCTTCATTAATTTGGCAAGTATGACAGCGGCCCACAACTCTAGTCTTGGAATTGTTATTTTTGCTCTAGCTGGGGCAACTTTAGATTTTGCTGTTGGGAGTGTGGTGGTAACTTTTCCTGTGCTGTTGGCGTTTCTAGCATATATTACTGCGCTATATGCTTTTTCTGAGGCATTTCAAATCCATGCCATTGCTGTACTTTATCTAACGTGGTACTCTAATGTCTTCTATAAATTTGAGTTGGTCGGTGAAGCAGGTCCACTTCGCTTTAATATTTTCAGGAACAGGTTGATCCCATTTTAAATCTGCTAGATGAAAACACAATCGAACTAATTTATAACGATCAACCACTAAGAGTGCTTCTTTTCGTAAGAACTTCTTAAGCAATACGGTTCTTCTATTAAACCAACTCAACACGTGATCAGCAAGTGTCGCTTCAGGGGTGACGTCCCGGACATCCTCAGGTGACGCTAACGCCAGTGTTAGTGCTCGTGACTCGTAGTAACTTAAACTTAAGACCTTCTTCCCGTACGACTTTTGAACTCTTTCAGTTTTACTGTCTTAAATACCTCTGCCTGTAAATATTTCTAGTGTTAGTATAAGTTTGTAACTTTTGTAAATAGTAGTGTTGATAGCAGAATAAAACTTCTACCGTCAGCCTTACAAGTGGCGCCCAACGAAAAGGACCGAAGAAATTTTCAATCAAAATTGAGACAAGAAGTAAAACAAGAAAAATGGCGGAAGCAACAGCCCTAATCCAGATGACAATGCAGCAGCTGCAAAAGCTCATCGAGGCAATTGGAGTAAACGCGCTTCCAGATAACATGGCAACGGGATCACTAACGAGATGCAAAACACGGTTCAATGGGAAAACCGACGTCCACGCTTTCATCGACGCCGTAAGCATATTTAAGGAATGCGAAGCCGTCTCCGATGAGAATGCAGTGAAGGGACTCCCGATGCTGCTAGAAGAGCCTGCGTTAACATGGTGGCAAGGCGTAAAAGATACTACTCCTACATGGGCTCAAGCGGTGCAAACGCTTAAAGCCACGTACGGCCCCGACCAACCCACGCACGTGCTCCTTAGAGAATTCTTCTCTAAAGAACAAGAAGAGAACCAGGGTGCAGAACTTTTTATCGCGGAAAAACGTGCTATCATTGCGAAGATTTCACAAACGACACGACCGGTCGAAGAATTCCAAGTAGATATGGTCTACGCCACTCTGACCCGGAAAACGAGGAAGGCAGTCAACCGCACAAAATTCAGCACGTTTCAAGAACTCCTAGACGAACTCCGCAAGCTGGAGCATCTTTCGAAACCAGAAACAAAGAGCCAACCTCAGGGAAATGGGACGGGCAAGAAGCCGAGGTGTGCGTACTGCCGAATACCGGGACATTCAAAGGACGAATGCCGGAAGAAGGCCAAGGCCGAAGCCGCGGCACCGCCGAAACAAAACACGATCCCCACAGCGAAGACGGCTATCAGCTGCTTCGGGTGCGGCGAACCCGGAGTAATTAGGAGCAACTGTTCTAAGTGCGCGTTAACAGTAAACGATGCAGGATTCTTCCTCGTGAACACGGAACTGTGCGACACCCCAAGTGCGAGACCGGTAGTAACAATTCGCATCGGTAACTCGGTTGTAGGAGGGTACCTTGACACCGGGGCAAAACAAAGTGTCGCGGACAGGGCATTGTACGAACACTTGCAGAGTCTGAATTATGTGTTTAGCCCGCAAGACGCAAACGTGATACTCGCAGACGGTGAAGTACGCCCCGAACAAGTGCTAAAAACTCTTGGACCGTATGATAAAGACAGACTTCATTGTATTACCAAGTGCTCATAATAGAACCCTCCTAGGCATAGATTTTATGCGCCCAGCTAAACTCATCCTAGATACCGCGGCCAACCAATGGAGTTTTGCTGACAAAACAAAAGAGTGGTACGCCTTTAGACCTGAACCTACCCTTAGTTTTCTGTCAAAACCATACCAGCTAGCCCAGATCAATCTAGACACCCACCGGCCAACTCCGATCCGGTCCAAGCCGGCGCCTAACGATCCCAGGGTACAATCACAACAGAGGCAGACCTTGTTCGGTCTCGAGACACCTCCACTAAGAACAGCACCAGTTCCACGAGACCCGGACACGGCGAGAACAATCGACGAAATATTCGCGGACACCCTCTCAACGTTCGCGGAGCCACAGCCTCTTCCGAACTGAGTAATATTCTCGCATTCACCAAAGAAAAAGAGGCCACGAATAGTCGATGTGCAAATGATACATGTAGAGGACCTCACTCCAAGGACCGACGAAGCCACCGCCCTCAGTCAGGTCGACAAGGCCAGGTTTGCCACTCTCCTGCATAAACACGCTGGCACCTTCGCAGCTGGGGGAGAGGCCACGCCGAACACCGGATTGACACCAGCTGCCAACTCCCACTGACTACGCCGCCATATCGGATGCCTCCGGCAAAACAGGAAAAATTAAAGAGCGAGATCGACAAGATGCTCCTCGAAGGAATCATCGAAGAATGCGAGTCCGCCTGCGCTGCTCCAGTGGTAATGGTTGCAAAGCTAAATGGAGAAGTAAGAGTCTGCGTCGATTACCGAAGTTAACAGCATTACCACCGCTGACCATTATCCTCTCCCGCGGATGGATGATTTTCTCCGCGCTGCCAAAGCCACCGTCCTGTCAACTATGGACTTACGAGCCGGCTACTGGCAGATACCGATTCGCGACAGCGACAAAGACAAGACCGCTTTCATTACCCCGGTTATGCTGTACCGGTTCAACCGTATCCCCGTTGGACTACGAAATGCTCCAGCAACCTTCCAACGGTTAATCGATCGTTTTCGCGCGGTATTGGCAGGTGTAACAGTTCTAGCATACTTAGATGACATTATTGTTCTGTCGGAATCACGAGATAAACATTTTAAAGACTTGGATACAGTGCTATCGCGATTAAATAGTTTCAAACTCAAACTACGGAGAGGCAAGTGCGTGTTTTTCGGCGAACGTGTACATTACTTTGGTCACATTCTGACAACCAACGACCTACATGTCAACCCGGAAAAGGTCGCGGCCATCGCCACTTGCCGGAACCCCGCCACACGAAACGCCTTCTATCATTTCTGCAAATGTGCTCATGGTACAGAAGATTCATATAAGGTTATGCCGCCATCTCGCGTCCACTATCGGCATCCTGAAGAAAAACGCGGAGTGGAAATGGGGAGAAGAGCAACGTCAGGTCTTCCAGACGGTAAAAACTGTCCACAGCACCAATTCTTCGACAGGCCGACGCAAAACGAAGCTATGGCATTAAAACCGACGGCAGTGGTTACGCCATAGGCGCAGTCCTATCCCAGGGGGAAACCGCAGACGAACGTTCGGTTGAATATGCGAGTTGTCTCCTCACCCCTGCCGAAAGAAACTACAGCACCACTGAACGAGAAGCACTAGCCGTAGTTTGGGCAGTGGGAAAATTCCGGGGGTACATCGAAATACGTCCAGTAACGCTCCTTACGGACCACCAACCCCTCAAATGGCTAATGTCACTAAAGACGCCTACAGGCAGACTAGCCCGTTGGGCCCTAACGCTACAGCCATATCAGCTCACGGTCAAGTATACACCTGGAAAACACAACGTAGTCGCTGACGCCCTATCCGGACCACCAAATGGACCACATGAAGTTCTCGCATGCGAAATATGTATCGTGTCCATTGACGTTCCTCGCAGGTACGCCCAAGACATCCGGGAGAACCAACTGAAAGACGGAGAAATAGAAAAGATCATAAAAAGCTTTGAAAGCAACGGAGCAGATCTCGGAAGTTGGACGTCCAAAGGATACTTAACGAGCCAAGGTGTCTTGTACAGATACGCACCAGAGTCGGATTCAGAGAACGCACAACAAGTAGTCCCACAGCATGAACGGAAGACCGTCCTAGCCGACCATCACGACGCTCCCACGGCGGGACACTACGGAGCTGAAAGAACATACCAAAAGGTAGCAGAAAGGCACTACTGGACCGGTATGCGTCGCTTTATTGCAGACTACACGAAAACTTATTCTGAGTGCCAAAAATACAAGCCAACAAACTTGAAGCCCGCCGGCCTTCTCCAAACGCCAGCATCCATGAGGCGTTTCGAACAACTGGCAATAGACCTGTTCGGACTTCTCCCGCAAGCTACCACTGGTCACCGGTGGATATTCATCGTTGAAGATGTCACCTCCAAATGGGTAGAATTATTCCCGCTCGAGCGAGCTGATGCTACCACGTGCGCCCAGACACTTATCAACGAGGTTTTCCTGCGATTCAGAACACCACCATCTCCTAAGCGACAACGGTACGCAGTTCGTAAGCGCGGTAATGCAGCATGTGACCTATTGCCTAGGGATCAAACAAGTGCTCACTCCCATGTACCACCCGCAAGCAAATCCCGTAGAACGGAGAAACAGGGATTTTAAAACACAGTTGGAAATACTAACTAAACAGCAACAAACAGCCTGGCCCATATTTCTATCAGCGGTTCGCTTTGCCATGAACACAACCAAAAGCGAGTCCACCCAAACAACAGCCGCTTACTTAACGTTTGGTAGAGAACGACGGACGACGTCACTCGCGACCAAAGGTCCATAATACAGTCCGACAACTTCATTCCGGAAATCACTCCGTTCCTAATGCAGCTAACCGGAAGTATCCGAGAAGCCCGATTGCAACAAGAAGGGAAACAAGAACAACGAAAGAAATACGCGGATAAAACCCGCCGGGAGGCACCTGACTACCAGCCTGGAGACCTGGTCCTCATCAAAACGCACATCCTAAGCAATAAAGAAAAGGGAACAACGAGCAAACTCGTACCCCGCCGAGATGGCCCGTACCGAGTGCTACAGAAAAAGTCAGCTACAACGTACGAAATAGTCCATAAAGAAGGTGGTGAGCTAGTAGGAACCTACCACACATCGGCCATCACCCCATACTATAGTAACCCGGAAGAAGTGCCCAATGCACCAATCAGAAAAAGGGGACGACCGAGAAAGGTCAACCCTGACACACCTAATCTTGAATCCTCGTCGGGACGTCATAAGGATTCAGAGGGGGAGTCTGTAACAGACCCATAAAACGCCTGCCAGTCAGACACCCACAACACACGCAGTACATGCGCCCCTCACCAGAGCTGCGCCACACGGAACGCTCATAGATGAAAACACAATCGAACTAGTTTATAAGTGCAGTCATCTGGCTCAACGATGAACCACTAAGATCGCTTCTTTCCGTAAGAACTTCTTAGGCAATACGGTTCTTCTATTAAAACCACCTAAACACGTGATCACCAGGTGTCGCTTCAGGGCTGACGTCCCGGACATCCTCAGGTGACGCTAATCAACCGCGGTAACGTAACGCTAGTGTTAGTGCTCGTGACTCGTGGTAACTTAAACTTAAGACCTTCTTACCGTACGACTTTTGAACTCTATCAGTTTTACTGTCTTAAATACCTCTGCCTGTAAATATTTCTAGTGTTAGTATAAGTTTGTAACTTTTGTAAATAGTAGAATAAAACTTCTACCGTCAGCCTTACATTTGGCCTTTATTATCATAGGAGCCAAACATCCCAATGGGTCGTTTATCAATTTGAGATAACATGGTCCGTTTTGAACATTGGTTTTGAAATACTCTGATGGTGAGTTGTGCTCACTTTGAAACAAAAAATTGTATTCAATCGGTGTTCAATAGATTTCTAAGGATTTCCGTGTTTTGTCTTCGCTTATCTCCAACGAGACTTGATTTCTTCAGTTAAGGCTTCCAGTAGTTGTGGTTTAATACTGGACCATTTGCGTAAATTGAATTCTCCTGGTTTTAGCAATTCAGCGATTTCAGATTGTAGCTGAATGGCCTCTTCAATGTTATCGTCGACATAAAAATCTTTCATGACGACTTCAGATGTTTTAGAGTATGATTCTTTTTTGTATTCAGCCAATTGCTGAAAAGTTCTTATGGCAATAAATGGTGCAGAGGTTGTCCCATACGTTACAGTCGTGAAGCAAAATTCTTGTATTGGCGTGAATTGGTCAAACCTCCACAAGATCCGGTGATATTTTTGATCTTCAGATATTTTAATTTGACTGTACATTTTTTCAGTATCAGCGCTGAATGCAACTTGATGTTTTCTCCACTGTAGCAGAATGTCGGAGAGTTCTTGTTGCAATCTTAGTCCGGCGTGCGGGCATCGTTGACGCTCACTCTGGATGATGCGCCAAATCTACTCTTAGTTTTGTAGTGGTACTTTAATATCCAAGCGCAACTGTATTTGTTTAATCTTTACAAAACAATACTTTTTTTTTAATCTCAAATACTTGAATCATCGGATTACCATAACGACAGTTGTTAAATCAATAAAACGAATTGTATCATTCACACAACCATGGGTGTTACAAGCAAAACCGGCCTTTTAGCAAGCACAACGAAAAGACTAATTAGAAAGCACCAGGTATTTACTTTAATCACGTAGCGCAAGTTTGATTGCGATTTTTTAGACCGACGAAATCAACTTAAAAGTGATCGCGACGTCTGCACCGTTTGCGTTTAAACCTTTAGCCGGCATTTACAATCCGTATCCATACGGATGTTCTTTATTATGTAATCATCCTGCCGATACCGATGCTCGCGAGTTACTGAGACGAGCGAAAGACACTTGGGTAAATGACTTCACTGTTTGAGAAACTTAAATAACAAATATTATAGGCAACTGAGGGAAGAAATTTGCTTCTGTCAGACGAAGTTGAAGCGATACGTGCATCGCTTAATCAACCACAAGTAAAAGTTACAGATTTCGTCGGGGACGGAAGTATACCGATTGATAATGTTCCAGAGGAGTTATTTCGAAGGTTACTGTCACAAAGTCTTTTTGGTTTTGGTTAACACGTGTGTTGTAGATACACCGAAACGGATTCAAGGCCATTGACACCAGCCCCGACTTTAGTTAGTGCTCATACTAGGGCGTCTGGTTCTAGGAGATGTGTAACCCCAGACCCCATGCTAAACGCCGACGTTCGTGAAAAAACTCAACTAATACTCGATCTAAGGCGGAGCCACAGTCAGGAAACGTTTTCTTGTCACGGTGGTCTTCCACAACCGGAATTACCGGTTATTACAATAGAGGAACAAGACGAACACAAAAATTTGTGCACACCAGAAGCGTTGAAAAAGATTGAACGTCGCAGCAAAACTCCATCACCTGTTAAAACATCCAAAAACGAACCTGATAAAGTTAAGGTTTTTGGCATTGCTTCGCACTAAATAACATCGTTGCGTTTTAGACATATTTAAAAGTCACTGCTACTGAAGATGACGCGGATGAGAGCGAAGATATACGGGACGATGAGGAGGATGACGGCGTTGTTAAAAGACGGGGTCGTAGGCGTAGGAAACGCGGTCGGGATTCTTCCCGAGGTCCACCAGCTTTTCAATCGTCTATTGATCCAGAAACGCAGGTATTTCAACACCAATTTTGTATGAAATACTACAAAAACGCGTTTAGATAGCTACGATTGGTTCCGAGTCTCACAATCCTAGTGCGCGACAATCTTTGGTTCCAACCGATTCGATTGTACCAGAACCATCCGCGGTTCAAGACAAACCGCCTCGACGCGATTCTCTAGAAGTCGATTCATTCTTAGACAAGGAATGTTTGAAACTACTCTGCAGGGAGCTTGATGATGAAGTTATTGATAACGAGTTAAATCTAAAAGTAAGTTTTGGGGTGGTTGGTACTCACTGTTTTAGGTAATTTTTAGAGACGTAGAGCTTTACAAGAAACAATGAATACGATTAAACCCAAAAAAGTTGTGTGTCAAGATTTAAAAGATTTGCAAAAAGAAATGAAGGAGCTTGATAAGGATCATAATTTGTGGTTGAATACTCCGCGGATGTTTAGTAGATCTGGTGCCAGGTTTGAGCTACCGATGGATAGTCGCGAACTTAGTGGTGACTATGTAAGTGTATATTGGATCGTTTACTGTTTTTTTGTCTATTTTAGTAATGACTCCTTTAGAATACGTCACCGAGCACGTAAGCGTTTCTAATACTCGTAAGCAATTATACAACTACATTTTTAATCGACACAAAAATGAGAACGATTTAGAGAACGAGCATCATCGTATATTATCCGGAAAAGTAAAATTATCCCAGCGATGGCACTTATTATATAGTTTTTTTACAGAATATTTTACCCGCTTTAAATTGCGTTATGAGTAACAATATGAGCGAAGAACAAGCAACTAAATTTCGTGAACTTATTGGATGGAAAGATGAGGATAACGTTGAATTTAAAACGTTTTGTGGCTTGTCAGCGTTGTGTGAACGACTACTAGCACCAGAGTTTCCGTTACTAATACGCCCAAAAAATGAAGACCCTTGTAGTGAGGTACGTAAGTACCATACACATCTTCTTACCGAGTTTTTTATTTATAGATTGAAGCAATCGACTTTAAATCTCTCAAAAAGAAAATTAGGAACCAAAACGCTGATAAACGACTTGTTAAAATCCTGTATGCTATTAGAGATTCCTAGTCACAATAAATTAAAATATTTATCAATGCGATCCTTTACTTATTAAAAAACAGCATATCATTAAAGTAACATAAAAATATAATCAAAATAATCATCGTTTATATCTAAACCTTCTAAAACCATATACATTTGATAAATAGAATAACACATTCCCGAAAATAAAATACAAATTTGCATATATTTCATTTTCGTAAAATATAAAAGAACATCCATACTGTCAGTTTTATACGGATACAGCGACACTATCGACACTATTTAGTTTTTTAACTATATGAATTTTTCGATTCGATAAACACACTACATAAGAATGTCCTTCGTAGTTAATCGATAACTTTTTAAAACCCTCGTAGTTGGGATAAGCTTCGGAATCTATTTGAGATGCTAACATAATCAAGCCCATAATTATATCTGCCGATTTCTCGTCGTTTTCTAGCTCTCCAGCTGAAGATATCACGGCACCTTCTTCGTTCAGGAGAAGATACCCTACTTGTCCAGGGATACGATCCATCTAAAAGTAAATGAGCGTAACTGTATGTTAGTAAACTTTACATTTACCTGCGCAATTGCTGACTAATGTCGCTAATGTTTATTATTGTAATTAATGTTTGTCATGGATGAATTATCACCAATTTTATTTATTGATAATTGCAACTTTGACATTAGACGAAATGCAATGTTGCCAGTACCTAAGAAAATTCTTGCAACTGTTGCGAATTCTCTTGAACCAATCAATAACTTTCACTTGTGTTTAGTTATTTCAAATTAAATAAAAATTGGTTTGGTTTTGGTAAACGGCGGTCAGCGATGGTCCGGTGGTGGAGATGTAAGCGATTACCGATGAATGATAATATATATTACAATAAATGAGAGGTCGTGTTTTGAAGGTGATTGAGTGAGGACGTGTTTGATAGTTTAATAGTAGTACGGAGTTTGGTGTAATTTAAGGTGATTTACAGCAGTTAATTTACGTGTGCGTGTTGAGGAATGTGAAGATGGCTCAGATAACGTATGCGAAGGCGAGCGGATATCGCGGACTAGATTAAAGGTCAAGCGCGCGCTTGTGATAACAGGGAAATACAAACTTTTATTTATATACTTTTTCGAATATTTGTGGTGGGCGTTAATTAAATACAATTAGAAGAATCATAGTAACAATAAATTAAAAAAAATATTAATAAAGAAAAAAAAAATTAAATAAATAACTAAATTTGAAAAAAATAAATAAATAATAAGTAATAACAAAAGGGGGAAAGGGATGAATAAAAGAGAGAGAGAGGAAGAGGAAAGAGAAAGGCAACAAATATTTGAAAGAGGAAAGAAAACAATAAGATCACCAGACGTTAAAAAGATATCGGAGGAGAACGAAGGAAAAACCTCAAGAACAGAAGGAGAAAGGAAAGAAATGGAGGAGTTAAAAGAATTAATGAGAGAAATGATGAAACAGATGGAAGAAAATATGCAAGGAATAAGACAAGAAATCAAAGGAAATGGGAGAAAGAGAAAAGAAGTGGGAGAAAGAAAAAGAGAAACTGGTGGAGAGAATAGAAAAACTGGAGAAAAAGCGGAAGACGAGGAAAGATGGAAAAGAAAGAATAATATCGTGATAAAGGGGTGGAGAAGTGAAAAACCACAAAAAGATTTAGCAGTGATGCTGGAAGAAAAATTAAATGTAAAAGTAGAGGAGAAAAAAGTGAAAGTAATAAACAAAGAGAAGAAAAATGAGATGGTGGTGGCGGAAATCGGAGGATGGGAGAAAAAACAGAAGGTAATGGAAGAGAAGAAAAAATTAAAGAATACAAGAATATATATAAGTCACGATTTAACATGGGAGGAAAGAAGAGTGCAAAGAGAAATAATGAACATAGCGATGGAAAGAAGAGCGGAAGGAAAAGAGTATGGGTAGGGTACAGAAAAATGGAGATAGACGAAGACAGATACATATGGAACGACAAGGATAGGGGACTGTGCAGAGAAAGAGAAGAGAAAGTGGGGAACCAAAAGGCAAAAAACTAAAGGGCAAAGGGGGGGAAGTAAAGGAGGGAAAGTTGACAAAACGGCAAAGAAAAGGAATAATGAGAGATGGAAATGGAAAAGAAAAAGAAGGGAGAAAAAAAGAAAGTAAGGAAGAAGCACGGGGAGGTGGAGTGAGCTGAGAGTATTGTTTTGGAACGAAGCAGGAATAAAAACAAGGAACATGATTTCTGGAAGTACATCAAGGAACAGGATGTAGTGGGATTACAGGAAACATGGATGGAAGAAAAAGAATGGGAGTGGTGGGAAAAAGAGTTGCCAGAGGAATTTGAGTGGGGGGGGCAAGATGCAGAAAGAGAAAAGAAAAAGGGAGAGCAAAGGGGGTATAATAACGGGAATAAGAAAAAAATGGTTGAACCAGGAAAAGAAAGAGAAAGTGCAACAGAGAAGAGGAGTTGTAGAAAGGAACATGCAGTGGGGAAAAACAAAAATAAAAGTGGTGACGGTTTATAGCAGTAGAATGAAAGAGACAAGGAAAAACTTAGAAGAGATGATAGATGAGAGGGAAGAGGGATTGATAATAGTAGGAGGGGGCTTCAACGCAAGAATAGGGGAAGAGGGGGGAATACAAGAAAGAAAAGGGACGGGAAAGAGACAAACAAAGGACAAGGTGATAAATAAAGAGGGAGAGGAACTGCTGGAATTGTGCAACGAAAAAGGGTGGGAAATAATGAACGGGAACAGAGAAGATGATGGAAAGGGGGAATTTACGTACATAGGAGGAAGGGGAGAATCAATAATAGATTTTGTAATGACAAATGAAGAGGGCGCAGAAAAGGTAAAGACATTTAAGGTGGGAGAAAGAGTAGAGTCAGACCATCAACCACTGGAATTGACAATGGAAGGAAGGGAAAGAGAAGAGAGAGAGGAAGAGGAGAAGTACATGACTAAAAAAAGTGGACAGAAGAGAGTATAAAAAGATATAAAGAGAGAATAGGGAAAACGGTATGGATAGGGAAGGAAGTACAAGAAAGTGTAGAGGAAATGAGAGAGATGATGGAGAAAGCAACAGAGAGAGCCACATTTAGAAAATGGAAGGGCGAGAAAACTGGATGGAAGAAATGGTGGGATAAGGAATGCAAGGAAGCAAAGAAAAATGCAAGAAGAGCATTAAGACAGTGGAAAAAGGGAAGAAAGAAAAAGAAGAATACAAAGAGGCAGTAAAAATATACAAAAACATGCGATAGGAAGAAGGAGGAAAACAAAAAGAAACAAGAGGAGCAGATTAAAGGAATAAAAACGGAAGAATATGTATGGAATTATCAAAAAAAGCAGAGGAAAAAAACAGTACGACAAAGGGAATAAAAATTAAAGAATGGAAGATATATTTTCGGAACCTGTTGGGAGGGAAGAACAAAAGCAGGAAAAAGAAAAAGGAAAGACGCGGTAGTAAGACAAGAAGAAGGAGATAGGGATAGAATAAGGGAGGAAGAAGTAATAGAGGCGATAAAGAATATAAAAAAGGAAAGGCGACAGGAGAAGATGGGATACAAGGAGAAGAGTGGATATACGGGAGAGAAAATGTAGCAAAAGGATGACGGAAATAGT
Organism: Aquatica leii; assembly: GCA_035610365.1. Classification (NCBI taxonomy): domain Eukaryota; kingdom Metazoa; phylum Arthropoda; class Insecta; order Coleoptera; family Lampyridae; genus Aquatica; species Aquatica leii. Next base: position 5,556,682 of record CM069437.1, read on the forward strand.
AAACAAAATATGGAAAGGGGAAGGATTCCCAGAGAGATGGAGAGAGGGAATAATATGCCCAATACATAAAAAAGGCGAAAAAAGAAAGTCGAGAATTATAGAGGGGTAACATTACTGAGCTCGGCATACAAATTGTACGCGACAATACTGCAAGAAAGATTACAGAAGGAAATAGAGGAAAGAAGTTTGGTACCAGACGGACAAGCGGGATGCAGAAAAGGAAGAAGGGCGATAGACAACATATATATAATGAAACACTTAGCAAATAAAGAACTAGAAAAAAAGAGGGAAAATGGTAGCACTATTCGTAGACCTAAAAGCTGCTTTTGACAAAGTGAATAGGGAAAAGCTGTGGGAATATATGAAAAGAAAAAAAATCAATGAAAGATTAATACAAAGAATAGAGGAAATCTACGAAGAAACGAGGAGCAGGGTTAAAATGAATGGGAAAGAGAGTGAGAAATTCATCACAAAGAGAGGGTTGAGGCAGGGATGTCCACTGAGCCCAAGCCTGTTCTCAGTATATACGGGGGATCTGGAAGAGACAATGAGAGGACAACAGACAGGAGGGATAGTGGTAGGGAAAGCTAAGGTATGGTCGTTGGCGTATGCGGATGACATAGTGCTGGTGGCTAAGGAGGAAAAAGAAATGAAAGAGATGATGAAAACGCTAGAAAAATATAAGAAAAAAAAAAGAAAACGAAGTAAACACGGAGAAAACAAAGATAATGATATTTAGAAAAAGAGGGGGAAAAAAAAAGAGAGGAGTGGAGATGGAGTGATGAGAAAGTGTAACAAGTGAAGGAATTTACATACCTGGGCTACACGATGAAACAGGATAATAAAGAGGGAGAACACATAAAGGAAAGGGTGAAGAAAGGAAACAGGCTAATAGGACAAGTATGGGGGTGGGGGAAAGAATTTTCAAGATCGATATAAAAAGAAAATTGCTGTTCGAAAAATTAATAAAGGGGTGGTAATGTGTGGAGTGGAAATATGGGGCTGGAAGGAGTGGAGGGAGGTAGAGGGGCTACAGGAAAAATACTGGAGATGGGTGTTAGGATTGGACAGGGATACACCGGGGTATATTGTGAGAGAGGAGGTTCAGATAGAAAAAATAAGGATTGAGACAGGAAAAAGAGCAATAAAATACGAGGAAGAAATGAGGGAAAGAACAGATTGCAAAATTCTGCAAGAATGTTGGAAAGAGATAAAGGGAGGGAAAGTGAAGTACGGGTAGGAGGGCAGAGAAAGAGACATCGAAAAACAAGAAAGATGGACAAAGATAAAAGAGAGCAGATATAATAGGAATTATAAAGATATCAAGGGTGAAGGGGTGCCGGAAGACAGTGAGATTAAAAGCAACAAAAGGAAAAAAATGGTGGCAAGGTTCAGATGTGGCAAGAACCAGAAAAGTTGTGCAGGCTATGTGGAGAAGAAATGGAAGATCTGAACCACATGAGAAAGAGATGCAGGGAACTAAGAGAAGAGGTGAGGAAAACAGTGGATATCTTAGATGAAAACGGAAAAGGAGCGGAATGGATGGAGGAAGTATGGAGCAGGAGGAAAAAGTTAAGGGGGGAGAAGGGATAAGAAAATGTAATATATATGTATAGACAATACGACCAAATTTGTAAGCCAAATGGCAATGAATAAAGTTAAACTTATATATTACAATAAATGAAAAATGACAATAAATAAACTAAGATAAGATGTACAATGATCATGTTTAATACTAAAGGGTAAAGTCTAAGGTAGCCACTACTGTCACTACACACGTGGAAGGCGATGAATTACCACCAGCGGCGGTGGCGTGGTAATGGGATCATCGTTAGCGGCGTGGCGCGGCGTAGTTGCGACGAAGGAGGATGGTGGCCTCATAATATAAACACTGCTAGTAACACCGATGTTACCGTTGCGTGAGTAATAAGGTACGTAACACGCGAGGTGGCGATGTTGGAGTTGGCGACACTGGTGGCGGTAGAGGTGGTGACCGGAGAGCGAGTCGTAAAAAGGAAAACGATCGACGTGGTTAAATAATATTATTAAGAAATATATACAAATGAGTGTAACAAACCATTAAGCTACGCCGCCTCTGGCTGAATATAGGTAATGAGTAAGAAGTGATGACATTCATTACTAATAATATTTACAATGATATCACGCGTTATTTTGTATAAAACTTAATAAAGCAATTACTTGTGCAAGTGTTGTGTTCTAATTTTGGGATGTTAATAGTGGAGGAATTACAAGGACCTTACACCCTTATAAATTGGCGCCCAACGTGGGGCCTCTAAAATTTAATGTCAATTGTTTTAACACACAAGTGCACGCGACTGTAAAGATTCTTAAAGTGACAGTGTTTCGTACCAAAAACTGCTTCTACATGTGTAGGACGTTATTGGGTTCGTTTTTGCATTGCATTCACTGCTTACTCTCCAAAATGCTTTTGTAGACACAGGATCTAGAACAACGCTTGCTGGTTCGTCGTTAGCAAAGTTATTAGTACAGGATGGTATCCCATACTCCAGAGAAAATTTAGTTTAACATTGGTCGATGGAGCTAAAAGAGACGTCGAAGCATGTATCTTTGAAGTAGATGTTACACTGCAACACAAGACAATTTTAACACGTTTTGTCTCTGTGCCTGATCATGAACAGTCGTACATTACTAGGAATCGATTTCATTCGAGATGCCAACATAATCCTAGACATACCAAATAACGAATATTATTTTGGAGAAAATCCGTAACATGCGTTTACTTTTGCGGAAGGCATCTCATGTTTCTTAAACGAAGTACAGTTAATGACGTATCTCTGAGAAGTGACGAAGGAATTAACTTAACCCCAGAAGAACGAAAACAGTTAGATTGCCTTTTGGTCGAATTTCTTTCGAACTTTGAGCGACACAACTAAGTGACACCCTACGCAGAGCACTCAATTGTCTTATTAGATGAAACTCCAATTGCAGTGCCACCATATAGAATGTCTGAAACTAAAAAGGAACTTTTACGTCAAGAATTAGACAAACTTCTCCAAGATGGATACATTGAAGAATGTGAATCGCCGTATGCTGAGCCAGTTGTCCTGGTCCCAAAAAGAAATGATGGCGTCCGACTAACAGTTGATTACAGAGCTTTGAATGCCATTACGCGCGCAGATAGGTACCCAATTCCACGTATCGATGATATTCTCCATTCAGCAAAGAAAACCGATTACATGACTACGTTGGACCTAAAAAGCGGCTATCATCTAGGAAATGTTAAATCATAAGATAAAGACAAAACTGCGTTTGTCACTCCGCTTGGTACGTACAGATACTTACGTATGCCTTTTGGTCTTCGGAATGCTCCATCAACATTCCAGAGGCTAATGGACAGATTTCGATCTGGGTTGCAAGACATCTTTCTATTTGCCTACTTGGACGATCTGATCGTAATTTCTACCACATTTTTGGAACACTTAGAAGATTTAAGAAGCACGTTCGAACGACTTGACCTGTTTAAGTTAACTCTTAACAGAAAGAAGTGCTCATTCTGTTGTCAGGAAATACACTATTTGGGACACATACTTTCTCCGCAAGGTGTACGACCAAACAAAGACAAAGTGGCAGCTATATAACCTGTTTATGGTTTCGACGGTTTATAGAGAACTTTTCGCTAGTAGCGAAACCGCTGTCCACCTTGACAAAGAAAAACATCAAATGGTCATGGGGACCTGAGCAAACCGAAGCTTTCACCAAATTGAAGAATTTGTTATGTACCGCTCCAATTCTCCGGCAAGCTGGCAATCGACTCCATTAGTAGGGCGAAGATGAACGACCAGTGGAATACGCGTCTAGGTTACTCAATTCAGCAGAGTGTAATTATAATACAACCGAACGTGAAGCACTCGCTGTTGTTTGGTCAGTTCAAAAGTTCCGAGGTTATCTTGAGGTTGCCACCACAATCGTACAAACCGATCATCAAGCGTTGAAGTGGCTTATGTCGCTTAAATCTTCCACGGGGCGTTTGGCAACTCCAACTAATGCCTTTTGATCTTCGGATTGATTATATTACTGGAAAGAAAAATGTCATAGCAGACACGTTATCTCGACCACCACGAGATGACTCCGAGAAAATAATAGATGTCAATCTATTAATAGTCGACTTCCCTACGCTTACTGCAGGCGAGGTCAGAGCTGAGCTAATAAACGATCCATATATAGAAAACATAATTTCTTGCTTAGAGGATACTTTGGAAACCGACGTTGACCTAAAGAAATGGTCCGGAAGAGGATATGTTATGTCAAATAGAGTGCTGTACAAATACATTCCAGAGATTAATGTAAAAGAACCACAATTAGTAGCTTCTAAAATTAGAGTACCTTATATACTTCATGAATACCACGATTCGGAAATGTCTGGTCATTATGGTGCTGAAAGAACTTATCAGCACATAGCACGAAGATATTTCTGGCGAGCATGAGAAGAGCAATTGCTGATTACACCAGTAAGTGCTAACGTTTCTAGGCGAAAAATTTAAAGCCAGCCGGTTTACTACAAACACCAATATAGTCGCAGTGATTCGAAGTGCTCTCGATGGACTTGTTTAGTCCCCTCCCAACGACTTCGCATGGTTATTCTTGGATATTCATTGTCGAGGATGTCGCAAGCAGGTGGGTTGAAATGTTTGCTCTCGAATCCGCTACTCATTATCTTGTGCCCGATGTCTCATTGACGAAATCATCCTATATATCACCCTTATATGAGTAGAATAATAATACAACACACATTAACATATATACAGTGCTTTTTTTTTAAAACTGGCCATAGGGTTTTACATGTTAATTTTTCGACCTCGTGTTAGATACCCTTTTAATGAAAATTTTAAAAGAATTTCTGCGCTAATATCAAGGGATATTTTTTGTTGTAATTTAGAATAAGTTATTTTTTAATTAACCATAGAAATATCTCTGAAAACGTAATATCTTTGCGACTCAACTTGGGTGATATTTTATAACGATGCTCGAAATAGTAGGCTGAAAAAACAATTTTGTTGTGTCAGTCATAACGTGAATAAGTCAGTTCTGATATACAAAATTGATTTTTTGTCCTTAAATATGCTTGTGTATACGCTTAACGAACGTATTGAATTGGTTCTTGCTTATGTGAAGACAAACTCTGCCCGTGAAGTGGTAGCAACATTTGCAGCAACGCATCCAGATCGCCCCGTGCCAAGTAAAAGTACCATACTTAATTTGTACAAAAGATTTTGCACAACGGGCTGTGTTATTGATATGCACATAAAACGGAGAAGAAATCCTCAGGTACTCACAGAAGAAGTAAAAACAAATATTTGCTTGACCGTTGAGGAGGCTCCGTTTTCAACTTTACATGGTTTAGCCGAATTATTTGATGTGTCCATGAGTACCTTTCATAAGGCCTTACGGAAAGAGAAGTACAAAAGTTATAAAATAAGAAACGTCCACACCTTGCTGCCACGAGATTACCTACCCAGAATGGAATTTTGTCAATACTGGATGGAGCAAATTAATGAAAGGCCCAATTTAACAAATACAGTTCTGTTTACGGACGAAAGCACTTTTTTGTTGAGTGGTTCTGTTCATAAACAAAATAAACGGATTTGGTCCCGACAAAAACCTCTAATTCATCAAGAAACTCACACGCAGTGGCCAGAAAAAATTAACGTATGGGCAGGTATTATAGGAAACCGAGTGATAGGCCCATTTTTCATAGAAGGAAATCTTAACTCTGAAGGTTACCTGAAATTGTTATCTACTCAAGTTGGCCGAGCAGTAGCTGCATTTTTTCCGAACGATGATATTATATTTCAGCATGATGGTGCTCCTGCACACAGTGCTAGAGAAGTGACCGAGTATTTAAATTTAACATTTCCAAATAGATGGATCGGACGTTATGGTCCACTTAAATGGCCTGCAAGAAGCCCTGATTTATCGATTCTGGACTATTTTTTGTGGGGATATTTAGGACAAAAAGTATTTGAACTAGAGGAGAGACCAGCAAACATCAATGAATTGAAAAACAAAATAATTGAAGCCTGTAGAAATGTCCTTCCTAGACAATTAAGTCATGTTAGAAAAGATTTTTATGAAAGACTTGGTCATTGTTTAGCCGCATATGGAGGACACTTTGAACATTTAACTTAATTTTCGTTCAATAATTGTTACTTTTATTTGTTTGCATTCGATATATTCTTTATAATTTATTAAATTCTGTTACTTTCCTAAATGCTTTTATTATTTTTTTCAACTAGTGGAATAATCTCGACAATATTGTCAACAATATTGTTTGTTAGGTATTTTTTAAGTTATCACAGTTATAAAATTAGGTTTTATGATCATAAATAATGAACAAATCGGATTTTCTTAATTGTCTTTTTTGTTTAATAATTTATTAATTGCCCAATGAACGCGTAAACAAATTACAACAGAAAAATTTCTGATAACAGTAAAAGAAAAAATTAAATAAACTACACCGTAGCCAATTTTTAACACATTGTTCTAAACTTTTAGCTGCATGTATCTTACAGAGAGTACAAAACTTAACATGTGAAACTTATGACCAGTTATGTAAATCAGAACAGACTTCTCCACGTTATGACTGACACAACAAAATTGTTTTCAGCCTACTATTTCGAGCATCATTATAAAATATCACCCAAAATGAGTCGTAAAAATATTATCATTTCATAGATATTTCTAAAGTTATTTAAAAATTAACTTATTCTAAATTACAACAAAAAATATCTTTTGATATTAGTATAGAAATTCTTCTAAAATTTTCATTAAAAGGGTATCTAACACGAGGTCGAAAAATTAACATGTAAAACCCTATGGCCAGTTTTAAAAAAAAAGCACTGTATACTTATATATACATATAGAAAACTGGTGGGCACTCAGATGACCTAGGTGTCCATTATTCGAAAGTCTTGCAAGCCAAACGACGACTGACTTCTGCAGCTTTGAGGTCCGTTTAAAATCCTCAGTCACTGCCGGAGGCCACGAGGCCCTAGTCAAAAGTGGTCTTCATGGAGGCTAGGGTTGATCTGGGGTGGGCCGCAAGTCGTGCACTTGAATTTTTGCCCATTCCAAATTTGCCCGCTCGATCCAGTAGGCGCTTACTCCGGCTGACTAGATTGTTTTGAACGGTTCGCTCCATTTCTCTGGAAATTTTTTTTGCGGATTCTTGGTGGTTTCTTTCCATCAGAGGTGTTCTTCTTTGTGTTGAGTCTTTGTGGCATATCTTGATCTGTAGCGATGTTGGGGTCTGTGTATACTGGTGATTCGCAGTTGTGGATCGTCGTTTCTGGATGCTGTTGGTAGTTCCCAATCTCCTGGTCGTTGACCCATTGAATTTCTCCAGGCATGGTTCCTGTGGTCGCGTTCTTAGCTGGTACAGAATTGTAGGTAGGACTTTGTTCCATGCTGATGGATCCTTTTGGTACAAATGCATTCGTCTCCTCGTTTCTTCTTTATACTGGGTTGGATTGCAGGTGCCATATAGGTGTCCAATGATGTGACCCCCACTTTCAAAGCGCCGCATCTCAGGTAGACAAAATGAACTGGCCTCCATTTTCTCACTAACGATGGCTTTGGAATAGCCAAACCGTTGAAATACTTCTGGTTCTAATGTTTTGGTAACAGCCGGACTAGTTATCGTCGTCATTGAAACCAGCGACTGAATAAGTCGGTAACCATGAGAATCCAATTCTGTGCAAGTTTTGTAGGAATTTACGGTCCCATTAACTCAACTCTTGAAGCAGTCTCCTTTTTACGGCTGCACAAACCCAGCATAATTTAACGTAAGTTAGAACGTCGCTTCGTATTCGTGGTCATCAGAACTTTTCAAAAAGTGTTTCTTCTGCTCATGGTAGGGATACATGACCAGCTCTCAAAGAATGCAAGAGATTCTTCTAACGTGATACAAGTAGCCCTCGTGTACTTTATATTTTTGATGCGTGTCAACCTTGTTTTTGGGGGTGGGGCCGTGGAATTGAACCTTTCCCAGGCAGCGATGATGCGTTGAATCTCGGGCGAGGTTTGTTGCATGACTTGTATTTTGTGCACCAAATTCGGAACTGGAATTAACTGCATCACCTTCGGTTTCTTGCTGGTTTCGATGTCCGGGGACGGCGGCAATAACCGTTCCAAGTGGGTTTCGATAGGTTCTTCCGAAAACGGGTGGTGAACAGTGGTCCGGTAACTCGTTCTTTCAAAGTTAAATTCTTGAAGGAGCAGGGGCCACCTCTTTAATGCAGTCAACCCAGGTAAGCGCTGGGCTGTCTGTCCTGAGTGTAAACCGCTTATCTTCTAAGTACGGGCGATACCTTTTATGTGGTATTTTTATTCGTGTGGTCGTAGTTTTGCACTTGCTTATAATCTTTTTCTGACCTTGGGCTTCATGGCAGAGAACAACGGCTATTCCGATCCCGCTAGCGTCTGTTTGTAAGAAAGCTCTAGGGGTTGTGCGCGATATCTTTTTTGTGTTGCTGGATCCCTTCTTCGGCTTTTTTATCCCAGCGGAATTTTTGCGACGGTTCATGGAGCAGTGCCTGATATTGCACGCAGTTGGGTATATAGTCCCGCAACCAGTTAGACAGTCCTAGGAATCGGCGAAGTTGCGTGTGGTTAGTCGGACGTTCGGATGCCGCAATGGTATTTACATGTTCCGGTATCGGTACGTTTCTCATGAAAGTAATAACATGACCGAGGTACCTGATGCTATCGACTCCAAACTTGCATTTATTTACCACTACTTTTAACTGGTGTTATTGCAGGCGTTCGAATGTCAGTCGTAGACGTTGCAGGTGTTCTTCCACAGAATTTGAATATATAACAATATCATTAAATACACCAGTAGAAACTTTCGCAAAAAGCCAGCGAACACTTCGTTTGTCAAATTTTTGGAAGCTTGCCGGTGCGTTCTTGAGACCGAAGGGTATCACCCGAAATTGATATGTGGCGCCGTCAAGAATTGAGAAAGCAGTGTATGGTCGTGATGCTTCCTCCAAAGGCACCTGTCAGTACCCACGCTTCAAATCGATCCGCGAAAACGCTGTGGCTGTTCCGAGGTCGCGGAGTGTTTCGTGGATTACCGGTAACTTTCCGGTAATCTACGCAGAATCTGAGTGTGCCATCTTTCTTGCCCACTACTGCTATAGGTGACGAATAGTCAGAGTGAGATGTTTTTATGATTCCGATTACTAGCATGCTTTCCACTTCTTTTGTAATTACGGCTTTTTTGTTGGGTGAATACGGCGGTAACCTGAATGGTCAGTCTTCTTTCAGGCGGATCTTGTGGTTAGTGGTCCTCGTGGTTATTTGTAGGCCATCAGTTGAAAATACGAGCTGAAAGTCTTCTAGCCACGGATACGAGTAGAGGTTGGTATTCGTCGAAGAAACCTTGGTCTACGTCGAGAGGGTCGATTGGTTGAACGTTTTTGACGGTAGTGTCTCATTGCTAAAATAGCGTTTGTGGCTGGTTTTTGCCAAAGTGGATGCATTGCCGATTAAAGTCGATGATTTTTTTTTGGTCTAGCAGCCATTGCCCCAGTATCACAGGTACAGTAAGAAGAACTTAACGTCTAACTTTTCCGATAACAGTACGCATTTTACGATAGTTTCCCCAAGTATGTTGAACCGAGATCTTTGAGCGGTTATGGCGTAGTCATTCGACTGTGTTTGGCAGGTGGTAACAACGTCGCATCTTGTAAGTTGTGCTTGTTTATGCTGATGCGTGTGATGGGTCGTTGTCCCTCCACGTTTAGTTGATTGAGGGTCAGTCGGTGCTGTTGCCGGCCCATCTCCCGTTTTCCGAACTTGGTTTTAGCCTTGCTGAGCGGGACAGTCCCGATTGAAGTGCCTTCCTGGGCAAAAATGGCACGGCGGCAATGGAGGCGTGTATTTTGGTGCCAGTGCCTTGAGCATAGTAGGTTTGGATTCTATGGCTGCGCTGGGTTTAAAGGTGGCTTCCAGTAATTTTGCCTTTTTAAGTTTGCCAGGACGGACGTCAGTGTGGTGTTGATAAAATAGATTTGCAACGTTGATAGCAATTGCGTAATAAGCAGCGGGATCTGTTTGCTTATTTTGATGTCCAACCAGTCGGCAAGCTTGTTTTTTTTTGTAGAAAATCGGCTGCGCTTTCCGTTGTAGTATGTTTTCTGCCGTAAAATTGAGCGGTCAGTTGACTTCTTGTGGTGATGTTGTCGTATTCTTCACGGAGTACTTCAGCAAATTCTTTAAACGTGTTTACGAAGGACGCGTACGTTTTTCACCACTTGGCGTCGTTGTCTTCCAAACACTTGGTCATGATCTCTACTTGTGTTGTTAGACTGGTGATTTGTACGGTGACGATAAATACCTCTGGTTTTTCGAGAGACTCGCCTTCGAATTTGTTGGTATTTTGTTACTAGTTAGATTAGCAGTGATAAGCGCAAGTGCGAGTTTTGTATCTTCGTCGTTTTTCTGTACGACGCCACTGGATGTATTGGTTCCGGCATCTAGACCGGAAGTTTTGGTGGATCTTGTCCTGCGGTTGCTCGTCGTGGGTGGGAAGCGTGTTGCTTTTTGGTGAGCCCCACGTGCTGGGCGCCAATTGTTACCATTGCATGGGGTAAGGTACGTAACACGCGAGGCGGCGGCGAAGATAGCGACGTCGGAGTTGGCAAAGAGCCGCCAAAAATTCCAGTTTTACCAACCCAAATAGAGATCAACCGTTACAAACAATGATTAGAAGGATGCTGCTGTGCGATGAGTCGATTGACGAAACCGCCGTCTACCTTTGCCGCAAAAGTATGGATGTTTTAAAGGTTAATTAATAAAATAATGATTTCAGGTCGGTCCAAGATATCGGAGTCGTCCAAGTCCGGGTCGAGACCCATTGCCCCAGAGTCAACATCGAGCAATGCTACAGATGCCAACGTTTCGGACATTTCGTCAATGGTTGTCGAGGAACCCCTCGGTGCGTGAACTGCTTGAAATACCACTTTAGCTACAAGTGTCCGAAGACGCGTAAAGACGGACCCAACCACTCGATCAACTAAAAGGGAGGCTAATCAAACATCTTCTGTTTCAGCAACCCTCCGAGCACCCGCCAGACCAGTGAGACCCACTGTCTTGTTTGTCCAGGTGACGAGACCGGTTGATTCTACTCACTTCCAAGGCTCCGTGCCAACTACGACCGCTGGACAACTACAGACGAAGACGTCCACATGAAGATCACCAAGAAAGAATACGTCCTCATCAGAGAGTTCCTCGCACATCCGTTCCCGCCATGGTTGTACGACTACGAAGAAAACCAAACTCCTTAACTGGAAGCTTGAATTTCAGAAATTCTTTTATTGCCGCAACCTCGACGTCGCCCTGGTCTCTGAAACCTATCTTCAAAACTGTGACAACCCCAACATTCAAAAACTAGACCAAGTATAACATCAATCAAGAGGTACGGTCGTTTACGTCAAAATATCCATTCTCGCTACCACGTTCGAACTCCAAAATCTAGAAGCAACCCAAATCGTCATTAACACGGCAGCCAACGGAGACGTCTTAAGCAGCCTACAACCCGCCTACTAAAGACATCTTACTCAAAGACTTTTCGGCATCATCGACATAGCAATTTTTCGACCTCAGTTCTGACCACGAGTCCGCGTGCTTCTACAACTCAGTACTCATTACAGAAGTTCCGATCATAGATAACATCACTAGATTTTAAGCCGCGGTTGACAGCTTTACAGGCTTCGTCAAAAGATGAATCACAATGGCCACCAAAACCAAGCCCGATCTGCGTCAACTCCCACTTTACAACTGCGCCCAGATCACCGACACAAATAGCAAAGAAACCCGTCACTCAGACGACAAAAGAGCTCTTGACACAGCTCAAACCGCCATCCGAACTCAGATGGTCAACATCGAAATCTTTTTTTTAACGACGAACTTCAGTTCTTAAATCCATAAGATCACAGCATATATCCAACGTCTTCAAAAACAGGAATAATAAGCCTTCCATGCCCATGATCCACGGCCCCCGAGGTCTGGTCTAACTCCAATTCAAAGCAAACCATGCCAAACGACGAAAACTTCCGTTGCACGAACGCCATCCACCGCGAAGTCAGAAGTATTCTGACACACTTCTCCCAAGGAAATCGATGCAGAGATCAAAAATCTCAAACCGCGCAAAGCTCCCAGGATCAGGTATAACCATCTTAACTGCGATTTTCAACGGATGTCCGACATTTTCTACATCAATAAAAAACCGCGGACGTCATAGTAATCCCCAACCTGGAAAAGACCACATTAGCTTACTTTCCACGCTTGCTAAGTTACTAGAAAGAATAATTCTTATTAGATTGCAGGAACAGGTCAATACCAACTAAATCATCCCCTAATAATAGTTCGGTTTTCGCAAGAAACACTCAACCGTTCACTAAACCCTAGGCGTGGTTGAGCAGATCATCCAAGGTTTCATCCACCGCAACGCCACTGTCATCGCGGTTTACTCTACAAAGCATCAATACTCTCATCGGCTTCTTCCTCAATCGACACTCCAAGTCATACAGAAGTCGGTGTCCCTTAAGGATCTGTGCTATTACCATTGCTATACAGCATATGTACGGTCAAGAGCAATCTTCAAATGGCTCTCCCTTCACTAGACAGCTGGCGAATAAAAGTCAACCCTATGTAAAGCACAGTTCTCCTCTTTACCCGAGGGAACATCGCCTCCAGATAAAATGCAACCACGAGATTAAATATGGCGGCCTCACCCTAGACAAGAAACTAATCTGAAACTCCCACAAGTTTGCCTCCTCCAACGGTCTTTTGGTAAAATTATACCCGATGCTGTGTTGCAACAGCTGCCTCAACATCGACAAGCTTCTCATCTACCCATCTATCACGTACGTTGCGCAAGTATGGTTCTACGCTGCCAAAACCAACATCACAAAGATCCAGATCTTTCAGAACAATATCCACAGATTGATAGCAGATGCTCCCTAGTTTTTCCGAACAGACCGCTTCATCAGGAACTAGACATCCCAAAGATTGTAGATTTCGTCGGCCAATCCACAGATCTCGTGGCTCATCCCAACCTCCTTCAGCGACCTAGCGATGACATGCCTAGACACAAGCGCGCAAGGTGTGTCATCTTATATTTAATATTAGAATAAAATGTTCAACTCAGCGGAAAAGTTTGAAACCGAAGAGGAAAGTCGGATGTGGAAAACCGATCCAACGGGACTGTTTAATCATACTTTGTTACCACTTACGATCAGATTATAAAAATAGCAAATGGACATGTATGAAATTGACACGAGCGATTCTTGTCTTGAGCTTCTTATAGTAAAGACTAAGTCCGCTAGTAGATATACTCGTGCTTTTATATTAGAGTACCCCAGTTGAGAAGACGACACTTCTCCTATTCAGAGCAGCATTCTACGCTTCGAGAAAAACTGCTCGGATACCACTGCTGCTGTAACTCATCAAGACAACGCGCAAAGTGTCAATCCACGTATCGACCACGTCAACTTTTGACAGATTGGCACCTATAGATCGCCCCGATTTCACCCCAGCTGTAAACGATCAACGCCGCCGATTTATTAAATTATTTGTGTAAATAAATAAAGTTGGCAACAAACTAACATTTACAAAAAATTGTTTATTTTAACATCTATATTGGAACAGTTTCTCCGTGTCGGAGATACCACTTCCTGGGTTACGATGTTTGGCACTATGTGCTAGGCAGTAACGTGGTGTAATTTTCAGTTCAGTCACAGTATCCTTCAAAGTCTTATACATAGACTTTAGGACCTTTTTTTTCATCGGCGAATGTTGGTGGCGAGTTATTGTTGATTGCAAACAGCGCCAGTCTAAAATCTCTTCGATGATTTTTAGGGCTACATCAAATGATTGTCCAGCTTTGATTTTCGCGGCATCGTGGGCTGGACGTGTTGTTAGTCGAATCGTTTGTAAACTTTGATTCCAAAGAGGCCCCACGTTGGGCGCCAATGGGTACCGCTATGTTATGTGCAAAATTAATTCAAAAGAACAAAAATAGATAAAATTTATTAGCCTATACTAATGAGGTTGCAGTTTTTTGAATCAATAAATATTATAATATAAAAGTACGTTTAAGTATAAGTATCAGATTTAAAACAATTTAAACAAACTAACAGTTTCGACTATTTGTGTCTTTATTCACTGGACAATGAATCTTCATATGTTTCGTTAAATCTAATTTACGTCGAGCTGAGAACTCACAAGTCCCACAAATATACGGTTTTACCGCGCTGTGAATCTTCATGTGCGTTTTTAAATCATACCGTCGTCGAGTCGCGTACCCACAAGTTTCACAAACAAACGGTTTCACTGGGCTGTGAATCTTCATGTGTGTGTTTAAATTGCACCGACGAAAAGCCGTAAACCCACAAATTTTACAAACAAATGGTTTAACCGAGCTGTGTATGAGCATGTGTTCCTTTAAAACATACCGACGTTGAGTAGACAACCCACAAATTTCACAAACAAATGGTCTTTCCAAGCTGTGAGTCTTCATGTGTGTGAATAAACTAGACCGATGTTGAGTAGAAAATCCACAAGTATCACAAAAAAATTTTTTCACCGAAGTGTGAATCTTCATATGTTTCTTTAAATCCACCTTAAGTCGAGTTGAAAACTCACAAATTCCACAAAAAAATGGTTTCACCGAGCTGTGAATCTTCATGTGTGTCTTTAAATCGTACCGACGTCGAGTAGACAACCCACAAGTATCACAAACAAATGGTTTCTCCAAGCTGTGAGTTTTGTTATGTGTAAATAAACTAGAGCGATGTCGAGTAGAAAACCCACAAGTGTCACAAACAAATGTTTTTACCGAATTGTGAATCTTCATGTGTTTCCTTAAATCCACCGTAAGTCGAGTTGAAAACCCACAAGTTCCACAAAGAAATGGTTTTATCGAGCTGTGAGTATTCATGTGTGTCTTTAAATCGTAACGACGTCGAGTAGAGAACCCACAAGTTTCACAAACAAACGGTTTCACTGGGCTGTGAATCTTCATGTGAGTGTTTAAATCACACCGACGTCGGGCCGCAAACCCACAAGTTTCACAAACAAATGGTTTAACCGAGCTGTGAATCCTCATGTGTTCCTTTAAATCACACTGACGCCGAAAAGACAATCCACAAGTTTTACAAACAAATGGTTTTATCGAGTTGTGAATTTTCATGTGTGTTTTTAAATCATACCGACGTTGAGTCGAGTACCCACAAATATCACAAACAAACGGTTTCACCAAGCTGTGAACCTTCATGTGTGTGTTTAAATCGCACCGACGTCGCGTCTTAAACCCACAAGTGTTACAAACAAACGGTTTTACTGAGCTGTAAAAGCTTCCAAAATCACATTGATCATATGTGAAGTGTTTAAGAGTTTTCTGTTGGTTTAATAAACTCCTAACACGGGCAGAATACTTATACGTAATACTCTTGTGTATTTTCAAGTGTCGAACCAAATATGTTTTCTTGTTAGTTCTAAACTTGCAGGTGTGGCAATGATACAATTCGGTTTTTAGCCGTTCCTCAATGCATACAGGTACATCTGTATTGATTTCCAAACATTCATCGTTGACAATTTTTAAGTCCAACAGTTCATCTTTTCTGCAATTATCAACCAATTCCTCTTCAATTGATTCTTCTTTAACATTGGTTAACACACTGTCGAAAGCTACGTTCCTTACAGTGATTTCAGTTTGCATGCAAAGTTGCTTAAAATCATATATATTTTCAATTGTGATAATACATTGTTTACAAATAATCGGATTAGGTATGATGTTCAAGTCCTGTAAGAAAGTTTATTAGTTGATAGAATCAAGTCGGTTTTACTTACGATTTCTGGCAGTAAGTCCAACAACTTGGATTTTAGCTTTAATTCGTTGTCGTTATTGAGGAAATACTGCTTAGTTTCCACTACTACTTGTAAACAGATTCGACAAGTGTTTTCACCCATATTTCTGTGTATCGAAACATCTGGTAATTGTAAGAACTCCATGTCACAGAACGCTTAAATTAGCTATAACTTTTTTTCAGTAGTAAAGGAGGTAGATAAGGTATAGAAGAAATTAAAGAAATTCATAAATTTCTAACCAACTTAACCTGAAATCTTCGTCGTGTTGTTTTGGTTTGTTTCTGGTTTCTTTAACTCTTTTTTGTTTTTCAACTACAATGTTTGCAGTGTAGCCAACGAATGTACAGTGACGGTCCAAATTGTAAGATGGAGGACAATCAATGTATTTATTCTAATAATTTTTTAGTTGTGCAGGTGAACCGTCGTTGAAAATAGCCTTCTCACTGCGAATGGGCGTCACCCCAGGAGTGACAGTTTTAATCGACCCTACTCGTGGGACTAAATGATAGATCCTAATAACACAAGCAACAAAACGTGCGCGGAGGTAGGTGACCAGGCCTCCGCGACAGTGAATGCTACTGGCAACACAAACACAAACAAAAAAAATTAACTCAGCAGGTATTCCATCCAAGCCTGCTCATCACAAGACCGAGATCATCTTCAATAGGTGCAATTACTGGCGAAGACTTAAAAAAATCATTAATTGTGTCACCACCATCTGCAAATGTCACAGATGCTAACAAAGTTTGCCCTCCTCCATGGCAAAGAGTACCAGATAGTACAGACCGCTACCCAAAAAGAAAGAGAATATCTGTTAGCCCACCAAACATACAAAGTTCTATTGAAGTGCACACGGGAATCAATACCTCGAATAGATTCAGTGGATTACCGATAGACTTAACCGAGGACCTAACACTAGCTACAGCTACCCATAATAGAAAAAATCGCAAGCCCCCACCTATAGTCCTTTATGGCATAGAAGAGTTATCTAAACTAACAGAACTACTAAATAAGTCTGTGCCTAGAGATAGCTTCACGTACAAGATCATTAACAGGGACCAGCTAAGAGTAATGTCACAGACACCTGAAACTTATAAAAATTTAATAGAAGTTATTCGAACCAACGGCCTTATTGGACACACCTTCACACAGAAGCAAAACAAATGTAACAGAATTGTTGTCAAAAACCTGCACCACACCACTCCAAAAACAGCCATTATAGAGGAGATTGAGAATACTGGAAACAAGGTCAGAGGTGAAGTCATCTGTGCAATATCAAGAAAAAATAAAAAGCCACTCAATATGTTTTTCGTGAACATTGAACCAGGCCCTAACAACCCAGATGTAAAGAATATAAAATATATATACCACACTAAAGTCAAGATAGAGGACCCAAGAAAATCGACTGAGATCCCTCAGTGCACTAGGTGCCAACAATACGGCCATACAAAAAACAACTGTATGCGTCCCCACAGGTGTGTCAAATGTGGTAAAGGACACAAAACCACTGATTGTCCAAAAAAAGACAAGAATACACCGGCCACCTGCGCTCTCTGTCATGGTGACCACCCAGCCAATTACAACGGCTGTCAAGTGTATAAAGAGATAAAGGCTCGAAAAATGGGAAATATTGCAAACAAAAGAGACCCAGTAATAGCAAAACAACCCACAC
Organism: Aquatica leii; assembly: GCA_035610365.1. Classification (NCBI taxonomy): domain Eukaryota; kingdom Metazoa; phylum Arthropoda; class Insecta; order Coleoptera; family Lampyridae; genus Aquatica; species Aquatica leii. The sequence goes on from CM069437.1 coordinate 5,574,269, forward strand.
AAACAACAATGCCACCCCCCCTTACTCAAGATAATTTTAATCCATTAAAACTTGGCAACCAGCAGTCAAGCAACCAGCAAAGAAACATTGCACATACATCTGAAACTATGTCCAACATCATGAATGATGTTTGTTAGACCCGAAAAGTAGAGAATGCACATTCTCAGTCAACAAGCTCCTTAGAGCAGATAATAATAAAGCAATCAGAAAAAATTGATATCCTCATAACACAAATAGGCTCCCTAATGGGTCTCCTAACGACACTCATAGCTCAGAACCAGAAATGAAATTCATACGTATAGCTGCATGGAATATCAATGGCTTATCTCCAAATAAGCACGAGGTTGAGGTGTTTATAAACCACAACAAAATTGATGTTCTATTAATTTCCGAAACACATATGACCGATCAAAGAGTGATTAAAATCAAGGGATATAGGGCTCGTTGAATGTGGCTGCAGTGTACTGCCACCCACCCCCCCCGGTCATCGAATCGACGAGCAGATGTACAATGACTTCTTTCGCACATTGGGCGGTAGATATCTGTCGGGAGGCGACTGGAATACCAAAAACACATTTTGGGGCTCCCGATTAACAAATACGAAAGGCCAAACTTTGAAAAATGCTATTGACAGCAATAATCTTAATGTACTTTCAACAGGGGAACCGACTCATTGGCCAACTGACCCAAAAAAAATCCCAGACCTCATAGACTTCTTCGTCACCAAAGGAATATCAGGACTCTACACAAAAATTTAATCATGCCTGGATGGCTCTTCCGACCACACGCCTATCATATGTACACTAAGCACTACAGTGATCTTAAAACAATTACCCGAGACTTTATACAACCATAAAACTGACTGGGAAGCATTCCGGGATTACATTGAAGATAATACCACACTCTATATACCTCTTAAAACGGAAGATGATATAGAAAGTGCGGCGTTGTATACTACCAACTTAATTCAAAAAGCAGCTTGGCTATCATCTCCCTATATAGAAGTAACATCGAAAAATTTGGACACTACCGTGGAAATTAGAGAAATGATAGCTGTAAAAAGAAAAATAAGGCGACAATGACATACTAGTAGGAATCACCAAGACAAAAAGGCACTAAACAAAGCTCAAAAAGTACTGAAATCAATGCTCAAAGAACTAGAGAATAGGACTTTGCAAGACAAATTAAAGACTTTATCACCATACAAAGCACAAAATTATACACTCTGGAAAATGACTAAATCACTAAAAAAGCCAAAAGAATACATGCATCCTCTAAGAAAATCTGATGACAGTTGGTCAAGGAAACCCGCAGATAAAGCAGCCACCTTCCTAAAAAGTGTCTTCAAATCCGATGAAGCTGATGTTGACGACACAGAAAAAACGATCGACGAGATCTTAAATAGCGATCAGCAAATGTCTCTACCCTTGAAATCAGTCACCCCAGCAGAAGTCACAAAAACCATAGCTCAACTAAAACAAAAGAAAGCTCCCGGTTTTGACCTGATAACGGCAGAAGTTCTGAAACAGCTACCAAAGAAAGGTATAGTTCTGCTGACAATCCTCTTTAATGCAGTGTTGAGACTACAATACTTCCCAAATCTGTGGAAAGTGTCCATTATAAATATGGTACTTAAACCGGGGAAGATTCCCACAGAAGTCACATCTTACAGACCTATAAGTCTTCTCCCAGTACTATCAAAACTTACTGAGAAACTAATATTAAGTCGACTTCTCCCAGTTCTTGAAGAGCAAAAAATAATACCAGACCATCAATTCGGATTTCGGGCACACCATGGAACGACTGAACAAATACATCGAGTAGCTCACACAATACGACAGACGCTGGAGAGGAAGGAGTACTGCACGGCCGTATTCCTAGGCATACAACAGGCCTTTGACCGTGTATGGCATAAGGGTCTCTTATCTAAGCTAAAACTACTCCTTTCAAACACTGAGTACATGCTTTTGAGGTCTTATCTGGAACAACGAATTTACCAAGTCAAGTGCGGAGATCGCCTGTCATCCATCTGCCAAATAGAAGCAGGAGTGCCTCAAGAATCGGTGCTGGGCCCTATCCTCTACACAATATTTACCGCTGATATACCTATCACAGAAGAAGTAGTAACTGCAACCTATGCAGATGACACTGCAATCCTTTCTAGCAGTAAAGATCCTAGTCTAGCATCCGTAAAACTACAAAAACATCTAGATAGAATCGGAATATGGCTAAAGATGTGGCGAATAAGAGCTAGTCCTGCAAAATCAGTTCACATAACATTTACTTTGAATAGAGGTGCCTGTCCACCTGTTACACTTAACGGAGATATCTTGACACAGCAAACAACAGTGAAATACCTGGGTATGCATCTGGACAAACGGCTTACGTGGAGGGATCACATTAAGGCAAAGAGAGAACAAGCAAACAAAAAGCTCAGGGATATGCACTGGCTGCTGGGCAGGCAATCGACTCTCGGTTTGGAGAATAAGCTCCTGATATACAAATGCATTATAAAACCAGTATGGACATATGGTATACAACTCTGGGGGTCAGCTAGTCACTTAAATATAGAAATACTACAGCGCTTCCAAAATAAAGCATTAAAAACTTTGACCAATGCCCCATGGTTCATAAGGAACACAGAAGTGCATGAATATCTGCAACTCCCTACAGTCAGAGAAGAAATAGAGAAGTCTTCTGATGCCTATAAGCAGAGACTTGAAAAACACATAAATAGTTTAGCCACAGAGCTCCTTAACACCAAGGACTCTATATACCGCCTAAAAAGAATACGACTAGCCACCATCTAATCATCTAATAACAAGAAATGACACATCACAGGATGTGCATATCTAAAGCCACTTATATATAATAGAAGACACATCTGATTATAGCTCTTGGCTGATTGCAGATTGATAAAAGACAGGAAAAAAAAAGTTGTGCTTTTTGCGTCTGCTTATTATTTTTTTTTGCAATTGTAACGATTGTGTAAATTTTACTCTTATTTTACACACTCTTACTAACATTGGTTATGTTGCACAATTTAGGTAGCCGTAATATTACCCCCAGATATATATTTATATATACCGGGTTAGGCAAATGTATGGAAACATTGTGTTATGTTTTGAACCAAGTATAATGAAATGTGCGTTGTAAATGGATTATTTAAGGAGTTTAAAAAAGTACTTTTAGCCGTAATCTAATTATAAGTTGCGTAATAAGCAAATACTTTCGTTTTTTAAATGAGCACCTATTGTTTTTATCCTAAAATATGATTCATCGATGAAATTTGTCTATGAATCAAATAAAATATTAGAAGTTTTCGGAAAAAAATTAATTAAAAACGCGATTAAAATATTAGGTACCACATGCAAGTATTTAAGCGCACATGTCTTTTTATTTATTATAATAACTAACAAATAGAAATGAAGGTAAGTAAGAGCTAGGACTTGCTGATAACGTAAGAACGTACGTAAATAATAAATAACCAACTAGACATCAGCGTTCAAATATTGTGCGCACTATTTGAATCGCGTTTTTAATTAAATCTATAATATTTTATTGGATTCATAGACAAATTACATCGATAAATGATATTTTGGGATAAAAACAATACGTTCCTATTTAAAAAAACAAAAGTAATTGTCTGTTACCTCTTCAAATTTTTTAAATAACCCCATTTAAAACGCACATTTTATTATTTCAGTAACATGCTTGGTTCAAAAGATATGATGATGTTTCCATACATTTGCCTAACCCGGTATATATAACTGGCCATACATTCGATTGCGGAATTGATACCGCTCCTAATGGAGCTCTTTACACTGTGTTAGTAGGTTGGTTCGTCAGTCCTCTCCACCTTTCTTTCTTTTACTTTACAGGTCGTTCTGTTTCCTTGTCTCTGCCACTATTTTCCTCCATATCTTCTTATCTTTCATTTTTTTTCTCCATTTATCAATTCTCATGGTTTTAATATCATTTATTACTTGATCTTCCCATCTTATTCCCCCCCCCCTTTGCTCTCGTTGCTTGTGGCTTCCATTTCATTATATCGTTTTCGCCATTGATTCTTCTTTTCTATTTACATGTTCGTACCAACGGATTTAATCCTAATCCTCGTTTTCTTGCCTTATCCTCCATTTTCTGTTATTTTCTCTAAGATTCTCTTGTCTCTTTACACTATTGCGGTGATGACGTCTGATACATACGCAATTACTTGTATTGACTTTTGTATTATGGATCCGGTTATTTTACAATTTCTTATTACACCTTCTAATGCTATGTTAAATAGAGCTGCCGATAGTCCATCTCCTTGTCTTGCTCTTTTTGCTTGTTTCACTGGGTTTGTTTATTATTATTATTTATTATTATTTTACCTAGGGGTGGTCCCAATATGGTCCCGGCACCGCGACCTGTAGGTCTATTGTGCTCCCCGATGTTTTCTACCCTTCTAGAATATCTGTATCTTTGACAAAGTTCAGGATTTCAGTAGGGCGAATCTTCGTTACTTCCTCTTGTGTAATCTTTTTATTTCCAAGTAGGCGTCCCGTCAGCAACCTGAGCAGATGCTGTCAGGATTGCATATACCTAGGCTTACAGAGATTCTGCAGCCCTGTCCATTGCTCCCGTACACTCCAGAGCCAGTGCGCTTAGTGGTTTTTGAGCCATCTGTGTAAAACACGATTCCATTCAGCTTTGTTTTGTTGGAATTGTTCTCCCAGTCGTAACGGGTGGGGATTGTTGTCTTAAACAGTTTAAAGGACAAACTATTCTCTCAGTTATCATACTGAGGTTTTTGTTTTTAGAGATCTCATCAAAGATGGTCGAATGCCCCACCCTTGACGATCTCTCCTCGCCGTTGACTTTCAGGCGGTATGCCCCTCTGAGTGCCTCCGCCCTAATTACTAGGTGTAGTGGCGGCAGGTCTAGGAGAGTCTCCATGGCTGCCGTCGGGGTGGTTATCATTGCCCCCGTGATTCCAAGGCGAGCTCAGCGCTGTACCTTGCTGAGTATCTGTATGGCCCTCTAAGTGAAGGTCTTATGCCACCACACTAGTGACGCGTACGTAATGATCGGTCTGATCATTCGAGTGTATATCCAGTGGGTCATCTTTGGAGATAAGCCCCACTTTATTCCGAACGCTCGCCTGCAAGCCCACAAGGATTTTGTGGCTTTGTTCGCTATTCTCTCTAGGTGTGGTTTGAAGGTTAGCTCCTGGTCTAATGTTACGCCCAAGTATTTGCCTTCCCTCACTACCTGTAGCTTGGCTCCGTACATTGCTATGCTATTTAGCTTTGTCACTCCTTTCCTTCGTGAGAAGAGAATGAGGTTCGTTTTTGTCGACAAGCCCTCTTCTTTACACCACCGTTGAGCTAGATTGAAGGCTCCCTGATACGGTCTCTTCAAATCTGCCACGTACCACAATCACTATGTCGTCGGCGTAGCCAACCGTGTTGTAGCCTGTCTCACTTAATTGCCTCAGCAGTCCGTCTACCACCAAACACCACAGTAACGGGGAGAGAACTCCTCCCTGCGGACATCCTCGTGCAGCTCGGACCGCTACAGAGTCATTAATAAGCGAGGCCGTAATGTTTCTATGTCTTAGCATGGTATCAATCCATCTACCCACGGTAATATGTACCCATTTGCTTTCCATAGCAGTTCTAATCGATTCTAGATGGGTATTATCAAAGCCTCCTCTATGTCTAAAAACGCCCCCAGAGCCACTTCCTTGCAGAAGATCGCCCTTTCGGCTGCGTCCACTACTCTGTGGATGGCAAGTTCACAGGATTTACCTGGTTGATAGGCACATTAGTATTTACTGATGGAATCAGGCCCCACCACCTCGTCCCTAATGTGTCGCTCAATGAGTTTCTCCAGTAGTTTGAGGAGAAATGACGTTAGACTGATGGGTCTAAACGACTTAGCTAGGGCGTATGAGTCCCGCCCAGGTTTGGGTATAAATACGACTTTTACGTCCCTCCACGCCATAGGTATGTATTCCAGGGCAACGCTTGCCCTTAGTAATGTACATAGTGTAGAGGCTAGCAGGTCTAAGCCTTGTTGTAATAGAGCAGGAAAAATTCCATCCATCCCTGGGGATTTGTATGGATGAAAATTTTTTACTGCCCACCTAATTTTGGTTAGGTTTACTATCTGATGAGCTAGAACCCAATCTGTCCTGTTCCCCCTCGAGAGGAGTTCCAGAGTTGTTGATACGCTAGCGTCAGATTTGGTGAGGGTCTTTGATCCCGGAAAGTGTGACTGGAGCAAAAGCTCCAAGGTCTCCTTTATGGTTTCTGTGTAACCCCCCACACTTTTCTTCAAGGAACCGATTCTAGCCTCTGTTCCTCCTTGTAAAGCTCTTTGGAGTCTCGCACCTTCTGGAATCTGTTCGATTTCCTCGCAGCGCCTCCTCCACGAGTCACGTTTTGCCTTTCTTATGGCATTATTGTATTCGGTGAGTGTGGTTTGGTATGAACCCTATTCCCCGGTGTTTTTTGCTCTATTAAAGAGCTTTCTTGTCTGAGACCGCAATCGAGAGAGTCCCTCATGCCACCAGGGCATTTTACTTGAGGATCTTTTCTCTTTCGCGGGACAGCTTGCCTCATAGGCATCTATGATTGTTGTGCTTTTATATTTTATTTTTATTCAAAATAGTAATATGTATATTTTATATATTTATTAACATTAGTTTCACATACATGATCTACTGATCTACATGAAGTTATATTATATATTATGATTGTGGCTCCGTTACATCTTTACTACTTATGAGTAGTGTCTCCAGTCACTACAATGATGGCCATGCGAAGGTTTTCTTCCATGGCCTCCAATCCCGCCGAGTCATTCATCTTCTCGGGGCAGTTCTCGAGCTTGACCTTTAGGTTCTCTCTATAGAGGTCCCAATTGGTTCTTCTCGGATTTCTGTGTACGGCCATTGTCGCTTCTCTTTACTCAATGTCAAAGCGAATATATCTATGGTCAGATAGCGATGGTTCTTCCGACACATGCCTTTTGTGCACTGAGCTGCAGGCAGTCACAGTTCCTAATGTTATATCAATTACCTCCCTTCGTCGAATATTGACGAAGATCGGCTCGTGGCCTACGTTGGCCACCTGTAGATTTTTATTAATAATATAATCTAAGAGAGACTCGCCTCTTTTGTTGATGTCCGTGCTGCCCCACACAGTGTGGTGCGCATTGGCATCGCATCCGAGGAGGATTTGCCATCCTTTCCGCTGACAGTGGTCCACCAGTTTGGAGACTTCTATGGTTGGTGGTGGATTTGGTTGGTCGTAGGGGAGGTATGCGGATCCGAGCACTAGCTCCCTCTCGCTCCCATCCCTTTTCATTGTCAGCGTCACTGCCGCCAGGTCTCTGCAACAGAATTCCCAAAGTGGCAGTAGTTTAACGCTATCTCTAGCTATAATGCACGATCTGGGATTGGTTTCGGTTGGCTCAGCTCCTCTCGATACCAGACCTCGTATTTGCCTTTTAAAAGTCCAAGGTTCTTGTACTAGGGCTACATCAATATGATGTTTAATGTTTATTCATATAAGCACAGAGGGCAGCAGATTCCACCCTACTGTGATGTAGGTTTATTTGTACAAGTTTAACCATTTAAACTTGTACCTACCAACTGAGGTGCAATGGATGACGCAGTGGGCTGTGGTTCCTCTGAGGGCCGCTCAGCCACTGTCGTCTCTTCGCACTTCATACTAGTCGCCTCCTCTTTCCCCACCTTCGTCTTGGAGAGGAGTTTAAACGTCACTCTAGTGAAGTTGACGTAGGGATTATGGTTGCAAATAGCCCCCATCTTGTCCCAGGAAGTTTGGTCCATAAGGACAATCAATGTTTGTCCCTTGAGGTCTTCCTTCTTGTCCACTACACGCCAGCTGCTGGTTACAACACCAGCATTCTGGATCTCTATCCTTTTCAAAATCTTTACCGGTTCCACATGCGCCCCGGGGATCCAGGCGTGTGTTCGCACTAGTTCTGGAAGGTCTTTCGCTTCGAGGAATCGAAGCTTAGCTCCCTTCAACGGAGTTACTCTCTCTAGCTCCGTTCTCAACCAATCCACCGATACCTGGTCTGCGCATGTAATTAACAGCGCTCCCCCTCGGTGGCGGCACTCCGTGAATTTGGGCGAAACCGCCCCAATGAACAGAGTGTCAATTCTATCGAGGATCCATGTTTTAATTTGACCTGTTTCCTCCTCCGACAGCGTGCACTTCAGGTCTTCATGGACAAAAGCCATTTTGAAGCCTGTTGCTGCTTCGCTGAAAGTTCTGGTATCCTTTTTGGTCCCAGACTTTGCCTTTTTTAAGGTACCTCCCTTGGGAATACTGTCGTCAGACCGGTGTCGCTTTTGAGTCCCTGTCCTAGAGACAGATTTATTCTGTGAGGCGCATGGGCGATGAAAGGACAGGTTGCTTAGAGCCCCCTGGTTCTCTCATCGCCTTTTTTAATTTCCGGCGCGCTGCCCCGGAGAGTTTTTTACGCTCACCAGTACCAGGTGCCCCGTCGGAAAGTTTTGTTTTTGTTTGTTCTTGGTCCATATAAGTCCCACGAGTGTGGGGGAAATAAAATGTCCACACGTGCGATGCCCCCTGCACACGTGTAAGGCGACTGATTACAACGGAGTGACGCCCGGTGCTCTGAGGTTGAGGCCAGTAAATGCTGATTCTCTATTCAGCCACGCATCTTCTCGGTCCGGCCCCTGACCCTTGAGATTTACGATTTTGCTGAGGTTGTCTCCTCTTGGTCCAGGCGGTTAAGCCGAGACCCCCGCACCAACCTGAGCACTCCAGGTTCGTGCATGGTATATCGACATGGTTGATGCACGTGGCACATCAAACACATATCGGCGCTGTTATACCCTGTGCAAGCCCTTGGCTACGACACGACAGCCGGGCGGGGTAGCTGGTCCACGATGCTGTCTTTGGTTGCTGCGAGTTCTTGTTCATAAGCGACGAGCAACCTTATCCCTAGCATTAACCTAAGAATCACATACGATCATTCACTTAGGCCGTTCCCCTATCCGCCACCTGGGGACGCGCGTGGTAGGGTGCCACTCCTCAGGTCACTGGGTTTATTAATCCGTTTTGTGTTATTACAATTGCCTTTGATTCCTCCAATGTCATTTTAATTAGTCGTTTTATCTTGGTTGGTGTGTATTTATACAGTATCTTCAATATTATTGATGATAGCGCTTTATACACTGTATTTAGTAGTACTATTCTTCTATAGTTGTCACATTTTGATAGATCTCCATTTTTTTATATAGGCATTATCATCTCTAGCCGCCATTCCTCAGACATTACTTCTTTTTCTTATACTGCCACTATAGTAACTTGTATCCCAGGCAGCACATTACATTGATTGACGTCAAAATTACGTAAGAGACGTCATTAAGACGTGTCAACGTCGTCAGTGTGCTGCCTGGGATATTCTTGTTTTTAGCTCGTTTTCTCCGTTTCTTAGCATTTCATTGCCTGTCCCTGGTGTGTTTCCATTTTTTAGATTATTTATAATATTGTTTACCTCTTTTTATGTTGCGTTTTCCACTGTTTCTTCTCCTTGCGTATTATATGTTTCTTCATCTCCGCTAGTACCTTCTTCTGATGTTTCCATGTTTTCAAGGTATTCTTGCCACTTTTTAAATTTATTCCTGTTATTGCGCCTTATTCTTCCTTGTTTGCTGTCTTATTTGTCTATTTAATTTTGTGTTGTTTTTATTGTCCTTTTCTAACTCCTCCATTCTTGTTTTTAGCCATGTTAGCTTCTTGTTTTTTTATTAATTTTATTCCGTTTTTCGTATTTGCCTGTACATTTTATAATCGTCTTTCTTGTTTGTTCTTATCCATTCTAATTGCCTATCTCTTTTCCTTTATCATTTAGACGCATTCATCGTCGTACCAATTGTTTCTTTGTTTTATCTTTATGTTTTTTTCTGATGTTTTGATTATTGCAGTTTTTATGGTCTTCCATTTGATTGCTTCTTGAAAGATTCTTTTGTTCTCTTGATTGTTTAAGCTCTCAATATTCCATTTTTTGCTATATGTTTTGGTTTTGATATCTCTTGCTAGTATTAACTTTGTTTTGGCTATTACTAAGTATTGTATTTATGGTACACTGGTTCTTCTATAGGATCCTACATCTTGTCTTATACTTTCTCTTTTCTTTTGCATTAGGATGTGGTCTATTTGGTTTCTTTCTGTTTGTCCTGGTCGTGTCTGTATGACTTTATGCTCTTTTTTATGTATGTACTTTGTGCTTGCTATGAATAACTTAAATTTTTCTGCTAGGTTACATAATCTTGTTCCATTATTATTGGTTTTTTCATGCAGTGTTTCTTTGCCTGCTACATTTTGTATGTGCTCTTCTATTCCTATCATTGCATTCACCCTCGCACCCTCTAGTGTGTAACGTTTTGGAATTTTCTTGCATGTACTTTTTATAGTTTTGTACAGTATGTTCTTTTCTTCATTTGTTGGTGCATAGGTATACATTTATTATAGAAATATTTGCTATCGGGTTTTTAATCCTTAGATATGAGATTTTGCCATTTATTTGCTTGAATTCTAGTTCTTGGTTTCTATATTCTATATCTATCATAAACGCTGTTCCATTACTTCCTTATTTTTATTCTCCTGCGTACATTATTGAGAATGTTCCTTTATTCTTCATCTCTCCATCTCCATCTTTTCTATTTCTAGTAATGTTTTTATGTTTCATCTTCCTAATCTTGCCTTATTTAGATTCTTTCTTGTCTTTTTGCTCTTTCTCCATTTCCTCGCCATTGTCGTCATATCTTTATTTTTTGTATTTTTTGTTTGCGTATCTAGTTTTTTGGTTTGGTTTCGTTCGTCGTCGTAGGCTTGATTTCTGATGGCTTTGAATTTTCTGCATTTTGAGCTATTCTTTTATTGCTGTTTTTTCTGAACTTTCTTTGTTCGTCTGGTGATCGTTTTTTGCTTTTCGCTTCTTCGTTCTCATTTTCTAAAGTCTTGTTCTTGTTGTTGTAGTTGCTCGAGTGTGTAGTACGCTCCATTTATTATTACCTTATTGCCGATAAGACTGCTTTGTTCTCGCTTCTTTCATATAGGTTATATTAATGTTCCTCTTTGTTGCCGTACCTGTTTTGTATAATCTTCTGAAATCCAGATCTCCGTCCCTTTTAATTTATTGGTTGCCTTAAGTACTTCTATTTTCTTATTCCATGAGTTCAATTCTACAATAACTGGTCTATTTTTCCCTTGCTCTTGTGAGTTCTCTTTATTCTCTTTATCTCGCGGAGTTCCGTTTCCATGTTTAATGTTATTTTGCTTAGGATTTTTCTTATTTCTTCCTGTTCGTTGGCCTTTTCTTTTATTCCTTGCATAATAATTTTAAAAAAATTACTGATAGATATTAGTCTTTTATAATAGTAAATTATGAAACAATTGTCAAAAGTGAAGCATAGCTTAACAAACGTTAATGCGGCGCGAGGCCGCAGTCCGAGCGATGCATGAGAGTCAGTTATGCTTTGAGACTAAATAAGTAACATACATAATTGTTTGTCTTGTCTTTTGTGAATTTTTTAAGATAATTAAAAAAAAACACTTTAAAAACATCATAACTATAATGTTGGTAGTATACATTTATAACTAACTGAGCCTGTTAGTTACAAATTTTGAATGTTTTACGTAGTACCAACTTTGAAATATACAATACTCTAACATTTGAATTTAACATTTTTCTTCTAATTTTAACTAAATTTTAGAACTTTAATCAGATTTTCTACCAAACTTTTAAAACATATGTTACGTCCTGAGCAATTTTTTCTAAATCCGGCACTGTTTCATTTATTTAAGTTAGACGTGCGGGAATTTGCTGTTGTTGTTAATCTCACGCTTTATTTCGTTACATTTTCAAGTTGTTAATTTGTAATTTATGATTAATTAAGAGCGTATTATTTTCGCTTAATACGTGATTAAATGCTGCTTTTCTACAAGTCCTTATAAATATTTTTGTTTAAAATATCATTTACTCGAGCGTTCTCACGAGTTTGCTGACGAATTTATTTTGTTATCTTCTGAGGTCATTATAACCTTAGGTACTTCGTTTCCTTCTTTAATCAGTTCCTGACAAACTCTTGTTGAGATCACTTCAAAAATTTACTGTACCTTGGAAGTACTAACGTTTACTTAAACACGGTGATTTTACCGGATATTACGTTGAAAGCTTCCTAACTTTTAGTATATCTACGGAACCTGTTTCTTTCCTAAAATTACTAAAAATCGTATATTTACGGCTAGTATAAGTTACTTTAAATTTTAAAAGTGTACTTAGTTTTCATAACGCTGGATTATTATACCCAGCGGTTTTTCTTCCGACGAAATTGTTCTAATTCATATGAACGTTTTCTCCAACGGATTGTTTACTCCACGTGTGAAAGTTCCTTCAACTACCAAAATACTCCGTTCATCTGTAAACTCTACTAACGCTACGCTGAGAAGTCAACTTCGATTGCACCATCTGACGCTAAGTGAAAAAAAAACCAACCGTTAACCTTCGTTTTATTGTGAATTAATTCATATTTGTGCAAATCTCAAAGATTTGATTTTCTACATTGAACTTTTAATCAAAATCCTACTTGCTTAATCAACTTTAGAAATTCAAGAACTTTTCCTTATACTTTAAAATTTTACAATTTTTTTTTGCTATTTAAAATTCACTTTTGTTATTTAAACTTTGGCTTAATTTACTTAATTTAATTTCTCTTTGTTTCTACAAGAAGTTGTTATCTGATTTACCTCGAAATTTGTTGACTTATACCGTAATTGTAACTGACCTATTAACCTACATAAATTTGGTCGCGCATCTCCTGATCTACGAGATAGTAAACTTGAACCTAACTTTAATTCTCGGCTGTTATTTGCCGACGGCCAATTGTCTGTTTTAAATATTTTATTTAAGGAAACTTCGACTGGAAATACCGTGCACGGAGTTCCATCAGCGAAGTAATAAGGTAAGATTTTTTTTGTATTTCAAATTTGAAATTACTGTCTTGTCGAATAACGATCGCTGCCTCAAATTAAATTTTTTTTTGTTGTTTGTTTTGCGAACCTAACGTAATTAAATTAGTTTTACTACTTTTGTTTTAACACAAGGTAATTTAGATCCTGTATTTTTGTAATATTTGAAATTCATTATCGATTGTTTTACTCAACTTCACGCATATTTTGTTTGCATAATTCAAAATTGAACATTTTATTGATTATTTTGTAAATTGCTATTTATTCTAGATTCATTACATTTACATCAAACTTACTGATTGCTATTTATTGCTTAACCTTCTCCGTTTTTTTTTACTTTCAGCAACCCTTCGCTACTACTAGAGCCCTGTTAAACTTTTACAATTTACTTAACAGGACCGTAACTAAACAAATTGTGTGGCGCCCATTTCTAACAATTTCTAATCACTATTTGACTAATTTTATCTACCACGACATCTTTGATTTAAATATTCCCCTCACAATTTCTAACCCACCCATTTTGCCTACAAGAACCGAGCTACTGCGGCCATCGCTCCATTTAAATTTAGTTACCCATAATTCTTACCGTAACACATAATTTTACGTAGATTTTTATTTATCACTTTGCCGCTCTAGAGTTTTATCGTCATTACGTAACGTATAACTACATTAACAAACAAATGTTGATGTTGATGTTTACGATCAGGGCACCACAAAAAAGTTATATCGTAATTAGACAAAACTATTTAAACGACATCTTGATCTCTTGGGTATTTTCCTTGGCATAAAACATCCTAGTGAACCAGATTGCGCTTTTATTACATTATTTTTACGTTATTAGAGTACTTTTGTAACGTCTTTACATAACCATGAGTAAAGTACATTACTGAATTTGAGTAAATGAACTGAAATGAACCTCAATGTCAGCAATAAAATAATTCTTGTATGTAAGTTTTTAGTTTTATTTAGTGCTTTATTAAAATTTAATTCAGAGATTTACGTTTACACTATTTGTTGGTTGAATGGAGTTATACAACTTAAATACAAAAAAAATACAAAAATTACAAAACAATAACATAAAATGACGTACTGTTTTTTGCGGTTATGTACAAAACTGTAATTTGACTAATGAGATGACAGAAGTTTAGCGATGTTACTCTCACCTAATATTTTATTTACCTTGATGAACAAACAGCGCGTGATCGCAGGCTGTTATACTAAGTAAACTTTTATGAAAAGTAGTGTGTGTTTTGGGTTTGATAAAAACAAGTGTTTGCTTTTATGTATTAAAGTTGCGATAAGTTGCTTCTATGATAATAAGTTCAACATTTTATATTTATTTTGGATATATTACGATGTGTCTATATGTGTATTTTTGTTCTGCTTGCTTGCTTCCGTAACCAGAACCCCAATGTTCACTGGCAAGTTGTTGGTCAACTAACTCTTCTTCTGTTTAATATAATGATGTTTGTGCACGTGTTTATATATGTGTTGGGAAATAAATTGTATCTGTGTATGCGTTCTAACCAATGTTTATCGATATGTTTCATTATAAACTGGTAGCTTGATAAATCTAAATTATTTAATGATCTTGCATTCATATTCAGTTAGATGACCGAAAAAGTTTCTTTTTGCTTGTTCTGTTCCTCCTACTGCGGCTTCTACCAAACAGAAGATTTTGATTAAAATTTAACGAGTTCTACTTGAATAAAAACCACGATTTACCTTTGCCGTGTGTTTTATTTAATTTATTACAGTTTTGCCATATATTGAGAGAAAGGAGTGTATAATGTACAGTGTATAGTCATAGCGAGATGTCGCTACTTTTTTTGTTCGCGAGTTTTAGTTTTTAAACGTAAGCAAGTTACATCACAATAAACTAAATTATATTTTGATTATTAGATTACAGTTTCAAAAGTATATTATTTGTTTTATAAATAAGAATAAAACAATTATATAAATGTATAGTAGTATGAGGAGTATACAATTTGTATAAAAAAAAGCCTTGTGTGACAAAAGTACACCTGTTATTTGTGAAAAGATTCTGACAGATTCCGTAATCCATAATTAAATAAATCTGCACAAGAATTAAAAGAAATGTCTGCGATTTTGAATTACGCTGCCCGTAGGTACATCTCCTCAACTTTAGCATTGGGGGCAAAAGTAGAAGGGCCCTCGGCAGTTTCTGGCGGCCACGGTGGTAAGTGTCTATTTCCATCACCCTTTAATTACATAACGCTCTTATTGACCCTTTACGTTTTACATTATTAGGTGGATATAAAGTTTGGAGAAACCTAACGTTCTTTGTAGCAGCCCCCGCAATAACGTTGTGTGCCATTAACTGCGTACTCCAACATCAAAAAGAACACGATCACGAAAGGCCACCTTTCGTCAAATATGAATATAGATGTATGAGAACCAAACGTTTTCCTTGGGGTGACGGTAACCATTCATTGTTCCACAATCCACATACTAACCCGTTACCTACCGGTTATGAAGATTAAATATAAGGATTGCATTATTAGTAAAAAAACTATTGTATAGTAATTGTAATAAACTGGTAAAACTTTTCCATTATTCTTGACTTACATATGTTTATAAACTTGTAAAAGAAATATTCTCGTTTAATTGCGTACAAATTGTATGAATATAATCTGGAAATACTGCTGCAAGGTAATAAAACGATATTAGTACGTTCAGGAAGCCTTAAGTCAGTTTCTGAGTAATGCAATTATGACTATACGTTACCTAGAATAAAGCTCAATTAGAGCCATCATTTTTATCTAAACCGGTTTATGACTTGAGTGGTCAAACCATATTCTTCAATGCACTTTTCCAAATTGTGATGGGAAACTTTCAATCATTAACAGTCATGAACAACAAAACCAACCAGAATACAACAGCTTCTTGTTAAAAACAATTAAACAAGTCGAAGTAAATAAAATAAGCTTCAATAAAATAACATATTTATTGTAAATTAAAGAGTTTTACATAAGATTTAATATACACCTAAAACTGTGAAATTATTAGTTGTTACTAAAATCACAAAAGTAAATAGTCTGATATATAAGAAACTATTGGATTTTACCAAGGCTAATTCACCATCGACTACCAAAGCTGCCAAATGTTTAAGCAATATCTGCAAAAAAAAACTTAGAAAAAGAAATAATGTTAAATTTACTTACTGTTTCTCAGTTTGCATTGTAGCATTGCTTCATTAAATCCTTGACATAACGTTAAATCAGATTGATTAGAAGCACAATTGAGGAATTGTTTAATTTCCCAAGCGCAAGGTCCCGTTTCTTCGTAATTTGTCTGGTGATTGTAAGCAGGGGGTGCTTGTTGAGCAGGTGCTGCCTGTTGTACTTCATTACCACCACCACCGCTAAACATGCCTGTAACTGCGTGTCCAACTGTGTGTCCGATAGCTGAACCGATTGCAACACCTCCGGCAGTCGCAGCCATTTGCCCGAACAAGCTGGGTTGTTGAGGTGCCGCAGATGCCATATGAGTTGGTTGGCTTGGAGGATGCGCGGCGGCTGCTGGAGGAGCTCTTGCTGGTAGTGTCGTCCTATAAAATAGTGTGATTAATTTTTAAGGTTATGTAGTGATCAACGTGTTTTTTTCTTAATCTTAGATTACCTGGGGGCAGGAGCATGTCTCGGCGATGGGCTTGCTGATCTTCCACGTCTTGGCATTTTGTTAATTAAATTTTAAAATTTCTCTACGTGTTTTAAAACAGATTATATAAAACTGCGGAATTATCAATCGACTTTTTAGAAACTGACAGTTCTAGAATTTTCTGCGTCGACGCAATTATTTTTTGTTTACGTATTCGCATACGTATATGTAACAAAAAGAGATAGAAGTAGCATTTGTTGCAAAGTAAATCAAAGCATGTGATTTAACAAAATAAAACGCGTCGGTTCTAAAGGTCGTTATTTTTTGGCAACATTTTGAAAACGTTTCAGGAAAAAATAAAATTTTCATTACATATACATGACGTCAGCGTTATAGTGGAAAACCGAGGTCAAACGGTTTTTCCTTCGTCACAGATATTTCTCGTTTTTTTTTGTTGTTTACAAATGCCTTTTATTTTTCCGAACGTTTTAAATTTAAAACATTAATATTTAAACTACCTGAAGCTTTTTTATAACAGTTTTTTTATAAAACTCTAAGGACCAGTTTAAACTACGGTTGAACCAAATTTGAGTTCATTTTAAAATACAGTCATATTATTGGTTGTTGGTTTTGTGTTAACCAATAATATGACAGTATTATGATTTAAACCCAAGATTGGTTCAATCGTGGGTTTAAACCATTATTGTGCATTCAAGATATTAAATACTGACTATAAGTTTCTCTTTTTTCACTTCAGCCGAAAAACTGTTTGAAAAGAATAAGCAGCTGAGGACAACGATACTAGAATAAAAGCAAGACTTTTGTCGATAAATTCAGAATACTGATGCTGATACAAGAAACGGTGAACCGCATGTGTAGAACTCAACCACCAAGAAGTGTACCGCAACGTCTACGACACTTACGGCCGCTGCCATCGTTTCGTTTCCTCTCCTCAAAAAGAAGGAAAACCGATATTTATAAAACGACTAGTAAAATCATCGGGTCAAAGGTTTTAACGTCGACGATTTCTCAAGAAGAACATTAAGTTTTGTCTACTATCTATCAAAGCAACCGGTCCAATCACCGAAGAAGATCTATCACCTTATCTTTGACGAGCTAATGGAACTGGTTGGCTTCCGACTCTTAGGGTAACTCATCGTCGTATGGCTAGTTTACGAGATAAAAGTTGAGCATTGAAGACAGGACAGCACTAATCCGCGACAGCTACCGACACGTATCTTCGACATGCTGCAGATAGCAACGTGTTCTGCAAGTCTAAAGATCACAAGACGCTCAATTGTTTGAAGCGAAAGTCTTAATTTTGGTCGAGCTAAGCAAACTGGTTGTCTTACATCGCCGAGGAGTGCAAAACGCTTAATCGCCTAAAGCAAATGCGGAAATCGCCGAATACTACAACCAAATATGAAAAGCAAAGCTGAAACTCCTACTTAAAGACAGTAAAACCAGTGAAGAATACCGGATTGCCAAGAAATCGCCATTATAAAGACCTAATGATATCTCTAACAATGACAAGACATCAAGAGTGCCGTCGCTACTTTGGAAAAGCGGTTCAAGTCTACATACAACAGCACCGAATTAGCACACATCTATCGCGGGGTGGGGATGACGCTTCCCTCACGCCAAGACACGTCCGTATATCCGGGTTTATGAGGAGCGCGAAAGAACCAGAAAAAACCAGCAGGATTATCTTCACGTACGACGCACTCCACAAAACACCATATAAGTAACAGACGGCCCACCATGCTGGCCGCGAAGGCTTACAACAGAAAAACTGAAAAAAACCAAACAAGAGTTCAGGATACTCATTCAACTGAGGATTGCACGACCATCCAACAGTCAATGCGAAGCACTCTTATACATGGTGCCAAAGAAAAAACCCAGAATGGAGGCCTTAATGTGTCACAACAACAACGATCGGTATAAAGGCATGGAAAGAAGGTCTGTCCGCCACGGCAGTAGAAATGGTGTACGGAGAAACCATTCGCATACCAAGCTAATTTCTAAACAAAGCACAGCTACGACGCCACATACAGACGCTCAAAACAGTACCGACAGCAGCATTCAGTACAAACAAAAGTTTCGTATTTAAACAGCTTAGCCAAGCTACGCCAGTTCTTCTAATAAACTAAAAAAGGAAAAAGAACATTAACGATAAACAAGGATGGAAAACCCTATACGGTGACAGCAGAACGAGTAAAACCAGCATTCACAGAAGAGCAACGTCACATGAATCTACAAGGTACAAATGAAGATACGAGACCCTGTGCAGATGACGCTACCTCCACATTAGGACACACCCGCATATTTGGGTTTATAAGGAGCGTGAAACAGCCATGAAAGCATTTATCTGATTGGTCCATGTGTTTTTAAACGCAACCAACCCGAATTTTTCTAGATAACGTTACTTGTTTAATTTAAATTTAGGCTTTTTTAAGCATCTTTTCAGCTTTAGTCTTTTATAAGACTTTGTTTTAAAAGAATTTTAATTAAATAAATGCTTTTTTAAGCAATTTTTTCCAGCAGTCTTTTATAAGAGTTTTTAAAAGAATTTTTGACATGCATCCAATCACGCTTTCTGAGCACGATTGCACCAACGTCGTAGCCGCCGCCGCTGCCACCACGTCAATGGAGTTTCTCCAAGATCAAGTGAGGACGCTCACCGAAGAGAACCGCCAGCTCCGCCATCAGGTCACCGAGTTGACCAAGAAGCTGGATTGCCTTCTCGACGTCCTCCTGGCACTCGCGCCCAAGAAGAAGAAGAAGCAGCCATCGGCTGCGACTACTTCCTTCGATGAGTCTCTTGACGTTACGGCGCCTAGCCCGGAACCGATAAAAACCCCGGCGAAGTCCAAGCGTACCGAGCCGGCCGCCGCCGCCGCACCGACTACCGAGCTTGCCGCCACGCCTACCGCCGTGCCCGCCACCGACCTCACTGTGCCCACCACCGAGGAGCCCATGGAAGAAGGATGGACCGTGGCATCCAACAAGAAGTAGCGTTTCGCTGTCCTCGAGAAGCCGAGCCGATCAACTAGCGAAAGAAGCAGCCTTAGCAGACGACATCGACGTCGAATATAGCCGAATCTCGAAAACCGCCATTAAAAACCGACTTCGCGAGCGAACGTACGCGGCATGGAATGAAAGATGGAGAAACGCGAGCAACGGAAGAAACGTGTACATACACGTTTATACCGACGCTAGAAATTAGAAGGTCCGTACCCGTGACGCTCGACAGCAACACGGTTCAACTAATGAGTGGCTACGGCAATTTCAAAGCCTACTTAAACAACATTGGGAGATCAGACACAGAGCTATGCGAGTGCGGCGGCAGAGACGACGCTCATCACGTCCTCATCAGCTGTCCACTGACGCAACAGCAACGTGGCAACGCGGACGCCAGGCTAGCACGCATCGGACTACCATGGCCAACGAACACGCAAGAAATCGGTCCAAACGCGACGCGCGAAGAATGGTGGCTGGAGTTAAAACGGTTCACGAACGCCCTCGATAGATTAAAACCGGATTCGAGGGAAGTAATACGCGATCGGAAATGACAGAAACGGGCGCAAAACGCACGACGACAACGACAACTACAACGGGGGGGAACGGGAAGGGCAAATTAGACGGGACGAAACAATGCGGGAGGGAACGGGCGCGTCGAACTTAGATAAAATTTAGTCAGTAATTAGTTAATAGAAATAATTTTAAGAATTTAACAAAGGGGCGGGTCGGCGCGCACGGGGTAACACGGGAGAGAAATTTATTAAATTAGGTTAGGTTTAGACTTTCTTACGGGCCCGGCTCAGCATCGTGTCGCTAGTCACCCACAAAAAGGGAGAGGAGTGCGGCCGACGCCGTGACACGCGACCGCAAGCGAATGGAACGGGGCACGGGCACTGCCCGGACGGGACGCATGAGGCGAGGCTGGTCCCTTTAAGAAAGCAAGTAGGTTAACGGGGCCAAACCGCACCGCTTCCGACGCGATCGGGATAGACACTAGATCTTTTCTTACCCGAGAAAAGATCGAACCGAAACGCCGCGGACGCGACCGGTGTAGGGACGGGGGGCTAGAGTTAGGACTCGACGGAGAACGAGCTACAAAAATCGTACATCGTCGCCCTTTTGAGGGTGAGGGGCTGCTTTATCTGCGCCTAAGGGATGCGGCCCGGAGAGGGAGGCACGCCGCCTAGACGATACGCGGTCGTAGCTGCTCGTTTCGATGGAGAGTCAACTAAAATTAACTTAGGTTAGGCAGACCGTAGTGTGTTGATAGGGTTCAACGGCACCAAAGGACAAGAGTGACGCAAACGGACGCTAGTGCGGGCAGCGTCACGCAGACGCCAAAGTGCGGAAGTGAAACCACGGGGCCTACGTAGTGTTGAGTGCGTTGGGACAACTTTGCTGCGGTCTTAGGTTAAGCAAAATTTCATTGTTACCTTATGTTCTATTTTATGTTAATTTATTTATCAACTTTATTGTTTTATTCCATTCGAATTGTTGTATTTGTTATTACTTGATCTTAATTTAATTTGTTTATTCACCTTTATTTATTAAATTAATCTTACTCTATTTTGCTTTGATTTTACTTTGTTTTATATTTATTTTAATTTGATTTTCGTTTTCTTTTGTTTTGACTTAGCCGATAAGTTAGCATAACTTAGGTTAACATGTAAGTGGACGAGCTGGAAGGAAATGCAGCGAAGCTAGAAGGAGCATCTAACTTCGATGTGCAAATCCGGAGAGTTACAACCAGAAGGACTGGAGCAGGTGTTAGGGTTAGAATTAGTTTTTCAAATATGTAATTAAGTAAGAAAATTAGGATTAAGCAGAAAGTAATGTACATTTGTTGTTGTAATACCGATTCAAGAGGAGATGTAATGCCGAAAGGCGGTGCATCTGCCTGCTGCAGTCAAGACGATTGTAGTGTATTGATTAAATAAATTGTATTGTCCTCGAGAAGCCGGAAGCCGCCGAGGCGACTCGCAGGGAAAGGATCCCGCCAATAGTCCTTCACAACCAGAAGGACTACGGTAAGGTGATGCAAACTTTACGTGATTATAATGTTGAAGTTTCCAGGGCGAAGACAACCCGGAGTGGAGTCGCCATTTACGTCCGCGTGGAGACTCCCCATCCCAGAGGCGACATCGGGCAGTGCTACCGGTGCCAGCGTTTCGGTCACTCCGCGAGAGGATGCCGAGGGACCCCCCGATGCGTGAAGTGTCTGGAGTTTCAATTCAGCTACGAGTATTTAAATAAGCGAAAAGACGGTCCGGCGACGTGCTGCAACTGCAGGAACGACCATCCCGCGAACTGCAAGGGATGCCCGGCTCACCCTCGACAGCGACAGGTAAGTACTCAGTGTACTAATCGTTCTGCTCCTGTTTTAGCCCCACGACCAGCCGCCAGGCCGGTGAACCCAGCAGTCTTGTTTGCCCAAGTGACGAGACCGGCTGAGCCCACCGTCCCTGCGCCAACCACCACCGCCGGACAGACGAAGACCCAGAGGTACGTCCACACTGAGGTTACCAGGGAAGAGTCCGCCCTCATCAGAGAGTTCCTCGCCCAACTCCGTTCCCGCAACCAGTAAGGGCTGTAAGAAGAAAACCAAACTCCCTCCTCATCGCGATTTGGAACGCCAACGCCAACTTTGCGACTTTACCTTAGCAACAGCACGATTCGAGTGATGTTGAACATCTTTAAATTCAATCAAGCAAAAGTATTTCAAGGATTTGGTTCTGAGACTTCTGTTTTACAACGTCGACACTGCAGTTAAGTTCAAGGTTCTTAAAACAGATTTTTGATCGGTTTTGCAGGTTGTCACGGATCATCGTAGTACACCGACTGCAGAACGAAGCAAATTACTTAAGCTTTCTATTATATAAAACACATCCACAGCGTTACTGTGTTGGTATTAGTAGTCACGGTTAAGCTACACTTTATAATAGAGAAGAACCGCATTCTATCTGTGGACAACAAACTGTTCCTCTACAAACCAGCGACCAGTCACAACGAGAAGATTCAACAAACTCAAACAACACTGCGTCTTTATGACCAAATTAGTTGTTTCTCTTCCTAATGAAACCTCTTACAAAAAGGAGCAAAACGTTGACAACTTTGGTTACAACCATCGGCGTAACTACAAGAAGACTTGGGTAGGTTGGGCACCCTCAGACCTCCTTAAGCCCGTAACTGACACAAACCTTTTTATGCACAATGGAACCTTCCTACTGCGGACGTCTAGTTACAACATTAACACGATTCAAATTTGGAAGATGTTCAATAGTTAGCCAATTTTTACAAAACTGGACTTCACAGACACGAACTGACAGAAGAGAAAGCAAAGCATAGTTTCTCTCAAATGTTTGCGTATTCAGCTTTTCCTTCTTTAATGGACTGATGATTTCTGGTTCACAAAAATTAGTTTTTTGGTCAATTATGTAAGTTTTTACTTAACGATTTTTGAACAACGATTAGACCATTGTAAAGTATTTCAATTAGGCACTAAAACTTCACACTTTTACATTGTCGGTTATATTTTAGATAAAATTGGTTCATCATAAGGCATCAATTTTAACAAAGAAGTTTAGTATGTTATATTTTGTTGTTAGATTTTTAATGGCTTAGAAAAACTATTGTAATGGCTAAACCGACAGGATAATAAAACCATCATAATCAACAACTTTTGAAAGCAAAATTATTCTATAAAATTGTAATTTAAAATTGTTACTTACGAATGGCCTCGCGAAGGTTGCTTAAACCCAGGGCTGTGTTTGGTAGTGGTTTTGGTTTGTCGACCCATTATAAGAAAATGTTCAGTAATTATTTTGTACTAGAAATTTTGTCACATATCATTCACGCAATTGTTTAATTAGACGTTTTAATTAATTGTTATAATGTCGATTTGATCTATTAAGATTTTTGTATGTTGATTTTCCACAAGAATTTTTTTATCATAATCTATCTAATTTTGACGTTTCTTTACTAATTTAAATATATTTTTTATTAAAATTTTTCTGACTTAAAAGCTTTGAAACGCAAAAAAAATTTTTTTTTCGTTTTCTGACTTTTTAGGTATTCGAAACAAAGATGGTTCTTTAGTACACTCAGTTTATCAAAAACCTAAACATAACACATTATTACGAGTTTTTACTTTTCTTAAACGGAACCAACTTTTAAATTTTGTGGAAGATGTTCGTTTTGAATTGGAAGGTGTTTATCGTTTGTTTTCCTTCCATATTTCTTCACACACTGCTTTTTCTAATCTTCATTTGTTAAATCAGAATGTGCATTTTAAAATAACTTTTTAATATTAATACCCCATGGTGCCATATTATTCAATGCAACTTTTCTATTTGCAAGACTCCATATGGATTTAATTAGATTAAGTTTATGTGTATTACAGCAGTTCTTGTAATCAGCTCCAAATTTTAAAACACTCAAGAATTTCTCTGTTGCAGCAGAAAAAAGTTCAGAATCGCTTTCAATCGGATACATCTATTGACAAGTTACTGGTTAATTATTGAAGAAATCAATGATATTACAAATAATGTTTTGTGCTTCGGAGTGAACAACTTTTCGGGTTTTGTTTTCTATGGATTAGAACTGCAATGCATAATGTTATTTTAAGCAATAACTATTACTGGTTTTGTACTATAAATACAACAAATACCTTGTTTTGTGTTGAATTGAAACAGTCGGTGATTAAAGTAAAGCTACATAAAGTGTAGATAGTTGCTTTCGGTGGTAATTCACTCGAGATAGAAATTATTAGTACGCAAGCTAACAGTACATACATCTTCGTTACAGATAACAGATCTAATCTGTACCATTAGCAGGAAAATCCAATAACACAAATAAAATGCATCCAGTGACATAGATGACAGGAGTACCTAAACTGGGAGCTAAAAAATTATTAAACGTGTAGCACTCAAACCCGCACGTAAATCAAAATTCTCACAAATTTTTAAAATATCTTTACTAAATATCGACACCAAGAGAGCTTCTTAGATATTGAGATATTTTGTCTAGATACATAAATTAAAAGATTTAAATAAGACGGATGTTTTTAGAAGCAAAATCTGCACTTACCGAACAATTCTTAAACCAGATACCTAAAGCGAACGATGAAAATGCCGGAAATGAAGTACAATACATTGGAGAAAACATTATTTTTTACTCAACAAACAAATGCAAAATACAAGTAAACAAGAAAATCTAAAAATTTATTTTAGTTTCCGTATTTTTGAGATTGTATAAGAGTTTTGTTTGTTTTTATATTCTGTTGATTTCTTAAATCGTCTCGAATATTCTCAAAGCTCGAGAATGTTTCAATATATATTCGCCGGCGCTGACATCAAAAACAACGTTTGCATTTATAATAGTGAAACGTTCTCAAATTTAAGAGCTTTCTCCTTTTCAAAATGTGTATATATACGGAACAAACAAATCGTAGGTCAGTGTTAAGAAGATTATTCAAGTCTAAATAAATAAGTCGTTAACGCGTGTTATAAATAAATTTACGAAGTACGTGACTTTAGTGTAAACAAGTGTGGGAAGATATCCGCGGACTTTATCTTATCTTCGTGAAAGTGATATAAATTAGTGTAAGTGTTTTTTTATTAAATATCCTTAGATTTAATTAGTTCGGTTAATTTAAAACTGTACATATTTTTAGTATAAGTAAAAATATTTTTAGTAGTTTAAATAAATTAGTTTTAATAATAAAATTCGCAACAATTGGTGTCAGGTGTGGGGTTTAAAACCAGTGGAAATCGTGTAAACAGATAAAGCTGTTCGCGTTTTTTTAGTGTAAATATCATTAAGTAATATCGCTCCCGTAATAAAAACATTGATTGCGTAAATAAATAAAACTTTGGTTCAGGTTCGCGTGTTTGTTTATAACATTTAATCTTAGCTGTTCGTTTCGTTAAAACAGTATCGGGCTTTATTAAAATTTAGTATTATTAAATTTTGTTTTAAATTATTATTCGTGGTTAAATTTATGCCAGTGACGCGTTCGCAAGCAGTTAAAATGGATGCAAAGCTATTTGAATTTCTTGAATCAATAAAAAATTGTCAAGAATCGATGAATAGAAAAATGGAAGAAAATTCTCAGAAAATGGAAAAAAATTCAAGAAAAGTGGTAGACAAGTTTCACGAAAATTCGCAGAAAATGGAAGAAAACTCTAGAAAAATTGAAGAAAAGTTTTACAAAAATTCGCAAAACATGGAAGAAAATTCTAGAAATTTAAAAGAAGAAATACGAACGAGCATTGAAAATCAAATAAAGAATATTGAAGAGCAAACACAAGTTAGTATAGAAAATCAAATCAAAATTGTTCAAGAAGAAATCCAAGCAGATATGTAAAATTTAAAAGAAAAAATTTGCGAATCTGTGAATGAGAAAATAGAAGAAATAGAAGACAAATTAGAACAAAAGTTAAAAGAACATTCAAGAACCATAAAAGACAAGCTAGAGAAAGAATGCAACTGCTTGAAGAAAGAATGACCCAAATGAACTGTCACGGTAAAGAAAGTGTCACGAGTGAAGATTTAATAATGGACCATCGGGAAGAAACCACAAATTCTAGAAAAATGGAAGAAAATTCGCACAAAATAGAAGAAACGTTTTACGAAAATTCTGAAAAAATTGAAGAAAAACTGTCAGAAAATTCAAGAAAAATGAAAGAAAATTTAAGAAAAATTGAAGAAAAACTCTCCGAACATTCTCAGAAAATGGAAGAAAGTTCTAGAAGTTTAAAAGAAGAAATACGAACGAGCATAGAAAATCAAATCAAAATTGTTCAAGAGGAAACTCAAGCAGACATGTTAAATTTAAGAGAAGAAATATGCGAAGTTCTGGAAAACGGAAAACAATCTATGAATATGAAAATAGAAGCAATAAAGCACAAATTAGAAGACAGAATGAAACTACTTAAAGAAAGAATGAATCAAATGAATGATCATGGTGAAGGAAGTGTCACGAGTGAAGATTTAATAATGGTTTAAGGTTGTACCGCCAAATTTTGATGGTAAAGTTCTATGGTCAACCTACTACAAGCAGTTTGAAGCCGCATCTTCAACAGGTACATCAAGCTCAAATTAAAAGTTGGGTTTAGAAAGCTGCCGAAAGTCTTCAAGAGTTTGAGGCTGACATTGCCAGATTAACACGGTTTGCGTATCCTACAGCGCCAGATACCTTCTTAGAGCAGTTGGCTATTCAAACCTTTGTAGACGGCTTCCGAGACAACGAAACGCAGCAGACTCTACGGTTAGCTCGACCGAAGACATTGGATGACGCTTTGGTGCATGCTTTGGAGTTTGAAGCAGCAAAACAAGCATCGCAACGAAACGGTTATAGACTCTGCTGTGCTGCAGAAAGAGGAGCGACAACTTTGAACTGCGGTGAAATAGGCCATGTACGACGGCATCGTACTAAACCTAAGAAGAGGTCGAGAAGAGCGCTCGAAAATTTGGAACGAGGCGACCAAAACAGACAAAAGGTAATCTCGTCTAGTCAGGCTCCGGAAATTACAATTCGAATGGCGTCGCCTAGGGAGCAATTGCATAGCATTTACCTCGATGGTAAGATCAATGGAAGAAGTGTTCAGTTACTGGTTGACATTGGAGCGACGAAAAACGAGAAGACATCACCAGTAACAGTAAGACCTCGAACGGCGATGGGCGAAGAAATACCTACTCACAGACAAGTCAACGTAACTATTGGTTTGGGAAATGGAGTACTCGACCATCGAGTACTGGTAGCCGACATCACGGAAAAAGTTATCTTGGGAATAGACGTAATAAAGAAGTATGGGTTCCATTTGGATATGAAGAACGATGTCCTGAAGATCGACAATGAAGAAATTTCTTTTCATTCGTCAGAGAACGCAGCCGTGCGAGTCTTATTGAGTGAAGACGTGATTCTGCCTGCAAGGACGGAAAGTGTGGCGATGGCACGCCTGGATGGAAATCTTCGGGAAGGTGTAACGAACCGTTACTGAAATTAAGTTAAAATAGAAAACGTTATGTTTGATTTATTTTGTTTTGTTATTTAGAACCGTTGTTTAATTATTATTATTAAGAATTGTATTTTATTAATTAAGTTAATTAAGTTTCCGTACCCGTGTAAATAAATAAGGGATTTCCGCTAGTACCGAACGCGCAACGAAGCTCGCGCTATCCCCGCTTACCGGCGCTTCATCCGTCAGAGCGCATGTTATTCTCGCTTGAACCGTTCTCCCACTTCCGGAGTCACAAATAAAAGCGGAACCCCGACGCAGGAACGCCAGTTCCAGTTGGAGCTCGCTTCGAAAAAGATTCCGGGGTTTCAGTGCACCAGCTGGAGTTTAAGGTAAGCCGTTTTGCTTTTATTAACCGGACCTCCGGGAGAGATACCGCTCCCCTCCTTGTCTGCTCTTCCCTACCCTATCCTTTACCGGGCGTCGTATTTGTAGTGTTTGGCTTTGGTCTGCGAATACGCCGTCACCACGTCGTCTCCGTAGTGTTTGGCTTTGGCCTACGGATACGCCTTCCCCCATCCATTACCGAACGTCGTATTCGTAGTGTTTGGCTTTGGCCTGCGAATACGCCGTCAACACGTCGTCTCCGTAGTGTTTGGCTTTGGCCTACTGATACGCCTTCCCCCCATCCATTACCGAACGTCGTATTCGTAGTGTTTGGCTTTGACCTGCGAATACGCCGTCAACACGTCGTCTCCGTAGTGTTTGGCTTTGGCCTACGGATACGCCTTCCCCCCATCCATTACCGAACGTCGTATTCGTAGTGTTTGGCTTTGACCTGCGAATACGCCGTCAACACGTCGTCTCCGTAGTGTTTGGCTTTGGCCTGCGGATACGCCTATCAGTGCCGTGCCCAAATCCCTTCGCCTCCCTTTCCAGTACAAACCCAAGTAAACCTCGTCTACCGATCCAACCAACGGAGGTTGCTACCCTAGTGCATGCTTGCTCGCTTAGTCACCGACGTCACCGCTTGTCGAACGCACGCTAATCACTCATTGGTTTATAGATCACTTTCCGCTTGCTTGGTTGTGGCCGTCGCTTCTGTACCGTTCGCTGTTGATTTTGAGAATAAATAAAGTTATTTTGATTTACTATTGTGTATTTTATTTCCGTCGCCTCGCTCCGCTTTTAGGTCCGTTTGAAGCCCTGGACAACCGTGTCTTCACTGTAGTTACCCGGACAGTGCCGTCGAACAGGAGAGTAAACTCCTCGAACAAATCTGGCGCCCGAGAACCGTTCCGTCCACTAGCTTTTTATTACAGCGAAGCAGTGCAATCCGGAGTAAGCGTCACAAAGGCTACATACGCGCGATTGAACCAATGGAGGGCGGCTTTGTTGAAAGGGACTACTCGTTGGCAGAACTTTAGTACGAGTAAAGAACACGATGCCAGTAAGGATCTTAAACATCAACTCAGGTCCTGTAACGTTGAAAAAGAAGACCGAGGTAGGCTAATGCACGCCAGTATCACAAGTTGTGAGTTGCGTGAAGTCGAACGAAGATACGTCGCCAAAAAAGTGTCCACAACATCTATTGGATATTCTTACCACCAAATGCCAAAACCTCAGCGAAGACCAGCTGGCTAAAGTTAAAATGTTGATCCAAGAGTATGAAGATGTGTTCGCGCTGGAGAGTGGCTCCAAAGGAAGAACTAACGTGGTCAAACATAAAATTAATACCGGAGACGCTCGGCCGATACGACAACATCCACGCAGACTTCCATTGGCAAAAAGAGAAGAAGCCGAACAAATAGTTACGGATATGAAGAGAAAAGGCGTGATTGAACATTTAAGTAACCCATGGGCATCCCCAGTGGTACTCGTAAAGAAGAAGGATGGATCAACGAGGTTTTGCGTAGACTACAGACAGCTAAACGAAGTAACCAAAAAAGACAGTTATCTTTTACCTAGAATTGACGATACGCTAGACACTCTGTCAGAATCCCAGTGGTTTTCTACGTTAGATTTAAAGAGTGGTTACTGGCAGGTAGAATTAGAATCCAAGAATCGTGAAAAAACAGCTGTTCGGTCGGAACTGGTTTGTGGCTTCGGCCTGTGTAACGATCCTGCAACATTCAAGCGTTTCATGGAGACCATCTTGCGCGGATTGTCTTAGAAGACGTGCTTGGTTTACCTGGACGACGTGATCGTGGTTGGAAGGTCATTTGAAGAACACTTGAACAACTTGAAGGAAATGTTCCAGCGACTACGTGGGGCTAACCTCAAACTGAGCCCAAAGAAGTGCCACGTATTTAAGAAGGAAGTGCAATACCTTGGCCACGTGGTATTTAGAGATGGAGTAAAGGCTGACCCAGACAAAATCCGAGCAGTGCAAGCATAGCCAAGACCAATCGACAAACATCAGGTCCAAAGTTTCCTTGGGTTGTGCACTTATTATAGAAGATTTGTACCCGGATTTGCTAATATTGCCAAACCTTTGACGAAATTGACGGAAGAACGAGCACATTTTAGATGGAATGAAGACTGCGAAAATTCTTACCATCAACTAAACTCTTTGATAGTAGAAAACGGTCTTCTTAAACGATCACTAGAAAATGCCGAAGGCACGGGAAACAGACTACAGTTGGAAGTGCCAAAGAGCAGGGTGTCAGAAGTGTTGAAGCATCTCCACGATGGGACATCAGGAAGACACTTTGGCATTAAGAAGACGTTGGGTAAAGTGCGAGAACGATTCTATTGGATGAAGCAAAGAAGACGTCATGAAATGGTGCCGTAAATGCACGGTTTGCGCATCAGGAAATGGTCCAGCAAGAAAGCGCAAAGCACCCCTAAAGCAAACAACGTAGGAAGCCCTTTGGAAAGAGTAGCGATTGACATCGCAGGGCCGTTCCCAGAATCCGATTTGGAAAATAAATACATCTTGCTGGCGATGGATTATTTTACGAAATGGACGGAGGTTTACGCCATACCCAATCAGGAAGCAGCTACAGTCGCAGACGTATTAGTAAAAGAGTTTTTTTGCCGGTTTGGAATTCTGTTAGAATTATACTCCGATCAAGGCCGCAACTTTGAGTCTGGGCTGTTTTAAGAAGTTTGCCTACTGTTGAGAATTAAGAAAACTAGGACGACGCCTCTACATACTCAATCTGATGACATAGTTGAGCGGATGAATCGAACAATGAGCAAGCACTTAGCCAAGGTAGTGTCCGAACATCAAAGAGACTGGGATCAGTACTTGCACCTTTTCCTAATGGCATACCGATCATCCGTTCACGACAGCACAGGCCAAACACCATCCTGTGTGATGCTCGGTCGCAAAATACGATTGCCATGCGACCTCGAATTTGGACGAAGACCGGAAGAAGAAGTTGTCTAAGAAGATTACGTCAGCAAGCTGACCAAGAGGTTAGACAAAGTACATAAAGAGATCCGTAAAAACACACAAATTGCGAGCGACAGGATGAAGACCAGATATGATGCTAAGGCGCAAAATGGTGGGTTTCAACCTAACGACATGGTCTGGTTGTATAATCCCCAAAGGAGACGTGGTTTGTCGCCGAAGCTGCAAAGGCAATGGGAGGGTCCCTATAAAGTCACGCAGCGTATTAATGACGTCATATATCGCATCCAAAAGTGGTCCACGTCGATCGTGTAGTCCTGTTTGCTGGCGATAAACACAATACGCAAGTTCAGGTCTGAACCAGAGTAATAAGCTGCAGAACCAGGAATCAAAACGAAGATATAGAGTTCGAGATGTTTATGAACTTATACGGAGGTTCTGGAAAAGCTAGGTTTCGTGTTACCACCAAGGAACAAGCAAGACCTGTTCCAAACACAAAAAGATTACGCCATCGCATATTGCGTGAGCGAGTATCTTGACATGATCAGAGGGGTTGCAGTCGTGTTTAAAAAGAAGTTTGGGCAGCTAGATGAATTACGAAGAAAGCAACCGGCAGTCGGAAAAGTTTTAAGAATACGTGGTGACAGACGCTTCGTTTTCTATTTGGCCACCAAGAAATACTCAAGTATCAAGCCGTTATACAAAAATCTGTGGCGAACGTTATGGAATCTCAAGAGAGAAATGGAGTTCCATCATGTTAAGAAATTGACAGTACCCAAGCTTGGTTGTGGCTTTGAACAACTGAATTAGAGGACAGTTCGAAACATGTTAGAGGTCGTCTTCCGAGGAACAGGTGTTCAAGTGTTGGTTTGTAGTTACCAACCAAGAAGAATATCGGGTCAGAAAAAGTCCATTGACTGTTACTTTTATGGTCAAGGAAGTCGCCGAAATGGAGGAAGCTGCCGGTATCGCCACGATCCTTTCTACCGGTGTCGCATCCAGTCTTCTGTTCTAGGACAGAATAGTCCTAAGGAGGGGGCAGTAAAAAGTTCTCAAATTCAACAGTCTTCTCGAAGTTGTTATCCGTCTTCTAGAACGTATATCGAAAGATATGGAACACTCGAGAAGGATTTCCAAAATGTGTATAAATACCGAAGAAACAAATCGTAGGTCAGTTATTGCCGTAATGCGAAGACAGCAGTGTTAAGAAGATTATTCAAGTCTAAATAAATAAGTCGTTACCGCGTGTGTGTAGATAAATATAGAGAGAATAATCTTGTACGTGACTTTAATGTAAACAAGTGTGTGAAGCTATCCGCAGACTTTATCTTATCTTCGTGTAAGTGATATAAATTAGTGTAAGCGTTTTTATTAAATATTATTAGATTTAATTAGTTCGGTTAATTTAAAAGTGTACATATTTCTTGTATAAGTAAAAATATTTTTAGTAGTTTAAATAAATTAGTTTTAATAATAAAATACGCAACAATATACATCTTCGTTACAGATAAGAGACCCAACAGGTAGCATTAGCCGAAAAATCCAATAACACAAATAAAATGCATCCAGTGCACAAAAATGACAGGAGTATCTAAACTGGGAGCTAAAAAATTATAAAACGTGTAGCACTCAAACTCATGTGTGAATAAAAATTCTCACAAATTTTTAAAATATCTTCAATAAAAATCGACACCAAGAGAGCTTCTTCTTCTGCACTTACCGAACGATTGTTTGACCAGACACCTAAAGCGAACGAAGAAAATGACGGAAATAAAGTACAATAAATTTGTAGAATTACCTGCTCTTTCTCTTGCGGCAAAATATTTATTAGAAAAGATGAAAATTGACCATAAACACTACTGCGAGTGGAAGGTTACATACACACCAGCTTGAATTGTAATACATTGAAATTTAAATCGTTACAAAAATACCAAAGTTCATTGATTTAAGCAAAGAGTTGCAATATTTACGGCAATTAATTAATAAAACGTTGCCCGCGTAAAATAGAAAATTTGAAAATTTGTTTTTGTATTTTTGGGATTCTAGAAGAGTTTTGTTTTTATACCTTTATATTCTGTCGGTTTCTTAAATCGTCTCGAATATTCTCGAAACTCGAGAATATTTCAACATATTTTCGCTGGCGCTGACGCACTCATAATACCCGAAAACAAAAATAATTTGTAGAAAATCTTTTATATATTTAAGTCGAAAAATTGTTTTAGAAACGTCATTCGGAAAAACGAATTTATTGACATAAAAAAAAACAACGTTTGTATTTATAATACTTTTTTAGGGCTAGATAGGGAAACACCGGGGTATATTATAAGAGAGGAAGCAGAAATAATAAGAGTAAAAACAGGAAAAAGAGCTACAAAATACAAGGAAGAACTGAGGGAAAGAACCGAGTGCAAAATACTACAGGAATGTTGGAAAGAGATAGATAGAGGAAGAAGTACGGACAGGATGGCAGATAAAAATATTATAAAAGCAACGGGTACGCAAGAGAAAAAGTAGAGGGATT
This sequence comes from Aquatica leii, assembly GCA_035610365.1. Lineage (NCBI taxonomy): Eukaryota > Metazoa > Arthropoda > Insecta > Coleoptera > Lampyridae > Aquatica > Aquatica leii. Next base: position 5,607,770 of record CM069437.1, read on the forward strand.
AAACGAAGAGAGAGTAGAGGTAAGAGAAGAAATAGGAAGGAGAGATAGGGACATAAAAAAACGGGAAAGATGGACAAAGATAAAAGAGGGCAAACATAATGTGAGTTATAAAAGAGAAGGGGTCCCAGAATATCTAAAAGGAAAAGAGAATATCAACAAGAAAAACAAAATGATAACAAGGTTCAGGTGTGGAAAGAAAGAGTTAGGAAGAAATACTGGAGAAAATAGGAAGTTTAAGTGGAGAAGAGACGGAAGAACTTAAACACAAGAGGAATGAATAAGTCAAAATTAGAACTTAATGTAACAGCTACAAGATAACAAACTTAAGAATTGTGTAAAATTTGTTAACACAACTAATAGAAACCAGAGTAACGATAAACACACGCATTAAAATTTATTAAATATTTAATCCCGTAAACTCGACGTTAACGCCACCCATGGATTATGTTGATATAATATGAATTCAGTATTTAAACACTGTAGCTACCTATAAATAAGTATATTTTTGATCTGTGTAGATGGCGCTCATTATTAAAACTAAATAATTTTAAATTTGTTAAAAGTTTGTACCGTAAATGTAATTAAATGTGTTTATTATATGCATTTGCGGCTATTTATTTGTTTTAAAAATTAAAATAATTTATTCTTCATACGATTGTTTATTATTGAGTAATAAAAATGTTTATTAAATAATGATGTTTAAGCGTTAATTTTTTTTAACAATAAATAATAGGCACGATTGATATGTTGGGTGTAGCGAAGGACGGCGTTGCAAAGGCTTTATTTCCATGAGATATTACGAAGAGGAAGTAAAAGATCGAATTGATACGTTTACTTATGCTAATTATTCAGTAGTGCATAGCAACGATTAGTCCTTTGCTTGTATTACACAAAACAACCTTCAAACTCAAAAAACCGTATATTTACTATTAAAAAAAATATTAGACAAAAGAAGTTTTTTTCGTCCGCTCCCAAGGAAATTATTTTTATGAATGTAGGCATTGGGCCAAAATGCGTCAGTAAAATTTAATATTAGAACTGTAAACATAAACAGTAAGAAATCGAACTAGAATTTCTTTTTCAAAATCAAAAGGTCAAGATCACAAGAAAGTGTTTCGCATATTGCTCTTACACCACCTACATTCTCCAGAGACCGAGAGTGAAAGTACGCCCACCCACGTATTTCTAATCGCTTTCTTTTCGATCGTGTTGCTAGTAATGTGAAAAATTAAATGAAGAAATATTTTTTCTTCTCTGTTTACACTGCTATTAATAACGCGTTTTGAAGGCAACGCAGTTGATGACGATTATATTAACAGCTTATCATAATTCTCAAGGACTGTTATGGAATAATGTTTATTTATTTTGATATCGTTATAATCTTACGTTTTTCAATTTGTTTGTTAAATATTAAGCAATAGCGGGCACGCTGATGGAATTTGTAGTAATTCTGGTTCAAAGACATACCTAGTTTCAACAATTAGAATTAAAAAATTCTACGAATATCTAAAGAAAAATTAAAAGCTTTTTTAAAAAAAGTTTTTATTTAAATGCTCTAAAAAGACGAAAATAAAATTTTCCTTTGAAATTTTAACTATCAACTTACAATTTTAAAGGAAAATTTTATTTTCGTCTTTTTAGAGCATTTAAATAAAATTGTTAAAGGGATACATTGTTATTGGTTATTTATTAATATTATTTAAATTATCAGTCCACCAATAATAAATTCAAACTTTCAAAATGTATTTTACATATGTTTCGAGCTTGCAATTATAAAGCTCATCTTCATAGAAAACTACAAAAAATATATTAACAACTCATAAAAAGTTAAATTACAAACATTTTTAAACTTACATTTTTTGATTTTTTGAAAAATGTCAAATATGAGAATTTGTAACTAGATATTTAAAAAATAAAAAATGTAAGTTTTACAAAATGTTAAATGTAAATAAAAGGAAGATGGTGCAATTTAGAAACAAATCTAAGAAACATTAAGTTTAAAATCATAATTGAAATTTGTTTGATCGTTCAACAAAAAAATGTTATCTGATATTTTAAGATAAATCGACTCTAGCAATTCAAGAATTTGTTTGTTATTAATGTTGTTAAAAGGATGAAATAATTTGTAAGAAAAAAGAGAATGACGATTATCTAAAACATGTTGCGCAAATGTAGATTTTACTGAATTTGGATTATTAATATATTTTGAAGTATTTTTTAAATATATAAGATGTTCATTAAGTCGAATTTGGAAAGATCTTTGTGTCATACCAATATAAAATTTTTGACAAGAACAAATTAATTTGTAAACTCCACTTTTAGTTAAATTATTATTATTATTTAGAAAATTACAAGAAAAAAGATTCCGAAGAGATATTTCATTAGAAAAAGAAATCTTGAAATCGTCACCTTTACTTAATTTCTTAAAAAAATTAAGAAAATCTGGTATAAAAGAAACCGAAAAAAAATTGTTAGTATTATTTGTGGAAATTGGTATTAATTTAGTGTAAGATTTAATACAATGTTTATATAAGTGTTTGTGATCAACATTATAAATAATCTAAAGGAAAATTATTAGTATAAGCTAAATAAAAAATAATATCTAATTCAATTTTATAATTTTTAATTGATAAAGGAATAGTAACAAGTCCGTTGAAAAAATAATGAAATGAAGCTAGTTTATGAGAAATATGAAATTAGTAGTTTTTCTATAAATTTCAAATTTAAAAGTGTTATTATTATTTAAAGAAATTAATAAATCAAGAAAAGGCAACTTATTATTTTTTGAAAATTCAACTATAAATTTTATTCTATTATGAATATTATTTAAAAAATCTAAAAAGTTAGGAACATCATCATTAAAACCATTAAAAATACAAAAAATGTCATCAACATATCTCTTCCAAAATATTATTTTTTTAAGAAAATTGGGCGTTTAGAAATATATTTACTTTCTAAATTGTTTAAGAAAATTTCAGCAAAAATAGGTGATAAAGGAGGACCCATTGGAAGACCTAGATTTTGTTTAAAAAATTGATTATTAAATTGGAAGAAAACGATATTTAAACAAAATTTAGTAATTTTTAATAAAGCATTTGTTACAAAATCAGGAAAATCAGAAAGTGAAAGAAGATTAGAGGTTATAAGTAATACATCTGTAGGAGGAACAGAAGGAAAAAGATTTTTCACATCAAAAGAAACAATATTAAGATTTAAGATTGTATCAGAAGGAAAAATTAAATTATTTAAAGAATCTATTAATTCTTTTGTATTTTTTATTGTGTAAGTAGAAATAAAATTTATTTCAAAATTAAATATTTTAGTTAAAAATTTGCTAATCTTATAGGTATAGGTGAATTAATAAAATTTACAACTGGTCCAATAGGAATATTGGGTGTATGAATTTTTGGGAAACAATAAAGTAAAGGGATAGAAAGATTAGATACTTTCAAACTAGACAAATGAACATTTAAAAAAATTAAACGTGTTTTCAGTTAAATGCAAAATATTGAAACGTTCGAGAAATTATTTACAAATTCAAGAGCCTTCTAGACGCTGTTATCCATCTTCTAGAAGATATATCGAAAGATATGGAACACTCGAGAATGATTTTTAAAATGTGTATATATACCGACGAAACAAATCGTAGGTCAGTTATTGCCGAAATGCGAATACAGCAGTGTTAAGAAGATTATTCAAGTTGAAATAAATAAGTCGCGTGTGTGTACATAAATATACAGAGAATAATCTCGTACGTGATTTTTAGTGTAAACATTGTGTGAAGTTATCCGCAGACTTTATCTTATCTTCCTGAAATGATAGTGTTCGTTATACATAAATTATAGTGTAAGTGTTTTATTAAATATTATTAGATTTAATTAGTTCGGTTAATTTAAAAGTGTACATATTTCTAGTATAAGTAAAAATATTTTTAGTCGTTTAAATAAATTAGTTATTAATAATAAAATTCGCAACATTGGTGTCACGGTGTGGGGTTCGCGATTTTTTTTAGTGTAAATACTATTAAGTAATCTAATATCGCTCCCGTAATAAAAACATTTTTGCGTAAATAAGCTGTTAAGTTCGCGATACGCGTGTTTATTTATAAAGTGTAATCATAGCTAAATTCGTGTTTATTAAACTTTTTCTTTTAACAAGTGCGTGATCGCGATATTAATTAAATTCGTTTCCGTACACTAGTGGTTTAGTATTAAGAAGTGGATCGTTATTAAAAATTTGTGTTATACAAAAACTGCAATTTAAAAAGCAGTGTATTTAAACTTTATATTCGTGTTATATTTAAATTTATGCCGATAACGCGATCGCAAGCAGTTAAAATGGATGCAAAGCTATTTGAATTTCTTGAATCAATAAAAAACGGCCAAGAATCAATGAATACAAAAATGGAAGAAAATGGAAGAAAAGAATAGAAAAATAAGCGAACCTTCACAAAAAATTGAAGAAAAACTGTTAAAAAATTCTAGAAGTTTAAAAGAAGAAATACGAACGAGCATAGAAAATCAAATTAAAATTGTTCAAGAGGAAACCCAAGCAGACATGTTAAACTTAAAAGAAGAAATTTGCGAATCTGTGAATGAGAAAATAGAAGCAATAGAGGACAAATTAGAAGACAAAATAAAACTGCTTGAAGAAAGAATGAACCAAATGAATTGTCACGGTGAAGGAAGCGTCACGAGTGAAGATTTAATAATAGACCATCGAGAAGAAAACACTCACAAGTTCAAAGTTGTACCACCGAATTTTGATGGTAAAGTTTCATGGTCAACCTACTACAAGCAGTTTGAAACCGCAGCTACTGCTAAAGGTTGGAGCAACAAGCAGAAAGCGACGTCTTTAATAGTTTCCTTACGTGGAGAAGCGCTTGGAATTTTACAAACTGTTCCTGACCACCTACAAGAAAATTACGAACTTTTAATTTCACGTTTAGAAATGAGATATGGAGATGCTCACCTTCAACAAGTCTATCAAGTTCAAATTAAAAGTCGGGTTCAAAAAGCTGCCAAAAGTCTTCAAGAGTTTGAGGCTGACATTGCCAGATTAACACGGCTTGCGTATCCTACAGCACCAAATACCTTCTTGGAGCAGTTGGCTATTTAAACCTTTGTAGACGGCCTCCGAGACAACGAAACGCAGCAGACTCTCCGGTTAGCTCGACCGAAAACATTGGATGACGCTTTGGTGCATGCTTTAGAGTTTGACTCTGCTGTGCTACAGAAGTACCCGCGCGGACACTGGAAAGCATCGAGGAGATAGCGCGACGAATACTTCGGGAAAGAGGAGTGACAGCTTTGAACTGCGATGAAATAGGCCATATACAACGGCATTGTACTAAACCAAAGAAGAGGACAAGAAGAGCGCTCGATAATTTGGAACGAGGCGAGCAAAAGAGACAAAAAGTAATCTCATCTAGTCAGACTCCGGAGATTACAATCCAAATGACATCGCCTAGGGAGCAATTTCATAGCATTTATCTCGATGGCAAGATCAATGGGAGAAGCGTCCAGTTACTGGTTAACACAAGAGCGACGAAGACCATTATTCGTCCTGACATGTTAGTGGAAAACGAGAAGACATCACCAGTAACAGTACGACTTCGAACAGCGACGGGCGACGAAATACCTACTCACGGACAAGTCAAAGTAACCATTGGTTTGGGAAATGGAGTACTCGACCACCAAGTACTGGTAGCCGACATCACGGAAGAAGTTATCCTGGGAATGGACGTGATAAAGAAGTATGGGTTCCATTTGGATATGAAGAACGATGTCCTGAAGATCGACAATGAAGAAATTCCTTTTCATTCGTCAGAGAAGGCAACCGTGCGAGTCTTATTGAGTGAAGACGTGACTCTGCCTGCAAGGACTGAAAGTGTGGTGATGGCACGCCTGGATGGAAATCTCCGGGAAGGCTACATACGCGCGATTGAACCAATGGAGGGCGGTTTAGTTGAAAAGGGACTACTCGTTGGAAGAACTTTAGTACGAGTAAAGAAGACGATGCCAGTAAAGATCTTAAACATCAACTCAGATCCTGTAAGGTTGAAAAAGAAGACCGTGGTAGGCCAATGCACGCCAGTATCACAAATTGTGAGATGCGTGAAGTCGAACCAAGATACGTCGCCGAAGAAGTGTCCACAACATCTATTGAACATTCTTACCACCAAATGCGAAAACCTCAGCCAAGACCAGCTGGCTAAAGTTAAAGTGTTGATCCAAGAGTACCAAGATGTGTTCGCGCTGGAGAGTGGCTCCAAAGGAAGAACTAACGTGGTGAAACATAAAATTAATACCGGAGACGCTCGGCCGATACGACAACATCCACGCAGACTTCCTTTGGCAAAAAGAGAAGAAGCCGAACAAATAATTACGAATATGGAGAGAGAAGGCGTGATTGAACCTTCAAGTAGCCCATGGACATCCCCAGTGGTACTCGTAAAGAAGAAGGATGGGTCAACGAGGTTTTGCGTAGACTACAAGCGGCTAAACGACGTGACCAAAAAGGACAGCTACCTTTTAGCCAGAATTGAAGATACGTTAGACACCCTGTCAGGAGTGGTTACTGGCAGGTGAAAAAACAGCTTTTACGATTGTAACTGGTTTGTGACAGTTCACTGTAATGACCTTCGGCTTGTGTAACGCTCTTGCAACGTTCGAGCGTTTGATGGAGACCATCTTGCGCGGATTGTCTTGGAAGACGTGCTTGGTTCACCTGGACGACGTGATCGTGGTTGGAAGGTCGTTTGAAGAACACTTGAACAACTTAGAGGAAGTGTTCCAGTGATTACGTGGGGCTAACCTCAAACTGAGCCCAAAGAAGTGCCACGTATTTAACAAGGAAGTCCAATACCTTGGCCACGTCGTATCTAGAGATGGAGTAAGGTCTGACCCAAACAAAATCCGAGCAGTGCAAGCATGGCCAAGACCAATCGACAGACATCAGGTCCGAACTTTCTTTGGGTTGTGTACTTATTATAGAAGATTTGTACCCGGATTTGCCAATATTGCCAGACCATTGACAAAATGAACCGAAGACAAAACAGCAGAATTTAGATGGAATGAAGACTGCGAAAATTCTTTTAATCAACTAAAACAAGCCCTAGTCACTTTGCCGATTCTGAGTTATCCAAGAGAAGATGGAAAGTTTATTTTGGATACCGACGCAAGCAATCTGGCCATAGGCGCGGTCCTTTCGCAGGTTCAAGATGGACAAGAAAAGATTATCGCGTATTTTAGCAAGGTTTTGTCCAGGCCAGAAAGGAATTATTGCGTGACTAGGAAGGAGCTGTTAGCAGTCGTTAAGTCCATCGAACATTTCTACAAGTATTTGTATGGACGAAGATTTTTACTGAGAACAGACCACGCCGCTTTAAAATGGTTACTGCAGTTCCGTAATCCAGAAGGACAAGTGGCAAGATAGATCGAGAGACTGCAAGAGTATGACTATGACGCAGAACACCGTGCCGGAAGCAGTCATCGGAACGCTGATGCCTTGTCCAGAAGACCATGTCCGGCGGACTGCAGCCATTGTTCGCGACTGGAAGAAAAAGTCGAATGCCTCCGAAGAACTGCTATGGTTGATGATGAGTGGGAACCTGAGCAGTTACGTCGCGAACAAGAAGACGATCCTGAAATAAGAATACTCCTGGACTGGAAAGAAAGCGGCCGACGACCAACCTGGGAAGAAGTGAGTGCTTTGGGCAGAAACATCAAAGCGTACTGGGCGCAGTGGGACTCTTTGATAGTAGAAGACGGTCTTCTTAAGCAATCCCTAGAAAGTGCCAAGGGCACGGGAAACAGACTACAGTTGGTAGTGCCGAAGAGCAGGGTGTCAGAAGTGTTGAAGCATCTCCACGATGGGACATCAGGAAGACACTTGGGCATTAAGAAGACGTTGGGTAAAGTGCGAGAACGATTCTACTGGATGAACTGCAAAGAAGACGTCATGAAATGGTGCCGTAAATGCACAGTCTGCGCATCAGGAAATGGTCCAGCGAGAAAGCGCAAAGCACCCATGAAGCAATACAACGTAGGAAGCCCTTTGGAAAGAGTAGCGATTTACATCGCAGGGCCGTTCCCAGAATCCGATTCGGGAAATAAATACATCCTGGTGGCGATGCATTATTTCACGAAATGGACGGGGGCCTACGCCATACTCGATCAGAAAGCAGCTACAGTCGCAGACGTATTGGTAAAAGAGTTTTTCTGCCGGTTTGGAGTTTCGTTGGAATTACACTCCGATCAAGGCCGCAATTTTAAGTCTAGGCTGTTTCAAGAAGTTTGCCGACTGTTGGGAATTAAGAAAACTAGGACAACGTCTCTCCATCCTCAATCTAATGGCATGGTTGAACGGATGAATCGAACAATGAGCAAGTACTTAGCCAAGGTCCGAACACCAAAGAGACTGGGATCAGTATTGGCACCTTTTCTTAATGGCATACCGATCATCCGTTCACAAAAGTACAGGCCAAACACCATCCTGTGTCATGCTCGGTCGTGAAATACGATTACCATGCGATCTTCAATTTGGACGAAGACCGGAAGAAGAAGTTGCTGGAGAAGATTACGTCAGCAAACTGGCCAAGAAGCTAGACGAAGTACATGAAGAGGTCCGTAAAAACACACAAATTGCCAGCGACAGGATGAAATCAAGATATGACGTCAAGGCGCAAAATGGTGGGTTTCAACCTGGCGATATGGTCTGGTTGTATAATCCCCAAAGGAGACGTGGTTTGTCGCGAAGCTGCAAAGGCAATGGGAGGGCCCCTATGAAGTCGTGCAGCTTATTAACGACGTCATATATCGCATCCGAAAACCGCCCAGAGGCAAGCCAAAAGTGGTCCACGTCGATCGTCTAGCCCCGTTTGCGGGCGATAACCACAATACGCAAGTTCAGGTCCGAACTAGAGTAATAAGTAGCAGAACCAGGAATCCAATCGAAGAAATAGAGTTTGAGAAGTTTATGAACTTATACGGAGGTTCTAGAAAAGCTAGGTTTGGAGTCACCACCGAGGAACAACAAGACCTGTTCCAGACACAAAAAGATTACGCCATCGCACATTGCGTGAGCGAGGATCTTGACATGTCCAGAGGGGTTGCAGTCGTGTTTAAAAAGAAGTTTGGGCAGCTAGATAAATTACGAAGACAGCAACCGGCAGTCGGAAAAGTTTTATGACTACGTGGTGACGGACGCTTCGTTTTCTATCTGGTCACCAAGAAATACTCACGTGTCAAGCCGTTATACAAAGATCTTTTGCGAACAGTATGGAGTCTCAAGAGAGAAATAGAGTTCCATCATATTAAGAAATTGGCAGTACCCAAGCTTGGTTGTGGCTTAGATCAACTGAATTGGAGGACAGTTCGAAACATGTTGGAGGTCGTTTTCCGAGAAACAGGCATTCAAGTGTTGGTCTGTAGTTACCAACCAAGGAAAATATTGGGTCAGGAAAAGTCCATTGACTGTTACTTTTATGGTCAAGGAAGTTGCCGAAATGAAGGAAGCTGCCGCTATCGCCACGATTCTTTTTACCGGTGTCGCATCCAGTCTCTTGTTCTGGGACAGAACAGTCCTAAGAAGGGGACAGTGAAACGTTCGAAAAATTATTTGGAAATGCAAGAGCCTTCTAGAAGCTGTTATCCATCTTCTAGAAGATATACCGAAAAATAGGGAACACTCGAGAAGGATTTGTAGATGTGTATAAATACCAAAGAGAGAAATCGTAGGTCAGTTATTGCCGTAACGCGAATGCAGCAGTATTAAGAAGATTATTCAAGTTAAGATAAATAAGTCGTTAGCACGCGTGTGTCTAGATAAATATACCGAGAATAATCGTGTACGTGATTTTTAGTGTAAACAAGTGTGAAGCTACCCGCGGACGTTATCTTATCTCGTGTTAGTGATAGTGTTATACAACGGTTATACATAAATTGGTGTAAGTGTTTTATTAAATATTATTAGATTTCATTAGTTCGGTTAATTTACAAGTGTACATATTTCTAGAATAAGTAAACATAATTTTTAGTCGTTTTAAACAAATTAGTTTTTAATAAATAAATTCGCAACATTATTTTTTACTTTTTAGTTATCGCTGGATAGGTTTCTGAGTCTGTTCATCTCATTCAACGCATCATTGTTGCAAGGTCGTTTGCCGGTTAATTTCGAACAGTCTAGCTCTTCAATAAGGAGACCTTCTACTTACCTTCTCCAACAGCAAAGAGCTACGAGCCTAAGTAAACAACGGCGTGGTTGACAGTACTACCCTGCATTTTGTGTACTGTGCAAGCCCAGCATAATACAATGGGCAGCATTCTTCGTTCTGCGGTTCCGTGACTATATTTTGCTGGAAATTGCACAGACTTGGGCTGAATGAGGTGAACACCGTCTTTACCGAAGTCTATACGGACGGATGGTATATCAGTGTCATGCATTTGTGCTCTTCGAAAGCAGGGCCATATAATTTCTGTAATATGTCCAATGGCACCATTCACCAGACCTTTGGAAATCGAACAAAGAACCACTACCGAGTTAGGTAATCAACTTTTGCAACGTTTCTGTGCAGGATGATGATGAGACGAAGCATGAAGGTATCTGTCCATATGGGTGGGTTTGCGATAAACAGAATGGCCCAGAAGTCCGACGGACTTACGAGTCACAAGAACAAGAGTACCATTACTTTCGATTTCCATAGTAAATTTGATATCTAAGTGTTGATTATTAAGATGATCAAGAAACTTAGACAATTTAAGATGACCATGGGACCAAACAATAAACGTTTCGGCCACATGCCTAAACCATACTTTAGGTTTTAATATTACTGATTCCAAAGCAACCGTTTCAAAGGATTCCATAAAAATGTTAGCTACAACAGGTGATAGAGGAGAACCCATAGCAGCACCAGAAACCTGTTCGTAAAACTTATCAAATTGGAAGTAAGTAGACCATAGACACTTATCAATAAGAGGAACTAAACCCAAGTCTTTGCCATGTTGAAACAGAATCTGTTTGATGATAATAAGTGAATCCTTAATAGGAACTTTAGTAAAAAGTGAAGTAACATCAAAGCTCACGAGAAGATCTCGGGGTTCAAGTTTTATAGATCCTAGACGTTGAATAAAATGCTGAGAGTTGAGGATGTGAGAAGAGGTTTTACCTGTAAACTCGCAAAGAATGTTGGACAAAAACTTGGCTAGTTTGTAGGTAGGAGATTGGATAGTACTGACGATAGGTCGAAAAGGAATACCTTGTTTGTGAATTTTGGGAAAATCTGATGGGGTAAGTCGACGTTTAGTTTCAGGAGGTAGATTGGAAGATTTGATGATTTGGCTGACCTCACGTTCAATCCTCGAAGTGGGATTGTGAGTTAGAAAAGCGTAAGTTTGCTCAGACAAAATAGAATTGATTTTCGTAACATAATCGATTTGGTAGCATTGCCTTTGTCGGCTGGAAGAACAATAATATCAGGGTTCCTAAAAAGACTTTTTGGGGGTAACTTTTCCGACTTAGAAATGTTGGATTTAGGAATTTTAGATGATTCAAGAATTTTGCCAGTGTTAATACGAATGGGATCTGAGATGTGGCGAGGAAGATGTCTTATAGAGGACTCAACAGCACATAAAGTTTTTGTTGTAGATATAAAATGAATTTGTTGAATAGAAACTTTAATTATTAGAGAAAAGCAATTAAGTCTTTGATTATAAAACAAATAATTAACATTATATACATTTTGCAAATTCATATTGTTGCCAGTTATTAATATTCTTAATAAAACATTAACTTTATAATAAAAAAATGTTATTCAAAAAAATTCTTAACTAACGAGCAATTACTTTTTCATTATTTAGCATCGTCGTTTCGTATGTTTAATGAGTAAAACTTTTCTTTCCGACTAGTATCAATTCCATTAAAAGAATTAGTATACAGAATCTGTCTGCATATCAAAGTCCATTGGTTTTTTCGAAATGATTATAAAAGTTAGACACAAGTAAAATCTATTTTTACCAATGACATTAGATAAAGTCAAGCTAAGACGTATTTGGAATTCACTCTTGAGAACATAATTAGTTGGTTTTTCAACATTATTCATTCAAAAAAAGGAATTCAAAAAAACTTGATATGCAATTGGTCGACACACCCGTCATTAATAGAACATCGCTATGTCGTCCTTGTAATAAACGAAGAGACGTCTATTATTCCTTGTTATTGAATAAGGAATTTATAAAGAATGTACACTGAGAACAACGTAACCGAGCTAGGCAAAAGACGTAAACTCAAAATTTCGGTGATTTCGGTTTTGGGTTTTTCAATGAGAACAAGACGTAAAGTACGTCGCGCCAAATTTTTGTGAAGGAAAAAACATATCCGGTCAAAAACCTTTTAAAAAAATTGTGTTTATGTGTTTACATTTCAACGTGTAATTTATGCTCGTTTAGAGGTCAATAGTATTTTAAGTAACAAAAAAAGTCGAACGCTTATAATCTTGTATGTTTTACTGCACTAGCAACATATATTTCTAAAAAATGAAAACGAAATTGCATATAATATTTTGGCTATGTATACAAGCTCGCTGATAAGTCTGGAAACGGTCGAATATACAAGGTATCAAAAAAAATTGAGTTTTTCAATTCCCACTAGACATTAATAATTTTAATTATACAAGGTAGCTCATAAATATTTGTAAGAAACATAATGTATAACGGTAAGTTGTATATTATGTTCCTCCTTAATTGGACACAATTTCTTTTAGGTTCTACTATAAGGAGGGGCATCAAAACACTTTATGTGTCTATGTAAGGCAACGTTTTGTGCGGCTGAGTGCGCACTTCTTCAGGCCTATTTTAGACTACAAAAATGGTGTGTCTTGACCTACACTATGAAGCCAATTAATCACAAGAACTAACATTGAAAATAAATTAATTAAACACAACATCTCTTGTTTATTAAATGGCATTCTATATTACCGAGGTCAATAATTGATTAATTGTCTGTACCTAAAGATTCACGTTCTTCAGTTTCTCGCTCATTTTCACCTGAATCACCATTATTCACTGTAAACGTCAAACTTTCCACAATTTTATTAACTAAACCATTTGTTTTTAAGATTTATTTACAAAGATTTAACACGTGATTGTACTGCTTTTCCCAATCTTCATTTGTTAAATCGGCGCACGAAATCAGTTTCTATTGAGGTGTTACCGTGTGATATTGTGTTTGTTTGCAACGCTCCCGCGTAATTCATTTTACATGATACCACGCTGCCGCTGTGCCCGATGTTGTGTGTAGTGTAGTCGATACCTACGATTACTGTAGATTGGTCTAAGTGTTGTATATGTCAGAAAAATAAAAACAAAGAGAATTTCATGTTCATGTCAGTGGATATAACTCAGTGGCAAAAAAATTGTGCTCATTTAAGAAAATTGGTGCTTTGTGTTCACTTAAGAATTTTGACAAGCTAAACGAACGTTCAGGGCTTGCAGAAACTCTATGTAACCGCGAAGCAAAACGGCATAAGTAATGTATGTTGCAGTATAGTTCAACAAAACTTGAACGAACACACAAGAGATGACGCGAAAAAGGACGCAATTGTAAGTAATTCTGAAAGCAATCGCTCAACGCGATCAGCCGCTCCCCTAATCAATACAAAAACATTACTGTGTTTCATATGCTCATTCCCAGAACAGCGGGATAAAAAACTACATCTTGTCACAACATTACAACTCAGTAACCAGGTAAAATAATGGGCCACTGTGTTACGGTAAGAATTATGGGTAACTAAATTTAAATGGAGCGATGGCCGCAGTAGCTCGGTTCTTGTAGGCAAAATGGGGTGGGTTAGAAATTGTGAGGGGAATATTTAAATCAAAGATGTCGTGGTAGATAAAATTAGTCAAATAGTGATTAGAAATTGTTAGAACAGGGCTCTAGTAGTAGCGAAGGGTTGCTGAAAAAAAAACGGGGAAGGTTAAGCAATAAATAACAATCAGTAAATTTGATGTAAATATAATGAATTTAGAATAAATAGCAATTTACAAAATAATCAATAAAATATTCAATTTTGAATTATGCAAACAAAATATGCGTGAAGTTGAGTAAAACAATCGATAATGGATTTCAAATATTACAAAAATACAGGATCTAAATTACCTCGTGTTAAAACAAAAGTAGTAAAACTAATTTAATTACGTTAGGTTCGCTAAACAAACAACAACAAAAATTTAATTTGGGGCAGCGATCGTTATTCGACAAGACAGTAATTTCAAATTTGAAATACAAAAAATAAATCTTACCTTTATTACTTTGCTGATGAAACTCCGTGCACGGTATTTCCAGTCAAAGTTTCCTTAAATAAAATATTTAAAACAAACAATTGGCCGTCGGTAAATAACAGCCGAGAATTAGAGTTAGGTTCAAGTTTACTATCTCGTAGATCAGGAGATGCGTAACCAAATTTATGTAGGTTAATAGGTCAGTTACAATTACGTTATAAGTCAACAAATTTCAAAGTAAATCAGATAACAACTTCTTATAGAAACAAAGAAAAATTAAATTAAGTAAATTAAGCCAAAGTTTAAATAACAAAAGTGAATTTTAAATAGCAAAAAAAATTGTAAAATTTTAAAGTATAAGGAAAAGTTCTTGAATTTCTAAAGTTGATTAAGCAAGTAGGATTTTGATTAAAAGTTCAATGTAGAAAATCAAATCTTTGAGATTTGCACAAATATGAATTAATTCACAATAAAACGAAGGTTAACGGTTGGTTTTTTCCACTTAGCGTCAGTTGGTGCAATTGAAGTTGACTTCTCAGCGTAGCGTTAGTAGAGTTTACAGATGAACGGAGTATTTTGGTAGTTGAAGGAACTTTCACACGTGGAGTAAACAATCCGTTGGAGGAAACGTTCATATGAATTAGAACAATTTCGTCGGAAGAAAAACCGCTATAAAGAGGAAGGGAGAGAAGCGAAGTCAGATTAACTAAATAAAGCAAAAACTAAGTACTTTACCTGGGTATAATAATTCAGCGTTAAGAAAACTAAGTAAGGTACAGTAAATTTTTGAAGTGATCTCAACAAAAGTTTGTCAGGAACTGATTAAAGAAGGAAACGAAGTACCTAAGGTTATAATGACCTCAGAAGATAAGAAAATAAATTCGTCAGCAAACTCGTGAGAACGCTCGAGTAAATGATATTTTAAACAAAAATATTTATAAGGACTTGTAGAAAAGCAGCATTTAATCACGTATTAAGCGGAGATAATACGCTCTTAATTAATCATAAATTACAAATTATCAACTTTAAAATGTAACGAAATAAAGCGTGAGATTAGCAACAACAGCAAATTCCCACACGTCTAACTTAAATAAATCAGACAGTACCGGATTTAGAAAAACTTGCTCAGGGCGTAACAAGAGGAAGGGTTGTTGTGTTCTAATAATCTTTTGAAAGGTGTATTTACTATTGGCGCCTACAGTAACATCGATCACAACCCTTCAAATAATACATCAGTTGGTTCTTTTCATGGTACAAGTACGTCTGTGTTTTAAACACAATCAGATAACCAACCGGGTAAATGCCGAAATTTTCAAAACACGAGGATACGAAACAGAATCAAATTGACTTAACCATGTTTTTCATTGTCTTAGTCAACTTAGTCAAGAGGGTGGGAAAAATATGACTGTTCTTGGGCTGCTTACCATGCAACAAACGCGACAAACTCGAAAAATTGTCATTCCTCCGTTTGGGCACTGCTAGCGCTTTTTGTTGAAGCTTTAACGTCCGTCTCCATGCTTCGTCATGGAATGGATATAATAACCAATATAATGTAACGTTTATTATTAAAAACTCATTTATTTATTTATACTACAAATATGTACACGTTTATAACTAACCGAACTAATTAAATCTAAGGATATTTAATAAAAACACTTACACTATAATTTATGTATAGCACTATCACTTACACGCAGATAAAGTCCGCGGATAACTTCTATTTATTTAAACCCTAACGCTTGTATACATTAAAGTCACGTACAAGGTTATACACCGTAGATTTATCTCACACGCGTTAATCACTTATTTATTTAGACTTGAATAATCTTCTTAACACTGTCGTCTTCAAATTACGGGAAATAACTGACCTCTGATTTGTTTGAACCGCATTTATACACATTTTGGAAATACTTCGCGAATATTCCATATATTTCGGTAAACGTTCTGGAAAATAAATAACCACTTCGTGAAATCTCTGGAACTTGAGAATAATTTCTCGAACGTTACAATAACACACTTTCTTACCCAAATTATGTTCGTTGGTTGACGGTTCATATAGCTGATTTAGAAGCAATGTCTGTAAATGCCCTAGACGTCGACAAAGAGTTCAGTAAAAAAAAATTTATAATTCAAAAGACTCTAAAGCCATTTTTGCCCCTTGTTGTAGATCAAGCACACGAGCAACTACATTGGCCTTACTCAAGACGCTACGGCTTTGCGGCGCTGGATGATCGCTGGACCAGAAATATGTCATCTTCTACAAGAATTTTACCATGTTAATGTTACCCATGACCGTCACCATGAATAATATAATGCGTTCCAAGCAAAATTTTTACGCAGTACAAGTCAGTTTTAAAGAATTTGGAAATCTATTTCAAGAACGATGACATGAATTAATTGGAATTGATACAAAAATAAATGCAAACGATGCAGGTGTAGAAACGCTGAACGAGTTGAGAAAAACGGCAAAGAACTGTATAACACATTTGTGAAAAAAAAACTGACGGAAAAAAGTGTTCTTATTGCAACCGATTAAGAACGAAAAAACTAAAATTTATGAGTCACAAGCAAATAAGTTCAAAACAGCAGGACTTGATGAAATCGCTCAATTGTGACGTGAGCCTGTTTTCTAAACTATTCATCTCTTGTCAAAACAGGCACTTGGATTTAGATACTCTCTTAAGTTATAGAAATCAGTTTTCGCCTCCATCTTTGTCTTCTATGGGGAACATGCGAGCTTGCCAAAAATTAGACCTAATAAAGGTTTTGCGAAAAGAATTGTTGGGCGACACTCGTTCCTTGCCTAAAAATTACCACAAAGATATATATAATGGAGCTGCTCTTATCCACAGCCATTCTCCACGTGGGACTTCTAAAACTGTGGGAGAATATTACTGCACAAAATTTTGCCAGCTATTTATGAGAACTACGGAGGAAAATGAAACTAAAAGAATTGATTTTGTTTGGGATCTATTGTGAAAAATCGCTAAAAAAATGTTCGTGAGAGGAGAGGTATAAGAACACGTTGTCAGGTTCGAGAAAATTACAAAGTGCCTAGTAATTGGCCGGATTTCCTTAAACATAATAAAAATAAAAAGGAACTTTTTGCATTCTTAGCCTTCTATGCTCTTGAATATGCCGAAGTGCAACAGGTCGTGACCAACGTAGGTCACAAAATAAAATCGTCGATAGTAACTGAGACGTTGATGAATGGGCTCGACACTTATGTTGAAGAAGCAGATGACCGTATTCTTTTACACACAGAAGATATGGTGCTTAATGGCTCGTCGAAAATTACTATACATACGGTTTTTATTTCTCACTTCAGCAACGTGGTCTCAAAGAGCTGTGAATATCTTTTGGCACTGGAAAACACCATTGCTACATACCGATGCAAAAAGTAGCAAAGCATTTAGGCGCAGATAAAGCAAAAACTTTGAGAGGGTACCACGCATTCACAGGATGTGATACTGTTTCAGCGTTTCATTCTGCAAAACGTTAACTTGGAATACTTGGCAGCGATATCCCGAAGTTACTGTTGCTTTCAAAGCTTTATCTAACCCACTATAAGAACTGCACCAGAACGTATTTAATACATTAGACAAATATGTGGTGCAGCTTCACTATGAAGACGTTGACATCATTAGTGTTAACAATGCAAGAAAATTTTTATTTGCATCTAAAATAGATCTTTTCAGAATATTCCTTTAACAAAAGATGTCCTCAAGATGCACATCTTATCAAGCAGGCCATATCCCAGCAAACACAAGGTAGCTTAATTTAGTAGTTTATTGGGTATTGAAAAGTCATTTATAAGTAATTTAATTTTTTGGTAATTTGAGAGTAGTCTAAGGTGACGTTTAACAGTAATTTAAATGGTTACTAGTTTAAAAGTAGTATACGAAGTACTTTAGGAGTATTTCAGTATTGTGGTAGCACCCGGTAATTAGAAAGTAATTAAGGAGTAATGTAATGGTGCGTAGCTTAAGAATAGTTTAACCAGTAACTTAAAAGTAATTAAAAAATTGAACGTTGTAGTTTAATGGTAATTGAGTCACCGTTATACCACACAGTAATTAGAAAGTAATTAAGGAGTAATGTAATGGTGCGTAGCTTAAAAATAGTTTAACCAGTAACTTAAGAGTAATTAAAAAATTTAACGTTGTAATTTACCGGTAATTGAGTTACCATTATACTACACAGCAATTCAAAAGTAATTTAGGAGTAATGTAATGATTGGTAGCTTGAATAGTTGACTCAGTAACTTAGTCGTAATTCCAGAATTAGGTTGGGGAGTTTAATGGTAATTGAATGTCCGTTAAAATACAAGGTAAATTAATAGTCAGTAGTAATAGAGTTGCTATATAAATCTTAAGCTAAATTATTTTAAAAATAGTCGTTATATTTGCCAAACAGTTAGGTCTGCTATCAAACAATTGCTTGAAGAATGCATAGAAAGAAGGAAAGTGGCAATTATTATCGACAACTAAAAAGATTTCGTACAGTTTACGAAAATATTAATATTGGAAAGTCAAATAGCATTGGTCAATCTGCGGGATCCAGTAACGCAATATAAATATAAAACAAAAGTAAATATTATAACTTATGATACAAGAATATCAATATTGCATGAAATTATGTACCTGCCGTATCCAAAAATATTCGGATTATATAAACCACTTCAAGCAACTAAGACATGAATTATCCTGATTACAGAATAACAAAAACAACAGGAGTATAATTAATACGTAGCGATGCAAATGTATATATAGGACTAATTTATCATCAGTCTGATTGTCATGTGAAATATTTAATGGTTCACGTTGAAAGTATTAAATTACGAATAAGTTACTTGATTTTGTATTCAACATATATAACATGTAATTAGCATTTATAGTATTAGGTCAGGTAGAGTAGTGGTTAACACGTTTAGGTTGCAAGGGATTTTCCTGATGTTCGTGGGATCAAACCCCAGGTAACTACTTAAATTAAATTCTAATTTTAAAAAATCCCACAATTTATCAATTACGTGCGTCAAATTCTGTAAACGAAATAAATAAAAAATTACAGAAACAAATAATTAATTAAAAAAAACTGTTTTTTTAAATGTGTTAGTGGTTCTAATAATAATTTAATAGTTATGCTAGTAGTTCAAAACAGTAGTTTAACAGTAATTCAGTGGTAATATAACAACAGTGTTTTAATGGTAGCTTATTAGTAATTTAGAAGTCAGTGAATTTGTGGTAGTTTAAGTGGTTGCTTAATGGCGCCCTTTTTACTGTTTAAATTACTACTTAAATTACCGTAATTTAATGGCAATTCAACAGTAATTTAAGTCCATCTGTGTTTGCTGGGATGTGGGGACAAGCCCTTCAATCATTGTCACAAATAGTCTCGCCGGCGGACTGGGGATGGATTGACACAGGAGAAGTATAGAACCCGATATGGACTACCCAGGTCTATATCTGCGAATCTGTCAGTCAGTTAACCAAATGTTTCTGTAAGAAAGGTTGCAAAGGTCGATGTTCTTGTCATCGAAAAGAGCTGCCATACACGCAGCTATGTAACTGCAGAGGGAACTGCGATAATTCGAGGTACGATTTACTTATTTGAATGGATTCTTTAATAAATTATTATCTTTGTCATTTATCCTTATTTCATGTGTTACAGTGCAATAGACAGCTAGGCACTTAGACGCCGCCGACCTAGAAGACGATATTCTTCGTTTATTTTGATTTTTTTAATTTAATTATTAAAAAATTTAAAGATAAGGCGTTATAGTTTGTTTTATTACTACCTTATCAATAACTGATATTATTTAAACTCGCTTGCTCTATCTTAAACAGCACTTATCCTGTCAGATCAGTTTGTGGTCGAAAGCAGGTCTTTGTAATTCATAGTGTTCCTGATACGGTGACGAGTAATTTTTGTTGTCCACCTTTACTCAAACCAATACATCATATGGGTACTTTTTAAAAAGATGATTAGATAGGTTTTCTAAATAAGTGATTCTTATTTTAAAATCACTTAATATTTAACAGATATGGCCGATTTTGTACAAAAAATGGAAAATATCAATTTTTTAAAACTGTTTTTGTAAAAATTATTGCAAATTAAATAGCAGAAATAAATTCTACATGTTTGATGTAATTGAAAATTGAAAAAAGTTAGAGACAGAAATTTTTTCCCCCTAATTAAAAAACTTACATAAAAAAATCAATGACTCCCCTTCTTAAATCATTCTTTTCGTCCTAAAGATGAACTAAGCAAAAGGACATGTCTTAATCATTAGTATAATTTAGTGTACACCAGTAACTATTATAGAAACTTCGATATGAAACGTGATTAGTAAAGAGCGAATAGTAAAGCAAGAAAAAATACCAAAAAAGATGGCATAAAAGGCATATTAAACCTGCCAAAAAGCAATAAAAAAGGCACAAATATCTATTAAAATTTACACTTAATTTTTTTTGTTTTACAAACTTTATTAAGTATTATTATTTTCCCAAGCACAGATAAAATATTTTTCAATATTTTGACCAAGAAGCTGTTGCCTTTTATCATTTAAAATATTTTTATAGAAGGAAAAAGTTCTTTCGACCTCACAAGATGTTAGTGAAGCAAATTTTAATGCCGATGTTTCTGTTCTTGTTAAAGATATTGTTGCGTATTTATTTGTTAAAAACTAATTTATTTAAACGATTAAAAATTATGTTTACTTATTCTAGAAATATGTACACTTTTAAATTAACCGAACTAATAATATTTAATAAAAACACTTACACTATAATTTATATCACATACAAGAAGATAAGATAACGTCCTCGGATAGCCTCACACTTGTTTGTTTACACTATAAGTCACGTTCACTCGATTCGGCGTACACTGTTATTTATTTAAAACTTCGCACGTGCTAATCACTTATTTATCTTCACTTGAATAATCTTCTTAATACAGCTGCATTCGCGTTACGACAATCACTGACTTACGATTTCTTTCTTCGGTATTTATAGACATCGGCGAATCCTTCTCGAGCGTTCCCTACTTTTCGTTATATCTTCTAGAAAATGGATAACAGCTTCTAGAAGGCTCTTGCATTTGTAAATAATTTCTCGAACGTTTCAATATTTTCTGTTGATGCTTCGTAACCTCCTCTTTTGGAATGTCAGTCAGTTGTTTAAAGAGGTCAAAGAAAGGGTTTTTTGATGTGACGGAATCTAATTTTTTATTAATTCTTCTTGCTATAGTCCCTAGACATGCTCTTATAATTGCTCTTTTTTCTAGCTTCTTTAATTCGTCAGGAATGCCAGAAAAGTGTGCTTTTATAAAAATTAGTCTTCTCTTAACAGCTTCGTTATTAAAAGCGTTTTGAGATTTAGCAATTGCTGCAGAGGCCGTTTCGTCATATAATTGAACCACCTGAAGTAAGACAATTCAAACAAAACCTCTTTTATTTTTTCAAAATGTGTGGCAGAAAAAATGCAAGCAGGTAACCAAGTTTCCAATCTGGTTATGATAGGTTCCGATGGAAGTTTAACATCTGGAAGTTTTTCTTTATAGATCCTTACCCGTAATGGTGCTTTCACAAAAACCTGAAACAAGATCCAATAATCAAAGAGCGAATCTAATATGTTATAGATTTTTACCTTTTTGGTGGCAGAAATTAACTTGTTTACTATTGCAAACTCGTCTCTAATGAATTCACACACTCTAAGTATTCCATGTGCTAGATAGTTAAATGTTTTAAATTCCGATAAAATATTTCTAATGCCTGAGCGGATTTGATCATATAAGGTGCTGCATAGGTTACGAATAAAAGAACCTTTTTTTTTACGCCATTTGGATACAGAAGTACTACAAACATAAAATTATATAATTGTAATTAATAGATTGGATTATATTAATCAATCATTAAAAAAAAACTTACCTAAACAATCATCGAAAAAATTTGCAACTGTTTTGTGATTGGTCTGTGGAATTTCTTTAGATGCTAGCAAATGAGCTTTTCCTGGTTCTAGTTCAGACAATTTACCAACTACAAAATTTGCTATATATCGACCTCTGCAATCGGTTGTTTCATCAACCGAAGTTCAAATGTAATGGCCCCAATGTCATTTCTTATTGTCTGTATTTTCTATAAAAGGTAAACCAGCATTTTGAAAACTATTAATACTTTAATTAAACTGCTTACCGATTGGTAACATGTCTAAATAATTTTTTCTCAAAGTTGATTCATCTGGAACCACTTGTTCGGTGTATTTTTCGAAGAAATTGCGAAAATTGATATTATCAAGAGGAATCTGAGCCGACACCAATGCTTCGCACAAATTTAGAGCAAAAGTTGTTTTTGATGGGCCAGGTTTATTCTGTTGATCTTCTATAACGTTTTTTAACAATGGTTGTTTCATAGTTTTTTTTAATATTTTTTAAATGTAAACCACTACTCAAGTGTTGTTTTACATGGTACATTTTAGTAGCACCGATCTAAAATAATACATATACTAATAATTAAAAGGTTTTCCCCGTCGGTTATTAAATTATTGTTCAATTTACTCTACTTGTAATAATTTTCAAATTTTGATTGTTTATTAGGTGGCATTTTTTAAAACTTACTCACAGCACAACAGCAATAGACTATCACAGTGTGACAATATCACAGGTATTTATAACAAACAAAGAATATTTTAGTCATGTGTTTCAGTCATTAAAGGGATCCCACCGGACAGAATTAAAATCATCTAAAATATGATTCATTCCGAAATCCTTCCGGTTTTGTAAATACTGTTTTTTTTAAGCCTGTCATTGTACATAATCTTAGTATAAATTTTTATAATAGTTCTTCTCTATAAGCAGCTTTTGCATTTAATGTTTTCTGGAAACCATTGTTTAACAAAACATGCAAATCTCTGTTGTTATTTAGAGGTTCGTGGTAAGACTTTTTGAGCAAAAAATGTTAATTATATTATTGTACGTAATTTAAGTAAAATTCTGTAATGCGTTATTGTCATCTACCTATTAAAACACTGTTTACACAAACTTTTCAAAATTTATATATAAAAAGGCAATATAAAATAATACTATTTAAAAGCTCAGAAAAGACAAAAAGTTACACAAAAAGGCAAAATAGGCAGGCTTCAGGCATTTGCCTGACTGTCCGCTCTTTAGTGATTAGCTAAAGCCATCTTAGTTATTATATTCAATAAATCCGTTACAAAAACTAAGTTTTTAAATCGATGCTTAGATCTAAATTGTCTCGTGTCTTTTTAGTTTTTCAGTAATCGTAAAATCTGGTCACAGTCGTGAGTCAAAAACACATAGGTTTTATGACATTTTGTTAAATTTGCCAAAATTTTTTGTAAGCAAAATTAATCGCACTTGACACAACAAATCGTTTCATTAACACGAATTTAATCTTTTATAAAAACATTTGATATTCAACTAAAAAAATTAACGCGGATACGAAGAAAAAACCCAAACAAAAAAAAAGTATGAGTTATCACGTTTTTGCTTTTGTCCATGGTAATTACAATGAGATTCACCCGCGGGTACACGACATCATCCAACCTTGATAAATCGTATTAATGAACTTTTAACATTGTTATTTGGCCTTATTAAGTCCATTGACTGGAAATCACAAATATCTAAATACGTTAATTTAAAATTTAAATTATGGATTTATATGAATTTTGGCGTCGGTCCAAACAAAATTGGAAAAACAAGATTCTTGTTAGTTTGAATCGATAATAATTGCGAATTAGAAACAAATCTATAAAAAATATTGTAACTTTTTAACACTGAATTAAAACGACTTTTCTGCTTAATGTTTTTAATTTTCACGTTTCAATTAAAATCGTTAAGAAGTGCGGCATGCAAAACTAAATTTGTTTTTAACCAAAATCTCAGCTTCTAGCCGGAATTCGGTAAATACGACATATATTTCCGACCTAGCTAACAAGAATTAACATAAAAATTAACATTGTTTTTAAACTTAGTTTCCATTTCGTTTTTGGATAGTTTTGGGCTGATGATTTTTGCTCTGAGATCTATCGCATTGTATCCGTGATTGGCAAAATTTAAAATTATTAAATGTGTTTCGATAATTCGAAGTTTTTCGAAAACTATAGAAATCATTGGAAATCTTTGGAAATCAGTGGAAAATCTTTGTAAATCACTGGAAATCTTTAGAAGTCGTTGGAAATCTTTGGAAAGCAGAGACAAAATTGGAACCTGGTGTACAAAATTTACTTAGCGGTACTCTCGGTAATGATTAAGCTTCGGATAGTTTGACATTTATATTTTAGACAGTTTCTTTTACGTTTTAACCTTCCGATTACCATTGGGATCTTTTTGGACTCCAGACGTGTTGTTTTTGTTGTCTTTTCTTAAGTTTTTTTTACAACTGTCCCAATATTTTTTTAACTGAGTTTCTTTCAACAATGTTTAATAATATATAACAAATTTTTCAATTGTTATTTGTTTTAGGACGTAAAAAAAATATTGTCGTTGGGGTCATATTTGACCCCACTTGGTAACCGACGTTCTAAAAACTAATTCTAATATTTTGTCTGCATTTGTCATCTAATCTGCTTGTTTCAACGTGTTATTCGTCTGAATCATGATTACTACTATTCCGTCTTTAGTCATTACATTCGGTGAGTTTGTTCGAATCAGTCGAAAAGTGTGTCTACTGTGTTATTACATTTGATTGGAAATAGTTGTTGTTGAATTATGGCTAGAAAATATTTGTCTCAGTGTAAAGTGGAAGAAATAGCTAGCAATATTAATTTGAATGAAATGCATGATGAAATTTTATCTGACGATAGTGATGCCGGATTTGAAGAAGTAAGTGTACCTGATGTAAACCCGATTGAAAGTTCGGAAAACGATGACAGTGATGATAATTCGCTCAATGATAAACATTCGAGCTAGAAGAATTGTGGGCGATACGTGGAAGCCAGTAGATGCGGATGAGTTACATGCATTTTTTGGATTACTGCTTCTAGCTGGTGGTTTGAAAGCACGCCAAGAACCAATATTGGAGCTGTGGAGTACGAAATACATGTCTCTCCATAGACTAATTTTTTGTACTGCAATGTCTCGTAATCGAATGAGAGACCTTTTAAAAACATTCGATTTGACGATATGGACACCCGAGAAGAACGACAGGCAACAGATAAATTAGGAGCTATTCGTAACGTTCACGATGTTCTCGCTGCAAACTTCATAAAATCGAATAACCCTAATGCTGAAGTATGTATTGAAACGTTCGAGAAATTATTTGCAAATGCAAGAGCCTTCTAGAAGCTGTTATCTATCTTCTAGAAGATATACCAAAAAGTAGGGAACGCTCCAGAATTTCCGTATGTGTATATATACCGACGAGATAGATCGTAGGTCAGTTATTGCTGGAATGCGAATGCAGCAGTGTTAAGAAGATTATCAAGTGGAAATAAATCGTTAGCACGCGTGTGTCTACATAAATATATCGAGAATAATCGTGTACGTGATTATTAGTGTAAACAAGTATGAGGCTATCCGAGGACGTTATCTTATCTTCTTGTAAGTGATATAAATTATAGTGTCAGTGTTTTTATTATTAGATTTTATTAGTTCGGTTAATTTAAAAGTGTACATATTTCTAGAATAAGTAAACATATTTTTAGTCGTTTTAAATAAATTAGTTTTTAATAAATAAATACGCAACATTGGTGTAAGGTGTGGAGTTCGCGATTTTTTTATTGTGAATACCATTAAGTTATTTCATATCGCTCCCGTAATAAAAACATTGCATTTATCTCGATGGCAAGATCAATGGAAGAAGCGTTCAGTTACTGGTTGACACGGGAGCGACGAAGGCCATCATTCGTCCTGACATCTTATTGGAAAACGAGAAGACATCACCAGTAACAGTACGACTTCAAACGGCGACGGGCAAAGAAATACCTACTCACGGACATGTCAAAGTAACCATTGGTTTGGGAAATGGAGTACTCGACCATCAAGTACTGGTAGCCGACATCACGGAAGAAGTTATCCTGGGAATGGACGTGATAAAGAAGTATGGGTTCCATTTGGATATGAAGAACGATGTCCTGAAGATCGACAATGAAGAAATTCCTTTTCATTCGTCAGAGAAGGCAGCCGTGCGAGTCTTATTGAGTGAAGACGTGACCCTGTCTGCAAGGACTGAAAGTGTGGTGATGGCACGCCTGGATGGAAGTCTCCGGGAAGGCTACATACGCGCGATTGAACCAATGGAGGGCAGCTTAGTTGAAAAGGGACTACTCGTTGACAGAACTTTAGTACGAGTAAAGAACACGATGCCAGTAAGGATCTTACACATTAACTCAGATCCTGTAACGTTAAAAAAGAAGACCGTGGTAGGCCAATGCACGCCAGTATCACAAATTGTGAGATGCGTGAAGTCGAACGAGGATACGTCGCCGAAGAAGTGTCCACAACATCTATTGGACATTCTTACCACCAAATGCCAAAACCTCAGCCATGACCAGCTGGCTAAAGTTAAAGTGTTGATCCAAGAGTACCAAGATGTGTTCGCGCTGGAGAGTGGCTCCAAAGGAAGAACTAACGTGGTGAAACATAAAATTAGTACCGGAGACGCTCGGCCGATACGACAACATCCACGCAGACTTCCTTTGGCGAAAAGAGAAGATGCCGAACAAATAATTACGGATATGGAGAGAGAAGGCGTGATTGAACCTTCAAATAGTCCATGGACATCCCCGGTGGTACTCGTAAAGAAGAAGGATGGATCAACGAGGTTTTGCGTAGACTACAGGCAGCTAAACGACGTGACCAAAAAAGACAGCTACCCTTTACCCAGAATTGACGATACGCTAGACACCCTGTCAGGATCCCAGTGGTTTTCTACGTTAGATTTAAAGAGTGGATACTGGCAGATAGAATTAGAACCCAAGGATCGTGAAAACACAGCTTTTACGATCGGAACTGGTTTGTGGCAGTTCACTGTAATGCCCTTCGGCCTGTGTAACGCTCCTGCAACGTTCGAGCGTTTGATGGAGACCATCTTGCGCGGATTGTCTTGGAAGACGTGCTTGGTTTACCTAGACGACGTGATCGTGGTTGGAAGGTCGTTTGAAGAGCACTTGAACAACTTAAAGGAAGTGTTCCAGCGATTACGTGGGGCTAACCTCAAACTGAGCCCAAAGAAGTGCCACGTATTTAAGAAGGAAGTGCAATACCTTGGCCACGTGGTATTTAGAGATGGAGTAAAGGCTGACCCAGACAAAATCCGAGCAGTGCAAGCATGGCCAAGACCGATCGATAAACATCAGGTCCGAAGTTTCCTTGGGTTGTGCACTTATTATAGAAGATTTGTACCCGGATTTGCCAATATTGCCAAACCATTGACAAAATTAACCGAAGAAAAAGTAGAATTTAGATGGAATGAAGACTGCGAAAATTCTTTTAATCAACTAAAACAGGCCCTAGTCACTTCGCCGATTTTGAGTTATCCAAGAGAAGATGGAAAGTTTGTTTTGGATACTGACGCAAGCAATCTGGCCATAGGCGCGGTTCTTTCGCAAGTTCAAGATGGACAAGAAAAAGTTATAGCGTATTTTAGCAAGGTTTTGTCCAGGTCAGAAAGGAATTATTGCGTGACTAGGAGGGAGCTGTTAGCAGTCGTTACGTCCATCGAACATTTCTACAAGTATTTGTATGAACGAAAATTTTTACTGAGAACAGACAACGCCGCTTTAAAATGGCTTCTGCAGTTCCGTAACCCAGAAGGACAAGTGGCAATATGGATCGAGAGACTGCAAAAGTATGACTATGATACAGAACACCGTGCCGGAAGCAGTCATCCGAACGCTGATGCCTTGTCCAGAAGACCATGTCCGGCGGACTGCAGCCATTGTTCGCGACTGGAAGAAAAAGTCGAATGTCTCCGGAGAACTGCTATGGTTGATGATGAGTGGGAACCTGAGCAGTTACGTCGCGAACAAGAAGACGATCCTGAAATAAGACAACTCCTCGACTGGAAAGAAAGCGGCCGACGACCAACCTGGGAAGAAGTGAGTGCTTCGGGCAGAAATATCAAAGCGTACTGGGCGCAGTGGGACTCCTTGATAGTAGAAGACGGTCTTCTTAAGCGATCCCTAGA
Source organism: Aquatica leii (assembly GCA_035610365.1). Classification (NCBI taxonomy): domain Eukaryota; kingdom Metazoa; phylum Arthropoda; class Insecta; order Coleoptera; family Lampyridae; genus Aquatica; species Aquatica leii. Next base: position 5,636,195 of record CM069437.1, read on the forward strand.
AAGTGCCGTGGGCACGGGAAACAGACTACAGCTGGTAGTGCCAAAGAGCAGAGTGACAGAAGTGTTGAAGCATCTCCACGATGGGACATCAGGAGGACACTTTGGCATTAAGAAGACGTTGGGTAAAGTGCGAGAACGATTCTACTGGATAAACTGCAAAGAGGACGTCATGAAATGGTGCCGTAAATGCATAGTCTGCGCGTCAGGAAATGGTCCAGCGAGAAAGCGCAAAGCACCCATGAAACAATACAACGTAGGAAGCCCTTTGGAAAGGGTAGCGATTGACATCGCAGGGCCGTTCCCAGAATCCGATTCGGGAAATAAATACATCCTCGTGGCGATGGATTATTTCACGAAATGGACAGAGGCTTACGCCATACCCAATCAGGAAGCAGCTACAGTCGCAGACGTATTAGTAAAGGAGTTTTTCTGCCGGTTTGGAGTTCCGTTGGAATTACACTCCGATCAAGGCCGCAATTTTGAGTCTGGGCTGTTTCAAGAAGTTTGCCGACTATTAGGAATTAAGAAAACTAGGACAACGCCTCTCCATCCTCAATCTGATGGCATGGTTGAACGGATGAATCGAACAATGGGCAAGTACTTAGCCAAGGTAGTGTCCGAACACCAAAGAGACTGGGATCAGTATTTGCACCTTTTCCTAATGGCATACCTATCATCCGTTCACAAAAGCACAGGCCAAACACCATCCTGTGTAATGCTCGGTCGTGAAATACGATTGCCATGCGACCTTCAATTTGGCCGAAGACCTGAAGAGGAAGTCGCTGGAGAAGATTACGTCAGCAAGCTGACCAAGAGGCTAGACGAAGTACATGAAGAGGTCCGTAAAAACACACAAATTGTCAGCGACAGGATGAAAACCAGATATGACGTCAAGGCACAAAATGGTGGGTTTCAACCTGGCGATATGGTCTGGTTGTATAACCCTCAAAGGAGACGTGGTTTGTCGCCGAAGCTGCAAAGGCAATGGGAGGGCCCCTATGAAGTCGTGCAGCGTATTAACGACGTCATATACCGCATCCGAAAACCGCCCAGGGGCAAGCCAAAAGTGGTTCACGTCGATCGTCTAGCCCCGTTTGCTGGCGATAACCACAATACGCAAGTCCAGGTCCGAACCAGAGTAATAAGTAGCAAAACCAGGAATCCAATCGAAGAAATGGAGTTCGAGAAGTTTATGAACTTATACGAAGGTTCTGGAAAAGCTAGGTTCGGAGTTACCACCGAGGAACAACATGACCTGTTCCAGACACAAAAAGATTACGCCATCGCGCATTGCGTGAGCGAGGATCTTGACATGTCGAATTGGGTTGCAGTCGTGTTTAAAAAGAAGTTTGGGCAGCTAGATGAATTACGAAGACAGAAACCGGCAGTCGGATAAGTTTTAGGACTACGTGGTGACGGACGCTTCGTTTTTTATCTGGTCACCAAGAAATACTCACGTGTCAAACCGTTATACAAAGACCTGTGGCGAACATTATGGAGTCTCAAGAGAGAAATGGAGTTCCATCATGTTAAGAAATTGGCAGTACCCAAGCTTGGTTGTGGCTTAGATCAACTGAATTGGAGGACAGTTTGAAACATGTTGGAGGTCGTCTTCCGAGAAACAGGCATTCAAGTGTTGGTCTGTAGTTACCAACCAAGGAGCATATATATACACTTTCGATAGTACTGGAAGCAGGCTGATCCGTCGGTAGAATTCTCATTGATCTAGAGTCTTTTTTAGTCTCTTGGTCTTAGATTAGGATTGTAATTGCTACTTTCTATGAGTCAAGAAAGTGACGTAGGCTTAATCTGGCTTGAAAATGATGTTAAAGTTCGACAACCTTTTTGGAGCAGTTTTTTGCGGATTTAGGTTTCTACCTGGGAGATTTTAAAAGGTTTGATTAGAAGGGTCATTTGATTCAGAGTTTTTAAGAAGTTTAAGATTTCATCATCAGTATCTGCCCTTGTCAGAAATAGTGTGAACACTCTCACCAAGTGTTCTGCAAAGGTCTCGCTGTTGCTTTTTGCCGTAGAGTTGTTTGGAGTGTGAATAGGTGCATTAAGTTGTTTTGAATGACTTAGGTATCGGAAGGCTTTCCAAAGCGAATAGTTGTCTGTCTCTACTGCTGACAAGATTTTCAAATATTGTTGGACAATTTGATTGCGAAGATCGGATAGGAGTAGTCTGATTTCGGGCTTTTTTGTTATTTAGATGTCGCGTTGCCTACCACTTTTTGCGTAATCTTCGTTTTTTTGCAATTTTGCGCTTAACAATAATAGAACAGTTTGTTACAGTAATATGCTTGACAAGGAGAGGTGTGGCCTTCAATCCGTTCTGTTGTTGAATAGTGTGGATGTTTTCTCTTTGAGGAGAACTGTTGTGCCCACTGTTACTATTCGGATATTGAAAATTCTGTCATTTTGAAATAACTATGTCTAAACAGTGATGAGTAATAAAAGCTGAGTTCATATTTGTTATTTATCAGCTTATTGAAGTTCTAAACAGATATCTCAATGTTGGTCCATTGGTTGTTCTAGCTACGATTGAGGTTAGCAGATTCATCATTGTGCTCATTTGCTCCACTAATTTTTTAATCATTTGTTTTAAATTAGCTAGTTCAGTAGAGCAATGTTTGTGCTGCGGTGCCAACGTTAAACTCTTAAGCCATCGTTTCATTCATGGTCTGAGTAGTCTAGAACTGGAAGGATCACACACACTACATCTCCAGAATATTGCAGATTTCTATGTTTGCCTTGGGTTCATATAGTGTGTGTCCATTGAAGAATACAAATCTGTGTGGTTTTTAAAATGCGTTTTGTTGTTGAGTTTTCTACAATTGTTTTTATCGTGTATGTCGTGATGAATTTTGAATTTATTTTGCCAAGTTAACGTTGTAGGTATTTTGATATAGCCAAACCAGACTCACCTTAAAACTTGTGTAAAGTCTATGAAACACATAAATGTCGTTCTGTGAATCTACTACCAAAGTTTTGTATGACAAACTCAAAAATATCTGCTGATAGTAGCAACGGTGCAAGATCTGCGCGCGCCCCAGTACAAGCACCTTCTGAAGAGGCCATACTAAGCATGAGTTTTATAGTGCTCGTCTCATAGCAAAAAAGTTTTTTTAGAAACGTGCAGGTCTAACAAATTAAGAAATTGCTTGCTTCATACTGTGTACTGACAAAAAAATTATTTACATTTTGTGAGCATAATAAAACTGATTATCCGAATAATGTGTAAATTCATCGTAAGCATGGATAGACCAGATCAAATCAGATCAGAAAGCTTTTGATGATACTATTAACGACTCAGATGAAGACACAAACTATGTAATTTAGCAAAGTGATAGCTCCAGCAACAAAGAATCAAATTTAGACAACAAACTTTTAGAGTTAGATAAATTGCAACAAACACAAATCAATATTTCTTTAAGTGCACACAATTAAAGAAAAAAATGATTTTCAATGGCAAAGAACTGAGTCTCCTAGAAATACAAGAACTGAAAACCACATTGTTGTCAGATGCTTACCAAGTTTAACAGTGGGAATCTAGGAAATATGCTCTCGAAGTCAAATATAAAAAATTTATTGATTAATAACGAGATGCTTAAATAAAATGTAATTTGGACGAACCAAAAAATGGCACTCTAGTCACAATAGGTTCTCAAATATGTGTCCACCATCGAAATCAGGCGTTGCCGTAGTTTATAATTTCGACATTGTAGGTAAGTTGATATTTTTGACTTATTTGAATCAAGTAAATTAATTGTTTAATTTTTTTAGCTAAAATATCATTTTGTAAAAAGAAGAACAGAGATAACACTCTATGGGTTGAAACTGATGACGACGCCATCACACTGGAAAACAAGGACGATATTGATCAAATTTCTAAAAGTAGCACAACACCGACTAGCAGCAGGATAACACAATAGAAGATGAAGTTTACAACGGAGATTCAGACAAGAAATAGAGAAATGTATTTTGGCAAAGATAGATCAAAATAGAACAAACTTGCTTCAAATTAACAAGAGCAGAAAATATCAGGTGCCAGGTGTCAAGCAATATGTGCTAAAACTGCTTTAGATTGTTGGCACTGGTTTTTCGATCGCAAAATGATCGAAGACATCGTGCGCTAGACCAATGTCAAAATTCAGCAAAAATCGAATATTTATCTGATATCTTTATTTATCAGGTATGTTTCGTTCTATTCGTCAGAATTTAGGAGACTATATACTGTCTATAAATAATTTTCAATTCTTGACGGTCTATCTTCAGTTCGATAACATCGAAAATCGTAAAGAGAGAGAGTAAGTACTGGCAAAATAGCTCATGTTCGTAGAATTCTGGAAAAATTTATTGAAAACTGTAAGCAGGACTACATTCCTTCGCAATACTTGACGATAGATGAGAAGTTAGAGTCTTTTCATGGAAGATGTGCATTTAATCAGTACACTCCCAACAAACCTGCAAAGTATAGGATCATAGTGCAAGCGCTACAATCTTAGCAACTCTCTAATCGATATTCTCGAAAGGCACATACAACAAATTTCTGGTTCTAGCCGAAATGTGACCTTTGATAACTAGTATAATAGTTATGAAGTGATGATTAAATTACTGAAAGAGCATAAAATTACGTCAGTTTATGGTTAAGAAGGTATACTTTTATTTATATACCGTTTTTAATAATGGTAGCGGGCTTTAATTAGATATAATTAGATAGAATCATGCCAGAATCCGAATCGACAGAATGGGCCAAGAAGTTTTTGCAAGGAGTAAAAGAACAAAAAGAAGTCCGATGAACGAGGAGAATAATGTAGAGGAACAGGAGGTAATAGAGATGTGTAGGGAGATGCCTAGAGAAATCAAGCAGATGAGGGAAGAGAACGATAAATTAGTAGTAAATCTAGAAAAGTCCACGGAGGAAAAAAAGAGAAGAGCGAAGGTAGATATGCAATATGTAGGAGAAAATAATAAAAACGGAAGAGGAGATAGAAAAATTGGAAAAAAAGGTGAAAGTAATATAAAGGGAAAAGAGAAAGAATAACTTGGTTATAAGAAGGATGGAAGGCCAAAAGGGACGAAAAGAACGCCAAAAACAAGTGGATAACTTGTTTAAAAAAAATCGAGAATAGGAAAAGGTAAAAAAGACGCAATTAAAATAGCGAGTGAGTTAATACTGGTAAAATTGGATTCCGTAGAAGATAAGCTAGAAATATTAAAGAAAAAAGGAAGGCTAAGTAAACAAAGATATTTACAGATGAAGATATGACCCCTAGTGGAAAGAGAAGTACAAAAAAATATAAGGATTAAAGTAAGAAAACTAAAAGAAGAAGGAAAAGGAACAAAAATAGGGTTTACGAAATATTGGTTTCAAGGAAAGGAGATGCACTGAACCGTAAAAGAAAATAAATTAGAGAGAAGGAGGTCAAAAAACTATAAATAAGGGGGGTAAAGGATAAAAAAACAGGGACGACAAGGCAAAGATCAAGGAAAACGATAAGAAACAACGAAGGAATAAGGATTAATATTTTGGAACGTTGCAAGGTTAAAAATATAGAAGCTGAATTTTGGAAATAATTAAAACGGTTTGATATTCTAGGTTTAGTTGAAACGTGACTGAAAGAGAAAGATTGGGAAAGATGAAAAAAGAGAAAAAGGAAAAGCGCAAGAAGGTATAATATCGGGATTATGGGTGGTAGAAGAAGAGAAGAATAAAAAGCAAAAGCAAGAAATAGTAGTAAATCAAATATTAAAAGAAGATTAGGGTCAATATGCGGTGATAACAGTGTACGGTTTAACAGCTACTGATTGAAGCGGAGAGAAGAAAATTAATAACAGGTGGGAATTTTAACGCGAGAATTCGAGAAGGTAAGGATATGATAGTGAATGGAGAAGAAATAAAAAAGAGTAACAATAGATAAGACATTAAACAAAACAAGGTAGAAAGCTATTGGAGTTATGTAAGGGGAACAGGTAAACTATATTTAACGGAAATATGGAGGAAGAAGATAGAGAAGAATATACATATATAGGTGAGAGGGGAGAATCTATAATAATGGTTAGTGGGGAGGTTTTGGAAGAAATAGAAAGTGTTAAAATAGGAGAAGAGGTTGATTCAGATCACCAGCCATTAGAAGTAAGGCTAAAAGGATGGAAGAGAGAAAAATAAATTCAAACACAGTTTGGGGGGAAAAAGGGTATAGACAGATGAAAATACTAAAGTTTATAGGAAAAAATTAGAGGAGAAACAATGCATCGAGAAAGGAGTGAAAGAACTAATCAATAAAATGGATAAAGTAGTAGAAAAGAAAAAAAGAAGTGTTAGAAAAAATGCAGGAAAGCCAGGAAAGAGGCAAGAAGAAGTAAAAGAAAGCGAAAAACATGATATTCATGAACATAAAAGATTAAGATCACAATATAGAAAAGAGTGTTGTAAGAGAAAATAGAAATGTAGAAAAGATTTAGAGGATCAAATGAATATGTTAGAAATTGAAGAAAACATATGGAGCTTTTTAAATAAAGAAAGAAAAATTGGGTAAAAAAGGGGGAATACAAATTGATATGAAAAAATGGAGAGAACATTGCGTAGAGGTCTTAGAAGGGGAAGAAGCGAGGAATGGTGAATTTGAAATAGAAAGTATAACAAGAGAAGGGAGCAGAACGGATATACAAAAAACATTACGAAAAATAAAAAAAGGAAAAGCAGAAGGGACTGATGGGACGCAAGAAGAACAATGGAAATATACAGAAGAGAGAACGAAAGAAAGAATAGTGAAAATTTTAAATAAGATATGGAGGTGAAGGGTTTCCGGATGATTGGAGAGAAGCAATGATATGCCCAGTTTACAAAGGAGGAGACAGAAGAGAGGTAAAAAACGAAAGAGGTATAAGTGTGACAAATGTGGGATATAAGATTTATATGACTATTTTGCAAAAAAGACTAGAAAAAGAAAAATGGAAGAGAAAAGATCTTACCAGACTAGCAGACAGGATTTAAAAAAGACAGAAGGGCATTAGATAATGTATACATATTAAAACAGATAGTAAACAAAGAATTAGAAGTGAAGAGAAGAAAAGTTTTTGCGTTATTTTTGGATATAAAAGTAGCGTTTGATAATGTCAATAGAAGTATATTATGGAGTATATTAAGAAAGAAGCAGATAGAGGAAAAACTAGTTAGGAATATGGAGGAAATATATAATGAGACAAAGTACAAAGTAAGAATAGATGGAAAGTTAAGTGCAGAATTTTGCACAATGGGTGCATTTATACACTAATGACGTAATAAATGTACAAAATTACTGGACGTAATAGATGACGCAATTGCACTAAGCACAAGATTTAAGTTTCATTAAAACAAACCGGTGATTTTATTGTAGGGGAAATGTGCCTATGATGGATCCTTGCCAATGATGCACCACTAGCTGTATTTTAAAATATTCCGCGCATAATACACTACCAACATATTGGTACTGTTGTTGTAATCGAAGTTGCCAAGTGGGCGAAACGTTGGCAACTTCGATTACAACAACAGTGACACGGTCCAAACCCGGAAGACATTCTAATGGTAGTATAGATTCCGGCCGTGGAAGCCTTCGCAATTACATAAACTATTGTATGTTAATTGTCGAGCAACAATTGAGATTATTCGAAAGAACAAAATAGTTTGGGATTTATATATGATTTTTGCAATGTGGCTTATGGTGGACTACTTATCTGTGTCGTATGATGGACCAGGGGGTCCATCATGGGCAATGAAATAATTTCACCTCGATTTACTTTTCTTTTTCATTTATATGAATGACATCCAAAAAAAGGCAAGATGAGCCTGACATGCAACAGGCTATTCAGAACGTGAAAAACCACGATATGGGCTATAAGTTGGCTGCCAAGACCTTCAAGGTTCCCAAAACAACTTTGCGTAGGCGTTTGGATAAACAGGACGTTTCCAAGGGTGATTTGAGAGGACGAAAAGCAACTTTCTCTAAAGCCATCGAAGAGGAGATTGCAGTGCATATTATTGAGATGAAAACACGTTTTGGACTAACTTCCAAAGATTTGCGGCGGATGATATTCGAAGTAGCCGTAAAAAATAACATCAATCATGGGTTTAATCGAGAAGCAAAAATGGCAGGTTGGAAATGGATTAAAGGATTTCTAAAGCGCAATCCTCAAATATCTTTGCGTAGCCCAGAAAGTAGATCATTAGCTAGAGTCCAGGCTTTTGACAAGGCTAATATTGAAGTCTATTTCAAGACACTAGATAATACTCTGCAGAAGTACAATTTTCTCCCCGAAAATACTTATAATATGGACGAGTCGGGTTTGACTACGGTCTAAAAGAAATGCCAAAAAATTTATGCAGCAAAAGGCCGTAAGCAAGTTGGTGCACTTAGTAGTGCAGAGCGCGGGCAGCACGTAACCGTAGTGTGTGGAATGAGTGCTATAGGCAACTACGTGCCTCCTGCTCTCGCCAAAAGATGATCGAGGAGCTGATGAACGATGCTCCCGCTGGTAGCATAACATTCCCACAAGAAAAAGGCTGGAAGACCAGTGAAATTTTTTGTAAATGGTTTAAGCATTTTTTTCGATATACGAAGCCTTCAAATGAGAATGAGGTTCTATTCCTCCTAGATGGGCACAGTAGCCATAAGAGTCTTGAATCTCTACAGTTTGCTAGAGAAAATGGTGTTATTGGACGTTGGATTTTTTGGTCCTCTTCGTACATATTTCGACCAAGAAATACAATTATGGCTCCGTCAAAATCCAGGAAAAGCAGTAACCCAATTCAAAATAGCAGGCCTTCTCAATAAAGCTTATTTGAAAAGTGCTGTACCAACAAATGCGATAAATTCCTTCAAAAAACTGGCATCCATCCTTTCAATCATCATATCTATGAGGACTGGAAGTTTGCACCAGCTTTAGTTACGGATAGACCGAGGCTGAAGACGAAAACCAAATGGAATTAGAGATGCTAGAGCAATCTAAATCTGGTCTTAACTCGTCTTCATCCTCATTTCTCGACATTTCGCTTAAAGAAATTTTACCTCCTCCTCGAGCTATAGTCATTGACGCTAATAAACGAAAAGACAGAAGACATGGAAAAACAGGCCATTTGAATTCAACACCAGAAATTCAAGAACTTAAAGAGAAAATTATTGAAAAGAAATTGAAGGTGAGAAAACAACAAGTTTGGTCAGTAAAACGACGAATTGTCGTTGACAATGACGCTTCTGATGAAGGCGAAGTCATTTTGGAGGACTCAGACGATGATGATGATGCTAGTTGCAAGAGAAACTTGGATTCGATGCCAAATATGCAAGTCGTGGTGCCACAATGAATGCGCCGGCGTTACCCCGCGTTTCAAATCTTTTACTTGTGAACTATGTATATTGTTAGTTTGTTCTATTTTATTATGTTAGTTGTTCATATATTTTGTAAAATAAAACTGTTTAAAGATACTTTTATTAATTTATTTTAAAGGAGGCCAACATGGGCACATATATGCCAATGATGGACTACTTGGTTATTTTTAAAAAATATACTTCCCCTATTAATACTATTAATTATAAAGATTCTAGCAAAATAAAAAATATATTAGAATTCAAGTAATATGTTGATTTAAGTAGTATTTTATTAAAAAATACCCGAAAGAATTGTATTATAAAAAAACAATATTTTGTAAAATTATTCGATTCAAATCAAGTTACCGATTCCTTGACGGTACAAAAAGTGACAGTCGTTACTAGGACTACGTAATCAGTTTAGCCACCTTGAATTTGGGTTGCAGTTGAACCTGTAAGTGCGTGTCGGTTTAATAAAATTCCAGTACAAATGTTCGATTTATTAGTTAATTGTGATTTTCAAAAGACATTTGCTTTATTAGAAGAGAAGAGAACGGGTAAGGTGAGTTATAATTAATTTGTATTTATTAAACAAATCAGTTTTAATCGGCAATGTTGTGTGTTTTGGAGTTTCGTGTGTTTATCTGAATACTTGGAATTTGTATTTAAGTTCTTACAGTGTTCGTTTTCATTACAGAAATAATAAATAATAAAAAACTAACAAAATTTTGATAATAAAGAAATTGCATCATGCATTGCGCCGGCAAAACAAAATGAAGCGACTAATGACGTCAGCAATAAACGTTAAAGATATAAAGTAATTAACGCGGGGTCATTAGTATTTGGTTGTAATTGTTTTATTGATTGTTTAAGATACTACAAAAAATTACGCAAAATAAACTATGAACGAATTAAGACAAGTCAAGTACCTATTTTTGAAGTACCTATAACAGAACAGTGCTTCTAAACAACAGTCGTTTTGTTGTAGTAGTCTAATTTTTAGCAAGAAAAACTTATCACATCTTATTTTGATCAAATAAGCACCTTAGTTTTATCTTATTGTTTTAAATTATATAATGACAACACAAAATTGAGGTCTATAATCATAGTCGGCGTAAAAAATTTCATTTTTTTTCGTCCTTGAGTATTTGAATAATACAAACACCCAACCTTTCTCAGAAAAGATACAGAAATCTTTAAACAAGAGTTCCTCTTCGGTTTCTCCTAACGAAGACTCCCCGACCCCGACGATATCGTTATTTTCGAACTAGTCGTGCAAAAAGATGTGATCACCTTTATTGGAGTCTTTTTGTTCATTTCTTCTGCTTACTATAAAGGCAGTAATAAATTCAGTGTCTGCAGCAACCCGTTTTCTTTTTCTTACTGAAGTTGGTGTCTCGTTTTTGATTTCTGCAATAATAATTTTTAGAAGTAAGCTGAGAATCTGAATCAAAAAAGCAACCATAAGTTGGTTGTGTGAGTTACAGTGAAACAAGCACATTTGTTCAGTTCGTTTTGTGAGAGCATCAATTACTGGTACTGAAGAAGGTTGACCGCAAAAGCCCACTATCACCTTAACGATTTTCCTCTACAACTTGAGCGTTGAGAACAAAATCGGACCGGGCTAAGCCGGGCTTTAAAAGAAGCCTGGCCCGGCTCAAATCTGAAACCGTATAATCGGCTCTAAATCAAACCAGGGCTCAGTGCGGTTCAGATTTTCTCAAAAAACTGAAATCGCTGCCACTTTACAAGGTTTTGGTTCCACATTTAGTTTACAGTGTTCAACATTGTCAAATCTAAAAGCTGGAGGCTTACTAATCTCGCTTAATTCATCAAATTTGCAAATGCGTGGAATGTTCATCGTAGATTACTAGCACAGGGTGTTGAGGTCAATATTTATTTAATAAATGTTGCCGAATATGAGATTTCTCAAAAGGCATTATTTTTGACGCACATTTACTTATCTCATAGATTCTTGCTTTTAATTAAAGACCATTAACACTTTGCACCATAACTAACTTCAGGTTTTCTCTTCTCAGTCCACTAATAATGCTTGTGTACATTGTCTTTTGCCTATCATCATTTTGGTTTTTAACAAGTCATTCAAAAAACTTGTTTCATGTATAAAAAAACTAATTTAGATAATAGCGAAGGCTTTCACGACCGGAGTACTAAGATGAGAACGTCTTCCAGGTTTGGACCGTGTCATTGTTGTAACCGAAGTTTCCAACGTTTCACACACTTTCGTAAGCCGCTTCATTAGAGCGTGAGAAAAATCGAAAAACTCAAACAAGCAACCGAAATATAACTAAGAACCTCTCAAAAATTAGGCAATCAACTTGTGAACTCTAAAAAAGGTGGAAAAACTTAAAAAAGCAAACGACAATTTAACGAAGAACCACTACACAGTTAGGTAATCAACTTGAGAACCAAGCCAGGTTTTAAGCTCCATAGAAGTAACTTAACAAGAAGTAGGCTTCGTATATAAAGAAGTATCGTCATGGCTGGTTAAGCTCGACTCTGGTTGGGTTACAGCCGAAAAGAGGCGTGTTTTAGATAACGGAATCAAAACCATGATCGCGATTGAAGTTATTGGGGTGTTTGATGATTTCTATGCTCTCTCGGATTTTCCCATTCAAGAAAATGGAGATTATGCAATCATCTGTAACCTTGTGATTGTAGAGTAAAAATGTCAATTTTAAATTGACTTCGTAAGTAGAAATGTCCCTAAGTAATCGAGCACGTAGACGGCGATTAACAACTATTTTAATATCTCACTTCATATAACTATTGTTCACGAAGGTTCTAGTAAGATGACGGAGTTCCAAGTCTAGATTTTTAGCTGAGCAAATAGAAAAAGCGCGATGAACCAAAGATTCATTAACAGAACGTCTTTGTGCAAGACGTTGATGAGACGAAGCATTAAGGTATCTATACGTATGGGTGGGTTTGCGATAAACAGAGTGGCCCACAAGTTCGTCGGGTCACAACGTCGAGAAATGTGAGAGAACCATTAGTTTCGATTGCTATAGTAAATTTGATATCTAGGTGTTGATTGTTCAGATGCTCTAGAAACCAAATTTTAGGTTTTAATATTGATGTTTCCAAAGCAACCGTCTCATAAGATTCCATAAAGATGTTAGCTACAACAAGTGATAGAGGAGAACCCATAGCAGCACCAGAAACCTGTTCCATGTTATCAAATTGAAAGTAAGTGAATGATAAACACTTATCAATAAGAGGAACCAAACTCAAGTCCTTGCCATATTGAGACAGAATTTGTTCGATGATAAGAAACGAAATCTGTATAGACGAGGAGGTTTTGAATCTGAAGGGTAAGTTTCTGGAGGTACATTGGATGATTTGGCTGACTTCCTGCACGAAAACGTTTTGTTAGTGAATCTTTGGTTCATTGTGCGTTTTCTATTTGCCAACCTGAGAATCTAGACTCGGAACTCCGTCATCTTACTAGAACCTTAGTGAATAATGGTTATATGAAGCGAGATACTCATAGAGTTATTAATCGTCGTCCACGTACTCGATTTCCAGCTGTGAAGATACTTCTTTATATACGGAGACTACTTCTTCAAGTCACTTCTATTGAGTATAGAATTTGGCTTTGTTCGCTAGGTGGTTACTTAACTCTGTAGTGGTTCTTTGTTAGATTGTCGTTTGCTTTTTCAAGTTTATCGTTCTCTTGTCTATTTTACAGTGTAGAACCTGGCTTGGTTTACAAGTTGATTACCTATCTTTTGAGAGGTTCTTAGTTAGATTTCGGTTACTTGTTAGAGGTCTCCGATTTATCTCACGCCATGATAAATTCTCTTACGAAAGTGGGCGAAACGTTGGCAACTTTGGTTACCTCAATAACACGGTCCAAACCAGGAAACATTCTCATCTTAAAACTAGTTTAGATTTGTTCTAGCTTCAGTCTGAATGGCCTCGCTTATAACTTTAAATAATAATTGATCACAAATGGGTTCATGGTCTTAACAATGAGTATACTTCTTTACGAGATAGACCAAATCCCCATTTATTCATGGTCAGTCGGTTCGGATCTTTTTAAAAATTGATGCTGCAACGTGCTCACAGAGAGGTTTTACTATATAAACGTAGCGTTCTCTTGAAAGTGGAGCTATGATTTTTTATACTATATAAACACGACAGGGCGTTAGAGATAAGTAGATTCCGGAATAGGGGCAGAAACATTCCAAAGAAAAAACGCCCTAAGAGTGATTTCGGCTTTCAGAACAGTAGTTTTGAAAAGAACCGATTGCGATGTTTGTTATTCTTGTTTGGAATCTTATTTTATAAGATACTCAAAGTGTTCACCACTGACCTGACAATAATGAATTCGCGGAACAAAATTTACACTCTATTTAGAAAAGCGTTTTGAAGAATATTATTAATGTCATGCACTATCCTTGTTTGCAACTCTTCGATATTCTGTGGTCTATTTTTGTAAATTAAATTTTTGACATGGCCTCTCAAAAAAAGTCAAGCGGCGTCATATCGGGATTCCTAGCTGGCCATTCAATAGTGCGCCTTATCCATCTGCCAGGAAAAGTTTGATTCAAATATTACCGTACCTCAATCCCAAAATGAAGGAGTGCCTCATCTTGCTGAAACCATATTTCTTCCGTTCGTTGGTAGATTTGAATCGTTATTATTCAGAAATAATTGACTAATGGGATCTCGTCCTACCTACTACCATAGTGCGTACGTGTGCTCCTTAATTTAATCAAACTCGCATAAGGTCTTTTACTTGTAGTCCACAATGATTAACCGGTTGTCTCTAGTTTTTACATATATGTACTATCCATATTTACTTTGTATAGTCTCTTAATACGTTTTAACTTTTATGCACATAGATAGGTATTTGTAATTATCTCTCACCAGTCGATTACCATGAAATTGAAATTAAGGTCAATCGCACTGATAGAGAATAACAGTTAATATGGTTTCAAGAAAAATCTCTACACCTTAATAATGCTGACCTGGTTGTCTGAGCGGTGTGTAAACTGTGTATTCGAGGTCATGGTATGGTGAAGAAAACCGTCTGGTGTTACCACCTGTCATGACTGACCGTAGCAATGGCCACTTGAGCCCACTGCCGTGAGCCAACGCCTTGTCATAAAAGTAAAAAAACAAAAACTATATATATAAACAATTTTTCAGAGCCCACTTGCCTCAACTCAATAAATGCACTCAAAACTAATTCCAAATCAAATTATTCTTGTACTATCATATTGTCACGTTATTATTAAAACTAATTTATTTATATTAAAAATATGTACACGATTATAACTAACCGAATTAATTATATCTAAGGATATTTATTAAAAACACTAATTTATATCACTTGCACGAAGATAAGTCCGCGGATAACTATTTAACACTTATTGTTTGTTTACACTAAAGTCACGTATAAGGTTATACTCCGTACTCTGATTTGTTTGTACCGTATTTATACATTTTCGGAAATCCTTCGCGAATGTTCCATATTATTCGGTGAGAACGTTTCAATATGTAACGTAGATGTCAAATCTTTGTAAGATATTTCTTTATCATTAACATACCTGATTTTATTCTCTGAAACGTTTGTTGTCTTTAGTTTATACGCCAAACTGTGAGGCAATAAATTCTGTCGTTAGTTTGTCTTACGACTTTGTGGTTCTTCCTCGACATTTTGGACTGTTGGCGATAAATTTCTTTGGTTATCTATACTTATACTATTAAAATCTTTTTATTTATTTTATTTAAGAGGTGGTTCGTCTAACGCCCTTGCACTTCGATGTCCTTGGTCTTTTTGTTCGCCTCCTTCAGCAGTTCTATTTCGTCAATATAATCCAGACGCGTATTCCATGAGGCTTTTTTCAACTCATTATCGGTTAGTTTTAGTTTGCCCAGAATCGTTGTGCGTAGCGTTTGATACGCTTCACATTT
Organism: Aquatica leii; assembly: GCA_035610365.1. Lineage (NCBI taxonomy): Eukaryota > Metazoa > Arthropoda > Insecta > Coleoptera > Lampyridae > Aquatica > Aquatica leii. The sequence goes on from CM069437.1 coordinate 5,651,488, forward strand.
ACAGAGCAGAAGCTGCGGAGTCTCGTCGTCCTCCAAGCATCCGCGGTTAAGGCCACAGTGCCATGTGAATTTTCGTAGGTTTTGTCGACTCATGCTTGATAGTGCATTTTGAGTGTTTGATTGTGGCTCAGTAAGAAAAAGTTTTGTGTACTCCATCCCTGAGATTTTTCCATAGTTTTGTATGCTGCAAATTGTTTCTTTTTTAGTCTCGTAGGCAATTCCGAAAACGGATTTAGGTCCCATATATGTCCCTTTTTAAGTAGCGCATCCGGGTGGCACACCAAAAACTATATAAAATGTATCTATTGCAAGAACTGAATGAAGACGATTTTTATCCCAGAATCGAGCTCTGTGAAGTAATTATGAAGAAGTTGCGCTAAAAAAAATCACGTTATGTTTTCCGACGAATCTACAATTAGTTTGAATAGACAAATGAATCGACACAACTGTAAGTACTGGTCAGGCCAAAATCCACATTGGATGGAACAAGTTTAGACTCAAAAACCGTAAAAAGTGAATATATGGAGTAGTATTATCGGTGGACATATCGTAGGACCATAGTTCATAAACCGAAATTTAAACACTGCTCAATATTTGCCACATTTGCAACAATGATAGCAATTACGGAATTAACACTAGCTAAAGTTTTGTGAGTGACCTTGTTACAAGCTTTAGGTATTTTACGAACCTGCACGGCCAACTCACAATATTCGGAGAGAGGGGAGGTCCACACTAAATACAGAAAAGATGTTGCAGGGCGCCAGAGCTTATCCCAAAGTAATTCTCTATCTTGCTCAGGACAGAACGGTATAAACTTGTAACACGATGTTAGGTTCGTAATCCCTTCTACTCGGCTGTTCGAGTAGCCAGCGTCTGTTATTAGATAGCGACGATCTAAAGAGACAGGTATGTTGTCATAAAAGAATAAATAACCACAATAACAACTTTAATCTAGAATCGCTGATGATTATCACAGAATATAAGAATTCTCATTACAGACATACCAGTAGTATAGGCAACACACAGTACATAAGTAAACTACAGTGAAATAGATAGCGAAGAATAGTTCGTAGTAAATATCGTTTACATAATTAGGAATATGGCATTACTGACAATAAAACAATGATAATAAGTATGGCATTAACATTAAATTATCACAATAATTAAGGGTAGGACACAGCATATGTAGTATAAGCAAATTTACTAACTAAATGGTACTACAATTACGGTAATCAGTACGGAATTACTATTAGCGAAAGTTTCGTGAGTAACCTCGTTGACGACGAAAGAAAAGATATAAAAGCACTTACCACAAATACAGGAATTTCCCCTGGTGTGAAGAAAGTACTTTCCTCGACACGTAACCCTGTAAGTAATTTAAATCGCAAATCGTGTCAACCTAATATCTCACGAAATGCAAAACTACAAAATCATTACTTAAATTTTAAAGTACACACATAACACAACCCGAAAATCGGATGCTGTTATACCCCTTTTCTGTGATTTACGCAGGTATCTGCCGCCTGAGTAGAATCTCGTCAGTTTTTAGTTCGGTACATTCGGTTTTTGCCATATGTCGTATGCCTCAGAGAATATTTATTTGACGAAATTGTTATTCGAACTGGATTCTTCATTAACAGTTAACAATTAGGAACGAATTGCTCGCACGTGGCGGAACGGCTATTAAATTACGAGAAATTACAACAGAGTTTTAATAAATGAGAGTTATTATCTTACCCGGTGCGACGCAAACGAATTATAAGTGTAATACACTTATATATTGGTCCCCATGACGGTGGATAAGTTTAGAAATGTTCACTCGCCAATTCACCGGCCATTTTATGTAGTTTTCAAATTGAAGAACTCGTCGTAAATGACAGTCACGCGTAAAAGATCGTTAGGGGGCGTTCAAACCGTAAACTAATTCCACATCGGAATACATAGGCGTGCGCAAAGAAAATTTCGTCCGTAACAACATAGGCGTACGTAAAGAAAATTCGACCGTAACAACCTTTCTGACAGCGATCAAATAAATAAATAAACTTACCCACAATCCAGTAACTCCTTGGTCGAAGAAAACGTTTTCCCCGGCAAGTGAGCCTGAAATAAATTTGAGTAGCAAATCGTGTCAAACCAATGCCTCACGAAATCAAGATCTACAAAAATGGTTAATTATTGCTAAAGAAAGTACACATAACATAACCCGATTGTCGAATGCTGTTGTACACCTTCAATGAAAGTTGGTTTCGCAGGTGTTTGTCGCATGAGTAGGATCTCGCAGAAACGTGATTGTCTTCGGTTTATTTAGTTTCAACCGTAGGCCTTATAGATAGAGTTATACTCGTCCCATGAAAGTATTTGTCGATGTTAATCTCTCATAATTCGTTATCGACTAGAAACATGTGCCAGAACGTGATGGAACGGCCGGTGACGACTCGAATACTTTACGATTGTAATGAAATTATAATTTTCCCTTGTAGATTTTAAATTACGACAAGAATACCCATATTTAGGAGGTAGCACATGGCGCTAACGAAAAGACATAAAAATTACCTTTAATCAAAGAAAGAACAAAAGCCACTTACCCTGCGTGAATTAAATTAGTTAAATAAGAAGACTTCTATTACCCATCGTGTCCCAACACGTGGATGTTTTGAGAAAACGATTTTTAATTCACGCAGACATAGGTTATAACATGACCGATGTTAAAGTCAAAATGCCCGTATCTTACCGGATATCGTCTACTCAATACGAAGAGACCAACGAGCCCGATAGATGGCGTCGAGAAATAGAAAAGTAATTTTTAATTAAACCAATATACAGGGTAGTGCATTATTTAAATTTATGCACGCAACATGTTGATCTCTATTAGGTGGTATGAGCTGATCTATTTTCTTCACTGTGTTATAACGTGTAGTGACGTTCTTTTTTCCTAGAACCCTCTTTAGTCTGTCAGTGACTCCGGCAACGTAGTGTAAGTAAGCATATGTTTCTAACAGTGTCTCCGCAGCAACTCTTTCTTCTTCTATGGTCTTATTAATTATTTGTTGTGGCCATTTTTTATAAGAGCGTCCTTGATGTATTTGATTTCCTCCGGCTTTTGTTCTTTATCACTAATTTTCTCCGCTCTACTTAAAAGTATGTTGATGTGGGATCTCTTCTGTTGTGGATGGTGATGAAAGGATGCGTGTAGATACCGGTCTGTATATGTTTCCTTGCGGCGCCTAGAAAGGGCAGCGTTTTGTTCTTTTCGATCTCCATGGTAAATTTGATGCTGTTGTAGTGTCCAGTGATATGATGAAGAAAACTTTGTAATTCTTCCCGTCTGTGAGGCCATACGACAAAAGTGTCGTCTACGTATCTGTACCAGCATTTTGGTTTTCTGTTGCTTGAGTTGATAGCTTCTTGTTTGAAAGCTTCTATGAAGATGTTAGTTATTACTGGTGACAGTGGTGATCCCATACTTGCGCCGTTCTTTTGTTCATACAACTCACCATTCCACAGGAAGTAAGTTGACGTTAAACAGAGTGTGACCAAGTCGATCAAATCTTCTTGTAAACCTCTTGGCACTAGTTGATGTCTAATGATCTGTAATGTTTCTTTCACTGGTATATTGGTGAATAGTGATTCTACGTCGAAACTAACTAACATGTCACCGGTAGTTACCTCAAGTCCTTGGAAAATCTCGACGAAATGTTCGGAATTCTTAACATAGCTGGTTGTCTGTCCGGTGTGCTGTTGTAGTCTTCTAGCTAAGTATATTGCTAACTCGTAAGTCGGTGATCCACAGGTACTGACGATAGGTCTTAGAGGGTTTCCGGTTTTATGAATTTTCGGTAACCCAAACAGTCGTGGAGGTTGGTTCTCCGATGGTAACAGCCTTTTCTGTTCTTCTGTTGGTATAGATGAGTCTTTCATCGCCTTTCTTATGCGTCGTTCAATTTTTGTATGTATGTCACTGGTAGGTACCTTGGCGAATCTAAACGGAATTCTTAACGTAGCTGGTTGTCTGTCCGGTGTGCTGCTGTAGCCTTCTAACTAAGTATTTTGTTAACTGGTAAGTCGGTGATCCACAGGTATTAACGATAGGTCTTAGAGGGTTTGCGGTTTTATGAATTTTTGGTAACCCATACAGTCGTGGAGGTTGGCTTTCCGATGGTAACAGCCTGTTCTGTTCTTTTGTTGGTATAGATGAGTCTTTGATCGTCTTTCTTATGCGTCGTTCAATTTTTGCAGTAGGGTCTTTGTTTAGTTTTGTGTAATGGTCTGGATCTAGTAGAGTGTTCATTTCCTGATGTAGATGTTCTTATCTTTTATTACTGTCGCGTTACCTTTGTCCGCTCGTAAAATGATTACTTTTTCATTCTTACGTAAGTCAAGTGACGCTCTTTCCTCATTATTGGTTATGTTTCTTGATGGTGGTTTGGCTGTCTGAAGATACGACAAGTTTCATGTCTTATTTCTTCAGCATCTTCGATGGGTAGATTTCGGGTGACATATTCCACTTGAGCGATGATCTCCTCTTTGCTATTTTTGTGGACAAGCATCGATCGGATCAGCTACGAACATTCTGAACATCATCTGGCTACAACGACGTAGAACCAAATAAAAAAGTTTGATAAACTAAACTACAAAGACATCAGACAAAATACCAGAGCTGGGTATAGAAAAAACAGTCATCAATCTTTTGGAGCAGCAACTAACCAAAGCACAAACAAAAGTACTTGCCAAATGACTCAACTTTGCAGTCGCACCTACAAAAATACTAACGTTTTGTAACCAAATGATGTTCAGAATGTTCGTAGCTGATCCGATCGATGGTTGTCCACAAAAATACCAAAAGAGGAGATTATCGCTCAAGTGGAATGTGCCATCCGAAATCTACCCATCGAAAATGCTGAAGAAATCAGACACGAAACTAGCGTTACTTGACTAGCGTAACAATGAAAAAGTAATCATTCTTCGACCCTCTAAGACTTAACGTCAGTACCTGTGGATCACCGACTTACGAGTTAGCAAAATACTTAGCCAGAAGACTACAGCAGCACACCGGACAGACAACCAGCTACGTTAAGAATTCCGAACATTTCGTCGAGATTTTCCAAGGACTTGAGGTAACTACCAGTGACATACTAGTTAGTTTCGACGTAGAATCGCTATTAACCAATGCACCAGTGGAAGAAACATTAGAGATCATTAGACAACAACTAGTGCCACGAATGGTGAGTTCTATGAACAAAAGAATGGCACAAGTTTGGAATCACCACTGTCACCAGTAATAGCCAACATCTTCATGGAAGCTTACGAATAAGAAGCTTTCAACTTAAGCGACAGGAAACCGAAATGCTGGTATAGATACGTGGACGACACTTTTTTCGTATGGCCTCACAGACGGGAAGAATTAAAAAAGTTTTTTTCAACATATCAATGGACACCATAACAGTATGAAATTCACCATGGAGATCGAAAAGAACAAAACGCTGGTAACACGCACGGACAACAACAGACTAAGTCATATTGTATACCGCTAGGAAACACATACAGACCGGTATCTACACGCATCCTCTCATCACCATCCACAACAAAATTCCTCATCAACACACTTCTAAGAAGAGCGGAGAAAATTACTGATGAAGAACACAAGGCGGAGGAAACAAAACACATCAAGGACGCTCTTAAAAATGGCTATAACAAAAAATTAATAAGACTACAGAAGAAGAAGGAGAAGCAAGCTGAGGTTGCTGCGGAGACACCGTTAGAAACATATGCTTACTTACTCTACGTTGCCGGAGTCACTGACAGACTTAAGAGAGTTCTAGGAATGAAGAACATTGCTACACGTTATAACACAATGAAGCTCATACTACCTAACAAAGATCAACTTCCGAGACTACACACTAAGGGTATATACAAATTAGAGTGTATGTGCGGCAAGAGTTACATCGGCCAAATAGGAAGGAGAATGGAGTTTATTAGCAAGAAGCAGACACCATCACCAGCGAATAATACTCGAATCACTGGAAACAATGAAAAATCTTAACAACTTCAACCGTGAGGATGGATACAGATTTTGTCATTTAAAATTTGCAATCTTAAAGAAAGTGCTAAATCTTGAGTTAGAATTGTTAGAAATGTACTTACTTGTATAATTTAAAAAAAATGTCAATACTGTCAACAATATTGTGTTGAAATTATTCTTTACAGCATGGAAACTCGAACTGGTAGAAACAGTTTACGTAACATTAGATTCTCGTTGGTCAAAAGTGCACTTTCTCGCAGATTTAGAACTATTAATCTAATGTGACAAATAAGACCTGTGATGGCATCACTTTCTACAGTTAAACTTTAAAATTTTTGAAAGCATTCTGTTATTGAGACATGACTTTGATGACAAAGTATTTGCGACAAATTTTGCATTTACAGATTATTTATAAATTGCATTAACATTTTCCTTTCTATTTCTTAACAAAAACTGAAATTATAATTTTTCATCTCTCTAATTAGTTAGTATACGAGGAATAAATTTAGTAAAACTGATTTACTTATTACTGGCTGCGATTCAAACCCTGACATGAATTAGACTAGGATAAAATGTAGTTTCAAGTGCAAACCACTTGTAACTATAGTAGGAAATTAATAAATTAACTCTTAATTATAAGTAACGCCTAACCATCATCAACAGTTACGCGGAAGTTTTTTTTAGAAAAAAAAAACTTATTGAGAACATAAATTTATGCAGCTATAAATTTTTATTATTTTCTTATAAATAATAATATTTGTTTTTTACGTTGTATGGAGAAAGTCGTTTGGTTTGTCGCGTTTCTTGCAAATTGTTATTTAGAAGCTTCTCATAATGTATCTGTTAAAATTTTCATTATCTTGGTCGTTTAATTTTCTTTATCAAAACATGGTGCACTATATAAACTGTAAACGTGAAGTATGAGAAATATAGAAATTGGAGCAAATAAATTTTATTACCGTTCACTATTTCTGTTATTTGAAAATTAAAATATCTTTTAATAATCATAATTTCCTTTTACGTCTCTTCCAGTTTTTTTATGTCCTGGCTGCACACTGTATGCACTTTCTGTACTCCCTATGTATATGTTTCTCTCTACATGATTCTTTTTCTATGTTCTGTTAGTACACGTACATATATATTTTCAAATTATTATTCTAAGTAACCGTTTCAGACTGGGTGTTGCCAGTTGCTATTACATTAGAAGCAAAAATAGAACTGTCAATTTTAAATTAAAATATTTTTACGTTGCATTCAACCTTCCAAAATTATCTATTATACTATTCTTTATACAAGGATTATTCTTAAGAGAAAACAAATGTACAGTAGACAAACATCCTTATTAACTAATAACTAAAGAGCGGATAGTAAGACAAGAAAAAATACCAAAAAAGGTGGCATAAAAGGCATATTAAACCTGCCAAAAAGGCAATAAAAAAAGCACAAATATCTTTAAAAATTTACAGTTTATGTTTTTGTTTTACAATGTTTATTAAGTGCTCTTATTTTCCCAAGCACAAATCAAATATTTTTCAATATTTTGACCAAGAACCTGTTGCCTTTTATCATTTAAAATATTTTTATAGAAGGAAAAAATTCTTTTGACATATCAATATGTTAGTGGAGCAAATTTTAATGCCGATGTTTCTGTTATTGTTAAAGATATTTTCTGTTGATGCTTCATGACCTCTCTTTTTTGAATTTCAGTCAGTTGTTAAAAGAGGTCAAAGGAAGGGTTTTTTGATGTGACTGAATCCAATTTTTGATAAATTTTTCTTCCTATAGTCCCTGAACATACTCTTATAATTGGTCTTATTCTATCGAATGTAGCGAAAGATTTGGTCATTGCGGTTTCGCTTTTTTCTAGCTTCTTTAATTCGTTAGGAATGCCGGAAAAGTGTTTTTATAAAAACTAGTCCTCTCTTAACAGTTTCGTCATTGAAAGTTTTTTGAGATTTAGCAATTGTTGCAGAGGCCGTCTCGTCAAATAACACTGGTCTGCAAAAAAATATTTTTCATCGAGCCCTGACACTATTACGGGTGATTCTTATGTAAAATGACGTCCTGAATTCAAATATGTCTTCCGTTTTCTTCCATCGCCCACCATTTACGAGGGAGCCCCAAATCTCTAATTTTACCACTTTTCGATAAATTAATTATAATTTATTTATCGAACGATAATATTAATTATAATAATTATTATAATAATAAATATATGGACACGAATTTAATTTAAATAGGAAAAAGAACTATTTTAGCTATAAACAGTAATAAATAAAAAGATATTCATCGTTACTTGGTGCTTGCTTTCCTTTTATACCCTGAGGTACAGCTCTCTCGTTTCAAAAACCAGCAGTACTCCGCCAACATGCTTGCATTCCACTTCCCTGATAATCTCTTCTCCAGCTCAGCGATGTCTTGATGGAACCGTTCCCCGTGTTCATCCGAGACTGCTCCTAAATTTTCAGGGAAAAAGTCCAGATGCGAGTGAAGGAAGTAAACTTTAAGAGACATGTTACATCATATGTCCTTGTACGCTAAAAGCAGTTCCTCGACGTGAGCGACATAATCTTCATTTTTGTGGTTACCCAGGAAGTTCTTACAAACGTTTTGAAATGCAAGCCAAGCTCGTTTTTCTTTTCGATTTAGGTGTTCAATAAACTGTTACGGTAAGAATTATGGGTAACTAAATTTAAATGGAGCGATGGCCGCAGCAGCTCGGTTCTTGTAGGCAAAATGGGGTGGGTTAGAAATTGTGAGGGGAATATTTAAATCAAGGATGTCGTGGTAGATAAAATTAGTCAAATAGTGATTAGAAATTGTTAGAAATAGGCGCCACACAATTTGTTTAGTTACGGTCCTGTTAAGTAAATTGTAAAAGTTTAACAGGGCTCTAGTAGTAACGAAGGGTTGCTGAAAGAAAAACGGGGAAGTTTAAGCAATAAATAGCAATCAGTAAATTTGATGTAAATATAATGAATTTAGAATAAATGGAAATTTACAAAATAATCACTAAAATATTCAATTTTGAATTATGCAAACAGAATATGTGTGAAGTTGAGTAAAACAATCGATAATGGATTTCAAATATTACAAAAATACAGGATCTAAATTACCTTGTGTCAAAACAAAAGTAGTAAAACTAATTTAATTACGTTAGGTTCGCAAAACAAACAAAAAGAAAATTTTAATTTGGGGCAGCGATCGGGATTCGACAAGACAGTAATTACAATTTGAAATACAAAAAAAAAATCTTACCTTTATCGCTTCGCTGATGAAACTCCGTGCACGGTATTTCCAATCGAAGTTTCCTTAAATAAAATATTTACAACAAACAATTGGCCGTCGGCAAATAACAGCCGAGAATTAAAGTTAGGTTCAAGTTTACTATCTCGTAGATCAGGGGATGCGTAACCAAATTTATGTAGGTTAATAGGTCAGTAACAATTACGTTATAAGTCAACAAATTTCAAGGTAAATCAGATAACAACTTCTTATAGAAACAAAGAGAAATTAAATTAAGTAAATTAAGCCAAAGTTTAAATAACAAAAGTGAATTTTAAATAGCAACAAAAATTGTAAAATTTTAAAGTATAAGAAAAAGTTCTTGAATTTCTAAAGTTGATTAAGCAAGTAGAATTTTGATTAAACGTTCAATGTAGAAAATCAAATCTTTGAGATTTGCACAAATATGAATTAATTCACAATAAAACGAAGGTTAACGGTTGGTTTTTCACTTAGTCAGTTGCTGCAATCGAAGTTGACTTCTCAGCGTAGCGTTAGTAGAGTTTACAGATGAACGGAGTATTTTGGTAGTTGAAGGAACTCTCACACGTGGAGGAAACAATCCGTTGGAGAAGACGTTTATATGAATTAGAACAATTTCGTCGGAAGAAAAACCGCTATAAAGAGGAAGGGAGAGAAGCGAAGTTAGATTAACTAAATAAAACAAAAACTAAGTGCTTTACCTGGGTATAATAATCCAGCGTTAAGAAAACTAAGTACACTTTTAAAATTTAAAGTAACTTATAGCCGTAAATATACGATTTTTAGTAATTTTAGGAAAGAAACAGGTTCCGTAGATATACTAAAAGTTAGGAAGTTTTCAACGTAATATCCGGTTAAATCACCGTGTTTAAGTAAACGTTAGTACTTCCAAGGTACAGTAAATTTTTGAAGTGATCTCAACAAGAGTTTGTCAGGAACTGATTAAAGAAGGGAAACGAAGTACCTAAGGTCATAATGACCTCAGAAGATAACAAAATAAATTCGTCAGCAAACTCGCGAGAACGCTCGAGTAACTGATAGTTTAAACAATGATCTTGATAAGAACTTGCAGAAAAGCAGAATTTAACCACGTATTAAGCGAAGATAATACGCTCTTAATTAATCATAAATTAAAAATTATCAACTTTAAAATGTAACGAAATAAAGCGTGAGATTAGCAACAACAGCAAATTCCCACACGTATAACTTAAATGAATGAAACAGTACCGGATTTAGGAAAATTTGCTCAGGGCGTAACAAAACGTCGAATCTTGGAAGAGTTGTCTAATCTGGGGACCAACAAAAACGTCTTCTTTGATTTTAGCTTCGCTAAGACGAGGAAATTTAGTTTTCAAAAATTGAAATGCGCCACCTGTCTTATTGCTTTCACAAACTGCTTGATCAATACAAGTTTGATGTGTAAAGGTGGTAAGTAAATATTTTCCTTCGAAACCAAAGGATTGTGGGCGACATTTTTTTGATCAGTCCCGTACGATGTAATGTTTATCTCGGGCTCGGCTATCCCATTCACAAAGGAAGCAGCAATATTTTGCGAATCCTGATTGGAGGCCCGTGAATAGAGCAACAACTTTTAAGTCAGCGCAAAGTTTCCACTTATAATCATGATAACTAATTTTATCAAGGATTCTGAAGATGTTTTCGTACGTTTCCTTCATATCAACAGAGTATGCAACTGGAACCGATGGAAAGTCATTCCCATTTGCCAACAGGACAACTTTTAAGCTTGTGTTTGATGAGTCTATAAACAGTCTCCATTTGTCTGGGTCACATGGCATCTGTAGCTCTGTCATCGATAAATTTGCATTAGGGCAGAACACTAAACCTTTATCTTCTGAGAAAAGACATTTCAGGGTTGCTTGTCTGGTCCTGTAAGAAGATATTTTTACTTCCTTTTCTAAGAGATTCCACTGTTGAAGTCGCAATCCTAGGAGCTGAGATTTAGTCTTGGGCAACTGCAAATCCCTGACAAGATCATTTAATTACGATTGAGTGAGGAGGTGAGGTTGCCGAGAAACTAAATCTGCGGAATACTCTTCATCATCATTGAACGTACCATTCGAAGCCCCAGGTTGTGGCTCAGAGTCTTTTAAATCAATTTCCGGCTCTAGAGTATAAGTGTTTGGGAGCTCTGGGATTCGCAAAGTATCGTTATGAGAAACAGGTCTTAGAGCTGACGGAATATTGGGATACTGAATTGTATGCTTATTTTTGCTCGAAAACCCGACTGTGGAAGTCTTACAAAAGTAACAATCTGTAAGATGACTGCGAGGTTCACGCCAAACCATGGGCACAGCAAATGGCATTGATTTACGGGTACCTTTGAGCCATTTGGTCAAACTACTGTAACAAGTCGTACAGCAAACTGATGGAGCCCAAGTCTTGTCGTGGTCGCCAACTTGACAATCAAAGTACAATTTATAAGCTGTTTTAACAAGCGGAGAAAGGGGTTTTCGTTGCGCTTTTAAAGTTAATTCCCCGCAGACATAGCAGAAGCTATCGGGATGATTTTTACACTCGCGTGGCATAATTAAACAGTAATTCAACGCCCGACATTAACTACAAATCACACTTAGTCACTTGAAAAAATCCGGAGTAAAAGTAGTTTTACTGTTTTACACAAATGAACAAAAATGAACACAAAATCCATCACGCTTAACACGTCGACAAGTTAACTCTGCAACAGCTATAGATGTACTGATCGAAGCAGTTAAGCAAACAATGTAATATACTATAATGAGAAGAGTAATGCAAGTTCAAGCCTGTCGAAAATTTCTGTTCAAACCTGCATGTGAGATCGCCAGCGTCGTGCAGTGAATCTTCCTAACTGTTTATTGATATTTTTTTACTGTTCATATATATTTGTATTTTATTGTTGTTTCTATATACATTTTATAGCAAAACTTTTGCCATATACTTTGGTATAAATTTTATTACCTGCTTTGGGATGTTTAACGGCTATAAGTTAAAATTCTAAAAAAAATGCAAAAAAAAATAAAAATGGGGTCCCCCAAAATAGGTGGGTGATGAGTAAAAACGAAGCTCATTTTTGGATTCAGGAGGTCATTTTACATGAGAATCGTCAAAAATGGTATCAGGGCCAATTTTCATGCAGACCAGTGTAATTCAACCACCTGAAGTAAGACAATTCAATTAATGTATAAGACAATGTCAGATTATACTATGAACTGTACCTCTTTAATTTTTTCAAAATGTGTCGCGTAAAACATGCAAGCAGATAACCAAGTTCCCCATCTTGTTATGCTAGATCTCGGTGGAAGTTTAACATCTGGAAGTTTTTCTTTATAGGCCCTTACCCGTAAAGGAACTTTCACAAAAACCTGAAACAAGATCCAATAATCTAAAAGAGAATCTAATATGCTAGAGATTTTTACCTTTTTGGTTGCAAAAATTTACTTGTTTACTATTGCAAACTCGTCTCTAATGAATTCACACACCGTCTGTATTCTATGTGCTAGACAAGTTAAATGTTTTAAATTCGGATAAAATATTTCTAAAGCCGGATTTTTTTTGCGCCATTGGGATACAGAAGTCCTACAAACATAAAATTATATAATTGTAATTAATAGATTGGATTATATTAATCAATCATTAAAAAAAAACTTACGTAAACAATCATCGAAAAAATTTGCAACTGTTTTGTGATTGGTCTGTGGAATTTCTTTGGATGCTAGCAAATGAGCTTTTCCTGGTTCTAGTTCAGATAATTTACCAACTACAAAATTTGCTATATATCGACCTCTGCAATCGGTTGTTTCAATGTCATTTCTTATTGTATGTATTTTCTATAAAAGGTAAACCAGCATTTTGAAAACTATTAATATTTTATTTAAACTGCTTACCGATTGATAACATGTCTAAATATTTTTTTCTCAGAGTTGATTCATCTGGAATAACTTGTTCGGTGTATTTTTCGAGGAAATTGCGAAAATTGATGTTATCAAGTTTTTCCAGAGGAATTTGAGCCGACACCAATGCTTCGCACAAATCTAGAGCAAAAGTTGTTTTTGATGGGCCAGGTTTATTCTGTTTATCTTCTATAACGTTATTTAACAATGACATTATTCGCATAATGGGCAAATAAAACTGTCTTTCATTTCTTTGGTTAAGCCCACACAATCCTCATGGACATATTTTTGGCAAACAATACACAGGTGCATATCAGAAATTTCATTCATCTGGCACACTGCAGAATACCAGTTTTCCTTATCTGCGTTTGCTGTGTTATTTTCGTTGCTCGTAGCTTTAGTTGATGACTTAGTTTTAGGTGTTAATGTAGCTTTAGATTTTGTAGATTTTAGGTTTTGTAGGTGTTGATGTAACTATAATGTATTAATTGCAAAAATTGTAGCTATCTCGTTATTGTCAAAAACTGCTTTTTTTACTACAAGAGCACGACTGTTTATGGCCCTGTGCCTAACACTTGTTACAGATTTGACAACTTTTTCCGGAGTCTGTAACATTTCTGTTATTGACGTATTAAGTGCTTTCGGTGAGGAAAAATCATTATTTGATTCAGAGGCATCTTCTTCTGAGCTGTAATCTTCAGAGGAGCTACTTGAAGTTCTTGCTCTCTTTTGGATTTTCGATGGCCCTGCTTTAGAGGACACTGCTTTGATTGGTTCAGCGATCGGCTGTTTTGGTTCGTCTGTTATTTCAGTAACTTCACTAGGGGCAAATGTCAATTTTGGTATAGCTTCGGGATTGAATGGAAAAATACCGGTTGCAACAAAACCAGCCTTTATATTTGCTGGTGTTACGCTTTTATCCCAGACAACAATAAATATTTCTCCAAACCGCTGCTTTGTGATGTTTCGATCCTTGTATCTTGTCCAATATTGCAGTACCTGATCATCCCAGTTGTATTCGAACGAACGAAACACCGATTTATCCATGGGTTGGAGTTCGTGCGTGTGTATTATGTTTTTCTGCAACATCAACGATAGTATAGTCCAGATGGCATTTGGCTGCATCAAAAATTAAAAGACATTTCCCTGGTGGTTTGTATTTAGCCAAATGCTCAATCCAGGTGCAACATGTGGTAATGTTCATACTACCTTTAGGGGTCATGAGCACCAATGATCCCGGAGGTAGTGTATCCCCCCATTCGGGTTTCATCCTCTTTCCTTTAAAAAGAATTGTTGCCGGGACGGAATTACCGCAAGCATTGCTACAGGAAACAATTGTGACGTTTTCTCTATGCTCTGGTGCTCCCAAGTGTACACGTTTCGAGCCTTTTTTGCGAACACACTTTGTTAGTGATGTAAACTCTTTTAGTTTTTCGAAGTAGTCATTTACGATGAATCGGTTAAGTTTCTGAGCACGCGCGGGGTTCATACTTTGTGATTTTCTTTGACTTATTGCAGGATTGCGTTTAAAAAAACCATTAAGCCAATACCGGCCGGCCATTTTGGACATGGTAGAAAATTTATTTTGGATACCATTATCGGTGCAGAAATTGAAAACACACCTTCGAACTGTCCTTGATGGTAGTGGGTAACCAACGTCTGCCAATCGGATTATTCTTGTTCTTTTTTTTGATCAGCAGTTAGGACTGGTTTCCGCCCCATTTTTCCCTTACAGGTTTGGTTTTCTGCACAGCTGAGACACCATTTTCTAAGTCTTCTGGTGTCCACTTACTTCTAATGGCCCGATTTCTCACTTTACCAGTCATTTCTGTAATAATGTACACTAATACATTGTATGAAAGCAAAAAGCGGACAATGCGTGCACGTGCTAGCAATATGCTCATGTGCATATTGTCAACTCAGCATGGTGGGCATATTGCTATATAGGAAATAAAATTAGGTTAAGTAATAATTTTTGGCTAAGGCGTTACCTTAAATCGATCGCTTTTCACCACAATCTAAGCTTCAGTACTCTTCTATGGAACACAAGATAGTTCAGTTTAATACCACTTTGTTTCACGACTCTATAATAAAAAACTTGACGAATAAATATTACAACGGCGTCTTATAAAAATAAAACGTAACCGTTCCACTCGTGTCGCGCGGGCTACTGACCAAATTGTTGGTCGACACAAGAGAGTAGGTGGGTAGGCACACTATGCGATGGTACGTACCGTCATCTATCGTACAATAATTAATCTACAGCTAGTAGGCATATTACCAGCATGCGCATATTGTATTCACCTACCTTACTAGTAATTAAAAGCATTTAAATTAAGATAATACAAACATACTGATTTTGAACAAAAGGTTTTCTCCGTCGGTTGTTAAATTATTGTCCAATTTACTCCATTTGTAATAATTTTCAAATTTTGATTGTTTATTAGGTGACATTTTTTAAAACTTACTCACAGCACAACAGCGATAGACTATCACAGTGTGACAATATCACAGGTATTTATAACAAACAAAGAATGTTTTAGTCATGTGTTTCAGTCATTAAAGGAATCCCACCAGACAGAATTAAAATTATCTATATTTGTTTGCTTTACTTAGGTACTGAATAGACCTATAAAATATGATTCTCATTCCGAAATCCTTCCGGTTTTGTAAATAGTGTTCTGTTAAGCCTGCCATTGTACATAATCCTAGTATAAATTCTTACAATAGTTCTTCTCTATAAGCGGCTTCTGTATTTAATGCTTTCTGGAAACCATTGTTTAACAAAACGAGAAAATCCCTGTTGTTATTTATAGGTTCGTGGTAAGACCTTTTGAGCAAAAAATGTTAATTATATTATTGTACGTAATTTAAGTAAAATTCTGTAATGCGTTATTGTCGTCTACCTATTAAAACACTGTTTACACAAACTTTTCAAAATTTTTATGTAAAAAGGCAATATAAAATAATACTCTTTAAAAAGGCAAAAAAGACAAAAAGTTACACAAAAAGGCAAAATAGGCAGGCGCCGTTTTTTACTAATAACTAATACCATTATAAAAATTCTAGCTACATTTCTTTGAGGCACCAACATGCCACCGGCGTTGAAAAGTATACCTTTTCAAAGTTCTGATTATTGTCACTAGCAAATTAAAGTTTGTATTTATCCTTAAGCAGTATTAGTATCTTGATGCAGCTCGACGCACCTCACTATTACTTGCAGTTTTTACAGTTGCTGCTCGCACCACACCATCAGCACCAGGATGCGTGGCGAGCACTCGCTAAATTTTTCACTGAAGCGACAAAGCATTGTCTTGTCGAAGAATAAGCATTTGATCAATTTGTAATTGAGGGCTCTTGGTAACCTTCCATTTACCCCTTTGATGGAACTACGCTAGATATTCCGTAGACCAACGATGCCAAAAATGTTGCGTCATCTGTTGGATCTTTTGCCAACGATTCAAGCGATTGATAGCCAGGTTTTGATAATCAAGCTCATTTAGGGCCAACAGTGAGCCGTCAATCAGGAAATAAGCAGGAGTCCGGAATGCAAGGTCATTGGGATCATTGCTTATAGGAGTGAGTAGTATGGAGTTTAAAATAGCCGCAATTTGACATATTAATGTACACATTTCTTCGAAAGTTAGTGAAGCTATACCTACTACTTGTTTTAAATGATGTTTAACTGATTTCACGGTAGCCTCCCAAATACCACCAACATGAGGCAAGTTGGAGGGAATGCAATGCCAATTAATGGGACTCTCTAAACCTTCTGCAATTGAGTTATGGTTATCTTTTATGAATTTTTGCCAAGCCCTTACAAAGTTCGTTACGTTGTACCAGTACAAATTTCTTGCCATTTCGATTACCTTTATTACAAATGAGCATGCTTGTTTCATTAAGCGTTGGTCTAGCATATTTGTCTGATCTTAACCATTTTGGGTCATTGCATCAAAAACTGTTATTAATCATGTCTAAAGGTTTGATTCCCCGAGAGACTAATTCCGCAGGATTATCTTGCGTAGGCACATGATGCCAGTCGCGGTTAAAATTCGTGTGTTGCTGTATGTGACTTATACGATTTGCAACAGAGACATTAAAATTTCGAGACTCAGAATTTAGTCACGCTAAAACAATAGTCGAGTCTGTCTAATAAAAGGTTTTATAACTAATCAATCCTAACGACTTTAGAGAATTTAAGACCAAATCGACTAAACTAAAACACGGCGCCACAAAGTTCTAACCGCGGTATGCTAATTGACTTTAAAGGGGCCACTCACGATTTTGAAAAAATTAAGTTTGATTGTATGGTTCCGTTTTTGCCTCGCTGCGTATATAAGCATTTTCGCTTGCATCACAAAATCTGTGAATTCCAACTGAATTAGGCTTATCACCAGGTATGATACACCTGTTAATGGTTAGTTCATTAAGGACCTCAATGGATACGATAATTGCACTAGGAAGAATAGAGATCGACACGTAAAGATTCGTCCCAATCTATTTTTAATTTCCATAACTCGTGTAACAGAATTTTTGCTGTTATGGTGACCGGAGTTTTAAATCATAAAGCGTCATAAATCTTTGCGATGTCTGACAATATAATACGTTTTGATTTTTTATCACGATCTACAAATGACTGAATGAAAAAATTAAACAAATCATGTTTTGCATGTCACTGCAAACCTAACATTTTTAAGCACTCGTCTCTGTAGAAGTCTAGAACGAGATTTTCTACACTTTGTATGCATTTTACAACATCCGCATTGTTCGATGACCATTTTCGCAAGTGGAAACCCGCAATACTTAAGATGCTGACAATTTCTTTCCTGATTTTATTCACGTTATCAACCGTGTTAGCACCACGCGAACCTAAAGGGTACCTTTTGATGTTGCTTGCTGAAGGCACCTAGTAGCTAAAAATGAAGCCGGACCTGCATGGTATGTGACTGTAGATAACTCATAGGTTTTAATTTCATTTGATGGTAAAAATCGCAACAGTGTGCGTTGAAACTTAGTTTTTTTAGGATTTACTAAGACTTGCCTATATATTTTTGCAATGTCGGCATTTAGAACTTTTTTATGCGTTCTAAATCGCGTTAATATAGAAACAAGTGATTCTTGTATAGTTGTCATTTAAAGATTTACCACTAGTTGACTTAGCGAAACCATCAAACACTACTCGCAGATTTGTGGTCAGACTTTCGTTTTTTATAACACCATGATGTGGCAAATAGAAATTTATAAATTTTGAAGTGTTATTTATTTATTAATATAAAATTGTAGGCCTGTCAATGCATTTGTGAAAGTACAGTAGTGTTCTCCCACTGCCGAAGAGTCCCAAAAAGGTGAAACGGCCGAATTTTCACATTTGCATTGCTATTGTTACTTTACAATGTTATACTTTGCGGTTTTCAACGTTTCCATTTCTATAGCCATTTGCACATTATACAAACTATTATATAATGAGAAAGGAATTCTTGTTATTACCAACGATCATGAAAATACGAGTTGGCAATACACATTTCTTACCAATTATATTATACTTTTTTTACGACTGAAAAAATGTTAAGTATAATTTACGTGCTTTTCAATATATGCAATTTTAGTTAATCTCAATAATTTGCTCTAATTTTTTTAATACATTAATTTCAAACAAAACTTAATATGAATGAGCTGTATCCGTTTACAAAATATCAATTATTTACGTTTTGCATTTTCAGCCAGTAAATAAAATAAATCTATGCATGTCAAAGCTTGAATCATTAACAATGTCTTCAAGTTCTTTCGACAAATACGATGTTGGTTATTTCATTAGAAGCTGCAACAGAATAACATGTGAATGTGGCAGATAAGGTAAAATTATAAATGTACCTAATTAATGTTATTCTTAGAAATAAAGCTTTACGAACTAAGAAGGCCATAAAAAAATTCAGTTACAAAATTGGTGGTTTTAATACCATTATTATGGAATAAAAACTAGTTTAATCCATTTATAACGAACGTTTAGGTACGTTTATAAAATGCAAGATAAAGTTAATTACTCTAATAAACTTATTATGCTACAACAATCTTTAGTGCAATAGTAATTTACGTAACAAAAGTCGAACATAAGGTGTAGCATAACTAAAGGTTGAGCGTTGCATGTGAGTGAGTTATGCTATGATACTTTCGACTAGAGTAACGTATATCATGTTGGTACTACATTTGCTACTAAATTTGTCAAATTTGACATTAACTTTAACATTTTTTTTTCTATTTGAACCGAATTTCAAGATTTTTTAAATGTCTTTTCCACCTGTCGCATACTACAATATACAATAATACAATAATTGACTCTGAACACTTAATTTTAAGTGGATTTCTAGTTTTCATTTTGCTACCCTAGAGCTTTTTTTGTTCATTACGTAACTACATTAACAAATGAATATTGATGTTTGCAATGTTGGTAGCACAAAAAATTCGTTTAAATATAAGAAATATTGCAATAAAAAAAATTGTACGGTAAAGTTATTTTGTTTTTAAATATGTAATTATTTTAGTGTATAAACCAATGATTTGCATTAGTATTGTACCAATTGATTGTTTTTGTGATGTTTATTTGGTATTATTTATTGTAAGATAAGTACAAAGTGTTTATGATTACATTTTGAACAAGGTAGCAACTCTGTGCGAATAGATTAGAATGTACTACGGAGGCACAGATATATCAGGCATGTGCGGAAGAAGCATTTTTGATCTTGCAGCTATCGATGAATTGTTCTTTTCTGAATTGTCATGCAGTTTAAAAAACTGATCGATTTTAATAAATACTAACTAAATTGAGTAATTTTGTTATTTGATTCGATTACTTAATCTGTCGAACATGCAAATTTCATGATTTTAAGGTTTCTAAACGTGATATTTACAACGTCTTTACAACACTGAAAAAAAACCCGATAAATTGCTGATGATTTTATTTATTCTAATTACCTTAAACTTAGTTTTTCTAAAATATATTTACATTTAATTACAAGAAATTCATCACTAAATATCAACGTTTGCGAACATAACCTAAAATATTTAATTTATTTTATACGTACCGTCGAAATTAATGCAATAGCATCTACGCGACACTAAATTATTTTGTTTTCAAATTTATCTGAATTATTTTGTCATGATTTATTATCCTCTACGGTAATAGATTTGACCCGCGCGGAAATGGAATTGGTCAAACACAATGCACAACGTTGCCTAATCGCAAATAGACATACAATATAATGTATCATCTATTAGTCGTAGAAAAACAAATTTAAAAAAATGTTTGTTTGTCATGGGTACATAGTTTTTTGAAGTAATAAAATAATAAACTTTACTTGCTTTTAAAATAATTTACATGTAGTTAGTAACGACAAGACCTTCAAATAGTTGACTTTGGTAATCTCAGGTTCAGTGTAATTACAAATAAAGATAAAACGCAAACAATTGCGATTTAATTATGTAATTTTGTATATTTTTAGTAAGTATAAGTTTACTCTGTTTCATAGATATACAGGGTGTCCCAGAACATGTGGAAAATCTTTCGGATTCAGATAAGACACATAAAAATAATATGACATATACATTCCTTTTCCTACGGCTCATAACGAACGCCTCTGGACATCGTTTGTTATTCTTATTATTTAATATACCGGTTATACGGTAAGTTTCTTTTTAACATCAATTCTTTTATTCACATTTAGCTTATTTAGTTTGCCAGGGATGGACTAGCTGTAACACAGTAATGTTTTTTACTCCCTGTACAATAAAAACACAACAATAATAAAGATACAAAAAAAATCTAATGGATTTAGGTCAGATGATCGAGAAAGCTCAGCCACTGGTTTTTCTCTTCCTTGTCAGTTTTAGAAATTTCTGATTAGGTGTTTTCAAGCTACTAGAGTAAAATGCGGTGGAGCCCCATCATGCATGAACCACATACCACGTCGTATTCTAGCAAATTGTTTTAAAAAAATTCTAAATCAAGTTTTTCAGTTAACTTTCTTGGCAATACAAATGGCCCAATTAAAATTTGACCGATTATTCCCACCCACACGCGAATGCAAATTATGGAAGTTTATAATGATGTTTTTAGAAAATCTAACTTCGTTCGTAAAGAGAACTGAATCAATGAATACTGCATCGATTCTGTGTCGATATAAAACCTAATTAGAAAATTCCATTCTTTGCAGAAAGTCTTTAGGAAGAAGCGCATGGACTTTTTGAAGATAGTACGGATGCAACTCTTGTTCTCTAAGGATTCTAGAGACAGTCGATTTTGGACAGTCAAATTGAACAGCCAGTGTTCGGACACTTGTAGAAAGATCTGCTTCTATGATGTTTTTTAACACCCCTACCGCGATTGATTTTATTGAAATCATATTGAACAAATATATTTTGTTTTCGTAATATTTGGTCCTTTGAGCCAAATCCACCTTGGATTCACAGTCAACATCATTTTAACATTTGGTTCTTCGAACCGGATCTACCCTGGATCCACAATTACCAACGTGCTTAATAATATGGTTCTTCGAGCCGGATATTGAATCATTCAACATTAAGTTGTTTGATACTGACACTTGCCCTAGAATCTGGTATTGTTCAAATATTGATTACCTAGGTAAGTGTCCACCTATTAAGTACGGATTTTACCACCACCGTGCTTAACACTGTGTTAGATCTAGTCCGTCCCTGGTAAACTAAATAAACCGAATGTAAATAAATAGGTTTATGTTAAAGAGAGTTACCCAGTGACAATCATATTAAAAAAATATTAATTTACACCTGGTAGAATTTTTTTAGAACAAACGAATTCTAGGGGTGAACGTTATAAACCCATATTCCAGGAGAGCCGTAGGAAAAAGAATGTATAAGAACTTACAGTAACGTTTTGATCAGCTAATGAAGCCAGGCCATAAAACGATTGAGACATATAAGATTTTTTAGTGTATTGATACAATCAGTATTTACAACTAAATTATTTGGGATAATAATTTAAAATCGTTTTGAAAAAAATGTGTTTTTTTATTATGACAACAGACGATTTGTAGATTTAATTTTCATATAAATAGAAACCAGTGAATTTGACAAATTATTTTACATGACGTTTGCTACCGTCCGCCGTGTAAAGTAAAACGTAGTCCATAAACGAACTCGTCGTCACGACGGTAAACACCTGTTACCGGCACAGTATACTAAAAAATAATTATTTGAACTTGGACACAATAAACTTATACTTACTAAAAAAAGACTGAAAATTACATAATTAAATCGCAATTGTCTGCGATTTATCTTTGTTTGTAGTTACACTAAACTTGAGATTACCAAAGTCAACTATTTGAAGGTCTTGTCGTTACTATCTAAAATGTATATATTTGGTTATGTTAAAACCAAGTAAAATTAAACTTTACAAAATACTGTCTGTTCTACAAAAAAACTCAAAACATAATTGTAATTTTACTGCAAAAAAAAATCAAATGTATAGGCAAACAGTCAAACAAAGTTTTTAAATTAGTTAATATAATTCTTATAGTAGATTCTTGTAGAGCATTTTTACGTTTTACCGATTTACGTTTTTAGTAAGTTTACACTATAAATAAACAAAAATTACTATTTAGTTTGGTGTGTTTCTATGCGACCATAGATCCTTCGATGTGGAGGATAGGCACAACTCAGAAAGAAAACTCTGTAGTAATTGTAGCTACGTTTCGTTGGCTATTGTGCCAACTATTAAGTTTTTGGAGGAGTTGTATCGTTCTCATAAAAATAACTATATTAAGTACCATAGTAATTTTATAACGCTCGAACGCGTTTTGATAGCTACACTATCATCATCAGTGACAAAAGTATTATGTTAATTAAGAAACTATGTATACTATACTAGTTCCGAAAAAATATACTTAATTACAGTGTTTGCAATAATTTTATAAATTCCTGATTTGTTTTCCATTTCGACTAAGTCTTTAGGATTGTCAACAAAGTTTGTACACTGTTAAATCTTGTGACTACTTATTTATGGAAATGCAAGATAAATCGAGAATATATAAAATTAATTGTAAAGACTGTAATCAAGTGTATATTGGACAAACAAAAAACTTAATAAAACGCAACGCCTCAAAATCAGTTTTGAGATTTCTGCAACTGTTGTTTAGACAACTTTGTCAACGTGGGCGTGTGAAGACAATTTTGTCGTGAATTGATCGAGCGCAGCGTTGAGTTGACTTCCAGCTAAATACGAGGGATTTCATTTGTTACTGAAGTATGCTAAGGGTTACAATTCTCTCATCCATTAACATCTACTGTACGGATACGTTTCTTTTAGGAAGTGATTCGCACTTATGAAAAGGGCGTCGGTCATATCTTTTCGAGTTTCCTGTTCGATGTTTGTTTGGAGATTAGTACTTACTTGATTCACAAGTGGCCACGTTTCACAAATTTTGCTTATTTCTTTTAGCTCTTTTTTATAACTTTAAATGTTCACCTAATTAAGAGGTCGTGTTTGCCATTGGATTAACCAACGCCCTAATCCTAGTTACTCAAAAACAAATGCGGTGTAATTCTTAAGTACAAAAGAAATTAACACCGAGGGATACCTTAATACGATAGCGTACCAAGCGAGAACATGTATAATAATAGGCCAAAACGACCGCGTGCTATAAGGTCGACGAAGTGAGAATTTTAGTCGGTGTAAGAGACACTCTTTGTGCACGTTACTAATTTAAATATTCTAATAGCGAAGGCTTCCACGGCCGGAATCTATACTAACATTAGAATGTCTTCCGGGTTTGGGCCGTGTCATAGTTGCAACCGAAGCTGCCAACGTTTCGCTCACTTTCGTAAGGGGCTTCATCAGGGCTATTCAACTCGACAGGCAAAATCTCTCAGATTCTTCCTTCTCCCAAAGACAAATTTCCTACACTTTCATCTCAAGGTGTATACCAAATTCCCTGTTCTTGTGGTTTAGTCTACATTGGTGAAACCGGTCGTTCCGTCATTACTCGCATTTCAGAACATGATCGTTGTATAAGAAAAAGGTATACTTCCAAGTCTGCGGTCGCTGAACATCATTTTACTACAGGTCACAAGATAGATTTTGATAATGTTTCGTTGATTGCCAAATCTCCATTCTTTTTCAACAGGAAATTCCGAGAAAGCATAGAAATCATCAAACACCCCAATAACTTCAATCGCGATCATGGTTTCGAACTATCCCCTCTTTGGTTCCCGGTTATTAGTCATTTACCAAAAACACGCCCCCTAGCAACCGTAACCCAATCAGGGTCGAGCTCAACCATCCGTGACGATCCTTTTCCTTTAAATACGGAGACTATTTCTTCTTAAGTCACTTCTACGGAGTTTAGAATCTGGCTTGGTTCACAAGTTGATTACCTAACTCAGTAGTGGTTCTTTGTTAGATTTTCGTTTGCTTTTTCAGGTTATCGTTTTCTTTCTTACCTTTTCATAGTTTAGGTTATGGCTTGTTTTACAAGTGGATAACCTAACTTTTGAGAAGTTTTTAGTTAGATTTCGATTGCTTGTTTGAGTTTTGCGATCTTCTCACGCCCTGATGAAGCCCCTTACGAAAGTGGGCGAAACGTTGGCAGCTTCGGTTGCAACTATGACAAGGCCCAAACCCGGAAGACATTCTAATGTTAAATATTCTAATCTATGAAAATCGTCAATCTAATCCTTATTTTTGTGTCATTTATTGCTAATAATAAATTATTAAGTAATAATCTTTATGTTATGGATTTGAAAGCAGTGCGACGCTTATGAATACTCACAGGGTAATCAAAACCCCAAACTATTATATCTCACTCCTATACTTGACGTCAAGCGGTTTGGGGAGATTTTGATCTCTAATCTCTAATCATAAAGTATTATATATTAATTGATTGATGCAGTATATTAAGATAGTAATCTACGATATCTTTCTTTGTTTTTACTGGATACGATATGATTACGATTTAGGCGCCATTTACACGGTGTATCTAATAGCTATATTTTCTGTGTAACGATCTTGGCTAGTAGCAGTGGCCCAGCCACAAGCTCAATTGTATTTATTGCTTATTTACTATAATGTAATCGAAACTTTACCGTCAATAGTCGTCTCTCTTTGTCTCCTCTAAGATCAATTGTACAGCTACTAGTCGAAATAAACGAAACTTTCTGAGTGTGATAGAATGTTTTATTGCTTCACGCACATTTAAGGATTGCAGTCTGGGATATTTTATTTTTCTCTAGTACAGACGTTTGTTTCCTTATAGGTTTACTTTCTACACGTAAGAAAAGGTGGCGCTAATAATTTAATTTAGCCGGGGGGTACATTAATTTTTAACTTTAGTTTTCGCTTTAAATTTCTCCAATTGTAAATCACCAAACTGTGCATTATAGTAAAGCACAAACGGAATCCTTAATACATAAGACTGGTATATGCAATTATTCACAAATTTAAATATTCGGTATATTCAATCGAAGCTTTATGCAATTAATAACAAAACAAACTGTATAATTACGGTAATTATTACAATACTCGGAAGACGTCTTCATGTGGTTGGCCGCAGTCCTTGGGTGAAGTAGTCGATGATGCTCTCAGAATTGCTGCGATAACTTGATGCAGATTAATTATGGAAATAAAGAACTAAACTTTTCATCCATAACCATACGGGAATACTTGGTTGTATTTGATGAACGATTAAATCCGTTAAGCAAAACGAAAACGACGCTTTAAACTTCCAACTTTTACAAATACATTATTTCACTAGCAAATCTTGTCTACTTGAAAAAAAAATTTCTTTTACAAACGTAAAATTATTATAAGAAATACCCTACGATGAAAATTCAAAAAGTACAAAGTGAAGGCGCAATTATTTCGAGGAACCAAAACCTCGTATAAAACTTATACAAGATCAAATTAATTTGCGTTGTGAGTGCACTTTTCTCTATTTTTCTGCAGATTTTTTTGATGTGTGGGTCGCCGCCTTGTGTGACCATGTTGACGAAGCTACAAAGATGTTCTACAACACTAGATTGCTGCGTTAGCTCTGTAGCCACACTTGCTGGTACCCTCACGTAACACTCTAAATTAACTTGAGTATGCTTAGTTGGTTCTTGTTTGGAACAAACACTTACGATCACGCCTCGTCCAGACGACGAGCTACTTTTTAAAAAAGCCTTAGTTTTACATCTACATTTCTGCATTGATCGCGTTCGCGTTGTTTTGGTTTGGTCTCTCTTCGAGCTAGAAAGGGTCTAAAGTCTTTCTGGATTACGTTATTTAATTTCTGCGTTTCTGTTCTATTATCTGACCTGTGTCTTTGAGTCTCATCTGGGCAATGCACGTAACTGATCACATTTGGTTAACGTATTGTGTACATGAAGACGACCGCACATAATTGAAAAATGAAGTCACCAGTCTACAAAATTTTGATCAAAATTCTAATAAAAGATTAAAAACAGTGGTATACGTTGTGTATGAGACGTGCTATTGTACTCTAATAATAGCCCAATAATAGCAGCAGCAGATATGCAGTGTAAAAGTTTAAACTAATACTATGTAGCTTGTACTATAGATTTTTAGAATTGGGTATTGTGCTTATAGTTAAGCTACAGGGCCTTCAAAAATACTTGTTTCTTACGTGACTTATATGTTAGGCAACCAACATTGTTTGGATTGGTATAAAGTAAAACAAAAATTACTATAGATGTAATAAAAAATTATTACACTGATTGAATGGAAATAAATACAACAGTGTAATAAAAAATACAGACGGAATAAAGAACGTATAATAAAAAGTAAAAATACATTTAATTTGACCACGGCAAGCAATCGTAAGCACAGACCTCTGGGTGATGGGTTTGAATGGAAATAATTACAAAGATGTGAACTCCTTAATTTATTAATTATAACTTAATTAACTATTTACATTAAAGAACAATATTTGAATTAAACATATTAGAAATAAAACAGGATTTAAAATAAAATATTAGGGCCCCAACCACCTATTGGTGATGAATAAAAATCGTAAAATCTTACATCTAATTATTAATTATTGATATTAAATGCAAATGTCGTAAACGTTTGATTTGTTATCGAGTGAAAAGTTTTAATAACACAATTTAATTATTTGAAGATAAAATGCAGTATCTTAATTTTAGTCGACTCACCATGTTTAATATAACGTTATCGGATATCTTCTATTTTTAGCACATACTTTGTTCTTGTGATAAAATTCTTCTAAAGGAATGTAGATTTAAAAACACACCAGCAAGCATGAAATATCAAAGTATAATAAACTCCATTAACATTATACCAGTAAATAAAAAGATCCAGAATAAAAATCCAATAAACGAAAAGATCCAATAAAAAGAAAGATCCAAATAAAAAATAAAAGACCCTAAATATAAATAATTAGAATGGTTTTTTAAATGACATGCTGTACTCACGCTGCATTTACACTTAGCAACGGTCTTCAAAATAATTTCCTTTGTCTTAACTATTGCGCAACATTGCGAAGTCGCTAAAAATGTTGAATTCAATAGAAAAATTATATCAGAATAAAGGTAAACTCACCAATAATTAGATGGAATGAATAAAAATTAAATTACATGGGTTTTTACGCCATAATCAAGAAAATTTGACTTCTTCGCATCACAACGTGAACTCGCAAGGTTGATCAAACGGAAAATGGAAGCTTAACTTTCTACTCAAGTCAACTACGCAGACGCCTCCGAAATACAACGCGACGTTGTCAAACTGAATAAATTTACGTGCAATATTAGTTGCAAAAAATAAATGAATGTAAAATTGAATTTTAATGTAATGAATTCAAACGGGACGTTACATAGATTGAAACAGACTCAAAATATGAAGATAACGTTCTGCGTTTACAGTGTTGCGAGAAACTATTGAACCGATTATTCTTTTTAGTGTATTCCTACTCCTGAATGTGCTCTTGTGTGTTTGGGTTTGCCAGAGCATATCAGGGTGTAGTTCTCATAGTTTGTTATTCCTTGTCCCTTCTTTTTAGTTTCCGAAACAGCACAAATATCTATTTTGTGTTTGTTCATTTCTATTATGATTTGTAATGTACAAATTGGGGAGGTGACGAAAAATTACAATCGTAGATGTTTGGCTAGTTTCGCCACAGATGATCTAAGTCGGATGATTAAAAACATCTTCTGATAAACCAATGCCCTTTGCGCCAACTTTTCTTACGGAGTAATATACTGAACGTCTAGGCTAGAGAAAAGTAAATCCCAAACCCGCAATCCCCAAAGTACATTAAGAAATAAAACACTTGCCTCAAATAAAAAAATGACAGTTTTGTTTATTAATTTCTAATTTCTTTTTTTTGTTGTATCGTTTATCTACGAGAACCGACCCTCACGAAAGAAAGTAAAGATAGGAGTCGAATTATCGTTGTTTACAAAATTTTTACTGTTCCTGTGGCTACGCCATTGGTATCGTTATACTTATGACACAAATGTGAAAAATACAAAACAAGTCTAAAGTAAACCCTGGAAGCAGATATTTTAATATGCCGCTGCAATTCACCAACGGTAGCAATAGTTAGATACGTCCGCGTAATTGATTTGATTATAATCCGCCCGTGGCCTTGACGTCAAGTTCGCGAGTCAGATATTTACATGGGATGTATCACCCGGTAACATCACATCAAACTTCGACGCGTACTTCCAATCTCTTTACATTTATTATAATATTGAAATTAATGAAAGCTAAATAGTAATATTGAAATTTATGAAGGTTAAGTAATAATATTGAAGTTTATGAAAGTTAAGTGATAATCTTGTAACCGGAGCAAAGATAACCATTTACTAAACGCACATGACAAAGAACATCGCTTATAATTACATTAATTAATTCGTTACGTTAAACATTCTGACAATCGACGAACACAGTTAAATTGTTATAAGCGAGAAGCGATCCGAAAGACCCCCAACAGCACCAATCAAGTTACGGTCGATGCATTGTTCGTTTCCCGGTTTATTCGCCGTTGAAATAATTTGAAAGTAAATACTTTTGAAAAAACTCTACCTTCACTTACATCAAAGCTAAATTACCGAAGTATGTCATAGAAGTTTAATTATAGAAGCATGTCATAGCAATCTTAATTTCTGACTCACACATCCAAAAGATTGGTTTTAGATTCTACAATCCTTTTGCGTTTTAACGCCGACACACACACCGTATCGGACGTGACAAAAATCAATAGTGACCGGACCGGAAAGAATTGCAAGTAAAAATTTATTCGTTACAGATTTTTTGATATTTTGCATTCTATGTCTGGATGTTCCAGCATGCTATCCCAGTCATGTTATTTCCTTTCCATATGATTTTTTTTGCCGTTGTAGTCAACGAGAGTTTCCGCCCAGTTTCCGATACCGGTACCTGCTGGGCTACCTGTTCAATCTACCCAACAGCATCACAGGCATAGTTGCTTCTCTTTTGCCATTTTCTGAAAATCTAATTGTTGTTTTACCTTGCAAACTTAGATTAATGTTGTTGATGCGATTGAAAATATCTGATAGGTAAGTTAATGTTGTCATCCCGACCTCGTCAGTCAATCGATCACGCAGGTTAAAATTGGTCTCCATTAGGAACTGCACCTCAAAGTGTAACTCAAATAATCTGCTTAACATTTTTCTTCGTAAAAGCCACCTTCGTGTGTAGCAGCAACTGAACACGGTTTCATAAACAAACGTAAGTTGAGAGCTCGCGATTTAATAACATTTACTATTTTGATGGTCCCTTCGAGGAAATGCTTAAATTGTTCAGGCATACGTTTTACTGGTTACACTTGTCTCTGGATTCTGCAATGCACGAAAGTGCAATTTTCTGTACCAGATTTTACTTGTGTGGCAACACTTCGGAAGTTTCCTGTCATAGCTATAACGCCATCAAAACCAAAGCCAACGAAATTTATCTAGTCCAATTCATTTTCAGCAAAGAACTTACTCAGCTTCTTAGATATTTCATCCGCGGTAGTTTGTGTTGGTAGCGCCTCGCAGAATAAATAATCTTTTTTCATGTATATACCGCACGTACACTATAAGTTCTAGTTTGTGACATATGTGCTCTCATCAAGTTGTATCGCAAGAGTTATTAATTGATTTTTAATATTTAATGCCATACTTCCAATCCTGTGCAGCACGGTATCGTTGGATAGTGATGTCATATTTAGCTTTTTAGCTGATGCCTCACCCAACATACATTTGATAACATTTCAAAGCAGATCACGCATTGTGACCGTGGCTCATTATTTGCATCCATAACGGTAAATCTTACAAGTTTTCGTATTTTGGTAGAGACTTTTTCATCTTGAATCACCGGACAATCTCCTTTAAAGTAGAGCTCGATGGAACACAAATTCCGGCACAAGCTGTTTGTTTTTTAATTTTTTTTATTCAATACCAAATTTGAATGAAGATGATTGGTACCAGTTTGAGTATGATGACGATTTTTAAAACACACGTTAATTACTTATTTATTTAAACTTCTTCTTAACACTTCCGACTTCGAATAACTGACCTATGTTCGTTTTAAATCGTTTTTATATATTTCTGTTATCTATCTCGAGAATTTTCTACATTCTTTCAAACGTTCTAAAAGTGGAGAATAACTATGTGAACGCTCCCGAAGCTGAAAACAACTTCGCGAATGTTTCACAGGAAACTGGATGCGACACCGGTAGAAAGGATCGTGCCGATAGCGGCAGCTCTCTCCATTTCGGCAACTTCCTTGACCATAAAAGTAGCAGTCAATTGACTTTTCCTGACCCGATATTTTCCTTGGTTGGTAAGTACAGACCAACACTTTAACGCCTGTTTCTCGGAAGATGACTTCCAAGATATTTCGAACTGTCTTCCAATTCAGTTGATCTAAGCCACAACCAAGCTTGGGTACTGCCAATTTCTAAATATTGTGGAACTCCGTTTCTCTTTTGAGATTCTCTAATGTGGTTTTCGAATGTGATATATAACGTCACTAATACGCTGCACTTCATAAAGGCCCTCCCATTGCCTCTGCAGCTTTGGCGACAAGCCATGTTTGGGGGTTAGACAACCACACCATGTCGCCAGGTTAAATCCACCATTTTATGCCTTGACGTTATATCTGGCCTTTATTCTGTCGCTGGCAATTTGTGTGTTTTTACGTACTGCCTCATGTATTTCGTCTAGTTTCTTGGTCAGTTTGCTGACGTAGTCTTCTCTAGCAACTTCTTTCGGTCTTCGTCTAAATTGGAGGTCGCATGGCAGTCGTATTTTGCGACCGCATGACACAGGACGGTGTTTGGCTTGTGCTTTTGTAAACGGATGATCGGTATGCCATTAGGAAAAGGTGCAAGTACTGATCCCAGTCTTTTTAGTGTTTGGACACTACTTTGGCTAAGTATTTTTGCATTGTTTGATTTATCCGCTCAACCATGCCATCAGATTGAAAATGGAGAGGCGTCGTCCTAATTTTCTTAATTCCTAACAGTCGGCAAACCTCTTGAAACGGTCCAGACTCAAAGTTGCAGCTTTGGTCGGAGTATAATTCCAACGGAACTCCAAACCGGCAGAAAAACACTTTCACTAATACGTCTGCGATTGTAGCTGCTCCTTGATTGGGTATGGCGTAAGCCTCCGTCGATTTCGTCAAATAATCTATCGCCACCAGGATGTATTTTTTTGAAAACAGTCTTGCGATGTCAATGGGTGCTTTGCGCTTTTTCGCTGGACCATTTCCTGATGCGCAGACCGTGCACTTACGGCACCATTTCATGACGTCCTCTTTGCAGTTTGCCCAGTAGAATTTTTCTCGAACTTTTTTCAATGTCTTCTTTATGCCAAAGTGTTCTTCTGATGTACCATCGTGGAGATGCTTTAACACTTGAGACATCCGGCTTTTTGGCACAACTAACTGTAATCTATTTTCTGTGCCATCAACACTTTCTAGAGATTGTTTAAGAAGACCGTCTTTTACTATCAAAAAATCCCACTGCGCCCAGTACGCTTTGATGTTTTTGTCCAAAGCACTCACTTCTTCTCAGGTTGGTCATCGGCCGTTTTATTTCCAGTTCAGAGGTAGTCTTATTTCAGGATTGTTTTCTTGTTCACGACGCAACTGCTCAGGTTCTCACGCGTCAACAACCATAGCAGTTCTCCGGAGGCATTCAACTTTTTCTTCGCGAACAATGACTGCAATCCGCCGGACATGGTCTTCTAAACAAGGCATGAGCTTTCCGATGACTGTTTCCGGCACGGTGTTCTGTCTCATAGTCATACTCTTGCAATCTCTTGATCCATCTTGCTACTTGTCATTCCGGGTTACGGAACCGCGGCGTGGTTCGTTCTCAGTAAAAATTTTCGTCTATAAAATATTTGTAAAGGTTTTCTATGGGCTTAGCGACTGTTAACAGCTCTCTTCTAGTCACGCAATAATTTCTTTCTGGCCTGGACAAAACCTTGCTAAAACCCGCAATGACTTTTTCTTGCTCATCTTGAACTTGGGTTGGTATCCAGAACAAATTTTCCATTTTCCAGTTCCAATCGTAACAGTGGTTTTTTTACGATTCTTGGGTTCCAATTGTACTTGCCAGTAACCACTCTTTAAATCCAACGTGGAAAACCACTGGGATCCTGACAGGGTGTCTAACGTATCGTCAATTCTCGGTAAAGGGTAGCTGTCTTTTTTGGTCACGTTGTTAAGCTGTCTGTAGTCTACGCAAAACCTTGTTGATCTATCTTTCTTCTTTATCAGTACAATTGAGGACACCCATGGGTTATTTAAATGTTCAATCACACCTTTCTCCATATTCATTATTTGTTCGGCTTCTTCTCTTTTTGCCAAAGATAGTTGGCGTGGATGTTGTCGTATCGGCCCAGCGTCTTCGGTGTTTTTATGCTTCACCACGTTAGTTCTTCCTTTGGAACTACTCTCTAGCGCAAACACATGTTGATACTGCTGGATCAACACATTAAGTCAGCTGGTCTTAGTTGAGGTTTTGGCATTTGGAGGTAGGAATGTTCAATAGATGTGGTTGGCACTTTTTTGGCAATGTATCTTCGGTAAAATTTATGTATCTCACAATTTGGGATACTGGCGTGGATTGGCCTACCACAGTATTCTTTTTCAACGTTTCTGGATTTGAGTTGACATTTAAGATCCTTACTGGCATTGTGTCTCTGACGAATGAAAAGGATTTTATTCATTGTCGATCTTCAGAACATTGTTTTTCATATACAAATGAAACCCATACTTTTTTATCACGTACATTCCCAGGATTTCTTTTGTGATGTCGGCTACCAGTACATGATTGTCGAGTATTCCATTTCCCAAACCAATGATCACTTGTACTTTTCCGTGAGTAGGTATTTCTTCGCCCATTTGAATGGTAGTCTCTTTTGGTCAACTCGTTTCAAACTTTTGAGCGCTCTTGTCTTCTTCTTGGGTTTAGTACGATGTCGTTGTACATGGCCTATTTCACCGCAGTTCAAAGTCGTTACTTCTCTTTCCCGAAATATTTGTGGTGCTATCTCCTCGATTTTTTCTAGTATCTTCGCGGGTACTTCTGCAGCACAGCGAAGTTTATGACCGTTTTGTTGTGATGCTTGTTTTGCTGCTTCAAACTCTAAAGCCTGGGTTAAAGCGTCGTCCAATGTTTTTGGTCGAGCTAACCTGAGAGTCTGCTGCGTTTCATTGTCTCAGAGGCCGTCTACAAAGGCTTGAGTAGCCAACTGCTCCAAGAAGGTATCTGGTGCTGTAGGATACGCAAGTCGTGTTAGTCTGGCGATGTCAGCATCGAACTCTTGAAGACTTTCGGCAGCTGTCTGAACTCGACTTTTAATTGGAGCTTGAAGATGAGCATCTCTATATCTTATTTGTAAACGTGAAATTAAGATTAATTTCCTTGTGGGTGGTCAGGAACAGTCTGCAAGATTCCAAGGGCTTCTCTACGTAAGGACACGATGAAAGACGTCGCTTTCTGCTTGTTACTCCA
This sequence comes from Aquatica leii, assembly GCA_035610365.1. Lineage (NCBI taxonomy): Eukaryota > Metazoa > Arthropoda > Insecta > Coleoptera > Lampyridae > Aquatica > Aquatica leii. Next base: position 5,685,681 of record CM069437.1, read on the forward strand.
ACTATTATCTCTAGCTGCGGCTTCAAACTGCTTGTAGTAGGTCGACCATGGAACTTTACCATCAAACCTTAAAGGTACAACTTTAAACTTGTGAGTGGTTTCTTCACGATGGTCCATTATTAAATGTTTGCTCGTGACGCTTCCTTCGCCGTGGAAATTCATTTTTTCTTCAAGAAGTTTCATTCTGTCTTCTAATTTGTTCTCTATTGCTTCTATTTTGTCATTCACAGATTCGCAGATTTCTTCTTTTAAATTTAATATATATGTACATATATGCTTGGGTTTCCTCTTGAACAATTTTAATTTAGTATTCTGTGCTCGTTGGTATTTCTTTTTTTAAACTTCTAGAATTTTCTTCCATTCTCTGAGAATTTTCGTAAAACTTTTCTTTCATTTTTCTATTCATCGATTCTTTGCCATTTTTTTATTGACTCGAGAAATTCTCTACCGGCATAAGTTATCGAACTGGAACGGCTATAATTACACTTTATAAACGAATAAGCGAAGAACGAACTAAACAATTTTATTCATTTACACGATTTCAACGGGTTTCAATACCGCCCACCTCTATTGCCAATGTAACAATTTTTAAAACTAAATTTAAGAAAAACACTTACGCTAATTTATGTATTACAATTACTCGAAAAATAATGTCCGCGGAGAACTTCTGTTTATCTAAAAACTGACACTTGTTTACATTAAAGTCACGTACGCTTTTACTCCGTTGTATTTATCTCGAACACGCGTTTACAACTTATTTATTTAAACACCTTCTTAACACTTCCGACTTCGAATAACTGACCTATGCTCTCTTTAAATCATTGTTCTATATTTCTGTTATCTATCTTGAGAACGAAGCTGAAAACAACTTCGCGAATGTTTCATTGCCTCTTCCTTAAGACTGTTCTGTTTTTTTTGTTTAATGGCAGCAAGCCTACTTTGTTACAGTTTGTTAAAGTTTATGTTGTAACTCATTTTGAATAAAATATTTTTTTGAACAAATCAAAAAAAAATGTTTGAGACAAATGCTAGTGTTTTATTTTCAAAAATTGATCAAGTGATTTTCAAAGTATATTGTTTTGAAATTTTTGATCGGTTGCCATTTTGTTATTTGATAAAATAGAAAATAATTGTAAATACAAATGTTAACGGGAAGTCAATGTTGAAAGTTTTTTTGTATTTTGTAAATATCTCTTAAAATAAGGGAGTAATGAAGGTTTTTCGGAAAACAAAATAACGTTAATAACTATGAACTGGGTCGCCTCCAAATCAAAAATTTGAATTTAAAAAAAATAAACTTAGTATTAGCATCCTGTATACAGACCAAACGTTGGCTTATAAAACTTCCTTTCCACTTATTTAAAATTCAAAATACCCATTATCTTTCAACAAAATAAATAATGAATTGGTTGTAGAAGTAAAACAAAATTTTAAAACACTGAAACAATCTCGAAACCTCAAGAATATTTGAGGTGATTTATGAAACAGATAGAATTTTTTTTTCGACGAATACACTTTTGGTGTTTCATCTTTCCAAAACTGTCGATATTGAAGTGGAACCAATCCTCATTACGTAGGAAGGCAGTATTTTAAATAAGTGATTGTTTACCAGACTTTGCAAAAAATATGTTAATATCTAGAATGTTTTTTTTCCGTTTCAATCTTTTACTAAAAATAGAAAATAAAATAAAATGAGTATTGCCACTTCTACTTTGTTTCTGTCAAAACCAAATAAAAAAATAATTATATTTTTATAGGTCAAGATGGCATTGAAACTAAAAAAATGAAGTACTAAAAAACAGGATTAGTGCATTTAGTTTCGGGAAATTGCATAAAATATTGTAGTTAGTTACCATAAGCTAATACATCAGATGGAATTTATCACAAGAACGGTAATTGATGCCGTAAACATTGCATAAATACACATAAGTAATACTATACATACAACAAGATGTCTTAAATAGATTCAACTAATTAATCCGAAGGTTGAGTTACGCAAAATAATAGTAAAGTATTAATTGCAAATTAAGATCGTTTAACGTGTAATTGTGGTAATATAAAACGCACAAAAATTTCACAACCGTATCTGATTCGTTCTTCATTGTCTTTTTTTTTTTAATTTAAACTTCGTTTACCTTAAAATGCAATAAAAATGCAAATATATACGTTGACATTAATTGTATGACAATGCGTGACTCCATTTTGTTGTAGCAGTTAAAGCGTTAAACATTTAGGTTATGTTGTATAACGGTGATTTGTTTCATGTTCGTGATATATTTAATTGTATTGTTTATATGACATAATTTTTTTTAATAGTCGAATAAAAAAGGGAAATTTTGCAAATTTGTGGCGCTAAAAGTTTATCGTGCAATTAATAAGGTACTTTCACCGACGATGCAGTTAAAAATATCAAAAGAGAAAGTCAAAGTTTGTTTTCTTCGTATATAATTCTTCTTTCAAAATATTTATTTATGCACGCAATCTGTTCGACACTTTGATTTTTCAAGTTTCTAAACGTTGTGCAATGTTAAGCAAACGACTTAATGAGAACGTCCTTTTTTATATCTTGTCTAAAAATGTTTTTCTGTTTTTTTTAAAGAAAATTGCAATCGTTGCGTTTTATAACGTTAGCAGAAAGTAGTGTTTGTATTAGCATTTTTACCTTCTATCTTAAACTTGTTTAAGTTGAAAAAAAAATATTCTACAACTTTCAAAATTAAAATATCTTTTAAAATTTTTTAATTTCGTTCTTGGTGTCGATTTTGATTCCAAACTTTTTTGATGTACAACTTTGGTATTTGATAACTCTACTTTTTCTCTATTTGTAGTGATCAACGTAGTTTCATCCGTCGTCTTTTCTGACCTAGTTATGTTCATATTTTTTCAGGTGTAACTCACTTAGCAGCGTTCTAGATTTATAACTTTTTTTAATTTTCTCTATTACTTTTATTATTGCTAGTTCTTTTACCACAGCTTGGTTTTTTCTTAAGCTATTTATATTTACTTAGGTTTTTAAGTTGAGACCGTATTGGTCATTTTAAATATGTTTTACCACGACGTTTTGTGCACTGTTTGAAACCAAACATTTGTACGTACTGGAGCAAACAATGAATATTTGAAGGTTTCGGTAAAATCTATTTGATAATGATAACACAAGGCGATATTTGTAAATAAAATTGGATACCTTATTTAAAACTGTTTTAGTTTTTGTTTTGTTTGTTCTATATAACGCTTGTTACAGTCTATGCAGTTGATTTTCTCTATAACTATTTATTTGTCTAGTTAATTTTAGTGTAAAGCATGCTCTTAAAATTTAATATTTCTTGTCAACGTATAAAGAATAGACTACATCTTCAATTCAAACTTAGAATTTTTTTAATTAAAAAAAATTTTTTTTTTACTAGAGTAGAATACGGATTTTTTATTTTGTGGTTTTTGAAGAAAAATGACACAAAAACTACTTACATCTTATAGAAAACTATAAATTAGTACGGAGGGTAGACAGCGTCACTTGTCAATCATTGATTTTCGCTGTCATTAAATCTAATGACAACTTTTCTACCCTCCGTACTAATTTATAGTTTTCTATATTATCATACGTGGTATTTTTACCACAGGATGGCGTTCCAAAAACATTTTAAATATGTTGGTAATGTCTATACGACATAAAAGAGTACGGTTGTCTGTCAGTATAGTTGTGGAAACACATCGGTGTATCCTAGTGCTGACGAGTTCCTAAAGAACGAAACAGCTGTCCGCTAGTTCTGATATTGTTTTTCACAATTATACTGACATTGTTTCTAACCTATTTTATAGTTGGGATTTTGACAGCGTCACTTGTCAATAGATCATTGACTTTCGCTGTCATTAAATCCAATTAAAACTTTTCTACCCTCCGTACTAATTTATAGTTTTCTATATTATCATACGTGGTATTTCTACCACAGGATGGCGTTCTAAACACATTTTAAATACTTGCATCTTAGTTAGGTTGAATTGCTGTCTTTGTCTTTTTTCAATAAATGTGTCTGTTTTAAATAATAGTTTAACTTTTTTTGTCTTCTAATGCTACATTTTGTATAAATTATTTATTACGTGTAATTCTGGCTTCTCTCTTTTTCCATCTCGTCGATAAAATGGTTCTATTCGTGTTTTCTCTGTTCATTAATGTTTCATGTGTTGTTTATGTTTTTACTATTTTTTATAGCTTACTTAATTTTTAGACTCGTGTTTAGAAGATTCGTGACTTTATAACTATCCAGGGTTCTTCTGATAGTTTCTTGATAATCATCATAATCGTGGTATGGGAAATAAATGGGGCGATGGAGCAAATATATAATATGTTTTCTGTTAGCATCAAGTAGCCTATCCCAATCATTAGTTGGTGATTTTAACGGTGTAACCATTTTTTTCTAGTGGCTCCTGTTGGTTCCACGAACAACACTGCTAGCTTGAAGATAGGCGAGTTGGCCTAGATGACTTAGATATAACGAAGAAAAAAATGGATACCACCTTTTTAAATCATTAGTCCCAGTCGATTAACCGGGTGGCTAAGAATACCCCCGCTGAAAATAATGTAACGATTATTAAAACCAAGGACAACTTCAGACATTTGTTTACATTAAAGTCACGTACAAGGTTAATCAGTTATTTATTTAAACTTGAATAGTCTTCTTAACACTGCCGACTTTGAATTACTGAAATAACTGCTCTATGATTCGTTTGTGTCGCTTTAATATATTTCCGGTCATCCTTCGAGAATTTTCTATATCTTTCGGTGAACGTTCTGGAAATGGATATAAACCTCGTGAAGACTCTCAAACTTGAGAATAATTTCTTGAACGTTTGCTCCCTTTTTAGGACTGTTCTGTCCCAGAACAGGAAACTGGATGCGACACCGATAGAAAGGATTGTGGCGATAGCGGCAGCTTTCTCCATTTCGGCAACTTCCTTGACCATAAAAGTAACAGTCAATGAACTTTTCCTGACCCGATATTCTCCTTGGTTGGTAACTACAGACTAACACTTGAACGTCTGTTTCTCGAAAGACGACCTCCAACATATTTCGAACTGTCCTCCAATTCAGTTGATCTAAGCCACAACCAAGCTTGGACACTGCCAATTTCTTAACATGGTGGAACTACATTTCTCTCTTGAGATTTCATAATGTTTGCCACAGATTTTCGTATAGCGGCTTGGTACGTGAGTATTTCTTCAGATAGAAAACGAAGCGTCAGTTACCACGTAGTTTTAAAACTTTTTCGACTGCCGGTTGCTGTCTTCGTAGTTCATCTAGTTGCCCAAACTTCTTTTTAAATACTACTGCAACCTTTCTGGACATGTGAAGATCCTCGCCAGTTTTCCCAGAATCTTCGTATAAGCTCATAAACTTATCGAACTCCATTCCTTCGATTTGATTTTCGGTTCTGCTAGTTATTACTCTGGTTAAGAACTGAACTTGCGTATTGTGGTTATCGCCAGCAAACGGAGCTAGATGATCGACGTGGACATGGTTTTCGGATGCGATATTTAACGCCATTAATACGCTGCACGGCTTCATAAGGACCGTCCCATTGCCTTTGAAGCTTCGGCGGCAAACCACGTCTCCTTTCAGGATTATACAACCATACCATGTCGCCAGGTTGAAACCCACCATTTTGTGCATTGACGTCATATCTAGTCTTCATTCTGTCGATGGCAATTTGTGTGTTTTTACGGACTTCCTCATGTACTTCGTCTAGGTTCTTGGTCAACTTACTGACGTAGTCTTCTCTAGCAACTTCTTCTTCCGGTATGCCATTACGAAAAGATGTAAGTACTGATCCCAGTCTCTTTGGTGTTCGGACACTTCTTTGGCTAAGTATTTTCCCATTGTTCGATTCATCCGCAAAACCATGTCATCAAATTGAGAATGGAGAAGCGTCGTCTTAGTTTTCTTAATTCCCAACAGTCGGCAAACTTTTTGAAACAGCTTAGACTCGAAATTGCGGCCTTGATCGAAGTGTAATTCCAACGGAACTCCAAACGGGCAAAAAAACTCTTTCACTAATACGTCTGCGACTGTAGCTGCTTTCTGATTAGGTATGGCGTAAGCTTCCGTCCATTTCATGAAATAATCCATCGCCAACAGAATGTATTTGTTTCCTGAATCAGATTCTGGAAACGGCCTTGCGATTTCAGATGTCCTGATGCGCAGACCGTGCACTTACGGCACCATTTCATGACGTCTTCTTGGTTCACCCAATAGAATCTTTCTCGAATTTTTCTCAATGTTTTTCTTTATGCCAAAGTGTCCTATTGATAGAACGGTTCGCCTCCGAGTAAGTTATAATTTTAAAATTTGGTCAAATTAATGACCCCTTCTTTTAGGAGGTTGGATGAAAGCAACTACTTCAGTAATTTGCGACGTTTTGTGTTCAGGATGAACACTTCATCAGGCTCGCTCAGCTTCACTCAGTGTGAGCGAGCCTGATGAAGTAGTTGCTTTCATTCAACCTCCTAAAAGAAGGGGTCATTAATTTGACCAAATTTTAAAATTGTCCTACTGATGTACCATCGCGGAGATGCTTTAACACTTCCGACACCCGGCTCTTTGGCACTACCAACTGTGGTCTGTTTTCCGTGACCTCGACACTCTCTAAGGATCGCTTAAGAAGACCGTCTTCTACTATCAAAGCGTTCCACTGCGCCCAATACGCACGGCACGATGTTCTGTCTCATAGTCATAATCTTGCAGTTTTTGGATCTATCTTGTCACTTGTCCTTCCGGGTTATGGAACTGCAATAGCCATTTTAAAGCGGTGTGGTCCGTTCTCAGTAAAAATTTTTGTCCATACAAATATTTGTAAAACTGTTCTATGTACTTGAATTCTGCTCTTTCGCATTTCTTCTTTTAAACTTTTAAAATTTGTTTTCCATTTTTATAGTATTTTCTTCCATTTTCTCAAAATTTTCGAACAGTTTCTCTTGGTTATTTTTATTCGAATTTCAAAAATTTTTGCATCCATTTTGGTTTGATAACGAGTTACCGGCATAAGTTATATATATAGCACAAATAAAAAGTTTAAATACAATACTTTAACGAACTGAAACAGCTATAATTACACGCTATAAACAAAAACGCGAAGCGCGAACTAAAGTTTTATTTATTTATCCAACCAATGTTTTTATTACGGGAGCGATATTAAATTACGTAATGCTATTTACACTACAAATCGCAAACTTCACAATTATTTATTCGTTACCCCACACCTGACACCAATGTAACGATTATTAAAACTAATTTTTTTGTACTAAAAATATGTACACGTTTATAACTAACCGAACTAAATAAATCTTAGTATATTTAATAAAAACACACTAATTTATATAGCACTATCACTCGAGCGATAATGTCCGCGGATAAGTTCACACACTTGTTTACATTAAAATCACGTACAAGTTTATACTCCGTATATTTATTTCGACACGCGTTAATCACTTATTTATTTAAACTTGAATAATCTTCTTAACACTGCTCTATGATTCGTTTGTGTCGCTTTTATATATTTCCTGTCACCCTTCGAGAATTTCTATATCTTTCGGAAATGGATAAAAACTTTGTGAAGGCTCTCGAACTTGAGAATAATTTCTCTAACGTCTCACTAAATTAGGTACAGGAAAGACAGAAAGTAAAAAATAAAAACTCTGAAACACTCTGTACAGCGTAGCTAACTTTAAACTGCACTGCACTGTCAGTGACATTTACCACTCTAAAGATGCAAACTGCAAGGTCTTGCGAAACGTCACTCTGTTTGGGTTCACGAACGACAATACAGCAAAGACCAAGTTCTACTTCTTGTTTTGGCTCTCAAGAAGAGACTAGGACCAAGCCTAAGTCTGGGTGTTCAACTACGACGCGGTCTAAGCCGAAAGTCGCTTAAAATTCAAATATACGCTTCTTGCTGAAGTAAGAAGTCAGTCGTTGTTTTTCCTTTAAGCCTCAAAATTTTATGTGTGCATTTTTGTTCATTTTATAATCAACAAATAAAAGCGACTAATACTGCAAATCACTTTTTTTAAAATAGTAATAAACTCACCAGGTTATGGGCTCAGTAGAAGGTTTTGGTGGTAAGCAGCGCTACTAAGTGTGTTTCAAAGACGATTTTAGTAAATATTGGCGTGTTATCGCGAAGAAAAGCAAAATGGCAGAGTGCTTGAAAATGTGTTTCGTTGCGATGGTGGTGGTGAATTTGATTGTGCGAAGGGTGCTAAGTGAAAATGAGATTTGCTTGAAATTATTAGTGCCACATGCACCAGAACAAAACGGCGTTGCTGAACGTGAAAATCAAACAATTTTCAAACTAGCTCATTTGATGCTTTCGGTAAATGGACTGCCAAAATCGTTTTGGTATGTGTGTACAGCCAGCGCATATGTTCTAAATGAAACAGGCAAATTGTGAACTGGGGGACCGGAAAATAATGTCGTATTTTTACGTTAAATTAAAACGAATAATTTTGTTATAATATTTATTTTTAATCAATGATATAATCATCCACATTTTCTACAACCTTTTGCCATCTAGTGGTCAAATTTTCTATACCAGACCGAAAAAAATCTATTGGTTTGTCATCAAAATATCTGGAGATGCCATTTTTTAAGTCGTTCAAAGTTTGAAATTTTTTGTCACTTAGAAAGTGCTGTAGAGATCGGAAAAAATGAAAATCTGAAGGTGCGATATCAGACCGGAGAGAAGTTAGCCATAACTTTCCAGCCATAGATTTTGCAAACTTTAACACCGGACTGATATATCGGACAGAGGGAAAGCGCGACAGTTGTTATATTATCATTTTAATAACTATGTCACAAACTTAAAAAATATATTTTAACATACACATTATAAAATAAAATGCAAACCCAAAAGGCAGTACTGCTAATTTTTACAAATTTATGAAAACTCGTTGCATTATTATTACTTATTCCCGACCCTGCACGGTTTTAAACAAAATTTCATTAAAAAGATCACTTTTTATTTAAATTTTTATATTGGATTCGTATTTTACACACATGTTTACATAAGAAAACATAAAAACTAGAAAGAGTCCCCCATTTTCAAATTAAACACTAAATTACTTCTCGTTACGTCGATTTACTCTCGACTTGGTACGGTTTTCTCAATTTTCTAAAAGATCACTTTTTATTTAAATTTTTATATTGGAATCGTAATCTACATACATTTTTACATAAGAAAACATAAAAACTAGAAAGGAGTCCCCCCCATTTTTTCAAATTAAACACTAAATTACTTCTCGTTACGTCGATTTACTCTCGACTTGGTAAGGTTTGCCACTTTTCTTGGAAATATTTTAATAATCACTTGCCAAGTAATCAGTAATTATGGTAAAGATGGTAAAGACGATTTCATAATTGTCATTGTGTTTTCTGAAAGATAATATCCACAAGTTATAGATAGGCATTTGCAGCAAACACAACATTTGTTAATTTCTGTATGCCAACTTATACGCACCTGTTTTCGTAGATGTGTTTTGTCTTGGTGATACACATACATACATACATATAATGTATGTACTGCCTATATACATTTTCTAGCTTGTAAACAATTGCTGAAGTTTGCTGACGTTTGTAATAACAATAAACAAAAGCAATAATCTACAAGCCATGCAGTGTTAAAGCGTCCCAATATTCTATGATACTGTAAATTTCTGAATCCACTCCCATTAAAATAATATTAGTAAGATTAGTAATGTTGGTAATAGAAACTATAATGCACAATTAAAACACCACGAACCAGTTAGTAGCATGCAACTTTCTATTTCAGAAAGAATTTTTTACTTTAAATGAATTTTTGAGGTTTATTTCTTATAATTATTTTACTTTCTGTATGAGTCTGTCATTGTCGATTTGCTAAACATTTTAATTCATTTTGAAATGTTGGAAAACTCTACACACCGAGAAAGTTTTCGTATTAAATTTAGAAGATTTTTACGGAAGTCCCTACAAAACTCATATCTTTGAAGAAGATAACGGTATAAAACCGAGCGCGTTTTCCTATTAAATTTAGATGATTTTCACGGAAATCCCTACAAAACGCATATCTTTGAAGAAGATAACGGTATAAAACCGAGCGCGTTTTCCTATTAAATTTAGATGATTTTCACGGAAGTCCCTACAAAACGCATATCTTTGAAGAAGATAACGGTATAAAACCGAGCGCGTTTTCCTATTAAATTTAGATGATTTTCACGGAAGTCCCTACAAAACGCATATGTTTGAAGAAGATAACGGTATAAAACCGAGCGCGTTTTCCTATTAAATTTAGAAGATTTTCACGGAAATCCCTACAAAACGCATATCTTTGAAGAAGATAACGGTATCAAAACCAAGCGCGTTTTCCTGATACATTGTGAAAAGTGGTTAGCATTTAAAGTTTAATTTACACATAATTCACAAACATAATTAATTATTAACTTATCTGTAAATAAGCATTCTTTATGATATAAGCGTTTACATTTTACACATAAAAGATCTCCATTTGAATTAGCGCAATATAAACAGTTTTGTGATATATCGTCAGAATGATGGACAATCATTTTTTCATGTACTGTCTGTAATGATATGGATTAAACGATTGCTCAAAATGTAATTGTTTAACAAGCATTTCAGAGTAATAGCAGATATATACTCCACAATTATAATTATCCTTTTGACAAGGATATTCTAAATCATTTATTAACTTAAATAATAGGGATTCTAAAGAATTCTCTTCAAAAAATGTAGAAATTAAACGGAAATAACGATTACCCCATTTGCATTTCCGAATGATTGGATTTAAAATATATCGTTTTTGGATATATCCACGTACAGCAACATGCAATGCATTTATTCGAATATAGGTATGATGAATCTACGGAAATTGAAAACTAGTTGTTTTTTATTACCTCTCCCTCCTAAAATTGCTTCTACATCAAAAGTACTCAATGGTTGTACATTTGTATTCCTAGTAATTATTTTAAAATAAAAATTAATCAAAAAGTTATCTAACCACATATCATTACTATTAGGATGAATAGACAACGTATCAAAACTTGAATAGTATATTATTTCACCCTGATATTTGGATACCACGTAATCTCTGCTTATTTTTTTAAAATTAACTTTGAGAAAGTCTAAATTTTTTTCGTAATTCGAAGTTTTGGGGTTTTCTTCTATTTTTGATTGTTCATATAAATTTTGTAGCTTACTTATTGTTGTATTTTTAAATATGTATGTTTCATCTTTCGTCTTTTATTCCACTGTTCCACATCTACCTCGTTTCTTATTTTTGTTGCACAGCGCTTTCTTTTGATTACATACTTATGTTCTTTATAAATGTTGATGACATGATTTCTTATGCTACGTAGAAATCTGGAACATTTCAGGTGAAGGTGGTTTTGCAGAATATTGCTTTTCACCAGTCCAAACCAATTTTCAACATTGGCATTACTAGTCCTATTTGTTCCCCCTATGTTTGTCCACAAAGGCACATATGGTACATAATGTTTTAAAAAATGCTCAAAGAAATTTCTGTTGTAAAAGTGATTTAAAAACTCAGCTTTTGAATTATCTAATTAGATCCCCTAATAAAATTTCATAATCAATGAAAAGTGTAACAAAAGAAACCTTCACGATAATGACGATTTCCGGATTCGTTAGCAACTTAATAAAATATTTAATTGAAAAGTGAAAACTGTGAAATACCATGTTTTCAAATTGAATGTTTCTTTGTTGATTAGCGACCTTCAAAAAATTGTGTGTAGAGTAAGATTCAAAAATTAAATTTAAATAAAAAGTGATCTTTTTAGAAAAAATTGAGAAAAACCGTACCAAGTCGAGAGTAAATCGACGTAACGAGAAGTAATTTAGTGTTTAATTTGAAAAAATGGGGGGGACTCCTTTCTAGTTTTTATGTTTTCTTATGTAAAAATGTATGTAGAATACGATTCCAATATAAAAATTTAAATAAAAAGTGATCTTTTTAGAAAAATTTCAGAAAAACCGTACCAAGTCGAGAGTAAATCGACGTAACGAGAAGTAATTTAGTGTTTAATTTGAAAAAATGGGGGGGACTCCTTTCTAGTTTTTATGTTTTCTTATGTAAAAATGTATGTAGAATACGATTCCAATATAAAAATTTAAATAAAAAGTGATCTTTTTAGAAAAAATTGAGAAAAACCGTACCAAGTCGAGAGTAAATCGACGTAACGAGAAGTAATTTAGTGTTTAATTTGAAAAAATGGGGGGGACTCCTTTCTAGTTTTTATGTTTTCTTATGTAAAAATGTATGTAGAATACGATTCCAATATAAAAATTTAAATAAAAAGTGATCTTTTAGAAAAATTTCAGAAAAACCGTACCAAGTCGAGAGTAAATCGACGTAACGAGAAGTAATTTAGTGTTTAATTTGAAAAAATGGGGGGGACTCCTTTCTAGTTTTTATGTTTACTTATGTAAAAATGTATGTAGAATACGATTCCAATATAAAAATTTAAATAAAAAGTGATCTTTTTAGAAAAAATTGAGAAAAACCGTACCAAGTCGAGAGTAAATCGACGTAACGAGAAGTAATTTAGTGTTTAATTTGAAAAAATGGGGGGGACTCCTTTCTAGGTTTTATGTTTTCTTATGTAAAAATGTATGTAGAATACGATTCCAATATAAAAATTTAAATAAAAAGTGATCTTTTTAGAAAAATTTCAGAAAAACCGTACCAAGTCGAGAGTAAATCGACGTAACGAGAAGTAATTTAGTGTTTAATTTGAAAAAATGGGGGGGACTCTTTTCTAGTTTTTATGTTTTCTTATGTAAAAATGTATGTAGAATACGATTCCAATATAAAAATTTAAATAAAAAGTGATCTTTTTAGAAAAAATTGAGAAAAACCGTACCAAGTCGAGAGTAAATCGACGTAACGAGAAGTAATTTAGTGTTTAATTTGAAAAAATGGGGGGGACTCCTTTCTAGTTTTTATGTTTTCTTATGTAAAAATGTATGTAGAATACGATTCCAATATAAAAATTTAAATAAAAAGTGATCTTTTTAGAAAAATTTCAGAAAAACCGTACCAAGTCGAGAGTAAATCGACGTAACGAGAAGTAATTTAGTGTTTAATTTGAAAAAATGGGGGAGACTCCTTTCTAGTTTTTATGCTTCCTTATGTAAAAATGTATGTAGAATACGATTCCAATATAAAAATTTAAACAAAAAGTGATCTTTTTAGAAAAATTGAGAAAAACCGTACCAACTCGAGAGTAAAACGACGTAACGAGAAGTAATTTAGTGTTTAATTTGAAAAAATGGGGGGGACTCCTTTCTAGTTTTTATGTTTTCTTATGTAAAAATGTATGTAGATTACGATTCCAATATAAAAATTTAAATAAAAAGTGATCTTTTTAGAAAAAATTGAGAAAAACCGTACCAAGTCGAGAGTAAATCGACGTAACGAGAAGTAATTTAGTGTTTAATTTGAAAAAATGGGGGGGACTCTTATGTAAACATGTGTGTAAAATACGAATCCAATATAAAAATTTAAATAAAAAGTGATCTTTTTAATGAAATTTTGTTTAAAACCGTGCAGGGTCGGGAATAAGTAATAATAATGCAACGAGTTTTCATAAATTTGTAAAAATTAGCAGTACTGCCTTTTGGGTTTGCATTTTATTTTATAATGTGTATGTTAAAATATATTTTTTAAGTTTGTGACATAGTTATTAAAATGATAATATAACAACTGTCGCGCTTTCCCTCTGTCCGATATATCAGTCCGGTGTTAAAGTTTGCAAAATCTATGGCTGGAAAGTTATGGCTAACTTCTCTCCGGTGCGATATCAGGTGAATATGGAAGGTAATATGGAATTTTTTCTAGCGTCCGTCCGTCTTGCACAGTGCGGCTTTGCATTGTCATGTTGAAGAATGACACCTTTTCTGTTGACGATAGCCGGGTAATTCTCAACTAGAGCTTAGTTCACTTGATCTAATTGTTGACAATAAAGGTCCGCATTAACAGTTTGTCTAGGATTAAGCACTTCAAAGTGGACGATTCCGCGGATGCTCCACTAAACACACAGAAACGCCTTCTTGGGGTGTAATCCCGGCTTTGCAGTACTGCATGCTGGTTCATTTGGGGAGAGCCACTGCCTTTTGCGTTTTGGATTGTCGTATAGGACCCATTTTTCATCTCCAGTGACCAAACGATCAAGAAACGGTTCTGCATGGTGCCGTTGAATCAATGCATTGTACGTGGTTGACCTGTTGGCTTTGTTTTGCTCTGACAAATTATGGGGGACCCAAGCACCTGCTCTGCTGATTTTTCCTATCTGCTACAAATGTTCCTGGATGGTCGACCAACGTTGGTTAAGGGTGTTCGACAATTCTTCGATGGTTTGGCATGGATTTGCTTCAACTTCTGCCCTTAGAACGTCGTTGTCTAATGACATTGGTCTTTCTGGTCGATGGGCGTCAGAAAGATCAAAATTCCCAGATCTAAACTAGAAAAACCATCTTTGGCATTTGCGAACATCTAATGAATCTGGGTAAACATCGCTAATGTTCTTAGTCGGAACTATTGCGTTACTACCCTTGCGAAATTCAAAAAGCATACAATGACGAATATGCACTTCCTGTATTTCGCACGCCATTTCACCCCAAATTGCAAAAAAAACTATTTGATTTTAAATAATTTAGAAGTGAACAAGTCACACTAATATAAAAATAACCTGTGCACGTGTTCGAGATACACAATAAACTGGCGAACGATTATCGAATGTCGACATGTGCAAAAACGACATTACTTTCCGGTCCTCCTTATATGACGCAGCAAGAAATTGGAAAATTTGAACATTTGAGTGTTTTTGGTACAGGGTGCTACGTGCTCGTTCCAAAACAGTTTTGTAAAAACCTTGATGACATTGGGCATTGATTACTATGAAACCTTCAGTACTTCGAAGTTGGCATATGCAGTTTGATGTGAAGACAGGATTTCTCTACGGTAAGCTGGAAGAAGAGATTTTTATGTCACCACGAGAAGGACATGACAATGAAAGCAGCAAGGTATGTCAACTGCTAGCTAGTTTGTACGGGCTCAAGCAAGATGTACGATGCTGGAACAAGCTGTTTGAGGAAGTTTGATCTCAAGGCAACGAGCGAGGATTTGTGTCTCTTTACACGACGTAAAGATGGAGCGATTCTGATAGTGGTTCTTTACGTAGGTCGTAGGGGACTATGCTGATAAAATCGAAACGTTCCGGTCAGAACTGAAGCAGCACTTTAAGATATCAGTTAGGTCGTTGAACAGTTTCCCGGGAATGCAGATCGACAGACGCAGCGTATGCTTGAACGTTTTGGCATGAGTGATGCAAACTCTACATCGACATCGTGCGAACGCATTGGCGATGGAAGCGATACGAAGAATGAGCCTCAAATAGATGTATTTGAAAACTATACGAGGTACAGATCAAAGGTCGGGAGCTCGATGCACTTGATGACAGCGAATAGGATTGCTCATATGCGACTCGCCAAATGCAAGAACCAACTCAGGTTGATTAGAACGGAGTCAAACCTATATTTTGTTCGTGGAACCGATAACTACAGACTATACTATAAAAGGAACGGTAGCAACATGCTTCCGACGTTCACGGATACTGATTGCGGAAGTTGTAGCAAAAAAGGTCGATCAACTACAAGCGTTCTGGCTGTTTACGGTGGCGCTTCAGTAGCATGGACAACGGCAGCATTCGGTGGTAACGTCAACGACAGAGGCGTAGATCGTAGCTGCAAGTTAAGGCACGAAAGAGCTGATGTGACTGAAAGGGCTTTTATCAGTTATTGACAAAAACTCATAAAACCTGTGATTTTTGTGACAGTGCAAGTGCAGTATCTAACGACTACACCAAGAAAATTGTCTATTGTATAGCAAAGATTAATCGAGTATTAAAAAAACACTGAAGGCGTCAAATATGGAATCACATCGACAGCTTCGGACATCGGCACAGATGGATCGTGCCGTAGAACTAATAGATTGTTGCTAATTATGCAGTAGCCGCACTGTAGTGTAATCATGCCCACTTAACTGCATCACACTTAAATAATGAATACATTTTTAAAAACTTTTTTACGCTTGAGGTGGCTGAATGGGTTAATTTTCGACTATCCTCGTCGCATTTACGAAATGTATGCCACGTTATAGGCGATCACCTCAACCGTTTCTGCAACCACCAACTTCACATTTTTGTTTGAGTCATTATATCCGAATGCAATGTTAAATTAGGATATAGTACTACTCGGTTGGGTATGTTAAAAACATAATTTGAAAGCTTTTCAACTGCTCTCAAACTAAGCAACAGTGACGGCCCTAGTTACAGCGGCGGCGTCAAGTTTTCTTAGATAGACGTCCTTCATATATTTTTGAGGTAGGCACAGTCAAATCAACAAAATTATTTAAAAGTTTTGCAACATAAATAAGTTGTATTTGTACTATCAAAAAATTGTTTCTTCCAATTTTGGGTGGATACTCAAATTAACAGAGTAGGCATGAGCCTACCCAGGCCTCCTGTGCCTCGCAATATTTACCAAAAACATTATAAAAGCTTTTTGATAACAATGAATGGTTAATAAAACTAAATGAAAAATGTAAATTTAATTATTAAACTTACGTGAATACCGGTAATTACAACACTTACCATTTTTGTAAATTATAGGTATATAAATTTCAAGTAGGCCACAAAAAGTATGTAAGTTTGTTTGAACGTTCCACAAAATCTTTTATTTATAAATACGTTTATTTATATTATAATAATTAATTTTTTTTTTAAATAATTGTTAATTTAGAGAAGTTTCTTTTGGAGAAAGGCATTGAAAGGTAACGTTCAAAATAATCACAGCGTTGTGCCGATTTAACTTTATAACAAATTATTTAAAAAAATAAGAAATTAATTGTTTTTGAGAAAGTAAAGCATGCAAACAATAATAATATCGCCTTTAACTATTGGATTGGGTTTTTTCTAATAATGCTGTTCTTATCAAAACTTTGAGATTTGATTTTTAACGAATTTATCGCATATGGAAATATAATTACAAGAAATAAACTAAATAAAATTTTGCTTGTCGACATAAAAGTGTAACTACGTTTATGCATAAAAATTAATTTACGCACACATAGTTTAAAACAAGTTACCTTGGTAGTTACGAGCCCTGAACCTGGAGGAGATTATCTGTTGGTAACGTTAAATAAATATTTATGCAAAAATAGTTACATTTCTAATTTTTGATATGGTGTTGTACATTATATGTCCTAACTGTGTGCAAATTAGCATAAAAAGTAATGTACGGACTTATAGTTAAATTAGGTTCCAGGTTAATCTTGGTAGTTACGAGTCTTGGGCATTATCTGTTACTAAAGTTAAATAAACTTTAATGCAAAAGCAGTTACAATTCTAATGTTTATTATGTTGTTGTACATTATATGTTCTAAATGTGTGCACTTTTGCATAAAAGTAATCTACGCATTCATGATTTAAATTAAGTTCAAAGTTAACTTTGGTAGTTACAAGTTCTAGACATTATCTGTCATTAACGTTAAATAAATTTTAACAAAAAACAGTTGCACTTCTAATTTTTGAAATGTTATTGTGCATTGTATGTTCTACCTGTGTACAAATTTGCGTAAAAAGTAATCCGCGCACTCATAGTTTGCATCTAGTTCCAAGTTAATCTTGGTAGTTACAGGTCTTGTACATTATCAGTTATTAACGTTAAATAAATTTTAATACAAAAGCAGTTACACTTCTAATTTTCACTATGTTGTTATGCATTATATGTTCTAACTGTGTACAAATTTGCGTAAAAAGTAATCTACACACTCATTGTTTGAATCAAGTTTCAAGTTAACTTTGGTAGTTACGGGTTCTGGACATTATGTGTCGTTAACCCTAAAATAATAATTATGGAAACATAGTTACACTTCAAACTTTTAATATGGTGTACATTATATATTCTAACTATGTCCAACATTGCATAAAAAGTAATCCATGCATCCTCGCACTCATAGTTTAAATTTCATTCAAAATTAAGTATGGCGGGTCTTTGAAACCATTATCTGTCATTAAGTTAAATAAATTTTAATGCACAAATAATTACACTTTTGATTTTTAATATGTTCTACATTGTTTACCCTAACTGTGTTCAATTTTGGATAAAAAGTAATCGACGCACTTGCAGTTTGAATCTTTTAAGTTAACTTTGGTAGTTACGGGTTCTGGACATTCTGTGTCGTAAACGTTAAATTAATTTTTATGGATACATATTTACATTTCTAACTTTTAATATGTTGTACATTATATGTTCTAACTATGTGCAAAATTGCATAAAAGTAATCCACGCACTCATGGTTTAAATCAAGCGCAAAGTTAACTTTGGTAGTTACGGGTTCTGGACATTATGTGTCGTTAACGTTAAATTTATTTTTATGAAAAAATAGTAACAGTTCTAATATTTATTATGTTGTACATTATATGTTTTACCTAAGTGCAAATTTTCGTAGAAGTAATCTACGCATTCATGGTTTAAATCAAGTTCAAAGTTAACTTTGGTAGTTACCAATTCTAGACATTATCTGTCATTAACGTTAAATAAATTTTAACACAAAAACAGTTGCACTTCTAATTTTTAAAATGTTGTTGTGCATTATATGTTCTACCTGTGTGCAAATTTGCGTAAAAAGTAATCCGCGCACTCAAAGTTTAAATCTAGTTCCAAGTTAATCTCGGTAGTTACAGGTCTTGTACATTATCAGTTATTAACGTTAAATAAATTTTAATGCAAAAGCAGTTACACTTCTAATTTTCACTATGTTGTTGTACATTATATGTTCTAACTGTGTGCACTTTTGCATAAAAGTTATCTACGCACTCATAGTTTCAATCAAGTTTCAAGTTAACTTTGGTAGTTACGGGTTCTAGACATCTGTCATTAACGTTAAATAAATTTTAACACAAAAACAGTTGCACTTCTAATTTTTGAAATGTTATTGTGCATTGTATGTTCTACCTGTGTACAAATTTGCGTAAAAAGTAATCCGCGCACTCATAGTTTAAATCTAGTTCCAAGTTAATCTCGGTAGTTACAGGTCTTGTACATTATCAGTTATTAACGTGTTACGGTCGAATTTTCTTTACGTACGCCTTTGTTGTTACGGACAAAATTTTCATTAGGTACGCCTATGTGTTTTCGACGCGAAATTAGATTCGGGTTTTAACGCCCGCTAACGATCCTTTGCGTATGAGATGTCATTTGGTGGAAAGTCGACACATGTGAATGATGTAAATGGTCTGTAACTAGTGAATATTAATATATATCCGTTACCATCTGGGAAATAATGGAAAACCATTTTTAATTATTTAATTTCCTAGTTTCTT
Source organism: Aquatica leii (assembly GCA_035610365.1). Taxonomy (NCBI): domain Eukaryota; kingdom Metazoa; phylum Arthropoda; class Insecta; order Coleoptera; family Lampyridae; genus Aquatica; species Aquatica leii. The sequence continues at coordinate 5,705,127 of CM069437.1, forward strand.
TGAGACGTTACAGGCCATTTTGCGTCCCTTCATTTTTGCACCTGTTATATACTCGATAAATGGATATCGTAACTATCACTCAATAAGGCATCACGCTACCGTACTCGAGCATCAGCGTAAGGCGATTTCCACGCTACAAAATTGGGTGTCTTGCGGAGTTTCCCGGTCAAAGATTGCTACAGTATTCGATATCTATGTACGAGGGAATGAACCTTGACAAAGATTTGGATGGACGATACTAATTTCTTCTTCAGACAGCTTATGGTTATAACTAATTAAACCAACGAAAAGGGGTATCACAGCATCCGATTTTCGGGTTGTGTTATATGTATACTTTTAAATTTAAGTAATGACTTTGTAGATTTGGATTTCGTGAGATATTAGGTTGACACGAATTGCGATTCAAATTATTTACAGGGTTATGTGTCGGGGGAAGTACTTCCTTTGCACCTGCGGAAATTCCTGTATTGATGGTAAGTGCTTTTATATGTTTTTCTTTCGTCGTCAACGAGGTTACTCACGGAACTGTCACTAATAGTATTTCCGAACTGATTACCGTAATTGTGATATCATTTAATTAGTAAATTTGCTTCTACTACGTATGCTGTATACTACCCTTAATAATTGTGATAATTTAATGTGAAAGCCATATTACTAATTATGTAAACGATATTTACTACACACTATTTTTCGTTATATATTTTTACTGTAGTTTACTTATGTACAGTGCGTTGCCTATGCTACTGGCATTTCTGTAGTAAGAAGTCTTATATTCTGTGATAATCATCAGCGGTTCTACATTAAAATTGTTGTTGTGGTTAGTTATTCTTTTATGACAACATACCTGTCTCCTGTGGCTATCGTTACCAACTAATTACTTTTGACTACTTGAACAGTTGAGTAGAGGAATTACGAACCTAACATCTAGTTACAAGTTTCTTACCACCTGTCTTGAGCGGGACAGACGTGACTTTGGATAAGCTCTGGCGCCCTTAATTATCTTTATGTATCTATGAACCCCCTCTCTCTCCGACGATTGAGAGCTGGCCGTGCAGGTTCGTAAAACCAGCAAAAGCTTGTAACAAACGTTAAATAAATTTTAATGCAAAAGCAGTTACACTTCTAATTTTCACTATGTTGTTGTACATTATATGTTCTAACTGTGTGCACTTTTGCATAAAAGTAATCTACGTACTCATGGTTTAAATCAAGTTCAAAGTTAACTCTGGTAGTTACGGGTTCTAGACATTATCTGTCATTAACGTTAAATACATTTTAACACAAAAACAGTTGCACTTCTAATTTTTGAAATGTTATTGTGCATTGTATGTTCTACCTGTGTACAAATTTGCGTAAAAAGTAATCTGCGCACTCATATTTTAAATCTAGTTCCAAGTTAATCTCGGTAGTTACAGGTCTTGTACTTTATCTGTTATTAATGTTAAATAAATTTTAATGCAAAAACGGTTACACTTATAATTTTTTATTATGTTGTTGTACATTATATGTTCTAACTATGTGCACTTTTGCATAAAAATAATCCACGCACTGATGGTTTAAATCAAGTTCAAAGTTAACTTTGGTAGTTACGGGTTCTGAACATTATGTGTCGTTAACGTTAAATTAATTTTAATGGAAAAATAGTTACAGTTCTAATTTTTATTAAGTTGTACATTATATGTTCCTACTATGTGCAAAATTGCATAATAAGTAATCCGTGCATCCTCGCACTCATAGTTTAAATTGCATTCAAATTAAGTTTGGCGGGTCTTGGATGACATTATCTGTCATTAAGTTAAATAAATTTTAATGCACAAATAGTTACACTTTTGATTTTTAATATGTTCCGCATTGTTTATCTTAACTGTGCTTAATTTTGGATAAAAAGTAATCGAGCCACTTACAGTTTGAATCAAGTTTTAAGTTAACTTTGGTAGTTACGGGTTCTGGACATTATGTGTCGTTAATGTTAAATTTATTTTTATAGAAAAATAGTAACAGTTCTAATTTTTATTATGTTGTACATTATATGTTCTAACTATGTGCAAAATTGCATAAAAAGTAATCCATGCATCCTCGCACTCATAGTTTAAATTGCATTCAAAATTAAGTTTGGCGGGTCTTGGATGACATTATCTGTCATTAAGTTAAATAAATTTTAATGCACAAATAAGTACACTTTTGATTTTTGTATGTTCTACATTGTTTATCCTAATTGTGATCAATTTTGCATAAAAAGTAATCCACGCACTTATAGTTTGAATCAAGTTTTAAGTTAACTTTGGTAGTTACGGGTTCTGGACATTATGTGTCGTTAACGTTAAATTAATTTTAATGAAAAAATAGTTACAGTTTTAATTTTTATTAAGTTGTACATTATATGTTCCTACTATGTGCAAAATTGCATAATAAGTAATCCGTGCATCCTCGCACTCATAGTTTAAATTGCATTCAGAATTAAGTTTGGCGGGTCTTGGATGGCATTATCTGTCGTTAAGTTAAATAAATTTTAATGCGCAAATAATTACACTTTTGATTTTTAATATGTTCTACATTGTTTATCTTAACTGTGTTAAATTTTGGATAAAAAGTAATCCACGCACTTACAGTTTGAATCAAGTTTTAAGTTAACCTTGGTAGTTACGGGTTCTGGACATTATGTGTCGTTAAAATTAAATTAATTTTTATGGAACAATAGTAACAGTTCTAATTTTTATTATGTTGTACATTATATGTTTTACCTATGTACAAATTTGCGTAGAAATAATCCACGCATTCATGGTTTAAATCAAGTTCAAAGTTAACTTTGGTAGTTACGAGTTCTAGACATTATCTGTCATTAACGTTAAATAAATTTTAACACAAAAACAGTTGCACTTCTAATTTTTGAAATGTTATTGGGCAGTGTATGTTCTACATGTGTACAAATTTGCGTAAAAAGTAATCCGCGCACTCATAGTTTAAATCTGGTCCCAAGTTAATCTCGGTAGTTACAGGCCTTGTACATTATCAGTTATTAACGTTAAATAAATTTTAATGCAAAAACAGTTACACTTCTAATTTTCACTATGTTGTTGTACATTATATGTTCTAACTGTGTGCACTTTTGCATTAAAGTTATCTACGCACTCATAGTTTCAATCAAGTTTCAAGTTAACTTTGGTAGTTACGGGTTCTGGACATTAAGTGTCGTTAACGTTAAATTAATAATTATGGAAACATAGTTACACTTCTAACTTTTAATATGTTGTACATTATATGTTCTAACTATGTGCAAAATTACATAAAAAGTAATCTCCGCGTCTCTGCACTCATAGTTTAAATTGCATTCAAAATTAAGTTTGGTGGGTCTTAGATGACATTATCTGTCATTAAGTTAAATAAATTTTAATGCACAAATAATTACACTTTTTATTTTTAATATATTGTTCTACATTGTTTATCCTAACTGTGTTCAATTTTGGATACAAAGTAATCGACGTACTTACAGTTTGAATCAAGTTTTAAGTTAACTTTGGTAGTTACGTCCGGACATTATGTGTCGTTAACGTTAAATTAATAATTATGGGAACAGTTACACATCTAACTTTTAGTATGTTGTACATTATATGTTCTAACTATGTGCAAAATTGCATAAAAAGTAATCTATGCATCCTCGCACTCATAGTTTAAATTGCATTCAAATTAAGTTTGGCGGGTCTTGGATGAAATTATCTGTCATTAAGTTAAAGAAATTTTAATGCACAAATAATTAAACTTTTGATTTTCAATGTATTCTACATTGTTTATCCTAACTGTGTTCAATTTTGGATACAAAGTAATCGACGCACTTACAGTTTGAATCAAGTTTCAAGTTAACTTTGGTAGTTACGGGTTCTGGACATTATGTGTCGTTAATGTTAAATTTATTTTTATAGAAAAATAGTAACAGTTCTAATTTTTATTATGTTGTACATTATATGTTTTACCTATGTGCAGATTTGCGTAGAAGTAATCCACGCATTCATGGTTTAAATCAAGTTCAAAGTTAACTTTGGTAGTTACGGGTTCTAGACATTATCTGTCACAGTTGCACTTCTAATTTTTGAAATGTTGTTGTGCATTATTTGTTCTACCCGTGTACAAATTTGCGTAAAAAGCAATCCGCGCACTCATAGTTTAAATCTACTTTCAAGTTAATCTCGGTAGTTACAAGTCTTGTACATTATCTGTTATTAACGTTAAATAAATTTTAATGCAAAAACAGTTACACTTCTAATTTTTATTATGTTGTTGTACATTATATGCTCTAACTATGTGCACTTTTGCATAAAAGTAATCTACACACTCATTGTTTGAATCAAGTTTCAAGTTAACTTTGGTAGTTACGGGTTCTGGACATTATGTGTCGTTAACGTTAAATTAATAATTATGGAAACATAGTTACACTTCTAACTTTTAATATGTTGTACATTATGTGCAAAATTGCATAAAAAGTAATCCATGCATCCTCGCACTCATAGTTTAAATTGCATTCAAAATTAAGTTTGGCGGGTCTTGGATGACATTATCTGTCGTTAAGTTAAATAAATTTTAATGCACAAATAATTACACTTTTGATTTTTAATATGTTCTACATTGTTTATCCTAACGGTGTTCAATTTTGCATAAAAAGTAATCGACGCACTTACAGTTTGAATCAAGTTTTAAGTTAACTTTAGTAGTTACGGGTTTTGGACATTATGTGTCGTTAACGTTAAAATAATTTTTATAGAAAAATAGTTACAATTCTAATTTTTATTATGTTGTACATTATATGTTCTAACTATGTGCAAATTTGCATAAAAGTAATCCACGCACTCATGGTTTAAATTAAGCTTAAAGTTAACTTTGGTAGTTACGGGTTCTAGACATTATCTGTAATTAACGTTAAATAAATTTTAACACAAAAGCAGTTGCACTTCTAATTTTTGAAATGTTGTTGTGCATTATATGTTCTACCTGTGTACAAATTTGCGTAAAAAGTAATCCGCGCACACATAGTTTAAATCTAGTTCCAAGTTAATCTCGGTAGTTGCGGGTCTTGTACATTATCTGTTATTAACTTTAAATAAATTTTAATACAAAAACAGTTACACTTCTAATTTTTATTATGCTGTTGTACATTATAAATGTTCTAACTATGTGCAAAATTGCATAAAAAGTAATCTACACACTCATTGTTTGAATCAAGTTTCAAGTTAACTTTGGTAGTTACGGGTTCTGGACATTATATGTCGTTAACGTTAAAATAATAATTATGGAAACATAGTTACACTTCTAACTTTTAATATGTTGTACATTATATGTTCCAACTATGTGCAAAATTGCATAAAAAGTAATCCATGCATTCTCGCACTCATAGTTTAAATTGCATTCAAATTTAAGTTTGGCGGGTCTTGGATGACATTATCTGTCATCAAGTTAAATAAATTTTAATGCACAAATAATTACACTTTTAATTTTTAATGTATTCTACATTGTTTATCCTAACTGTGTTCAATTTTGGATACAAAGTAATCGACGTACTTACAGTTTTAATCAAGTTTTAAGTTAACTTTGGTAGTTAAGTCCGGACATTATGTGTCGTTAACGTTAAATTAATAATTATGGAAACAGTTACACATCTAACTTTTAGTATGTTGTACATTATATGTTCTAACTATGTGCAAATTTGCATAAAAAGTAATCTATGCATCCTCGCACTCATAGTTTAAATTGCATTCAAATTAAGTTTGGCGGGTCTTGGATGACATTATCTGTCATTAAGTTAAAGAAATTTTAATGCACAAATAATTAAACTTTTGATTTTTAATGTATTCTACATTGTTTATCCTAACTGTGTTCAATTTTGGATACAAAGTAATCGACGCACTTACAGTTTGAATCAAGTTTCAAGTTAACTTTGGTAGTTACGGGTTCTGGACATTATGTGTCGTTAACGTTAAATTAATTTTAACACAAAAACAGTTGCACTTCTAATTTTTGAAATGTTGTGCAATATATGTTTTACATGTGTACAAATTTGCGTAAAAAGTAATCCGCGCACCCATAGTTTAAATCTAGTTTCAAGTTAATCTCGGTAGTTACAGGTCTTGTACATTATCTGTTATTAACGTTAAATAAATTTTAATGCAAAAACAGTTACACTTCTAATTTTTATTATGTTGTTGTACGTTATATGTTCTGTGCACTTTTACATAAAAGTTATCTACGCACTCATAGTTTCAATCAAGTTTCAAGTTAACTTTGGTAGTTACGGGTTCTGGACATTGTGTGTCGTTAACGTTAAATTAATAATTATGGAAACATAGTTACACTTCTAACTTTTAATATGTTGTACACTATATGTTATAACTATGTGCAAAATTGCATAAAAAGTAATCTCCGCGTCTCTGCACTCATAGTTTAAATTGCATTCAAAATTAAGTTTGGCGGGTCTTGGATGACATTATCTATCATTAAGTTAAATAAATTTTAATGCACAAATAATTACACTTTTGATTTTTAATATGTTCTACTTTGTTTATCCTACCTGTGTTCAATTTTGCATAAAAAGTAATTTAAGCACTTACAGTTAGAATCAAGTTTTAAGTTAACTTTGGTAGTTACGGGTTTTGGACATTATGTGTCGTTAACGTTAAATTAATTTTTATGGAAAAATAGTTTCAGTTCTAATTTTTATTATGTTGTACATTATATGTTTTACCTATGTGCAAATTTGCGTAGAAATAATCCACGCATTCATGGTTTTAATCAAGTTCAAAGTTAACTTTGGTAGTCACGGGTTCTAGACATTATCTGTCATTAACGTTAAATAAATTTTAACACAAAAACAGTTGCACTTCTAATTTTTGAAATGTTATTGTGCATTGTATGTTTTACCTGTGTACAAATTTGCGTAAAAAGTAATTCGCGCACTCATAGTTTCAATCTAGTTCCAAGTTAATCTCGGTAGTTACAGGTCTTGTACATTATCAGTTATTAACGTTAAATAAATTTTAATGCAAAAGCAGTTACACTTCTAATTTTCACTATGTTGTTGTACATTATATGTTCTAACTGTGTGCACTTTTGCATAAAAGTTATCTACGCACTCATAGTTTCAATCAAGTTTCAAGTTAACTTTGGTAGTTACGGGTTCTGGACATTATGTGTCGTTAACGTTAAATTAATAATTATGGAAACATAGTTACACTTCTAACTTTTAATATGTTGTACATTATATGTTCCAACTATGTGCAAAATTGCATAAAAAGTAATCCATGCATCCTCGCACTCATAGTTTAAATTGCATTCAAAATTAAGTTTGGCGGGTCTTGGATGACATTATCTATCATTAAGTTAAATAAATAACTGTGTTCAATTTTGGATAAAAAGTAATCGACGCACTTACAGTTTGAATCAAGTTTCAAGTTAACTTTGGTAGTTACGGGTTCTGAACATTATCTGTCGTTAACGTTAAATTAATTTTTATGGATACATATTTACATTTCTAACTTTTAATATGTTGTACATTATATGTTCTAACTATGTGCAAAATTGCATAAAAGTAATCCACGCACTCATAGTTTAAATCAAGTTCAAAGTTAACTTTGGTAGTTACGGGTTCTGGACATTATCTGTAATTAACGTTAAATTAATTTTAACACAAAAGCAGTTGCACTTCTAATTTTTATTATGTTGTACATTATATTTTCTAAATGTGTGCACTTTTGCATAAAAGTAATCTACACACTCATTATTTAAATCAAGTTTCAAGTTAACTTTGGTAGTTACGGGTTCTGGACATTATGTATCGTTAACGTTAAATTAATAATTATGGAAACATAGTTACACTTCTAACTTTTAATATGTTGTACATTATATGTTCTAACTATGTTCAAAATTGCATAAAAAGTAATCCATGCATCCTCGCACTCATAGTTTAAATTGCATTCAAAATTAAGTTCTAGACATTATCTATCATTAAGTTAAATAAATTTTAATGCACAAATAATTACACTTTTGATTTTTAATATGTTGTATGTACATTGTTTATCTTAACTGTGTTCAATTTTTGGATAAAAAGTAATCCACGCACTTACAGTTTGAATCAAGTTTTAAGTTAACTTTGGTAGTTACGGGTTCTGGACATTATGTGTCGTTAACGGTAAATTAATTTTTATGGAAGTATAGTTACAGTTCTAAATTTTATTATGTTGTACATTATATGTTCTAACTATGTGCAAATTTGCATAAAAATAATCCACGCACTGATGGTTTAAATCAAGTTCAAAGTTAACTTTGGTAGTTACGGGTTCTGGAAATTATGTGTCGTTAACGGTAAATTAAATTTTATGGAAGTATAGTTACAGTTCTAATTTTTATTATGTTGTACATTATATGTTCTAACTATGTGCAAATTTGCATAAAAATAATCCACGCACTGATGGTTTAAATCAAGTTCAAAGTTAACTTTGGTAGTTACGGGTTCTGGACATTATGTGTCGTTAACGGTAAATTAATTTTTATGGAAGTATAGTTACAGTTCTAATTTTTATTATGTTGTACATTATATGTTCTAACTATGTGCAAATTTGCATAAAAATAATCCACGCACTGATGGTTTAAATCAAGTTCAAAGTTAACTTTGGTAGTTACGGGTTCTGGACATTATGTGTCGTTAACGGTAAATTAATTTTAATGATAAAATAGTTACAGTTCTAATTTTTATTAAGTTGTACATTATATGTTTTACCTATGTGCAAATTTGCGTAGAAGTAATCCGCGCATTCATGGTTTAAATCAAGTTCAAAGTTAACTTTGGTAGTTACGGGTTGTAGACATTATCTGTCATTAACGTTAAATAAATTTTAACACAAAAACAGTTGCACTTGTGATTTTTAAAATGTTGTGCATTATATGTTCTACCTGTGTACAAATTTGCGTAAAAAGTAATCCGCGCACTCATAGCTTAAATCTAGTTCCAAGTTAATCTCTGTAGTTACAAATCTTGTATATTATCTGTTATTAACGTTAAATAAATTTTAACGCAAAAACAGTTACATTTCTAATTTTTATTATGTTGTTGTACATTATATGTTCTAACTGTGTGCAGTTTTGCATAAAAGTAATCTACGCACTCATTGTTTGAATCAAGTTTCTAGTTAACTTTGGTAGTTACGGGTTCTGGACATTATGTGTCGTTAACGTTAAATTAATAATTATGGAAACATAGTTATACTTCTAACTTTTAATATGTTGTACATTATGTGTTCTAACTATGTGCAAAATTGCATAAAAAGTAATCGATGCACCCTCGCACTCATAGTTTAAATTGCATTCAAAATTAAGTTTGGCGGGTCTTGGATGACATTATCTGTCATTAAGTTAAATAAATTTTAATGCACAAATAATTACACTTTTGATTTTTAATATGTTCCGCATTGTTTATCTTAACTGTGTTCAATTTTGGATAAAAAGTAATCGAGCCACTTACAGTTTTAATCAAGTTTTAAGTTAACTTTGGTAGTTATGGGTTCTGGACATTATGTGTCGTAAACGTTAAATTAATTTTTATGGAAAAATAGTTACACTTCTAACGTTTAATATGTTGTACATTATGTGCAAAATTGCATAAAAAGTAATCCATGCATCCTCGCACTCATAGTTTAAATTGCATTCAAAATTAAGTTTGGTGGGTCTTGGATGACATTATCTGTCGTTAAGTTAAATAAATTTTAATGCACAAATAATTACATTTTTGATTTTTAATATCTTCTACATTGTTTATCCTAACTGTGTTCAATTTTGGATAAAAAGTAATCGACGCACTTACAGTTTGAATCAAGTTTTAAGTTAACTTTGGTAGTTACAGGTTCTGGACATTATGTGTCGTTAACGTTAAATTAATTTTTATGGAAAAATAGTAACGGTTCTAATTTTTATTATGTTGTACATTATATGTTTTACCTATGTGCAAATTTGCGTAGAAGTAATCCGCGCATTCATGGTTTAAATCAAGTTCAAAGTTAACTTTGGTAGTTACGGGTTCTAGACATTATCTGTCACTAACGTTAAATAAATTTTAACACAAAAACAGTTGCACTTCTAATTTTTAAAATGTTCTTGTGCATTATATTTTCTATCTGTGCACAAATTTGCGTAAAAAGTAATCCGCGCACGCATAGTTTAAATCAAGTTCTAAGTTAATCTCGGTAGTTACGGGTCTTAGACATTATCTGTTATTAACTTTAAATAAATTTTAATGCAAAAACAGTTACACTTCTAATTTTTATTATGTTGTTGTACATTATATGTTCTAACTGTGTGCACTTTTGCATTAAAGTTATCTACGCACTCATAGTTTCAATCAAGTTTCAAGTTAACTTTGGTAGTTACGGGTTCTGGACATTATGTGTCGTTAACGTTAAATTAATAATTATGGAAACATAGTTACACTTCTAACTTTTAATATGTTGTACATTATTAACTATGTGCAAAATTGCATAAAAAGTAACCCATGCATCCTCGCACTCATAGTTTAAATTGCATTCAAAATGTAGTTTGGCGGTTCTTGGATGGCATTATCTGTCATTAAGTTAAATAAATTTTAATGCACAAATAATTACACTTTTGATTTTTAATATGTTCCGCATTGTTTATCTTAACTGTGTTCAATTTTGGATAAAAAGTAATCGAGCCACTTACAGTTTTAATCAAGTTTTAAGTTAACTTTGGTAGTTATGGGTTCTGGACATTATGTGTCGTAAACGTTAAATTAATTTTTATGGAAAAATAGTTACACTTCTAACGTTTAATATGTTGTACATTATGTGCAAAATTGCATAAAAAGTAATCCATGCATCCTCGCACTCATAGTTTAAATTGCATTCAAAATTAAGTTTGGTGGGTCTTGGATGACATTATCTGTCGTTAAGTTAAATAAATTTTAATGCACAAATAATTACATTTTTGATTTTTAATATCTTCTACATTGTTTATCCTAACTGTGTTCAATTTTGGATAAAAAGTAATCGACGCACGTACAGTTTGAATCAAGTTTTAAGTTAACTTTGGTAGTTACAGGTTCTGGACATTATGTGTCGTTAACGTTAAATTAATTTTTATGGAAAAATAGTAACGGTTCTAATTTTTATTATGTTGTACATTATATGTTTTACCTATGTGCAAATTTGCGTAGAAGTAATCCGCGCATTCATGGTTTAAATCAAGTTCAAAGTTAACTTTGGTAGTTACGGGTTCTAGACATTATCTGTCACTAACGTTAAATAAATTTTAACACAAAAACAGTTGCACTTCTAATTTTTAAAATGTTCTTGTGCATTATATTTTCTATCTGTGCACAAATTTGCGTAAAAAGTAGTCCGCGCACTTAAAGTTAATTTTGGTAGTTACGGGTCTTGGACAATATCTGTTATTAACGTTAAATAAATTTTTATTCAAAACTGGTTTGTGGCAGTTTACTGTGATGCCCTTCGGCCTGTGTAACGCTCCTGTAACGTTCGAGCGTTTGATGGAGACCATCTTGCGCGGATTGTCTTGGAAGACGTGCTTGGTTTACTTGGACGACGTGATCGTGGTTGGAAAGTCGTTTGAAGAACACTTGAACAACTTGGAAGAAGTGTTTCAGCGACTACGTGGGGCTAATCTCAAACTGAGCCCAAAGAAGTGTCACGTATTTAAGAACTAAGTGCAATATCTTGGCCACGTCGTATCTAGAGATGGAGTGAAGGCTGGCCCAGACAAAATTCGAGCAGTGCAAGAATGGCCAAGACCAATCGACAAACTTAGGTTGTGAACCTATTATAGACGATTTGTACCCGGATTTGCCAATATTGCCAATCCATTGACAAAAATGACGGAAGAAAGAGTAGAATTTAGATGGAATGAAGACTTTGAAAATTATTTTAATCAACTAAAACAGGCTCTAGTCACTTCGCCCGTTTTGAGTTATCCAAGAGAAGATGGAAAATTTGTTTTGGATACCGACGCAAGCAATCTGGCCGTAGGCGCGGTCCTTTCGCAGGTTCAAGATGGACAAGAAAAAGTTATCGTGTATTTTTGCAAGGTTTTGTCTAGGCCAGCAATGAGTTATTGCGTGACTAGGAGGGTGCTGTTTGCAGTCGTCAAGTCCATCGAACATTTCTACAAATATTTGTATGAACGAAAATTTTTACTAAGAACAGACCACGCCGCTTTAAAATGGCTACTGCAGTTCCGTAACCCGAAAGGACAAGTGACAAGATGGATCAAGAGACTGCAAGGTTATGACCATGACACAGAACACGTTGCCGGAAGCAGTCATTGGAACGTTGATGCCTTATCCAGAAGACCATGTTCCGCTGACTGCAGCCATTGTTCGCGACTGGAAGAAAAAATTGAATGTCTTCGGAAAACTGCTATAGTTGATGATGAATGGGAACCTGAGCAGTTACGTCGCGAACAAGAAAACGATCCTGAAATAAGACTACTCCTGGACTGGAAAGAAAACGGCCACCGACCAACCTAGGAAGAAGTGAGTACTTTGGGCAGAAACATCAAAGCGTACTGGGTGCAGTAGGACTCGTTGATACTAGAAAACGGTTTTTTTAAGCGATCCCTAGAAAGTGTCGAGGGCACGGGAAACAGATTACAGGTAGTGCCAAAGAGCCGGGTGGCAGAAGTGTTGAAGCATCTCTACGATGGGACATTAGGAGGACACTTTGGCATTAAAAAGACATTGGGTAAAGTGCGAAAACGATTCTACTGGATGAACTGCAAAGAAGACGTCATGAAAAGGTGCCGTAAGTGCACGGTCTGCGCATCAGAAAATGGCCCAGGGATAAAGCGCAAATCACCCATGAAGCAATACAACGTAGAAAGCCCTTTGGAAAGAGTAGCGATTGACATCGCAAGGCCGATCCCAGGATCCGATTCGGGAAAAAATACATACTGGTGGCGATGGATTATTTCACGAAATGGACGGAGGCTTACGCCATACCCAATCAGGAAGCAGCTACAGTCGCAGACGTATTAGTAAAAGAGTTTTTCTGCCGGTTTGGAGTTCCATTGGAATTACACTCCGATCAAGACCGCAATATTGAGTTTGGGCTGTTTCAAGAAGTTTGCCGACTGTTGGGAATTAAAAAAACTAGGACGACGCCTCTCCATCCTCAATTTGATGGCATGGTTGAGCGAATGAATCGAACAATGTGCAAGAATTTAGCCAAGGTAGTGTCCGAACACCAAAGAGACTGGGATCAGTACTTGCACCTTTTCCTAATGGCATACCGATCATCCGTTCACGAAAGCACAGGCTAAACACCATTCTGTGTGATGCTCGGTCTCGAAATACGATTGCCATTTGACCTCCAACTTGGACGAAGACCGGAAGAAAAAATTGCTGGAGAAGATTACGTCAGCAAGCTGACCAAGAAGCTAGATCAAGTACATGAAGAGGTCCGTAAAAACACACAAATTGCCAGCGACAGTATGAAGACTAGATACGACGTCGAGGCACAAAATGGTGGGATCAACCTGGCGATATGGTCTGGTTGTATAATCTTCAAAGGAGACGTGGTTTGTCGCCGAAGCTGCAAAGGCAATGGAAGGGCCCCTATGAAGTCATATATCGCATCCGCCCAGAAGCACACCAAAAGTGGTCTACGTCGATCGTCTAGTCCCGTTTGCTGGCGATAACCACAATACGCAAGCTCAGGTCTGAACCAGAGTAATAAGCAGCAGAACCAGGAATCAAATGGAAGAAATAGAGTTCGAGAAGTTTATGAACTTATACGGAGGTTCTGGAAAAGCTAAGTCTGGTGTTACCACCGAGGAACAACAAGACCTGTTCCAGACACAAAAGATTACGCCATGGCACATTGCGTGAGCGAGGATCTTGACATGTCCAGAGAAGTTGCAGTCGTGTTTAAAAAGAAGTTTGGGCAGCTAGATGAATTAGAAAAGCAGCAACCGGCAGTCGGAAAAATTTTAGGGCTACGTGGTGACAGACGCTTCGTTTTCTATTTGGTCACCAAGGAATACTCACGTACCAAGCCGTCATACAAAAATCTGTGGCGAACATTATGTAATCTCAAGAGAGAAATTGAGTTTCACCATGTTAAGAAATCGGCAGTACCCAAGCTTGGTTGTGGCTTAGATCAACTGAATTGGAGGACAGTTCGAAACATGTTGGAGGACATCTTCCTAGGAACAGGCGTTCAAGTGTTGGTCTGTATTTACCAACCAAGAAGAATATCGGGTCAGGAAAAGTCCATTGACTGTTACTTTTATGGTCAAGAAAGTTGCCGAAATGGAAAAAGCTGCCGCTATCGCCACGATCCTTTTTACCGGTGTCGCATCCAGTCTCCTGTTCTGGGGTAGAACAGCCCTAAGAAGGGGGCAGTGGAACGTTCGCGAAGTTATTCGCAACTTCGAGAGCTTTTGCCAGGTTTTCGAGAACGTGCACCGACGGATGCAGAACATATGGGAACGTTTTGCTACAATGTATAAATACTGAACAAACAGATCGTAGGCCAGTTATTTCCGTAATGCGAAGACAGCAGTGTAAAGATTATTCAAGTCTAAATAATAAGTCGTTAACGCGTGTGAGATAAACCTACGGTGAATAATCTGGTACGTGACTTTAACGTAAACAAGTGTTAAACAAGTATGTGACTTTATCTTATCTTCGTGTCAGTGATAGCGCTATATATAAATTATACTGTAAGTGTTTTTATTAACTATTATTGGATTTAATTAGTTCGGTTAATTTAAAAGTGTACATATCTTTAGTATAAGTAAAAATATTTTTAGCAGTTTAAATAAATTAGTTTTAATAATAAAATTCGCTACAATATTTTACCATTTTTATATTTCTTGTATTTACGTCATCAGAGTAGATATTTGTTTGTTTTTACTTAAGTTTTTATTTAACAATACCAAAAAATGTTTTTAACTATAAGTTTCGTGAAAATGTTTGCACACAGGCACCACTAAGTATCTAAGTTCGATTACTTGCGGGACACTAAAAGCAAAAGACAATCTTCATTTACAGTTTCAACTTGCTCAAAAAAAAATAATTAAGTAAAAAAAGTACGCCTACTTTAGAAAAAATTGAATAAAAAAATTATAGATATCGATAACAATCAGAATTTTTGAGCAATTTTTTGTAAATTCTTAACAAATAGTTCCTAATATTTAAAAAAAAATATGTTAATGCCTAAATCAATACAAAGTAACTACTTATTTTTCTTGCATCACTTTTTTTGATTACGTTTCAGTCTAGACTAATTACAAAACATTTCAAATTGAATTTTGGAATTTACCGCATTACTGCAAATATCGACAATAGCTTTCAATGTTGCATCATCGTATTTGCCATTGATGTTAACAATCAACCTCGTTTTTTATCAATTTTTTCATTATGATACTTTAATGAGCATTAAAGTTATAATAGCATTCCTCGCTTATCGTTTTCCGCGTTAACTTTTAATATCTGATGAAACTTAAGTGCGTCGATGTTCAAGCGATTTATTTGATTTAACGAAAACGAAAATTTTCATTGCGTCGATTTGCATATTTCATTATTACGATTTTGCAATAACAGCAGTGTCATAATGTTTTTCTAATATTGCAGACACTCTTTACAAATCCGGCACTTAACAATTATTTATCTGTCATTTAGTTAAAGTAATAAGAAATATTATTCTAAGTTTGTTGTACAAAAAATGGATATGTCATAAGCTAGTGACATGGAATTTTAATCTGTACATAACTAATATTTTTATCGTTTATTAACCCACCATCAATTTTAAAACAATGCGAAACATGACCTATTTTTTCACAAGAATTTATTGAATCATATAATCAACAACGAATAATTAATCTCAGTCAAAGTTCTTATGTGTATATAAACAAAATTCTAAAACGTTTTATCAACTTCAAATTTAAAGTTTATGCAATTGATTTCTACGTATCGATAAGCATACATATATGTATACACAAAAAAGTAAAAACAAATAAACAGAGGAAGCTTTTAAAGTTAATAATTGATAAAATAAAAAGATAATTTTTAAGATACCCTAAAGTTTTACATAACAATGACATAACAGTCTCGAGAGTAATTTAAAGACAAGTCCGTCAGAATACAAAAATAAAGTAAAAAAATTATTTAAAAAAATGTTGAATCAATTTAAATAACACTGGTCTGCAAAAAAATATTTTTTATCGAGTCCTGACACTATTCCGGGTGATTCTTATGTAAAATGACGTCCTGAATCCAAATATGTCTTCCGTTTTCTTCCATCACACACCATTTTCGAGGAAGCCTCAAATCTCTAATTTTACCACTTTTCGATAAGTTCATTATAATTTATTTATCGAACGATAATAATAATTATAATAATTATTATAATAATAAATATATGGACATGAATTTAATTTAAATGGGAAAAGAACTATTTTAGCTATAAACAGTAATAAATAAAAAGATATTCATCGTTACTTGGTGCTTGCTTTCCTTTTATACCCTGAGGTACAGCTCTCTCGTTTCAAAAACCAGCAGTACTCCGCCAACATGCTTGCATTCCACTTCCCTGAAAATCTCTTCTCCAGTTTAGCGATGTCTTGATGGAACCGTTCCCCGTGTTCATCCGAGACTGCTCCTAAATTTTCAGGGAAAAAGTCCAGATGCGAGTGAAGGAAGTGAACTTTAAGAGACATGTTACATCCTATGTCCTTGTACGCTAAAAGCAGTTCCTCGACGTGAGCGACATAATCTTCACTTTTGTGGTTGCCCAGGAAGTTCTTACAAACGTTTTGAAATGCAAGCCAAGCTCGTTTTTCTTTTCGATTTAGGTGTTCAATAAACGTCGAATCTTGGAAGAGTTGTCTAATCTGGGGACCAACAAAAACGCCTTCTTTGATTTTAGCATCGCTAAGACGAGGAAATTTAGTTTTCAAAAATTGAAATGCGCCACCTGTCTTGTCCACTGCTTTCACAAACTGCTTGATTAATCCAAGTTTGATGTGTAAAGGTGGTAAGTAAATATTTTCCTTCGGAACCAAAGGATTGTGGGCGACATTTTTTTGACCACGAATAAGATTTTCTCGCAGAGGCCAGTCCCAGTTTATCTCGGACTCGGCTATCCCATTCACAAAGGAAGCAGCAATGTTTTGTGAATCCTGATTGCAGGCCCGTGAGTAGAGCAAGAACTTTTAAGTCAGCGCAAAGTTTCCACTTATAATCATGATAACTAATTTTATCAAGGATTCTGAAGATGTTTTCGTACGTTTCCTTCATATCAACAGAGTATGCAACTGGAACTGATGGGAAGTCATTCCCATTTGCCAACAGGACAACTTTTAAGCTTGTTTTTGATGAGTCTATAAACAGTCTCCATTTGTCTGGGTCACATGGCATCTGTAGCTTTGTCATCAATAAATTTGCATTAGGGCAGAACACTATATCTTCTAAGAAAAGACATTTTAGGGTTGCTTGTCTGGTCCTGTAAGAAGATATTTTTACTCCTTTTTCTAAGAGATTCCACTGTTGAAGTCGCGATCTTAGGAGCTGAGATTAGTCTTGGGTAACTGCAAATCCCTGACAAGATCATTTAATTCGGATTGAGTGAGGAGGTGAGGTTGCCGAGAAACTAAATCTGCGGAATACTCTTCATCATCATTGAACGTATCATTCGAAGCCCCAGGTTGTGGCTCAGAGTCTTTTAAATCAATTTCCGGCTCTGAGTATAAGTGTTTGGGGGCTCTGGGATTGGCAAAGTATCGTTATGAGGAACAGGTCTTAGAGCTAACGGAATATTGGGATACTGAATTGTATGCTTACTTTTGCTCGAAAACCCGACGGTGGAAGTCATACAAAAGTAACAATCTGTAAGATGACTGCGAGGTTCACGCCAAACCATGGGCACAGCAAATGGCATTGATTTACGGGTACTTTTGAGCCATTTGGTCAAACTACTGTAACAAGTCGTACAGCAAACTGATAGAGCCCAAGTCAATTTATAAGCTGTTTGACTAAGCGAAGAAAGAGGTTTTCGTTGCGCTTTTAAAGTTAATTCCCCGCAGACATAGCAGAAGCTATCGGGATGATTTTTACACTCGCGTGGCATAATTAAACAGTAATTCAACGCCCGACATTAACCACAAATCACACTTAGTCACTTGAAAAAATCCGGAGTAAAAGTAGTTTTACTGTTTTACACAAATGAACAAAAATGAACACAAAATCCAGCACGTTTAAAACGTCGACAAGTTAACTCTGCAATAGCTATAGATGTACTGATCGAAGCAATTAAGCAAACAATGTAATATACTATAATGAGAAGAGTAATGCAAGTTCAAACCTGTCGAAAATTCCTGTTCAAACCTGCATGTGATATTGAGATAGCCAGTGTCGTGCAGTGAATCTTCCTAACTGTTTATTGATATTTTTTTACTGTTCTTGTATATTTGTATTTTGTTGTTATTTCTATATACATTTTATAGCAAAAACTTTTGCCATATACTTTGGTATAAATTTTATTACCTGCTTTGGGATGTTTAACGGCTATAAGTTAAAATTCTAAAAAAAATTCAAAAAAAAAATAAAATGGGATCCCCCCAAAATAGGTGGGTGATGGGTAAAAACGGAGCTCATTTTTGGATTCAAGAGGTCATTTTACATAAGAATCGTCAAGAATGGTACCAGGGCCGATTTTCATGCAGACCAGTGTAATTAATTAAGACTAATATATAATTAATTTTTATTGCTAGTTAACTAAACCGAGTAATTGAAGAAGAAAAACCTAAGTGTCGATTGGGTTAGAAAGTTACTAGAATATAACAAAAATATTTGTATAATTCTTGAACAAAACTGAAAAAACCAACTGTTTTGTGATTAACTTTTTCAGCATCATTAACTATTAAATTTAATGTGAGTGGCACAGGGCATATGAAACGCTGGTGGATTCAGATCTAAAAGAATTTTCTACAAGCCGCAATTTTTACCACATATATTCGAACCGTTATCATAGCCCTGTTCTCTCACATTATTTATATCTAAATTGATTTTTTATAACTCTTTTATTATAAAAGAACTTAAACCAATGCCAGTTGTATCAAAAACAGGGCAAAAAGCTAAAAAATGTTCGCGTATTTTTAATTCTATAGAATTTATTATGCTAATACTTATTTGGTCTATTTGTGCAATATCCGATGTACAGTAAAATACTATTGAAAAATACTTATTCTGCCTGCATAAATTCAAAATTGAAGTTTGGATTTCTTTTGCCAAAACAGATACAATTTCATTTTGATTTTTGTCACCGAGATACGCATGCTTTTTTTAGCTTGTGAAGTAGAGTTCATTTCAAGACTAAAGAACCGCTGCGCAGAAACCAATTTTGTTCCGAATGTCAATACACTAGCTAACCAAAAAACGTTTGCACTTTTCATACGGCGTTTGAAGTGTCCATATTTATTCCACAAGTTGTTAAAAACTCTTTTTCATCTTTGTGTTTTATATTTTTTTATATTATATTCATCGTCTTGTGTGCATTCATTTTTAGTTCAATTAAAGGTAAACCATTACAGTTAATGTACATCGTTTACAGATGATGTTTTTAGTTAGAATTTATTTCGCATGATCGTCAAATTCCGTATTTACCCGACGCGCACCTCACGGTTCTTTAGTCGTGAAATGATCTCTAGCACATTGAATATGATCACTCAGAGGATCAAATTTGCTAACCATCTCAATGAACTTCAAAAAAATTTCGTTATTATTTTGAAATAACATACTGTCTTGGTCTCGAAAAGCTAAATTTTGCCGAGCTAAAAATTGAATAACATATACTATTATTTTAATTATATTATACCATCGTTGTTTTTCGATTGCAAGAAGTTTTTGATTGGCACTATCAATTGTAGATTTATTTTTCAATGTTTGACATAGTTCTAGTTCTGCCTATTTTTCATAATTACTAAAGTGAGATGAATTTTTTTCATGTCTGCTTAGATTCATTGCTAAATGTATTCGTACTTAGAGTCTTTGGGCAATAACCTGGATCATCGTGAATATAGTGTAACAAATTTTATTATTATTAAAATTAATTTCTTTAAACTACTAAAAATATTTTTACTGATACTAAAAATATGTATACTTTTAAATTAACCGAACTAATGAAATCTAATAATATTTAATAAAAACACTTACAGTATAATTTATATACAGGGTGTCCCACGAGGTACTGTACATACTGAAATGGTATGTTCCTTAGGCCAATTTAAGTAGAAAACGTCCTATAAACATAGGTCCAATAGTTACACAATTACAAGCGTTCAAAGTTTATGTATAACTGATTACACATTTTTTGAAAATTAATTATTCTTAGTCAACTGGGAAACAAAAGCCGAACAATATGTCATTTATTGCTTTCTTTTTTACTAATGTCACAGTCGATTTTATTAAATGAAGTGTAATTTAAATGCAAAATGCCTTCTCATTTTTTTAACGAAGAGTATGCTGATATCATTTACATTTATGGATTTTGTGATAGAAATGAGAGATCTGCCGTTAGGGAATATAAACGAAGATTTCCCAACAGGAGGGTGCCAAATCACCAAACCTTTTCTTCTGTGTTTCAACATGTACGGACTCATGGTTCATTTCCATCAGTTTCAACAAGATCTGACCGTTCAGTGCAGTTAAATGTGACTGAGCAGGAAAACATTCTACAGATGGTTGATCGGAGTCCAGGATTGAGTACTAGAAGAATTTCTTCTAGAACGGGACTCCCCCGTATGTCAGTATGGCGAACATTACATCATGGGCTTTTGTATCCCTATCACATACAACAGGTTCAGCATCTGGAACCTGGAGATTTTGCTGCCCGGTTGAATTTCTGCCACTGGTTACAGGTCAATCCACAATTAGTTCCATTCATTTTATTTAGCGACGAGGCGCAATTTACTAGAGATGGAGTGAACAATACACGTAATTCTCATTTGTGGTCATATCAAAATCCACATGGCACAACAGAAACTAACTTTCAACGCAGATTTTCAGTTAACGTATGGTGTGGAATGATTGACGATCAACTTATTGGATCTTTTTTCTTTGAGGAACGTCTGATAGGAGAAGCATATGATAACTTTTTACGGAATGAATTGCTACCGCTTTTGGAAAAAGTACCTTTACTAACAAGACAACAAATGTTTCTGCAACATGATGGAGCTCCTCCACATTTTAGTCGGCATGTGACCGAATATCTAAATGTTGCTTACCCCAATAGGTGGGTTGGGCGTGGAGGCCCGCATGCTTGGCCACCAAGATCGCCCGATCTCACACCTTTGGACTTATATCTGTGGGGTCATGTGAAAAGTTTAGTATACGAGGTAAAAGTTAATACCAGAGCTGAACTAATACAGCGTATCCTGGATGTGTGTCAACAAACACGGAACAACCAGCAGGTGCTTCGAGCGGCTACTCGGTCTATTTTAGATCGCAGCCGTCGTTGTATTAATGCCGAAGGAAGTCATTTTGAGCATTTGATTTTTTTGTTTGTTTTGTAGTTCGATTTTCTGTTTTCAACAATAATAATTTTCAAAATATGTGTGAGCATTTATAAACTTTGAACGCTTGTATCTGTGTAACTATGGCGAATTGGACCTATGTTTATAGGACTTTTTCTACTTAAATTGACCTAAGGAACATACCATTTCAGTATGTACAGTATCTCGTGGGACACCCTGTATAGCGCTATCACGCTATTCTAGAAGATGGATAACAATTTCGAGAAGGCTCTTGAATTTGAGAATGTTTTACTGCCCCCTCCTTAGGACTGTTCTGTCCCAGAACAGAAGACTAGATGCGACACCGGTAGAAAGAATCGTGGCGGTAGCGGCAGCTTCCTCCATTTCGGCAACTTCCTTGACCGTAAAAGTAACAGTCAATGGACTTTTCCTGATCCGATATTCTTCTTGGTTGGTAACTACAGACCAACAGTTGTTCCTCGGAAGACGACCTTCAACATGTTTCGAACTGTCCTCCAATTCACTTGATCTAAGCCACAACCAAGCTTAGGTACTGCCAATTTCTTTACATGGTAGAACTCCATTTCTCTCTTGAGATTCCATAATGTTCGCTACAGATTTTTGTATAACGGCTTGGTACCTGAGTATTTCTTGGTGACCAAATAGAAAACGAAGCGTCTGTCACCACGTAGTCCTAAAACTTTTCCACTGCCGGTTGCTGTCTTCGTAATTCATCTAGCTGCCCAAACTTCTTTATAAACACGACCGCAACCCCTCTGGACATGTCAAGATCTTCGTTCACTCAATGTACGATGGCGTAATCTTTTTGTGTCTGGAACAAGTTTTGTTGTTCCTCGGTGGTAACTCCGAACCTAGCTTTTCCAGAACCTCCGTATAAGTTCATAAACTTCTCGAACTTTATTTCTTCGATTTGATTCCTGGTTCTGCTGCTTATTACTCTGGTTCGGATCTCAACTTGCGTATTGTGGTTATCGCCAGCAAAGGGGGATAGACGTGGACCACTTTCGGTTTTCGGATGCGATATATGACAATAATGCGCTGCATAAATTCATAGGGGCCCTTTCATTGCCTTTGCAGCTTCGGCGACAAACCACGTCTCCTTTGAGGATTATACAACCCGACCATATCGCCAAGTTGAAACCCACCATTTTGCGCCTTGACGTCATTTCTAGTTTTCATCCTGTTGCTGGCAATTTGTGTGTTTTTACGGACCTCTTCATGTACTTCGTCTAGCCTCTTGGCCAGTTTGCTGAAGTAATCTCCTCCAGCAACTTCTTCTTCCTGTCTTCGCCCAAATTGAAGGTCGCATGGCAATCGTATTTCGCGACCGAGCATCACACAGGATGGTGTTTGGCCTGTGTTTTCGTGAACGGATAATCGATATGCCGTTAGGAAAAGGTGCAAGTACTGATCCCAGTGTCTTTAGTGTTCGGACACTACCATGCCATCAGATTGAGGATGGAGAGGCGTCGTCCTAGTTTTCTTAATTCCCAACAGTCGGCAAACTTTTTAAAACAACCCAGACTCAAAGTTGCGGTTTTGATCGGATTCAACGGGACTCCAAACCGGTAGAAAAACTCTTTTACTAATACGACTGCGACTGTAGCTGCTTCTTAATTGGGTATGGTGTAAGCCTCAGTCTATTTCGTGAAATAATACATCGCCAGCAAGATATATTTATTTCCCGAATCGGATTTTGGGAACGGCTTTGCGATGTCAATCGCTACTCTTTCCAAAGGGCTTTCTACGTTGTATTGCTTCATGAGTGCTTCGCACTTTCTCACTGGACCGTGCAATTACGGCACCATTTAATGAATTCCTCTTTGCAGTTCATCCAGTAGAATCGTTCTTGCACTTTACCTAATGTCTTCTTAATGCCAAAGTGTCCTTCTGATGTCCCATCGTGGAGATGCTTTAACACTTCTGACACCCTGCTCTTTGGCACTACCAACTGTGGTCTGTTTCCCGTGCCCTCGACACTTTCTAGGGATCGCTTAAGAAGACCGTCTTCTACTATCAAAGAGTCCCATTGCGCCCAGTACGCTTTGACGTTTCTGCCGAAAGCACTAATTTCTTCCCAGGTTAGTCGTCGGCCGCTTTCTTTCCAGTCCAGGAGTAGTCTTATTTCAGGATCGTTTTTTTGTTCGCGACGTAACTGCTCAGGTTCCCACTCATCATCAACCATAGCAGTTCTCCGGAGGCTTTCAACTTTTTCTTCCAGTCGCAAACAATGGCTGCACTCCGCCGGACATGGTCTTTT
This sequence comes from Aquatica leii, assembly GCA_035610365.1. NCBI lineage: Eukaryota > Metazoa > Arthropoda > Insecta > Coleoptera > Lampyridae > Aquatica > Aquatica leii. Next base: position 5,728,945 of record CM069437.1, read on the forward strand.
AGACAAGGCATCAGCGTTCCGATGACTGCTTCCGGCACGGTGTTCTGTGTCATAGTCATACTCTTGCAGTCTCTCGATCTATCTTGCCACTTGTCCTTCCGGGTTACGGAACTGCAGTAATCATTTTAAAGCGACGTGGTCTGTTTTCAGTAAACATTTTCGTCCATACAAATATTTGTAGAAATGTTTGATGGACTTGACGACTGCTAACAGCTCCCTCCTAGTCACGCAATAACTTCTTTCTGGCTTGGACAAAACGTTGCTAAAATACCGATAACTTTTTCTTGTCCATCTTGAACCTGCGAAAGGACCGCGCCTATGGCCAGATTGCTTGCGTCTGTATCCAAAACAAGTTTTCCATCTTCTCTTGGGTAACTCAAAATCGGCGAAGTGACTAGAGCCTTTTTTAGTTGATGGAAAGAATTTTCGCAGTCTTCATTCCATCTTAATTCTGCCCTTTCTTCCGTCAATTTTGTCAAAGGTTTGGCAATATTAGCAAATCCGGAAACAAATCGTCTATAATAGGTGCACAACCTAAGTTTGTAGATTGGTCTTGGTCATGCTTGCACTGCTCGAATTTTGTCTGGGTCAGCTTTTACTCCATCTCTAGATACGACGTGGCCAAGATATTGCACTTTTTTCTTAAATACGTGGCACTACTTTGGGCTCAGTTTGAGATTATCCCCACGTAGTCGCTGAAATATTTCCTTCAAGTTGTTCAAGTATTCTTCAAAGGACCTTCTAACCACGATCACGTCCTTCAGGTAATCCAAGCACGTCTTCCAAGACAATCTGCGCAAGATGGTCTCTATCAAACGCTCGAACGTTGCAGGAGCGTTACACAAGCCGAAGGGCATCACGGTAAACTGCTACAAACCAGTTCTAATCGTAAAAGCTGTTTTTTCACGATCTTTGGGTTCTAATTGTACCTGCCAGTATCCTTTCTTTAAATCTAACGTAGAAAACCACTGGGATTCTGACAGGGTGTCTAGCGTATCGTCAATTCTGGGTAAAGGGTAACTGTCCTTTTTAGTCACGTCGTTTAGCTGTCTGTAGTCTACGCAAAACCTCGTTGATCCATCCTTCTTCTTTACGAGTACCACTGGGGATGCCCATGGGCTACTTGAAGGTTCAATCACGCATTCTCTCTCCATATCCGTAATTATTTGTTCGGCTTCTTTTCTTTTTGCCAAAGGAAGTCTGCGTGGATGTTCTCGTATCGGCCGAGCGTCTCCGGTACTAATTTTATGTTTTACCACGTTAGTTCTTTCTTAATAGTCACTCTCCAGTGCAAACACATATTGATACTCTTGGATCAACACTGTAACTTTAGCCAGCTGGTCTTGGCTGAGGTTTTGGCATTTGGTGGTAAGAATGTTTAATAGATGTTGTGGCACTTCTTCGGCAACGTATCTTTGTTCGACTTCATGCATCTCACAATTTGTGATATTGGGGTGCATTGGCCTACCACGGTCTTCTTTTTCAACGTTACAGGACCTGAGTTGATGTTTAAGATCCTTACTGCCATCGTGTTCTTTACTCGTACTAAAGTTCTGCTAACGAGTAGTCCCTTTTCAACTAAGCCGCCCTCCATTGGTTCAATCGCGTTTATGTAGCCTTCCCGGAGATTTCCATCCAGGCGTGCCATCACCACACTTTCCATCCTTGTAGGCAGAATCACTCAGTTTTCACCCAATAAGACTCGCACGGCTGCCTTTTCTGACGAATAAAAAGGAAATTCTTCAGGACATCGTTCTTCATATCCAAATGGAACCCATACTTCTTAATCACGTCCATTCCCAGGATAACTTCTTCCGTGATGTCGGCTACCAGTAGTTTATGGTCGAGTACTCCATTTCTCAAACCAATGGTTATTTTAACATGTCCGTAAATAGGTATTTCTTTGCCCGTTGCCGTTCGAAGTCGTACTGTTACTGGTGATGTCTTCTCGTTTTCCAATAAGATGTCAGGACGAATGATGGTCTTTGTCACTTCCGTGTCAACCTGTAATTGAACACTTCTTCCATTGATCTTGTCATCGAGGTAAATGCTATGCAATTGCTCCCTAGGCGACGCTATTTGAATGGTAATCTCTGAGGCATGGCTCGTTGAGGCCGACTTTCGCCCCATTCGGTCGACCTGTTCTAGTTTTCCGGACGCTCTTCTGGTCTTCTCGCAGTTCCAACACGTCACTTTTCTTCCTCGAGCTACTTGTTCTCGAAATACACGTCGCACTATGTCTTCAATGCTTTCTTCTGAGTGCGAGGGTATTTCTGCAGCACAACGGAGCTTATGGCTGCTTCGGTGCGACGCTTATTTCGTCGCTTCGAACTCCAAAGTATGAGTTAAAGCGTCATCCAACGTCTTCGGTCGAGCTAAGCGAAGAGTCTACTGCGTTTCGTTGTCTCAGAGGCCGTCTACAAAGGATTTGAATAACCAACTGCTCCAAGAAGGTATCTGGCGCTGTAGGATACGCAAGCCGTGGTAATCTGGCGATGTCAGCCTCAAACTCTTGAAGACTTTCGGCAGCTTTTTGAACCCGACTTTTAATTTGAGCCTGGTACACTTGTTAAAGATGAGCATCTACACATCTCATTTCTAATCGTGAAATTAAGAGTTCGTAATTTTCTTGCAGGTGGTCAGGAACAGTTTGTAAAATTCCAAGTGTTTCTCTACGTAGGGACACTATTAAAGACGTCGCTTTCTGCTTGTTGCTCCAACCATTAGCTGTAGCTGCAGCTTCAAACTGCTTGTAGTATATTGACCATGGAACTACCATCAAAATTTGGTGGAAGAACTTTAAACTTGTGAGTGGTTTCTTCACGATGGTCCATCATTAAATCTTCACTCGTGACGCTTCCTTCACCGTGTCAATTTATTTGGGTCATTCTTTCTTCAAGCAGTTGTATTCTTTCTTTCAATTTTTTCTGTAGCTTGTCTTTTATAGTTCTTGAATTTTCTTTTAACTTTTGCTCTAATTTGTCTTGTACCTCTTCTATTTTGTAATTCACAGATTCGCAAGTTTCTTCTTTTAAATTTAACATATCTATTTAAGTTTCCTCTTGAACAATTTTAATTTAGGTTTCTATGCTCGTTCGTATTTCTTCTTTTAAACTTCTAGAATTTTCCAACAATTTTTCTTCTATTTTTTTAGAGTTTTTTTCCATTTCCTGAGAGTTTTCTTCCATTTTCTGCGAATTTTCGTGAAACTTTTCTTCTATTTTTCTATTCATCGATTCCTGACTATTTTTTATTGATTCAAGAAATTCAAATAGTTTTGCATCTATTTTAACTGCTTGCGAACGCGTCACCGGCATAAATTTAATCACGAATAATAATTTAAAACAAAATTTAATAATACTAAATTTTAATAAAGCCCGACTGGTTTAACAGCTAAGTTTAAATGCTATAAACGAACACGCGAATCCCGATCTAAAGTTTTATTTATTTACGCAATCAATGTTTTTATTACGGTAGCGATATCAAATTAATTAATCGCGACCGCGCACCGTGACACCACTTGTAGCAACTTTTCTTATTAAAACTAATTTATTTAAACTATTTTTTACTTATACTAAAAATATGTACACTTTTAAATTAACCGAACTAATTAAATCTAATAATATTTAATAAAAACACTTACAGTATAATTTATATATAGCGCTATCACTGACACGAAGATAAGATAAAGTCACACACTTGTTTACGTTAAAGTCACGTACCAGATTATTCACCGTAGGTTTATCTCACACGCGTTAACGACTTATTTATTTAAACTTCAATAATCTTCTTAACACTACTGTCTTCGCATTACGGAAATAACTGACCTACGATTTGTTTCTTCCGTATTTATACAGATTTTGGAAATTCTTCTCGAGTGTTCTATATCTTTCGGTATACGTTCTAGAAGATGGATAACAACTTTGAGAAGGCTCTTAAATTTGAGAACGTTTCAATACATATGTGGGTTGACTTACATTACGAACAATTACAATACTTGACTAAAGCACATCTTACACAATATGACAGTGTTCTAATGTTGTAAAGGATCGAAACTGCCATTTTCCTTGTGCAAGACTACGAAAACCGACAAGTGACAGTGACAGATCGTGACGTGAATGAGATTGTTAACAAAATTGCAGCTAAGGAGCTGATAGCTGTTAACTATGCGGTGTACGGGGCGTCGGTGGTGATGCGTCCCTTCAATTTGTGTTTTGCTTGTTTCTACAGGGTTTTTTCTGTTTAAATGCAGTTGCAGACAGCATTCTCTTTATTGAACCTCTATAATTCATCTCAAATCTCTAACATGGTTTAAATAAGCTTGCAATTTGAAATTTATTAAATAGATACGAACACTTGCGAATCTACCGGATGCTCACATAAAATTGAAGCCGAATCGTAAATGATTGTTATTGTAGTCAGTTATGAGACACACATAATACAATTTTACGCGAGTTAGAAAAGAAAATATGCCCGGTGGTTATTCCACCTACACAGTGGCAGTGCAACGCTTACGTGACTTAGGTCATATGTCATTATCTTCGCAGCACGTGTGTATAAAACACAGATGTTGGAATGCACATTTCTTATCACATATGACAAACTTTACAGTCGATTTTCTTAGTTGATCTATAAAATTCATTTGTGATAAATAAACGACTTATAGTTTTTGTTTCATAATGACAATGGTACAAGACATTAAAAAATTAATATATGTTTGTTTTTAGCTCTTGTTTGTTTGTCCCGACCATTAAACTATTAGCTAGGTTGTTTCCGTAACTAGGTCCTCAGTACCCACTGACCAACCGTCAGTTAACTAACTCCTCTTTTGTTTAATATAATAATGTTTGTGCCCATGTTTTTATGTGTTGAGACTTAAACTTGTTATCATATCTGTGTATTTGTTTAAATGGCTTAAATTTGGGACGTTTTAATCTTTGACTATAAACAGAATAGAGACATTAATAAAATAATAAATAAAAAACAAATAATACAACGTGGTGCTAAGTGGAAAGATCAAGAAGAATTATTTGAGGAATTGATTTAATTTCACGTTGATTGATACATACACTAAACTCATTTATATCGAAAGTTGGCTGTGCTCAAAGACAGTGGTGAATAGAAGCATGAATTTTGATAAGAAAAAAATATGGAAGCTTTGTCAATGTTAAGAGAATGAAAAGAAAAAATCTTTAGGTGTACATAAATCATTTAAGAACTAAATAGTTAAAGGAACTAATATGTTTGCTTATATTTTTCACTACGTCTTCACTTTGGATGAATGATCGGTTCGAGGAACGACTGTTTCATCAAAAGTCAAATGTTTCATCGTTCCTCTTTAGTGTACACTTTGGATAAAACAAAAATGAAAGGCATTTTACACTTATCACTGATGATTCCTCCAAGATGATCTAAAGTGATAAATGTAAATGAGCCTTAAGACACATAAATAATCGAGACAAATAGCAATAAACCGAAAATCCAGAAAACACATTTAAAACAAAAAGAAAAAATAAGATCAGCGAAAAGACATCGACACCGAAGATGGTTCTACAAAACTCGAGTCAAAAGATGTTTAAAAAAAAATGTACTCAAAATACAAAATCAACAAACCTTGTTAACAGTATAATGAAAAAAACCTTGACGTACAATGACATAACGATAATATTTTTTGATAAAACGTTGTAAAATAAATCTAACAACATTTTATGTAATTAATATTATTCTTAATTAGTATTATGTAAATATAGTTTGCAAAAACACATTTTGTAATACCTCAAGTTCATCGTAAGTGTTGTGGGCCAAAAACCAAAGTTCACACTCTTACCTGTGCCAAAATTGTAACTATACGTAATTAGACCTAAAGTACAGGTTTTTTCTCATTTTTATCAAAGAAGTTAAAGTAACGTGTAAATTTTTTTGAAGAATTAATTGCCAATTGATTTTATCTAATCATCATCAATGACGGTTAAATATTTAGTGTAACCCAGACCTAGTTTCTTAAATTAACCGGTTAACAATAGCGATGTGCTGTGTTTAATGTCAAGTACGAAATACTAATTTAATTCTGTGTGGAAATTAGAAATTTTAGTTACACTTAGTAATAATTTCATAATTAATTAAATTGCCTATTATCGATTATGTAACGAACAGGAGTAACGAATAAAAATTTAAGTTTTAAATTTAAAATGGATCTTTAGTAACAGGAATTTTTTTTAACTGTATTGGTAAAAAGCACAAAAAATTAAGTAACTCAATTAGCACCAAAGAACAAGAGTTTTAAGTCAGTTTTCAACACAAAAGGAGTTCTTCGCGTTGTAGTACAAAAATAGACAATGTTTATTAATAAATTTAAAATATTAGTACAAAAAAACTAATTTAACAAAAAAGTTGCTCAAACACTCAAAGATAAGAATCTGCAAATCAAAGCGCAAAGAATAAAGTATAATTAGATAATAAAAAATGTTATAGCATTACTAATTTGCACAATTTCTTTGTGTCGACATCGGAAAGAAAGAAAAAAAATACCTTGCGCGTTATCACGAAAATCAATTTCTTTTGTCCGTAATAACAAAAAAGACCTCGCGCGTTAACCGAGGTTATGATGTCACTGCAAAGCTAACCTTCAATAATTTTTATCATTCTAGTGTAGAAGTCAATATTTAAAAAATATCCAGTCGAAGGACGACACTAAATCAATTACATAGTTGCTGTAATTTTCTTTATTCAAATTACGCTTCGCGCTAGATTAATATTTTTTGTCCAAGATCTAGAGATTGCATCAGGCACATCTGCAATTATTTTAATTTTTGCTGCTTTTGTTTAGGTTTTAATTTTGTTTTGTGTAGCTTTGATTTTCAAGTTTTTTAATTAAGGAATAAATAATTAAACCTCTAAAAAATAACGATTTTCAACTAAGAATCGGAAAACGTTGTCAAAAAGTGTTGATACATAAACCGAATACTCCCATATTAACTTTTTTCCATTCTCCTCCTTATACTAATAATAAAATAATAAAAGAAAATAAAAACCTACACATACTGACAAAGAAAATGCAAGAGTACTAATGGGGTAGTGATGCGCAGCTTCTCGTTTTCAAATGTCAACCTTACCAATTCTTTACGAAACTCAGTGTACCCTGTTCTTCGCTAATGAGGCGCTGGTGATCAAACATGAGCACAATAACCCTACAACTGAGATATTTTCTTTGTTCACAGGAGATAAAAAACTTTTATTTGCACGCTGACACATGCTAGCAGAGTAGTGTAGGAGCCTCTCTCTACTCTTGCCTTTAGTCCTCATTCGGGAGACCTTTTCGGGTATTACTTCAGGTGAGGAAGGCTTTGTTCACTCGGCTTTTATCCTCCCCTTTTCTCTACTACTTTCTTTTTTATAATTTTCGATATTTCTCGGACAATTTTTTTCCATTTTCCCTCCATTACCAACTTTTCCAAAATTATCCGCCCTCAGTCTTTCCCTCAATTCCATTTCCATCTTAATCAAAACACTCTCCTACTTTGGGCACCCTAAGACGTGTTTTGTATCATCCACTCTCACTTCGTAATCAACGCATCCCTCTCTTTCCTATTATTTTGAGATAGAAACCAAAACTCCTGCCTGCCGGAAATTCGACCACATAGTGGATCAACCTCGTCACTTTCCATTTCACCCACTCATCCACTCTGCTAATTATCGTATGCGTCTACCTGCCCTATCACATCTTTCCTACAATTTCTCCATGATCTTGTCTGAAGGTGGATGATGTTTGAAATTCCTCACACTGTTTCTCACACACTCTCTCTCTAATGGGCGGTATTCCGACCACCACCATGATTTTTTCGCTTGACAGCCCACCTTTGCGTCTTCTCTAACAAATCGGGGTGGTAGTTCTACCCCAGTCTGAGTTTGTACATAGGAGCTGCATACAAGAGAACGAAGCCTACTACTCTTACGTACATTCTTCTCCGTTCGAAGTTTGATCTTCCTACGCTGGACAGTCGAACAAAACTCTTCACGAATATTTCCGCTTTTTCGCATACACGTCTTACTTGCTGTTATTTTACCGTTTTCTCTAATCCACGCGTCCGAGTACCTCAAAGCCTTCCAAATTTTGATGCTCAAACCCTCTACTCTTACCAAAAATTTGTCTAGCTGAGTCGGGACACAGGCCGTGATCCTCTAACCAGTTTTTCACCCTATAGATTCCCTCTTCTTCCTTCTTTTTGACTCTTGCCATGAACTTTATTTTTTTACCTAGCCCGACGTACAGCCACCTTTCCCGCTGGTACTTTTTTACTATGCTCAGTAAGTGCGCCGATACACTTTTGTATTTCATGACCCTGACGAGACCCGACCATGGCACGCTGTTAAAGGCGTTCTGAACGTGAGCCTCACCAGGATAAAGTAACCTCTGTTCTGGCGCCCTACTGCTCTTACTTTATCTACAATTTCTAGAACCCTTCTCCCCCAATTGCTTTCAGGGTAGACTTGCCTTTCCTATACCTGAATTGGCAAATTATTTTTCCTTTAATTGTTTCTTCAGGTAAAAAATAATATAAAAGTGTTGTCTTCGACGCCATCTCGTGGTTAACGAGCCCACGCATAAAATTTAACCAATTGGTGCTATAGAGATCGTCGTAAGTTGGTAGATGTCAGTACAATTGTGGAAATACATCAGAGAGTATTTCCCAGTGCTGATAATGGTGAAACGAGCGTACACTGGTTCTTTATGGTGGTAATTTTTGCAATAGTACTGATATAGTCACTTACACTATACAGGGTGATTTAAAAATGGCGCATAAGCTCTTCATCGCGTTGTAGAGGACGGTTATTTGAACTATAGAAACATCAGAAAAAAAAATTTGCTGCTACATTTTTGTAGTTACCAACAAAGAAGTAAACCTAAAATTTTTTTACTATTTTTCCTATACTTCAATTATTATTCCCTATAACGTAATGAAGAGCTTATGCGCCATTTTTGAATCACCATGTATATTTGTTGGTGGATTATAATCTTGCCTTTTCGATACAATTTTCGAATTGCGCGGTTATTAAATCCAACTACCAACTTACGACGATCTCTATAGCGCTAATTGGTAAAACATTAACATTCAGAATTCTTTTTTCTCCATATTTACACAACACAATTTTCTTTAAATGAGTATAAAACAACCTGTCAGATGTATGCAAAGATGTTTAGCCATACGTTCCCTACATAATGGATAACTAACTAATGAATTAAAAGTGAAGCCAAAATCGAACATTTGTTGGATAGGAAAAATAATGTTATGTGATTGGTTAACTTTATTACAACGATATATAGTGATGGTTATAATCTTGTGGCTATCTCACAAACTACTATTAAAGATTTATTCTTAGTAGTTGGTAAGATATCCACAAGATGACAGTTGTCACACATGTCGCTAACACAGTCACAATCAAACTGATAATATAATAGTAACAATTTTTGTGCTTCGAAAATTATTATTGAAGTAGAAGTATGTGTCTGGTAGAAAATATATTTGAAAGTTTTGAAATTTAGTCAAATTTAAAAGAAAATCGCTTTAATAATATTATAAATTCAAATATTAAAGTATTATATATTTAAGAGTTGGTACTACGTAAAACATTCGATTTTCCAAGTTGGCAGATTTAGTTAGTTATAAATGTACTACCAACATTATATTTAGAATGTTTTCAATGTGTTTTTTTTTATTTTTTCAAAAAAAGGAAATCAAGATCAGGCGGTTTGGTAGGTTCACTTTCTCCCCCTCCTCGTTTCTTGATGGAATTATTAGGAGTTTGTGCCATTAATACAATGTGATTATTTATATTTTTATTAAAGTATGTATTACTATGTAGCTACCAAATAACACAATTCAATTGTGAAAGACTTACTTTTTGTTTACTTTATTGTTGTTGTAATAAGGCATACACAAAAGATAAGAACTATACCAGGTACATATTCTGTTAATCTGCGTTAGATGGGGAAATTACCACCATCGTTTAATGTTATGTTATTGTGGAAAGTATGACGGCGAATTGGAGGACATACTTGTGGATATACCTTAATGTATTTGGAGAAGCTTAGCGCACTTTGCTTTTAATCAATCGCTTGAAACTTGAAAAGCTACTTCTGGTAATTGTGTATATATGTATCAGTTTAATTTGTAGAAATTTTAGGGGATTTGTGTTAGACATGCCATTAGTTAATCGCATATTTGGAACGACCCTGTTTTTTACATTTATTTGAGTTCGGTCGTATGCACGCACGGTCTGACATATTACGCTTATTATCACGACTAAGCTATGCCACCATTTTGTAGTTATGTAATAAGTTTTAACAATGCACCACAAACGTTATTTTATTAGATGTAACTTTAAGCCATTTACATTTGCTGCTTATGTGTGTGTGAAGTGATTGTCATATTGCGATATTGTTGACAAAACTCTTAGTTGTTAGATACTATTTCTTTTTCTATTTGTGTTCTTTTATGCTATTGTTTAAATAAATATACTCGTTGTTAAACTTGTGTTAGCCGATTTATCTACCTTAAGCATTACCAAATCTTCTTTCTTAGTTAGACTCCGGTTGCTTGTTGGAGCTCTTCGATTTCTTTTACGTCCTGATAAACTCTCTTTCTAAAGTGAGCGAAACTTCGATTATAACATTAAGACGATCCAAAATCAGAAAAAATCTTATTGTAGTATAATACCATTGTAGCTCAAATTAGACAACAAATAAAAGGCCATTTATGTAATGTATTTTATTACACTTTGAGTAGCCAGTAAACACACTAAATAACAATTGCTAGCAATGCACAAAATGTATGCAAAATAAAACTAAAGCATAGAACTATGCTGTAAATACATTTCAATCAAACTAGAAGAATAATTTGATCTTTGAGCTTCAGACGCAAATACTCATTTTCGATTGGTTTTTATCTTTGCTATAAATACTTCAAATTTAAAAACCAAAAACGTGACCAAGATTAAAGTACAACTGCATTTGGATTTAAACTAAGTATATCTCCAGCATGGCTATAAAACGTATTCACGTGCCGTAAAGTAATTCCAGTTTCAGTTATTATATTTAAGACTTTATTTTATTTAATTATCTATGTTACTCTCGTCAAAAATCTCATAGCACAGCACACTCTCATGCCTGCGGTCTAGCGTCGCATTTACTTTCGTTATGCTATGCTTGACTTTCGACGCTTGTTACATAAATTACTATTTTTCTTTTGTTTATATCGCAAACATCAACATTCCTTCATTAGGGTAGTTGCGTAATAACAAAAAAACTCTAAATCTGCAACGTGATAACTCGAAATCTAAACAATAAACTATGTTTTCAAAGTCCATTATTATTAACGTAGTGTGTGTGTTTCGTATAAAATACATCTAAAAGTCTCTAAAATTTTGCTAAAATTGAAAAATAAACGTTTTAAAACTTTCATAAATTCAAATGCTATAATTTATATTTTGGAGTTGGTAGTATTTGTTACTGCGTATGTTACATATTGTCATCGACCTGGCAACATCGCAAAGCTACGCTTCCTAGCTCTCCGATGTTGCCAGGTCGATGCGTATAGTAAACTAACCTACGATTTCAAATTGTTTGTCAACGTTGACAGATTTTGTTAGTAATAAATGTAGTACCAACATTGCATTTGTCATGGTATCAGTATCATTATTTTTAAAGTTTCTCCAAATAAAGATTTAATGTCGCACCAAAACAGCACAAAAATAATGTATGTAACTCTCATCAAAAGTCTCATACCATAACTCACTGTCATCCAGCGTTGGGCGCTTAAATCTTCATTATGCTATGTTTCACTTTCCACGTTCGTTGAATAAATTACTGTTGTCTACCTTACAAATGACAAATTTGATTTAGTTTTTGTAAATACTATAATTTTATGATTGTTATGTACTAATACTGTTCAATTCTATCTAAAATTATATTTATAAACTTATAAGTTTAATGTTATCTTATCTGTAGACGTCGATTCTTTCTTGCTACAGACTATGTTTGTTATTGATTTTATTTTTGTTCACATATTTCTTTGTTTTGTTATTTTCTTTATCTATCTATCACTTGTGTTTATTTTTTATTGTACTTATGTAATCAGATTACATTGTTGGAGGTTTTGCTGATTCTAGGTATACAACTTATAAGTAGTCTACGTATAATAATATCTTGTGCCGTTACATTCTTTGTTTCTATTGTACGTCTAAATCATATTTTCTGTCTATAGATTTCTAGTTCTGTTTTTGTTACTTACATGTTACGTGCTAAAATATGTTACCGAAAAATTGCTTAAAGATACAGATGTTTGCTCGGCTTGCTCAGTGATACGATAATTAAAATTCGTAAATGTTTGAATGTCAAAGAAAAAGACGTAAAAGATAATCAAATAAAGATTAAATTGGTGGGGCGCCAAATAAGGACACGATGTTTAATAGCTTCTAGATCCTTAGTCACCAAAAAATTCGTTCGGTCTCATGGGACTTACTTTTCTGAATTAACGACATAAAATCTAATCAAAAATATACTTAAACCAAGCAAAAAAAAATATTGAAAAAAAAATCAGCCAAAACAAAAATAATAATGATTAGGTTAATGCACAAAAAAATTAATAAATGAAAAATTTGCAAAGGTTGTACTGGGGTTCTTAAATTGGAATAAATGTATTCCTATTCGAATTAAACCTTAATGTGTTTCAAAATTTTTACCAAGAAACGTTTAATTATTTAAACTAATAAATAATGATTAAAAACTATAACATAAATTATGATTTTTGGTCACAGTTACAATTAACAATAAATCCCTTGACTTAATCCGTGACGGCCCTTGGTGATGGACCTCGACGGCAAGGTCGCTTTAGCGGACAGTAAAGATGACAGGTGAAACAGTTGCAAGGGAAGAAGAAAATAATAATAAGGTATCAGCCGTAATAAGTAGAATTACAAGTTTAAAATGGAGATAAAGAACTATCTCGGAAAAATCCAATTGAGAGAGATTTTCGACAATTATCAGAAATAAGTTTGGGATCAAACAGGTTTGGTCGCAGTTTATCTGTAACTTGTTGTGTTTGGTCTAAGCAAGAACATTTTCACACACAGCAGTCTGAGCCTTTATTTGACGATCCAACGTGGTACCTTTTACCATAAGAGTAAAATCGTCTGCATAGAGAACTGGAAGGATATCATGTGACCCTAAAAAAATTGGAAAATCGTTCAGCATAGTTAAAAATAATATAGGGCCTAATATACTTCCTTGTAAGATTCGACGCTTAATTGCCAAAGGATTAGAAACAATATCACCACTATGAGTAATAAAAGCAACCCTGCAAATACTATCGGAGAGATATGATTTGAACCACTCAAAGGCTGGCCTCAAATGCCCACTTTTCTTAGGAGAATCAAATGGTCAACTCGATCAAAAGCCTTTGAGAGGCCAAACAAAATACCAAGCACTTATCTTCCACATTGTGTCTGCATTCAATTTAGACTTGCAGTTAGTTTCAGGTCATGAATCCATCCCATACGCGGGCGTCCTCTGCACCGTTCCAGCTTTGTAGCATTTTCCACGACATTAGTCACTCCAGTTTTTTGCTTCATCCACTCGTTTGTTCTTTTGTCTTTTAACGAGATTTCCAGCATTGGCCTCTCCATAGCTCGTTGAATTGTTCTTAAGATGTTCATATTATATAACCTAATTTCGTGCGCCTAATGTCATAACCGGCAGTACGCTCTGCCTGGTCATACTCTAAGGAATTAAAGACGAAGTCAATACAGGTCTGTGTCTGTACGTTTACTTTTAATAGAATTGTGCTGTCTTGGAGTTAAGATGTTATGAGCAGTCATAGTAAGACGAGATTACATGGCTCGTTCAAAAATTTTATGAAAGAGATAAAGTATACTAACAGAGCGGTAGTTTCTTAGAGAAGTGGGATCGTTTTTTTAAGATAAACCAAAGTGTTTTAGTGTTGCAAAAATACCAGAGATAAAAGATAGGTTTATAATGTGAGACAGAGGGAGAGCTATAAATTGGGAGCCAGATTTTACAAGAGATGTTGAAACTTCATCTATGGGTAGTGCATCAGAATTATTCAGAGAGAGGCGGGAGAACAAAAAAAAATAATTACTATTTCTAAAAGTACGTATTGAAGGAAAGTAGTGGAGAAAACGAAGCAAAAGCGGTCAGTAGAATCTTTGCTATGGTGCCGGAATTGTCGATCGGGTAATCGCCCACCTTTAAGGAGAACTCATTCGATTTGGTCATGCCGAGCTCAATGATTCTCCAAATCTTTTTGAGGTTATTTGTTGATGATTTAATTTTTTCATCAATACTTGCTTTTTTTAAAATTATTTGTTGAATATTAATTTTTGTATTTGGGCGTAAGCTTAGGAAAAGTACTGATCATGTCGCGCAACATGTGCAGTGTTTCTGTTTTTTTAAAGCACCAAATCTACGAAATGGGAGCCCTAGCTGAACTTGTTTAAGTGGAAACAAGTTCGATAAAATATTAAATTCTATCTCACAGTCTTGAGAATTCAACACTGAGTTCCAGGTTTTTGTTGATAGAGTCCTGTTAAAATATGAGAGTTGGTTGGCGTTATTCAAGCTTTGAACTAATTTACATTTATTTATGATGCGATCATTTGCAGACAACCTACATTAAAATCGCCTCCCATGCTTGGTACAAGTGCAAAGTTTTGACCGAGCGGCTTGTACCCTCCAGAGAGGAGTCGAGATCTTCCACTTAGATATATAAGTTTAACTTTATTCGTTGCCATTTGGCTTACAAATTTGATCGTGTTGTCTATACATATATACTACATTTTCTTATCCCTTCTCCCCCCTTAACTTTTTCCTCCTGCTCCATACTTCCTCCATCCATTCCGCTCCTTTTCCGTTTTCATCTACGATTTCCACTATTTTCATCACCTCTTCTCTTAGTTCCCTGCATTTCATTCTCATGTGGTTAAGGTCTTCTGTTTCTTCTCCACATAGCCTGCACAACTTTTCTGGTTCTTCTTTCCAATATTTGTTCCCTAACTCCTCGTTGCCACATCTGAACCTTGCTACCATTTTTTTCCTTTTGTTGCTTTTAATCTCTCTATCTTTTAAATATTCCGGCACCCCTTCACCCTTGATATCTTTATAATTCCTATTATATCTGCTCTCTTTTATCTTTGTCCATCTTTCTTGTTTTTCGATGTCTCTATCTCTCCTTATTATTTCTTCCCTTGTCCCTACCCCCTCTTCTCTTAATCTCTCCACTTCTTCACTCGCGTACCCGTTTCTTTTGTAATACTCTTCTCTGCCCTCCTGCCCGTACTTCACTTTTTCTCCCTTTATCTCTTTCCAACATTCTTGCAGTATTTTGCAATCTGTTCTTTCCCTCATTTCTTCCTCGTATTTTATTGCTCTTTTTCCTGTCTCTACCCTTATTTTTTCTATCTGTACCTCTTCTCTCACAATATACCCCGGTGTATCCCTGTCCAATCCTAACACCTATCTCCAGTATTTTTCCTGTAGCCCCTCTACCTCCCTCCACTCCTTCCAGCCCCATATTTCCGCTCCATACATTACCACCCCCTTTATTAATTTTTCGAACAACAATTTTCTTTTTTTTATATCCATCTTGAATACTCTTTCCCCCACACCCCAGACTTGTCCTATTAGCCTGTTTCCTTTCTTCACCCTTTCCTTTATGTGTTCTCCCTCTTTATTATCCTGTTTCATCGTGTAGCCCAGGTATGTAAATTCCTTCACTTGTTGCACTTTCTCATCACTCCATCTCCACTCCTCTCTTTTTCTTTTCCCCCTCCTTTTCTAAATATCATTATCTTTGTTTTCTCCGTGTTTACTTCCATTTCTTTTTTTTTCATATATTTTTCTAGCGTTTTCATCATCTCTTTCATTTCCTTTTCCTCCTTAGCCACCAGCACTATGTCATCCGCATACGCCAACGACCATACCTTAGCTTTCCCTACCACTATCCCTCCTGTCTGTTGTCCTTTCATTGTCTCTTCCAGATCCCCCGTATATACTAAGAACAGGCTTGGGCTCAGTGAACATCCCTGCCTTAACCCTCTCTTTGTTATGAATTTCTCACTCTCTTCCCCATTCACTTTAACCCTGCTTTTCGTTTCTTCGTATATTTCCTCTATTCTTTGTATTAATCTTTCATTGAGTTTTTTTCTTTTCATATATTCCTACAGCTTTTCCCTATTCACTTTGTCAAAAGCAGCTTTTAGATCTACGAATAGTGCCACCATTTTCCCTCTTTTTTTCTAGTTCTTTATTTGCTAAGTGTTTCAGTATATATATGTTGTCTATCGCCCTTCTTCCTTTTCTGAATCCCGCTTGTCCGTCTGGTACCAAACTTCTTTCCTCTATTTCCTTCTGTAGTCTTTCTTGCAGTATTGTCGCGTACAATTTGTATGCCGTGCTCAATAATGTTACCCCTCTATAATTCTTGACTTTATTTTTTTCGCCTTTTTTATGGATTGGGCATATTATTCCCTCTCTCCATTTCTCTGGAAATCCTTCTCCTTTCCATATTTTGTTTAGTATTTCCGTCATCCTTTTTGCTACACTTTCTCCCCCGTATATCCACTCTTCTCCTTGTATCCCATCTTCTCCTGTCGCCTTTCCTTTTTTATATTCTTTATCGCCTCCATTACTTCTTCTTCACTTATTCTATCCCTATCTCCTTCTTCTTGTCTTACTACCGCGTCTTTTCTTTTTTCTTTTTTCTGCTTTTGTTCTTCCCCTCCTAACAGGTTCCGAAAATATATCTCCCATTCTTTAATTTTTATTCCCTTTGTCGTCCTGTTTTTTTCCTCTGCTTCTTTAGGTACTTCCATACATCTTCTTCCGTTTTTATTCCTTTAATCTGCTCCTCTTGCTTCTTTTTGTTTTCCTCCTTCTTTCTGTCGCATGTTTTTCTGTATATTTTTACTGCTTCTTTGTATTCTTCTTTTTCTTTCTTCCCTTTTTTCCACTGTCTTAATGCTCTTCTTGCATTTTTCTTTGCTTCCTTGCATTCCTTATCCCACCATTTCTTCAATCCAGTTTTCTCCCCTTCCATTTTCTAAATCTGACTCTCTCTGTTGCTTTCTCCATCATCTCTCTCATTTCCTCTACACTTTCTTGTAATTCCTTCCCTATCCATACCGTTTTCCCTATTCTCTCTTTATATCTTTTATACTCTCTTCTGTCCACTTTTTTTAGTTATGTACTTCTCTTCTTCCTCTCCCTCTTCTCTTTCCCTTCCTTCCATTGTCAATTCCAGTGGTTGATGGTCTGACTTTACCCTTTCTCCCACCTTAAATGTCTTTACCTTTTCTGCAGCCTCTTCATTTGTCATTACAAAATCTATTATTGATTCTCCCCTTCCTCCTATGTACGTAAATTCCCCTTTCCATCTTCTTCTCTGTTCCCGTTCATTATTTCCCACCCTCTGTTGTTCCAGAATTCCAGCAGGTCTTCTCCCTGTTTATTTATCACCTTGTCCTTTGTTTGTCTCTTTCCCGTCCCTTTTCTTTTTTGTATTCCCCCCTCTTCCCATATTCTTGCGTTGAAGTCCCCTCCTCCTATTATCAATCCCTCTTCTCTCTCGTCTATCATCTCTTCTATGTTTTTCCTTGTCTCTTTCATTCTACTGCTATAAACCGTCACTACTTTTATTTTTGTTTTTTTCCACTGTATGTTCCTTTCTACAACTCCTCTTCTCTGTTGCATTTTCTCTTTCTTTTCCTGGCTCAACCATTTTTTTCTTATTCCCGTTATTATACCCCCCTTTGCTCTCCCTTTTTTCTTTTCTCTTTCTGCATGTTGCACCACCCACTCAAATTCCTCCGGCAACTCTTTTTCCCACCACTCCCATTCTTTTTCTTCCATCCATGTTTCCTGTAATCCCACTACATCCTGTTCCTTGATGTACTTCCAGAAATCATGTTCCTTGTTTTTATTCCTGCTACGTTCCAAAACAATACTCTCAGCTCACTCACCTCCCCCGTGCTTCTTCCTTACTTTCTTTTTTTCTCCCTTCTTTTTCTTTTCCATTTCCATCTCTCATTATTCCTTTTCTTTACCATTTCGTCAACTTTCTCTCTTTTACCACCCCCCCTTTGCCCTTTAGTTTTTTGCTTTTTGGTTCCCCAATTTCTTTTCTCTTTCTCTGCACAGTCCGCTATCCTTGTCGTTCCATATGTATCTGTCTCCGTCTATCTCCATCTTTCTGTACCCTACCCATACTCTTTTTCCTTCCGCTCTTTTTTCCATCGCTATGTTCATTATTTCTCTTTGCACTCTTCTTTCCTCCCATGTCAAATCGTGACTTATATATATTCTTGTATTCTTTAATTTCTTCTTCTCCGCCATTACCTTCTGTTTTTCCTCCCATCCTCCGATTTCCGCCACCACCATCTCATTTTTCTTCTCTTTGTTTATTTCTGTCACTTTTTCACCTCTATTTTTACATTTAATTTTCCTTCCAGCATCACTGCTAAATCTTTTTGTGGTTTTTCACTTCTCCATTCCTTTATCACGATATTATTTTTTCTTTTCCATCTTTCCTCGTCTTCCGCTTTTTCTCCAGTTTTCTATTCTTTCCACCAGTTTCTCTTTTTCTTTCTCCCACTTCTTTTCTCTTTCTCCCATTTCTTTTTCATTTCTTTGATTTCTTCTCTTATTCCTTGCATATTTTCTTCCATCTGTTTCATCATTTCTCTCATTAATTCTTTTAACTCCTCCATTTCTTTCCTTCCTCCTTCTGTTCTTGAGGTTTTTCCTTCGCTCTCCTCCGATATCTTTTTAATGTCTGGTGATCTTATTGTTTTCTTTCCTCTTTCAAATATTTGTTGCCTTTTTTTCCTCTTCCTCTCTCTCTCTTTTATTCATCCCTTTCCCCCTTTTTTTATTACTTATTTATTTATTTATTATTTTTTAATTTAGTTATTTATTTTTTTTTTTCTTTATTAATTTTTTTAAATTTATTGTTATTATGATTCTTCCACTTAGAATCAACTCTACTGTAGAGCATTCACACACTTTTTTACAGAAAGTAGGTACTCCAAATTTGAGTTGAGTGTGGCTATCAGTCCTTCTATGGTGTAAATTGCTACCCCACCACACTCATATATTTTTCTACAGACAAAATGTATTAATTTGTAGTTACAAATTTTAATTTGTTTCTATCTGTCTATCAAAACAATTAATACTACTTTTTTTTCAGTTTCAAAAAGATTTGAGAAAATTGCTTCAACATAGCCCATCGGCGTTGCGGAGAATCAGCGAACAATAGGTAACATTTTTGTATATTTATCCAATCGCACAAGTTAACACGTTCACTGCAGTGCATTTTTTTACTAGTGCACTGGGCGACACAAATATCGCCCACTTGTAAAAATTAGTCGCATAGTGATTAAATTTTGGATGTACTGGGCGACAACGATTTTGGTGAATATATTCAATTATAGCTCTAAAAATCACCGGAAAATCTTGTATGCCGCACGAATTTTCATGTTTGCTATTTTTGTGTGTGTTACGTATTCAACTGATGTGGTGTGTAGTAAATGTGGAGTGCAAACGCTTGGTTATGTTCTTGACTAAGAGCTTTGTTGCTTACACACATTGAGATTAAGATAAAAATAGAATTTATAAATTATTTATATATCATATGTTTAACATTATGTCAATGAAAGTTAAGGTCGCATAAGATAGTTTCGGTATTACAAGAACTGATCAAATATGGGAACAAAATAAAATGTTTAAATGTACACTCAGATGCAAGAAAAACGGGCCACCTATATTTTTTTTAAGTAGCATTACAGTCTTGCACAAGTGCATTTTTGTAAGGTATTAAAAACAAGAAATCGGCCATCGTTGCAATTATTCTTCGGTTTGCACTACATCGCGGTTTCCGCATATTTCATTCGGCTTTTCTAAAACGTTCAATGCCACTGATTTCGTCCATCATATACAAAAGTCAAACTAAAATGATGTCTTGCTTGATTTTTGACAACCACACTAAAACGTCTTATGGCTTTAGTATGTATCCCCTATGACATCAATAATATGACATATTTGACAGTAGACTGTCTAAAAACTATATGTTGTTAATTCAAAAAAAATGTATTATGACACTGGAACCTTCTACATTTTTTTTGTAAATTGTACTGAACTTTTATTTAATATAATTAATGAAATTGCATAACTTTAACATAAAAAGCAATTTGAACGAATGCTGGTCAACTAAACTAATTAGAATTTTTTTAAAGATAATTAAAAAATACATATATACATTTAGTAAATAGTCAAAGTAAGAAGCAAACGTAATAATATTATACCTAATGCCCCGATTTGATAGGAAAAATTAAGAAAAAGCAGCTTTGGACATTTCCAAAAACTTACTTTACGATGATCAAAGTCATCCATGACGTGACTAATAGTGGTAATAGCAAAATTAATCATTTGTTTTAACGGTAGACTAAGTTTGATTGCACGATGAGCTTGAACTAAAAATCTTTTTAAAAAAAAATATTTAGAAACACAATTTGCATAAAATTATAAAAAAAAAGAAACTTAATTTATTCAATGTCTTTATTGCCATTAACAATATAAAAAAACAACAAACAAAATGTCTGTATTTAGCAATTCTTATTGTTTATGCGTATTGTCAAGGGAAAGCTAAAATTGAACTTCCTGACTTACATATTTACATAAAAATACAAACCAATTTAAATATCATGCTCGGAACAACAAATAACAGTAGTTTTTATTACGTAAAATTGATAATGTCTATGTTTGTAAGTTTACTAGCGCGTTAAATGAGATTATATGTTATCTGGTTGAGTTTTGTTTTGATTTTTCTATTGTGCAAACCGTTATTTGGTCAAAAAGGTGTTAATGGATAATTAGAACATTAAATTGTAATTAAAAGATAGCCATGACCCACTATGTAATTATTATCGTTTAGTGTCGTTAAGCAACTATAATAGACATTTTT
Source organism: Aquatica leii (assembly GCA_035610365.1). Taxonomy (NCBI): domain Eukaryota; kingdom Metazoa; phylum Arthropoda; class Insecta; order Coleoptera; family Lampyridae; genus Aquatica; species Aquatica leii. The sequence goes on from CM069437.1 coordinate 5,749,974, forward strand.
AGTTGTGGTCTAATGATCGTCTGGTCATTCTCTTTCATTGTTTTTTTTTTTACCTACCGGCACGTTTATTTGATTTTAGTTTTGCAGAACGAAGTCTTTACCAAAAATGATGAATTTTTAAAGTATGGTTCAACGCTAATGACCTTTTTTCGAAGTTTGTTAAGAACATTCGTTAAAAATTTTGATTGGTCTTGAAGCACAAACTTTTTATGATTCAGTTTCTAGCTATCAATATAGCAAATCAACGTGCATTTGTTTTTCAACTTATTTATTCTCGTTTTTTTCGGCTTTAGAGAGTTTGAATATGTCATTCCATGCTTTGGCGCTTAGTTTCCGTGTTGTACTGAAACACCTAAGACCTAAGAGCCACTCAATCCTGGAGCTTGAATAATCTGAACAATAAATAAGGCGTAAATTACTTGTGATAACAATCGTATACTTAATCGCCGATCCGCACAAAATTTTATTTAGAAAGTAAAAGAGTACTTACGATTGAAACTGTTACTAGAACTAGTAACGTTATCAACATCCTTAAAAGGTGAAATATAAGTAAGAAGTACATCGCTGTGATATCACAAATAGGGCGGAGTTGGTTACATTCAATACTTTAACACGACGTGCGCTATACTTCTTTTCTCTGATTTCAAAATAAATTCGGAGGTGCGTTGATAGAAACCTTATCAGCGAGGTTTGGATATTTTCCCTATTCGACAATGTTTCTAATTTATTGGAAGTATTTCCCAAACGACGAATATTAAAAACTCCACAAATTTAGTAGGTATTAGTAAACGATCATACCTCAGCGATTCTTCCCAGAATCATCGATGAAATTTTCATTCTTTTTATATTATAAAATATGCGGACGATCCACAATTCTTTTTAAAAGTTTTGTTGGGAATTTAAATTGACATGTGCTGGCTTTGCAATTTTTTTGTAAAAAGCCAACGCGTGGATGTTACTGGAAGAAGGAGATGGAGCAATCTAATATAGTAAGTTTAAATTGAGCAAAATTAATACAGAGCAATGAACCGTGAAAGGTTTTTTTAACATAACACGCTTTTCTCTGTTGATGTGATTTTGTTGTTATTGGAAGAGTTTTTAGAAAGGTTTTCTTCAAGACGAAAGCCTTTTGCTGCGTATTTTATCTTCAACCGACTCTTCTTTCTAAAAAATCGATATGAACTCATAAAAACCTAGATTCTTGACGAAATTTTGTTTGGTTTGTGGATGCATTCTTTTTTGATTTTCTTAGTGAAGTTTAAGTTGTTTTAGAGGTTCGATTAGTGGTTTTCATAAGTTGCTTATCTCGACACTAGGCTGGCTGAAAATTTCTTTGTTGTTGTTGATGAATGCCGCTTCTTTAAATTTCCGTTTGTACCAATGTTCCTCTTTGTGTATGATTTTTGCTTCCGACCATTTCATTCGATGTTGGTTATCCCACGAATGTTGCGCGATGCCGGACTTAGAAGTCTCTCCTCTCTGTGTGTGCCTCTGATGTTCTTTCAGTCTGATGTCAAGTGGGCTTTTGGTTTCCCCCACGTATGACTTGCCACATTCACATGGAACTTGGTAAATACAGTTTTGGGAATCTCGACTCGTTTGTGGCTTTGTGTTGGAAATTATACTCCTAATGGTGGTCGATGATTTGAACACTGTATTTAAGTTGTAGCTTTCCCCTATACGTTTTTTTTTGATTCTGATAAACCTTTGACATATGGGATGCTCAGCAGTGAATTGGGCAGTTCTTCTGTTTTTGGTTGTTGCTTGGTGTTCAATTGCTTTTTCTGTAAAAGCTCTCCTACAATCTTTTCTGGATAACCATTCTGCTTTAGATCGTTTCTAATGTTTTTGATTTCTTCTCGTAGCCCTTTCTCTGTGTTGCACAACCTGTACGCTCTGTCGATTAGAGATTTTACTACTCCCTTCTTCGTAGATGTGGAATGGTTGGATTCAAAGTTAAGATATCGACCGGTGTGTGTCGGTTTCCTGTAGACAGTCGTTTTCATAATTCCCTTGTTCTTTGTTACGTGAACGTCTAAAAAAGGAAGTGAGTTCTCCTTCTCCTTTTCCATAGTGCATTTGATGGATGGTTTGATGTTGTTCAGATGTTGTAGAAAAAGGTCTAGTTGCCGATTACTGTGGTTCCAAATTATGAAGGTATCATCAACATATCTAAGCCATGTTTTGGGTTTAAATTTCTCTATGGTCTGGGATTCGAACCAGTTTATGTAGATGTCGGCGATTACTGGTGATAGAAATGAACCAATTGGTAGTCCTTCGTCTTGAGTGAAGAATCTATCTATCTCCTGAAAGTACGAGTTCTTGAGGCAACATTCTAGGAGCTTCATTATTCCTTCTACCGGCAGCGTGGCTCTTTCCTAGAGTTTTTCATCTTCTCGGAGCTTCGTTTGGATGGTTTTCAATGCTTCTTCAACTGGCACATTAGTAGAAAGACTTTCTACGTCGAAATTAACTAATTGATCCCGTAGTTGTAGCTCTATTGTTTTCAGAATCTCAACGAAATGTTTGGAGTCTTTGACAAAAGATGAGCTGTTCTTCTGTAGTGGATGCACAATTGGTAGTAGAAATCTGGATAGCTGGTATGTGGGTCCATTACGAGAGCTGGTTATCGGTCGAAGCGGCATGTTGTTTTTATATAGATAGATAGATTGAAAACATCTAAAAGAATATCAACTACGTCGTCATCAAAAAGTTTAGCAATATCTATGGGTATTGTGTCAGTACCAACAGTTTTGACCGTTTTCGTCGTTTCCAGGCCAGGTACTATTTTTGACCGTAATATTTTAAAAAATATTAACATTTTCTATAGTTGGTTTTAAAGATCTATCATAATTAAAGAGTTCCAAGATGTATGCATTCTATCTCTTTAATTTGTCTTTTTCGTGAGTTATTATACGTTCATCTACGTTCTTGGTTACGTTACTTATGAATCTTTTGCTGTGTCCAACTATTTTCTTAATCTTCTCATGTGTATGGAAGTTGTTGCATTTCTTCTTTAATGTTTTAATTTCTACGCAACGAGCGGCTAAATATTCTTCTTTGGCCTCTTTAGTTTTCTTTTGTATTGCTATTCATTGACTTCATTTCTATGATTCCTTTTCTTTTCTATAAGATCCAATAATTTTGGTGTTATTTAGGGTTTTTTCTTGTTTCTTTTGGTTGTTAGATAATTTTTACTATTGTTATTGTTTTTTACAATTTTTTATAACATGGTTATAGTCAGAGTTAATGTTTGCGCTCGGGTAGACTTTCATAGATTTGATAACGTTCTTATAGCAAATGTTAATGATGGTAGTCTATTTGTCCCCTCTCTCATTCCTTTCACCTAGGTGCAGAAACTTTTTGCATTCTATGTTCCAATCTTTGTATTATCTATTGGTGCTTTCATAATCTTGTTCACCACTGTTCCCATCGGCGATCCGATTGGAGAACTTTTAACTACGGAATATTTTGTTTTGAAGATTGTCATGTTTGCTGAATATTGCACTGTACTGTGATGATTATACTAAGTATACCCGTATGGTATTTAATGCAGTGGCTTTCTCTTGCTTTCTGCATCCATCTGTCCTTAACTATTTCTAGCTCCTCCGGCCCTTAGGAATGATATCTCATTCCTAAGGCAAGTGAGTACCTTTTTTTATTATTTTATTCAAGAGGTGTTTTGCTCTGCACTGCGATCTCCTTGGTCATTTTATTCAAGAAGTGTTTTGTCTAACGGCTCTGTACTGCGGTCTCCTTGGTCCTTTTGTGATCTGTTACTCCGTCAGCAGTTCTATTTAGTCAATGAAGTCTAGAAGCTTATTCACACCAAGAATTCTTGTGCGTTGCGTTTGATACGATTCGCAATTACACAGCAGATGCAGCGGAGTATCGTCGTCCTCCAAGCATCCACGGTCTAAAGGGATACTTTGAAGTTTCATTTTATGCATGTGTTTGTCAAGACCACAGTGCCCTGTTATTAGTCCTGTGAGTTTCCTTAGCCTTTGTCGACGCATGCTTGATAGTGCAGTTTAAATGTTTCATTGTGGCTCTGTAAGGAAGAGTTTGGTGTACCTCATCTCTGAAGAGTTTTTCCATAGTTTATCATGTTTCGCTGCAATTTTGCTACGAATTATTTCTTTTCCGGTTTCGTAGGCGATTCCGAAAACTGGTTCCAGTTGGATATATGTTCCTGTTGTGCCCTTTTTAGCTAGCGCGTCAGCCATTATGTTTTCTTTAACATTCTAGTGTACCAGGTAGTTGTATATGTCCGGTTTGTTCATTAGTCTACAGCTTGTATGCTGCTGGTCTTGTTCCCATACAAGCGCACCGTATGTGATGATGGGTCTTGTCATCACATCACAGTATGTAACTATTTGTCATTGGTCATTCGTTTGATTGTATTAAGAACCCTAATGGCTTTAGTTGTGACTTTTTACAGATGAGCAAGTCAGTCTGGTAACAAGAGTGAGTCCCAAATATTTGACTTCTTTTGTCATCGATAGCATGACTCCGTACATTGTAGGTAGTTTTATGTTATCCGTTTTTCGTCGTTTGGTAAACGAAACGATTTCCGTCTTGGTTTATGTTCGATACAGTTGCCTCAAACTTCCCGTTTGTGATAATGGTGAGATCGTCGACGTATCTTAAAGCAAATACACCTCACCCACCACCCACTTTGACTCTTACAGTGCTACCGTACAAAGTAGCTGTTACTGATCGATTCCTAAGCATTGAGTTGACCAAGTTGCGCACTAGAGATGTGATGCCCTTTTTCTTCATTGCCTTTGTAATTGAGGTGAAGGAAGTATTGTCAAATGTTCCTTCAATACCTAAAAAAGCACCCAATGCAATATCATCACATAGGATTGCAGCTTTCGGTACAAAGGCAAAGCCTTTATTGCCTTGTCCCGTGTATACCTGTTGACGACTTTTTTAAGTAATTTTAAGATAAAGCAAGGTAATCGGTCTGTAAGATTTTATCTAACCTTACGTAGATCTCTCTGGTTTTGGTATAAATACCACCGGTCTTTTGGTATATGAAAAAGTCTAAGCTGGATCTGAAAATTTCGTAGAGCAGCAAATCCCTTTTGCAGGACAATGGGATAAATTCCATTGGCTCATGGAGGCTGAAAAGGTTTAAACGTATTGATTCCCCATTCTAAGATTTTAGGATTCGTTATTTTTTTCGTTTTTTATCGTTCTTTTTGGCAGCCTGTTTGTTTGGCATTTCTAAGTCCTGGTGCTTAGGAACATCATCTAACGATGAACCCGAGAAATTTTTTTGCAATAGCTCTTGCAGGGTCGAGTCTATAAACTTTCCGTCTTCGGTCAGCATAAAACCATTGTTTCCAGTGCGATTCTTGTTCAAAGCTTTTTAAAGGCGAATACCTGTAGGTTTATTTTTTACAATCCTACAGTACATTCTTCATGAGTTTTCCTTTGCCTTTTTATGGCATTGTTGTATGTTCTGAGACTGGTTCTGTATTCATCCCCAGTCTTCACTCTTTTTGCTTGCGTTAACTAGCTTTCTAGTGCGTGTCCTTGCTTTGTCAAGTTCCCTGTTCCACTAAATAACTTTGTTGAGGGTTCGTTTGACAGTTTTTGGGCAGCTTGCTTCAAATGCGGATTTTAATGAATTAATATTACTTTCCGTCATTAGTTCTAACTCGTGCGTTGATCTTGCAACTGAAGGACAGTCCTTAGTTTGGCCGGTTAAAGTTTCATTGAACAACTCCCAGTCGATTTTCATCGGGTTCCTGTACTTTATTACGAGTTTCTCTACTGATACAAAGTTGAATCGAATGTATCTATGCTCAAATAAAGAAAGTTCATCTGATACCTGCTACATTTGTATCACTTTGCTTCCTTTTGGAGTAACAAGCATAAAGTCATTAACTTCACTGCGCGACACGGTATTATTTCTAAATTTGAGTACAGAATAAATTCTAAAATTTTTTACCTCTGGGATTTGTGTTTGTGCTCGTCCACAAGGTGTATCCAAGAATCAGCGGTTTATTGGTCTCACTGTTAATTAGCCGTTGGATTTTCTCCAGGCTACGGTAGTCCTGTCTGGTCGTAGGGAAAGTAGCCGGGTCCGATACTGAAATCTCTCTTGATGCCATTTTTTACTACATATATTTTAACACATGTGTTAGGGTTGTGCACAATTGGACTGCAAACCGCCATGTACCTGGACAAATCAGCTTTTAAATTGTTCCCTTGTGGATTTATAGCTTCTGAACAAGAGGAATATCAATATAGTGTGTCTGATGTAAGCATTGAAGGCCGCTGAGGCTGTCCTGCAGTGATGTATATTCATTTGAACGACTTTTAGCATTAGATTTGCCGTCAGTGCGTTCTTTCCGGCTCTGGATTTGCATCCATTGCCTCGTGGACATGGCTTGTAGCATCCGATTCTTTGCTGTTTTTTTTGGAATCGGCTAGCGCTCGGAGAGTGATCCTCAAAAATATTAAGGACTCGACTTACAAATTTAGTAGGTAATAGTAAACGATCATACCTCAGTGATTCTTCCCACAACCATCGATGAAATTTTCATTTGTTTTATATTATAAAATATGCGGATGACCCACAATTCTTTTTAAAAGCTTTGTTTGCCATTAAAATTGACATGTGCTGGTTTTGCAATTTTTTTGTAAAAAGCCAACGCGTGGATGTTACTGGAAGAAGGAGATGGAGCAATCCAATATACTAAGTTTAAATTAAGCAAAATGTATACGAAGCAATGAACCGTGAAAGGTTTTTTAACATTACACGCTTTTCTGTGTTCTGAGTTAAATTTAACTTTTTCCCAATTATTTAGACGGTTCACTCGCAATCAAAACGCATACAATTTTGTCTAAATTTTATCGGTTCTTGAAGACGTTATGTTATTGTTTTTAATTTAGATTCGTATAGTGCCACAAATAAAGAAAATACAGAAACAATTATGTGCAGTGCTTGTATACACATAAAGGGTTATATACAACGATCGATATTCTATATAAGTGTATTTTTCTTGCATATTTTGTACCTATTACCTTACTCTTACGGATCTTAATTTCATATTCTTTACATTTTACGGTCAAGATTATACTTAATGAGCATTTTATACAACTCAAATTTACTGTCAGCAAGTCGCACCATATCATCGTCAAAATTTATACACTCTACTTTTCTTTCAATTATGCACACTCCTTCTGCCTCTCCATGCATTCCTTCACGATTTTCTCTAAATAGATCAACAAACAAACAAACAACAAAGTTGAAAGGGAACTTTTAACTACGGAATATTTTGTTTTGAACATTGTCATGATTGCTGAATATTGTACTGTATTGTGATGATTATACTAAGTATACCCGTGTGCTATTTAATGCAGTGGTTTCCTCTTGCCTTCTGCATCCATCTGTCGTTAACCATTTCTAGCTCTTCCGACCCTTAGGAATGAGATATCAAGTGAGTACCTTTTTTTATTATTTTATTCAAGAAGTGTTTTGTCTAACGGCTCTGTACTGCGGTCTCCTTGGTCCTTTTGTGTACCTCCGATCTGTTACTTCCTCAGCAGTTCTGTTTCGTCAATGAAGTCTAGAAGCTTATTCACACAACGCATTATCGCCATCGGTTAGTTTTGGTTTGCCAAGAATTCTTGTTCGTTGCGTTTGATACGATTCGCAATTACACAACAGATGCTGCGGAGTATCGTCGTCCTCCAAGCATCCACGGTCTAAAGGGCTACTTTGAAGTTTCATTTTATGCATGTGTTTGTCAAGACCACAGTGCCCTGTTATTAATCCTGTGAGTTTCCTTAGCCTTTGTTGACTCATGCTTGATAGTGCAGTTTAAGTGTTTGATTGTGGCTCTGTAAGGAAGAGTTTGGTGTGCTTCATCTCTGAAGAGTTTTTCCATAGTTTCTCATGTTTCGCTGCTAGTTTGCTACGAATTATTTATTTTCCGGTCTCGTAGGCGATTCCGAAAACTGGTTCCGGTTTGATATATGTTCCTGTTGTGCCCTTTTTAGCTAACGCATCCGCCATTATGTTTTCTTTAACATTTTAGTGTACCAGGTAGTTGTATATCTCCGGTTTATTCATTACTCTGCTGCTGGTCTTGTTTCCATACAAGCGCACCGTATGTGATGATGGGTCTTGCCATCACATCACAGTATATAACCATTTGTCATTGGTCATCCGTTTGATTGTATTAAGAACCCTAATGGCTTTAGTTGTGACTTTTTCCAGATGAGCAAGTCAGTTTGGTAACAAGAGTGAGTCCCAAATATTTGACTTCTTTTGTCATTGATAGCGTGACTCCGTACAATGTAGGTAGTTTTATGTCATCCGTTTTTCGTGGTTTGGTAAACGGAACGATTTCCGTCTTGGTTTATGTTTGATACAGTTGCCTCAAACTTCCCGTTTGTGATAATGATGAGATCGTCGACGTATCTTAAAGCAAATACACCTCACCCGCCGCTCACTCTGACTCTTACAGTGCTACCGTACAAAGTAGCTGTTACTATTCGATTCCTGAGCATTGAGCTGGCCAAGTTGCGCACTAGAGATGTGATGCCTTTTTTCTTCATTGCCCTTCTAATTGAGGTGAAGGAAGTATTGTCAAATGTTCCTTCAATATCTAAAAAAGTTCCCAATGCAATACCATTACATTGGATTGCATTTTCGCAGCTGCTTATTAGTTGATGAATTGCAAGCTTGCACAATTTTAAGTAATTTTAAGATAAAGGAAGAAGAAATCAGCCTGTAAGATTTTGTCTGGCCTTACGTAGATCTCTTTAGTTTTGGTATAAATACCACCGGTTTTTTGGTATATGAAAAAGTCTAAGCTGGCTCTGAAAATTTCGCAGAGCAGCTAATCTCTTTTGCAGGATAATGGGATAAATTCCATTGGCTCATGGAGACTGAAAGAGTTTAAACGTATTGATTCTCCTTTCTAAGATTTCAGGATTCGTTATTTTTTTCGTTTTTTTATCGTTCTTATTAGGGGCCCGTTTGTTTGGTATCTCTAAGTCCTGGTGCTTATGAACACCATCTAACGATGAACCCAAGAAGTTTTTTTGCAATAGTTCTTGCAGAGTCGAGTCTATAAACTTTCCCGTCTTCGGTCAGCATAAAATCGTTGTTGCCAATGTGATTCTTTCTCAAAGCTTTTTAGAGGCGAGTACCTGTAGGTTTATTTTTTACAATCCTACAGTACATTCTTCATGAGTTTTCCTTTGCTTTTTTATGGTATTGTTGTATGTTCTGAGACTGGTTCTGTATTCATCCCCAGTCTCCACTCTTTTTGCCTGCGTTAACTAGCTTTCTAGTGCGTGTCCTTGCTTTGTCAAATTCCCTGTTCCACTACATAACCTTGTTGAGGGTTCGTTTGACAGTTTTTGAGCAGCTTGCGGATTTTAATGAATTAATATTACTTTTCGTCATTAGTTCTAATCTTGCAACTGAAGGACACTCCTTGGTTTGGCCGGCTAAAGTTTCGTTGAGCAACTCTCAGTCGATTTTTATTGGGTTTCTGTACTCTATTACGAGTTTCTCTACTAATACAAAGTTGAATCGAATGTATCTATGCTCAAATAAAGACAGTTTATCTGATACCTGCTACAGTTCTATCACTTTGCTTCCTTTTGGACTAACAAACATAAAGTCAATAACTTCACTGCGCGACACGGTATTATTTCCAAATTTGAGTACAGAATAAATTCTAAAATTTTTTACCTCTGGGATTTGTGTTTGTGCTCGCCCACAAGGTGTGGTGTACATTGGCATTGTATCCAAGAATCAACGGTTTATTGGTCTCACTGTTAATTAGCCGTTGGATTTTCTCCAGGCTACGATGGTTCTGTCTGGTCGTAGGGAAAGTAGACGGATCCGATAATGAACTCTCTCTTGATGCCGTTTTTTACTACATATATTTTAACACCACATATGTGAGGGTTGTGCACAAGTTGGACTGCAAACCGCCATCTACCTAGACAAATCAGCTTTTAAATTATTCCCTTGTGGATTTATAGCTTCTGAACAAGAGCAATATCAATATAGTGTGTCCGATATAAGCACTGAAGGCCGCTGAGGTTGTCCTGCAGTGATGTATATTTATTTGAACGAGTTTGAGCATTAGATTTGTCGTCAGTGCGGTCTTTCCGGCTCTGGATTTACATACATTGCCTCGTGGATATGGCTTGTAACATCCGATTCTTTGCTGTTTTTTTTTGGAATCGGCTAGCGCCCGGAGAGTGATCCTCAAAAATATTAAGGAGTCGACTTACAAATTTAGTAGGTTATAGTAAACGATCATACCTCAGTGATTCTTCCCACAACCATCAATGAAATTTTCATTTGTTTTATATAATAAAATATGCGGATGACCCACAATTCTTTTTAAAAGCTTTGTTGGCCATTTAACTTGACATGTGCTGGCTTTGCAATTTTTTTGTACAAAGCCAACGAGCGGATGTTACTGGAAGAAAGAGATGGAGCAATCCAATATACTAAGTTTAAATTGAGCAAAATGTATGCAAAGCAATAAACCGTGAAAGGTTTTTTAACATTACACGCTTTTCTCTCTTGTTGTCATTTTGGTGTTGTGAAAGGGTTTTTAGAAACATTTTCCAAAATCTGATAATCCGTGTTCTGAGTCAAATTTAACTTTTTTCAAATTATTCTAACGGTTAACTCGCAATCAAAACGCATACAATTTTATCTAAATTTTATCGGTTCATAAAGATGTTATGTTATTGTTTTTAATTTAGTTTCTTACAGTGCCACAAGTAAAGAAAACACAGAAACAACCATGTGCAGTGCTCGTATACACATAAAGGGTTATATACAACGATCGATATTCTATATAAGTGTATTTTTCTGGCATATTTTGTACCTATCACCAATGATTTTGCCTTACTCTTACGGATCTTAATTTCATATTCTTTACATTTTACGGTCAAGACTATACTCAATGAGCATTTTATATACTCAAATTTACTGTCAACAAGTCACTCTACACTCTACTTTTTTTTCAATTATGCACACTCCATGAATTCTTTCAAGATTTTCTCTAAATAGATCATAAATAAAGTCGACGAGTCGCAACAACCTTATCTTACTCTTCTTCTCGGTTTAATTTCTTTAGTCAGGTCACCATCCACTCACACAATGATATCTCATTTCTAAGGCAAGTGAGTACCCTTTTTTATTATTTTATTCAAGAGGTGTTTTGCTCTGCACTGCGATCTCCTTGGTCCTTTTGTGTGCCTCTGATCTGTTACTCCGTCAGCAGTATTGTTTCGTCAATGAAGTCTAGAAGCTTATTCCCACCAAGAATTCTTGTGCGTTGCGTTTGATACGATTCGCAATTACACAGCAGATGCAGCGGAGTATCGTCGTCCTACAAGCATCCACGGTCTCAAGGGATACTTTGAAGTTTAATTTCATGCATGTGTTTGTCAAGATCACAGTGCCCTGTTATTAGTCCTGTGAGTTTCCTTAGCCTTTGTCGATTCATGCTTGATAGTGCAGTTTAAGTGTTTGATTGTGGCTCTGTAAGGAAGAGTTTGGTGTGCCTCATCTCTGAAGAGTTTTTCCATAGTTGCTCATGTTTCGTTGCTAGTTTGCTACGAATTATTTCTTTTCCGGTCTCGTAGACGATTCCGAAAACTGGTTCCGGTTTGATATATGTTCCTCTTGTGCCCTTTTTAGCTAGCGCGTTCGCCATTATGTTTTCTTTAACATTCTAGTGTACCAGGTAGTTGTATATATCCGGTTTGTTCATTACTCTGCAGCTTGTATGCTGCTGGTCTTGGTCCATACAAGCGCACCGTATATGATGATGGGTCTTGTCATCACATCACAATATATAACCATTTGTCATTGGTCATTCGTTTGATTGTATTAAGAACCCTAATGGCTTTAGTTGTGACTTTTTCCAGATGAGCAAGTCAGTCTGGTAACAAGAGTGAGTCCCAAATATTTGACTTCTTTTGTCATTGATAGCGTGACTCCGTACATTGTAGGTAGTTTTATGTCATCCGTTTTTCGTCGTTTGGTAAACGGAACGATTTCCGTCTTGGTTTATGTTTGATACAGTTGCCTCAAACTCACCGTTTGTGATAATGATGAGATCGTCGACTTATCTTAAAGCAAATACACCTCACCCACCATCCACTTTGACTCTTACAGTGCTACCGTACAAAGTAGCTGTTACTGATCGATTCCTGAGCATTGAGTTGACCAAGTTGCGCACTAGAGATGTGATGCCTTTTTTCTTCATTGCCCTTGTAATTGAGGTGAAGGAAGTATTGTCAAATGTTCCTTCAATATCTAAAAAAGCACCCAATGCAATACCATCACATAGGATTGCATTTTTGCATCTGCTTATTAGTTGGTGAATTGCAAGCTCGCACAATTTTCCGGGTTGTTATGCAGCTTTCGGTACAAAGGCAAAGCCTTTATTGCCTTGTCCCGGCGACTGTTTTAAGTAATTTTAAAATAAAGGAAGTCAAGCTAATCGGTCTGTAAGATTTTGTCTGGCCTTACGTAGATCTTTCTGGTTTTGGTATAAATACCACCGGTTTTTTGGTATATGAAAAAGTCTAAGCTGACTATGAAAATTTCGCAGAGCAGCAAATCCCTTTTGCAGGATAATGGGATAAATTCCATTGGGTCATGGAGACTGAAAAGGTTTAAACGTATTGATTCCCCATTCTAAGATTTTAGGATTCGTTATTTTTTTCGTTTGTTATCGTTTTTTCCTGGTGCTTAAGAACATCATCTAACGATGAACCTGAGAAGTTTTTTTTTTGTTCAAAGCTTTTTAGAGGCGAATACCTGTAGGTTCATTTTTTACAATCCTACAGTACATTCTTCATGAGTTTTCTTTTGCCTTTTTATGACATTGTTGTATGTTCTGAGACTGGTTCTGTATTCATCCCCAGTCTCCGCTCTTTTTGCCTGTGTTAACTAGCTTTCTAGTGCGTGTCCTTGCTTTGTCAAATTCCCTGTTCCACTAAATAACCTTGTTGAGGGTTCGTTTGACAGTTTTTGGGCAGCTTGCTTCAAATTCGGATTTTAAGGAATGAATATTACTTTCCGTCATTAGTTCTAAGTCGTGCGTTGATCTTGCAACTGAAGGACAGTACTGAGTTTGGCCGGTTAAAGTTTCATTGAGCAACTCCCAGTCGATTTTCATCGGGTTTCTGTACTCTATTACGAGTTTCTCTACTGATCCAAAGTTGAATCAAATGTATCTATGCTCAAATAAAGAAAGTTCATCTGATACTTGCTACACTTGTATCAGTTTGCTTCCTTTTGGACTAACAAGCATAAAGTCAATAACTTCACTGCGCGACACGGTATTATTTCCAAATTTGAGTACAGAATAAATTCTAAAATTTTTTACCTCTGGGATTTGTGTTTGTGCTCGCCCACAAGGTGTCGTGTACATTGGCATTGTATCCAAGAATCAGCGGTTTATTGGTCTCACTGTTAATTAGCCGTTGGATTTTTTCCGACAACGGTGGTCCTGTCTGGTCGTAAAGAAAGTAACCGGATCCGATAATGAACTCCCTCTTGATGTCGTTTTTTACTACATAAATTTTAGCACCACTTATGCTAGGGTTGTGCACAAGTTGGACTGCAAACCGCCATCTACCTAGTTATAGCTTCTGAACAAGAGCAATATCAATATAGTGTGTTCGATATAAACACTAAAGGCCGCTGAGGCTGTCTTGCAGTGATATATATTTATTTGAACGACTTTGAGCATTAGATTTGTCGTCAGTGCGTTCTTTCCGGCTCTGGATTTACATCGATTGCCTCGTGGACATGGCTTGTAGCATCCGATTCTTTGCTGTTTTTTTTGGAATCGGCTAGCGCCCGGAGAGTGATCCTCAAAAATATTAAGGACCCGACTTACAAATTTAGTAGGTAATAGTAAACGATCATACCTCAGTGATTCTTCCCACAACCATCGATGAAATTTTCATTTGTTTTATATTATAAAATATGCGGATGACCCACAATTTTTTTTAAAAGCTTTGTTTGCCATTAAAATTGACATGTGCTGGTTTTGCAATTTTTTTGTAAAAAGCCAACGCGTGGATGTTACTGGATGAAGGAGATGGAGCAATCCAATATTTAAACTGAGCAAAATGTATACGAAGCAATGAACCGTGAAAGGTTTTTTAACATTACACGCTTTTCTCTCTTGTTGTCATTTTGGTGTTGTGAAAGGGTTTTTAGAAACATTTTACAAAATCTGATAATCCGTGTTCTGACTCAAATTTAACTTTTTCCCAATTATTCTAACAGTTAACTCGCAATCAAAACGCATACAATTTTATCTAAATTTTATCGGTTCTTGAAGATGTTATGTTATTGTTTTTAATTTAGTTTCTTACAGTGCCACAAGTAAAGAAAACACAGAAACAACCATATACAGCGCTCATATACACATAAAGGGTTATATACAACTATTGATATTCTATATAAGTGTATTTTTTTCGCATATTTTTGTACCTATCATCAATGACCTTACCTTACTCTTACGGATCTTAATTTAATATTTTTTAAATTTTACGGTCAAGACTATACTCAATGAGCATTTTATACAACTCAAATTTACTGTCAGCAAGTCGCACCATATCATCGTCAAAATCTATACACTCTACTTTTCTTTCAATTATGCACACTCCATGAATTCTTTCAAGATTTTCTCTAAATAGATCATAAATAAAATCTACGAGTCGCAACAACCTTGTCTCACTCTTCTTCTCGGTTTAATTTCTTCAGTCAGGTCACCACCCACTCACACTCCCACTCTCTGATTTATATATATAGCTGGTCAATTACTTTTTTCCTTCCAGTTTACAGTCTCTTATTATCCTTAGTAGACCAATAGCATTTCTTCCAACACCACATCGAAATCCATGTTGATCTACGATCTTTTTAAATCGCAAATTTACAAGCAGTGTATCTTATCGATAACTACGTAGGGTTTTGAAACATGGATATTTACCATCCTCAACAAACTGAAGGTGAATCAACTAGGCATAGAATGAAAAATATTGGGTATCACTCTCTGAGACTAAAAAAACAATATTTAGATACGTGGAAAACAGAGATAGAGATAGGCTGTAATAGCAAACTGGA
Organism: Aquatica leii; assembly: GCA_035610365.1. Taxonomy (NCBI): domain Eukaryota; kingdom Metazoa; phylum Arthropoda; class Insecta; order Coleoptera; family Lampyridae; genus Aquatica; species Aquatica leii. The sequence goes on from CM069437.1 coordinate 5,765,128, forward strand.
AGCCATGAACACAGTAACAAAGCGTAGGACGATCACAAGCAAGAAGGTCTGACGACTTAAAAACTACGGTTGGTTTAAATTGATATTGGGTAGCAGAATACCGACATGGTTGGACATGTATTGTTCTTTCTTCTTTAAGTCCGTTTTCTAATTCTAACGTAGGTTTACTATCATCACAACTAACTAAACTTTTTTGACGGCAGCTCTAAAAAATTGAGTGTTGTTGCAAGTAAGATAGGCTTTTGAGCTAAAACACACGTCTTCTACCAATACTTTTCTTTCTACCGATCTTTCTCGGTATTATCAATTGTATAGGACTTCTCATTAGATGATCCAGATATTAGAGTCTACGTTTTGACTCCATACACCAAGAACACGTAGCAGGGTAGCTTCCTCATCCTAAGTCTTATATCAATATCCCGACTAGTATTTGTTTTTTTCATTTTCATAAATGTTGATCCGGTTATTTATGTTCTTGTTCATATTTTTTATTGTTTGATCGCTCGATGCCTTATATTGTTTTGATTTCTTTCTTCTAACTTTGTAATTACCATTAGTTTAGTTTTACTAAAGTTGATTTTGCCCTTGTTTTGCTCCACGGCGTAGCTCTATTTCTTCGGTTAGTTGGTTTTCAACTTTTCTATTAGTCTTTTGGTTCTACGTAAGCACATCGTGATTTATATCTAGGCATCGATAGAAAAGTACGTTAATCCTAAAGAACGTTTCTCTTGTTCCGAGTCCTTTACGTAATCTAAATTGTGTGTTGCTTATGTCTTCTTCCAATTGTTTGTATATCTTTTTGTGAATAGCTTTAGGATGTGACTCATAGTGCTATGGTACGACTGAGTATTATCTAAGATTTAGCTTCTTGCGGTTGAGTACAAAACTGTGTGACTGTTTTGGTGTTTCTCCCGTTTCATAGATTGAAAACATCTAAAAGAGTATCAACTACGTCGTCATCAAAAAGTTTACCAATATCTATGGGTATTGTGTCAGGACCAACAGTTTTGACCGTCGTTTCCAGGCCAGGTACTATTTTTGACCGTAATATTATAAAAAATATTACCATTTTCTATAGTTGGTTTTAAAGATCTATCATAATTAAAGAGTTCCAAGATGTATGCATTCTATCTCTTTAATTTGTCTTTTGCATGAGTTATTATACGTTCATCTACGTTCTTGGTTACGTTACTTATGAATCTTTTGCTGTGTCCAACTATTTTCTTAATCTTCTCATGTGTATGGAAGTTGTTGCATTTCTTCTTTAATGTTTTAATTTCTATGCAACGAGCGGCTAAGATCCAAGAATTTTGGTGTTATTTAGGGTTTTTTCTTGTTTCTTTTGGTTGTTAGATAATTTTTACTATTATTGTTTTTTTCAATTTTTTATAACATGGTTATAGTCAGAGTTAATGTGTTGTGCCCGGGTAGACTTTCGTAGATTTGATAGCGTTCTTATAGCAAATGTTAATGATGGTAGAGTCTATTTTTCCCCTCTCTCATTCCTTTCACCTAGGTGCAGAAACTTTTTGTATTCCATGTTCCAATCTTTGTATTATCTATTGGTGCTTTCATAATCTTGTTCACCACTGTTCTTCTCGGCGATCCGATTGGGGAACTTTTAACTACGGAATATTTTGTTTTGAACATTGTCATGATTGCTGAATATTGTACTGTACTGTGATGATTATACTAAGTATACCCGTGTGGTATTTAATGCAGTGGTTTTCTCTTGCTTTCTGCATCCGTCTGTCTTTAACCATTTCTAGCTCCTCCGGCCCTTAGGAATGATATCTCATTCCTAAGGCAAGTGAGTACCCTTTTTTATTATTTTATTCAAGAAGTGTTTTGTCTAACGGCTCTGTACTGCGGTCTTCTTGGTCCTTTTGTGTACCTCCGATCTGTTACTCCGTCAACAGTTCTGTTTCGTCAATGAAGTCTAGAAGCATTATCGCCATCGGTTAGTTTTGGTTTGCCAAGAATTCTTGTGCGTTGTGTTCGATACGATTCGCAATTACACAGCAGATGCTGCGGAGTATCGTCGTCCTCCAAGCATCCACGGTCTAAAGGGCTACTTTGAAGTTTCATTTTATGCATGTGTTTGTCAAGACCACAGTGCCCTGTTATTAGTCCAGTGAGTTTCCTTAGCCTTTGTCGACTCATACTTGATAGTGCAGTTTAAGTGTTTGATTGTGGCTCTAAAAGGAAGAGTTGGGTGTGCCTTATCTCTGAAGAGTTTTTCCATAGTTGCTCATGTTTCGCTGCTAGTTTGCTACGAATTATTTCTTTTCCGGTCTCGCAGGCGATTCCGAAAACTGGTTCCGGTTTGATATCTGTTCCTGTTGTGCCCTTTTTAGCTAGCGCGTCCGTCATTATGTTTTCTTTAACATTCTAGTGTACCAGATAGTTGTATATGTCCGGTTTGTTCATTATTCTGCAGCTTGTATACTGCTGGTATTGGTTTCATACAAGCGCACCGTATGTGATGATGGGTCTTGTCATCACATCACAGTATATAACCATTTGTCATTGGTCATTCGTTTGATTGTATTAAGAACCCTAAAGGCTTTAGTTGTGACTTTTTCCAGATGAGCAAGTCAGTCTGGTAACAAAAGTGAGTTCCAAATATTTGACTTCTTTTTTTATGTCATCCGTTTTTTGTCGTTTGGTAAACAGAACGATTTCCATCTTGGTTTATGTTTGATACAGTTGCCTCAAACTTCCCGTTTGTGATAATGGTGAGATCGTCGACGTATCTTAAAGCAAATACACCTCACCCACCACGCACTTTGATTCTTACAGTGCTACCGTACAAAGTAGCTGTTACTATTCGATTCCTGAGCATTGCGCTGACCAAGTTGCGCACTAGAGATGTGATGCCTTTTTTCTTCATTGCCCTTGCAATTGAGGTGAAGGAAGTATTGTCAAATGTTCCTTCAATATCTAAAAAAGTTCCCAATGCAATACCATTACATTGGATTGCATTTTCGCAGCTGCTTATTAGTTGGTGAATTGCAAGCTCGCACAATTTTTCGGGTTGGTATGCAGCTTTCGGTACAAAGGCAAAGCGTTTAGTAACTTGTCCCGTGTATACCTGTTGACGACTATTTTAAGTAATTTTAAGATAAAGGAAGAAGAAATCAGCCTGTAAGATTTTGTCTGGCCTTACGTAGATCTCTTTAGTTTTGGTATAAATACCACCGGTTTTTTGGTATATGAAAAAGTCTAAGCTGGATCTGAAAATTTCGCAGAGCAGCAAATCCCTTTTGCAGGACAATGGGATAAATTTCATTGGCTCATGGAGACTGAAAAGGTTTAAACGTATTGATTCCCCATACTAAGATTTTAGGATTCGTTATTTTTTTCGTTTTTTATCGTTCTTTTTGGGAGCCCGTTTGTTTGGCATTTCTAAGTCTTAGTGCTTAGGAACATCATCTAACGATGAACCCGAAAAGTTTTTTTGCAATAATTCTTGCAGAGTTTAGTCTATAAACTTTCCGTCTTCGGTCAGCATAAAACCGTTGTTTCCAATGCGATTCTTGCTCAAAGCTTTTTAGAGGCGAGTACCTGTAGGTTCATTTTCTACAATCCTACAGTGCATTTTTCATGAGTTTTTCTTTGCTTTTTTATAGCATTGTTGTATGTTCTGAGACTGGTTCATCCCTAGTCTCCGCTCTTTTTGCCTGTGTTAAATAGCTTTCTAGTGCGTGTCCTTGCTTTGTCAAGTTCCCTGTTCCACTAAATAACCTTGTTGAGGGTTTGTTTGACAGTTTTTGGGCAGCTTGCTTCAAATGCGGATTTTAATGAATTAATATTACTTTCCGTTATTAGTTCTAACTCGTGCGTTGATCTTGCAACTGAAGGACAGTCCTTAGTTTGGCCGGTTAAAGTTTCGTTGAGCAACTCCCAGTCGATTTTCATAGGGTTTCTGTATTCTACTACAAGTTTCTCTACTGATACAAAGTGGAATCGAATGTATCTATGCTCAAATAAAAAAAGTTCATCTGATACCCGCTACATTTGTATCACTTTGCTTCCTTTTGGAGTAACAAGCATAAAGTCATTAACTTCACTGCGCGACACGGTATTATTTCTAAATTTGAGTACAGAATAAATTCTAAAATTTTTTACCTCTGGGATTTGTGTTTGTGCTCGCCCACAAGGTGTGGTGTACATTGGCATTGTATCCAAGAATCAACGGTTTATTGGTCTCACTGTTAATTAGCCGTTGGATTTTCTGCAGGCTACGGTAGTCCTGTCTGGTCGTAGGGAAAGTAGCCGGGTCCGATACTGAAATCTCTCTTGATGCCATTTTTTACTACATATATTTTAACACCATGTGTTAGGGTTGTGCACAATTGGACTGCAAACCGCCATCTACCTGGACAAATCAGCTTTTAAATTGTTCCCTTGTGGATTTATAGCTTCTGAACAAGAGCAATATCAATATAGTGTGTCCGATATAAGCATTGAAGGCCGCTGAGGCTGTCCTGGAGTGATGTATATTCATTTGAACGACTTTTAGCATTAGATTTGCCATCAGTGCGTTCTTTCCGGGTCTGGATTTACATCCATTGCCTCGTGGACATGGCTTGTAGCATCCCATTCTTTGCTGTTTTTTTTTAAATCGGCTAGCGCCCGGAGAGTGATCCTCAAAAATATTAAAGATTTGACTTACAAATTTAGTAGGTAATAGTAAACGATCATACCTCAGTGATTCTTCCCACAACCATCGATGAAATTTTCATTTGTTTTATATTATAAAATATGCGGATGACCCACAATTCTTTTTAAAAGCTTTGTTTGCCATTTAAATTGACATGTGCTGGCTTTGCAATTTTTTTGTAAAAAGCCAACGCGTGGATGTTACTGGAAGAAGGAGATGGAGCAATCTAATATACTAAGTTTAAATTAAGCAAAATGTATACGAAGCAATGAACCGTGAAAGGTTTTTTAACATTACACGCCTTTCTGTGTTCTGAGTTAAATTTAACTTTTTCCCAATTATTTTGACGGTTAACTCGCAATCAAAACGCATACAATTTTGTCTAAATTTTATCGGTTCTTGAAGACGTTATGTTATTGTTTTTAATTTAGTTTCGTATAGGGCCACAAGTAAAGAAAACACAGAAACAATCATGTGCAGTGCTCGTATACACATAAAGGGTTATATACAACGATCGATATTTTATATAAGTGCATTTTTTTGCAGATTTTGTACCTATCACCTTACTCTTACGGATCTTAATTTCATATTCTTTACATTTTACGGTCAAGACTATACTTAATGAGCATTTTATACAACTCAAATTTACTGTCAGCAAGTCGCACCATATCATCGTCAAAATGTATACACTCTACTTTTCTTTCCATGCATTCCTTCACGATTTTCTCTAAATAGATCAACAAACAAACAAACAACAAAGTCGAAAGGGAACTTTTAACTACGGAATATTTTGTTTTGAACATTGTCATGTTTGCTGAATATTGCACTGTACTGTGATGATTATTCTAAGTATACCCGTGTGGTATTTAATGCAGTGGTTTCCTCTTGCCTTCTGCATCCATCTGTCGTTAACCATTTCTAGCTCTTCCGGCCCTTAGGAATGAGATATCAAGTGAGTACTTTTTTTTATTATTTTATTCAAGAAGTGTTTTGTCTAACGACTCTGTACTGCGGTCTCCTTGGTCCTTTTGTGTACCTCCGATCTGTTACTCCGTCAGCAGTTCTGTTTCGTCAATGAAGTCTAGAAGCTTATTCACACAACGCATTATCGCCATCGCCATCGGTTAGTTTTGGTTTGCCAAGAATTCTTGTGCGTTGCGTTTGATACGATTCGCAATTACACAGCAGATGCTGCGGAGTATCGTCGTCCTCCAAGCATCCACGGTCTAAACGGCTACTTTGAAGTTTCATTTCATGCATGTGTTTGTCAAGACCACAGTGACCTGTTATTAGTCCTGTGAGTTTCCTTAGCCTTTGTCGACTCATACTTGATAGTGCAGTTTAAGTGTTTGATTGTGGCTCTGTAAGGAAGAGTTTGGTGTGCCTCATCTCTGAAGAGTTTTTCCATAGTTTCTCATGCTTCGCTGCTAGTTTGCTACGAATTATTTATTTTCCGGTCTCGTAGGCGATTCCGAAAACTGGTCCCGGTTCGATATATGTTCCTGTTGTGCCCTTTTTAGCTAGTGCGTCCGCCATTATGTTTTCTTAAACATTGTAGTGTACCCGATAGTTGTATATGTCCGGTTTGTTCATTACTCTGCAGCTTGTATGCTGCTGGTCTTGTTTCCATACAACCGCACCGTATGTGATGATGGGTCTTGTCATCACATCACAGTATATAACAATTTGTTATTGGTCATCCGTTTGATTGTATTAAGAACCCTAATGGCTTTAGTTGTGACTTTTTCCAGATGAGCAAGTCGGTCTGGTAACAAGAATGAGTCCCAAATATTTGACTTCTTTTGTCATCGATAGCGTGACTCCGTAGATTGTAGGTATTTTTATGTCATCCGTTTTTCGTCGTTTGGTAAACGGAACGGTTTCCGTCTTGGTTTATGTTTCATACAGTTGCCTCAAACTTCCCGTTTGTGATAATGGTGAGATCGTCGACGTATCTTAAAGCAAATACTCCTCACCCATCGCCCACTTTGACTCTTACAGTGCTACCGTACAAAGTAGCTGTTACTGATCGATTCTTGAGCATCGAGTTGACCCAGTTGCGCACTAGAGATGTGATGCCTATTTTTTCATTGCCCATGCATTTGAGGTGAAGGTAATATTGTCAAATGCTCCTTCAATATCTAAAAAAGCACCTAATGCAATATCATTTTATTGGATTGCATTTTCGCATCTGCTTATTAGTTGGTGAATTGCAAGCTCGCACAATTTTTCGAGTTGGTATGCAGCTTTCGATGCAAAAGCAAAGCTTTTAGTGCCTCGTCCCGTATATACCTGTCAAAAACTTTTTTAAATTATTGTAAGATGAAGGAAGTCAAGCTAATCGGTCTGTGCGTTGATCTTGCAAATAAAGGACAGTCTTTAGTTTGACCGGTTAAAGTTTCGTTGAGCAACTCTCAGTCGATTTTCATCGGGTTTCTGTACTCTATTACGAGTTTCTCTACTGATCCAAAGTTGAATCGAATGTATCTATGCTCAAATAAAGAAAGTTCATCTGATACCTGCTACATTTCTATCACTTTGCTTCCTTTTGGACTAACAAGCATAAAGTGTGGTGTACATTGGCATTGTATCCAAGAATCAGCGGTTTATTGGTCTCACTGTTAATTAGCCGTTGTATTTTTTCTAGGCTACGGTGGTTCTGTCTGGTTGTAGGGAAAGTAGCCGGATCCGATAATGAACTCTCTCTTGATGCCATTTTTTACTGCATATATTTTAACACCACATGTGCGAGCGTTGTGCACAAGTTGGACTGCAAACCGCCATCTACCTAGACAAATCAGCTTTAAATTGTTCCTTTGTGGATTTATAACTTCTGAACAAGAGCAATATCAATATAAGGTGTCCGATATAAGCATTGAAGACCGCTGAGGCTATCCTGCAGTGATGTACATTTATTTGAACAACTTTGAGCATTAGATTTGTCGTCAGTGCGTTCTTTCCGGCTCTGGATTTACATCCATTGCCTTGAGGACATGGCTTGTGGCATCCGATTCTTTCCTGTTTTTTTTGGAATCGGCTAGCGCCCGAAGAGTGATCCTCAAAAATCCGAGGTGGAATTGGTTGACTAATGCTTCCACTTTCTCCCAGGACCACTTGTTCATAAACAGAAGAAACAAGACCATTTCGATCGGGTTTAGTGTGAACCACCCGCCATGTTTTGGTACTGATCTTGTTCTGTACCGATATTCTTTTCAGTACTGTTCCCGGGACCCAAAGGATAACATTTTTGAATGCAAGACGGTCTCTGAAAAAAAAATATCAAGTTCTTTATTCTCTCCCAGTGGTTTCTTTTTGTTAGGAATCATCCTTTATGGGTACATTCTTAAAAACGCGGAGAAGCTCCGTCAATCCATCCGAGTATCGAAGTTTTTATGGCTTTGGATTTTTCAGGACTGATGGTGTTTTTAGGGATCCTTTTGGTATGATTGCAAGAGCGACTCCCGTCAGAATGTCCTTGAATCTCTTTTTTAGCTCCTTTAACCCGTCGACTCTGTTTACCGATCGTTTTTGTAACGCCGGCTCTATATCTAAAAGCCGCCATCTCTGACCCTGCTGGTAACCTACAGCGCAGTCCCAACTGGAAATGCGTAGAGGGGGCTTATATTCAACAAATAGAAATTGTCTGAGTAAACAAGAATAAAAATTACAGTGGAATGGTTTTCTAGAAGTATTACATACGAAAAGAATTGCAACATAATCATAAAAGTCAAGATTTCAAAAACGACGACGAACAAAGGAACAGAAATGAACGTTTCGCCAAAACGAATGGTAAAACTAAACGAATAAGTACTTCGATTCGCATCAACGAAAATCAATTAATATCAAGAGTTTGAAAAAAATTATAATTGCAATTATTCTATCAAATCCAAAACGAAAAATAATTAAAAATAGAAAAAGGATTCCGCTTCGTCGACTGCAAATCTAACCTTGTTTCGACCAAATTTGTAACGAGGCCGTTTTGTTAAGCAAGAAATAGCGTTTTTGAAGGTGTAATATTATTGAGCAACAGGAACAAGCAATTACCTTCGCGAAAAAAAAACATGCACATTTATTTCTAAAGATTAAATAAATGCAAGTGTGACAAAAGTGACCATAATTGGTAACGAGCAATGAAAATAAAACGACTTCTTCATAATGCAATTTTTTTATTAATACCAAAGGTGGAAGATACACGTTTGGTAAAATTACGTAAAAGATTTGCAACGCGCTAATTGCCGTTCTAGTTTTGGTCCTTCGGTTGCCTCTCTTAAAAATTAACAGGCTTGTGAAATTAAAATTTAACGGTAATTTTAGGAAGGATATTCTTGTTTATAAACCACAATCTGCCAATGACCTGGTCAACAGTCCATGTCAGGTGCATTTCTAATTCAGCGCAACTAACCCAGCAAACAGTATTTTATATTGCATTACGTTGCACATCCCGTTTTTTCTGCATTATCCCCGATTAAGCGCATCGTAAACGAGTAAACAAAGGACAGAAACGGTACTTTCTCTATAATGTCACAAACTTTATACATTTTGCAATTACTAATCAAGGTCACTTAACTGTAATGTTGATAAGTCTATTTATTATGTTTTAATTGAATTGAAAGGAAAGTTTTATTTTTCGTTTGAAGCGACGTGCTGTATAAGAAAAAAAAATTTGTTAATTGCCGCTGGCGCAGAATGAAATTTGGCTGAATGTCAAAATTAGAATATGTATATTTTTTTAATGATTAAAAGTAAAACGTCAATTAACTTTTTTTAATTACTAAATTAAAAGTTAAATTAAAAGACTATTAACTTGAAACGCATAGATAGTGAGATGGGGCCTCAGGACACGTAAAAACCAAATACTATAACTGAACAGTTACGCCATATTGATTTATATTTCGTCACAGCTTTGATTGTCGCAAATTATAAATTCGTACATACCGCGATGGCTACAAAAAATTCATTTTCACTATTTAGGTATCAATATTTTTCATTTGAATCTTCGTACTAAAGTTAAACACCAGATTAATGTTTGATTCAATTCAATTCAATCGTAAAAATTTTATGTATAAATGATAAGTATTAAAAGTAATTATTTAAAAAATTTAATATTTATTTATAAAAAATATACATTTAAGAGTTCTAAAGTTGATAGAGCTTAAAATAGACGTAATAAAAAATCTATTAGATAAAGTCTAACAATTAGGCGTATTAAGCTTACTGCGCTGACGGACCGGGGTTCAAATCCCGTTAACGTTTAAAATTTTTTAGGTTTTTTTCTTTGCAGATGTGGTAAACATGCATTCAAAATTGCATGTTTGTATTTAAAAACGTTCACGTTACTTGTTAGATTGGTTTAGGTTTACAAATATCTAGTTTCTTCCTTAAAAATTCGAAAAATCATTCTTTAAATAATTTTCGACTTAGTAATTTATAATGCTCTCTGAAGATGTTTTTATTCGCGCTATTAACTTTTTATAGGGCAAAAACACAATTTAACGCAAACGTATGTTAATTGGGACATATAACAATTATACATATATAAAGTTTTACAAAAAAAACACAGGACAGCATTGCACATTTGATCTTTTCGGCTTTTTCTCTGCGAGAAGTAGTCAACTGAGCTAAATGATAATTAACATTTGACAGTAGTTTGACCGTGTTTTTAACGATGATTGCACTCTTGTCGGTCTTCTTGACCTTGTTTTCACCTGTGATCTACCATGAGACTGTCCGTTGGCGGTTAGAGTATTCGCCTACAAGTTGATTCACTAATACGCTTCTTAATACAAGATGAGATTTAGGTTCTTAGTTTATTTTTGTTGACGCAGTTTTGTGCAATATACAAATCGTTAATACTAAATTGTAACACCCAAAAATGGCAGAACTCATTGCAAGAAAAAAATTTGGCTTAGTTTAAATTCTTGATTTGGAGTCACAGTTTATAGTTATTCGCGTTTTTGTTTTTCAAAAAATTGTCTATACTGTTTATCTAAACCGGTATTTGTTTATATTAAAAACACGTACGCTTACAACGCCGTATTTACTTTACACTAGCACGTGCAGTTTATTTATTTATTTTAGCACACACGATTTATTTAAACCGACAAAGTCAGCTTAAGTTTTCTTCCGACTCAATTTGAAAACTGACTTCAGCTTTCTTCGAATACTTTTTATATTCTTTCGTCATCTGCATCCAGAATGTTCCGCGTTTTTCGATCATTCTTTCAAAGTTTTCTATTACTTTGAAAACACTTTAGTATCTACACGGTAAGAACACGCAGAAATTAGTTTGATAGAACACCAACCACTAACGCACTAAAAAATTACTGAAGTTAACCGTTGACACCATCAGACCCTGGCTGATCTTTTACAATTTGGCCCAATTTCCATCTCATTAGAGGTAGATTATCATTTTTGATGAGCACAAGCACTCTTTTTTTAGCTCTGATTTTGGAGTTTTCCACTTGTGACGTTGCTGAAGCTCTCGTCTCCATCTCTTCTACAAACGATGATGGAAATTTTTAATTCGTTGAAAGTGACCTAGGTGAGTCTTTAATTTCACTACGTCTGTCGCTGGTTGCAGATCATTTCGGTACATAGCTTTTCGAAGGTCAAAACACAGTTACCTACAGCTCCAACAAGTAAACAAAAGCTCTGAAGGGGCGTAACGGAAGTCGCTGTTTTTTGACGGGTACATAAAACCACATAAAAAGTATAAGAGCGGCATGTTTGCAAGATTTAATTCCTGCTTCCCACAATCCACCAAAGTGAGGACTGTGGAGAGGTATGAAATACCACGCAATTTTTTCGTACGCGATAGTTAGCGGTACAATATGATTCTAAGTTAGTATGAATTTACTGAGCTCACGTAGTTCAGACCTTGCGCCAACGAAAGTGAGAATTGTGGAGTTTATCTCCAACTCGAATTATTCGCTCGTGGTCTAAGAAAAGATTTGAACTCAACAAAGGTGAAATAGTTTTTAACAATTTACTCTGCAAAAAATTACTAGTAAAAGATTCTGATTGAGAAATTATAACTAGAGCAAGTTCAAATTGCTTAATTCCTTCAGAGGCGAGGGGACCATGTAGACTCTTTTTTTTGGAAACCGAGCAATTTTTGTACAATCAGCAGCAGTACGCAATGACTCGTTCGGGTCAACTGAGACTTGAGAAGAAGAAAATAGAAAAGCTAAGTTAGATGCAAAAAACACTGAGTTTGCTTCTTCATTTCTAGAAGCTTAAAAGATAGGAAATTTAGCCAACGAGAGACATCTTCAGCAAACCTGTGGAGCATATCACCAGAGATTAGAATCCTTGATTGAGTATTAGTTCTTCGTAATAAGAGATCTGCAGGATTTGATTTAGTTGAAACATGACGCTGTACTGCATCTTAGGCCAATTCTTGTATCTCTGTTACTTAAACAAGTGATGATTCTCTTTTCAAATCCGCGTATCACCATTCCAAATCTACTAGATATTTATACTTGATTTTCTTCTTCCTACTTCTTGAGATACTTTAGTTTTGGGTCTTATATTTAGAGTAGGATTTACATCTGTGGATTGGGGTTTTATGGTATTTTAGGACGTTGTCCGTGACCCTGTTCTAAACTTCTCTCTTTCTTATATCTCTTTTTTATTTCATGGTTTGTTCTGGAATTTTGTTCGGTAAGGTCTAAGGGACTGCGTTGATTTCTTTGCTTTGCTGGCGTTTTGACTTCTGTCGACTTTACAACGAGTCTTTTTCTTGTGATACATCTTTTTCTGTTGGTTGAAGTTTCTTTAGTTCGTAGAAGTATCATCCGCTTTGTGCGACTTTTGGACAACGTTTCTTCTTGGGTTGAGTGTTATTGTATTTGGGTTGGTTTCAAAACACAAATCCAAGAGGAATCATATAACATTTGTTAAACTTTGTAAAAACATTTATAAATTAATCTCGTCTTGGCCGTAGAAAATTTTGAAACAGAATTAAACCGTATAATCTGAATCACATCATTAGAACAGCAACAATTCACTGAGAAAAGAACGGTAAAAATAACTTGGCAATACAAAACAACAAAATCCACATAATCACATATAACTCTGATATTCAACTAAGATAGTTCTCAATTAACTGGAAGACTGTTATAGTAACAATGATTTAAAAAACTGGAAAAGACATCAACTGACGCTACGAATTACCATCGTTGCTATTCTATATATCAAAAATTTGACTTGTACTGGTTAGATTACCAGCTATGCTGCGAATTACAAAGAGGCAAATCGACCACGATTCGGTTGTCATTAGTGTCGGCGTAATTCGTAAAGGACCTGTGGACGCTTTTCTGCATGACGGATTCCGTAAAAGATAAGCTAAAAATATTAAACAAAACAGAGGGCTAAGAGGAACAAGGATATTTATAGATGAAGATACGACCCCAGTGGAAAAAGATGTACAAAAAATATAAGAATGGAAAGAAGAAAACTAAAAGAAGAAGGAAAAAGAACAAAAATTAGGTTTATGAAATTAAGGGTTAAAAGAGAAGAGATGCACTAGAACGTAAAAGAAAATAAATTAGAAAGAAAGAGGATAAGAGAATGGGGACGACCAGGCAAAGACCAAGGAAAACGATAAGAAAAAAACGAAGGAAATAGGATTAGTATTTTGGAACGTTGCAGGGGTTAAAAATAAAGGAGCTGGATTTTGAAAGTATATAGTAGGGTTTGACATTGTGGGTTTATTTGAAACGTGGCTGGAGGAGAAAAATTGGGAAACACGGAAAATAACTTTACCAGAGAGATATTGATGGAATGTACAGTTCGCGACAAGAATATCGAAAGTAAAAGAAGAATGGGTGGTAGAAGAGGAGGCAAATAAAAAGCAAGAGCAAGGAATAGTAGTAAATCAAATATTAAGGGAGGGTAAATATACGGTGATAACAGTGTACGGTCAAGAAATGAAACAAACAATAAGTAACTTGAAACAACTAATGTTTGAAGAAGAGAGAGGAAAATTAATTGGGATTTAAATGCGAGAATTGGAGACGGTTGGGGGTATAATAGTGAATGGGGAGGAAACGATGTATAAGGCATTAAACAAACAAGGTAGAAAGCTATTGCAGTTATGTGAGGGGAAGGGGTGGACTATACTCAACGGAAATATGGAGGAAGGAGATAGAAGAGAACATACATATATAGGTGAGAGGGAGAAATCTATAATAGATTATGTAATGGTTAGTGGGGAGGTTTTGGAGGAAACAAAAAGTTTTAAAATAGGGGAAGAGCTTGATTCAGAGCATCAGAAGTAAGACTAAAAGGTTGGAAGAGAGAACGAAAAAATTCAAACACAGTTTGGGGGGGGGAGGTATGGACAGATGAAGATATTGAGGTTTATAGGAAAAAAATTGAGGAGGAAGAACTGATCAATAAAATTGATAAAGCACTAGAAAGAAAAAGATATAAAAAAACTATAATAGTGTAGAGAAAAGAGGTGGTGGAATAAGGAATGCAGGGAAGCCAGGAAGGACGTAAGAAGAGGTAAAAGAAGGCGAAAAAAATAAAAAATTGATATTCAGAAATATAAAAGATTAAGATCACAATATAGAAGAGAGTGTTGTAAGAGACAAGAGGAATTTAGAAAAGAGTTAAAGGATCACATAAAAATGATAGAAAATGAAGAAGACCTATGGAGCTTTTTGAATAAGAAAAGAAAAATTGGAAAAAAGGAGGGATACAAATTGATATGGAAAACTAGAAAGAACATTGCGTAGAGGTCTTAAAGGGGGAAGAAGAGAGGAATGGTGAATTTGAAATAGAAAGGATAACAAGAGGAGGGAGCAGAACGGCTGTACACAAAGAAAGAAATAGTAGAAGCATTAAGAAAAATAAAAAAAGGAAAGGCAAGAGGTACGGAAACGGGCGCAAGGAGAACAATGGAAATATACAGAAGAGAGAACGAAAGAAAGAATAGGGAAAATTTTAAAGAAGATATGGTCGGGTGAAGGGTTTCCGGATGATTCTAGAGAAGCAATAATATGCCCAGTTTACAAAAGAGGAGACAGAAGAGAGGTAAAAATAGGCAATTGTGGGATATAAGATTTATATGACAATGTTGCAAAAAAGAGTGGAGCGGAAGTGAGGAGACGAAGTAATAGAAAGTGTAAATGAAGTGACTTATTTGGGTTATCGAATCAGATACGACAATAAAGATAAGGCTCATATAAAGTGGTTGGCGAAGAAATGTAATAAAAGGTCAGGTGTGGCTGTTTAACACATTAATAAAGAGTGTGATGATGTACGGGGCGGAAATATGGGGGTGGAAGGAAGGGGAGGAATTGAAGAAAGTACAAGAAAAGTACTGGAAATGGACCTTACGATTAGAAAGGGAGACGCCAGGCTACATAGTAGAGGAGGAAATAAAGTTATAAAAGATAACAGTACAGGCGACGAATAGAGCAATGTGTTACGAAGAACAAATGAAAAAAAGAGAAGAATGTAAATTGCTTCAAAAGTGCCGGAGAGAGGTGACAATGAAAAAAATAATTATGAACAAGAAGGAAGAAGAAGGTAAAACGAAAGAGTTAGATATACGAGAGAAGAAGTAGAGAAAATAAGAGAAACAGGAAGGGAAATAAAAGACGAGATAATCAGAAGAGATACGGATATACAGAGACAAGAAACAAATATAGTGATAGAAAATATTCCAAGGTACATAAAAGGCGAAAAAACCTGAAGATTAAAAAGAAAGGTAGCAAGGTTTAGATGCGGGAATGAAGAGCAAGAGAATAATTGGAAGGAAGATAAAGATAGGAGATGTAGACTATGTGGAGAGGAGTGGAAAAATATAGAGCACATGTTAAAGGAATGCGTAGAATTAAGAGAAGAGGAGAAAGGAAGGTTGGAGATTTTGGGAGAAGGAGTGGGATGGATGGAAGAGGTATTAAAACGGAGAAAAAGATTACTATTGAGAGATATTTGTACATAGAGAATTGGTTAGCGGTGGGGGGTTTGGGATAGGATCAGTACGCTACTTATTGTATTATATTCGTAAGAATGGGTTCGTCGTGTCAATTTCGTCTACTACGCATATCACGTGACAGGTCCTTTGCAAATAACGTGAACTATACCTCACGATCGCGAACAAATTCAAAAAAAAAAAATTGAAGACCACAAACTTTAGTTTAGTAGTAGTAACGTTTGCCAAATGCTGTCATCTACATGGCCTACTTAGTTTAATCAATTTTGCAATTGATATTTATTAAATCATTCGATACTCAATTACTACGACGGTCTCATTTACAACTTTGTTGTATTCGTGAGCATGGCGCTACGCACTACACGAACATTCAAAATCAACTGTAAAAAATCTGTTTATATCAAACACTCGTTATGTAAACCGAGTGAATCTATTTTAAAATTTATTATTGCTGTCACGGCATAATATTGCAAACGTTATCAGCTATATTAAATAAAT
The DNA here is from genome assembly GCA_035610365.1 of Aquatica leii. Classification (NCBI taxonomy): domain Eukaryota; kingdom Metazoa; phylum Arthropoda; class Insecta; order Coleoptera; family Lampyridae; genus Aquatica; species Aquatica leii. Next base: position 5,781,240 of record CM069437.1, read on the forward strand.
ACGGACGCAAAAATTGATTACATAAATCATAGTTAATTAGATATTAGTGTAATTTATGGCTTCTCGCCAAAGGTACTTTCACAATTTCGTGTGAGTATGGTTTGGAAGTAATTGGTAGTTTAAGTGTTTATGTAATTAGGGACGTAATCAGTACAAGATATCAATAGAAAATAACTAACACTTACTGACACCGTTTCAGGTATAAAATATATAGTGCAAATAATTTGAAATAACGCTTTGATTACGTTATCAGTTTCATTTAAAACGTAACTATCAATTACTGGTAATTGTACGTTTTATCAATGCCGGTGTGGGTTTTTATGTAGTTAATTGTTCACTTTCTGTCATTAGCTGTAAAATCTTGATAGATATTAGCCATTGCATTGATTTTTTCGATACTGTTCGAGATCAGTACTATTACATATTTTTTTTAACAAAATGAGTTGTAGAATTTGTCTTTCTACATAGCTTTTGTTTTAAACTTTTGAAATATTTTCGAAATATCCAATTAGTAGTGTCGGCGTACCAGTGATGTGGCAAAAATTTTGCTAACATTTTTTGGAAAACTAATGATTAACGACACGTAACAAGTTAAATATGGTGTATTGTGATAGCTAAAATGAAATTATGATTAGAATCTTTAAAGAGTACCGGGTTTGGACCGTGTCAAGGTTGTAAACAAAGTTGCCAACGTTTTGCTTATTTCCGTAAGTGGATTCATGAAGGCATGAAAAATTTCAAAAATCTCAAACAAGCAAACTAGAACCCTACATTTATTATTATTTTTTTTAAATAATTTGTACTAACGATTATATACACATTTTGGTCATACTTTTTGTTTCAAACTTTAACTTTACGTGGATTGATTTGTAACCAGTACCTCAGTACTCGCTGGTGAAGGCGCCAATTATATAACACTTCTTCAGTTTAAAATGATAAAGTTTGTGCACGTGTTTATAAGTGTTGGGATTATATCTGTTGTCATATCTGTGTATTTGTTTAATTTACTGTAATTTGGGATGTCTTAGCTTTCCGACGTTTGTTGATATTTTAACTACAAACCTCAATTATGTAACCACTTTGCATCTACATTTAGTTAGCTGACCGGAGAGGTTTCTTTATCTGTTTTCTTCTTCTCACTTAGGTTTCGCGGATTAGAAGACTTTCCGATAAAATTTAACGAGTTATACTTGAATAAAAACCACGATTTATTTTTGTGGTGTGTTTTTTTTAACTTACTGCAGCATTTTTACATATCAAGAGTAAGCAGTCTATAACAAAATATTACAATATTGATGATTCCAATGCCACCGTTTCTAAGGATTCCATAAAAGTATTAGCTACAACATAAGATAAAAGAGAATTCATAGCGACAGCCACAACTTGTTCGTAAAAGTTGTTTACAAATTGGAAGTAACTGGATGATATAAGCACTTATCAATAAGAGAAACAAAATTCATATCTTTGTTATGATGGCGAAACAGAATATGTTTGATGATAATAAAATGAAATGTGAATACGAATGGCATCTGAGATGTAACGAGAAAGATATCTGATCAAAGACTGTCTTCTTACGTTTTGGAGCAACAGCAAAATTGAAACCTTTGAATAATACCGATTCTTATTCTGAAGTGAGAGTCAAACTAGATAAATTGACAACCGTTTTTAACGAACAAAGTAGTAGAAGAAACTTTATGATTCTTGGATTTCAACAGTTTTTTAAAGTGAACTGTAACGGTAAGCCGTAGAGTGGTATCAGACGGCTGTTAAGTAATGTTGTTAAAGAGATTTCAATCATCCGCAGATACAGTGTTGACCAACTCAAGACGAAGATAAAATATTACGTTCGTGTATCAACGCTAGGCTAGCACAGTGGGAAATGTTCCAGAAGAACTTGTAGAATGTGATTCTAAGGAATGCAGAAATGAAGCTGTGATCACAACGACTAACAAAAGTTTGGCGAGTTTGTGGCGGAGTCCAGAAAATTTGGAGGTTTTAGAAGAGATAGATCATCAAACAGCCCAAATAACTTTAATTGTGACCACAGTAGTACTTTTCTATCTCTGTTTGCAGACGCTCTAATTTTAGAAGTTTTTACTGCGTTTTCAAAACAATCATAAGTACGTGGCTGGTATATGTAGTTCAAGGATTGTTAAATGGAAACACGTTTGATCAGGATATCGGTGATTTCGTCGATATGGCAACGAAATTCGTTTGCTTTTTTGCTTTGTTTAAGTAGTAAGTCATAAATATTTGCAGGTTCTTTTCTCAGCTTTGTTACTGAGTTAGAAAATGACTGAAAATCCTGTTAAAAAATAATCTGCGTGCTGTTATTTACTTTTTGGCAGATGAGGGTCGTCAGTCAATGAAATTTTATACGAGAATGAAAGCTGTATATGGTAATTACAGTTATTGTCATATGACAGTAGTTGAATGCTGCTGAAATGATATTATGCATTTATTGAATCATACTCAAAACTTTGATTCTTGTGGTTATAGTACAAATTTTTTAAAAGTGGATTTTTAACTGGCTATAGTGAAGAAAATTTGAAGCAATCTAGTGAATGCCTTTGACTTTACATACAAAACTCTACTATCCGCTTTTCCTGTAGCTGTTTTGGATTTGTCTACACGCCTTTTGTAATCAAGCAAATAATGAGCTTTTTATCCATGGGAAGAATTTCCATATAGCATCTATCGTTCATAAGATGTCGGATTTCAATCATATCCACTCGTCCATGGACATTATATGTACATCCTGTGGGTGACCATTTCAGTACGTTTGATGGATTACCGTTAAATTACATCCAATAGACATGGAGCGGATATTCGTACGCGGCGTCTAGCAAACGTACATTTTTCTGTCAAAAAGATATCCTATAGACGACTATAAGATGTTACAAGTCCGGTAATAGACGTTCAACAGATGAACTAAGTGCGGTGAACGTACATCCTGTGGACATCCATGGAATGCTCTTGTGCTATGTAAGTTTTGTCAACAAATTATCTTAAAAGTAATTTGTTTAAACTTGATTTTTTTGCTAACTGATTAGTAGCTTTCATTTTCGCTTTTATTTTGGTATTCTAACCTCACTTTCAGGCGTAAACGCATTGGTGATAGCCATAACGACCAAATAAAACAACAATTCTTTTTACTATTTTTTATTCCTTTGTTGAAGTGGTAGTCGTTTGGTCCCTTCTATCTACAATTGTTTTGTTAATAATATAGTCTAAGATTTTGTCTAATTTACTTTGAGTCTTGAACTCTTTTCGTGTTTGAGTAATGACATCTAATATTGTTGCTTTGTGTTTATGGACAAAACAAACACATTTTTCATAAGGGCGTGAATGAAATCGAAAACGAAAGTAAACGATAATCTTACAAAGAATAATTACAAAGTCAAGTAATCAACTTGTTAACCTCAGCTCTTCAGAAGTGACTTAATAAGAAGTTGTTTCGAATTTATCGAAGAATTATCGTCGTGGTGGGAGGAGCTCGACTGTGATTGGGTAAGTTTGAAAAAGGGGGTTGTCTTCGGTAAACTAGTAACAACCGGAAAATAAAAAGTTTAAAACCGTTATTGAAGTTATTATAGTGTTTGACAATTTCTATGCTTTCTCGAACTTTCTTATTGAAGACGAATGAAGATTTCGTAATAATCGAAGCGTTATCAAAATTTATATTGTGGCTTGTTGTAAAATAATGTTCAGCAACAGCAGATTTAGAAATATGCCTTTTCTTTATACAACGATTATGTTCTGAAATATGTGTGATAAATCACATGAACAAGGAATTTGGTACAAACCTTGAGATGAAAGTGTAAAAAAGAAGAATTTGAGAGTATACTAAAATAAGAATGTCTTACGGGTTTGGACCGTGTCATTGTTGTAACCGAAGTTGCCAACGTTTCGCCCACTTTCGTAAGGGGTTTTATCAGGGCGTGAGATAAATCGAAAAACTCAAACAAGCAACCCAAATCTCACTAAGAACTTCTCAAAAGTTAGGTAATCTAACTTATGAACGAAACCAGATTCTAAACTCTGAAAAAGTTAGAAAGAAAACGATAAACTTGAAAAAGCAACCGAAAATCTAAGAAAGCACCACTACAAAGTTAAGTAATTAACTTGTGAACCAAGCCAGATTCTAAACTCCATAGAAGTGACTTAAGAAGAAATAGTCTCCGTCTATAAAGAAGAAGGATCATCACGGATGGTTAGGCTAGACTCTGATTGGGTTACAATTGAAACTGGGGCCTGTTTTCTATAAAGGACTAATGAACGGGAACCAAAGAAAGGATAGCTCGAAACCATGATTGCGATTGAAGTTATTGGGGTGTTTGACGATTTTTATGCACTCTCGGAATTTTCTGTTGAAAAACAATGGAGATTTGGCAATCACCAAAACGTTATCAAAACCTATCTTGTGACCCGTAGTAAAATGATGTTCAGCAACCGCAGACTTAGAAATATGTCTTTTCCTTATACAACGATCATGTTTTGAAATGCGAGTAATGACGGAACGACCGGTTTCACCAATGTAGCCTAAACCACATAAACAAGGAATTTGGTTTATCCCTTGAGATGAAAGTGTAGGAAATTAGTTCTTGGGAAAAGGAAGAATCTGAAAGATTTTGCCTGTCGAGTTGAATATGGGTTTTATACCATTCTTACGAAGAAGTTTCCCTATTTGATCTGCAACCTTGTGAATGTAGGGTAAAAAGACCAATTTGGGATTGAACGTGAGGTCAGCCAAATCATCAAATCTTCCAATCTAATTTCTGAAACTAAACGTCGACTTACCCATTCAGATTCTAAACCACTTCGTCTATACGGACTTCTCAAAGTTCACAAACAAGGTATTCCCTTTCGACCTATCGTCAGTACTAATCTAATCTTCTACCTACAAGCTAGCCAGGCCCATGTCCAACATTCTTTGCGAGTTTACAGGTAAAACCTCTTCTCACATCTTCAACTCTCAGCATTTTATTCAAGAAATTCGAGAAATGGGAAAGAACTATTCTTTTCGATTTTTATGATGAATTTGATATCTAGGGGTTTAGATGACGTTTGGTTTCGAAAAGCACATTAAAAGATTTCACTGACCTTGCGTTTAATTTTTGAAGTAAGATTACGAGTTAAAGGAGCGTACATATCCAGGCCCGGACTGGCTACCTGTTGGCCCCCGTGGGGACAAAATTTTAATGGTCCCCGCGCTACGCCCTTCTCACGGGAAAAAGAAACGCATTTGGACTTTACCCATAGGCTTAACTTCGATATTGTTTTTACTTTTTGTTAAAACAAAAAATTAACCAAGACAAAACTGTTTAATTACATTATAATTATACTGTGTGTACAAGTGTAAAGTAATGTAACTTGTTACATGTTACAATTTTAGAAGTCTAGTTAGTTCCGCAGAACTAGATGCTACATCATCTATGATTTTCTCGTAATCAAATTAAAAATCTCTTTCTACATAAAACAAAACAAAATCCTCCAATAATTCTTGCCCCAAAGAAGATCTCAACCGATTTTTGATTATTTTCAACACTGAGAAAACTCGCTCGCAAGATACTTGAGTACACGATAAAGTTAAAACAAACTTGTAGACTATGTACAAAGTCGTATAGAATTTGCCATTTGTATTTAACTCCTGCAATAGTTCTAGCGCGCAAACTAGACAATGTTTACATTTCTCCTTTGCGTTGCAATGTTCCAATTCTTCAATCATTTCATCTTGTTCAGCGACTTTATGTAAAACAGCCATCTGATCTTCCTCCTCATAGTCGCTGGATGATAGGGCGGAAGTAGCTGTGGTTGCTAATGGCGTTTTCTGCTTCGGATTGTAAACTTTATAATAAATTGAGAATTGGCGTAACTCTCGGAAAAGTTTGTCACGGTTGGTGTTACTGAGTTCAGACAGTTTTCTCAAGTCAAGTTCATCGCGGCTCATTTCCAAGGTTTTGACTTTCGCGAAATTTCTGGGGTCAAGCAAAGCGATGTCATTCATCAGTTCATCATTGCATATGAAGCGCCTTTGAATTTGCTGCTGTGCAGTATCGATGATGACATTGAAAAGTCCGAATTCGAAAGCTTTTGTCGGAGATTCCCGGAGTTGTCTTGACTCATCGGCAGATATCTATTCAGGAAGTCTCTTAGCAATTAGAACACGTTTCTGTGGAAGGTCCTGTTCAATTGTGATGTTACACTCTTTTAGCAAAATGCGTTCCTGTACATTAGCAACGAACTCGGAAGTTGCACGGTGTAGTACTGTGAAGTTCTTACGTTTTTCACAGATCTGGGCATGCAATGTTTTAATCAAATTGCTCGCTTTTAAGCAATCGAGACCATCAGTTTGAAGATATTTGGAAACTGGCGTAGATACGTTGAACAAGTCACGATATACAAAAGCAATGAGTATGTTTTCAAATTTGCACCAGTTGTCAAGGAGAGACTTTGCCTTAAATGAGACATCAGATGCAAAGTCATCACCAAATGCAATAGTATAAAGACAAATGAGCAGCGTCAAGAACTTTTTACAGTCCTTCAACGGAACATTCGGATCATCAATAAAATTTTGTAGTGCTTTATCTTTACTCCACCAAGGAGTTGCGTTTACTTTCTGTAGCCGATAGAGTAGTTGATGACCCGTACCTGACTCGTTATTAATCGTTGTACACACAAGCATCCTTTTATGAGATTCAGAAATGAAGACTGTCGTGCTTTATAGTAGACCAAGGAAATCTTTTGCAGACTTACAACTTTCTGTGGAGTTTGTCATCACCAAGTTGAGAGCATGTACATAACAATGTACATAAACTAGTGACGGACTGTCCCTCTTTAGTTGAGCTTGTAGACCGTTATACTGCCCACTCATATTTGCTGCGCTATCAAAACAACATTCGACTATCTGCTTGGTGGCCAATTAAAACTTATCCAGCTTCTCCTGTTGTTTTTTTACCTACAATCATTTTCAGTAACCGCACACGTACGTGCCCATTCAGTACATATCTCACAAATAATGCCAGCTGATCCATAACTCCAATATCCTGAGTTGAATCAACTTCTATACTAAATATCATTGCTTGGCGAACCTCATTAGCAATGTCCAGCTGAATTTGAATGGGCATATATTTGATGAGCTTATTGATAAAAGACTTTGAGAGGAAGGTCAAAAAAGCACCTCTTCCTTTAAGTCCAGGAGATTTCGCCTTTCGGTCTTGGCTATTTTTAATGGCCTGATCAACATGATTTTTTAGGACTTGATTATAATTAGCTAAAAGTAAGACTAACTCTAAGAAGTTTCCATTATTTATTTGCTTGTTGTTCAGATCGGCTGCTGCTTCAAATTTTGCTCTATAAGCCGAGCCTTGCTTGCCAATAAACAAAACGATGTCAATTAGGCGGTGCAATATTTGTCGTCTGACTTGGATGTCACTTTTCCGTTTTGTTACCATTTCCATGTTTATCAATGATTCAATGTCTTTTTTTGAGCTTACGTGCAGATATGCTTTTGCAACATTGACATGAGCGGTTAAACTCTCGTGTTTTTCAAGTCTCATATAGATGCTTCAAGTTCACTTCCTTTCCTTTAATAAAAGAGGAAGAGATTTCTCTGTCCTTAAATTCTGAAGAAAATGACATACAGATAGCACAATATACCTTCCGTGTTTCAAAGCAATACGATAGCCATTTACGAAGTTCAGTTGACATATCAGGTAATGTGCGCTGATAGGTTTTTCTTGCCTTAAATGGAAGGTCTGTATCTATGTCACTTGGCTGGATAGGATGGTGTTTCATGAAGGCTAGTTTCTCATTGCTGTCGGCGTGATAGTGTGGTGGAATAAATTTCCAAAGGTCTGAATGACGAGAATGTGCTTCGTTGATATCTTCTGATAGTGATTTCTCAGCATCAGATACCTCTCGTTGGGGTTGAGATTGATGAACTGAAGGGGGTCCACCGTCGGCGTCTTGGTTTGTGTTTAGGCTGAATGATTTTGGATTTGGACTGACAGATGCGGAGGTTGTTGCTCCTGGCGATCCATCTTCATTATACTGTTTTTCAGATTCAGCATTAGTAGGACGTTTTTCAAAGTCAGATGGTATCGATTCTCCTGATGACGTCGCTTCAGATATCGATGCTGTTGTTCCAGCTACATCAGGCTGCCTCTCAAAAGAGCATTTAGGAGATTTTTGTCAAAAAGTTTTCTCTGTTTTGGATCAGCAGCTATTTTTTCAAATTCACGTTTCCTCTTCTCATCACGCTTTAGTGTTCCAGACTTATATTGTCGTTTCGGGTTAGATATCTTGTCACTCATTTCAACTGCTCTGAGCCTGTAAGTAAAACGATATTTCCAAATTGGGTATACACTACATAGTACTACCCTAATACTCAATGAGGACCGGAGCCCGGATGGGTGCTTATTTGTAATTATACTGGATGCTGCTGCTAAAATTCATTGCTTCTATCGTTCTATCAACGTACTACTACTGCAAAACGGTTCCAACAAGGAAAGCATCTTTGTTAGTATTTAAACTAAACTTTATTTCGTAAATTTTTTATAAACTTTATATTCTTTTCTTGTATTCTTTTCACCTAATATTACACGAATCGAGACGCGTTACTTTAACCCTTTGGATGGCACCAAACATAACACTGCATACTGTTCCTTTAGTGGTTTTTGCAAGTAACGGGACCGCGATAATTTTAGTCTGTGCAAGGAGAGGTGCAAGCGCTGCACTCTGTGTAAGTGTAATGCAGAGCGGGGTGATACTCGGAAGGTTTGGAAATATTTTTAAAATTATTTTTTGAGATTTGCTAAACTCGTTTTTTACTGTCTCTAAGTCTAACGCAAGTAATCGGTTGAAAACCCATTGGCCTCTATAGCCGGTGAGGATGCTGTTGGCCCCGGGGAGATGCCCTCCTAGCCCTCTGGGCCAGTCCGGCTCTGTACATATCCTCTGAAAGAATAGACTGGATTTTCTCAACGTAATCAGCTGATTCAAAATGACAATAACGTTGCCTTTTTCGGCCTCGCCACATCTCAGATCCCATTCGTATTCGTACTTGCAAAATTCTTTAATCACCTAAAGTTCCTAAATCCAACATTTCCAAGTCGGAAGAGTTAGCTTTGAAAAGTGTTCATAGGAACCGTAACATCATCGTTCTTTCAGCCGAAAAAAGGCAACGGATTACGTTGAAAAAATACATTCTATTCTATTCTATTCCTGTCACCAAACGTCGACTTACGGTCTCAGCTTCTAAACCACCTTGTCTATAAGGACTTTCTGAAGTCCAGAGCAAGGTATACCTTTTAGAGTTATCGTACTATCTAATCTTCTACTTCCAAGCTAGCTAAGTTTTTGTCTAACATTCTTTTCGAATTTACAAGTCAAACCTTTTCTCACATCTTCAACTCTCATCATTTCATTCGACGTTTGAAATCTATAAAGCTTGAAACTCAAGATCTTTCTGTGAGTTTTGATGTCACTTTACGTTTTACCAAAGTTCGTATTAAAGATTCGTTTATTATCATCAAGAAAATTTTGTCTCACCATGACAAAGAATTAAGTTTGGTTCCCGCTTACTTTCAATCTGATAACAAGTTTTGCGAACAAGTTTTGAACGTGGCTATGGGTTCTTCTCTATCACCTGTTGTAGCTAACATTTTTATGGAATTATTTGAAACGGTTACTGTGGAATCATCGATATTAAAACCTAAAGTCTAGGTTAGGTATGTTGATGACATCTTGTTAAAAATAATTTAAAAAGTTCTATAACCAAATATTTTTTGAGGTTAAGTTTAGCTTTCTTTATTTGCCGAGTATAAGATGGAATCATCCACTCCTTCTCCATAACTAATATTGTCATAATTTTATTTGATGATTGTTGCGGTAACCTTTGCCATATAATTTAATGACATGTTCTTCTTTTTCTGACTGCTACTTAAAGACTCAGAGAAACTATTTCGCTTTATCTTTAACGGTTATTTTATTCTTACTAGCTAAATAACTTAATTCTTAAGTTATATGGTAAAAGAACTACAATATAAACCATGTTTATATCAATCCATGCGGTTTAATTCTACCGATATAAATGTAGCCGCTTTATTATTGAATCCAGAAAAATCGGCTTAATCCAAACCGACAAAGTCCGTTTGGACCTAACCAACCCGGCTGGTACAAATTCTTGACCATATAAACGTAGCAGTAATAAAATCTCAGCGCAGACGCATGACATTTTTTGTTTGTGGCTAAATTCACAACGCAATGTACTTTCAAAATGTAAACAAAAAAGCGGAGTACTAAACACTAATCAAAGATGTTTACTATATTAGTAGTAAGGATAAACATCATTGAGAATAAAAAACCGACATAACCTCTAAAATCTCGTTGTGAACTTAGCCGCTAACTAAAAAAGTACAGAAGATTTGTTGATCCTATTTAAACTATTATTCTAACCACGTTTTTGCGACAGGATTGGATTAAGCCAATTCGATATAAACGATTGACTAATAAAGTAGATTTATCTGAACTGTTGTGATATAAATGTAGTCATAAACGTGGTCAAAGAATTGGTACTTTGATCTGAGCTTCGTTTGTACAAAAAAGGATGCTAGTACGCAATTGAGTGCTAAGAAAGCTTCTCTTGACCCAAAAACCTCAATTCGTTTTTAAAATCGATTTAAATCCAGAAACAATTACTTATATTGCCACATGTACCCACATTTTTAACAATGTTTTTTATGTAAAATTAACGACTTTCTTAGTCATGCTGTGGCTTAACAAAATTCTACAAAAAAGCTCAATACGATTAATGCTTATACATTTTTTTTAACAATAAATAGAAAAATCTATATATATATAACAACAGACTCCCACGTACTCAAGGTCTTTGAAATAAACAAGTTAAGATTACGTCTCACGTCAGTGCAAATAAGTGTAAGGTTATCAACAATAACACACTATACAATTTGAACTGGAATAGAATAAAAAATGAACACATCATATCATTTCCCAAACACTGGTTAAATACAACGAGGAAATCAAACCTTTGTTATTACAGAAAGATGCTTACAAGGAAATCTGAAATACAGCATGCGACGACTGCACTTTGAAGGTTTTGAATTTTTCAACCTTCGGTAAGTCACCCACGTTTGAACTGTACTCTTCCAGTTAAATACATTTTATTGATACGAAACGACATTGTTTAACTACACTGGGATTCAAATAAAATGCACCACATAGAAGGAGTACACGTGGAGGACTGAAATTTTGTATGTAAAACTGTTATATATAGACAAATAAATGATTACAATTTGGAAGAAGCAAGACAACGTTTTATTGAAAAAATGTCAATAATGTTTAACTTCATCACGTGCTTGTATGTAAGAAGTTAGCCTTCTAGGCATGCTGGAAATAAGGTGATTTTTTGCGTCCTGTGGTATCTCATCCCAGGCTATTTGAAGCTGTTGTCGCAATTCTTCTATGGTATTTGGAGGGTGAGCTAGATGACGCAGTCTTCTGTCCATCATGTCCCAGACATGTTCTATTGGCGATAAATCTGGCGATCTAGCAGGCCACGGTAGCAAATTTACGTCATTCTCTTCAAAAACTCTGTGTCATTACTGCCACATGCGGTTGCGCATTATCTTGTTGGAAGATAGCTTTTGAACGTTCCTGAAGAAGAGGTAGAAGAACTGGTTTTAAGACGTTGTCGATGTAACGTCGGGCATTTAAAGCCCCTTATACCAGGTGTTAAGCCAGTATGTCTTCGTTGTACAAACTGTAAATCGTAGCGTTGTCCTCTAGGTTTTCGCACACGTGTAAGCCCGTCCGAGTCGCATAAACAGAACCTAGACTCATCAGAAAAAAATAATGTTGTTCCATTCATGTAGCCAATGTTGTCTGGCTTGGCACCATTGAAGTCTGACTGATTCGACGATAAACAGTACTCATAGAGATTCTGCGACCAACTGCTCGTATCCAGTTTATTCCAACTGAACGCGATGGTTGCCAAGGGTCTTGAACGGCACTTCTTCTTAACAGACGATCTTCTCGTTCATGCGTGACTCCGGTCGTCCAGTACCTTTACGTCGTGTTTGCAACTGTTCCTCCTACCTTCTCTCAAAATGCGTTAATTGTTGAAAATTACCTCGTCTGACACTTACAAACAATGACAACTGATAACTAGATCTAAAAAAAACGATAAGGATTCAGAAATAAAAGTAAAAGAAGCGTGGATATTTTGATAACACCATGTATATTTTTGGAATACATCAAGATTTTCATTCCAAATTTTAACAATTTATTTGTCTATATATAACAGTTTTACATACAAAATTTCTCTACGTCTACTCCTTCTAAGTGGTGCATTTTATTTGAAACCTAGTGTATTTTAAGACTGTTTTTCTTTAATTGTATAAAATAATCTATTTCTTGGTAGCGATCGTTGATCTAATTCTTCTGTTGAGGAACTTTTTTTTAATAAGCAAATGATCAATTTAGACTTATTTTATCCAGAAGTAGAAACTTTTCGTACTGAGTCACTAACAACAAAAATATTACAAGAAAGACAAAAGTTTTGAAACAAAACTAATTGATTCGTCACTAGTCGATAATGTTCCTGACACAACAGTCAACTTCAGCATTAAAAACGCAAGCATATTTATCCAAGGTCAGCGAAAATTGCTTCCCATGGTGCCTGCCTTGATATATTTCTGCACCGCTACCGTTGCAATTTTTGGCCACATCTGTGTACCAGATGTGCAGCCTGTATGCTGCTTGTCTTGCTTCTATCATTACAACTAAGTGTAATGGTGGAAGTAAAAGTAGAGTTTCCATGGCTGCTGTGGGCGTGGTTCTCATCGTTTTTGTTATCAGCAGACATGCCATTCTCTATACTTTGCCTAATTTGGAAGCTATGATTTTCAGGTTGGTTCTTTCACCTCATACAAGCGCACCGTGTGTGATGATGGGTTTTGTTACCACAGTGTATAGCCGCTTAGTCATTGTGGGTTTCAATCCCCATGTGTGCCCGACCATCCGTTTGGTTGTATTAAGAACCCTGACGGCATTTGTTGTGACTTTCTAGATGAGCGTTGAAAGTCAGTCTGGTATCAAGAGTAAGTCTCAGATATTTGATTTTTTTTGTCATCGAGAGCGTGACTCTGTACATCGTATGTTGTTTTATGTCATTGCTATCTTAGTTAAGTTCACTGATATTCCCTCTTTTTGTACGATTTGTCGACGGTGTTTAGTGCATTCTGCATTATGTTCGATACAGTTGCCGAAATTAATAGTGAGATCGTCGACGTATTTTAAAGGGAATACACCTCCGTCTTCTAGTTCTTGTAGTAGGCCGTCCATGACGAGCCACCATAGTAGAGCACCCCGTTTTTTGGGCACTCGCCAGTCACTTTAGCTCCAACAGTACTACCATACAAAGTGACTGCTACCGTCGGATTCTTAAGCATTGATTTGTCCCAGTTTCGCACTAGAGGTGTAATGCTTTTTTTCTCCATTGTTGTTGCAATTGAGGTGAAGGTAGTATAATGCTCCTTCAATATGTAGAAAAGCATCTGATACAGTATTATTGTATTGAATTGCATTTTTGCATCTGTTTACTAGTTGGTGAATTGCTAGTTTGCAAGATTTTCCAGATTGGTAAGCATACTGGTTTCGGTGCAGAGGCGAAGCTTTTAGTGTCCCGTCTCGTATATACCTGTCGACCACTTTTTCAAGTACTTTTAAGAATGGGTATAAAACCACCTTTTTTTTCCATAGTGCGTTTGACAGACCAGCAAATCGCTTTTGCAGCAAACATTCCATTTGTTTTGACGATCGCCTCAAATGTTCTAAATATTTCGGTAACGCTTCACTGCCCCCTTCTTAACATTGTTGTGCACTAAAACAGAAAACTGGACGCGTCACCGGTAAAAAGAGTCGTGGCAATAGCGTGAGGTCTTTGCATTTTGGCAATTTTTTTGAACATAGAAGTACCAGTCAATGGATTTTTTTTGGCTCGATATTCTACTTATATGGCAAATGATCACTCGAACGTCTGTTCTTTGGAAGACAACCTCTAACATATAGTAACGAATTTTAAGACTAATTTATTTATACTAAAAATATTTACACGTTTATAACTACACGAACTAATTAAATCTAACGATATTTAAGAAAAACACTTACACTAATTTATATATTACAATCACTGCAAAAATAATGTCCGTGGATAACTTTTGATTATCTTAAAACTGACGCTTGTTTGCATTAAAGACACGTACTCTTGACTCCGTTATATTTATCTCGAACACACGCGTTAATCACTTATTTATTTAAACATCTTCTTGACACTTCCGTCTTCGAATGCTCACTGTGAATGGTTTTTATATATTTCTGTTATGTTTCGAGAATTTTCTACATCCTTTGGTGAACGTTCTAGAAATGGATAAAAACTTCGTGAACGCTCTCAAACTTGGAATAATTTTTCGAACGTTTTACTGCTGCCTTCTTAAGACTGTTCTGTCCTAGAACAGGAAACTGGATGCGACACCAGTAGAAAAGATCGTGACGATAGCCGCAGCTCTTTCCGTTTTGGCAAATTTCCTTGACCATAAAAGTAGCAGTCAATGGACTTTTCCTGACCCGATATTCTCCTTGGTTGTTAACTGCAGACCAACACTTTAACGCCTGTTCCTGAGAAGATCGCCTCTAACATGTTTTGAAATGTCCTCAAATTCAGTTAATCTAAGCCACAACCAAGTTTGGGTTTTTAACATTGTGGAACTGCGTTTCTTTCTTGAGATTTCATCGTGTTCGCCACAGATTTTTATATAACGGCTTAGTACGTGAGAATCTCTTGGTGACACAGATATAAAACGAAACGTCTGTCACCATGATGGCTGTCTTCGTAGTTCATCTAGCCGTTCAAACTTCTTTTTAAATACGACTGCAACCCCTCTGGACATGTCAAGATCTTGGCTGACGCAATGTGCAATGGCGTAATCTTTTCGTGTTTGGAACAGGTCTTGTTAGTCCTCGGTTATATTTCGGAACCTAGGCTTTCAGGAACCCCCGTACATGCTAATAAACTTATCGAAGTCCATTCCTTCGACTTGATTTCTGGGGTTGCTAGTTATTACTCTGATTCGGACCTGGACCGCGATTCTCGAATCGATTTCGTATACGAAAAGTTGCTGGTGATCTCCAGTTTCATACGAAAGTCACGAAAGTGTATTCTCGAGCAGGCGGACCGCATTTCGAATGCGAATTTTACATCGCATGCAAGTTAGCGCTCGAATTAGACTTTCGTATGCAAAATGGTGGTGCTGTCACTAAAATTAACCTATAATAATTGAAGTCTGTGTGATTGATTGTTATTGTGTCTAGTTATTGTTTATAGTTATTATAAACACGTAGTTAGTTTTCTCTAGGATTAAAAAATGGCGTTTTTAAATCCTTTTATGGGACAAATAAATTTAGATGCAATAGAAGCTCTTGAAGACGATGAGGTTGATGTCGTCGAAGGACGGCGACACTACCATGAATATTTAAACCCCTTAGAGAACATAAGTGAACGGCAGTTTATCAGATTATTTTGGCTAAATAAGAGGATGGCATTCTATAAGTACGTTTACCTATATAAGCCATAATTCTTGGGGCGTTTTCATGGTAAACTTCTCCGAAAATTTTCCCGATTGTATTTCGGGATGTTTTGCTAAATACTCTATTAAAAGTTCCTTTTGATGTTGCGTGATATTACCCACTCTTTTTTTTTTCTTTATTTGCCATTGGTCAGATAAAGCCCCAGATAATAAGAATCACAACTATTGCTACGTTTTCCGTACGAATGTTTATTTTGTCTACGAATTGAGTTTCGAATACCAGTCAAGAATGCATCTTGTGCAATTCGTCCGAAATTTTGCAGGCGAATCGTTCGCACGCGGAACTTTTCGGACGAAATCAAGAATAAGAACCTTGAACTTGCGTAATGTGGTTATCGCCAGCAAACGGGGTTAGACGATCGAGGTGGACCACTTTTGGCTTGCTTCTGGGTGGTTTTCGAATGCGATGTATAACGTCATTAATACGCTGCACGGCATAAAGGACCTCCCATTGCCTCTGCAGCTTCGGCGACAAACCACGTTTTCATTGAGGGTTATACAACCACACTATGTCGCCAGGTTGAAATCCACCTATTTTGTGCTTTGATGTCATATCTGGTCTTCATTCTGTCGCTGGCAATGTATGTATTTTTACAGACTGCCTCATGTACTTCGTCTAGCTTCTTGGTCAGCTTGCTGACGTAGTCTTCTCCAGCAACTTCTTCTTCCAGTCGTCGTCCAAATTGGAAGTCACATGGTAGTCGTATTTCGCGACCAAGCATGACACAGGATGGTGTTTGGCCTGTGCTTTCGTGAACGGATGATCGGTATGCCATTAGAAAAAGGTGCAAGTATTGATCCCAGTATCTTTGGTGTTCGGACACTACTTTGGCGAAGTAAGTTCGATTCATTCACTCAACCATGCCATTGGATTGGGAATGGAGAGGCGTCGTCCTAGTTTTCTTAATTCCTAACAGTTGGCAAACGCCTTAATACAGCCCAGACTCAAAGTTAATTCCAACGAAACTCCAAACCGACAGAAAAACTTTTTCACTAATACGTCTGCGATTGTAGCTGCCTCTTGATTGGATATGGCGTAAGCATCCGTCCATTTTGTGAAATAATTCATTGCCACCAGAATGTATTTGTTATCCCGAATCAGATTCTGGGAACGGCTCTGCGATGTCAATTACTACTTTTTCTAAACGGTTGCCTACGTTGTATTGCTTCATCGGTGCTTTGCGCTTTCTTGCGGGACCATTTCCTGATGCGCGGACCGTGCACTTACGGCACCATTTCATACCGTCTTCTTTGCAGTTCACCCAGTAGAATCTTTCCCTAATGTTTTCTTTATGCAAAAGTGCTCTCCTGATGTACCATCGTGGAGATGCTTAAACACTTTTGACACCCGGCTCTTTGGCACTACCAACTGTAGTATGTTTCTCCTGCCCTCAACACTCTCCAGGAATCGCTTAAGAAGACCGTCTTCTACTATAAAATAGTCCCACTGCACCCAGTACGCTTTGATGTTTCTGCCGAAAGCACTTACTTCTTTGCAGTTTGGTCGTCGGCCGTTTTCTTTCCAGTCTAGGAGTAGACTTATTTCAGGATCGTTTTCTTGTTCGCGACGCAACTGCTCAGGTTCTCACTCGTCATCAACCTTTATCCCAGGGGGGATTAGGAGTCGCATGCCGCCTTTGAGCTTTCGTTTCGAAGGTGCGCTGCACTTCTATCCTACGGGCGAAACGCACCCGGGATCCCGAGTTAACCGATTGACTGAGTCAGCAATCGGATTACCGAAGCTACTTGCGGAAAGCAACGACTTCGTGCCTTGTTTCAAGGATGACTCCCGAAGAACGTGGAACGCAAGGAATCGGGGAGCTTGCCTTTACCGGCCGTCTCGCGAGGAGCAAACCTCTATAAAATAACCCCTAACCAGAGCTGTGTTTCGTGGCAAAGGTGGATATGTCCTAGGGTGTAAGGACAGTAACGGCAAACCTCGAGGCACCTGGCGCACCTCGTTGTATATAGCCTTGTCGGGATATGAGCGTATGCCCGGTAGACCGATAGATCGTCTCTAAAATCAAAACCGCATATGGATCATGATTTTACAACCGCTGAGGAGAGGAAGGGTGATGAGAGGAGAGTAGTAGTAGAGGCTGAGAAGGAAGCCGAGGTTGCTGCGAAAGCAGCAAGGGGTGAAGGAACCTTTGGGAGGTCGACGATGACTAGGCGTACGCCGACTCAATTGGAGGTTGAGGGCGCACAACCACTTGCAGGGAGTAGTAGACTGCAAGTGCCGAAGGAGACCCGAAAGGGTGGTAGCACGGCCTCGAGTGGAGTATCGGGACCTGTCAGCCGAAGCAGCTCCGTTGCCAGCTCAAAGCGAGCTCGCACGGACAGCGAGGGTGACACGGAACCGATCGCCCAGGACGATGAGCTAGTTAAGATGCGGGAGATCGGCTCCGAATTGAGGAAATTCCTCTTGACGGAGGCCAACAAAGTCTCCAAGACGGCCTGTATGAAAGTTTTGTCGACGGTGAGCAGGTACGAGGACCTGCTCATCAGATTAATGATTGAGAACGCTACCCTTAAAGGTCAGCTGAGCGAGTGTAGGGAGAACAAAGGTGTTGTCGAACAGGGTGAAGCTAAAAGAACGTATGCTAGTGTTGTGAGCCCCCCTGGTAGTACCAGTGCTGGTAGGCCTACTGTAAGTGGACGCTTAGCTTCCAGGCCGGCTCCCAAGCCGGTGGAAGTTAAAGCGGCGGTGCAAATGGGTCCTCAAAGGAGGAAAGCTGTGAATGCGATTGTCGTGCGTGGCACGGCAGACGAGAATGCTGAGGTGATTAAGGACAAGCTCCTTAAGAGCGTGAGGCCTGAGTTGCCCGATCTAAGGGTCGTGGCACTCAGACGTGTGAAAGGAGGTGTGATGGTTGAGACCCAGTCTGCTGGGGAACTCGATAGGTTGAGAGCATTGGGTGCCTGTGAGAGAGCGGGGCTGCGTGTTGACGCGCCGAGAAGTGTTGGACCTCAGGTCCTCATCTTCGACGTGCCGAAAGCGCAGTCGGTCGATAAGGTTCTTGTCAAAGAGATCTTTGACAAAAATGTTAAGGAGTCGGGTGTCTGCTCAGAAGCTGAGTTCGAGTTAGCGGCGAGGGTTAGGACGAAAATGAAGGTTAGGGGCGAGGAAGGGAAGGTGAATGTTGTCATGGAGGTTCCCGGAGTGGTAGCGGAACTCTTTTACAGGATGGGGCGCGTTTTCGTCGGCTGGGAGAGCTGTAGGGTGAGAGAGCATGTGGGAGTTGTGCGGTGCTTTAAGTGCCACGCTTACGACCACGTGCTTCGCGAATGCAACGAGCCTGAGCGAATGTGTTTAAAGTGTGGCGAGGTAGGCCATGTGGCTTCTTCGTGTCAGAACGAGGTTTGTTGTCGGAATTGTAAGGTGAGGGGACTGAAGGCTGATCATAGTGTCATGTCTGAAGTGTGCCTTGAGTATGAGAGGAGGGTGGCGCGTGCAAGAGAGAGAATAAATGTGTAACGTTCGATTCGATTAGGCTTGTGCAGTTGAACTGTATGAATGCGGCTGGTAGTATGAATGAACTTGGGATGTTGATGTGTGAGAGAGGTCTGCTAGTCGCTGTCTTGCAGGAGCCTTTCGTGCGTGAGGGGAGGTTTGTTGGTTTCCCGGTTGATGCTGTAGGATACTTGAGCCTGGACGGAGGATCGGCGGTTGTTGTCGACGAATCTTCTTTACAGGCTATGATGTTGACGAGGTTGACTCAAGAGCGTGGTGTTTGTGTGCAGTTAAGGAAGGGAGAGATTGAGGTGTTTGTGGTCTCTGTGACTGTCGGTATGGTAGTCTTATACAACCATATTTGGCGTACATCAGAGAGGTATGTAACACGCTGACAGGTTGTGCTTTTCTGATTGGGATGGACGCAAATGCTGCATCTCTCATGTGGTGCAGTAAGTTGCGCGAACGTGCCATAGACCGTGATGGAAGGGCGGAATGTTTGGAGGAATGCTTGACAGATGCAAGGTTGTGTGTTGTCAACAAGCACAGTCGGACGTTTACTTATAGCGGCCCGGCTGGCGAAAGTGACATAGATGTAACAGTTGTGAATGAGTGTTGGGCCGATCTCTTTGAGACGGAGTGGATGGTGCATGATGACTGGGTCGGTATCAGCGATCACAACGCTATATCGATCACGGTCAAATATGCTAGACAGGAGCGAGTCTCTATGAATGAAAGTAGATGGTGTAGTCGGAATGTTGACTGGAATGCCTTCCGGTATGTCTTGAGGCTGAATGTTTACTGTTCGGTGGAAGATTTCTCTTTCCTGACAGTTCCGGTTATGTATGACAAGTTCCTCGGTTGGGTTAGACAGTCCTGTGATTGTCTACTCAAGAAGAGGAGCTGTGTACGTAAGCGGAAGATGGTTAGGTGGTGGTGTGACGAGCTAGAGAGATTGAAGAGAAGCGTAAGAGCTGCGAGAA
The DNA here is from genome assembly GCA_035610365.1 of Aquatica leii. Classification (NCBI taxonomy): domain Eukaryota; kingdom Metazoa; phylum Arthropoda; class Insecta; order Coleoptera; family Lampyridae; genus Aquatica; species Aquatica leii. The sequence goes on from CM069437.1 coordinate 5,801,342, forward strand.
AGAAGTACCAGCGTGTAAGAAAGGGCTGTGATGTTGTTGTAATTGAGCGTGCGACAATGAGGTTTGGAATGTTGAGACGTGAGTACATAAGGAGTATTCGTGAGCAAAAGGAGCGTAATTGGAAAGAGTTTGTGGACGTTGAGGGGAATGCGAATGCTTGGGGGCAAGTCTATAAGACTTGCCGTGGTCGAAAGAAGCGAATGGATTTGTGCAGTATTGTTGATGAAAAGGGGTCTTCGCTGACCTGGCGTGAGAGTGCGGAGAAGTTGTTAGGTGCGCAGTTTCCCTTAGATGTGGTGTATGAGGATCGTGTGTATGAGCGCGTCGAGGTGACGCCGAGTGTATTCACGTTTGATGAGCTTCGGTATGCGGTGAAGCGTCTGAGGACCGGCAGGGCCCCCGGCATCGACGGTGTTGAGCCCCTGCTGGCCAAGCACGTGGTAGGTGAACTTGGGGCTTACTTTCTGGCGCTTGGAAACGCCTGCCTACGGGCAGCTATTTTCCCGGAGCCATGGAAGCAAGCGCGTGTGATTGAGGTTTTGAAAGGTCCTTTTAAGGACAAGAGTGTAGTTAGTTCGTACAGGCCGATTTGTTTATTGAGCGTTTTTGGTAAGATTCTTGAGAGAATGTTGGTGGTAAGGCTTGAGACTCTGGTGTGGCCTAGGAGCGAGAGACAGTTTGGCTTTAAGAAAGAGAAATCGACTGAGGATGCCTGGTGGCGTCTGAAGGAGATTGTGAGCGTATCCGAGTACAAATACGTGCTCGGTATATTTGTGGACTTCAAAGGGGCGTTTGATAACCTCCTTTGGAGTAGTGTGATTGAGCGATTGGCTGAGGTTGGATGTAAGGAGCTAAACTTGTGGAAGGATTACTTCAGGGAGCGTATTATTTGGCTCCAGGGAGTAGAGGATGTTGTCGAGAGACGTGTGATGAAAGGATGTGCGCAGGGGTCGATTTGCGGCCCGGCGGTTTGGAATATGATGATGGATGTTCTGTTGGAGAAATTGAGATGTGGCGGGTGTGAATGTGTGGCCTATGCAGACGACCTGACACTTATTGTGGAAGGTACGAGTAGGGCAGCGTTGGAGAAGAAGGGGCAAAAATGGTTAAATCTGATTAGTGAATGGGGATTGAGTGTCGGCGTGAGTGTTTCGCGACAGAAGACCGAGATGCTGATGATGAAGGGATCTCTCGCGGTCGCAAGACCACCGGCGATACGTCTGGAAGGCAGCCAGGTTAGTTTATCTACCTGTGTCCGCTATCTAAGCGTCTATGTCGGAGAGATGATGAGCTTCAATCGTCACATGGAGGTCGTGAGAGGCAGGATCGTTCAGTTGAGTGGGATGATGAGACGAGTTCTCAGGAAAGAATGGGGCGTTAGAGGAGCAGCTGCTCGTGTCTGGTATCAAGGCATGATGTCGGTTTGCGCTTTGTACGCATCGAGTGTGTGGTATCGTCGTCTGAATCTTCAGAGAATTGTTGTTTTGCTGAACCGTGCGCAGAGAGTTGTCTTGTATGGGATGCTTCCGGTCTGTCGGACGGTGTCGACTGAGGCCTTACAGGTTCTCTTTGGCGTCGTTCCGTGGGACTTGGAGGCTTGTATGCGAGGTGAGTTGTATGTTGTACGTAAGCGGATCCCGCGCGATTCGATTGATTTGTTGGGCGAGGAAGAGAGAGCTGAGAGTATGAGGGCTGTTAAAAGGTTATTGAAGGATAGGATTCTCGCGTGTTGGCAGGATAGGTGGGATTCGTGTGAGAAAGGGAGAGTGACTTTTCGCTTCATGAAGGATGTGCTGACGGTGGATAAGTGTCCATGCTTAGATATCGGTTGGGCAGTTGGTTGTTTCCTCACGGGGCACGGTTGTTTCAACGGGTATCTGACTCGTATCGGTCCGGTATTAATTTTATGTTTCACCTTGTTAGTTCTTCCTTTGGAACTACTCTCCAGTACAAACACATCATAATACTTGTTGGATCAGCACTTTAATTTTAGCCAGCTGGTCTTGGCTGAGGTTCTGGCATTTGGAGGTAAGATTGTCCAATAACACTTCTTTGGCGACGTATCTTTGTTAGGCTTTACGCATCTCACAATTTGAGAAACTGGCGTTTATTAGTATACCACGGTCTTTTTTTTTCAGTGTTACTGTACCTGAGTTGATATTTAAGATCCTTACGTACTTGTTTACATTAAAGGCACGTACGCTTGACTCCGTTAAATTTATCTCGAACACACGCGTTAATCACTTATTTATTTAAACATCTTTCTGACTTTTCCGTTTTCAAATAGCTCTCTATGCTCACTTTGAATCGTTTTTATATGTATCTGTTATCTTTCGAGAATTTTCAACATCCTTTGGTGAACGTTCTGCAAATGGATATAAACTTTGTGAACGCTCAGGAACTTGACAATAATTTCTCAAGCGTTTCAATATTTTGAACTGTTGTTGATCTAAGCCGCAATCAGGCTCATTTCTCTATTAAGATTCCATAATGCTTAACATAGATTTTCCTATAACATTTAATTACTTCTTAGTGATCAGGTAGCAAATGAACTGTCGGTCATCACGTAGTTTAGTTTTTGCTGTCTTCCTAATTCATCTGACAGTCCTAAATACTACCGCAATTCTTCTGGACAACTCAAGGTTCTCACTCACACAGTGTGCAACGGCGTAATCTCTTCGTTTCTGGAACAGGTCTTGTTGTTGCTTCATGTTGCTCTCCGAATCTAGTTTTTCTAGAACATCCGTGCATGCTCATAAACCTATCGAAGTTCATCCCATCGATTTGATTTCTGCTTCTGCTTGTTATTACTCTGGTGTGGACTTGGTCTTGGAAAACGCTGTTGTCGCTAGCAAACGGAGCTAGACGATCGATGTGGACCACGTCGTCAATATCCGGCAAAACTTCATAAGGTCCTTTCCATTACTTTTGCAGCTTCGGCGGTAAACCACATCTTATTTGGGGATTATATAACTACACCATGTCGGCCGGTTGAAACCACTTACCGTTTTATGCCTTGACAGTATACATAGTGTTCTTTCTGTTGCTGACGATTTGTGTGTTTTTTCGAGTCGCTGCGTGTATTTCGTCTAGCCTCTTCATCAACTTGCTGTTTAGATTAAACGGGTTGGAGGACAGTTCGAAATATGCTAGAGGTTGTCTTCCGAGGAATAGGCGTGCTAGTGTTGGTCTGCAGTTACCACTTAACCCTTTCTACTGGTCCCACGTTCAGTTTCCAGTTCTGAAACAGAACAACTTTAAGAAGAGAGCAGTGAAACGTTACCTGAAATATTTGGAACATTTGAGGCAATTGTCAAAACAGATGGAATGTTCTAGTCCTAGATAAGGTGAAAATATAAAAGGTATGAGAAAGAAACTAAAGCTAGTTTTTAATCTAGTCTAAAGTCTAAAGAAGAATTTGGCGGTGTAACTAAATAAGTGCGAAGTCAGTGTAGCCCGGTTGTCGTACAGATAAAATAAATTAAAATTTGTTAAAGCGTTTTAAATTTGTGTATTTAAATAACTTGTCCTTGTTACCTATGCATATTTTCGTTCTAAAATGTCAAATAATTTTGTTTAAACTTTTAAAAAAGATACGTCAACAAACTTGAACTTTAATTGTCAATTGAGTAAATTGCATTTCTAACATTTATTAGCCAAATTAATTTAATTTGCTGTTGCGCAACCTCCCAATTCTTTTATAGTTAAATCCACAGTTAAAATTGTTTTTAGTTAAACAACATTTACACATTTGGTCCAACCAGAACGGGTATAAAATAATTGTAAAAAAATCTTTACACTAAACATAAGTTTCTTGCTCAGATTAAGCATTTCTCCAGGTTTTTACAATTTTTTTAACAATTATTTTGAAGCTTTTTATTTGCTCTTTGTGAAACATTCAATTAATTTGTTTTTCGTTACTTCTAGTTTTGGTTTATTTTTATTAATGTTTACGTTCTATTTATCTAAGCAACATCTTTTATTAAATCAATAACTGTCTACATAAATTGGTTGCTCCTTTCTAAGAGGAAAATTAATATAATTTTTGCAAATTTCTAGAAAGTAAGAAACTCGAGCTATGTATTACGCTATGACAAATACAAAAAAACTAGTAATACGTTTGATTAATATTATACTGTGAATTTCTAATTAACATTAAAATTACGATTCTATTTATTTATTTATACGAACGCTTTTTAATTGATGTATAAAAAACATAAAAAATTAGTTTATTGCAAGAGTGGACAGGTCCTGATGCTGCAGCAAATTTGATTTATTTCTCAGTTTAGCTTCAATTCGTATACTTTTTTTATTCCGAACTCTCAAAAATAAAACTGATAACTTGAACATTTAGTTTTTTGTTGCCCTGATGTTAGGGAATACCCTGTATAATAGAAAATTATTTTTAAAATGTAATAGTTTAAGGATTCTACAACTTTTATATAATTTTTTTATGTTTTCAATGGCAAGGATGATATTTTACTTAGACACACTATTGGCCCACCCTGTATAGTAAAAAAATGTTTTGTTTTCAAAATTTTTCAAGGGTTGCTAGCTCTGTTGGAAAAATTAAAAATTTAAAAAAGTCTATAAATATGAGATTTTAAAAAAATTAAAAAAAGATCGCGGACTTAATGAACTTATCCACAGTCTTCTTGTGGGATTTAATTTCAATTTCGTACATGTTTATTTTGCTATTTCAATTTTTACAATTTATATAGTTTAATCCTAAGTGATAACAGAGTCTGTTTAAATAGCTCCGTTCGATCGGTTTTCCATCTCCGAGATTCCTCTTTGGTTTCAAACTTTTCCGCTGGGTTGAACATTTTATTCTAAACTTAATCTAGGATGACATAATTAGGCCGCTTGTGCCTAGGCATGTCATCTCTGTCGTAGTCCCAAAGCCGCCGGACGAGTGGTTTGGGGTGGGCCGCGAGGTCTGCATGGAGCGCAGCTGCGGATTGGCGGACGAAATCTGCGATCTTTGGGATGTCGAGTTCTTGATGGATCCGGTCTGTTCGGACGAACCAGGATCTTGTTTTGGAATATTTGGATCCTGGCGGTGTACCTTTTGGCAGCGTAGAAACATACTTGTGCTACATACGCTGTGGGTGGAAGGATAATCGTCTTCTAGATGAGTAGTTTGTTATCGATGTTGAGGCGGCTGTTGCGGCACAGCATCGAATATAACTTAACCAGTAGGCCGTTTCAAGAGGCGAGCTTATGCGTGATGTGGGATTTCCTTAGCAATTTTTTGTCTAGAGTCAGGTCGAGATATTTGCTCTCGTCTACCCAGGGGACGTCGTTGCCTTTGATGTGGAGGCGGCTTGTAGGTTCGATGTTCTTTTGATTGAAGAGGACTGGGAGGTTTTCGTGGGATAGACTTTTATTCATCAGTCGTCGTACTAGTTGTCTATCGAGGTGAGAACCATTTGAAGATTTCTCTCGGCTTAAGCGGGCGAGCGGGATGTTGCCAAAACGGCGGTGTCGTCGCCGTAGAAAGTGTACATGAGTCCGTCGATTTTTGGGACGTCTGCAGTAAAGCTGTTGTATAGAAATGGAGATAGCGTAGATCCTTGAGGGGACGCCAGCTTCTATGTGACGTGGAGTGGATTTAGCGGTGCGAAGTTTGATCGCAAACTAGCGTCAATTGAGGAAGGAGCCGATGAGTTGAATCCTGGAAACGTTGATGCCTAGACGGTGGATCTTATAGAGCAGGCCGGGTTGCCAGACCTTGTCAAACGCCTTCTCGATGTCGAGAAAGACGCCGCCGGTGACGTCGCGGTGGTTGAAGCCGTCGGCAATCTGCTTCACGACGCGGAGAGCTTGGTGGACCGGGAAATGTTTTTTGCGAAAACCGAACGGTTTTTGGGGAATGATGGTTGATATCGACTTGTTCTTGTAATCGGGTGAGGGTTATTCTTTATAATAGTTTACCCAGCGTCGGGAGTAAGCTAACTGGACGGTAATTTTGCGGCAAGACGTGACCTTTATCGGGTTTGGGAATGACTATGACGTTCGCAGTTTTCCATTGATGTGGAGTCTTAGCCAAGCGTTGAAAATCGCTGTTAAGGTGACTATACCTTTTTTGGGAAGAAGTTTGAGTGCTTTGTTGGGAATACCGTCGTTCCCGGGAGCTTTGCGCGGTTTAAGATTTTTGATTTCCGCTTCGATTTTCTTGGGTGAAGTGTGCATGATGGGTTCGTTTGTGATGGCTGTCAGGATGCTTTTGACTTCGCGGTGGATGGTGTTCGCGTTACGGAAGTCTTCGTCGTCTGGATGGTTTGCTCTGAATTGGAGTTCGAGCGTGTCAGCCAAAGCTTCGGCTTTGTGTAGATCCGTGTAACAGACCTCGGGGGCCGTAAATAGCGGGCGTGGGAGAATTATTCCTGTTTTTAAGGATGTCTTAGACGGTTTTTCTCGGTGATCTGGTCTCGAATGTGAAGTGGGAGTTGGAGCGGGTCGGACTTGGTTTTAGTAATAATTTTTGTGGCTTTTGAGATCCATCTTTTGATCAGGTCTGTGAAACTGTCAACCGCGATTTGAAGTTGGGCGATGTTATCAATGACCGGGACTTGAGTGAAAAGTTTACTGTCCTCGAATTGGAAAAATGGCCACATGTTGATGTTCATTTCGAACTGAAGATTATATATTTTGTGCTTGGTCACCGAGTTGTAAGAGCACGAGCACGAGCTCGTGGTGGACGGTGAAGTAGTCTGATGTTATTGAAAATGGCATTGACATTGGGAAGTCCGTTGAGGCGATGAATGGTGGGTTCGTAGGGTCCCTACGACAAAATTTCTGATGCTGGCGAGATCTTGCAGGAGTCGACCATTGAGGTTCGATTTCTTGCTGTGTCAGTCTGGAAGTTTCGCGTTAAGGCCTCCACCGAGAATTGTGGGGGTTCAAGCGCTAAAAATACCGTCTAAGTCTGCGGGTATGACGTTTTTGGTGGGTGGGATATAAGCAGCGCGTCAATGATGATTTGGGTTGGTTCTAGATTCTAAAGGTGTGGCGTTGGAATGTGGTGGTGGGAGATAGACCGTTTGACGTAAACGGCCGTACCTCCTCCGCAATCTGTGGTTCGGTTGGTATTGTATTTAGAATAATTGCGAATGTTTGGATTGTCGCAGTTGCCAAAATGAGTTTCGGAAACAAGAGCGACATCGATGTAGCGGAGGAATTCCTGAAATTGGCGTTCCAGAACGCAATGAGAAAGGAGTTCGGTTTTCTTCTTCTTGCTGCCATTACTGGTTGCGGTAACGGAGTTGGGCGAAAAACTCTCTTATGAGGACGTGCTTTTCGCCTGGTTGGAGCAGGAACGGTAGGCTCAACCGGGCTCGTCACTTGGGCAAACGAGACGGCTGGATTAAACGGCCTGGCGGGTGCTCGAGGAGCTGATGGAACAGGAACTGAGCGATTATGTGAGATTTAACAACACATAGCAAGCTTTTTATATCAATGTGTGAGCTGCGCAACGCCTACAAAAACAACAAAACGTTTCCACTTGTTTTGTTACAAAAAGAGTTGAAAAAATTGTCTAAATTTGTTACAATTTATAGATTCAAATATTAACATTTTTTTCCATTCTATTTCGGTCATTTTGTTTTTTTTTTTCTCGTTGGACAAGTAAAGTCGTTGGTAATAAATTTTGTACTTAATAAATTTATTTAGATTTAATTTCTTAAACGTAAACAACTGTATATATTTTTTTCGAAAATGGCATAAAACCAAGATTTGGAAAAAAAGGATTTTGGGTAAAATGGATGTCTTTGAACTACAAAGTCGCTGATAAATCTGGAAATGGTCGATTATCGGGGAAAATATACTAAGTCTTAGGGTTCTTCAATGTCTACTAGACAGTAATAATTTTAATTATACAGGATTGGTCGTCAAGACGTGGCACACCAAAATTGATTTTTTTAAATAGAACACTCTGTATATTATTTATTATTTCAATTGTATCCTCAATTTTAAGCCGAATTTTTAAGAAACATAATGTATCTAAATTCAATCGTTCCCGGGTTTTCGAGTTTTGAAAATAAACGCTATTATTTATAATCTATTGAATGTAGGAGAATAATTAATGAAATAACGAATTTCTTTTGAACAGTTTTGAAAAGAACCGATTGCGATGTTTGTTATGATTGTTTGGAATCTAATTTTATAAGATGCTCAAAGTGTTCACCATTGACCTGACAATAATGAATTCGCGGAACAAAATTTTACATTTTATTTAGAAGAGCGTTTTGAAGAATATTATTAATGTCATGCACTATCCTTGCTTCCGGCTCTTTGATGTTTTGTGGTCTATTTTTCTAAATTAAATTTTTGATATGACCTCCCAAGAAAAGTCAAGCGGCGTCATATCGGGATACCTAGCTGGCCATTCAATAATTCCCCTGCGTCTTATCTATCTGCCAGGAAAGCTTTGATTTAAATATTCCCGTACCTCAAATCCAAAATGAGGGAGTGTTCATCCTGCTAAAACCATATTCCTTCGGTTGTTAGATTTGTATCGTTAGTGTTCGGAAATAATCGACTGTCTACAATTGATTTTTGCAAAAGTGCCAATTATCAAGTATAGTTTAAATTTTTGGTAATGAAATGTGATTCTACGATATGTCCGCCAATAATACCACACGAAACATTTACTTTGGGTGTCAATTTGTTCGATCCAATGTGGGTTTTTGTCTGAGTAGTACCTACAGTTGTGTCACTTCACTTGTCCATTCAAACAAAATGTATATTCGTCGGAAAACAAAATGTAGTTTGCAAAGTTAAAATTTTGGCTCAAATTCTCCATAATAACTTCACAGAGCTCGATTCTGCGATCAAAACGTTTTCATTAAGTTCTTCCAATAAATGAATTTTATATGAACGGAATTTTCCTGGCTTTGCATTGAATATCAACTTATATTGTGATTTAAAGCCAATTGTTGTGTCGAATTTTTCGGATTCTCCACCATGTACAATACTGCATTTAAAGAATTTTCTTTATTTGTAACGGTTATTGGCATTCCAGTTGTAGGTCTATTCTTGACACCGCCAATTTTGGAAACTGTGGATTTGGAGATCTATTCCCTGTCAGGATGCAACTCATTGAACATAATCAACACTTGAGCACAACTTCGTGTTCTATCATATACCCTATCATCATTAAAATTTCGAGACGTTTGGTTTTACTCAAACTTGCCATTTTGAACAAAAACTGTTGACACTAAATGAATGTTTGACATTCGTTGGTATGGTAACATTTTAAAACAAAAGAACACTTCTGCGTCTCTATGGTACCCTGATGAACTATTTACAGAATTTAGATACATTATGTTTCTAGCTTAAAATTGAGAGAAGAATTGAAATAAAACTCTTAGGAAAATTGAGCACATACTTCGGAAGATTATTAGTCTTCTCCAAGCAAGTTATCATGGGTCAACCAGGCAAGTGCGGATTCGAAATGAGCTGTCCGACCAGTTTACCATTCAAACAGGGGTCCGCCAAGGTGACGTCGTCTCGCCACAACTCTTCAACATCGAGGTCAACGCAATAATGAGGAAAGCTTCACAGACAAACGTGGCCTCCAGCTCGACAAAGATGACTTCCTGACAAACTCGATGTATTGGATGACGATGATGCTGAGGCAACAAACACCCTCTACGATATCGCTTGCACTGCCCAGATGTACGGTCTTAAGATCAACACAGAGAAGACGAAGGTGTTGATAACGGATGGATCACCAGCCATAGTGCAACTCGATGGCGTCCAAATAGAACAAGTCTAAGAATTCAAGTACCTTGGGTCGATAATACAAGAGTAGAAAGTCCACAGCAGAGATCCACGCGCGAATTGGTCTGCGGCCTTTGCCTTACTGAAGCGGTGTTTGTGGAAGCAAACCAACATCACTACCAAGACCAAGATCCGCCTATTCCGGACCCTGATTTTGCCAATTCTTCTCTATGCATCGAAAACTTGGACAATACTAACGTTGGACTGGAGAAACTTGAGGTATTCCAAATGCGATGCTTACGCCAAATCTTACGAGTTTCGCTTTGCGAGTGCATCTGAAACGAGGATATTTGACGTCGATGTGGCGAACAGCCGACGATCGAGGAACAGATCCAGAAAAAGCGATTACGATGGTTCGGACACGTATGCCGAATAGAGGACAGCCGCCTACCACACAAACTCTTATGGCGAAATCAACCCGCCCACTGGAGAGTCCAACGAACAGCGCCAAAGAAAACCTAAATTAATCAGGTCGAAGGAGATGTGAGAAATCGCCGGCTAAACCTCGAAGAGGCTAGGACCACAAGCATGAACCGTCAGGCATGGAAACGTTTCGTAAACGACATTCGACAACCATTGGGACCTACAGCAGCGTACGGACTTAGGAGCCAATCCAAAGCAAACGCCAGCTAGGGAACAAAGAAGAAGAAGAAGAAGAATGTCATCCAGACCTGGAGCATCTGAAGATCGGAAGCTAAGTGTGGATTTTAAAGTGCTAGTTAAGAGTGGTTGATAGGTGTCTATTAGATGGTTAAGAAGGGCACAATAGGATGAGAGACAAGAGAAGATTTAGCTTGGAAAATGTTAGAAAAGTGTTTATATATTGTATTTATGTACGGATAAGATGTGGTTTCTGAGAGGAGTTTGAACAACCTTAAATAATTGCGTCAGAAATACAGTATATATTTTTTAAATTGTTTTCGCTGCAAGGTTTCTCAACCGCTTTTGCTGAACATCAACTTTTCAGTCTTCGTACTTGCTTTTAAACTCGATTTCTCAATTCTGAGAAAGAAACCGTAACTAGCTCAGTTTGTGCTGGAGCTTGATATATTAAAAGAGCTACTTAGTGATCTAAAGTGGTGGCAACATTACTTTTCTAAAATTGTGATGCCATTTTCGGAATTGTTTTTTTAAATCAAAATGTAACTAGTTTTTCTACTATGTATATTTTTCCCAATTTTTCGGTTGATAGACGTCTTTGGGGTTTGGACCTTGTCAATGTTGTGATTGAAGTTCTCGACGTTTCTCCCACTTTCGTAAGGAGCTTCAAGGAGTCAAAAAAATCAAAGAACTCATACAAGCAACCGGAATCTAACTAAGAACCTCTAAAGAGTTGAGTAATCGACTTGTGAACCAAACTAGATTGTAATCTTCTAAAAAAGTAATACAAACATCGATGGGATGAATAAGGAAACGACAATCAAACAAAGAACCGCTACAGGGTTAGGTAATCAACTTGTGAACGGAGTAAGATTTTAAACTCCATAGAAGTGACTTAAGAAGAAGTAGTCTACGTATATAAAGCACGAATCTGATTGGCTTACAGTTCAAAAGGGGCGTGTATTCGATAAACGAGTAACAACCTGGAGTCAAAAAGGAGCCGTGGTCATGGTTGAAATTACTGGAGTGTCTTTTATTTTGGTGATGAGACAAAGCATAATATTTGTACGTATAGGTAGATTTGTATTGACCTGTGTTGGAAGTGAGGACAAACCGGCCACTACCGACAATATTGCCGCAATCCGCCAATTCTCTTCTGTTCCGCGTGTGGGAAACAAGGCGTATTCTCCAAAAACTGTACTTGCAAGTGCGGGAAACGACCGGGGAGCTCAGCAGCAGGAAGGTCTGCGACGCTCCGGACAACCAGGACCTTCCAGACTAAGGACAACCGACCATACCTCACCCTAAAGATCTAAAACCACCCGATCTGTGCCCCATACCGTTAGCTGTCTGTGCTAACCTGGGGGTGAGGACGCAAACCGTAACCCATCGATCCGCTAGAGTGATAAATGGAACCGAGGTCCCGATTTCCGAAGTCGTTACCGCTAGGATCGCAGTAGAAGACCAGGAAACTCGTCACACGTTCAACGCGTTACCGGATATGACCTACGAATGTATTCTGGGAATGGATTTTCTCTATACGATGAACTTCTAGACAGGACTTATCTTCTTGGGTAATCGATGTATATCCGGCAAAACCAAGAAAACGGAGCAGGCCATGGTGACATCAATGGTGGATAGCTTGGAGGCCGCTAACGAAAAGCGAATGCAAGATTTCTTGAGTGAGGAGTTACCGGATCTGCAAGCGCTGAGTGGACTCGCCCGTCGAGTAGAGCACCACATCCGCCTCCGCGATCGACAACCGATTAAACAACGTCACCGCCCGATCAACTCTAAGATGCGAGAGATAGTAAACGCCGAAATTGACCGCATGTTCGCCCAAGGGGTAATCGAAGCAAGCCATAGTCCGTGGAGTTCACCAATCGTCATAGTACGGAAAACCGACGGAAGTTCCCGTTTCTGCATAGACTTTTGCAAAGTCAATGACGTCACCGAAAAAGATGCTTACCCGCTCTCGCATATTCATGGTATCCTGGACCAGTTGCGAGAAGCCAATTACTTCTCGAGCCTCGATTTAAAAGAAGGATACTGGCAGATACCGTTGTCCGTTTTTACCGTCCCGGGTCGAGGCCTCTTCCAGTTTTGAGTAATGCCTTTTGGTCTCCACTCCGCTCCGGCCACCTTTCAACGCTTACTCGATACCGTCATCGGACCTGAATTGGAAGGCAAAGCATTTGCTTATCTCGACATCATTGTCCTAGGGAAGACTTTCGATGAACATTTACAGAACCTAAAGTTGGTGTTTAACCGTCTCAAGGCCGTAAACCTAAAATTAAACCCGGAGAAATGTCAGTTCGGAGGCAAATCACTGAAGTATCTAGGACACCTGGTCAGTGCAGACGGAGTTCGGACCGATCCAGAGAAAGTGGAAGCCATCTTGCAGATTCCGACCCCCATCACCGTCAAGAAGCTCCGTCAGTTCCTAGTTCCTTATACCGCCCTTTTCTACCACCAAGCTCCTACGGAAAAAGCAATCTTGGAAATGGGGTACCGAGCAAGAAGACGCTATTGCGCTCCTTAAGCAACAACTAACCGAATCTCCTGTGTTGACTGTTTATTCTGCAAACTGACGCATCTGACGGTGACCACGTAATAGCTTACGCTAGCCGCACGCTGACAGCCCCGGAGAAAAATTACTCCGTTATCGAGAAGGAGTGTTTGGCGATTGTATGGGGTATCGAAAAGATGAGGCCGTCTTAGAAGGTTACCACTTCACCGTCATAACGAATCATCAATCACTGCGCTGGCTGCACTCAATTCGAAGTCCAAGTGGTCGCATAGCCCGTTAGAGTATCTTCCTGCAACAATTCGACTTCTAAATCAAGTACCGCAAGGGTATTCTGAATAAGATAGCAGACACCCTATCTCGAGAACCGTTGCCAGGTCCCGTTGACACTTTAGCCGCTGTTGAATCTGGGGGTTGTAAATGGTATGAACGGCTAGTTGACACCGTCCAAACTAATCCACAAGGGGTACCGAATTATACCATCCGCGATGGAAATTTGTATCGACACCTTGTGCCTCTATAAAAAGCTATCAAAGAGGACCTAACCAAACCTTGGAAGCTCTGCGTACCGACCCCACTCCGATCACGAGTGTTAGCGGAGAACCATGATCTCCCTACGGCTGGCCACACCGGGATAGCCAAAACGACCGCCCATATTGCTGAGAGATATTATTGGCCAGGCATGTACCGCGACATCGCAAGATATATCCGCAGTTGTCAGACCTGTCAACGGTATAAGGTTGAAAGTCAGAACCCCGCGGGATACATGCAACCTTCCCGCAACTGTAAACTCTGGGACACCGTTAGCATCGACTTGATCGGTTCTCTACCCAGGTCAAAAGAAAGGTTTTTCCTTCGCCGCGGTCTTCTTGGATCGGTTTACCAAATGGGTATGTTGCCGTCCGCTCCGTAATGCCACAGCCGCCCATATTGTCACCGCTTTCTACGAAGAGATCGTTACCAAATTTGGAACACCTCGTACGGTCATCACCGATAATGGGACGCAGTTCACTAGTCTCGCGTTCCGGCAATTACTTCGCGAGTTTGGAATCCCACACCGATTGACTCCCCCGTATACTCCGCAAGCCAATCCCGTTGAGAAAGCTAACCATACGCTAAAAACCGTCATTGCTCAGTACTGTGAAACCGATCAGCAAACTTGGGATTGCCACCTTCCCGATGCGGTGATGGCTCTTAAGAACGTCGAGAAGTCGAAGAGAACCATTATTATCGATTTCCATTGCGAATTTGATATCTGGATGTTGGTTGTTTAGATGATCAAGAAACCTAGACAATTTGAGATGACTACGGGACCAAAGAATAAACGTGTCGTCAATATACCTAAACTAGATTCCAATGCAACCGTTTGAAAGGATTCTATAAAAATGTTGGCTACAACAGGAAATAAAGAAGAAGCCATAGCAACATTCAAAACTTATTATCCAATTGGAAGTAAGTAGATGATAAACACTTATCAATTAAGAGAAACCAAATTCAAATCTTTGTCAGAATCTTGAATCTTTAATGCGATTCTTGAACGTTGAATAGAGTAGTGAAAGCTGAGGAGGTGAGAAGAAGCAAGAATCTGGCTTGGTTCACAACTTGATTACCTAACTCTTTAAAGGTTCTTAGTTAGATTTTGGTAGTTTGTTGTAGTTTTTCGATTTTTTTCCTGCGTCGATGAAGCCTTTTACGAAAGTAGGCAAAATGTTGGCTACTTTGGTTACAACATTGACACGGTTCAAACCCGGAAGACTTTCTTGTGTTAGTATAGGTACACTCTTCCCGTAGAAACCTTCACCATTACAAGTAAATTTACTACAAATAATTTATTATTAAACGACGTTTTTCGTAAAATGAGTAATCTTTCTGGTAGTTGGCAAGATAAATGACCAAAATAAAAACATGTATGTTTTAAACCTATGGACATACTGACCTTGGCTTAGACAGTTGGCAAAAATCATTAGATTATGTGCAAAACTGCAAATATATCTTTATATAGCTTCTGATCTACATTATTGTCTATTCAAGAGTTTTAACATTTTTGAATATTTCCATTGCACTATTTCGATTTTTATGATTTTGATAACTCAATTGTTATATAGTTATAGTTTCCAATACGAGCTGTTTTGACTGCGATCATATTTTATATTTCGTATTTGTTTCTATAGTTGAAACAGCCGTTCTTTTTTAAATTAATTTGGTGAACTTGTGCACCACAAAAAATCGTTTCAACGGATTATATCATTATTACGATTTCTTTTGCAATATATTTTGAAAATACACTGTCAATTTTCTTTATTTCCACAATCGTAAAACCACACGCCTATACTATACTATCAATGTAATAAAACTTATCGCATCAAATAGCAGTGCTTATTTAATAAAATGTTTGTTTTTGAATTTAGGGAATTAGTTTATGAAACAACTGTGCTAATTTGTTCGAGTACGTTCAATAAAGGCGCGTTGACTTTTCGTCTTTAGTAAAAATGTAAAAAAGTAGAGCAAAACAATTTATATTGAAACGTCCGAGAAATTACTTGCAAATGCAAGAGCCTTCTAGAAACTGTTATCTAGCTTCTAGAAGATATAGCGAAAAGGAAGGAACGCTCGAGAAGGTTTCGCCGATGTCTATAAATACGTAAGAAAGAAATCGTAGGTCAGTTATTGTCGAAACGCGAATGCAGCTGTATTAAGAAGATAATTAAGGTGAAGATAAATAAGTGATTAGCACGCGCGACGTTTTACATAAATAACAGTGTACACCGAATCGAGAATAATCGTGTATGTGATAAATAGTGTAAACAAATCCGAAGACGTTATCTTATCTTATCTTAAGTGTTATACATAAATTATAGTGTAAGTGTTTCTTTTATTATTATATTTAATTAGTTCGGTTAATTTAAAAGTATACATATTTCTATAATAAGTAAACGTAGTTTTAGTCGTTTTAAATAAATTAGTTTTTAAGTAATAAATTCGTTACAATTTGGTGTCAGGTGTCGGGTTCGTTTTTTTTTATTAGTGTAAATACCATTAAGTAATTCAATATCGCTCGAGATACGATACGCGTGTTTGTTTATAAAGTATAAAGTAGTGTATTTAAACTATATATTCGTGTTATATTTAAATTTATGCCGGTGACGCGTTTGCAAGCAGTTAAAATGGATTCAAAAATACTTGAAATTCTCGAATCGATGAATAGAAAAATGGGCGAACATTCTCAGAAAATGGAAGAAAATGCTAGAAGTTTAAAAGAAGAAATACGAGCGAGCATGGAAAATCAAATAAAGACTATTGAGGAACAAATACAAGTTAGTGTAGGAAATCAAATCAAAATTGCGCAAGAGGAAACCCAAGCAGACATGTTAAACTTAAAAGAAGAAATTTGCGATTCTGTGAATGACATAATAGAAGAGAAGTTAAATGAAAATTCAAGAAGCATAGAAGACAAGCTAGAGAAAAAATTGAGAGAAAGAATACAACTGCTTGAAGAAAGAATGACCCAAATGAATTGTCACGGTGAAGGAAGCGCCACGAGTGAAGATTTAATAATGAACCATCGAGAAGAAAACACTCACAAGTTCAAAGTTGTACCACCGAATTTTGATGGTAAAGTTCCATGGTCAACCTACTACAAGCAGTTTGAAGCCGCAGCTACTGCTAATGGTTGGAGCAACAAGCAGAAAGCGACGTCTTTAATAGTGTCCTTACGTGGAGAAGCGCTTGGAATTTTACAAACTGTTCCGGACCACCTGCAAGAAAATTACGAACTTTTAATTTCACGCTTAGAAATGAGATATGGGGATGCTCATCTTCAACAAGTGTACCAGGCTCAAATTAAAAGTCGGGTTCAGAAAGCTGCCGAAAGTCTCCAAGAGTTTGAGGCTGACATCGCTAGATTAACACGGCTTGCGTATCCTACAGCACCAGACACCTTCTTGGAGCAGTTGGCGATTCAAACCTTTGTAGACGGCCTCCGAGACAACGAAACACAGCAGACTCTTCGGTTAGCGCGACCGAGGACGTTGGATGACGCTTTAACCCATGCTTTGGAGTTCGAGGCGGCAAAACAAGCGTCGCACCGAAGCAGCCATAAGCTCCGTTGTGCTACAGAAATACCCTCGAACTCAGAAGAAAGCATTGAAGACATAGTGCGACGTGTATTTCGGGAACAAGCAGCTCGAGGAAGAGAACTGACGTGCTGGAACTGCGGGGAAGTGGGCCACGTACGACGACGCTGTACTAAGCCCAGAAGAAGACCAGAAGAGCGTCCGGAAAACTAGAACAGGTCGACCGAATGGGGCGAAAGTCGACCTCAACGAGCCATGCCCCGGAGATTACCATCCAAATGGCATCGCCTAGGGAGCAATTGCATAGCATTTATCTCGATGGCAAGATCAATGGGAGAAGCGTCCAGTTACTGGTTGACACGGGAGCGACGAAGACCATCATTCGTCCAGACATGTTATTGGAAAACGAGAGAACATCACCAGTAACAGTACGACTTCGAACGGCGACGGGCGACGAAATACCTACTCACGGACAAGTCAAAGTAACCATTGGTTTGGGAAATGGAGTACTCGACCATCAAGTACTGGTAGCCGACATCACGGAAGAAGTTATCCTGGGAATGGACGTGATAAAGAAGTATGGGTTCCATTTGGATATGAAGAACGATGTCCTGAAGATCGACAATGAAGAAATTCCTTTTCATTCGTCAGAGAAGGCAGCCGTGCGAGTCTTGTTGAGTGAAGACGTGATTCTGCCTGCAAGGACGGAAAGTGTGGTGATGGCACGCCTGGAGGAAATCTCCGGGAAGGCTACATACGCGCGATTGAACCAATGGAAGGCGGTTTAGTTGAAAAGGGACTACTCGTTGCCAGAACCTTAGTACGAGTAAAGAAGACGATGCCAGTAAGGATCTTAAACATCAACTCAGATCCTGTAACGTTGAAAAAGAAGACCGTGGTAGGCCAATGCACGCCAGTATCACAAATTGTGAGATGCGTGAAGACGAACGAAGATACGCCGCCGAAGAAGTGTCCACAACATCTATTGGACACTCTTACCACCAAATGCCAAAACCTCAGCCAAGACCAGCTGGCTAAAGTTAAAGTGTTGATCCAAGAGTACCAAGATGTGTTCGCGCTGGAGAGTGGTTCCAAAGTAAGAACTAACGTGGTGAAACACAAAATTAATACCGGAGACGCTCGACCGATACGACAACATCCACGCAGACTTCCTTTGGCGAAAAGAGAAGAAGCCGAACAAATAATTACGGATATGGAGAGAGAAGGCGTGATTGAACCTTCAAGTAGTCCATGGGCATCCCCAGTGGTACTCGTGAAGAAGAAGGATGGATCAACGAGGTTTTGCGTAGACTACAGGCAGCTAAACGACGTGACCAAAAGGACAGCTACCCTTTACCCAGAATTGACGATACGCTAGACACCCTGTCAGGATCCCAGTGGTTTTCTACGTTAGATTTAAAGAGTGGATACTGGCAGGGAGAATTAGGACCCAAGGGGCGTGAAAGGACAGCTTTTACGATCGGAACTGGTTTGTGGCAGTTCACTGTAATGCCCTTCGGCCTGTGTAACGCTCCTGCAACGTTCGAGCGTTTGATGGAGACCATCTTGCGCGGATTGTCTTGGAAGACGTGCTTGGTTTACCTGGACGACGTGATCGTGGTTGGAAGGTCGTTTGAAGAACACTTGAGCAACTTGAAGGAAGTGTTCCAGCGATTACGTGGGGCTAACCTCAAACTGAGCCCAAAGAAGTGCCACGTATTTAAGAAGGAAGTCCAATACCTTGGCCACGTCGTATCTAGAGATGGAGTAAGGGCTGACCCAGACAAAATCCGAGCAGTGCAAGCATGGCCAAGACCGATCGACAAACATCAGGTCCGAAGTTTCCTTGGGTTGTGTACTTATTATAGAAGATTTGTCCCCGGATTTGCCAACATTGCCAAACCATTGACAAAACTAACCGAAGAAAAAGCAGAATTTAGATGGAATGAAGACTGCGAAAATTCTTTTAATAAACTAAAACAGGCCCTAGTCACTTCGCCGATTTTGAGTTATCCAAGAGAAGATGGAAAGTTTGTTTTGGATACGGACGCAAGCAATCTGGCCATAGGCGCGGTCCTTTCGCAGATTCAAGATGGACAAGAAAAGGTTATCGCGTATTTTAGCAAGGTTTTGTCCAGGCCAGAAAGGAATTATTGCGTGACTAGGAGGGAGCTGTTAGCAGTCGTTAAGTCCATCGAACATTTCTACAAGTATTTGTATGGACGAAAATTTTTACTGAGAACAGACCACGCCGCTTTAAAATGGCTACTGCAGTTCCGTAACCCAGAAGGACAAGTGGCAAGATGGATCGAGAGACTGCAAGAGTATGACTACGACACAGAACACCGTGCCGGAAGCAGTCATCGGAACGCTGATGCCTTGTCCAGAAGACC
The DNA here is from genome assembly GCA_035610365.1 of Aquatica leii. Taxonomy (NCBI): domain Eukaryota; kingdom Metazoa; phylum Arthropoda; class Insecta; order Coleoptera; family Lampyridae; genus Aquatica; species Aquatica leii. The sequence goes on from CM069437.1 coordinate 5,820,721, forward strand.
ATGTCCGGCGGACTGCAGCCATTGTTCGCGACTGGAAGAAAAGTCGAATGCGTCCGTAGAACTGCTATGGTTGATGACGAGTGGGAACCTGAGCAGTTACGTCGCGAACAAGAAGACGATCCTGAAATAAGACAACTCCTCGACTGGAAAGAAAGCGGCCGACGACCAACCTGGGAAGAAGTGAGTGCTTTGGGCAGAAATATCAAAGCGTACTGGGCGCAGTGGGACTCCTTGATAGTAGAAGACGGTCTTCTTAAGCGATCCCTAGAAAGTGCCGAGGGCACGGGAAACAGACTACAGCTGGTAGTGCCAAAGAGCAGGGTGACCGAAGTGTTGAAGCATCTCCACGATGGGACATCGGGAGGACACTTTGGCATTAAGAAGACGTTGGGTAAAGTGCGAGAACGATTCTACTGGATGAACTGCAAAGAGGACGTCATGAAATGGTGCCGTAAATGCACAGTCTGCGCATCAGGAAATGGTCCAGCGAGAAAGCGCAAAGCACCCATGAAACAATACAACGTAGGAAGCCCTTTGGAGAGAGTTGCGATTGACATCGCAGGGCCGTTCCCAGAATCCGATTCGGGAAATAAATACATCTTGGTGGCGATGGATTATTTCACGAAATGGACGGAGGCTTACGCCATACCCAATCAGGAAGCAGCTACAGTCGCAGACGTATTAGTAAAGGAGTTTTTCTGCCGGTTTGGAGTTCCGTTGGAATTACACTCCGATCAAGGCCGCAATTTTGAGTCTGGGCTGTTTCAAGAAGTTTGCCGACTGTTAGGAATTAAAAAGACTAGGACAACGCCTCTCCATCCTCAGTCTGATGGCATGGTTGAACGGATGAATCGAACAATGGGCAAGTACTTAGCCAAGGTAGTGTCCGAACATCAAAGAGACTGGGATCAGTACTTGCACCTCTTCTTAATGGCGTACCGATCATCCGTTCACGAAAGCACAGGCCAAACACCATCCTGTGTCATGCTCGGTCGTGAGATAAGATTACCATGCGATCTTCAATTTGGACGAAGACCGGAAGAAGAAGTCGCTGGAGAAGATTACGTCAGCAAGCTGGCAAAGAGGCTAGACGAAGTACATGAAGAGGTTCGTAAAAACACACAAATTGCCAGCGACAGGATGAAAACAAGATATGACGTCAAGGCGCAAAATGGTGGGTTTCGACCTGGCGATATGGTTTGGTTATATAACCCTCAAAGGAGACGTGGTTTGTCGCCGAAGCTGCAAAGGCAATGGGAGGGCCCCTATGAAGTCGTGCAGCGTATTAACGACGTTATATACCGCATCCGAAAACCGCCCAGAGGCAAGCCAAAAGTGGTCCATGTCGATCGTCTAGCCCCGTTTGCTGGCGATAACCACAATCCGCAAGTTCAGGTCCGAACCAGAGTAATAAGTAGCAGAACCAGGAATCCAATCGAAGAAATGGAGTTCGAAAAAGTTTATGAATTTATACGGAGGTTCTGGAAAAGCTAGGTTCGGAGTTACCACCGAGGAACAACAAGACCTGTTCCAGACACAAAAGATTACGCCATCGCACATTGCGTGAGCGAGGAGCTTGACATGTCCAAAGGGGTTGCAGTCGTGTTTAAAAAGAAGTTTGGACAGCTAGATGAATTGCGAAGACAGCAACCGGCAGTCGGAAAGGTTTTAGGACTACGTGGTGACGGACGCTTCGTTTTCTATCTGGTCACCAAGAAATACTCACGTGTCAAGCCGTTATACAAAGATCTGTGGCGAACATTATGGAGTCTCAAGAGACAAATGGAGTTCCATCATGTTAAGAAATTGGCAGTACCCAAGCTTGGTTGTGGCTTAGACCAACTGAATTGGAGGACAGTTCGAAACATGTTGGAGGTCGTCTTCCGAGGAACAGGCATTCAAGTGTTGGTCTGTAGTTACCAACCGAGGAGAGTATTGGGTCAGGAAAAGTCCATTGACTGTTACTTTTATGGTCAAGGAAGTTGCCGAAATGGAGGAAGCTGCCGCTATCGCCACGATCCCTTTTACCGGTGTCGCATCCAGTCTCCTGTTCTGGGACAGAACAGTCCTAAGAAGGGGGCAGTGAAACGTCCGAGAAATTACTTGCAAATGCAAGAGCCTTCTAGAAACTGTTATCTAGCTTCTAGAAGATATAGCGAAAAGGAAGGAACGCTCGAGAAGGTTTCGCCGATGTCTATAAATACGTAAGAAAGAAATCGTAGGTCAGTTATTGTCGAAACGCGAATGCAGCTGTATTAAGAAGATAATTAAGGTGAAGATAAATAAGTGATTAGCACGCGCGACGTTTTACATAAATAACAGTGTACACCGAATCGAGAATAATCGTGTATGTGATAAATAGTGTAAACAAATCCGAAGACGTTATCTTATCTTATCTTAAGTGTTATACATAAATTATAGTGTAAGTGTTTCTTTTATTATTATATTTAATTAGTTCGGTTAATTTAAAAGTATACATATTTCTATAATAAGTAAACGTAGTTTTAGTCGTTTTAAATAAATTAGTTTTTAAGTAATAAATTCGTTACAATATGTTTTTGTCGACAAAACAAAAAGTTTTTCTCGAATAAACTCCAATCTTTTTATTAAGAAAACTTACAATCGACATCATTTCCGTTTTTTTTCCAAAACATTAAAATAATTATAGTAACATTTTCTTCTAAAGATTAAAAAAGTGATAACAAAATCGATTTTGTGTTCTATGTTGGTTTTAATACAAGTGAAAGTTTGTTCTTTTTCTAGTCGTTTTTGGTTCCTTTGGTGTAGCCTTTTTTTTATAATTTTTGTAACAGTTTTTCTTGGGATGTCAACATATCACCTATCTGGTTATCTTTCTATAGTACTGTGTTTTTGTCTCCATGATCTCTATTTTGTTATTTCCGCTTTGTCAGTATGTCATGCGGTATGATTGCATCATTGCCATTTTAAAGACCTTGCATTTATTGAACTATATACAGTGCACACCGCTTGTTGGAATCACGGATAATGTTATCGCTTTATTAGGGACATTAAATTAACCTTCGGATTACCAAGCAATTTTTGAGGCGCCGATTACCAAGTGGGGTCAGATTTGACCCCAAGTTTTTTTTCTTATTTTGTAAAGAAAAAACGATTAATTTGTAATGGTAACCTTTATTAATATTTTAAATTAACATTAGATTTCATACAAACTAATAAAAATATTAAAATAAAATGTAAACATAAATTAGTGAGGGCAACAACTATTACATATTATTGTAGTTTTTTTCTGGCAATGTTGTTTACATACAAAGAGTTTGCACTTTTCACATGTTTCCGAACATTTTTTGTCATTTGCTCTTGGACATATCTTATAACGACCTCTTTTTGTGTTGTTCTGTGTCTGCCAAACAATATTTTTTTTTACGTCGCAAAACAAATAACAATTGAAAAATTTGTTAAATATTATTAAACATTGTTGAAAGAAACTCGCCTAAAAAAATATTGGGACAGTTGTAAAAAAAACTTAAGAAAAGACGACAAAAACAACACGTCTGGGGTCAAAAAAGACCCCAATGGTAATCGAAGGTTAAAATAAAAAAACTAAAAAACATCGTTTATAGTAATCATAATTTCGGTTTATGTTATCAATTCTCTTCTCAGTTTGTTTCTATAGATGAACAATAACCAGTTTTGTATGCATTTTTTTGGAAGGTAAGGGGCGGCACCAACATCTAGCCGCTCAAATGTCAAAGTCACCTGTACGCGGTACCTTCTACTGGATAACAAACGAGGCTCTGGCGACCCAATGTCGGGGGTATAGGCTGATAGCAGTTGTTCCAAGGTAGCGGGGCGTCATCATTAGGCTAATCTCCCACATGAGGTATCATGATTCAGAGATCGAATGAAAGCCTCGGAATTGATTAAAGACGAAATCGACAAGAAAATATAATGAGAATGGAAACATGGAATATAACAGAAAAGAAGTGGAAATAATTGATGAGATGCTGAAATATAAAATAAGCGTTTTGGGGACAAGTGAAATAAAAAAGAAAGGTAATGGGCAGCTAGTACTAACACAAGGATGTCAACTATTGTATGAGAAGGTAGAGCAAAAGGTGGCGTAGGAATTATACTTAACTCACATCTAGCCAGTCGAATGACACTGGGAAGCAGTAAATGCAAGAATCAAATACGTGGACATAAAGACACAAGAAAATATAACATTGATACAAATATATGCCCCTACAAAAGACTCAGACCAACAACAAAAAGACGAGTTCTTAGATGAATTACAAACACAGATCGATAAAGCAAGACACAGAAGCAGACATGTGTTTATAAAGGATTGGAATGCACGTATAGGGAACAGGCTAGATATTGGCGATGGCACAATTGGAAAATATGACAGAGAAACTGTAGTAAACAGCAATGGAAGAGCAATGATAGAATTCTGCATAAGAAATCAACTTTTAATTGGGAAGATCCACTTAACTACAAGACATTACAAAAGATTACATACAGCGCAGCTAGAAGGACGAAAGAAAGCATAAGCGACTACACCATATACAATAGAAAAGCAAAATACGCTATACTAGATATAAAAATAATAAACGGAGCTGAATTCTACACGGATCATAGACAAGTTAGAAGTGTGTTGATGAGGGATCTGTTCTGTTGTGGATGGTGATGAGAGTGTAGATACCGGTCTGTATGTGTTTCCTTGCGGTATACGCTATGACTTAGCCTGTTGTTGTCCGTGCTTGTTACCGGAACGTCTAAAAAGGGCAGCGTTTTGTTCTTTTCTATCTCCATGGTGAATTTGATACTGTTGTGGTGTCCATTAATATGTTAAAGAAAACTTTGTAATTCTTGTAAGTCGGTGATCCACAGGTACTGACGATAGGTGGATCACCGACTTACGAGTTAGCAAAATACTTACCTAGAAGACTACAGCAGCACACCGGACAGACAACCAGCTACGTTAGAATTCCGAACTTTTCGTCGAGATTCTCCAAGGACTTGAAGTAACTACCAGTGACATACTAGTTAGTTTCGACGTAGAATCACTATTCACCAATGTACCAGTGGAAGAAACATTAGAGATCATTATACCACAACTAGTGCCACGAGGTTTACAAGAAGATTTGATCGACTTGGCTAAACTCTGTTTAACCTCAACCTACTTCCTGTAGAATGGTGAGTTCCATGAACAAAAGAAGAACGGCGCAAGTATGGGATCACCAGTAATAGCCAGCATCTTCATGGAAGCTTTCGTACAAGAAGCTATCAACTCAAGTGACAGGAAACCGAAATACTGGTACAGATATGTGGACGACACTTTTGTCGAATGGCCTCACAGACGGGAAGAATTAAAAAGTTTTCTTTAACACATCAATGGACACCAGAACAGTATCAAATTCACCATCTGCCTTTTCTAGACGTTCTAGTAACACGCACGGACAACAACAGGCTAAGTCATAACGTATACCGCAAGAAAACACATGCAGACCGGTATCTACACGCATCCTCTCATCACCATCCACAACAGAAGAGATCCCTCATCAACACACTTCTAAGAAGAGCAGAGAAAATTATCGATAAAAAACACAAGCCGGAAAAAATCAAACACATCAAGGCGAAAATGATGGACAGGAATACATATCCCGAAGAACTGAAGCTAACGAGATTATCAAAAAAGTGAAGAAAGAATCTTAGGAAGACTATGGCAGAAATCTGTAAACGAAATGGAATATCAGTAATGGAAGAGAATTCTGGAATGCAATTTCTTTAGCATCAATCAATAGATCATTAAAATTAAAACCTTTATCGGAGCGATAAGCTTTCAAAAAATTATTCAAATTATTTAAATGATTACAACAATAAGCAACATCAAAGTTCGGTTTTTGAATAAATTTACTAACAATGTTAACTTTACTTAAAGTATTATATCACAATATAAGAATGCAAATGAACTCAAAATTTTGCAATTTTTTGGCCAACGATGCAGCCAAATTTTCGTTATTTTCAAAGTTTCCTTCTGTAATAGCGAAAGCTTCCACGGCAGGAATCTATACTAACATTAGAATGTCTTCCGGGTTTGGACCGTGTCATAGTTCCAACCGAAGCTGCCAACGTTTCGCCCACTTTCGTAAGGGGCTTCATCAGGGCGTGAGATAAATCGCAAAACTCAAACAAGCAATCGAAATCTAACTAAGAACTTCTCAAAAGTTAGGTTATCCACTTGTAAAACAAGCCATAACCTAAACTATGAAAAGGTAAGAAAGAAAACGATAACCTGAAAAAGCAAACGAAAATCTAACAAAGAACCACTACCGAGTTAGGTAATCAACTTGTGAACCAAGCCAGATTCTAAAATCCGTAGAAGTGACTTAAGAAGAAATAGTCTCCGTATTTAAAGGAAAAGGATCGTCACGGATGATTAGGCTCGAACCTGATTGGGTTACGGTTGTTAGGGGGCGTGTTTTTGATAAATGACTAATAACCGGGAACCAAAGAGGGGATAGTTCGATACCATGATCGCGATTGAAGTTATTGGGGTGTTTGATGATTTCTATGCTTTCTCGGAATTTCCTGTTGAAAAAGAATGGAGATTTGGCAATCAACGAAACATTATCAAAATCTATCTTGTGACCTGTAGTAAAATGATGTTCAGCGACCGCAGACTTGGAAGTATACCTTTTCCTTATACAACGATCATGTTCTGAAATGCGAGTAATGACGGAACGACCGGTTTCACCAATGTAGACTAAACCACAAGAACAGGGAATTTGGTATACACCTTGAGATGAAAGTGTAGGAAATTTGTCTTTGGGAGAAGGAAGAATCTGAGAGATTTTGCCTGTCGAGTTGAATATGGGTTTAATACCATTCTCACGAAGGAGTTTCCCTATTTGATCTGTAACCTTGTAAATGTAGGGTAAAAAGGCCAATTTCGGGTTGGATTCGGGAGTAGAAATATCCTTAGGTAATCGAGTACGTGGATGTAAACGACGATTAATAACTCTATGAATATCTCGCTTTACATAACCATTGTTCTAGTAAGGTTCTAGTAAGATGACGGAGTTCTGAGTCTAGATTCTCAGGTTGACAAATAGAAAAGGCACGATGGACCATAGATTCAATAACAGAACGTTTCTGTGCAGGATGATGATGAGACAAAGCATGAAGGTATCTGTCCGTATGGGTGGGTTTGCGATAAACAGAATGGCCTAGAAGTCCGTTGGGCTTACGAGTCACAAGAACGTCAAGAAATGGAAGAGAACCATTACTTTCGATTTCCATAGTAAATTTGATATCTAAGTGTTGATTGTTAAGATGATCAAGAAACTTAGACAATTCAAGATGACCATGAGACCAAACAATAAACGTGTCGTCAACATATCTAAACCACACTTTAGGTTTTAATATTGATGATTCCAAAGCAACCGTTTCAAAGGATTCCATAAAAATGTTAGCTACAACAGGTGATAGAGGAGAACCCATAGCAGCACCAGAAACTTGTTCGTAAAACTTATTATCAAATTGGAAGTAAGTAGAGGATAGACACTTTTCAATAAGAGGAACCAAACTTAAGTCCTTGCCATGTTGAGACAGAATCTGTTTGATGATAATAAGCGAATCCTTAATAGGAACTTTAGTAAAAAGTGAAAGTAACATCAAAGCTCACGAGAACATCTTGGGGTTCAAGTTTTATAGTTACTAGACGTTGAATAAAATGCTGAGAGTTGAGGATGTGAGAAGAGGTTTTACCTGTAAACTCGCAAAGAATGTTGGACAAGAATTTGGCTAGCTTGTAAGTAGGAGATTGGATAGTACTAACGATAGGTCGGAAAGGAATACCTTGTTTGTGAATTTTGGGAAGTCCGTATAGACGAGGTGGTTTAGAATCTGATGGGGTAAGTGGACGTCTTAAGTCACTTCTACGGAGCTTAGAATCTGGCTTGGTTCACAAGTTGATTACCTAACTCGGTAGTGGTTTTTTGTTAGATTTTCGTTTGCTTTTTCAGGTTATCGTTTTCTTTCTTACCTTTTCATAGTTTAGGTTATGGCTTGTTTTACAAGTGGATAACCTAACTTTTGAGAAGTTCTTAGTTAGATTTCGATTGCTTGTTTGAGTTTTGCGATTTATCTCACGCTCTGATGAAGCCCCTTACAAAAGTGGGCGAAACGTTGGCAGCTTCGGTTGCAACTATGACACGGTCCAAACCCGGAAGACATTCTAATGTTAGTATAGATTCCGGCCGTGGAAGCCTTCGCTATTACATTAACAATCTCTACGGGGAGAACATTTCTTCTAAAACCTCCGTATTTTCCAAACTTCGCCACAAACTCGTCAAACTTTTGTGCAATTTAACCTTTCTTAGTCGCTGTTGTGACCACAACATCATTCCTGCATTCCTCAAAATTAAGTTCCACATTCAGACACGTTCTTCTAAAAACATCCTACACCGTGCTAGTCTAGCGTTGATACGCGAACGGATTAAGCAAACTAGGCGAGAGTTAGACACCATTTCGAAACAACTCTTTTATCTTCATCTTGAGTTGGCCAACACTCTATCCCCGGATGATTGGAAATTCTTTGACAACATTACTTACCAGCAGTCTGATACCACTCTACGACTAACCACTGAAGGTCATCTCAAAAAGTTTCAATTATTGGAATCCAAGAATCGTAAAGTTTCTTCTACTACTAACTCAATAAAGACGGTTGTCAATTTATCTAGTTTGGTTCTCACTTCAGAACAGGAATCGGTGCTCTCTAAGGGTTTGAATTTTGCGGTTGCTCCCAAACGTATTCCTAAAGAAGATATTCTATGTGCTGTTGAGTCTTCTATAAGACATCTTCCTCGCCACATCTCAGATCCCATTCGTATTAACACTGGCAAAATCCTTGAATCATCTAAAATTCTTAAATCCAACATTTCTAAGTCGGAAGAGTCAGCTCTAAAAAGTCTTCGTAAGAACCCTGATATTATTGTTCTTCCAGCCGACAAAGGCAACGCCACTGTAGTTTTGAACCAAATTGATTATGTTACGAAAATCAATTCTATTTTGTCTGAGGAAACTTACGCTCTTCTAACTCATAACCCCACTTCGCGGATTGAACGCGAGGTTAGCCAAATCATCAAATCTTCCAATCTACCTCCTGAAACTAAACGTCGACTTACCCCATCAGATTCTAAACCACCTCGTCTATACGGACTTCCCAAAATTCACAAATAATGTATTCCTTTTCGACCTATCGTCAGTACTATCCAATCTCCTACTTACAAGCTAGCCAAATTCTTGTCCAACATTCTTTGCGAGTTTACAGGTAAAACCTCTTCTCACATCCTCAACTCTCAGCATTTTATTCAACGTCTAGAAACTATAAAACTTGAACCCCAAGATCTTCTCGTGAGCTTTGATGTTACTTCACTTTTTACTAAAGTTCCTATTAAGGATTCACTTATTATCATCAAACAGATTCTGTCTCAACATGGCAAGGACTTAAGTTTGGTTCCTCTTATTGAAAAGTGTCTATCCTCTACTTACTTCCAATTTGATAATAAGTTTTACGAACAAGTATCTGGTGCTGCTATGGGTTCTCCTCTATCACCTGTTGTAGCTAACATTTTTATGGAATCCTTTGAAACGGTTGCTTTGGAATCATCAATATTAAAACCTAAAGTGTGGTTTAGATATGTTGACGACACGTCTATTGTTTGGTCTCATGGTCATCTTGAATTGTCTAAGTTTCTTGATGATCTTAACAATCAACACTTAGATATCAAATTTACTATGGAAATCGAAAGTAATGGTTCTCTTCCATTTCTTGACGTTCTTGTGACTCGTAAGCCCGACGGACTTCTAGGCCATTCTGTTTATCGCAAACCCACCCATACGGACAGATACCTTCATGCTTCGTCTCATCATCATCCTGCACAGAAACGTTCTGTTATTGAATCTTTGGTCCATCGTGCCTTTTCTATTTGTCAACCTGAGAATCTAGACTCAGAACTCCGTCATCTTATTAGAACCTTAGTGAACAATGGTTATGTAAACCGAGATATTCATAGAGTTATTAATCGTCGTCTACATCCACGTACTCGATTACCTAAGGACATTTCTACTCCCGAATCTAACCCGAAATTGGCCTTTTTACCCTACATTCACAAGGTTACAGATCGAATAGGGAAACTTTTTCGTAAGAATGGTATTAAATCCATATTCAACTCGACAGGCAAAATCTCTTAGATTCTTCCTTCTCCCAAAGACAAATTTTCTACACTCTCATCTCAAGGTGTATACCAAATTCCTTGTTCTTGTGGTTTAGTCTACATCGATGAAACCGGTCGTTCCGTCATTACTCGCATTTCAGAACATGATCGTTGTATAAGGAAAAGGTATATTTCCAAGTCTGCGGTTGCTGAACATTAGGTCACAAGATAGATTTTGATAATGTTTCGTTGATTGCCAAATCTCCATTCTTTTTCAACAGGAAATTCCAAGAAAGCATAGAAATCATCAAACACCCTAATAACTTCAATGGCGATCATGGTTTCTTTGGTTCCTGGTCATTAGTTTTTTATCGAAAACACACCTCTATTCAATTGTAACCCAATCAGAATCGAGCTTAACCATCCGTGACGATCCTTCTTCTTTATATACGGAGACTATTTCTTCTTAAATCACTTCTATGGAGTTTAGAATCTGGCTTAGTTCAAAAGTTGATTACCTAACTCTGTAGTGGTTCTTTGTTAGATTTTCGTTTGCTTTTTCAAGTTTATCGTTTTCTTTCTTACCTTTTCAGAGTTTAGAATCTGGCTTGGTTCACAAGTTGGATTACCCAACCTTTGAGAAGCTCTTAGTTAGATTTCGGTTGCTTGTTTTGTTGTTGTAAGCCCCTTAAGAAAGTGGGCGAAACGTTGGCAACTTCGGTTACAACAATGACACGGTCCTAACCCGGAAGACATTCTTATCTTAATATAGACACCGGCCGTGGAAGCCTTCGCTATTACATGTTGTTTGTTGCTTTATCTTTTTTTAACTTTTGAGTTTTGATGCTTTTCGGCGCCGTCGTGCACGACAGGACTTTGCCCTTGTGTACGGTGCAAGACTGCTGGTAGGAGGTAATAAGTCTTCTTTGACTTTTGGATTTCTTTGAACCCGTATCCATTTTGTTGTAGGGACTTCAACAGCGTTTTCTTTTCTTTTTGTAGATTTTGATTATCTGACACACGTATATATCTTTTAGCTAAAGTGTGGAAAACAGTATTCTTCTGTACTGGATGGTGGTGAGATTTTTTCTTATTTTGCTTTATCATCAGTACATCAAAAAATGCTAGACTGCTGTTATGTTCTAACTCTGTAGTAAAATTAATGTTATTATGTGCAGAGTTGAGATGTTGAAAGAACTGATTTAGGTTATCTTTGCCATGAGGCCATACAACAAACGTATGATCAACATATCTGAACAAAGTTTTTGGGTTTAACTCAACATTATTTATAATTTCAGTTTCAAAATATTTCATGTAAATATTGGCTATAACTGGGGAGAGCGGTGAACCAATGGCCGCTCCTTCTACTTGTTAAAACAAGTTGTCGTTATAACTGAAATAAGTGTTTTTAAGGTAGAGTTTGATGAGCAGAACTTCTTCTTTAGTAATTCTCTCTTTGAGCAAAAACAACACTTCGTCGACCGGGACTTTAGTAAAAAGAGGTACCACGTCAAAACTAACTAGGATATCTTCTTTTGTTATACGCAAGTTCTTAATTTTCTTTACAAATTCTGTAGAATCTTTAATGTGAGTTTCTGTATTTCATGTGAACGGCAAGAGTTTTGCAGCTAGATAACGTGCTAACGATTGGGTTGGTAAATTGATGGTACTCACTATCGGTCGAAGGGGGACTCTTTCGTTGTGTATCTTGGGAAGATTGTGTATTCGTGGCTTAACTAGATTTTTGACAATCAAAGTTTATTTTTTGTTAATAACTATAGTAGTAGAGTTTTTGATGGCGAAGTTTACTTTAGTGCATAAGGGGTTTAAAGAGTTTCTCTGTAGACGTATGTAGCTACCTTCCGAGAGTAAGTTCGTCATTTTGTATGTTTATAATGACTGTAGCGTTTCTTTTATCTGCTCTCAATACTAAAATGTCCTTATTCTCACGTAACCGCTTAGCTGCCTCTCTATCCTGTCTGTCAATATTAGAGCGTGGCGGTTTAGCTTTTCTTACAATGTTGCAGACATCTTGTCAAATAGTTTGAGAGATTTTCTTAGGAAGAGTGCGTATTGCAGCATCTACTCCACATACTGTATCTTCTATCGGTGTTTTCTTAGGCGTAACGGCGTAGTTAGAACTCTTCTTTATTACTAGTACCGCTTATTTACCATACTGTATGGGTTTGGCAGACAAAATAAGCAGGTTACTAAAGAAACATAATTTCACAACTCTACGTCTTTACGACTAAGGATACCCTAAACACTTGGTTTACATCTGCTAAAGACAAACAAGAGGCTCTAAAACATGCCGAGTTTATAAAATTTCTTGTTAGATCCTCTAAGACATAGATCAACTTTCTTGGAAAGGACACAAACACTTACTCCGGGTAATAACGAAGTTAGTCACTACTCTGAAGATGCAAGCTGCAAGGTCTTACGAAACGTCAGTTTATCAGGGTTCAGGAACGATAATACAGCTAAGGTCAACTTCTACTTCTTGTTTTGTCTCTCAAGGAGAGACTAAAACCAAGCCTAATAAGTCTGGATGTTTAACTACGACGCGGTCTAAGCCGAAAGTTGCTTATAATCATAATCGCTATTTTAGTTTGCATCACTTTTGGACCTATTCATGTCTCTCTCTCTCTCTCTCTCAGACTTGTGACATTTGTCACACAAATTTACATCTAATTTGTAAGTTTTAGAGAAGTTTTAAACGAAGAGATTTCGTGGTTAAATTACTCCATTCTTTTTAGATAACTAGAAGTAAAATTTTTATCTTACTTTTTCTAAATAATTGTCTCATGTGGAAACCTTCCTCTTTAGTATAAACCATTACCTTCAGACACCTTCAATTGTTACTACTTTTTTTAGTTTCTAATGTAGAAATTGTGTTATTAAAAAAATTTAATCGAAAAAATAAAGATCTCCAGCTTGTCTAATCTCATCTAACGTGGTTTGTGCAACAAGTGACAACCTCTGACAAAAGGTTCTTCCGATGCTCTCAACCTGAATACTAAGTGCGCTAAACTATGTTTCAATGAGCAAATCCCGTGTGTCATTCGGAAATATCCTTGTCCGAAACTGACGATATACGAAAAACTAGTTTTATCCAACGAGAATCGCACATGTCCCTAATTACTTTATATCTTGATGATGGTGAACGTTCTAAACGTAATGTATTTGTAAATACTTTTATCGTAGTCGTTCCGGCGGAATAGGTTTATGATAAGATTTAATTTTAAAGGGCGATATGGATAATCCAGACGAGTCGACGTGTCCTTTTCAACAGCACTTTTTTTTCAATGCGCGATTTGTAATCACAAGGCATAATTGATAGTGTTAGCTGTTATCTAAAAATAGCTTCATTATTCGCTCCCTCTTCTCTTTTTGTTCAAGTGTTCAATGGCCACGACAAGGACACCGTTATATTTGTGTCGGTGTATACATTTTAAGTTTTCAAAACATTAAGTCTGTTGGTGTTTTAACACTCGCGTATTTTGTTTAGACAGCGTCTGATAACAAAAATGATTATTCACATACAAAGGAGCTTGTCGATATAAGAATGTGTTTTATTCGGGCGAGTCTTTAGTTCTGTTTTTCTACGTGTTATGAACGCATTAGCAAATTTCGGTGAGAGTTTAGTGATTTTCCAAATACGGATTTCGTTGCAATCGACCACAAAACGTAAGTAGCACTATTTTCTATTTAAACTGTAAGGAAGTAAACGTTACATCCTTGTCGCCCATTTTGATTTGTACAAGCGCTGGTGCCAACGTGCTATTAAAATCGTGGAACGCCCGCCTTAGTTTCTACGTTAAGTTACAACAACAGCCTTTGTTATGGCGTTTCGTCTACCAACGTAGAAAGCTCAAAAACACCAATTAGGTCGTTAACATTTGACAAAGCAGCGTACGGTTATCTGTATGATTGCGCTTGTAAACAACAAAAAAATATGATAAGGTTCTAACGGACCACACTGTTAATAATTTCGTTTTTGTATTAGTAATAAGTAGGCTATGATTTTCTTATTACGTTAATTTGTTTGTAATTGAATTTTTATGCTGACAATGATGTCAGCGATGCATCCTACTTTAGTTGTTTTGCGGTTTATGCAAAAGTCAAGGTGAAAGAAAACTTTTGTTCTTGGAAAAAGTGCTGCCACTATCTTTTGGTAAGACTTGTTACATTTAAAACTAGTGAGTCAGAAAGTTGCAAAGTGAATCACGCATTTTATGTAATCAATATTTGGAACTTTATGAGTAATGCAGGGTTGTGTTTTGGCCACGGACTTGTTATCAGTGATAATCATTTCGACATTTTCTATGACAAAAAAAGCTTCCAGTTTTAGGTTTTCGTGTAAATCAATGGACCTTTATCCGCATTAAAACTTATTACTGAAAAATGGGTTTAAATACGCCGTTAATGTTTAAGTTTCAGCACTTATTTATTCTTTACATTCTTTAAATCAAAGCTTTATCAAAACTTCTCGATTTCCTCTACGTATATGGAGTTTGATGAGATATTTTCTTTGGTGTGGAAGCCTGAAAGACTTAAATGGTGGCTTAACCTATGGTAGGAGATGATATCTGTGTGAGCTTGGAAGTTTGCAATTATAGGTTTTTTTGACTAACGTGTCGACGTTAATGGTGACTTGCTCGGTCTTGTAAGATAGGCGTGTTTGTGGAATGCGATCACTTGAAAACGGTGGTTTCAAGGATTTTAACTTCAAGAGTTTTCTTTAGGATTGGCTAGATGTAGTCGATGAGAGTAACCGTTGAAAACGGAGAAAAAGTTTATGTCGGGTATGATAACAACAATGAAACAGGGTGTCCCACGAGGTACTGTACATACTGAAATGGTATGTTCCTTAGGTCAATTTAAGTAGAAAACGTCCTATAAACATAGGTCCAATTCGCCATAGTTACACAGATACAAGCGACTAAAGTTTATAACTGATCACACATTTTTTGAAAATTAATTATTCTTAGTCAACTGGGAAACAAAAGCCAAAGAATATGTCATTTATTGCTTTCTTTTCTACTAATGTCACAGTCGATTTTATTAAATAAAGTGTAATTTAAATGTAAAATGCCTTCTCATTTTTCTAACGAGAGTATGCTGATATCATTTACATTTATGGATTTTGTGGTAGAAATGCGAGATCTGTCGTTAGGGAATATGAACGAAGATTTTCCAACAGGAGGGTGCCAAATCACCAAAGCTTTTCTTCTGTGTTTCAACATGTACGTACTCATGGTTCATTTCCATCAGTTTCAACAAGATCTGACCGTTCAGTGCAGTTAAATGTGAATGAGCAGGAAAACATTCTACAGATGGTTGATCGGAGTCCAGGGTTGAGTACTAGAAGAATTTCTTCTCGAACAGGACTCCCCCGTATGTCAGTACGGCGAACATTACATGATGGGCTTTTGTATCCCTATCACACAGGTTCAGCATCTGGAACCTTGACATTTTGCTGCCCGGTTGAATTTTTGCCACTGGCTATAGGTAAATCCACATTTAGTTCCATTCATTTTATTTAGCGACGAGGCGCAATTTACTAGAGATGGAGTGAACAATACACGTAATTCTCATTTGTGGTCATATCAAAATCCACATGGCACAACAGAAACTAACTTTCAGCGCAGATTTTCTGTCAACGTATGGTGTGGCATGATTGACGATCAACTTATTGGACCTTTTTTCTTTGAGGAACGTCTAACAGGAGAAGCATATGCTAACTTTTTGCGGAATGAATTGCTACCGCTTTTGGAAGAAGTACCTTTACTAACAAGACAACAAATGTTTCTGCAACATGATGGAGCTCCTCCACATTTTAGTCGGCATGTGACCGAATATCTAAATGTTGCTTACCCCAATAGGTGGATTGGGCGTGGAGGCCCGCATGCTTGGCCACTGAGATCGCCCGATCTCACACCTTTGGACTTCTATCTGTGGGGTCATGTGAAAAGTTTAGTATATGAGGTAAAAGTTAATACCAGAGCTGAATTAATACAGCGTATCCTGGATGTGTGTCAACAAACACGGAACAACCAGCAGGTGCTTCGAGCGGCTACTCGGTCCATTTTAGATCGCAGCTGTCGTTGTGTTAATGCCGAAGGAGGTCATTTTGAGCATTGATGTGATTTTTTTGTGTTTGTTTCGTAGTTCGATTTTCTGTTTTCAATAATAATAATTTTCAAAAAATGTGTGAGCATTTATAAACTTTGAACGTTTGTATCTGTGTAACTATGGCGAATTGGACCTATGTTTATAGGACGTTTTCTACTTAAATTGTCCTAAGGAACATACCATTTCAGTATGTACAGTACCACGTGGGACACCCTGTATATTCTATGGGCATTTCTAACACGTTCATTGGTTTGAAACGTGTTCGGAAACTAAGATTTGGGTACATCGGTTACTGTTTGTAAGTGGTTTGCAATGACGGAGGTAGCCAAGATTGTATTGTCTCCGATAAATTATTTTTTGACGTGGTCATACAGGCGTTGTACAATAAGTTGTTAATTTATTTCTGTGTGCTTTGTATGTCACGGAGGGGATCACCATTTGGCACTTAAGATCGTTGAACATTTGTCCAGATATTCACTATGAAAGTTTGTGTTCATTCAGGACTAGACACATTAACTCAAGTAGAAAAGAGGATTGTGCTTATAGATATTAAGAAGACGCATATAAAATAAGAGCACTAAAGTGAGTAGAGGGCCAGTCCATTTCAAATCAACAGTTTAATTAATTTTTTTTTATCACCATCTCAGATTTGATTGAAATTTGCCACAGAAGGAGCAGTATCGGATAACGCATAAGAGCTTAAATTAACTAGTAGCTTATCATTTCTACCAAACACACTATAAACTACGTTTAGAGTTTTTAATGGTGGGTTTTCTTTAAACCTTCGAGCAAATGCTGTGTAGCTAAAAGAACTGACAACATTTATCAAGTTTTTCGAACATTGTCACCTGAAGAAGAACGCAGACCACGTTCGAAAGCTTGTGAGTTTTTTAATAAATATATTACACCATTTACCAAAAAAACTATTTTATTACAAAATTTCATTAAAAAAATGTTTATCCGATTAGGATTTGAGCCGAGATTTGAGATTTCACGAGAACATCGCCTTTACTAATAGTGATTTAGCTAGGAGTATCCTCATTAGAACAATTTTTGAAGTTTATGTGAGCTATATGCTGAAACGTCTAGGAAGCAGTTGAATAGTTGTGGTTTCAGTCTTAGCCAATCACATCAAAGCCAAGGTCAGAACCAACGGTATCTAGTTAAAAACTCGGCCAACATTAACTTCAAAGAGAAGAGTGAAATCATCGTAGTCAATGAGCAAAAGAAATGTAGGGTGCAGTTAATATCGGAATTCCACAACAATAAAATTGAGACTGGAGAAGCATCTGCACATTCGTTGATTAGTTAGACATTTATCGAGAAATCTGTAAGATGTTTTTTGCAAAATTTGGCTTTGACTCATTAATATTCCGCACAAGAACAACTAAAGCTGAGCTAGAAGAGTTCTTTATTCAAGCTTTTAGTGACTGCGATACAACAGCAGAATTCGGAAACTCGGATTCATATGGTCAGGCTGTCGAAACCGGAACCTCAGTGAGGAGACACTTTCTACTTATTCCGGATCCTGTGCTCTGAAGGGTAGGTAACGCCATAGCAGACTTGGTTCGTTTCAACAGATCTAGTACCGCGCTACATGTTCGATCAGCCTCGCTTCCTCCCAGAACCTAGGATTGGGTCTGAGACATGATCGTTCTATGAGGGGAGTACACACGACCTTTTCTAACACCCTAAGAAAAGCGACGTTCACACGAACGCTTAGATCGGCGGAGAGTCATGTTCCTGTTACCACAGTAAGACCTAACAAAAGCTCGATCGTTGATACAAGTACTCGTACGAGTGTAGAAATGGGTAAAGCTGATTACTTTTCTGTTAGAACTTAGACCGAGACCTGGATGTTCTACGAATGGTAGACTGCTGCTGCATGGAACACCTTGAGAGGCCACCTACCCAGTACGTTGTGATGTGGTACGTTTGTTCCAATAAGGAATGATCTCGGAATTGCGTAGAAACGCATCCGATCGACAGGCGGCGGGCCACACAACCAGACCTTATGGTCAGTTCATCTCAAATGAACAGTTTTATTAATTTTTTTCTAACACCATCTCAGATTTGGTTGAAATTTGACACGCTTTTAGTCTTTGTCAAAACTAAGAAAGATACAAAGTTTCATTGAAAAATGTTTATCCGTTTAGGATTTAGTGCTATGTAAAGTTCTCAAAAGAGGCAAAAAAAATGTAACAATCCGGTGGCTCAGTCTTAGCGTTGGGTTTAAAACGTTATTAATTTAAACACCATTAGCATAAATTTATTTTATAAACTAAAAATGTAATTCTTACAATAAATATGTACACGTAGGGTGCTTTGATTTCCCTTGTATAATGACTAACTTTAAGTAAAATTATGCTTCGGAACTTTGTTGAATGCGACCAGTCCGTCCGGAGGATTTGTGGATAGGCGAATGCGCCTTACGATACGTATCGTCCACTTTTTTAAAAATTATAATTGTAGCTCTCCTACTTGACTTAGAGAGATGGGAGTGGTGTCATTTTGTTGCTGCCCTTTAATTTCATATACAATACAATATACATTAAGAGAAAATAATTTTTTTCAAATTCGAACTGAAATTTTTTTTTCAAAATTTTAAAAAATGCGTACTTTTGAATATTTTCAAAAAAATATGTTTTTTATTGGGTTTTTATAAGTGGATTCTCAAAGTATCATGGAATTCTAATGGGTTCACTTGCATTTAAATTGTATTGTGAACCCAGTTTTGACGAAAATGCACAAATAATTGGGTTTTTAGTCAAAATAAGTTTTTTATAAAACTAATTTGTAAAGATATTAAAAGCATTTAACATAAGCATAAACAAATATGTAAATGAACATTAAAATATTAAACATATGTTAAGAATATTTAATTAAGTTTATGGGAGACATTATACAAGGATTTTTTGCTTCATTAGGATAGAAGTGGGACTCGATACCAAAATCAAAAACAAAAACAAAAAACAGTTTATTTTCACAAAAGTTATAGACCGTCCCTTTAAGGGAACTGTATGCTCAGAAGTTCCTATAAGGTATGATATTGCCTAAAACAATTTTTGGGATGTAGTCCCACATTATACTTGATACAAATAAAATTGACCTTTTTGCCACACGTGGCACATCTACGATCCGTTGGACAATAATCGACAATATGACTCCTCTCGTCATACCTCACTTCTCGGATAGGTTTAGGAGGTTATTTACCCTTAACAGACTTCATACCGTATGTGTTTAATAGAATCAAACACAAGTTTCTCCTAAAATTGAGTAAACTTTTAGACACCGGATCGTTAGGATGAATTTTACGCATCAGTAGCCAGGCATTTACAACACTGACGTCAAATAAATATGCAAATCTTGGCCACCACCATTTCCGTTGTCGGATCCTGGTTCTGTAATTTGCTACCATCCCATCCAATTTATCAACTCATCCCATTCCTTTATTATAACTATTTATAATGTTTGGTTGGGGCAAAGCTATTTTTGATTTCTCGTTTCTAGAATATCGTAGGACACTCTTTGTTTCAATACCATCAAAATTTGTTGCAGCACAAACGATTTTATTGTCCTTCCACTGAACCACGGCCACCTTCTTTGAAAAATTATACTCAAAATGACCCCGTTCTCTTGCTTTCCACATCTTATTTTGGTTTAAACCCTTCAGTGGACAGTTTCCTAAACGATTATCACGGAGTGTTCCGCTGGCACAATATCCATTATCGGCAAGATGTGTCAATAAATTCACAGATGTGAAATAGTTGTCGAAGTAGAGCTTGTATCCTTCATTGGCAGGTATATTTGCAAGCTCTACTAAAGAAAGAATTACTTGGCCATCTAATCCAAAGTCATATTTACTGGTTTCTGTTGATTTCCCAGTATATAAATCAAATACCACCATATATCCGTTGTCAGTACACAAGACCCAGTTTTTAAAGCCGAACCTGATGGGCTTTCCTTTGATATATTGCTTTGCGTAATGTTTACCATAATACGGAATCATACTCTCGTCTATGCTCAGATTCTTTTCTAATCCACCAAACTTTTTGAAATTGTCATTTAGATTTGAAATGAGCGGTCTTAGTTTATAAAGTTTATCATTTTTGTTAATTTTAGAATTATCGTTGAGGTTCAAATTTCGTAATATCAATTCAAACCTATTCAGCCGCATACTGTCTGATAAAATTTTCGGAAAATCGTCTTCTTGAGCCCAATACATTCTCTTGTTAGTCTATTTTCCGTAACCAGACAATAGCAGACCACCAAAGAAAACGTACAACTCTTCTTTGGTTAAGTTTAAGGGTTGATTTGCGTTTTTTCCCAAAGCATATACATTGCTTTGCTCTATAATGTGCTCCAAAACGTTGTCGTTGAAAAAAAGGAAAAAGAATTCTACAGATGACTGTTTATTGTGCACATCCGCTGGTGGACCTTTCGGCAGACAGTGAGTATTCAACGCAAAGTGAGGTTCCCGTTCGTCTCATTTGATTTCTTCTTTCTTTGGTGGCTCCCCCTTTTATTAGTTGTGGTAGTAGCTGATTTGTTCCTCTTCGCTAATTTTCTCTTCTTTGCTCCTTGTTCCTCTGGTAAGGTAGATTTTGGCTGTACAAAAGATAGGAGGGGCAGGTCATCATCACTTGAGTCTTGTATGTCGTAAGGTAAACTTTCTGGCTGATCTGAACCTGTTCCAGGTTGTGAGTTATGATATAAAATAACCTCAGCTTCCGATTGCAACATTGCACGACCTAAATGGTTGACATTTCCCTCATGCTTGCCATCTGAACGATCACTGTCTTGGTCGGTTTCCTCCCCGTCGTCGGGTGGAGCAATGTAAATATCCGCAGAATTGATTTCCGCATCTTCTAGAGCTGCTATCAATTCATGAAGAGGCAGGCTGGAATCATAATTGATTTTCAAGAAAAGTAGTCATTATGCGCACCGTCCCTTTAAAGGGACACGAGCTTTAGGGCCCAATTAAGTCATATTAGAATGAACTAATGATCTCAGTGCGTTAGTAATGCAATATTACAGTACTTTAGCAATATTTTAAGATAAGGATTTGACACTTCTAACCTATGAATTGTCCATAATTTCAAATAAACTCACCCTCCGCGCCTCGTGCTGTAAAAGCTTGGGTCCATTTTTTGTTTAAGTTGGAATATCTAATAAGCAGGAAGTGTATTTAACACACTAGAAGTCACCAATAAACACACACACACTTCAAATACACATAAAAGCCGGTTTGAGGTTAGGTTAGTCGTTGTACACGCCGACTATAACCACAAACACCGCTGTCCCTTTTAAGGGATTGTATGCACTATTGGGTTAAAATACATAAGCCTTTTGTTTTAGATTATTATCAACTTTTAATACACCTTGTAGGAAAGCAATTATGTTAGTGAATTAGGTGTCTGTTCAAAAGAAGGCTTGCACATCTTCATGTTTATTAAAGCTTTATGAGTTTTAATAAATGTATACAGTTTTGTGTGATAAGTGACTTAAAATATGGAGAAGCATCGGTTTCAGATTATAAAATGTGTTAATTCTTTTAAAAAACAAAACCATCTTGTAAGAGATAAAAAACTAAGGAATGTAACTGAATGGATGCATTATTTGGTTCATGATTTGCTTGAAAATATGCAATGCTTCCGAAAGGAAATAACTGCTTTAAAAGAACAAAACGAGAAGGAAGAACCTGACCCAGACTCTGTTAATGATCCAACTTTTGATGTCCTAACTACGTCCTCACATGTTGTAGAGACTCTTAATACATCCCTAAAAGAACTTGGAGAATCGCCCATTGATTTAAAAAAAATAAAATCAAAGAATTACTCTGGTAAAAAAATAAAAAAGATAGAAGGAGGCGAACATTATTTCCGCATTCTCAAGAGTCTTGTGGTGATGAGCCAGAAAACTTTGAATCTTCTGTACTCAGTAATCTAAATGCAAATTTTTCAAGTGCACATAGAAAACAAAGTCATGATATTAACTTGTTTACCAGAGATATTGCTTAAGGGAATTTTTTTAATGATATCAGATGCAGGTTTGTGTAAAACAGTTTTTAAAACCTCTTCAACGGCTGACAAAATTAACTTCTCTCCGATAGTAACGAGATATTGTAAGACGCCCGCAAACCATCATCGTTTCTTTGTGACGTCGAAGCGAACATTCTGTTCAGCGTGGGTCTCTTCTGAAGTTTATCTTTGAGTGTTTGAAAGTATTTCAAATCTTTATCTGTTTTATCAGGGTGACATCTTCTCAGATCATCCTGCAGCTTAGATGGTTTCATAGCGTCATTGCCCAAAATTTTGTTGCATAAAAGGCACATAGGCAATTGTTTGTTCGACAATGATGGAATGAAGTCAAATTTCAAATAATCAACACTGTACTGTCTACATTCGGACATGGCATCAGTCATCTGTGGAAAAAATTAATCTATTTAAATAAGACAAAGTCCAGCAGCTGTATATTAAAAAATCAAAGTCAAATTTAAATCGTATGGTCTTAGATTTTATGGCAGGCATAGGCGTACAGCCATTATAAATGAATGCGAGAAGAGGAATGTTATGAATGTTACTTAAGGTTTTGATATGATGGAACTTTAAGGAAATTTGAAAGTAACATGACAAAAAATGTTAAAATAAAATATTATACAACGAATAATAATAATAACAAATTGTTATGCGATTTATCTCTATGTACATTCTACTATCATGTGTAAAAGTTCACTGGTTCCACTTTAGCAATATTACAAAATTTTAATTGTAATATAGAGAAGTATGTACAGTGCAATATCCATAATCCGAACTTCCGTAATCCGAACATTCCAGTAATCCGAACTGGCCCACAGTGTAACGACCAATGCACAAAAGTACCGTTTTTTTACGTTTTTTTGTGAAGTTATTTGGTAAGATATATGTATTTATAAAAGAATAATAAATGCCTACCAAGGTCGTAAATAAGTAAATATTGACACACATACATATTTATTTATGTGACCGGCCAAAATATGTAGTGTAATTTCAAAATTTTTTTTCAATATATTTTTTATATGTAAACATTTAAATTCTATGGGCAAAAAACCAAATTAAAGTGTGTATTGGAAATTCTTC
Source organism: Aquatica leii (assembly GCA_035610365.1). Lineage (NCBI taxonomy): Eukaryota > Metazoa > Arthropoda > Insecta > Coleoptera > Lampyridae > Aquatica > Aquatica leii. The sequence goes on from CM069437.1 coordinate 5,844,176, forward strand.
AAAAAACACGCAGCTGTACAGTTGTGGATTTCTTGTTTTCTTAATTTATATTTCAAAGTGGTAACATATTGTATTTTAATAATAAAATACATACGTAATATGTATGTACAATTGTCTTTTTTTAGATTTTTTTCGAAAACTTTCCATAATCCGAACATCTCCTTGCAGCAATTAGTTCGGATTACGGAGATTGCACTGTAATTATAATAACGATTGCTAAAACTTTGAAAAAGAAACTGTTGAGGAGTAGGGGAGTACCGGGAGGTTTGGGTCAATTTTTGTAAAATTACTATTAAAAAAAGTAAAATTGTAAAACACTAATGCATCTAGTAAATAGAATAGACTTATATCAACCTTAGAAAACATACTCAGCTCTGTCAATTTGATAGTAGAAGCTACATAGCTAAAAATCTAAGGGAGTGTATCTTGATCCATACATCCCCTAATAGGTTTTGGTAGATTTTCTTTAAAAAACTGAAATCAAAGTATCAGATACATTTATTTTAACGGAGGTTTTTAATATTCTCCTTGTTTAAACCAAATGTAATGTAAGATAGTGATCTGCTGGTACCACCTGCGTAGGTAGGTGGTAGTAACCTTAAGATTACATCCCTAATCTTAACGTTAGTTGCATCTTTATCCTCGGGAAAAAAGAAAGATAAAGTGCCACTTCGTCTTCTAAGAAAGTTTATGAAATACTTATTAGACTCTATGTTTTCAATTTGACCCACAAAATGGAACTCATTGTCAATTGGTTTTTTATCATTTTTATCGTTTGATATAAATTTCACAACCACAAAATCGCCCATTGATACAGAGTTAGGTGAATGAGAATCTTGAGACATAGAATTCCGAGTCACTAGAATCGTTAACAACAGCTTCTTCTGTGTCTGTGCTGTCACTTTCTGAAACTTCTTTTTTCTTTTTATTAATGCATTTATTGGAAACTTTGCTTGTTTTTACTTCAGATAAAATCTTTCGTTTAGTACCTCCCTTTTTCTGCAACTGTTTATTTTCAATATTTTCTATTTCATCCTTTTCAGGAGTGTCTGTTAAGATCCTGGTGCAGCCTTGGCGACGTGAGTTTTTTTTACGGGGTTCTGCTTTGGGGTATGGTCTCAGAAATTCTGGAGTAATTTTGACATCACTTAATATTTTTATTTTTTTTTACATAAGAGCCTTTGTCTTGCAGATCTATGGTGACATCAGAAATATAGGGTGGAGTTTTTTTGGTCAGGTTCGATATGTAATAAATTTGAAATTTTTCCTAACTGATCTATGTGCGTCATGGGTCTCTTTGGTGTGGATTTTGATCAAGTCTGTCTGTAACATGAGACGTTAGAAAGTCTTGCTCCGAAAAAACATCTGGATTGAAGGGATGAATTCCACTTTTTTCAAAAGCAGACAAAATGTTGTTTCCGGTCATTTCCTTATTAAAAGCAAATTTAACCAGCTCTGGAATTCTATACATGGTTATTGTTTTTCCTGGATTTGAAGTCATCCATGCCGCGGCAGCTGAATTATAGTAAGTTTTGAAGGGGCCATATACCCCAACGTCTAAGGGTTGCAGCCGATGGCTGCAGTGTGGAGGAAATGTTAGTAAATGAACCCCGTTCTCCTTAGCCAACTTGATAACATCTAAGTTAACATGGCTTTGATGGTTATCCAGTAATAACAGACATGGATTTTCCTTTGATGCACCAGAATGTTTAATAAAATGTTGAAGAACCTTTACAAAATTTTCTTTAGTCATCCATCCTGAAGAGTATGCCAATCCCAAACTGTCTTCTGGCCCCCCAATCATCATATGTTCTGAATATTTTTTAAGTGGGAACACGAATGCTGGGGGAATCGAATTTCCCGCTGCATTTATAAAACAGCAAACCGTTACTAGCTTTTCAGGTTCGGCAGACGTAACTTGGCCTACCTAAGAATAAGGATAATTTAAAATGGGCTAGTAAAACCAAAACGAATTAAAAAAATTTTCCAGATACATTTACAATTCTTAAATTAAATTTAAATTAAATTTTATTTGTTTCTGCCCTTTTCTTGCCAACAAATTTGTACCTATCTCTTAAATTGGACAACTTTTCAAAAAATGTAGTTATGTTGTGCTTATTAAAAGCCGTACTTCTTGATAGACTTGTTGCTTCTGGCTGTCTTATAGCCAAGTCAGAATTCCTTTCAATAAAACCTGCTAGCCAATCTTTTCCTGCAGCTTCCCGCTTGTCCCACTCTTTAGGAAATTTAATTTTTAACGCTTTTGCATATTCATATGCAAACTTCTTGGTTTCTTGAGTCGTTAACCCATAGTTCATGTTACTAGAAGTTTTTAAATATTCGGTTAAAGATCTTTCTTGATCAGTATTAAAAACTAATCGTGAATTTGGATTTGCCACAAAATGATATTCACTTTGCTCATTCTCAGGAAGAGCTTTTGCTTTTTGAACATGCCTTTGTAGGAATGCGAAGCTAAATCCCAATTCATCTGCAACTCTTCTTATCTTTAAGCCATCTTTTATTACTCTATTTACAGCAACATTAATTTCCTCAGCGCTTTTTCTGATTCTCTCAGTTTTCTTTTTAAATTTCCTTGGCATTTTCCTTCACATTTTTCAAAAGAAATATTAGATTTCTATCAAACATTAGTATAAAATTATGTTCGGGAGGTATGGATCAGTGATTCAAACGTCCCGCAATTTCATGATCCAATCCTCCCGGCTAACGATTTTAAAGAAAAAATGTGACCATTACAAAATCTAAAATGTAAGGTTATCTTTCATATGTGATTTTATATAATTTAACCCCACAGAAAACTCGCAGTCAAAATAAAATTGGAATATCTGTAGAACGTATGCTTGAATGAGGCGGTTTGATAAGTAAATGAAGTAGTTCAAAAAACTAAAACGGAACTGTCGTGAACCAGACGAACATTATTTCGCTCATGGTACATTTAATTTTTACATTTAAATTCTTAGTCAAACTTTAGTTACTATTAGTTTCGGATAACCGTATTTGGTTGCTATCTATTCCATCTAGCTTTTTTTTCTATTTCTATGCTCTATTTTATAATACAGATTGACAAGTTTCTCGTGTCTGGGCTGAGTTTAACTGCGCAGATAGATAAAGCATTCGACCAGAAAAAGATAGACATTACGCTCGGAATTAAGTATAAACGGCATAAAGATAAATAATTCCAAATACAGAACAGGTTGGAATTTAATTATTTGTTAATACTGAAGTTGCTATTGCAACGTACTTAGTTATGAAAGGAACTATAGTTTCTAAATGAAGAAGAAATGATGTGTATTCTAAGAAAGCGGGAACAGAATGATACCTTTTCTTAAATTTTGAAGTTTGTCACCGGGCAGTTGCTCTGCCCGGACACGAAATACTTGTCAAGTTGTACTCATGTTATACTTTGACTTTTACTCAGAAACTTTTGTTTCAGTCCTGCCTGTACACGTAATGTCATATTTCTATTTACTTTTTTTACAAATATTTTTTTTACATAACTAATTTTTTTCACTTTTCTTTTTTTGTATACATAAAAAAAGTATTCTTGTCTAATGGTTTTTGAAACATTGAGTTCTTATTCTTATTGTGTTCACTTTGGTGATTTACCAGTTCCTGATTGTGATAGCCTGACGTATAGCTTTAATTGAAACCAAAAATAGTGAACTACGGAACAAAATAACACTGACAGCGTTGAATATTTTGACTTGGACCGTCTTTAAACGCAGCCAAAAACTGATTAAAAATAAGCATGGAGAACAAAAAGTGCGTTAATGGTTTCGTTTTGTTTTGTGTGATTGAAACGTAAAGTATGCTTGAGAAAAAAGACTCGATTAGAGTTACGTGTTTTATTTTGGTTTTGTGTAAAACGTGCAAAACTTAGACCGAAAGAGATGGCACTAACAGAGGTAAATGTCTTGACGTAGTTTGCTTTAATTAAAATTCATTACAAATGTAGTCAAAGAAAAAGTAAGCACGTGTAAGGCAAATTTCGTTGGAGTAAAGCTTGAAAACGATATTGGGCAAAAGAAAGTTAAGACTGGAAAGAAGTAGTATCTATAAAGTTTGACTTGGTCATTCTTGATTGGAACGGTGCTAAAAATTTGTCGTAGAAAAAATAAGCACGGAAAAAAAACTTTGGTCAAAGATAGTTAGATTTGAGAAAGAGTACTATCGTTTAAGTTAACTGTCTTGACTTTGCTGATCAGTACTGAAACGCAGTCAAAAACTGTTCATAGAAACATAAAGAAAAAAGACGTTGAGTATTTTTACTTGAATAGTCTTTTTTTAAAACTAAAAAGAGTCATAGGAAAAATAAAAATGGTTAAACAGATATGAAAAAAAGGAAAAGCAAGCATGAGAAAAAAGACTACTAGAGCTGATTATTTTTTTTTGTTGTGCTTGATTACAAACATGAAAAAGATGTGGACTAATGAGTGCGTTGTCTGTTTATTGCTATGAAGATCTTTACGTTGTAATTCTGGAATTTAAATCTGCGTGATTCTAAATTTGTATTGAATGTGCATTGCAAAATTTAAAGAAATGTCGATACTACCAGAGTGAGCTACTGAACAGCTGTTTTGCCTTTTAGGGGCTCATCAGCAGTGGGAGAATTACTCCGATGTACTTCCACAACCGTATAGACAATTTTATTTCAAAATTTTACGTTTTAGTGCATCTGTGATCGTAAGATTCGCAATTCAATAACTTCGATCGGTTGCCATTCATTCTTAGTAATCCGTCGTTAAAATTTTAATAAACCTCATACTGTGTGATAATTTTATTTTTATTATTCTAACAATAAACTTTACTGTTTGTTTTAATTCAGCGTATAAATTCCATTGTTTATATTGTTTCTGCTACGTTGAATCGAATTTTTGGTGGGTCGTAATTGCATCGACACGTTTCTTCGATACAATAAAACTGTAGACTCAAAGAATCAAATCAAAACTGAAAGAACGTGCTATTTATATTAGAAGCGACAACGGTCTATGGTCAATGACATTCATTGAGCTTTCAGATCAATTAACGTAAAAGAATTAGTACGTTGTAGGTAAGTAACATCTAAAAGTTTGCTCTCCAATAAATTGATCATTTTCGGCGAATACACCACATAACGATGATAGTTAAACAACATTGTGATGTTTTTCACAGATGAAGATGTTGAAGATCGACTGGAACAAAATATGTGTTCAACCACTTCTTGGCTTTCTTTAAGTAGTTTGCACTATTTGTATGTTCTTGTTTTCCATAAATCTGACTCTGAGGAAACAAAAAGAAAAGCAAAATAAACGAAACACTATACAGGGTACTACATCATAAAGCACAGACTTGTAAATGGCAAAACTAGAAAGACATATGGCTGGTTGCTTTAAGTAAAGTTAACTTTAATATTAGCTGACGCTGTTGTTAACTGACGACGTCGTAGCTATTGATTTGACAATGAACGTTAGCAAAACAATAGTTCAAAGGTCGAAGTTAACAAAACTTAATGCAACCGGGTCATGGACTTTCTGAGAAGTTGGAGAGTGTCCTTATCTTCTTCTTCCTTCTTCGTCGATTTAGCCTTCCTTTTCTATTACTCTGGATGTAGGTTGTCACAACATCTCTTTCTTGCTCGACTTACGTTTCTTTTCTCTAAGAGCGATTTATCTCTTGAGAGTGTCACAGTTGGAAATAAGTGAAGAGATAAGAAGAGAAATAAAATTGAGAAGAGAAATAGAATAAAAATGGTATGGTCTTGTCAAAATAATTTAGGGTTTGCGATGGTTCACTCACAGTGACTCAAATGACAACTTTTTCTAATAAGGAAAAGATAAAAACCACTAGAAAATAGTTGAACAAAATTTTGAAAAGAATTTGGAGAGGTTAAGTTTGGTTAAGGTTTGAGAAAAGAATGTTACAGATCACCACGTATTATATGAAACTATGTTTTAGTTTACGGTGTTGTTCGTGGTACTATTCGGCTTTTAATTAACTCATTTCAATCGCTTTGACAATTTGGTGTGTTCGCACATATTCCATTGAATTGACGTTCTTCCAAGCTTCGAATATAGTCAAGTTATTCCGCTTGGAATATTTCTATTAGCAAATATTCAAAAAAAAACTAAAATTACATTATTTCTTTCTCTTGAGTAATTGAAAAATTGAGAAAAAAACTTTGGGACCTTACTTTTACAGGTCGGTCACAAACTATGCAAAAATAAGAAAAATAATACCATGGTTTAGTGAAGTTTTGGTTTTGGTTAAGTGGAGGTAAATAGACTTTTCACTGCCTACATCGAAAAAAACTTTGCAGTTACTTACATTGTCTTTCCAAAAATGACTTCAAGATTGGCACTGATTTAAAGCCTATCGCCACCTGGTCTTATCAACAAAATTTTGTTTCGCACACAGATATAATCAAACCTGAAGTTTTTAAATAAGAGTAGGTTTTGTACAAACATGCACTACGTGTTTATTAGGTAGTCAGGAACAGAATTAAGCACGATTTCATTGTTTCCACAGCCTACTTTGCAGTTCTAGTTTAGCTTGTACAAATTTAAACGACACCGATTTTTACTGTTTTTTAAAATTGTTTTTCCGGAACTTTGAACAATAAAATCACGAGATAATTTTTGGGTAATCTTTATTTTATTATTTTTTCGTTGGTTATTGAAGATTTTGGTGTGTCACACAATTAACTTTGTAATACCCAAAAAACTTCACAGAGTAACAAAAGTTGTGGATTTAGGTATTCGTCCAAGTTTTGAGTTTATTGATCTGAATCTATCAAACCTAATAGTAATTTTAATTATACTTCCCAATTAGAGCTTCTCTATGCATTAGCTAGTCAAAACTATGAAAATATGATGGTTAGTTCATCCATGCTTTGACGTAAGATGATAAATCCACAAAAACCATTATTTGTAAATCCGTTCGAACACTCTGTAAATTGATCAGACCATAAAACTTAAAACAGAATTGGTGCTACATTAACGAGAACTAATGGGGCAATGATTAGCGTAGGGAAGTGATAATTTGAAAAAGTTGTAAAATAAAGCCGTGTTAATTAGTGAGAGGAATGATTAACCGCTGTAATTTAATAAGTTATAAAAACAAACGTACATAAATTCAGGCGATAAAGAGTGCAGTCTGATAATAGACAAGGTCAAGCGATAATATAAAGAAAACTCAGTGGCGTAACGTATTGAAAATAGTTACCGCTTTTGAGGGATTCTGAAGTAGGATCGTGGTTGGGAAAATGTTGCACCGTAAAGTTTTTGGTTTTGGATGAGGTTTTACAGACTTTACAAGGACGTGTTGCCAATCGTCTAATAAACTAAATCTAAATTGTTACTCATAGGTGTCGTGGTTCTCACTCGACGGTCACTGTAGAATATCAATGCAGCCATTTTGAAATAAGGTAACCCTCAATGTTTCTTGTTGTATTCAAAATTGCATTGAAGCAATCTAATTGAAGGGTATCGTTTTATCGACGAGTTTGTGCCCAGACTTGAACAAAACACAAATGGTTCTTGGGTCAGTAGTAACTCAGTGTTATCCATGAAGCAGGAGCCCTTGTCTTCCAATGTTGCAATAGGAGAATTCTGTTAATTAACGTGCGTTAATGTTAGAACCTTTTTCTGTACGCTGGACAAATGTTGGAACACGCTTTGTGTTTCTCCACTTTATTTTTATGACCAAATCGCGCGCAGTTAGAGCTAACAGAAACTTGTATGTTGTTTTGGCATTCTTTTAACTACAGCGGCGACACTAAAGTTCACTCATCAATATGATGACTATGCTTTTGTGTTGTTAACGCAAACATCATGCCAATAACTTTATAACTAAATGGAATGTCAGAGATACTTATGCAAAGGGTATCATGAAGACGAAGAGAAAGTATATCGAGTGTACGGGATAATTAAAAAACCAAATAGAAGAACGAAAAAACTTAAAGTGAACAAAGAAAAGTACAGAAACCAAAGAAAACTTGTCGGTGCACTGTTACGTCGATTTACCCGTGCAGGTGTAAATTATTAATTAGAAATGTTGTTTTTAGCAAATGCATAAATAACGGATGTAACAAAAGTCGAAACGCTAGCAAAGCAAGGAAATTAACGCAATCCCATAGACCTTAACGAACGAAAATCCAGAGCAAACCAAGAGAAAAATAAGAGATAAGAAAGAGAGAAGTTTAGGCCACGGTCAAGGACAACGCCCTAAAATTCTATGAAACTGCAGCTCACAGACATAACTCTCACCCTGAATATGAGTCTAACTAAACTCAAGACGTAACAAGCAGATCTTAGTGGTGAAATACAGATTTAGAAAGAAAAAAGAAAAACCAAGACTGTTGAGCTAAAAAGTCTGAGATTCTTCCGTTAAAAACTAAACAGACCCTAAAGATCAAGTAAAAAACCAACGAAGAAACCTCAAGCAAAAAATATTTTGATTAAAAGTCCGACTATCTCATAGGAAGAGAAAAAAATCAGCAATCCAAAAATCACAACCGTATGGTCCCAAAAAGCTAAACACTTAAGTATACGAAGCCGCAACCCACAATCCAAAACCTAAAGAAAGAATGGAACTTAAATACAGAAGAACGGGTTCGACTTTTAAACCCGACTAAGCGAAAGTACGTAGAGTACAAGAAGCGACGGTGTAGTCTATTCCAAGTTTCAAACAAAGCACAACTAAAGTAAACCCGATAAAGCAAGCGAAGTAACTGAGAAAGAAAAGAAAGATAGTGAACACTAAAGAAAAACAGTTACTGCAAAAAAAGAAAGTGTTCAAGCAAATAACTAAGATTTAGAGAAACAAAAAAAAAGCAAAACAGATAATTGCCCTAAAGGCGAATCTTAAGGAGCAAAAAGGAAAAAATAAATAGTAAGAAATACAAGAAAGAAAGAAAAGATACAAACTGAGAAAGATGAGACAAGATGTTTCTATGTCCAACTAACCACTCAAGAGGCGAACCTTAAAGAGAATCAAAAAGAAGAATAGTTGGCACATAGAAAAGCCCTAGGTTCAAGGAGACAAAAATGAAAAGTAGGAAAGATAGAGGTAGGGAAAGACTGAGAAAGATACGGCTTCATGTTAATGTAAAGAGCGACCACCAACAGGTCAAAATGAATAGAAAAAGAGAAAAAGAAGAGAAAAGATGTCACAGTTAGCCATAAAACGATTGCCTACCAATTGCTGTCCCAAATTGGAAAGTTTACCAAAAGACTTACATACCGACAAGCGGAATAGGAAACCCAAAAGAAAAGAAAAATGAGAGTCTTACTAGTGACTAAGCGGTTGTATATACAAATAGAAAGATAGTATGTCTCAAAGTAAGATGGTTAAGAAAAAAAACCAAAGAAATTTACTACAAACTTAAGCAAATAATATCAGCATAGCAAAATTGCAAAAACAATTGGGTAGCATCCCAGCTACAACCAACAAAAATACCGTCAACATAGTCAAAGAACTAAAAGAATAGCCAAAAGTCAAAATCCGATTACCAAAAATGAACTAACATTTACGACGCCGATGAAAGAGAAGAGAACGATTATAAGAAGGAGGCAGCAAATCTCAAGTAGGTGTTGACAAGAGAGTACTAGCTTCCGTATCTTTAGAAAAATTACGAACTTGAGAAAGATTCGCAGAAGTCCGTCAAGCTAGGCCAAAATGAATAGACTATAGAAAACCAGCAGTAACACGATCGCACCTTTGATCTAAACCAAGCGCTTTATGCGACTGACAAACCGGACCGTAGCGAACATACTCCGTCACTTTAGTTTTCATATGAAGCAAATAGAAATTACGCCGAAGAAGAAGTAACGTCTTGGCAACACTACAATGACCCTAAGTGGATTGGACGTGATGATCATGAATAATTGGTTTACGTTGGTCGATCGGAACTCATCCTCATTTGCAAAGAAAACCGTGCACTACTAACCAACGAAAAAACCGAGGAAAAGACGCAGACACTTTACCTACTAACTGGTTATACCATTGGTCTTTAGTTGGGCCGCTAATTCTTGAAAACGAAGACAAACTTGTCGACACATCAGAAAGAGAAGGAACCGAACGTAAAGGATTAGCACCTTTAGAATCACAACGAACACGAGTATTAGAAATAAAAGTAAATACCGAAGAAGAACTATCTTCTGCATCTTTAGAACTACTACGAACTTTAGAGAGATCCACAGAAGACCGTCAAGTTAGGCCAGAATGAGTAGGCGATAAAAAAACAGTAGTAACACGATCGCACCTTTGATCTAAACCAAGCGCTTTCTACGACCGATGAACCGGGCAGTAGCGAACGTACTTCGCCACTTAGGTCTCACATGATGAGACCAATAGCAATAATGAAGAAGAAGTAACATCTTGGCAACACTACGATAACCCGAAGTGGAGTGGACGTGATGATCGTGAATAATTAGTTTACGTTGGTAGTTCGAAACTACTAGCTTCCACAGATGCTTATTATCAAGAGAAACTCGTACTTGTTTGCAATGAAAACCGTGCACTATTAACCAACGAAAAAACCGAGGAGGAGACGCAGACACTTTACCCACTAACTGGTTACACCATTAGTCTTTAGTAGGGCCGGTAATCCTTAAAAACAAAGACGAACCAGTCGACAAATCAGAAAAAGAAGGATCCGAACGTAAAGGTTCATGCAACTGGATTGGACAACGACTGACCATCATGGTGTTCACTTGCGTTAATCGAAGGAAGTTTATACTCGTCTATGCAAGCCTTAGATTGAACGAGCTGTCTTCCATACGATTAAAAGGAGATTACGACGCACGATTTTAAGTTTTATATGATCAGACACCGGTTCTAAAAGTTGTAGGAAGAGGTAACGTACATCCCAGCGGATTTATTAGCTTCCAACGTACGTTTACGAATTTTCTCCATTAAGCGATCGTCATAATCTACAAGAAGAAATTCCTATTTCAACAGAGCAGCAACATCTTTGCAAGAACGCAAAGAACTTTGGTTTGTCCTAAAAACAAGAAGAGGTTTACCCGATAGCACTTCAGAGCCTAAAAGAAAAAGTTGCTGTGAAACACCACGAGACAAACACAGCTCGTCAATCCGAAGAAGAAATTCCGTAGAATCTTAAATAAAAAAAGGAACATTTCAATTTCCTAAATTCGTTTCTGAATCAGAATCCGAAAAAGTAAGAAGTGGTGGTTCTTCGTCTGAAGATTACATAGCTAACATAGAGACATAATAAAACCTGCAACAAGACATAAGAAGCAAAGTAAATCGAACCCAGACCTGGCAGTTGCGCGTCAAGTTTGTTACGTCGATTTACCCGTAACTTAAGGCAGGCGGCAAACCAGTGCAGGCGTGAATTTTCAATTAGAAATATTTTTTTTAACAAATGCATAAATAACGACATGTAACACTACTTATCTAGCAGTGACATAAACTCGTAGAAACTCTGAGACGTCATTAAAAGAACAGTAACTCTGATATAAAACTACGTAAGGTGCTTAGGAAAATTCAGAAGATTAGTGAAGTAAACGAAAAAAAAGAGAGGTCTAGCAATGACGTCTTAAAAACAAAAAAAAAATTAGTAGAAAAACATTTAGAAAACAAATAAAATAATACGAGAATCGAAGTAATAGAAGAACCGAAAGAAGAAAAGTGACAAGTTAAAGAATGATATGAATGATTATTATAAGGAAGCCATGTAAAGAAGAAAATATACTAAGGGTACTCAACGAATCTGTAGAAAAAAGATGATTGAATGAAGAAAGAATACAAACCATAGAAGAAAGGATTTAAATTAACAGCTGGCACCAAGAAGTAATATAGTCGCACAAAAATTATCTGCAAACTATAATAATTGTTCAACCTGCAAAAACCATCGTCTTCTTTCTAGATCCAGCTATATGTTTATTCAGGTCTGCTCATATGTGGGTTAAACGGGAATTGGCACCTCTTAGGAAAGTAGCCAAAACGTTGGCTCTTGGTCACTTTCCGATTTAATCCTACAAGAGATTATTTTACCTCGTTTATTTAATTTTTATTCAAATAGTTGCAAAAATCCAGCAATTTTGGAATATTTCCTTGGTCCCAGGTACACCCAGAGTCACGACAAAAATTTTGCAACGAAAGCTTTTCCGTTGAGTGGAATTCTAAATAAGTAATCATTAGAAAATTTACATCACTGGTTATTTTTCATATAATTACTGATTTGGTTTTGCTAATGACTAGACCATTTCGGCCACAGTAGAGCATTTTTAAGAAGTTGACTCATACACTGCTGCCACAACCCAAAGATTTTTACGGGTTGTGATTAGTAAGTTTTTTGGCGACATTAATTGCTATTTTAGAGTTTTTCTAAACGTCGAACAAAATTTGGTTTTTGGTAGATTAGTCCACTGCTCTAAAAATCATAACAGCTTATGCAATGACTCATGTCACTGTTTCAGTTTAAGTACTTACGTGATAGCTCAAACACTTCGTATGCGCCATCTCTCGTATTAGGTTATGTCAGGCTCTTCGTGTTACCATTTCTTTTCTCGACTATAACCGCGCGACTATGAACTAAAAACAGCACACAATGATGAACTTGATCTTGAAAGCGATAGTGTCGTTCTTGCAAGCGATATAAAAATAGACTAACAACAATAAACGTGACATTATCGCAATTTAAAAATAAAGAGTGATTAAACTAATACCTCCATTACCTCGTGCATGTTTTTCTTTAACAACCAATAAATATTTTTAATACGTTAATAGTTTATTCAATGCCATTTTTTAGTACCTATACTATATATGAAGTTTTAATTGCGGTATCTAATTGTGGATCATTTATTTTGATAATTACGCCTTTATGTGTTTGCAGTAGTATTACGTTAAGTGTCTTATCGTAATGCCATTTGTAGAAAAAACATAGCTGTTTTTTCTACCAAACATAAATGAGTCATGGTGATGAGACCAAGAATACGTAATCTTTAAATATTGGCAAGGATTTTATCTTGTACTTGTTATGAGTGAAAATTAAAGAGAAAAATCTCTCTTTTCTCTTAGTATTCGATTCAATTACTTATCAACTTGATGAAATATTGTTCACCAAGTTTTGTCAAAACAAGAGTCTTCATTAAAAACAAAAAAAATCCCACTAACCTTCAATCTGCTTTCTTGATGATCTTCTGTCACTGTATTGTTTCTTTCATGATCAAGTCTGCGGGTTTGGCATTTGTTTTTATCTTAAGTCCTATATACTAGATCATTTTTTGTTAGATCTTTTCTCTTCAGATTTTATATTTGATTATGCCGTTTCTGATTTTCTATTGTTTTTGCTATATTCTTTTTAATTACAAGAGCGGAAGTTAATATCCTGTTTACGCTATTCAGAAATATATAATATTTAAGCGCGAGATTCAAAATGATTATTGAATTAGTAGTAGATATACGAGTTGGATTTCAATTTTGATTTTCAAGTACAAACAATAAGACACGCAAACTAAAAACAATTTAACTTGCTTCTCGTAATTAAAAAACAGAGTATAGCATTATTGATATACAGGATGTATCTGAAATACAATTACAAATTCAAGGAGTAGTTTTCTTATGGCGTTAAATGAAATTTTTTTGTTTAAAGATTGTGACCCAGTTTAGAGATATTTGCAATTAAAGGTTTTCAGGCCGGTCCTGACTATTTAAGCAAATGGGAATTGTTTGTTGATTGTAACTATGCGGTGTAAATGCTGTAAAATCCGTGAAACGTATTGATGTATTGTGTTAATTATTGTTTTCTTTAATTTTCCAGTAACGTTTATTTCTTAGCATTATTACGGACCTAGCTAACATAATGTACTTTGTGTGCACGATCACGGTTATCTTTGGTTGTAACCAAAACAAGATTGCAAAAAATTAAATGCAAAATTCAGCTTTCTTAGAACTGAGTTCGACAATTTTATATATTTTTGTCTCGATTTTTTAACGGATTTCTTTAGATGATGCTAAGTGTTTTTTGTTAACGTACTCGTACTTCATAATATTTAATTTAAATTTTCTTTATTATGTACAACAGTGATACTGTTTTAATGTACAGTGAGTGTAATTATAACTTCCACACCACACGTAGATTGTGGGTTGAGCAGTAATCCTAATTGGACAATTGCCTTCAATAAACTTTATTTCGACGTGTATGCAAGAAACTGGAGGTGTTCTTCCTACCTACGAAGGCCGTGGTTGAAAAAGACTATGACATGCATTAGCAACGGAAGCAATAAAATCAAAACTGTAATATTTGTTTTTTTTGGTCACTATTGAAGTTATTGGAGCATTTGATGATTTCTATACTCCCTCAAATTTTTCTATTGAAGAAGAACTAAGATTTTACAATCACCAAAGCGTTATCTAAATTTATGTTGTGATCAGTTTTACCAATGTAGACTAAACCACATCAACAAGGAATTTGGTATACACCTTGAGATGAATGTATAAGAAATGCGTCATTAGGAGGAATTTGAGAGATTTTACCCGTAGAAGTTAAATATGGGTTTGATACCATTTTTACGAAATTTTTTTTCTCATTGATATGTTACCTTATGAATGTAGGTAAAAATGTCAATTTTGGATTGGATTTGGAAGTAGAAGTGTTCTTAAGTGTTCGAACACATGGATGTAGACGATGATTAATAACAACTTGAATATTTCGCTTCATATAACTATTGCTCAACAAGATTCTAGTAATATGACAGTTCCGAGTCTAGATTCTCACGTTACCATATAGAAAAACGTGATGAACCAAAGATTCAAAAACAGAACGTTTTTGAGCAGGATGATGATGTCATAAAACATGAAGATATCTATTTGTATGGGTGGGTTTGCAATAAACGAAGTGGCCCAAAAGTCAGTCGGGTTCACGAGTCACAAGAACGTCGAGAAATGGGAGGGAACCATTCTTTTTGATTTTCATGATGAATTTGATATCGGGATGTTGGTTGTTTAGATGATCAAGAAACCTAGACAGTTCGAGAAGACTTTGGGATCAAACAATAAACGTGTTGTTAACATACCTAAACCAGACTTTAGTTTTTAATATTGATAATTCTAATGCAACCGTTTCAAAGGATTCCATAAAAATCTTAGCGACAACAGGAGATGAAGTAGAACCCATCGTGGCACCCGAAACTTGTTATCAAATTGGAAGTAAGTGGATGATAAACACTTATCAATAAGAAGAACTCAAATCTTCCATGGTGGGACAGAATCTGTTTGATGATAATATGCGAATCTTAAATAGGAACCTTGGTACAAAGTGAAGTGACATCAAAGCTCACAAGAAGATCATTGGGTTTAAGAATTATAATTTTCAAACGTTGAAAACGATCGTCCATTTATCTAGTTTGACTCTTACTTTAGAACATAAATCGGCGCTATCTAAAGATTTGAATTTTGCTGTTACTCCTAAACGCATTCTTAAAGAGAACTATGTGCTGTTGGGTCTTCTATAAGACATCTTCCTCGTCACATTTCAGAACCCATTCATATTTACACTGGCAAACTTCTTGAATTATTTCAAGTTTCTAAATCCAACATTTTCAAGTCCGAAGAGATAACCTTAAAAAGTCTTCGTGAAAATTTCGATATCATCGTTCTCCCAGCCGACAAGGGCAACGTTACTGCCATTTTGAACAAAACTGATTACGCTGAAAAGTCCATTCTATTCTGTTAGAAGAAACGTACGTTTTTTTTACTTCTAATATCAGTTCAAACATTGAACGGAGGTCAGCAAAATCATTAGAACTAATCTATTTCATGAAACCATAACTCAGCTTCGAAACCACCTCGTCTTTCAAAAATCCACAAACAAGCTATACCTCTTCGATCTATGATCAATACTATCTAATTTATCTGGTTTGCTTCTTCAAGGTCATCGACTTTTTTCTTACCTTTTTAGCAGTTTAGAAACTGGCTTCGTTTACAAGTTGATTACCTAACTCTTTAAAGGTTCTTAGTTAGTTTTCGGTTGCTTCTTTGAGTTCTTCGATTTCTTTGGTGTGCTGATGAACCACCTTACGAAAGTGGCAACTTCGATTAGAACTTTAACACAGTTATCTTAGTATAGACTCCGGTCTGTGGAAGCCTTTGTTGTTACATTTCTGCAATACGGTTAAAAATGTGTGTGACTTTGTGTTCTGCAGTGCTTCGTGTAGAGATTTTGTGGCTATTCTCAATATTATGATGATGTGCTATATGTCAGTGTGTTGTCTTTATCTTTGCATAGTCTATCTCAGTACTAAAGTTTTTTATATTGGACTATGTTTTTTACTTTATTTATTTGGGTTTTTGTGTAGACAGCTTTGTCACATACGTTTTTTCTTTGCTTCGATTAAATCGACTATCTTTATTATTTTATCTTCAGTCTTTGTCTGCTTTTCTCACGGCTTTTCTAGTTTGCTTGTAAGATAGTTTTTTACATCATTGTGGTTATTGACGTCTTTTTTTATCACCACATCCTTTGTTTTATTAACAGGGTCACTGCACTCTCCCATGGCAATGAGTTTTTTGTGGGTAGGTGTACTGTCTACTAGATCTGATAGTAGCAAGGCATTGTTTTCGTCTTTTAAGACGAGTAAAATATTAAACTGGTTTCAAAAACAGTTCTTGGAGATGGGGAGAATGTTGAGACAGAAAAAAAATACATCCTATATTTTTACTGTATCAAAACTTAACAAGTACTGAAATCGGTGGATTTAGAGCAGGTAAATCGTGTGTGGAGAAGTGTTAAATCTCACATCAAGTATCAAC
The DNA here is from genome assembly GCA_035610365.1 of Aquatica leii. Classification (NCBI taxonomy): domain Eukaryota; kingdom Metazoa; phylum Arthropoda; class Insecta; order Coleoptera; family Lampyridae; genus Aquatica; species Aquatica leii. The sequence goes on from CM069437.1 coordinate 5,860,949, forward strand.
CTGAAGGAACAACTTTCTGCCAAGATATACAAAATGAACCTTCGAATCATCTACAAATCCGATCTATCATCTGTTTTAGTTTTGTCATCTTTGAAATAAGTCAAAAAGTAGTATAATGAGAAACTATTTGAACTTACAATGGTAAAAATAGAAAGGAAATAAAGTTGTCAAAACGCGTCAATTAGCTTTATCTTACAACCGTGCTCAATTGAAGACTCGCGTTGCCACACACAAAGTCTGTTCTCTTTTCTACTTTTATCACGATGATGAACTTTTTTTGAATCCGTTGTAATGTTAACTAACAAATTCGATCTCTGGTAGATAAATTGTTGATGCCAAGAATCAGTTGTTCAGAGAAGGGAAACGAGTATACCATTGCGAATTTAAATATACTGAAAGAAGTATTCGACGGTGGAAGACAAGTTGTCTGCCACAACAGACACTTAATTCGTCTTTTTTTTTACTCTTAAGCACTACGTTCGACGTTAATAGTTTTCGTAGGATATCTATCTGCGATTATTCTTCTGAAGAAGGCGACAAGGTAAAAATTTTGGTAGTGTTTGAAAAAGAAGCAGTAACAAGGCAACATCTACAAATTCTAATTAATTTTTTTAAGAAATGGCTACTTGCTGTTAACAATCACGGCTACCTGAGATGTCGGTTGAGAATGCTATAATAAAAAAAAGAGAGAAAAAACGGGCGCCACTTTTAACGTACCAGTAAATTCCTTGATTTGGAGACACTAAGTGTACATACAAACGCACTGTCGAAGAAATTAGGTAGAGCAGAAAAGCAAACAACTGACAACGAGAGAACGTAACAATTTTATTGTATATTTTCCAATAGATAAAGTTTCAGTTTTTCGAGACAAAATTTAGTCGCATACAGACAAAGTCGATCAAACATTAACACGTACGTACAGTCGCACTAATGAAATTCTCGAAAGACTTGGAGTTGAAGGTAATAATAATTGATACTTTAGCAATATACCCGCGATACTTTTTAGGAGTACAAGCGTTGCGTTCGCCGATTTTAATTAGCCACGAACAGTTTCTAAGGTTACTCGTTCGGTTCAAGTCAACGTAACCAGTAAATACTAAAATTCGAAATCAGCTGAAGGCTGAATAATTATACTCGACTGAAATAAAATGTTAATAATGACTTTAGATACACTAAAACTAGCTAAGGAAATAATATAATTAATAAAGCTGAAGGTGTAAGCTAGTACAACAGAAACGTTACAGTTAGCGACAGATGGTCGAAGTCAAATTTCGAACGCAACCTTCTAAGGTCATCAACCTAACCTTAGTTGTACCGGGTTTTAAATGGTCCACAAGGAATTAGATCTCATTACGAAGCCGTATCTGAAAGAAAGACGTTGAGCCTCCGCCAACTAGCTGAAATGACATTAGATTAGCAAAAAGAAAATACCTGAAAGAAGTTTAGTAGCGAGAAAACCAATCTAAAACTTCCTAAAAGCGTAATATAACGACGACGTGAAATTAAATAAAGGGAAAGTACTTACCATCGATCGGTCAAAGTTCCAACCAAATTAAACTACTTGCAGCAGATGTCAAAAGCAAAATAGTACCCAACGAGGCGTCTCTGCTCGGTTACGGATATTATAACGCCAGTGGCGCACTCGCTTACAGTGCGGTACTCAGAATTTTGTTAAAATCCTAAATTTGAAAATCCATCACTAAAGACACGTAACACTGCTACTGGATAATGGAATTGCTCCCAGAAGCTTATATTGTTTGGCGTCGAAATTCCTGATGCTGCAGATTTGGTCATAAATCTGTAGTGGATGAAACTGCTTCCCTGAAACGCCAACTCATCGGCCTACCTAAAAGGACTTTATACTAATTATGGTCGCCGATGATTATGGTAAGATTTGACCATGAGAATCTATGGAGTTTTCGTGTTTTGTAACATTTTTTTGTCTACTGTTGGCGTTTATTGGAAGATTGTTCACTCGGTACAGTTTTGGATGAACTCGGAAGCATTTGTATTGTGTTTTCTGGTAACTTCCATTCTAAATCGCGCATTTCACGCTACGTCGAATACTTTTTTTTCATGTTTATATTTTTTTGTGCTGTTTATTTGTATTTGCTCTTTCTCAGAATCCTTGCGTAGCATGAGATGCTGGGCATTTTCCTTTACTTGTCTAGAGTACTGGACTTCTCAAAATCACTTTCAGTTCTTTACGTGTTTGAGTTGTGACGTCAACGCCACAAACACTTTTTAGTTACTCAGTTCCCACAAACCTGAAGAGGAGTTTTAGTCTTTTAGTTTCAATTTGTGACACTCATATAGAATAAATCATCTCACAGTAAAATTATTTAAGATAAGATTTTTTCTGTGTTTGTTTTTGGAGTTTAGGGCGTTCTATATTCTATGTTAGTTTGCTGCGTTCAGTGTTGTTATAACTTTTTCTACTTAATTTTATTTTTTTGTCTGTGTTTACTTTTGATTCTGCTTCTTTTATTTTGACTTTATATGTTGTCTGAACTTCTACTTGGTTATTTTACTTCCATCAACTGCTCCTTTATATATTGGCTTTTTTCACTTGTTTAATACTTTTTTTGTCTTGTTCTCCCAATTACTTCAATTTTTATTTCAAAATCTTCCATCTGATCTCTGATTTTTTTCTTATTGTTTCCTATTCTTGCATTAAAGTCTCTTCCTATTATCTACATTATCTCTTTGATTAACTGCATTTTTCTACCATTATGTTTCTCTGACTTATTATTTTGTTTTTTTCTTTGTTAATGTTACGTTTCTAAAAAGTATTCTTAATCTAACCTCACTTATTATTATTATGTTTAATGTTTTATTGTTTTTCTCTTTACTTAGCGTTCAACTACTCTTTTCGCAGTTTATTTGTTTTTAATCTTTTAATTCAGATGTTGTGTCAAAAAATTAACTTAACCTTCATCAATAAAAATTTGATTTCTAGCAACATCTCTAACATCCTTTAAAAAAATCGTTTTCCTATTACTTTTGTCGTTTGTTTAGTAAACAGAGACACTAATAATGAAAGTGATAAACCAATTTCCATCAATTACAACAACAATATTGATTGTACAAGCTCATACAATTCGTTACAATAGAACAAAGCAAACAATACAAATAAAGAAAATGTTTGAAATCGAACCGAAAAAATCTAAATTAGAACAAATCGTGTTATCAACAATTTTCTTTCGACTTTCAATCGTAATGAGGTAATGTACGTTAAGTAGGTAAACAGTGATAAAACGTTTCCTATTTTAAGTACATTTGTTTAAAGTTGTTTTTCATGTTGTGGTTGAAATGTTTTCGTGATGTAAAAACCACTACAGGTACGTTAATTGTTTTTACTCCACTTTCATCCAGTCCTTTGTCTTACATTATTGAATTCACAATTGAATTTTTACTCAAAAACCAGGAAAACGATTGTAGTCTTTTTTTTTTATCGGCGTTGCTATTTCGCAACGTCTTGTTTCTAACGTTTATTTAGTTTTGTTGTTTTTCTTATATAATTTTTGTTCATAACAATGAGAACAAAAAAATTGCACGTAATTCGTTTTTGTATTGTTTTAATTGTGCTTAATTGACGATGTAAATGCGGAAATTGTTGTTTTTTTTATGGTCGTAAAATTGAAAATGCGTGTAAAATTTGTGGTTTTTATTTTTTTTGGTCATTGGTGCTTTGTCATTTTGGTGTTTCTAAAAAAATATATGGTGGACGTTCTTGAAAATGCCATGGAATAATACAAAACGTTTTTTAAATACAGCGTGTCCAAAGAAAATTTATTGTTTATCGTTTTCAATTTTTTCCAAAAAATAACAGCACTTTGTCGTTGTTATTATTTAAGCTCTACAAAATGGCGTTTTCAAATTTGTATCTGACGTTCTTAATTTTTTCTATGGTTACAAAAAAAAAGAAACACTCTGTATTAGGTAGAATTTTTTTATTAAAAATTCAACGATGTATTACACATTGTAGTTCTAAAGACATAAATAGTAAATAAATAAGTTTTAATATTTTTTATTTTTTAATCTAGTAGGCGTTGAAACAAAATGTCAAAAAAATTATAACGAGTGTTGGAATAGGTTGACATTATTTGCTAGACACATGTATCCTCTCTTTACAGTAGAATTTAAAACATGGTCTAACATTGCTATAACCGATGCCAATAACTGTTCTTCGTTTTCAATATTTTGCGTCGTGCACTTGGTTTGCTACATAACTCTGGAGGAAAAATCAAACAAACCCAAATCTCCTGATCGGGCTGGCCAAACTACTTCACTGTGAGTTTCTATCCATTTTCAGAAAACCAGCAGTTGTTAATATTTTCGTACTCTTTAATCTAGTAGGCGTTGGAACAATTGCAATATTTCATTTTTGTTGAAAACGTTTTTTAACTCGTGTTTTTGTTTAATTTATTTGTAAGTGTTATGATGGAAAGAGGGAATTTCACAAACGAAGAAAAGTTTATGTCGACATGTTACATCTTGTACAAAATGTAGATGGTGAGGAGAAGGATTTTGATAATTACCCTGAATGAAGACGACCTAAAAAATACATTCTTAGACGTTTGGCACCTAATTTAAAGGAATTTGGTTCATTTAAGTTCTAACAAAGAAAAAGCGAATCTTGTTCTACTATCCGTTCTTAAAAATCTTGAAATATCAACAAAACTAATTGAGTGTCAGACTGGGGTGGCTAAATCTACACCTCAGTTCGTTTTACAATGGAATAAATTTCATCCTAAATTTAGAATTTGTCAGAGTCTTAGTGACGAGAGCAACGATCAGTTTTTTGCTAATAGTACTTATACCAGAAAATCCGAAGATCAATATTTTCTTTTCAAAATAATTTGTATGATAAAATCATCCCAACAGAAAGAGCGGCACCTCAGAACATCGGAAAGTGAGTCGTAGGTGTATAACTGATAAGATTCAGCTTGATCTTCGATGTTCCGATTACTATAGATGTCCGCTTACACCTGACAACGCTTAAGGTAGATAAATCGACTAGCACAAGTCTAACAATGAGTATATTTATTTCAACAATAGCATAAGGAAATAAAAAACAAATAGAATAAGAAATATTTAACAACTAACGGTTCGCCAACAATACCGCAGTACAGCTAGTAATTAAGTTACACTTTGTGCACATAAGCAGCAAATATAAACGGCTTCAAGTTACATTCAATCAATTAACGTTGGTGAATACAACAACACGGTCAATCAGCATGAAATTATGGTGACAAAGCACACCATTAAAACGTATTACACAAATACAAAAAGGTGGCGTACGTTAGTCGTGATAACAAACGTAATATGTCAGGCAGTGCGTGCATACGAAAGCAAATAATTAAATATAAGAAACATGGTACTTACTCAGGGTTTTTAATATGCGATTACCTAATGGCATATCCAGCAACAGAGGACAAACACTAATAAATATTGCAGAAGCACGGCAGCTATATATAATGAATTCATTCTTCCAGAAGAAGGAACATCGAAGATAGACATGGCAAAGCCCGGACGGCAAAGCGAAGATTAAGATATACTTTATAATTTCTAACAAAAACCATATAGTGGAAGATGTTACGGTGCTCAATGATTGTCGTATAGGCAGTGATCACAAAAATGACAAAAATTGATATCAAATTATTATCGAATAAAGAATTAGCAACTCCTACAGGCTTAGACTGGAAAATAAACTAATGGTAGTATGTCCAGAGGAAGAAGATATCGAAACACTAACAAAATTATACTAGAAGCAGCTCAGAAGACACTAGCTAAAACAAAGAAACCAAAGAACTTACGAAGGAAAAAAGGAAAATTCTGTTCACTACACCTAAAAATAACACGAGACCTAAATAAGAATATTAGGCAACATATAAGACAAAAAATACAATGAAAAGCTTGCTGATAATATTATACAGATCAACAAGGAAATAAAATTGTTTAGAGCAAAGATCAGCGAAGGAAAAAAAGTTAATCAGAATTATGAACGAAAACTGAAACGGAAACATTATAACAAAAACGGAAGAAATCTTAAGTTGTAGCAAAAGATTCTACGAAAACTTATACTCAACAAAGCCGCGAATGAACGAAAGAGCAAAACTCGCCAAGCATTACACTGAGGATATACCAGAGATAAGTTGCTATGAAATCCAGAACAGTTTAAATCAAATGAAAAATGGCAAAGCTCCTCGCGAGGACGAAATCGTTGTGGAAAAGCGGTGGATCGGAAATAATAAAACATCAAAGAGTATTATTTAACAAATGTTTAGAGATTGGAACTATGCTACAAAGTTGGAAGAAATCGGTGACTAACTTATACAAGAGGAAGGGGAAATTTCAGACCTATGACTCTTTTATCATAGGTATACAAGTTACTGACGAAAGTTATAAATAATAGAATATCTAGACGAATTCCAACCCATAGAGCAGGCAGGATTCTGTACAGGATTCAACACGATGGAGCATATTCACACAGTCAGAAAATTATATCTAGGTCAATGTGTCAGTCTTGACAAACAAGGACAAGCAAAAGAAATAGACAGAAGAATACGATTGGGATGGGCAGGATACGGAAAACTGGCAAACCTGGAAGTTTACTAAGGAAGTAGTGCATAAATTGGAAGTTACACAACGTGCCATGGAAAGATCCATGCTAGGCGTCACACGAAGACACATATTGAGGAACGAATATATTAGAGAACGAACTAAAGTACAAGACATCATAACTCGAATCTGTAAATTGAAATGGAGTTGGACAGGTTACCTCGCTAGACGTCAAGATGAAAGGTGGAGTAGAAAAGTGACGGAGTGGCGACCTAGAGCAGGAAGAAAAAGCGTAGGGCGCCTAAAGACAAGATGATCGGACGAAATCGTGAGAATGACCGGAAAAGCATCGATGAAATAAGCAAAATATCCAATACAAATCCCTTAAAATTTCTGCAATTTAAGCTGATACGTATATACACAGTTACCACAAATAAGTTGGTAAGTTTCATACGATTGATTAAAAGCAAAGTGCGCTAAGCTTCTCGAAGTCAAGTCAGATATATCAATAGGTGTGATCGCCAATTCGTCGTAATACTTTCTACAGTAACGGAAATCTAAACGGTGGTTTTAATTACCCCATCGAACTTAGATTAACAGAATATGCATCCCGTATAGTTCTTATGTTTCGTGCATGCCTTAATAGTTCGTCATAGAAATTTTCCAAAGTAAAAGAACATGTACGGGTGACCAAGTTGCTATAACAACAAAGAGAAATCAAATTGCGCTGTGAAATGAAAATGTATCCTTACCCCAGCGAATTTCTTACAACCGTGATGTTGTTTGCTTAATACAACAACAGTAACTTCCAGTGCGTAAATGACATCACTGGTCGAAATTCATGCAGTACGAAAACTATACCAAATAGAATTCTCTCTTCTGCTTTTGAATTTGGTTTGTCTTTTCTTGAGTTTTCTATTCCGCTCGTCGGCATTAAAGTCTTGAAGTATACTTTCCAATTTGGGATAGTAATTGGTATGCTTTCGTTCTAGGACTGAGATCTTTTCTTTCTTTTTCTTTTTTCTTTATTTGGGCGGTTGGTTGGGCACCGTAGGGTGATCTCTCTTTTCGTTCTTTTACGAGGTGAAGAATGAATCAGGCATTAATATCAAGCTTTATCTTTCTCAATCTTTCTCTATCTCTTATCTTTTCTACTTTTTATTTTTTTCCTTCTTGGGCCTATCTATCTTTTCTATGTACCAACTATTTTTCTTTCTTTTTCGATTCTCTTTGTGGTTCGCCTCTAGGGCGGTTGGTTGGTCATTCTCTTTCGTTTCTTCTACCGAGAGAAGAACGAATCAGACATCTACATCTTGTCTTATTTTTCTCCGTCTGTCTCTTTTCTTCTTTTCTTGTCTTCCTTACTTTTGATTTTTTTCTTTTCTTTTTTTCCTTTTGCTTTTGATGGTTTGCCTTTAGAACAATTACCTCTTTTGTTTTTTTTCTTTTATCTTGGGATGTGGCTTGAACACGTTTTGTTTTCTTTTTAGTAACTTTCTTCTTTAGTGTTCACTGCAACTGTGTTTCTTTTTTTCTTTTCTTCTCAGTTACTTCTCTCGCTTGTTTTTTTGTTTTTGGGTTGAAGCTTGGAATAGACTGCAACGTCGCTTCTGGTACTCCGCTTAGTCGGCATTTTTGATGTCAGTCACCGTTAGGATATTTCTCTTCTTTGAGTTTCTTTTGCTCTTGGAATATTCTAATCCGTTCTTCGGCATTTACGTTCCAATGTGACATTCCAACACAACGAACACTAACTCACGACGTTCAATTGGCAAGTGAAGTTTTCTGTTCTTTATTGACTTTTACTCCTTTTTCTTTTCGTTCTTTCGGTTTTGTTTTAAGTTTCGCGGTTTGGATTTCTTTTGGATTGGCACTCATTTAGTGTTTTTGGTAACTTTGTTGTTGTGACTCTTGGATTACTGATTTTTTTCTCTGCCTTTTTAGGTAGTCTGACTTATGTTGACTTTTAATCAGAATATTCTTTTTTTTGCTTGAGATTTCTTCGTTTGTTTTCTTTGCTTAGATCTTTAGGGTCTGTTTGGTTTTTTTCGTGGAAGAATATCATATCGTCTGACGACTTTTTGAGCACACCTGCATTAGTTTTTCTTTTTGACTTTTCTTCTAAATACGCGTATCACAATTCACTAGATACTTGGTTTTTCTTTTACTTCTTTTGTTTAGTTAGCTTTGGGGACTTATATTTAGGGTTGGATTTGTATTTGTGGGCTGGGATTTCAAGGGATTTTAGGGCGTTGTCCTTGACCGTGGTCTAAACTTCTTTCTTTCCTGTACTTCTTCTTTTTCTCTTGGTTTGCTTAGTATTATCCGTCAGTGAGGTCTATGGGACTGCGTTGTTCTCTTGCATAATAGCGTAACGAATTTCAACGAGTACCTGTTCAGATACTTCTCTTCTGTTGGTTGGAGTTTTTGGTTCCTTGGAGTATCATTCCGTTTCATGCGACTTTTGGACACATCTGGCTGGTGATGCTTAGCAAATTGGGAAAAACTCTTTCATTTACGTTTCTTCTTGGGTTGGGCGTTATTGTATTTGGGTTGGTTTTGGATTTCAGGGTTTTGTCCTTAGCGTATGCCTAAATTTCTATTCTTGACTTAGCTAGTGTCCACTTCCCAGGTTTTTATGTTGCTGGGGGGGAGTTTGTTATGTTAAAAATTAGTAGTTCAATTCGCGAGTATGAAAAATTTCTCCTTAACTATAAAATTTGTTCATCGACATCCATTCCTACCTTTTTCTTCGTATCTAGTTGTCAAAACGAATTCATTTTTCTGCTAACCTTTGCTAAAGTACGGATCGTACGTAACGATCTTTTCGGCCCAACAAAAAGCTTTTATTATTAAATTGGTTCTAGGTCGTCGTGTTTTGAAGGTGGTTGAGTGAGGACGTGTTTAATAGTATTGCAGAGTTTTGTGTAATTTAAAGTGATTTACAGCAATTAATTGACGTGTGCGTGTTGAGGATTGTGAAGTTGAAGAAATGATTAGAAGTACAGTTTTAATGTGAGTAGTAAATAAGTACATTAAAATTATGGATAAGAAGATATAGGTGGCTTAGATAACGTGTGCGAATGCGAGCGGCTATCGCGGACTAGTTTAAAGGTCAAGCGCGCGCTTTTGATAACAGTGAAGTACAAACTTTTATTTATATACTGTTTCTAATATTTGTGGCGGGCTTTAATTAAATACAATTAGAAAGAATCATAATAACAATAAATTTAAAAAAATTAATAAAGAAAAAAATTAAATAAATAACTAAATATAAAAAAATAAATAAATAAGTAATAAAAAAAGGGGGAAAGGGATGAATAGAAGAGAGAGAGAGGAAGAGGAAAAAGAAAGGCAACAAATATTTGAAAGAGGAAAGAAAACAATAAGATCACCAGACATTAAAAGATATCGGAGGAGGCGAAGGAAAACCTCAAGAACAGAAGGAGGAAGGAAAGAAATGGAGGAGTTAAAAGAATTAATGAGAGAAATGATGAAATAGATGGAAGAAAATATGCAAGGAATAAGACAAGAAATCAAAGAAATGAAAAAGAAATGGGAGAAAGAGAAAAGAAGTGGAGAAAGAAAAAGAGAAACTGGTGGAGAGAATAGAAAAACTGGAGAAAAAAAGCGGAAGACGAGGAAAGATGGAAAAGAAAAGAATAATATTGTGATAAAGGTGGAGAAGTGAAAAACCACAAAAAGATTTAGCAGTGATGCTGGAAGAAAAATTAAATGTAAAAGTAGAGGTGAAAAAAAGTGACAGTAATAAACAAAGAGAAGAAAAATGAGATGGTGGTGGCGGAAATCGGAGGATGGGAGGAAAAACAGAAGGTAATGGCGGAGAAGAAGAAATTAAAGAATACAAGAATATATATAAGTCACGATTTGACATGGGAGTAAAGAAGAGTGCAAAGAGAAATAATGAACATAGCGGTGGAAAAAGAGCGGAAGGAAAGAGTATGGGTAGGGTACAGAAAAATGGAGATAGACGGAGACAGATACATATGGAACGACAAGGATAGGGGACTGAGCAGAGAAAGAGGAGAGAACTTGGGAACAAAAAGGCAAAAACCAAAGGGCAAAGGGGGTGGTAAAGGAGAGAAAGTTGACGAAATGGCAAAGAAAAGGAATAATGATAGATGGAAATGGAAAAGAAAAAGAAGGAAGAAAAAAGAAAATAAGGAAGAAGCACAGGGGAAGGTGAGTGAGCTCAGAGTATTGTTTTGGAACGTAGCGGGAATAAAAACAAGGAACATGATTTCTGAAGTACATCAAGGAACAGGATGTAGGGGATTACAGGAAACATGGATGGAAGAAAAAGAATGGGAGTGGTGGGAAAAAGAGTTGCCGGAGGAATTTGAGTGGGTGGTGCAACATGCATAAAGAGAAAAGAAAAAAGGGAGAGCAAAGGGGGTATAATAACGGGAATAAGAAAAAAATGGTTGAGCCAGGAAAAGAAAGAGAAAGTGCAACAGAGAAGAGGAGTTGTAGAAAGGAACATACAGTGGGGAAAAAAAATAAAAGTAGTGACGGTTTATAGCAGTAGAATGAAAGAGACAAGGAAAACCATAGAAGAGATGATAGAAGAGAGGGAAGAGGGATTGATAATAGTAGGAGGGAACTTCAACGCAAGAATAGGGGAAGAGGGGGCAATACAAGAAAGAAAAGGGACGGGAAAGAGACAAACAAAGGACAAGGTGATAAATAAAGAGGGAGAAGAACTGCTGGAATTGTGCAACGAAAAAGGGTGGGAAATAATGAACGGGAACAGAGAAGAAGATGGAAAGGGGAATTTACATGTACATAGGAGGAAGGGGAGAATCAATAATAGATTTTGTAATGACAAATGAAGAGGCCGCAGAAAAGGTAAAGACATTTAAGGTGGGAGAAAGGGTAGAGTCAGACCATCAACCACTGGAATTGACAATGGAAGGAAGGGAAAGAGAAGAGAGAGAGGAAGAGGAGAAGTACATAACTAAAAAAAGTGGACAGAAGAGGGTATAAAAAGATATAAAAAGAGAATAGGGAAAACGGTATGGATAGGGAAGGAATTACAAGAAAGTGTAGAGGAAATGAGAGAGATGATGGAGAAAGCAACAGAGAGAGTCAGATTTAGAAAATGAAAGGGGAGAAAACAGGATGGAAGAAATGGTGGAATAAGGAATGCAAGGAAGCAAAGAAAAATGCAAGAAGAGCATTAAGACAGTGGAAAAAAGGGAGGAAAGAAAAAGAAGAATACAAAGAAGCAGTAAAAATATACAAAAACATGCGACAGAAAGAAGGAAGAAAACAAAAAGAAACAAGAGGAGCAGATCAAAGGAATAAAAACGGAAGAAGATGTATGGCAGTACGAAAGAAACAGAGGAAAAAAAACATGACGACAAAGGGAATAAAAATTAAAGAATGGGAGATATATTTTCGGAACCTGTTGGGAGGGGAAGAACAAAGGCAGAAAAAAGAAAAAAGAAAAGATGCGGTAGTAAGACAAGAAGAAGGAGATAGGGATAGAATAAGTGAAGAAGAAGTAATGGAGGCGATAAAGAATATAAAAAAAGGAAAGGCGACAGGAGAAGATGGGATACAAGGAGAAGAGTTGATATACGGGGAGAAAGTGTAGCAAAAAGGATGACGGAAATACTAAACAAAATATGGAAAGGGGAAGGATTTCCAGAGAGATGGAGAGAGGGAATAATATGCCCAATCCATAAAAAAGGCGAAAAATAAAGTCAAGAATTATAGAGGGTAACATTATTGAGCACGGCATACAAATTGTAATGCGACAATACTGCAAGAAAGACTACAGAAGGAAATAGAGGAAAGAAGTTTGGTACCAGACGGACAAGCGGGATTCAGAAGAAGGAAGAAGGGCGATAGACAACATATATATACTGAAACACTTAGCAAATAAAGAACTAGAAAAAAAAGAGGGAAAATGGTGGCACTATTCGTAGATCTAAAAGCTGCTTTTGACAAAGTGAATAGGGAAAAGCTGTGGGAATATATGAAAAGAAAAAAAATAAATGAAAGATTAATACAAAGAATAGAGGAAATCTACGAAGAAACGAGGAGCAGGGTTAAAGTGCATGGGGAAGAGAGTGAGAAATTCATCACAAATAGAGGGTTGAGGCAGGGATGTCCACTGAGCCCAAGCCTGTTCTCGGTATATACGGGGGACCTGGAAGAGACAATGAGAGGACAACGGACAGGAGGGATAGTGGTAGGGAAAGCTAAGGTATGGTCGTTGGCGTATGCGGATGACATAGTGCTGGTGGCTAAGGAGGAAAAGGAAATGAAAGAGATGATGAAAACGCTAGAAAAATATATGAAAAAAAAAAAGAAATGGAAGTAAACACGGAGAAAACAAAGATAATGATATTTAGAAAAGGAGGGGGGAAAAGAAAAAGAGAGGAGTGGATATGGAGTGATGAGAAAGTGCAACAAGTGAAGGAATTTACATACCTGGACTACAAGATGAAACAGGATAATAAAGAGGGAGAACACATAAAGGAAAGGGTGAAGAAAGGAAACAGGCTAATAGGACAAGTCTGGGGTGTGGGGGAAAGAGTATTCAAGATGGATATAAAAAAAAGAAAATTGTTGTTTGAAAAGTTAATAAAGGGGTGGTAATGTATGGAGCGGAAATATGGGGCTGGAAGGAGTGGAGGGAGGTAGAGGGGGCTACAGGAAAATACTGGAGATGGGTGTTAGGATTGGACAGGGATACACCGGGGTATATTGTGATAGAGGAGGTACAGATAGAAAAAATAAGGGTAGAGACAGGAAAAAGAGCAATAAAATACGAGGAAGAAATGAGGGAAAGAACAGATTGCAAAATACTGCAAGAATGTTGGAAAGAGATAAAGGGAGGGAAAGTGAAGTACGGGCAGGAGGGCAGAGAAGAGTATTACAAAAGAAACGGGTACAAGGAGTGAAGAAGTGGAGAGATTAAGAGAAGAGGGAGTAGGGATAAGGGAAGAAATAATAAGGAGAGATAGGAACGTCTAAAAACAAGAAAAATGAACGAGGATAAAAGAGGGCAGGTATAATAGGAATTATAAAGATATCAAGGGTGAAGGAGTGCCGGAATATTTAAAAGATAGAGAGAATAAAAGCAACAAAAAGAAAAAAATGGTAGCAAGGTTCAGATGTGGCAACGGGGAGTTAGGGAACAAATATTGGAAAGAAGAACCAGAAAAGCTGTGCAGGCTATGTGCAGAAGAAACGGAGGACCTTAACCACATGAGACAGAAATGCAGGGAACTAAGAGAAGAGGTGATGAAAATAGAGGAAATCTTAGATGAAAACGGAAAAGGAGCGGAATGGATGGAGGAAGTATGGAGCAGGAGGAAAAAGTTAAGGGGGGAGAAGGGATAAGAAAATGTATTAGATATGTATATATAGCACGATCAAATTTGTAAGCCAAATGGCAACGAATAAAGTTAAACTTATATATATTAAGTTGGTTCTATGTGAATATGTGGGCGAATTTTAAGTGATATTGAGTGAAAGCTTATTTTGGGCGGGTCCGATCCCTCCACCTGTAACATTATCATCAAGTTATCATTGACGTTCGTAACACCTGGAACACCTGTTTTGTCGAGAAGTTTCCATGGCGTCAGGGCGCTAGAGGTTAAGGGGATGTTTTCATGGACCCCCCAAATGTTTTTTTCGTTGACGTAGGTAGACCCCTTGCAGGTTGTCATAGACTCCTGGGGGTCGATATAGACCACTTTGGGAATCACTGCTTTAGAAGAAAAAAGGAAATATTTTGAGTGAAAACTTTGAGGTTTTGGTTTGATACTCGTCAGCATTATACTACAGTTCGAATTGGAGACGTCTTGGATTAGTCGGTGACTTGATTGTAGATAGGAGTTGACGAATCGTTTATCATCTCTCTTTTTTAAGATGTCAGCTCCAAGTATCGTACAGGTTATTTTTTACTTTTATCTATTTCGTTAATTAGCATTTGTAACCGCTGGGGAGCAGATTCTCTTTTGAATCGTTTTACGTTTTACTTTATTATCGCACCTTAACTACACTTGGTGATAAGTAAAAACGATTAGTCAGCTGGGTTATCTGACATTTTTTGCCATGTGTATGGGATTTCTTCCGGTAGTGAAAAATGAAGAACTGGTACTACTTTTTGTTTTATTTTTGCACTCCTAGTGATGATGCCGATACAGAGTTTAAAAATCTTAAGCTTTCGCGGTTGTTATGTTTATGATTATAAGCGACTTTCGGCTTAGACCGCGTCGTAGTTAAACACCCAGACTTAGGCTTGGTCCTAGTCTCTTCTTGAGAGCCAAAACAAGAAGTAGCACTTGGCCTTTGCCGTATTGTCGTTCGTGAACCCAAACAAACTGACGTTTCGCAAGACATTGCAACTTGCATCTTCAGAGTGGTAAATGTCACTAACTGTTTAACTACGACGCGGTCTAAGCCGAAAGAAAATCACATACAAATGAATTAAACTTGAACGCGCCAGAATTATAATATTTTCTGTTTATCAAAAAATCATCTCCTAAAATGGTTTTTGTTGTAGGTTTATATAAACTACGTTTCTCACTGATGCCAAAAATCAACCGATTTCCACCCATTCATGATCACCACTGGGTAAGTGAAAATACTATCTGTACCACTCGATTCAATGTATCTCTTTATCTTATTGTCTTTTTTTATTTGTTACACGTAACCACACTTTGCCAGGAAAGTGTTAATTACCTAACACAAATGAAAAATCAGCGTTTTAAAAATGAGACTAATGAGCGAACAATTCAGATAACACAGATTGATACGCGATTGATATTAGTAGGCCAAGGGAGAATAACCCAATAACCGATAGTAGAAACAAACGCAAAATAAATATTATATTAAATCAAAAGACAATATAAACAAAATGATGTAATTACACAGTATAATGCGCACGATGCACATTAGAAATTAATCAACAAGGAAATTAAATCAACTCCTTATCACGTTTACGATTTGATTTATTTATTTACTTATGCGAAATTGTCCCGACGAACTTCCATTTCATGTTAATTTATGGAAAGTAATAACAGTTTTTGCGAAGTAATTCAGTTGCACTTTGCAGATCGTTTGTTCGGCGATTAACTTTGATTAGCCGTGACCTCAATTTTTTTCTTTCTCTTTTGTATTTTATTTATTTTGTTGTTGTTTTGCGTAATTGGGTGATGGTAATGAAATTGCAAATGTCGTTAGATTTAAGTTTTGCAATATCGCGCATCGTTTAGAAAAATAATGGGATGTATCTGATTTATTGAAACGTCCGTGAGAATAACGTGGGCATAATAGATTTTATTCCATCATCGTAAAACAACGTACGATGTTAACGATGTTATTCAATTACTTGCATTGAATTTATTACATTAATAATTATGGCGTAATAACGAACGCCACATACCACGTAGACCATATTTGGAACAAACTAGACGTAGGCAGGTCTATTTTCGACATATTAATTCTTTTGCTTCTTAAAATTCGTTACGTTTTATTGATTGATTGTGACTTTTTACCACATCGTCTCCTAGTTTTAGTTGAACTATGCTATTACATGGGTTTAATCATACGCTTCTTGAAGCCATACAGGATGTTAGTTAATTAGGAAGCAACACCTGAAGAGCATTTGTGGATAGTTTGGGTTGTTCTTGGTATACAGAAGAAGGATTTTTTGGTACAGGAAATTGATGTTGTTATTGATTAGTTGGGAAAGCTGGAAACCAAACTGTAAGTCGGATGGGATTTGACTTTTAGAGATTTCTGAGACCAAAACAGAGGAGGGTATGGAGAAAAAATCCAAAATAGAAACGGACTACTTTCTTAGATAAAGGACAGAGAAAATACTAAAAGTAGAAATAAGAAAAGGAGCAGAAATTGGAACACAATCCAGATTAGTAACAGCAGCCATAAACAACTGAGAAATAAGAAAATATGCTGGTTTGGCAATACACGTAATTAAAAGTGCAAAAAATAAAGAAAAATTTCAGAAAAAAACGCATTAAGCATTTGAAAGAAAAAAGAATCTTAAATCAACGTGGACGCTAGAGGAAAGATGGAGAGCTTTTAAGAACACATTGAAGAAAATAGCAGAAACAATATGTGGGATAAAAATGACTAGCTGGTGAACTGAAGAAATGAGAGTACAGGAAAAGAAGATAGCGTGGAAAAGATATATTCAAACCAAAGAAATGGAGGATACAAATGGTTACAAAAGAAAAAAAACAGCGAAAGAAGCTTTTAAGGTAACAAAAAAGAAATCCTGAAAAACGATCAGAGAAGAAGTTATGGAATTGCACAAAACAAATACCAGCAGTTTTTGGACGAGAATAAAAAGCATGAGGGGGTAAAAAAGGAAAAGAAAGAAACAGACAAATACAAATAGACATAACGGAAATACTGGAAACATGGAAAGATTTCTACAAAAATATGTAGTTACTATGAGAAATAGATACAGAAGCCAGTATAGCTCGAGAACAAATACGGTAGAGGATGCAATCCAAAAAATGAAAAATGGCAAAGCAGTGGAGTGGAGAAGATGGCATAGTACTCGAGATGGGTCAAAAAGGACTAGACTGGTTCTGGAATATATGTAAAAGAAGCACGGGAAAAAAAAGAAATGCCGGGACACTGGAAAAATAACCTTGTAAAGCCAATTTATAAGAAAGGAACACAGATGCAGTGCGAAAACTCAAGGCCAGGTTAAGAAATTAAAACTAGGAGAAAAACAAGCGGCATTCAGACCAGATAGTCAACATATATACAATCAGAAGCACCATAGAAAGAAAAATTGAAGAAGAAGAAAAAATGTCTCGCGTTTGATGATCTGAAGGCTGCTTTTGATACAGTAGACAGAAGAGAAATTTGGAAAACACTGAATGAATTGAAAGTAGACAAGAAGCTGATAAATGCAATAAGAAGTAAATATGAAACACTCCGAGTAAAACTACAATTAACAGGGGAAAGATCAGACGAATTTGAAATGAACAAAACAATTAGACAAAACGACTAAGTAACTCTATTACGCAGATGATGTAATATTAATATGAAACACTTAGAATGAATTGCAAGAGCTGGTAAGCGCATAGACTGGAGGAATAGAAAACATGAAAGTGGAAGTAGAAGAAAAACTATGATTGTAAATGAAAACAATAGCGAAAGACAGAAAAAGATGGGAAAATAGATACAAGACTACCACCGACGCCCAAAAGGGTGTTAAGGATTAGAGAAGAAAAAGAGTTTAATCGAACTCAAATCTATGACCTCCAAAAATTTCAACAGGAAATTAGAAGATTGATGTAGTTATTGATTAGGTGGTAAAGCTAAAAACCAAACCGTTAGTCGGATGAGACTGAATTTTTAGACATCTCTGACACAAAACTATAGTTTTGGAAAACTCTTTGCAAATAACTGCACTTTTTAGGTAGGAGAACGTGGGACGGTACGACATGTTTCAATTGTTGTTGTTCCAACGGGTCCAGTTGGTAACAACTACGTCATCATTGCTAGCAGAGATTTCGGGGAGTGGGCGTGGTTGAGAATACTATAATAGAAAAAGAAAATATCGGCTCCAGTTTGTTGTACTGGAAAATCCTTAGCTCGGAGACACCAAGTGTACATACTATTACTATCGATACTTTTGAGGAGTGTAAGCTTACATTCGACGATTCTGTCTTGAATTACACTTAAAGCTTAGTAGATAATATAAAGGTAGATAAATTACGTAACACAGTTACAAAAAGGATAATACAGATTAGACGTTGAAGCGTAGAGCAAGTAAGTCACTTTGATAACGATACTCCACAGGTATCTACAGATGTTCGAGATTAGAATCGAGCGAAACCTTTTAGGTACTCAATTCCACATCAATTATAACGGCTGAATCGGTCTTATTAGGTGTGCGACACGATTCCAGGGTGGAGCGGTTTGCGAATTAGTTTTATGTTAAAATATGCTCTTTTTTTTCCTCTATTTTTTAGCTAAATATTATTTGTTTTCGTTTATTTTGGGGCGTTTGTATTCGGCTCCAACATTTGGTCCTTCGAGCCGGATCTGGTTCTGAAACTGAAAATTGCATCGGTGAAGAGTAATTAAAGTCTCTACACAAAGTCATTGGTGGGTCGTCATAGTTGATCTAATCGTTGGAATAGAAGTCTTTTTCGGATATCAAGATTTGGAATTTTGGTATAAAGAGTATTATGAAGCCGTGACACGCTGGTTGATGTCAAAAGAATCGGAGCATCAAGATAGTAGTGGCGCCCAAAGAACCATCTTGGAAACAAGGATCTGTTAGTTGAATCGCTATCAACTACCAACATAAGATAAGCACTTTTTTCTTCTTTGTTTCGGCTTATTAATATAGCAGTTAGTGTAGCATACGAAAATGCGGATAATAGCAAATTTTAAGAGTTTGAGGAGTTGTGTGCAGATATTCTCTCCCAGCAATTAGAAAGCGAGGAAGAAGTGGAACACACTCTTATGTTTTGCAGCTGCATCACTCTTTCTTTGTCTATTTTTATTTTAACTTGCAGCATTTTTAATTTTTAATTTTTCTTTAGTCTTCTGTAAATCTGATCAGTAGGGCGACGAAGTCAAAATCGTGATTTCTTTTGTACTCTTTGTATTTTTTTTTTGTTATGTCGGTAGCGGGTAGTTACTCCCACGGTTTTTTCCTACTTTATAAATACCTGAGAAAGAAACTATATCTCTTCAAAAGATTACATTTCAAAAAATACAACGTGATGAATTTAAAAAGGCGGAAATAGTACCCCAGGTGTGTATTCAGTACTACACCTTGAACATGGTCTGACTCGGCAATTCTGATACAATCAAAACACCAAATCGGTAGCGCTGCAAGTTGCTCACGCTCTACAAATAACGCCAACACATTGTCATTAGAAGAGAAACTTTTTGAGGTGGAAAATGAAATGTCAAAGATTAAATGGGACATCATAGGTGAGTGAAACCAGACAAGGCGAAGTGCTTCTAAAAACAAAAACGGGTTATTTGTTTTATATTGAAAATAAAAATACATCTATGGGAGGAGTTGGCTTTATGATTTATAGAAAACACTCAAGTACCATAGAATCTGCAAAAGATGTATCAACTCTAGTTGAAAAACGAATGCAGGAAGGCAGACAAAGATAGAAAGATCAACAAGCAACACAAAAAAACAAAGAAGGTGCCGGCGCCATTGCACCACCTTTCTTCCTTACATAAAGCGTTACACGGACAAAATTGCCAGTAAACTTACATCTAAAAATGTCAAAGTGATCTTCAATTCAACAAATCAAATTTTTCAAAATTAAAGGAGAGAACAGCACCACAAGAGGAACCAAGATCTACCACATACTCCGTTCGTGTGGGTTGGCTTTAGTGGGACAAACGGGGCCTAACATCGCTACTGCGAAGCACATGCTAGACATCAATTTTTGGAAGAGACAAAAATTTTGGCTAAATCCTGTAACTTCTGACTCAGACTATACAAGCAAGCCATCGACATGTAGAAGTACGATAATGTCAACATAGATAATGGTATCGACTCAGCCCTAGTATGGAAAAGCATGTTCTGGAAGACTAAGTGAATCGAGACTGTCACTGACCATTGACCTGAACGGGGATATGTAAGAGCTTTTTCAGGATCCTATAACTTCAGTTTCAGTTTTTCTGAAGAAGACAGCGACATAACTGTTGAAACGTCAAGTATCGTGAGTTTTTCAATGTTTTTTGAATTTTGGGAAAATATGGAATGCGACACAAAACCCGAATGTCTTACTACATTTCTATGAACTTGTTCTACTTTTTTTAAATCTTATATCAAAGTCTGAGTCTTCCTACTTCATATTTGAAAGTAACGAAAATTATGCGTGTACAGGGGTTTTCAATTTTGGCAAAACGAGACGATAAATGATATTCAATGCAGCATCAACGCGTACATGAACTTAGTTGAAATGCAGTAACATTTCTATATATGCAATGTATTTTTTCGACGTTGGTTTAGTTTTTTGACACTTAAACTAAAACTAACTTACTGATCGTGCTTAAACTGCAATTTGATTACTTATTAATGTATGTTTTGTTTATACAACTAAAACACAACGAATTTAGCGAACTATAACGCATTAATTAATAACAAAATGACTAACTACATTATTTTATATAACATTTTAAATGTCAATTTATGTACACTTCTATTTTTTTACTCGAATCTAGCCATCGCGTGTTTTTAAGTATCTAATTTTATCGTCGCCTAGAAAATGCCAACTTTTTCTGTACTACGTCGAAAGTTCTAGAATGTTCCATTACCTCTTTCTTAAGACAGTTCTGTCCCAGAACAGGAGCTGCATGCGGCACCGATAAAAAGGGTCGTGGTGATTGTGGTAGTTCTCTTTAATTTAACATATTTTGAACTCCAATCCAGTTGATCGAAACCGCAACCAAGCTTGGATACTAGCACAGATTCTATACGTTATGGAATTCCATTTCTATCTTGTGGTTTTAAAATGCAAGTCAAAGATCTTCTTACCTAAGTACCTTACATTCTGGGAACGATGACTATCGTTACCATTACTATAGTTTTTTCCGAATTCTATTGTTTTATTGATGGTTTGTGTTTTTTTATTGATTTCTGAACGCGCAAATTGTGCATTTACAGCATCACTCTATTACGTTTTTTTTCGCAGTTCAGTCTTGGGTACTTTTCCTAGTGTCTTTCCGATTCCGTGTACCTCCATTTCCAACACTCGTTAGTTCGGTAGTATCAGCTGTGTTCTTTGTACCTTTGAGATCGCTTTGGAAGACCACCGTCAACTGTCGAGTCCAACTGCGCCTGGTATGCTTTGATTTTTTCTTCAAACCACTCACTTTTTGGCACGTTGTTTGATTTCCAGTCTAAAAGTTATCTCAATTTGGGATTATCTTGTTTACCCCACAACTGATTAGGCAATGTTACCTCTAATCTTGATTGTTGTAACGTCATATTTACAGGTAATTTTCTTTTTCTGGTATAACTGAAGTAGGTGTTTTAGCAGTTACAGTTAAATCTGGAACAGTTGGTATCGAGGAGATTTATCTTTATGTTATAGCTGTGACTATTCTAATTATTATTCCCACCATCATTAAAATTATAAATTTTCTTTTAATGTCCTCATTTCCTGCTTGTTGGTAGATTGCTAGGGTTACTTCAATACCCAAAGTACAATCCCCCAAGGAGCCCTTTGATTTGAGACCCATCAGTATTTTACTGAGGCTATCTAAGATATTTGAATACATTTTGCATGATCAGCTCACCGCTTACATCGACCAGGCGCAAATTTTAATTATAAATCAATCTGGGTTTAGGTCTAATCATAGCTGTGCCACAGCTCTGCTCAAAGTGACTAATATACTACAGCGCATCCATTGACAGGGCGATATGGTATTGACGCTTCTGGACATAAGTAACGCCTCATTCTATTTTGGTGACAAAATTATATAACAACTATTCACCGTCTTCGTCATCTTAAAAATGTTGTTTTCCTATCTTACTCGTACAACTCAAAAAGTCCAGTATGGTAATTCATCATCTGCCTTAAAATCATTGGCGTATGGTGTGCCACAGGGGGGGATTCATGTCGCTTCTATTATTTTCCTTCTTCATAAACGATCTACCTTTCAAATTAAATCTCTGCAATACCATTTTTTTGCAGATAATATACAAGTCTATAGTGAGATCTATAAAATTGATTCCGATGTTGGATGATCAAATCTTAACCAAGACATTCAGGGAATTTCGAAGTGGTGTCAGCTCAATGGTCTTTACCCGGCGATGCTTCAATTATTGTTGAGGGAATGGTCGTTTCATTTTCCAAGATGATGAAGAGTCATCTTTAATAACCGGCTTTTTTTAGATCACGTTTCCCAATTATGTCTCCTTGTGGTTGTCAAAAGTTACCCCAGAATGTTTTTTGTATGTTTTTGTTGGCGTTTTTGCCACTTTTACCAGTACTCAAGCTTGCGCTTATCCCTGGCGTGTTGGTCGTTTGTCTTTCAATCTATGCATTATTTTTTTTATGTTTCCAATTTGGTTTATCTAAATGGTTGTGATCTTTTATTTATTTGTTTATTTGGCCTTAGCCGTGCCAAGGATTTTTCTTTTCCTTTACAGTGTAGGGTGACCTCGGCTTCGTTTACATCCCTAACCTCTGGGAGGTGGCGAATTCCTACTATCTGTTAGATGATTGGTTTCCCAGACTTGTTTACAGAATGTTTCGAAGTCCTTTCGTGTTTTATTACTCATGAGTTCATACTTATTTGGCGGCCACGGCATTTCTGCTTTCTCTACTGCTGCTTTTGGTTCTTCGTACTTTTTGCATATCATTAGTGCATGTGTTGCGTCTTCTGTTACGTCACTATATATGCATTGTGGGTTATCTGTTCTTTCTATGCGATGCATATATTTGTTGAACCTTTCGTGGCCTGTGACTAGCTAGACTGTTTCCTTTTGTGGGATCCTGTAATAAAAAGTAAAAAATACATTTAATAAAAGTAAAAATAATATAACCACGGCAAGCAATCGTAGGCATAGACATCAAGGTAATGGGTTGAATCGAAATAATTACAAAGATGTGAACTCCGTTAATTTATTAACTATACTTAACTAACTATTTACATTAAAGAACAATGAACAATAATTGAATTAAACATATTTAGAATAAAACAGTATTTAAAATAAAATATTGGACGCCAACCACATAACGTGGTGAATAAAAAGCGTAAAATCTTACACATAATAAGTAATTAATATTATTAAATCGTTGATTAAATGCAAATGTCGTGAACGTTTGATTTGTTATCGAGGGAACAGTTTTAATAAAACAACTCAACTTAATTATTTGAAGATAAAACGTAACAGGTAGTATTAACTTTTGTTGACTCACCATGTGTAGTATAACGTTATCGGATATCTTCTATTTTTAGCACATACTTTGTTAACGTGATAAAATTCTTCAACAGGAATAAATACCAATCAGCATGAAATATCCATGTATAATAAACTTCATTAACGATAATTCTTTAATTCAATCGACAAAACCAAAATAAAGGATCCAGAATAAAATCCAATAAAAAGAAAAAGACCCAAAAGAAAAAGACCCTAAATACAAATAATTAGAACGGTTTTTTGAATGACATCATCTACTTACGTTGCATTTACACTTAGCAACGGTCTTTGAAATAAATTTTCCTTTGTCTAATGATTGCGTCACATTGCGAAACCACTAAAAATGTTGAATTCAATAGAAAAATTATATCAAAATAAAGGTAAACTCACCAATAATTAGATGGAATGAACAAAAATTAAATTACATGGGGTTTTACGCCATAATCAAGAAAATTTTGTCTTTCTCGCATCACACACGTGAACTCGCAAGAAGCTCACACGGAAGTGGCGCTTAACCTTCAAACTTTCTACTCAAGTCAATTACCCAGACTCCTCCGAAATACAAAGCGACGTTGTCAAACTTAATAAATTTAAGTGCAATATTAGTTGCAAAAAATAAATGAATGTAAAATTGAATTTTAATTGTAATGAATTCAAACGGGACGTTACAATCCAGCTTTTCATTTTGGTAATTCTTGTATCAATACTTAGGAGGTAGCTAAATAGCTTTCTTCTTTTTGTGGAGCTTTCCCACTTATTTTGCCACATTCTTAGGGTTGCTTTTCTTAGTTTGTTTGTTGCTGTCCTCTTTGTCATCATTTCATAAGCTATGTTTAGTGGTCTTAGCTCTGTTGTGGTGTCTATTTTTGATTTGGCGTTTACGTATGTGATTTGTACTTGGTGTTTTCTTATTAAGTTCCTTGTAATGCATGTGAGATATGTTTCTTGTCTTTTGTATGTTTGGATGTTTTTAATCTCTGGGTCTGTGGTTTGTATTTTTATGTTTGGTCGGTCTTTTGATCTTGTTTCTTCGGATGCTATTTTTGCGATTGCCATAGTCGCCGCATACAGAATGGCTTCTGCTTTGTTCTGTTCGAATATTTTATGTACTGTAATGTCTTCTTCGTTTGGGCTTGTTTTATTTATGTGTGTTATTACTAACATATTTGTGGTGTTTATTTTTACCGTATAATTTACTCCCTCTGGGGGTTCCGTAGCATTTATTGTTTCGTGTCGGCTACTCGGATGTCCTAGTTTGTATTTACTGATTTTTATTTCCACTGTGCCGGATTTTATTTCTATGTTGCCTAGGTTTGCGGATTTTCGTGTTCTTACGTTGTAAGATTGAATCCTCTCTTTTATTAGAAGTTCGATCGGGATTACACCTGCTAGGACTTGTAGGGCTTCAGTGGATGTTGTTCGGTAAGCTCTTGTGATCATCAGTAGTGCGTGTCTTCGTGCACTCGTTAAGGTTTTCTGCTGTTTTTTTATTAATTTTTGGGCCCTATCCTGTGGCTCCGTACAGCTTCTATCGTTCCTTTATATATGGTCTTTAAGTTGTGTTTATTCAATCCCCATGTGGGTTTGGCTGCCCACACTAAAGCCTGGAATACTTTTTTCGCTTTCTCTGTGATTTTTCTGACATGAGTATTAGTTTTCATGCGTTCGTCAATGTGTAACCTAGAAAATTTATAGTTTGCATCATTCTTATTGGCTTGTTCTGGATCTTCACTGTAGGTGGTCTATTGTGGCCTTTCACTAGTATCATTGTCGACTTTTCTATTGCGATTTTTAGTTTGTTTCAACTGCACCACACTTGTGTTCTTTTTATTTCCTTCGTTGCCTTGTCCTGGAGCTCTTTTCTAGAGTTTCCAGCTACTGTTATAATTTTATCATCAGCGTAGACTATTTCGTGGGCTTCAGTTCTGAAGCTAGACTTGTATACTCAGTTCTATAGAAATGGCCCCAGTATAGATACCTGCGGGCACCCTTTCGTGACTTGTTTGCTAACTGCCTCATTGTTGGTGGTTATGGCGGCTTCTCTGTTGGCGAGGTAGCTTTTTATGATTTGGTACAAGTTGTTTGGAATTCTTGCCTCCTCTGCATGCTGTAATACGCTTGGCCACCATAAGTTGTCAAAAGCACCTTGTATGTCGAGCTGTAATGTTAGCGCATATTTTAGGTATAGTTGGTGTATGGCGTCTTCCATGGAAAGTTGTTCTCGAAATCCGCATTGTTTATTGTTTATTAAGGAGTTTTTCTCAGTGTAGTATGTGAGTCTGTCCAAGAGAAGTTTTTCTAATAATTTGCCCAATAGTGGTAGTAGGGTTATGGGTCTGTATGCTTTTGGGCTTGTTGGTTCTCGGTCTCCTGGTTTTCGTATAATGATTATATTGCCTTTTCCATTGTAGGAAAAACTTTGTCCTTCAACCAGGCGTTCTTTAGATTTAACGTTGTATTTGGAATGCTATAGTACGCTCTCTTGGGTCCAGATCGTCTGGGCCTGGCGCTTTTCCTGGTTTGATTGTTTTGACAGCTCGCTAGGAGTGAAGGGGCAATCTTCGTTTTGGTTATTGTATTTGTTTACATTTTCTCTTATTTCCTTTTGTTCTGTGGTGTCTGTTGTTTGGTCGTCGTCTGGACTACTACGTTCTTTAATAGGGTCGCAGCTGTTTCTTCCTAGTTTCGGGTCTCTATGTTGTCGTCAGTTTTGATTGTATTTAGGAATCTTTCGGTCCCTTGATTTTTGGTTAATTTGTATATGATTCTTCATGGTTCTGCGTTGCCTATTTCGTTCACTAACGTTTTTAAGCTTTCCCTTTTTCTTTTCCTGATCTTCTTATAGTATTCGTCTCTGATTTCTTTATATTTAGTTTTTAATTTCGCCCTGTTTTCTGGGTTCTGTTCTTTTTGTGTTTCCGTTTCCGCTTCATTTCTCGGTATGAAGGTGCTGTATTTTTGTTCCAGCGTTGTTATTTTTATGTTGAACTCATCCCAATTGGCTCTCTTTAGTGCATACCTTTTTACTGTCTTCTTTGGGAGTTGTTGGTTTTGTTTGGTTTCTACCTTCCAGCGTATAAGTCTCTATCTCTATCTACGGTCCACTTGCTGATTCTTCCGGCGATGTTTGGTGTGGATAGCGTTACAGCTGTATTTGTTTCGCCATGGTGATTGTATGTATGTGGCTGTCCTGTTCGGTTGTGCACCACCAGGCGTGTTTGGGCTATGGTTTCCTCTAGCTTTTTACCGGTCTCGTCAATTGTTTGACTATGCCACAGTATCGATTTAGCGTTGGCATCCATACTTATTATGTCTTCGCACGACGTGATTGTCTCTATAATGTTATGTATTTTTCGATATTTTTCCCGAATCTGCAGTATATAGATATTAGGTAAATACTTTTTTGGTTTATCTTTTAACTCCACACATACAGTGGTTTCATCGGAGAATTGGTTCAGTTTTGTCGCTGTATATGCTGGGTTATTTACAATGATGGCGGCGTATTTTTGGTCCTGTGGTTGCCCTCCGCAGATCACGGTGCTGTATTGACCGTATCCAGGTATTTTCCCCTTATAATTATAAGGCTCTTGTTTTAGAGCTACGTCTATGTTGTTGTTTTTTATGAACGTTCTTAGTTCATCCGTTGTCCTCCTCGCCTTTTGGAGGTTTAGTTGGACCATTTTGATCACTTTGTTGTACTCGGTTGTGTTTGGTCTTTTTGTGTTGGGTTTCTGTTTGCGTTTGTAGATGGTCGTTTTTATATCTTCCGTTAACTGTTGTTTATCCATAATCAATTTTGTTTAGATGGGTTTCTATAGCATTTTTATAGGCTGGGCAATTTTCGTTTTGTGTGCTATGGTCGTTCGGCTTACCATATCTTTTGCAGTGGGGACATTCAGCGGTGGTAGCGTCGCCCTTTTTTTCGCAATCTTTATAGGTGTGCCTTGTCTCTGCACAGTGTCCGCATCTGTTCTGGGTTTCGCGACAGTATTTTTCTACGTGTCCATATCCCTGGCATTTAAATCATTTTGTTATTCTTACATGGTCTCTAATTCGGCATCTTCGCCATTCTATGTAGACATGTCCTTGCTTGAGGAGTATCTCCCGTTCTTTTGGGTTCATTTCGATTATCCAATGAACACTGTCTCCTTGTTTGGGTCCGGTTTTATAACATCCTTGTATTATGTTTTGGTTTGTCAATTCTGTGGTTTCTTCGTCGCTGTTAGCTATGTTTTGTCTAATTATGGCTTCTTTTATCTGTTGTTCATCAATAGTTCTTCGTATATGATAATCTTCGGGTTTTTGAGCATTGGTTTTTCTGTAACCAGTTTTGGGTCCATTAGGTTTTTAATTAGTAGTTCCGCATCTGTCCCTGTTTTGGTCTGTATTAGCAATCCATTATTTTGTATAAGCCTGGTTCTTTCTATGCTGACCCCTGTTTTAGACGGCTTTATAAATTCTTCTAGTTTATTTTTTACCTCTTCACTTGACTTATAGGGTTCTTTGTCGGTGGGTCTTATTATCACAATCTCCTGTTTTTCCCACCTCATTTCTTCCATGTTTGCGGGTCTTATTACTTTGGCAGCTTCAGAGTATACCTTCGGTTTTGGCGCATGGCTTACTGGGGCATTCGACGTCAGCTGTTTGGTTTGCTTTAAGACGTTTATCGTGTCTTTTTGCTGGTCTCTTTCCGTCTCCAGTTTTGCATACTTTATACTGAGTGCAATTGCTTCATTTCTGAAGTCTCTTATTTTCTGGTTTATTTTCATTACTGAAGCTTTTTCGAGTTTTCTTGTGAGTTCAGTCAGTGTATGATCCAGATTGTCAATTTTTGTTAGCAATTTGTTTATTGCGACTGTATATATTTCTTCCTCTACTCTGCCGGTTTCGGTGTCCTCTGTGTCTTACTCATCTTTTGAGTCGCTTTTTGGGTCTGAGTCAAAGTTGCTTGGTTTTATGATTGCTCGTCTGACCATTTTTGATTTACTCTGGTGTTACTGCACGGCGTAGTGGTGTAGCACGTTCTCTAGTTCCGGCACTACTATTGCTGATTGATTGCATATTGTCTTTTATTGCGCCTTTGTTCCTAGTACTTATAACACTATCACTGGTTTCACTGAGATCTATTGGGAGGGGGTGTCATTGTCTTTTATGTCTGTGAGAGGGGTCGCGGTGACAGCGGTTTGACCGGGACAAGGATTTTTATTACGCCCTTTAGGCGGGACCTTGTCACCGTTGTCCCCCTTCGGCCCCGGGGAGGCACACAACCTGGGTGGCGCTTTCGATCTTTTGTTTTGGTTAATGAGTAATTTTTGTCTTTTATGCACTGGCAGGTACTCAGCTACACTATATAACTTTTACGCTCTGGCGCACTACAACGGGCAATACGATAATTGTTCCCTTGTTGAGAAGAAAATTTTTCAAAGATTTGTGACAAGTGTAGGAAAGAAATTAGTTTGATAAAAGACAAAGAAGAGCGTGATGCCAGTGATTCCAGTTTCGATGAATCAAACGATCCTACATTGAATTCATCTTTAGTTCAATTAGGAGAATCTCCCGTGAACTAGAAAAAAATTAAATCAAAGATATATTCTGCAGAAAAAAAATCAAGAAATACAACGTGCTATGAACATCAACTTTTTGCTACAAGCAACCTCTGATGACGTGGATGGACCCGAGGAACTAAACGAATCCCTTTTAACAAATCTTAAACAAGTTTTTTAAGTACTGAGTTAAGAAAAGAAAAGTAATGTTACTAATATGTTTACCAGAATCCTGGAGTGTTTGAAAAATCATGAGGGAGTAGTAGTACCTCTGCGATACCTAAAAACGACAGATTTGGAAAGTGTCAAGCAAAACAAAACTAATAGCGTCAGCAAGGCTTATCGATGATAATTGTTATAATGCAGTAATAGCAGTCGCGTTTGCTAACTTTTTTTCTTTGAATTTTTTTTTATAAACGTATAATAGTACATATGTAGTACCTGTGCGATACCAGAAAACTACAGATTTGGGAAATGTCAAGAGAAACAAAACTAATAGCGCCAGCAAGGCTTATCAATAAAGATTGTTATAATGCAGTAATAGCAGTCGCATTTGCTAGCTTTTTTTCTTTGAATTTTATTTATAAACGTATAATAGTACATATGTGTAGTACCTGTGCGATACCAGAAGACGATAATTTGGGAAATGTGAAGAAAAACAAAACTAATAGCTTATCAATGATGATTATTATAATGCAGTAATAACAGTCGCGTTTGCTAACTTTTTTTCTTTGAAATTTTTTTATAAACGTATAATAGTCATATAGTACCTGTGCGATACCAGAAAACGATAGATTTGGGAAATGTCAAGAAAAACAAAACTAATAGCTTATCAATGTTGTAAAACAAAACTAATAGCTTATCAATGATGATTGTTATAATGCAGTAATAGCAGTCGCGTTTGCTAACTTTTTTCTTTGAAATTTTTTTATAAACGTATAATAGTACATATGTAGTACCTGTGCGATACTAGAAAACGACAGATTTGGGAAATGTTAGAAAAACAAAACTAATAGCGTCAGCAAGGCTTTTCAATGTAGATTGTTATTATGAATTAAAGCAGTCGCCTTTGCTGACTTTTTTCTTTGACTTTTTTTCATAAACCTACAATAGTACATATGTAGTACCTATGCGATTTAAAAATAACGCAACAGGACAACATTTTGCGTTTTTCGAAAACTTTACATAGCTATATTTTGAAAACCGTTTGAGATATTGGACTGAAATTTTGTATTTTTCTTAGTTTACATGAAGGTGAACAATGTGTCAAATTTCATCAAAATCTGAGATGGTCAGGGAAAAGAGTTGTTAAAAGTGCGCTGATTTGACTCAAAAATATAGGAGGTAAACTCTATCTATGACGTTGTCCACTGTTTCTAATTGTTCCAATTTGCAGTGGTTGTTATCATGTTTTTATTGTTTTGGTTCTGCAGAGAAAAATGCGTTTTTATCTTGGTTTTGTTTATTATGGTTAATACTGTTTGTGTATAATTGTTTTCCAACTGATAAAATATCATCTCTTTTCGTGAGCTACACACCTGAAAATGCATAATCTTCTGAGAAATCAAAGATAATTCTTTGAATAATTCTATAGTTTCCACGTATTTACGTATAATTAATCTCAATGTCACGTCTGGTAACAAAAAAATGACGTAATAAACACGCAAAAATATTGCCAATACCAAACTCGAAATAAAAAAATTTCCAACTATGATCTAAGAACGGTAAATTTTAATAACAGCACGTAAATCCTGGGAGGTGATTAAACTTAGTGATTTTTCAAGGGTACCACGATTAAAAATACAAATGACCCCTTTATCATCACGACAACGCTGATATTAAAAAATAAAAATATTTTAAAGTCAAAGAAACGTTGAACCTCCCCGATTACTATTATAAACAATTTTTAATACACACGAAACCGTAATTCTTATCATTATTTCGTTATAAACATTTTTCTGCGCACTAAAAAATTCAATGGTTTGTTGACGTCCTGTTCCCGTTTAAATCGATCGTTATGGATTTTGTCCGGACCACAAGTTTTTGCAATGGTGGCGCGTGTAACCGTTTAAATCGGATATGGTTTTATCTAATGACTAATAACGCAGTTGTTTGTAAACAAGAAAATTGTGCGTAATTCTTGTTTTTCTGCGTGTAATTCAAAACGCTGACAAATCACTAGAATGTCTATTGTTCTCCGTTTACATTATTGTTGTTTGAACGAGATACGCGTTATTCCATTACCATATTTTTTTCCGGCCCTTGATGGAAGCATGCATCATTGCAAAATAAATCTCAGGAAGCGGCGACCCATAACCAGATTACAATTTATAATGAAAGACGATTTTGTTGTAAAAAAAAAAGATTTTTGAATCGTTTCGTTGAAGACGATCTAAAAACCTATTTAAGAAAAATAAATTTACTGCGTATTACTTTTACTGGACTGGTTCCAGGTGTTTTTCGTGGAGCCATCGGGTACTGTTTTCCTCTGAGGAGTTAAAAAATTGTAACCAGATCAAAGTTTCGATTCAGTCTAATAGCCATCATGGAGTACCATTTACTTCAACATCTATGGTTAGTTTTACCAAAATTAACCATCAAAAACATTGTTTTTTGAGGCGCAGCCCACTAAGCATGAAATCGTTTTTGGTTATTAGAAACGTGGATCAATTGATTGATTATCAATTTATAGTTCCAAAGTCGCTTCTTATCATATTAAAAATACCTTTAAAAACAATTTAGTTTTATCAAATATTGCATAGAAATCTCGAGTATTAAAAAAAACAAACTCAAGTATTAATAAATAAAATTTATCAGCGTTTGAGGTTTTATGCCCTGCAAATTTGCTACGAACAAGGAAAATTGCAACTTCAAATCAGGTTGGCGAAGACACCTTCAAATGTTTTCGAATTTTTTGACCAACTCTGTTTAAATTGTAACGTGTTGAACTGCGATTATTTAAGGTTATCAACTAGTGCCATTTAATTTTTTTTTGCATATTGCTTAAATAATTATTGTTTTTGTTCGATTGTAACAACAATAATGTTATTATTTTTGTTTTTATCAATGTTATTATGTGTCGTAAAATATTATTTATTATTAATCGTAAATGTTAACGATTTCAACAAAGCCAGTGAGAAATGCGCGTATATTAAATTTATACCTTGGTTTTGTCGTATACTAACGCAAAGTATTAGAATAGTGTACGAAACGTTTTTCAACTCTTTTATTTTATAATGACGCCACAAAATCAAATACTCTGTAGACAGTAGAATTTTAATTAAGACTGTAGGTATCATTTGTTTAATTTGATCTGCTGATAAAATCTTATCAATTTAAATACAACTTTGCAGTTTTATAATTAATTTTTGACGTTGCACTGTTGTTTTGACTTGAGGTTTCTTCATAAAAAATATTTTATAGAAATATTTACATTTTCTTACAAGATTAGTTCATGTTTTTTTAAAAATAATGTCAAATTGTTTATATCATTGCAAATAGCGTTCAGCAAAATACCAACGAAAAACAACCGTTTTTAATTGATGATCATCAAATAGTGTGAGCAAAAAAAAGTAAACGTAGATTTTGTCAGTTAAAAATAGAGTTATTCTCTAAAACTGAAAGTACTGACGTGATTCACTAAGAAAATATTTTTCTTTTGATAATTCTTTTGGTTCTAAATATATATTAGAATATTGCGCGTATTTTTTTTAAGCTAAAAATATCCTATTTGTTTCTTTTTATTTGCTGAAAGTTGTCATAACGAAAAAAATTACCCATCACCTTTAGTTAGAATATTGAACATTTGGTCATATTCAACGACGATATAACACAGCAAATCTTAAGAAACTAAAAGTAATGATCATGGGCGTTCATACAAAATTTTGCTACTCCTAGGTTCAGCCTAGGGGCTGAGACCTCTCCAAGAAAATTTTGAAACGCCAGAAGCCAAAAGACTGAATTTTGGCGCCGATAAAGTATATGTAGCTATTACCATTAATAAGAATTGCTCTCATACAAGGAATATTTGCAAAAAAGAAATGGAGCACCAAAATTAAATGGGTTAGGGGTGAGCCAGGGGTCTCTCTTTGCTGCTTAGTATGGGAGCCCATCAGAATGACGAAAGTACTAACTAAATAATATAGAGGGAAAACTGACGAATAGCGTGGACATCATGGCAATGTTTTGTTGCGATTATATCTTTCTGTCAATCTTTGTTATATAAGCGCTTTGTGGATTCGAATCCTATGTTTCCTTCCGAAGCATTTTTTTGCAAAATGTCAACGAAAAACAACTCTTTTTGGTATAGATTTTGAAAAAATCGATGTCCGGTTGATGATCATCAGATATTGTGAGCAATTACAAAAAGTATGCTCATCTTAAAGTCTCCTTGTAAGATCAATTCCCGCATTTACACAAATAGCGTTTGTAGTTGATTATCATTAAAAAAATAAACGTATAATTTGTGAGTTAAAAATAGAGCTATTCTCTGAATCTGAAGGTACCGATCTGATTCACCAAGAAAATATTTTTCTTTTGATAATGCTTTTGATTCTAAATTTATATTATAATCTTACGCGTACGTTTTTCTATCTAAAAATACTGTGTTGGTTTTACTTTATTTGCTGAAAGTTGTCAAACTAGAAAAAGTTGGTTTTAAATGACTAAATATCTTTACTTTGAATATGGAAAATGTCTAGCGACGACATAACAGCAATAATACAGAGGAAAAATCTGAAAATAATGAGCTAAACAAAGATGCAAGGGAAAGTATGATGCAAATAAAATCCGTTGAAATTTGTGGGCGCAAATCCGAAAGTTTACTGTAAATAGCTATAACGGCAATGACACGTTGAAGTTGATTTAACATTCGCGAAATTCAAAATCAGCTTTGAATAATCCTGCGGGATAAAAACAAAACGTAAAAAGGCATTGGCGGTAAAGCAATGTCAATGCAATTGTGCAAATGCCACTAAAGTAAACTACTGGACGACCGTTTCGCCCTTTTGGGACTCTTCAGCAGTAGGAGTTACACTCTAACATTGCTTTACCACCAATGTCTTTTTACGTTGTGGTTTTATCCCGCAGAGTTATTCAAAGCTGATTTCGAATTTCGCGGGTGTTAAATCAATTTCAACGTGTCACTACCGTTATAGCTATTTAATGTAAACACTGGCGAGTTTAAATGCGTAAATACACAATTAACGAAAATAAATGATCATTCTCAATTAAATAAAGCGTGGATACCGGAGTTCTTACGAAATAATAACACGAAGGTGACAATATGCTGAAACCTATTGACATATAGAAAAGATATAGAAACTGTAATAGTCTATGGCGTAAAAATGTGGTCGTTGTTATGGGTTAAGTTGAGGTCACTGGAAATGGACTACCCGAGAAATGCGACGTGTACACCTTAAAACGAAAGAGTAACCAACGAACGGGTAAGAAAATGTATTCACGTAGAGGAAGATATAATAAACAACAAATGACTGGTTGCTAATAATGATATGAGATGACAGCTAAAAGAGAGAGAAGGACAGAAAAAATGTTTCTTAGGAAAATCGTGAAATGAAACCATCAATATTTAAATAAAAAGAAGAAAAAGAAATTTGAGCCTAGATAACGGGTAATCGGTAACGTCGGTTCTCTTAGTCAACTAAAGTGCTGATGAGAAAATTAGCAAAAGTTTGAGTTAAAGACGTAACATGGATGTAGTTTTAACGCATACAATGGATTGTTCTTCTAAGAAACGTTAGAGATTCGACGATTTTGGTATCTGGCATTGAAAGATTAGAAGAAAATTTGTCTATTCTTGTTGATAGACTTGACTTTTTGTAGAAAGGTTTCTCATTTTGTGTAAGAATCTTGTCAAGAGCGATGTTTGAAAGCTTGAGATAACATTCTAGGTCTTATTATAAATACATGTGTTAGTAATAGTTAGTGTTTTAGAGGGAAAGGTCAAAATGAGATAAGTTAGAAATGTGTACTAACGTCTAATAATAAAAACGTGCCAGTTAAAATTCATTTAATGTAATAACAAGAGAAGACTTATTAAAAGTGGCGCCCAACGTGGGGCCGCTAGTGTTGTAAATTTTGTTTTGTACACAACTTTTATATGTATTGCCGGGTTTCAACAAACCAACATTGGAAATGCTAGTAATGTTTTTTAATGTAATTGGAAGTTTCTTACATTGCCCATCACGGTTTGATGGACAAAGAAATAAAAACGTCAGCGCATTTATTGACATGATTGACGACAATGTTTTCAAGGGTTTAACTGTGCTCTTTGAGCCGCGACGTGGTGGCAGGGCGTTAAAGCAACTGGTAATTATTGGGTGGAAGCTTTAAATTTGTTATCTTGTTACGCACGGCTTAAAAAAACTTAGCATAGTGTGCTATCATTTGAGTCATATTGAATATTGTCGATAGTATTATTTTCTCGCCATTGTACCTGATTGAATGGTATGACTGTGTTATGTTTTTACAGCATTTGATATTGACTCTATATTTTTTTTATTAATTTCTGGTACGGCATTGCTGACAATATTTATAACACCACTTTAGCCAAAATAATAGTGACATTTTGCGGAAGATTCTTACTATTAATAGGATCCGCATTAGTTTCCTGTAGAACAACCATTTTTATGAATAGAAACTAGAAGATTACTAAAATAATAGCAGATTGTGCTATATCGTTCCACAAATTTTAGTGTCAGCTGGAGTACTGATTGTACTCATTCCAAATTGTTGTACTGATATGTGATATAAATATATTGTCTTAGTAAACGCACTCTTTAGCATACAGGTTTTAATAGAAAGGGCAAGACGTGTATGCCTGCTTTATAGACTTCGCTAAGACTTTCAATACAGTTAGGCATCAAAAACTTACTAATAATACTCGAGAAAATTGGTGGAGTATATACACCTAGGTGCTTTAATCGGTTACGTCGGTTATCTTCGTTAACTAAAGTGTTCATACGAAAATTAGCATTAGTTCGAGTCATGGAAACACGTATCTACCGTCTGCCAGAAGCGACTAGTACATTGTTGTAAAAAATTGACGTAACATCGATGTAGTTTTAGCGCATACATTGGATTGTTCTTCTAAGAAACGTTAGAGATTCGACGATTTTGGTATCTGGTATTGAAAGATTCGAAGAAAATTTTTCTATGCTTGTTGATAGATCTGACTTTTTGTAGAAAGGTTTTTTTATTTTGTGTAAGAATCTTGTCAAGAATGATGTTTTAAACGTTGAGATAACATTCTAGGTCTTATTACAAATACATGTGTTAGTAATAGTGTTTTAGAGAGAAATGTCAAAATGAGATACGTTAGAAATGTGTCTAATAATAAAAACGTTCCAGTTAAAATTCATTTAATTTAATGACAAGAAAAGACTTATTAAAAGTGGCGCCCAACGTGGGGTCGCTAGTGTTGTAAATTTTGTTTTGTACACAACTTTTATATGTATTGCCGGGTTTCAACAAACCAACATTGGATTGTTCTTATAAGAAACGTTAGAGATTCGACGATTTTGGCATCTGGTATTGAAAGATTCGAAGAAAATTTGTCGCTTCTTGTTGATAGATTTGACTTTTTGTAGAAAGGTTTCTCATTTTGTGTAAGAATCTTGTCAAGAGCGATGTTTTAAAGCTTGAGATAACATTCTAGGTCTTATTACAAATACATGTGTTAGTAATAGTTAGTGTTTTAGAGAGACATGTCAAAATGAGATACGTTAAAAATGTGTGCTACCGTCTAATAATATAAACGTGCCAGTTAAAATTCATTTAATGTAATAACAAGAAAACATTTTTATTAAAAGTGGCGCCCAACGTGGGGTCGCTAGTGCTGTAAATTTTGTTTTTTACACAAGTTTCATATATATTTGGTTTAACTGTGCTCTTTGACTTCGCTGCGACGTGGACGGAAGCAATAAATTTATTACGTTGTACGCACAGACTCAAAAAACCTAGTATAGTGTGCTATGGTGTGTGTAGATGGTATCTTTTCTTGCCATTCTAGAACTCGATTTTTTGTGGTTTTTAACAAATTTTTATTTTTGGTAAAATTCTACAAACGTATCGCTCCAAACAATAAATGTATACTGAATTCGGACGAAATATTTGATGTCAGGGAAGAAGACATTGTAATGAAGCTACACCTAAACCTGTCGCTCTTTGTTGATTACAACGTGTCTTATGGAAGATTGTGTTTCAATGTACAAGATGCATCGTTTTAAGGTACACGATAGTCTTGTACATGGGAAGTTTTTCCCAAAAAATAAATAGGGTTTGTCTTTTGTTGAAGTTGCTGCTAAACTTTATGCCTTTCAATATAGAAGATTTGGGTTGTTTTACAGTCGCAGAAGTCACGTTTCTAATAAAGTGATTACTGTGATTTTTTAAAAACATTTTTCAAAACGTGTTACAAGGTTCAACCGTTTCCCTTTATCATAAAAGGCCAATAGTGTAGGCGGTATTTTAGTCACCAGTTGCAAAAGACCAACGTTCTATAATTTGATTGTTGCCAATTCTTTATTAATACTTAAGTCTGGACTTAAAAGAGGAGATTGCCACGATGACAAAATGGTTAAAAGAAGAATATCTCAAACACAGAATTATGTTACCGTGAAGCCAAATCCTGCATTTTCATGGAAGAAAGAAAAGTGTATTTTGTTAAGCTACTCGATTATGAATCGATAAATTTTATATATAATAAATTATAAAAGCAATTTCAAATTTGGCGTTGTAAATAAAGTTTGAGTGACGTCATGTTTATAAGAAAACCGATTACCTCTACCTAACTCACACAAAAACCGAAAACCTCTACCTAACATATTGCGATTGTTTTGTATTAATAGAAAGGGACGTAACTAAAGATGTGTATGCCTACTTTATAGACTTTGCTATGGTCTTCGATACAGTTAGACAACAAAAACTTTTTGGGAAAATTGATATCGGCATAGAAAAAAGACGAATCATAACAAATCTATACTGGAACCAAAACGAAGAACTTAACATCAGCCCCGATAAACATACATAGAGGTGCAATACAGGGATGCATTTTATCAATATGTACTCTGAAGAGCTATTCAGATAAGCATGAGACGAAAGCGACGCAGGTTTGAGTATTAACGGGATGATCATTAATAACACCAGATAACCAGACGACTTCACTTTACTAGCGACAAGCAAAGAATACGGCCTGGAACTGAACACCAAGAAAATCAAAATTATGATCATTAGTCAACAGAACACCTATTCCGACTTCTACATAGAAAATAAATTATTAGAGAGAGACTTTGGATGTTGTTTTGACGAAAACTATGATCGCCATAGTGAAGCTCGTTCTTTGGCATGGAAACAGTCTTATCAGCATCTGCTGTATGTTCTCAGTACTTTGTTATGGAGTGGGGATCTAAACTCTCACAGAAGGCACCACAAAACGACTAGACGCATTCGAATACTGGTCCTATAGGTGCATGCTAAAAAATTCATGGATGCATCAGGTGTCAAATGAAAGAGTACTACAACGCTTGAATAAAGAAAAAGACCTGACCAACAGCGTGGACATCATAACAATATTTTGTTGCGCTTGTATCTTTCTGTGAATCCTTGTTGTATAAGCGCTTTATGAATTGAATCCTGGAAAATTTTCAGTGTTTCTTTCCGAATAATTTTTTGCAAAATGTCAACGAAAAATTTTGGTATAGATTTGAAAAAATCGTTCTCTGGTTGATCATCAGATATTGTAAGAAATTACAAAAAGTATGCTCATCTTAACGTCTCCTTGTAAGATCAATCACCGCATTTACACAAATAACGTTTGCAGTTGATTATCATTAAAAAAATAAACGTATAATTTGTGAGTTAAAAATAGAGCTATTCTCTGAATCTGAAGGTACCGATGTGATTCACCAAGAAAATATTTTTCTTTTGATAATCCTTTTGATTCTAAATATATATTACAATCTTACGCGTATATTTTTCTATCTAAAAATACTGTGTTGGTTTTACTTTATTTGCTAAAACAATTGTCAAACTAAAAAAAGTTGGTTTTAAATTACTAAATATCTTTACTTTGAATATGGAAAATGTCTAGCGACGACATAACAGCAATCATACAGAGGAAAAATTCGAAAACAATGAGCTAAACAAAGATGCAAAAGAAAGTATGACGCAAATAAAACCCGTGGAACTCGTGCGCGCAAATCCGAAATAACTTTAAAGTAAATAAATCATTCTAGAAACTCGATGGTTGTAAGAAAAGTAAAGTTAAAACTGCTTAATTAGTGGCGGACAAATATTTATAGTTACAAAGAAAAGAAGACTTCAAAGAAATGTAAATACAATACTGGTGAGGATTAATAATTGTTTTAATGGCAGAGTCATCTCATAGTGTAATTTTATTATATGACAAAGTTTACTGTAAATAGCTATAACGGCGATGACGCGTTGAAATCGATTTAACATTCGCGAAATTCAAAATCAGCTTTGAATAATCCTGCGGGATAAAAACAAAACGTAAAAAGACATTGGCGGTAAAGCAATATCAATGCAATTGTGCAAAGGCCACTAAAGTAAACTACTGGACGACCGTTTCGCCCTTTTGGGACTCTTCAGCAGTAGGAGTTACACTCTTACATTGCTTTACCCCCAATGTCTTTTTACGTTGTGGTTTTATCCCGCAGAATTATTCAAAGCTGATTTTGAATTTCGCGGGTGTTAAATCAATTTCAACGTGTCACTGCTGTTATAGCTATTTATTGTAAACACTGGTGAGTTTAAATGACTGGTTGCTAATAATGATATGAGATGACAGCTAAAAGAGAGAGAAGGACAGAAAAAATGTTTCTTAGGAAAATCGTGAAATGAAACCATCATTATTTAAATAAAGAAAGAAAAAGAAATTTGAGCCTAGATAACGGGTAATCGGTAACGTCGGTTCTCTTAGTCAACTAAAGTGTTCATACGAAAATTTGCTTTAGTTCGAGTCATGGAAACACGTATCTACCGTCTACCAGAAACGACTAGTACATTGTTGTATAGAATTGACGTAACATCGATGTAGTTTTAGCGCATACATTGGATTGTTCTTCTAAGAAACGTTAGAGATTCGACGATTTTGGTATCTGGTATTGAAAGATTCGAAGAAAATTTGTCTGCTCTTGTTGATAGATCTGACTTTTTGTGGAAAGGTTTCTCATTTTGTGTAAGAATCTTTTCAAGAGCGATGTTTTAAAGCTTGAGATAACATTCTAGGTCTTATTACAAATACATGTGTTAGTAATAGTTAGTGTTTTAGAGAGAAATGTCAAAATGAGATACGTTAAAAATGTGTACTAACGTCTAATAATACAAACGTGCCAGTTAAAATTCATTTAATGTAATAACTAGAAAACATTTATTAAAAGTGGCGCCCAACATGGGGCCGCTAGTGCTGTAAATTTGGTTTTGTACACAATTTTTATATATATTTACGGGTTTCAACAAACCAACATTGGAAATGCTAGTAATGTTTTTAATGTAATTGGAAGTTTCGTACATTGTCCATCACGGTTTGATGGACAAAGAAATAAAAACGTTAGCGCATTTATTGACATGATCGACGACAATATTTTCAAGGGTTTAACTGTGCTCTTTGATCCGCGACGTGGTGGCAGGGCGTTAAAGCAACTGTTAATTAAACTTAGCATAGTGTGCTATCATTTGGGTAATATTTAATATTGTCGATAGTAATCTTTTGTCGCCATTCTACCTGATTGAATGATATGACTGTGTTATGTTTTTACAGCATTTGATATTGACTCTATATTTTTTTTATTAATTTCTGGTACGACATTGCTGACAATATTTATAACACCACTTTAGACAAAATAATAGTGACATTTTGCGGAAAATTCTTACTATTAATAGGATCCGCATTAGTTGCCTGTAGAACAACTATTTTTATTAATAGAAACTAGAAGATTACTAAATGGTAGCAGATTGCGCTATATCGTTGCATAAATTTTAATGTCAGCTGAAGTACTAATTGTACTCATTCTAAATTGTTGTAAGTACAACGATCTGATATATGATATAAATATATTGTCTTAGTAAACGCACTCTTCAGCATATAGGTTTTAATAGAAAGGGCAAGACGTGTATACCTGCTTTAGGACTTCGCTAAGACTTTCAATACAGTTAGGCATCAAAAATTTACACTTAGGTGCTTTAATCGGTAACGTCGGTTATCTTAGTTAACGAAAGTGTTCATACGAAAATTAGTATCAGTTCGAGTCATAGAAACACGTATCTACCGTCTACCAGAAACGACTAGTTCGTTTTTGTATAGAATTGACGTAACATCGATGTAGTTTTAGCGCATACATTCGATTGTTCTTCTAAGAAAGAGATTTGAGATTTAGGTATCTGGTATTGGAAGATTCGAAGAAAATTTGTCTATTTTTGTTAATAGATTTGACTTTTTGTAGAAAGGTTTCTCATTTTGTGTAAGAATCTTGTCAAGAGCTATGTTTTAAAGCTTGAGATAACATTCTAGGTCTTATTACAAATACATGTGTTAGTAATAGTTAGTGTCTTAGAGAGAAATGTCAAAATGAGATACGTTAGAAATGTGTACTAACGTCTAATAATAAAACCGTGCCACTCAAATTCATTTAATGTAATAACTAAAAAAGACTTATTAAAAGTGGCGCCCAACGTGGGGCCGCTACTGCTGTAAATTTTGTTTTGTTCACAACTTTTATATATATTTACGGGTTTCAACAAACCAACATTGCAAATGCTAGTAATGTTTTTTAATGTAATTAGAAGTTTCGTACATTGTCTATCGCGGTTTGATCGACGACAATGTTTTGGGTTAAACTGTTGTTTGTTACGATGTACGCACCGGCTAAAACAAAACCTAGCATAGTGTGCTATCATTTGGGTCATATTGAATATTGTCGATGGTATCTTTTGTCGCCATTCTAGAACTCGATATTTTGTGGTTTTTAACATATTTTTATTTTTGGTAAATTTCTACAAACGTATCGCTCAAAACAATAAATGTATGTTGAATTCTGACGAAATATTTGACGTCAGCGAAGAAGACATTGTAATGAAGCTACTTAAACTTGTCGCTCTTTGTTGATTACAACGTGTATTATGGAAGGTTGTGTTTTTTAAACTTTTTGTTTTTCAATATAGAAGATTTGGGTTTTTGTACAGTCGCAGAACTCACGTTCCTAATAAACTGATTATTGGGATTTTTAAAAAAACATTTCTCAAAAAGTGTTACAAGGTACAACCGTTTTCCCTTATCATAAAAGGCCAATAGTGTAGGCGGTATTTTAGTCACCAGTTGCAAAAGACCAACGTTCTATAATTTGATTGTTGCCAATTCTTTATTAATACTTAAGTCTGGACTTAAAAGAGGAGATTGCCACGATGACAAAATGGTTAAAAGAAGAATATCTCAAACACAGAATTATGTTACCGTGAAGCCAAATCCTGCATTTTCATGGAAGAAAGAAAAGTGTATTTTGTTAAGCT
Organism: Aquatica leii; assembly: GCA_035610365.1. Classification (NCBI taxonomy): domain Eukaryota; kingdom Metazoa; phylum Arthropoda; class Insecta; order Coleoptera; family Lampyridae; genus Aquatica; species Aquatica leii. The sequence goes on from CM069437.1 coordinate 5,903,540, forward strand.
ACTCGATTATGAATCGATAAATTTTATATATAATAAATTATAAAAGCAATTTCAAATTTGGCGTTGTAAATAAAGTTTGAGTGACGTCATGTTCATAAGAAAACCGATTACCTCTACCTAACTCGCAAAAACCGAAAACTTCTACCTAACATATTGCAATTGTTTTGTATTAATAGAAAGGGACGTAACTAAAGATGTGTGTGCCTGTTTTGTAGACTTTGCTATGGTCTTCGATACAGTTAGACATCAAAAACTTTTCGGGAAAATTGATATCGACATAGGAAAAAAACGAATCATAACAAATCTATACTGGAACCAAAACGAAGAACTTAACATCAGCCCCGATAAACATACAGAGAGGTGCAATACAGGGATGCATTTTATCAATATATACTCTGAAGAGTTATTCAGATAAGCTTGAGACGCAGGTTTGAGTCCTAAAGACCTGCAAACGCTGATAGACGATATTCGTAAGCAAAGAATACGGCCTGGAACAGAACACCTATTCCGACTTCTAGATAGAAAATAAATTATTAGAGAGAGACTTTGGATGTTATTTTGACGAATACTAGGATCGCCATAGTGAAGCTCGTTCTTTGGCATGGAAACAGTCTTATCAGCATCTGCTGTATGTTCTCAGTACTTTATTATGGAGTGGGGATCTAAACTCTCACAGAAGGCACTACAAAACGACTAGACGCATTCGAATACTGGTCCTATAGGCGCATGCTAAAAAATTCATGGATGCATCAGGTGTCAAATGAAAGAGTACTATAACGCTTGAATAAAGAAAAAGACCTGACTAACAGCGTGGACATCATAACAATATTTTGTTGCGCTTGTATCTTTCTGTCAATCCTTGTTGTATAAGCGCTTTATGAATTGAATCCTGGAAAATTTTTAGTGTTTCTTTCCGAATAATTTTTGCAAAATGTCAACGAAAAATTTTGGTATAGATTTTGAAAAAATCGATCTCTGGTTGATCATCAGATATTGTTAGAAATTACAAAAAGTATGCTCATCTTAACGTCTTCTTGTAAGATCAATCCCCGCATTTACACAAATAGCGTTTGCAGTTGATTATCATTAAAAAAAAAAAACGTATAATTTGTGAGTTAAAAATAGAGTTATTCTCTGAATCTGAAGGTACTGATGTGATTCACCAAGAAAATATTTTTCTTTTGATAATCCTTTTGATTCTAAATATATATTACAATCTTACGCGTATATTTTTCTATCTAAAAATACTGTGTTGGTTTTACTTTATTTGCTAAAACAATTGTGAAACTAAAAAAAGTTGGTTTTAAATTACTAAATATCTTTACTTTAAATATGGAAAATGTCTAGCGACGACATAACAGCAATAATACAGAGGAAAAATCTGAAAATAATGAGCTAAACAAAGATGCAAGGAAAAGTATGATGCAAATAAAATCCGTTGAAATTTGTGGGCGCAAATCCGAAAGTTTACTGTAAATAGCTATAACGGCGATGACACGTTGAAATTAATTTAACAGCCGCGAAATTCAAAATCGATTTTGAATACTTCTGCTGTCTAAAACCACAACGTAAAAAGACATTAGCGGGAAAGCAATGTTAATGCAATTGTGCAAATACCACCAGAGTAAACTACTGGACGGCCGTTTCGCTCTTTTGGTACTCTTCAGCAGTAGGAGTTACACTCTTACATTGCTTTACCCCCAATGTCTTTTTACGTTGTGGTTTTATCCCGCAGAATTATTCAAAGCTGATTTTGAATTTCGCGGGTGTTAAATCAATTTCAACGTGTCACTGCCGTTATAGCTATTTAATGTAAATACTGGTGAGTTTAAATGCGTAAATACACAATTAACGAAAATAAATGATCATTTTCAATTAAATAAAGCGTGGATACCGGAGTTCTTACAAAATACTAACACGAAGGTGACAATATGTTGAAACCTATTGACGTATAGAAAAGATATAGAAACTGTAATAGTCTATGGCGTAAAAATGTGGTCGTTGTTATGGGTTAAGTTGAGGTCACTGGAAATGGAATACCCGAGAACGTGACGTGTACACCTTAAAACGAAAGAGTAACCAACGAACGGGTAAGAAAATGTATTCACGTAGAGGAAGATATAATAAACAACAAATGACTGGTTGCTAATAATAATATGAGATGACAGCTAAAAGAGAGAGGACAGAAAAAATGTTTTTTGGGAAAATCGTGAAATGAAACCATCATTATTTAAATAAAAAGAAGAAAAAGAAATTTGAGCCTAGATAACGGGTAATCGGTAACGTCGGTTCTCTTAGTCAACTAAAGTGCTGATAAGAAAATTAGCAAAAGTTTGAGTTAAAGACGTAACATCGATGTAGTTTTAGCGCATACATTGGATTGTTCTTCTAAGAAACGTTAGAGATTCGACGATTTTGGTATCTGGTATTGAAAGATTCGAAGAAAATTTGTCTATTCTTGTTGATAGATTTGACTTTTTGTAGAAAGGTTTCTCATTTTGTGTAAGAATCTTGTCAAGAGCGATGTTTTAAAGCTTGAGATAACATTCTAGGTCTTATTACAAATACATGTGTTAGTAATAATTAGTATTTTAAAGAGAAATGTCAAAATGAGATACGTTAGAAGTGTGTACTAACGTCTAATAATAAAAACGTGCCAGTTAAAATTCATTTAATGTAATAACAAGAGAAGACTTATTAAAAGTGGCGCCCAACGTGGGGCCGCTAGTGCTGTAAATTTTGTTTTGTACACAACTTTTATATATATTTACGGGTTTCAACAAACCAACATTGGAAATGCTAGTAATGTTTTTTAATGTAATTAGAAGTTTCGTACATTGTCCATCACGGTTTGATGGACAAAGAACTAAAAACGTCAGCGCATTTATTGACATGATCGACGACAATGTTTCTAAGGCTTTAACTGTGCTCTTTGAGCCGCGACGTGGTGGCAGGGTGTTAAAGCAACTGTTAATTATTGGGGGAAGCGTTAAATTTGTTATCTTGTTACGCACGGTTTAAAAAAACTTAACATAGTGTGCTATCATTTGGGTCATATTGAATATTGTCGATAGTAATCTTTTGTCGCCATTCTACCTGATTGAATGGTATGACTGTGTTATGTTTTTACAGCATTTGATATTGACTCTATATTTTTTTATTAATTTCTGGTACGACATTGCTGACAATATTTATAACACCACTTTAGCCAAAATAATAATGACATTTTGCGGAAAATTCTTATTATTAATAGGATCCGCATTAGTTACCCGTAGAACAATTATTTTTATGAATAGAAACTAGAAGATTACTAAAATGATAGCAGATTGTGCTATATCGTTCCACAAATTTTAGTGTCAGCTGAAGTACTGATTGTACTCATTCCAAATTGTTGTAAGTACAACGATCTGATATGTGATATAAATATATTGTCTTAGTAAACGCACTCTTCAGCATACAGGTATTAATAGAACGGGCAAGACGTGTATGCCTGCTTTATATACTTCGCTAAGACTTTCAATACAGTTAGGCATCAAAATTTACTAACAATACTCGAGAAAATTGGTGGAGTACATACACCTAGGTGCTTTAATTGGTAACGTCGGTTATCTTAGTTAACTAAAGTGTTCATACGAAAATTAGCATTAGTTCGAGTCATAGAAACACGTATCTATCGTCTACCAGAAACGACTAGTACATTGTTGCATAGAATTGACGTAACATCAATGTAGTTTTAGCGCATACATTGAATTGTTCTTCTAAGAAACGTTAGAGATTCGACGATTTTGGAATCTGGCATTGAAAGATTCGAAGAAAATTTGTCGCTTCTTGTTGATAGATTTGACTTTTTGTGGAAAGGTTTCTCATTTTGTGTAAGAATCTTCTCAAGAGCGATGTTATAAAGCTTGAGATAACATTCTAGGTCTTATTACAAATACATGTGTTAGTAATAGTTAGTGTTTTAGAGAGAAATGTCAAAATGAGATACGTTAGAAATGTGTACTAACGTCTAATAATAAAAACGTGCCAGTTAAAATTCATTTAATGTAATAACAAGAGGAGACTTATTAAAAGTGGCGCCCAACGTGGGGCCGCTAGTGTTGTAAATTTTGTTTTGTACACAACTTTTATATATATTGACGGGTTTCAACATACCAACATTGGAAATGCTAGTAATGTTTTTTAATGTAATTGGAAGTTTCGTACATTGTCCATCACGGTTTGATGGACAAAGAAATAAAAACGTCAGCGCATTTATTGACATGATCGACGACAATGTTTTCAAGGGTTTAACTGTGCTTTTTGAGCCGCGACGTGGTGGCAGGGCGTTAAAGCAACTGTTAATTATTGGGCGGAAGCGTTAAATTTGTTATCTTGTTACGCCCGGTTTAAAAAACTTAGCATAGTGTGCTATCATTTGGGTAATATTTAATATTGTCGATAGTAATCTTTTGTCGCCATTCTACCTAATTGAATGGTATGACTGTGTTATGTTTTTACAGCATTTGATATTGACTCTATATTTTTTTATTAATTTCTAGTACGACATTGCTGACAATATTTATAACACCACTTTGGCCAAAATAATAGTGATATTTTGCGGAAGATTCTTACTATTAATAGGATCCGCATTAGTTTCCTGTAGAACAACCATTTTTATGAATAGAAACTAGAAGATTACTAAAATGGTAGCAGATTGCGCTATATCGTTCCACAAATTTTAGTGTCAGCTGAAGTACTGATTGTACTCATTCCAAATTGTTGTAAGTACAACGATCTGATATATGATATAAATATATTGTCTTAGTAAACGCACTCTTCAGCATACCGGTATTAATAGAAAGGGCAAGACGTGTATGCCTGCTTTAGGACTTCGCTAAGACTTTCAATACAGTTAGGCATCAAAATTTACTAACAATACTCGAGAAAATTGGTGGAGTACATACACCTAGGTGCTTTAATCGGTAATGTCGGTTATCTTAGTTAACTAAAGTGTTCATACGAAAATTAGCATTCGTTCGAGTCATGGAAACACGTATCTACCGTCTACCAGAAACGACTACTACATTGTTGTATAAAATTGACCTAACATCGATGTAGTTTTAGCGCATACATTAGATTGTTCATGTAAGAAACGTTAAAGATTCGACGATTTTGGTATCTGGTATTGAAAGTTTCGAAGAAAATTTGTCGCTTCTTGTTGATAGATTTGACTTCTTTCTAGAAAGGTTTCTCATTTTGTGTAAGAGTCTTGTCAAGAGCTATGTTTTAAAGCTTGAGATAACATTCTAGATCTTACTACAAATTCATGCGTTAGTAATAGTTAGTGTATTAGAGACAAATGTCAAAATGAGATACGTTAAAAATGTGTACTAACGTCTAATAATAAAAACGTGTCAGTTAAAATTCATTTAATGTAATAACAAGAGAAGACTTATTAAAAGTGGCGCCCAACGTGGGGCCGCTAGTGCTGTAAATTTTGTTTTGTACACAACTTTTATATATATTTACGGGTTTCAACAAACCAACATTGGAAATGCTAGTAATGTTTTTTAATGTAATTGGAAGTTTCTTACATTGTCCATCACGGTTTGATGGACAAAGAAATAAAAACGTCAGCGCATTTATTGACATGATCGACAATGTTTTTAAGGGTTTAACTGTGCTCTTTGAGCTGCGACGTGGTGACAGAGCGTTAAAGCAACTGTTAATTATTGGGCGGAAGCATTAAATATGTTATCTTGTTACGCACGGTTTAAAAAAACTTAACATAGTGTGCTATCATTTGGGTAATATTTAATATTGTCGATAGTAATCTTTTGCCGCCATTCTACCTAATTGAATGGTATGATTGTGTTATGTTTTTACAGCATTTGATATTGTCTATATTTTTTATCAATTTCTGGTACATTGCTGACAATATTTATAACATCACTTAGGCAAAATAATAGTGAGATTTTGCGGAAAATTCTTTCTATTAATAGGATCCGCATTAGTTACCTGTAGAACAACTATTTTTATGAATAGAAACAAGAAGATTACTAAAATGGCAGCAGATTGCGCTATATCGTTCCACAAATTTTAGTGTTAGCTGAAGTACTGATTGTACTCATTCCAAATTGTTGTAAGTACAACGATCTGATATATGATATAAATATATTGTCTTAGTAAACGCACTCTTCAGCATACAGGTATTAATAGAAAGGGCAAGACTTGTATGCCTGCTTTATATACTTCGCTAAGACTTTCAATACAGTTAGGCATCAAAAACTTACTAACAATACTCGAGAAAATTGGTGGAGTACATACACCTAGGTGCTTTAATTGGTAACGTCGGTTATCTTAGTTAACTAAAGTGTTTATACGAAAATTATTATTAGTTCGGGTCATAGAAACACGTATCTATCGTCTACCAGAAACGACTAGTACATTGTTGCATAGAATTGACGTAACATCGATGTAGTTTTAGCGCATACATTGGATTGTTCTTCTAAGAAACGTTAGAGATTCGACGATTTTGGTATCTGGTATTGAAAGATTCGAAGAAAATTTGTCTGCTCTTGTTGATAGATCTGACTTTTTGTGGAAAGGTTTCTCATTTTGTGTAAGAATCTTTTCAAGAGCGATGTTTTAAAGCTTGAGATAACATTCTAGGTCTTATTACAAATACATGTGTTAGTAATAGTTAGTGTTTTAGAGAAAAATGTCAAAATGAGATACGTTAGAAATGTGTACTAACGTCTAATAATAAAAACGTGCCAGTTAAAATTCATTTAATGTAATGACAAGAAAACATTTTTATTAAAAGTGGCGCCCAACGTGGGGTCGCTAGTGCTGTAAATTTTGTTTTTTACACAAGTTTCATATATATTTATATATAAGGGTTTAACTGTGCTCTTCGACTTCGCTGCGACGTGGACGGAAGCAATAAATTTATTACGTTGTACGCCTAGACCCAAAAAACCTAGCATAGTGTGCTATGGTGTGTGTAGATGGTATCTTTTCTTGCCATTCTAGAACTCGATTTTTTGTGGTTTTTAACAAATTTTTAATTTTTATTTTTGGTAAAATTCTACAAACGTATCGCTTAAAACAATAAATGTATACTGATTTCTGACGAAATATTTGATGTCAGCGAAGAAGACATTGTAATGAAGCTACCTAAACCTGTCGCTCTTTGTTGATTACAACGTGTCTTATGGAAGATTGCCGTTCAAGGTACAAGATGCATCGTTTTAAGGTACACGATAGTCTTGTACATGGGATGTTTTTCCCAAAAAATAAAAACCGTTTATCTTTTGTTGAAGTTGCTGCTAAACTTTTTGCCTTTCAATATAGAAGATTTGGGTTGTTGTACAGTTGCAGAAGTCACGTTTCTAATAAAGCGATTACTGTGATTTTTTATAAACATTTTTCAAAAAGTGTTACAAAGTACAACTGTTTCTCTTTATCATAAAAGGCCAATAGTGTAGGCGGTATTTTAGTCACCAGTTGCAAAAGACTAACGTTCTATAATTGGATTGTTGCCAATTCTTTATTAATACTCAAGTCTGAACTTAAAAGAGGAGATTGTCACGATGACAAAATGGTTAAAAGAAGAATATCTCAAACACCGGATATCCTGCATTTTCATGGAAGAAAGAAAAGTGTATTTTGTTAAGCTACTCGATTATGAATCGATAAATTTGATATATAATAAATTATAAAAGCAATTTCAAATTTGGCATTGTAAATGTAGTTTGAGTGACGTCATGTTCATAAGAAAACCGATTACCTCAACCTAACTCACAAAAACTGAAAACTTCTACCTAACATATTGCAATTGTTTTGTATTAATAGAAAGGGGCGTAACTAAAGACGTGTGTGCCTGCTTTATAGACGTTGCTATGGTCTTCGATACAGTTAGACATCAAAAACTTTTCGGGAAAATTGATATCGGCATAGAAAAAAGACGAATCATAACAAATCTATACTGGAACCAAAACGAAGAACTTAACATCAGCCCCGATAAACATACAGAGAGGTGCCATACAGGGATGCATTTTATCAATATATACTTTGAAGAGCTATTCAGAAAAGCTTGAGACGCAGGTTTAAGCCCTAATGACCTGCAAACACTGATAGGGGATATTCGGGAACAAAGAACACGGCCTTGAACTAAACACCAAGAAAATTAAAATTATGATCATCAGTCAACAGAACACCTATTCCGACTTCTACATAGAAAATGAATTATTAGAGAGAGACTTTGTATGTTGTTTTGACGAAAACTAGCATCGCCATAGTGAAGCTCGTTCTTTGGCATGGAAAAAATCAGCATCTGCTGTATGTTCTCAGTACTTTATTATGAAATGGAGGTCTAAACTTTCACAGAAGGCACCACAAAACGACTAGGCAAAGCGACAAATATGATGTTCTGCAGTTGACAATGCAAGGAAGAATTGAAGGAAAGAAAGAAGAACTTCATGACTGAAAAAACTTCCGCTAATGGACCGGATTGTCTTCAAATGACTGCAGATCAGCAGTCAACAAGGTAATATCTGTCCACTGAAGACACAGCATCTAAGAAAGAAGTTCAATTCAATGCATCAATAGGATCGTTCACATTAATGGAAGTTTAAAGCGATTAACTGAATTCGTTCATTTAAAGAATCAGAATGAACGAGTCACTAAAATGAATTATTGATGATATTACTTCTATAAGATGCCATTTGCCTCTGATGGGAACTAAAAGTTGAAAAGAACAGGTGACCTGTTGTTCAAATAAAAATTCAATCGTTATGTAATCATTTAAATAATTCATAGTATGATATAGACATGATTCGAGTGGATTGAATTTTTATTCGTTTCAATATTATTCATAACGGTTTTATTGCGTCCCTAATGTGCCGATAAAACCATAGAAGAATGATTTCACAATATAAACATGACGTAACACAATTCTTTTTGGCGAAAGTCTTAGTGATTAAGACCAATTTTGAAAGCTTTTCTAGTTTAACTAATTACACACAAATTAAAAACAAAACGATTCGGTTTTTTGAGTGCACGCTTATATTAGCCGTAACAATTTTACTTTCTTAAGACACTTTTTTCGTTATCTAAATCCACATCAAACCGTGTTAACTATTTTTGAATGATTTACATTCGTTTGTTTAATGATGCTTGTGAAATGCTAATAAAAAATTTACTTCCAGGTTTGATACGAACGCGGTGCTGAAGGACGCTTCCTTAAACAATGGAGGACACGAGGTAAGTTCACTTTGTTCCTAATTAGATTGTGCAAGATAATTATAAAACGATTAAATATTTATTCGCGTTTATTAAGAAGAGTATTAAACGCAAACATTGATATCAACATGAATAAACAACATTAAGGACAAAGACAATTTCGCCCACGCTCTAAACAAGAATATCTAACAAAAGCAACAATAGAAAGACGTCGTCCTTAATATCGTTTAAATTGGAATAAAAGCGCAACTAAATATTGCACTTTAAAGTCCATCGTGTAAAGACAACTTTCTCTTGAACTAGAAATTTGTGACATTACCTTCGCCAATTATCATAGTAAATTGTCGATAACAATCGGTAATTTCTACGTTGATTAGAAATTTTTTTGTTGGCTTATATAATCGAAATGATTAAAACTTTGAGGTCACGTTTTTGGACGTGTAAATTTTTCATTATGTAACGTCTGCGTTCCGTTTTAGATTTTACACGTGTTAAAAAAAAGATTATATCATTCTTTTTCTTTGTAAGGTTTAATTGATGCAATAGTCGATTGATTAATAATTCTAATGGATCTTGTTTGATGATAAAGTTTTTTGACCTCGTTTCGATACTACTCGCATCTCTGCATTTTGATTAGGTGCACTTTGACGCAACTGTTTGTAAGTACCTTGAAGCTGAAAAAAGTTTGGTTTTAACTGAAACGAAAGTTTTTTTTTGTATGTGATAATTGCACATTCTATTTATCATTTATGTGATAAAAGTAAAGATTTTTTCTAATTTTTGACAATGTTAATTTGTTTTCTAAATATCAACACTAATTTTGTACTACTTTTAGCGATATTTAAATCATTTAAAAAAAATCTACATGTACTGTAATTTTTTATTAAGTTGGCACTCCTAGTTCATTTTTTATCTGTATTGAAATTACAAACTTTTTATGCGCTGTCGAATTTCTCAATTAAAATGTGGACTTATTCTACGTAAGAAAAATTAAAATTCGAATTTGGGGTGCTCGCGTAACAGTAATCGACACAATTTTTGAACAACACATCAGTTAAATTTATAGAATTCTTGTGAGGTATTTGCAAATCCAAAGTTTCACAGGTCACAGTTTTTTTGTAGTCTAAAACATCTTGATTTATTGGATTGATTTTGTATAATTTTTATGATGTACCCTGTATAAATAAATTACATCCCACGATTTCATTGGTATAATTAATACATAGCTGCTTTAACATGCTTTCTTTTTAGCTTTTTTGGTTCTAAAGATTCTACCAGACCACTCTATCTTTTGAAGTTTTTTCTTGCTTCTAACATTTTGGTTCGCTATAGGCATTCATCCAATAAAATCCTCAATAATACCATTGAAATAACGAATAAATATTTTATTTAAGGCTCAGAATTATTTATATGATTTAATTCAATTATAAGCATATTACCACTTAAACATATCAAAATAACGATTGAACTTTTATTTGTTACTCGCAAATCATAAATAGAAAATGGATTTCGAATGATAAATAAATTTTCATGTCACTATATTATTAGAACGGCATTGAATTTTCATTATTTGAATGAATGACTAATTTTCTTATTGACACTCAGAATGATTTATATTGTGATTAAATTATATACGATTGAATTTTTACTCGTTACTTGCAAATCTTAAATAGAAATTGGATTTCGAATGATAAATACATTTTTATTCGTTACTCAAGTTACTCTCATTTCAATGAGCGATTAATTATGTATTTGACTCTGAGAATTGTTTGTATTATATATTACTACTCAAAAATATCAAATTAATAATTAAATTTTTACTTGTTATTTACAAATCGTAAATAGACATTGGATTTCGAATGATAAATACATTTTTATTCGTTACTCAAGATTATGAGAACGAGAATTGAATTTTAATTATTTGAATAAATGATTAATTTTCTTATTGACACTCAGAATGATTTATATTGTGATTAAATTATATACGATTGAATTTTTACTCGTTACTTGCAAATCTTAAATAGAAATTGGATTTCAAATGATAAATACATTTTTATTCGTTACTCAAGTTACTCTCATTTCAATGAGCGATTAATTATTTATTTGACTCTGAGAATTGTTTGTATTATATATTACTACTCAAAAATATCAAATTAGTAATTGAATTTTTACTTGTTATTTACAAATCGTAAATAGACATTGGATTTCGAATGATAAATACATTGTCATTCGTTACTCAAGATTGTGAGAACGACAATTGAATTTTGATTATTAAATGAATGAATAATTTTTTCTTTGACTCATAGAATTATTTATATTATTTTTAAATTATATATTACCACTCAAAAATATCAAGATAACGATTGAATTTTTACTTGTTATTGCAAATCTTTAATAGAAATTGGATTCCGAATGATTAATTCATTTTCATTCGTTACTAAAGATTACGAGAACGAGAATTGAATTTTAATTATTTGAATGAATAACTAATTTTCTTATTGACACTCAGAATGATTTATATTGTATTTAAATTATATACGATTGAATTTTTACTCGTTACTTGGAAATCTTAAATAGAAATTGGATTTTGAATGATAAATACATGTTCATTCGTTACTAAAGATTATGAGAACGAGAATTGAATTTTAATTATTTGAATGAATAACTAATTTTCTTATTGACACTTAGAATGATTTATATTGTATTTAAACTATATACGATTGAATTTTTACTCATTACTTGCAAACCTTAAATAGAAATTGGATTTCGACTGATAAATACATTTTCATTCGTTACTCAAGTTACTCTCATTTCAATGAGCGATTAATTATTAATTTGACTCTGAGAATTGTTTGTATTATATATTGCTACTCAAAAATATCAAAGTAATAATAGCATTTTTACTTGTTATTTACAAAACGTAAATAGAAATTCGATTTCGAATGATAAATACATTTTTATTCGTTACTCAAGTTACTCTTATTTTAATGAGCGATTAATTATTTATTTGACTCTGAGAATTGTTTTTTATTATATATTATTACTCAAAAATATCAAATTCATAATTGCATTTTTACTTGTTATTTACAAATCGTAAATAGACATTGGATTTCGAATGACAAATACATTGTCATTCGTTACTCGAGATTATGAGAATGACGATTGAATTTTCTTTATTTTAATGAATGACTAATTTTCTTATTGACACTCAGAATGATTTATATTGTATTTTTTAAATTATATACGATTGAATTTTTACTCGTTACTTGGAAATCTTAAATAGAAATTGGATTTTGAATGATAAATACATTTTCATTCGTTACTAAAGATTATGAGAACGAGAATTGAATTTTAATTATTTGAATGAATGACTTATTTTCTTATTGACACTCTAAATGATTTATATTGTATTTAAATTATATACGATTGAATTTTTACTCGTTACTTGGAAATCTTAAATTGAAATTGGATTTTGAATGATAAATACATTTTCATTCGTTACTAAAGATTATGGGAACGAGAATTGAATTTTAATTATTTGAATGAATGACTTATTTTCTTATTGACACTCTGAATGATTTATATTGTATTTAAATTATATACGATTGAATTTTTACTCGTTACTTGGAAATCTTAAATAGAAATTGGATTTTGAATGATAAATACATTTTCATTCGTTACTAAAGATTATGGGAACGAGAATTGAATTTTAATTATTTGAATGAATGACTTATTTTCTTATTGACACTCTGAATGATTTATATTGAATTTTTTATATTATATACGATTGAATTTTTACTCGTTACTTGGAAATCTTAAATAGAAATTGGATTTTGAATGATAAATACATTTTCATTCGTTACTAAAGATTATGAGAACGAGAATTGAATTTTAATTATTTGAATGAATGACTTATTTTCTTATTGACACTCTAAATGATTTATATTGTATTTAAATTATATACGATTGAATTTTTACTCGTTACTTGGAAATCTTAAATTGAAATTGGATTTTGAATGATAAATACATTTTCATTCGTTACTAAAGATTATGAGAACGAGAATTGAATTTTAATTATTTGAATGAATGACTTATTTTCTTATTGACACTCTAAATGATTTATATTGTATTTAAATTATATACGATTGAATTTTTACTCGTTACTTGGAAATCTTAAATAGAAATTGGATTTTGAATGATAAATACATTTTCATTCGTTACTAAAGATTATGAGAACGAGAATTGAATTTTAATTATTTGAATGAATGACTTATTTTCTTATTGACACTCTAAATGATTTATATTGTATTTAAATTATATACGATTGAATTTTTACTCGTTACTTGGAAATCTTAAATAGAAATTGGATTTTGAATGATAAATACATTTTCATTCGTTACTAAAGATTATGAGAACGAGAATTGAATTTTAATTATTTGAATGAATGACTTATTTTCTTATTGACACTCTAAATGATTTATATTGTATTTAAATTATATACGATTGAATTTTTACTCGTTACTTGGAAATCTTAAATTGAAATTGGATTTTGAATGATAAATACATTTTCATTCGTTACTAAAGATTATGGGAACGAGAATTGAATTTTAATTATTTGAATGAATGACTTATTTTCTTATTGACACTCTGAATGATTTATATTGTATTTAAATTATATACGATTGAATTTTTACTCGTTACTTGGAAATCTTAAATAGAAATTGGATTTTGAATGATAAATACATTTTCATTCGTTACTAAAGATTATGGGAACGAGAATTGAATTTTAATTATTTGAATGAATGACTTATTTTCTTATTGACACTCTAAATGATTTATATTGTATTTAAATTATATACGATTGAATTTTTACTCGTTACTTGGAAATCTTAAATTGAAATTGGATTTTGAATGATAAATACATTTTCATTCGTTACTAAAGATTATGGGAACGAGAAGTGAATTTTAATTATTTGAATGAATGACTTATTTTCTTATTGACACTCTGAATGATTTATATTGTATTTAAATTATATACGATTGAATTTTTACTCGTTACTTGGAAATCTTAAATAGAAATTGGATTTTGAATGATAAATACATTTTCATTCGTTACTAAAGATTATGGGAACGAGAATTGAATTTTAATTATTTGAATGAATGACTTATTTTCTTATTGACACTCTGAATGATTTATATTGTATTTAAATTATATACGATTGAATTTTTACTCGTTACTTGGAAATCTTAAATAGAAATTGGATTTTGAATGATAAATACATTTTCATTCGTTACTAAAAATTATGAGAACGAGAATTGAATTTTAATTATTTGAATGAATGACTTATTTTCTTATTGACACTCTAAATGATTTATATTGTATTTAAATTATATACGATTGAATTTTTACTCGTTACTTGGAAATCTTAAATTGAAATTGGATTTTGAATGATAAATACATTTTCATTCGTTACTAAAGATTATGGGAACGAGAATTGAATTTTAATTATTTGAATGAATGACTTATTTTCTTATTGACACTCTGAATGATTTATATTGTATTTAAATTATATACGATTGAATTTTCACTCGTTACTTGGAAATCTTAAATAGAAATTGGATTTTGAATGATAAATACATTTTCATTCGTTACTAAAGATTATGGGAACGAGAATTGAATTTTAATTATTTGAATGAATGACTTATTTTCTTATTGACACTCTGAATGATTTATATTGTATTTAAATTATATACGATTGAATTTTTACTCGTTACTTGGAAATCTTAAATAGAAATTGGATTTTGAATGATAAATACATGTTCATTCGTTACTAAAGATTATGAGAACGAGAATTGAATTTTAATTATTTGAATGAATAACTAATTTTCTTATTGACACTTAGAATGATTTATATTGTATTTAAACTATATACGATTGAATTTTTACTCATTACTTGCAAACCTTAAATAGAAATTGGATTTCGACTGATAAATAAATTTTCATTCGTTACTCAAGTTACTCTCATTTCAATGAGCGATTAATTATTAATTTGACTCTGAGAATTGTTTGTATTATATATTGCTACTCAAAAATATCAAAGTAATAATAGCATTTTTACTTGTTATTTACAAAACGTAAATAGAAATTTGATTTCGAATGATAAATACATTTTTATTCGTTACTCAAGTTACTCTTATTTTAATGAGCGATTAATTATTTATTTGACTCTGAGAATTGTTTTTATTATATATTATTACTCAAAATATCAAATTCATAATTGCATTTTTACTTGTTATTTACAAATCGTAAATAGACATTAGATTTCGAATGATAAATACATTGTCATTCGTTACTCAAGATTATGAGAATGACGATTGAATTTTTCTTTATTTTAATGAATGACTAATTTTCTTATTGACACTCAGAATGATTTATATTGTATTTTTTAAATTATATACGATTGAATTTTTACTCGTTACTTGGAAATCTTAAATAGAAATTGGATTTTGAATGATAAATACATTTTCATTCGTTACTAAAGATTATGAGAACGAGAATTGAATTTTAATTATTTGAATAAATGACTTATTTTCTTATTGACATTCTGAATGATTTATATTGTATTTAAATTATATACGATTGAATTTTTACTCGTTACTTGCAAACCTTAGAATTTGGATTTCGACTGATAAATAAATTTTCATTCGTTACTCAAGTTACTCTCATTTCAATGAGCGATTAATTATTAATTTGACTCTGAGAATTGTTTGTATTATATATTACTACTCAAAAATATCAAATTCATAATTGCATTTTTACTTGTTATTTACAAATCGTAAATAGACATTGGATTTTGAATGATAAATACATTGTCATTCGTTACTCAAGATTATGAGAACGACAATTGAATTTTGATTATTAAATGAATGAATAATTTTTTATTTGATTCTTAGAATTATTTATATTATTTTTAAATTATATATTACGACTCAAAAATATCAAGATAACGATTGAATTTTTACTTGTTATTGCGAATCTTTAATACATATTGGATTCCGAATGATTAATTCATTTTCATTTGTTACTAAAGATGATGGGAACGGGAATTGAATTTTAATTATTTGAATGAATGACTTATTTTCTTATTGACACTCTGAATGATTTATATTGTATTTAAATTATATACGATTGAATTTTTACTCGTTACTTGCAAACCGTAGAATTTGGATTTCGACTGATAAATAAATTTTCATTTGTTACTCAAGTTACTCTCATTTCAATGAACGATTAATTATTTATTTGACTCTGAAAGTTGTTTGTTTTATATATTACTACTCAAAATATCAAATTAATAATTCAATTTGTACTTGTTATTTACAAATCGTAAATAGACATTGATTTCGAATGATAAATACATTGTTATTCGTTACTCAAGATTGTGAGAACGACAATTGAATTTTGATTATTAAATGAATGAATAATTTTTTATTTGACTCATAGAATTATTTATATTATTTTTAAATTATATATTACCACTCAAAAATATCAAGATAACGATTGAATTTTTACTTGTTATTGCGAATCTTTAATAGAAATTGGATTTCGAATGATTTATTCATTTTCATTTGTTACTTAAGATTATGAGAACGACAATTGAATTTTCATTATTTAAATAAATGACTTAGTTTCTTATTGGCACACAGAAAGATTTATATTGTATTTAAATTATATACGATTGAATTTTTACTCGTTACTTGCAAATCTTAAATAAAACTTGGATTTCGAATGATAAATAAATTTTCATTCGTTACTCAAGTTACTCTCATTTCAATGAGCGATTAATTATTTATTTGACTCTGAGAATTGTTTGTATTATATATTACTACTCAAAAATATCAAATTAATAATTGAATTTTTACTTGTTATTTACAAATCGTAAATAGACATTGGATTTTGAATGATAAATACATTGTCATTTGTTACTCAAGATTATGAGAATGACCATTGAATTTTCTTTATTTTAATGAATGACTAATTTTCTTATTGACACTCAGAATGATTTATATTGTATTTAAATTATATACGATTGAATTTTTACTCGTTACTTGCAAATCTTAAATAGAAATTGGATTTCGAATTATAAATAAATTTTCATTTGTTACTAAAGATTATGAGAATTAATTATTCATTTGACTCTGAGAATTGTTTGTATTATATATTACTACTCAAAAATATCAAATTAATAATTAAATTTTTACTTGTTATTTACAAATCGTAAATAGACATTGGATTTCGAATGATAAATACATTGTCATTCGTTACTCAAGATTATAAGAACGACAATTGAATTTTGATTATTAAATCATTGAATAATTTTTTATTTGACTCTTAGAATGATTAATATTATTTTTAAATTATATATTACCACTCAAAAATATCAAGATAACGATTTAATGTTTACTTGTTATTGCGAATCTTTAATAGAAATTGGATTCCGAATGATTAATTCATTTTCATTTGTTACTAAAGATTATGGGAACGAGAATTGAATTTTGACTATTTGAATGAATGACTTATTTTCTTATTGAAACTGAATGATTTATATTGTATTTAAATTATATACGATTGAATTTTTACTCGTTACTTGCAAACATTAAATAGAATTTGGATTTCGACTGTAAATAAATTTTCATTCGTTACTCAAGTTACTCTCATTTCAATGAGCGATTAATTATTAATTTGACTCTGAGAATTATTTGTATTATATATTACTACTCAAAAATATCAAATTCATAATTGCATTTTTACTTGTTATTTACAAATCGTAAATAGACATTGGATTTCGAATGATAAATACATTGTCATTCGTTACTTAAGATAATGAGAACGACAATTGAATTTTCATTATTTAAATAAATTATTAATTTTCTTATTGGTACACAGAAAGATTTATATTGTATTTAAATTATATACGATTGAATTTTTACTCGTTACTTGCAAATCTTAAATAGAAATTGGATTTCGAATGATAAATAAATTTTCATTCGTTACTAAAGATTATGAGAACGAGAATTAAATTTTAATTATTTAAATAAATGACTTATTTTCTTATTGACACACAGAAAGATTTTTATGTTGTATTTAAATTATATACGATTGAATTTTTACTCGTTACTTGCAAATCTTAAATAGAAATTGGATTTCGAATGATACATAAATTTTCATTCATTTCATTCGTTGTTTGTATTATATATTACTACTCAAAAATATCAAATTCATAATTGCATTTTTACTTGTTATTTACAAATCGTAAATAGACATTGGATTTCGAATGATAAATACATTGTCATTCGTTACTCAAGATTATGAGAACGACAATTGAATTTTGATTATTAAATCAATGAATAATTTTTTATTTGACTCTTAGAATTATTTATATTATTTTTGAATTATATATTACCCCTCAAAAATATCAAGATAACGATTGAATTTTTACTTGTTATTGCGAATCTTTAATAGAGATTGGATTCCGAATGATTAATTCATTTTCATTTGTTACTAAAGATTATGGAAACGAGAATTGAATTTTAATTATTTGAATGAATGACTTATTTTCTTATTGACAATCTGAATGATTTATATTGTATTTAAATTATATACGATTGAATTTTTACTCGTTACTTGGAAATCTTAAATAGAAATTGGATTTTGAATGATAAATACATGTTCATTCGTTACTAAAGATTATGAGAACGAGAATTGAATTTTAATTATTTGAATGAATAACTAATTTTCTTATTGACACTTAGAATGATTTATATTGTATTTAAACTATATACGATTGAATTTTTACTCATTACTTGCAAACCTTAAATAGAAATTGGATTTCGACTGATAAATAAATTTTCATTCGTTACTCAAGTTACTCTCATTTCAATGAGCGATTAATTATTAATTTGACTCTGAGAATTGTTTGTATTATATATTGCTACTCAAAAATATCAAAGTAATAATAGCATTTTTACTTGTTATTTACAAAACGTAAATAGAAATTTGATTTCGAATGATAAATACATTTTTATTCGTTACTCAAGTTACTCTTATTTTAATGAGCGATTAATTATTTATTTGACTCTGAGAATTG
Organism: Aquatica leii; assembly: GCA_035610365.1. Lineage (NCBI taxonomy): Eukaryota > Metazoa > Arthropoda > Insecta > Coleoptera > Lampyridae > Aquatica > Aquatica leii. The sequence continues at coordinate 5,922,913 of CM069437.1, forward strand.
TTTTTTATTATATATTATTACTCAAAAATATCAAATTCATAATTGCATTTTTACTTGTTATTTACAAATCGTAAATAGACATTAGATTTCGAATGATAAATACATTGTCATTCGTTACTCAAGATTATGAGAATGACGATTGAATTTTCTTTATTTTAATGAATGACTAATTTTCTTATTGACACTCAGAATGATTTATATTGTATTTTTTAAATTATATACGATTGAATTTTTACTCGTTACTTGGAAATCTTAAATAGAAATTGGATTTTGAATGATAAATACATTTTCATTCGTTACTAAAGATTATGAGAACGAGAATTGAATTTTAATTATTTGAATAAATGACTTATTTTCTTATTGACATTCTGAATGATTTATATTGTATTTAAATTATATACGATTGAATTTTTACTCGTTACTTGCAAACCTTAGAATTTGGATTTCGACTGATAAATAAATTTTCATTCGTTACTCAAGTTACTCTCATTTCAATGAGCGATTAATTATTAATTTGACTCTGAGAATTGTTTGTATTATATATTACTACTCAAAAATATCAAATTCATAATTGCATTTTTACTTGTTATTTACAAATCGTAAATAGACATTGGATTTTGAATGATAAATACATTGTCATTCGTTACTCAAGATTATGAGAACGACAATTGAATTTTGATTATTAAATGAATGAATAATTTTTATTTGATTCTTAGAATTATTTATATTATTTTTAAATTATATATTACGACTCAAAAATATCAAGATAACGATTGAATTTTTACTTGTTATTGCGAATCTTTAATACATATTGGATTCCGAATGATTAATTCATTTTCATTTGTTACTAAAGATGATGGGAACGGGAATTGAATTTTAATTATTTGAATGAATGACTTATTTTCTTATTGACACTCTGAATGATTTATATTGTATTTAAATTATATACGATTGAATTTTTACTCGTTACTTGCAAACCGTAGAATTTGGATTTCGACTGATAAATAAATTTTCATTTGTTACTCAAGTTACTCTCATTTCAATGAACGATTAATTATTTATTTGACTCTGAAAGTTGTTTGTTTTATATATTACTACTCAAAAATATCAAATTAATAATTCAATTTGTACTTGTTATTTACAAATCGTAAATAGACATTGGATTTCGAATGATAAATACATTGTTATTCGTTACTCAAGATTGTGAGAACGACAATTGAATTTTGATTATTAAATGAATGAATAATTTTTTATTTGACTCATAGAATTATTTATATTATTTTTAAATTATATATTACCACTCAAAAATATCAAGATAACGATTGAATTTTTACTTGTTATTGCGAATCTTTAATAGAAATTGGATTTCGAATGATTTATTCATTTTCATTTGTTACTTAAGATTATGAGAACGACAATTGAATTTTCATTATTTAAATAAATGACTTAGTTTCTTATTGGCACACAGAAAGATTTATATTGTATTTAAATTATATACGATTGAATTTTTACTCGTTACTTGCAAATCTTAAATAAAACTTGGATTTCGAATGATAAATAAATTTTCATTCGTTACTCAAGTTACTCTCATTTCAATGAGCGATTAATTATTTATTTGACTCTGAGAATTGTTTGTATTATATATTACTACTCAAAAATATCAAATTAATAATTGAATTTTTACTTGTTATTTACAAATCGTAAATAGACATTGGATTTTGAATGATAAATACATTGTCATTTGTTACTCAAGATTATGAGAATGACCATTGAATTTTCTTTATTTTAATGAATGACTAATTTTCTTATTGACACTCAGAATGATTTATATTGTATTTAAATTATATACGATTGAATTTTTACTCGTTACTTGCAAATCTTAAATAGAAATTGGATTTCGAATTATAAATAAATTTTCATTTGTTACTAAAGATTATGAGAATTAATTATTAATTTGACTCAGAATTGTTTCTATTATATATTACTACTCAAAAATATCAAATTAATAATTGAATTTTTACTTGTTATTTACAAATCGGAAATAGACATTGGATTTCGAATAATAAATACATTGTCATTCGTTACTCAAGATTATGAGAACGACAATTGAATTTTGATTATTAAATCAATGAATAATTTTTTATTTGACTCTTAGAATTATTAATATTATTTTTAAATTATATATTACCACTCAAAAATATCAAGATAACGATTGAATTTTTACTTGTTATTGCGAATCTTTAATAGAAATTGGATTCCGAATGATTAATTTATTTTCATTTGTTACTAAAGATTATGGGAAAGAGAATTGAATTTTAATTATTTGAATGAATGACTTATTTTCTTATTGACACTCTGAATGATTTATATTGTATTTAAATTATATACGATTGAATTTTTACTCGTTACTTGCAAACCTTAAATAGAATTTGGATTTCGACTGATAAATAAATTTTCATTCGTTACTCAAGTTACTCTTATTTCAATGAGCGATTAATTATTTATTTGACTCTGAGAATTGTTTGTATTATATATTACTACTCAAAAATATCAAATTCATAATTGCATTTTTACTTGTTATTTACAAATCGTAAATAGACATTGGATTTCGAATGATAAATACATTGTCATTCGTTACTTAAGATAATGAGAACGACAATTGAATTTTCATTATTTAAATAAATTATTAATTTTCTTATTGGTACACAGAAAGATTTATATTGTATTTAAATTATATACGATTGAATTTTTACTCGTTACTTGCAAATCTTAAATAGAAATTGGATTTCGAATGATAAATAAATTTTCATTCGTTACTAAAGATTATGAGAACGAGAATTAAATTTTAATTATTTAAATAAATGACTTATTTTCTTATTGACACACAGAAAGATTTTTATGTTGTATTTAAATTATATACGATTGAATTTTTACTCGTTACTTGCAAATCTTAAATAGAAATTGGATTTCGAATGATACATAAATTTTCATTCATTTCATTCGTTGTTTGTATTATATATTACTACTCAAAATATCAAATTCATAATTGCATTTTTACTTGTTATTTACAAATCGTAAATAGACATTGCATTTCGAATGATAAATCCATTGTCATTCGTTACTCAAGATTATGAGAACGACAATTGAATTTTGATTATTAAATCAATGAATAATTTTTTATTTGACTCTTAGAATTATTTATATTATTTTTGAATTATATATTACCCCTCAAAAATATCAAGATAACGATTGAATTTTTACTTGTTATTGCGAATCTTTAATAGAGATTGGATTCCGAATGATTAATTCATTTTCATTTGTTACTAAAGATTATGGAAACGAGAATTGAATTTTAATTATTTGAATGAATGACTTATTTTCTTATTGACAATCTGAATGATTTATATTGTATTTAAATTATATACGATTGAATTTTTACTCGTTACTTGCAAACCTTAAATAGAAGTTGGATTTCGATTGATAAATAAATTTTCATTTGTTACTCAAGTTACTCTCATTTCAATGAGCGATTAATTATTAATTTGACTTTGAGAATTGTTTGTATTATATATTGCTACTCAAAAATATCAAAGTAATAATAGCATTTTTACTTGTTATTTACAAAACGTAAATAGAAATTCGATTTCGAATGATAAATACATTTTTATTCGTTACTTAAGTTACTCTCATTTTAATGAGCGTTTAACTATTTATTTGACTCTGAGAATTGTTTGTATTATATATTATTACTCAAAAATATCAAAGTAATAATCGAATTTTTACTTGTTATTTAGAAAACTGAAATAGAAATTCGATTTCGAACGATAAACATATTTTCATTCGTTACTAAAGATCAATTGAATTTTCTTAATTTGAATGAATTACTAATTTTCTTATTGACACTTTATTTGTATTAAATTTAAATTATATATTACCCACAAGCCGTAACAACCTCAAACATAAAAAATTATATTAAACAAAATTTGGACGAAGAGATCGTAATAAAAGAATCCTACTCCACTAGGTTAGGAGATCGGAGTAATTGTACAATTAAATAGTTGGGAAGAAAAGATGAGATTCATGAAGAAAAAAGCTTACTGAAGGGAATGAAAGTCTTCATAACTGACGACTTAACACCGAAGGGGAGAGATACAAAAGAAGATACTATCCAAGGCTAAAGAAGAACGAGACAAGAAAAAGCAAATGAAAATCGGTTATAAAAAAATCCAGATAGACGGAAAATGGTATAGTTGGGGAGGGGTTGAAGAAAAACTCACTGCGGATTTTCGGTCAGCTCAGAACAAATCCTAAAATTAACAAACAAATTCGATGAATGGGAGGGGGATAAAGAGAAGGGAGACGGTAATAACTTTAAAATACTATTCTGGAACATAGCCGGCCTCACTAATAAAGATGAAACATTTTGGGATTTTATTAAGGAATTTCATGTAATAGAACCAACAGAAACCTGGGTGGAGGAGACAAATGGAATTTAATAAAAGATAAGCTACCGGCAGTATTTAAGCGGAATTACTAAGCAGCAGTGAAATCACGGGAGTTAAAAAAGAACTTAAGAAGAAAATGAAACAATTCATCACGATATCTAAGGAATACAAGAGAGAACAATATTGATACAATAACAAAAATGGAAGATAATCACCGTATACAGGAACCAAAGGTTGGAGAAAATAACACCGGAGATAGTCACAAGAACAGAAGATCCACAAAAGACAGACATACACTTTCTAATTGGAGGAGACTTTAACGCTAGGATAGGAGAGCTAAACCCCATGCACATAGGCACAGAATAGCTATGGAAAATAGATCCGTCACGCAGGTTAAAAGACAAGGTACATAATAAAGAGGAAAAGAAACTAATAGACATGGCGAATTAACATAGATAGAATATATTCTTCAATGGGATCACAGGAGATGAGAATGGAGAATATACATACACCGGCCCTAGAGGAGCAACAACAATCAACTACAGCATCGTAAACAAATTGGCAGAGCAGAGTTATAGTGGGAGAGAGAACTTTTGCTAATAGAACTACAAGAGACGGAAAAAAGGATAAAAAGACAGAGGACGAGAAGAAAATTAGGAAGATTACGACGTGCAAAGAAGATGATATCATAAGATACAAGAACACTTTTGATGACTTAATCGGCAAAAAGGAGATAAAAAATATAGAACAACTGACAAAAACCAATATAGGACTAGTGAAAGAAAGCAGTTTAAAGAAGGAAGAAAGAAATGGTGGGATAAAGACTGCAGACAGAACAAAAACGAAACAAGAAAACTACGGAGAAGATGGAAGAAACAAGAGAGCAGCATCGAACTCTACTTAAAGTCAAAGAAGGAATACAAGGACGTGTTATAACAAATAACAAGACTGGAATAAACAGGAACTGAAAGAAATAAGTGAAATAAAAACAGGTCCTATGGAAATATATAAATAAGAAGACTGGAAAGCGTATTTTATGGAATTACTGGAGGGGAGTGGTACAAGAAGAACAATAGAGAATGACGACCAGGTGGAAGTTGATAATGAAATATCCTCTGAGGAAATTGACGAGAAAATAAATAAACTTAAAAGAAATAAAGTATCTAGGACAGATAATATACCAAACGAAGCTTGGATTAACCTATCAGAAATAGGAAAGCAAATATTAGGAAAAACTTTGAACAAAATTTGGCAGCAAGGAAATATACCAACGGAATGGAAAAAAGGGCAAATTTATCCAATATTTAAGGCGGGAGAAAGGCTGGACCCGAGAAACTATAGAGGCATTACCTTGTTAAATACGATATACAAAATATATGCAATGATCGTGGATCCCAGACTAAAAGAGACTGTTTGAATGCACGCACAAATGGAAAATAAGTGAGACATTAATAGCGAGGATTCAGGATATTTACGCCGAAACGATTAATGTAATTAGAAACGGTGGAGAGGAGCTGACTTTTTGCACAGTAAAAGGATCGAGGCAGCGATTTCCTTTAAGTCCCACCCTTTTCATCATATAGATAGCGGATATGGAAAGCCACCTGGGCAGAGAACAAGCAGGGAGAGTAATAGCAGGCAATACAAAAAACAAAATAACTTACCAGAAACCCACTGGAAATTTGTAAAGAAAAAAGCAAGATCCGCTATGGGACAACTATAGGGAATAGGAAAACGAACGTTCCAGAGTGACTTCAAAGCCAGGATGATATTTTTTGATTCTATAGTCAAAAGTACACTCATGTACACAGCGGAAGTGTGGGGCTGGCGACTTGAGGGACAGCTAGAAACTGCAAAGCTGACATACATAAAATGGATTCTAGAGCTGGAGAAAACTACACCTTCGTACATAGTCCTAGCGGAGACCAACAGGGACCCAATCCAAATTAAAGCATTCAGAAGAGCAGTGCGTTACGAGTGAAAGGTAAAGAACGCGGAGGATGGAAATTACCTGGCGGTAGTGTGTCGAGGTATGAGGAAAGATGAACAGAGGAACGAAATAACAAAATGGGCGGAGAAAAGGAAACAAGTGTACGAAAGCGCCGGGATGTCTTTGGAAGAAGCGAGAAAAGAAAGAAGAAGAGGGGAGCTGGAGAGTGAGGTCACAGAGAGAAAGAAAGAAACACACTGACAAGAAATAGAAGGAGAAAAGAAATTTTCAGAAAATAAGAACCAAAATACCTAAAAACAAAAGGAAAAAAAGGTTGATGTGTGGTTGTGATTCCGAGACAATGGTGCACCTATGGCAATGTAGTAAGTTAGAGCAGACGGGTATCTGGGTTCTACATGAAGATGGGAGGGGAGAAGGATGGATGAAGATAGTCCTAAACGGTTGAGGAAAAGAAGCAAGGAAGAAGAAGAAGAATGAGATATTCATTTTGAACTTAATGTCTGTCTATATGATATAGATGTAGAGGTTTTTTTACAGTAGAATGTATTAGATTTCGAATGATAAATAAATTTATATCGGTCACTCAAGATTATTAGAAAGACAATTGAATTTTTATCATTCGAATGAACAAATAATTTTTTATTTGACTCAAATATTCGATTTATGATTAATACATTTTCGTTACTCAAGATTATGAGAATTCCAATTGAATTTTGATTATTGAAATGAATGAGTAATTTTTTATTTGACACTCTGAATTATTTACATTATATTAAAATTATATATTATCGCTCAAAAATATCAAAATAACGATTGAATTTTTATTTGTTATTTAGGCACCTTCAAAAGAAAACGGATTTCGTGTGATGAATAAATTTTTAACCGTCACTCAAGAATATTCATCACTCGTATGAATTAAATAATTTGTTATTTAAGGCAAGTCATTCTTAATATGATTTATTCAAATTATTAACTTCACTCAAAAATATCGATTGAATTTTTGTTTTTTACTTGCAAATCTTTAGAAAATGGATTTCGAATGAATGAATAATTTTTTATTTATGATTCTGAATTATTTATATAATTGAATCAAATTATAAACGATAACGATTGCATTTTTATTTGTTACTTGCAAATCTTAAACAGAAAATTGATTTCGAATGATAAATAAATTTTTATTCTTCACTCAAAATTATTAGAACAATCGAATTTTCTTTATTACGGTGAATGAATAATCTTCTATTAAAGATGCAGGATTCTTTATATGATTTAATCAAATTGTATATCTCACTCAAAAATATCGATTGAATTTTTATTTTACTTGCAAATCCTAAATAGAAAATTTATTTTGAATGATATATCAATTTATAACCGTTACCGATTATTAGAACAATTGAATTTTCAAAATAACGATTGAATGTTAATTCGTTATGTGCAAATGTTAAATCTAAAAACATTTCATTTCTGGTTTTGAGTAAACGGTATTTTTTCAAAAGGTCGACACTTGTGACTACCACCGTCTCAGACATTCGAGCGTCGTTTGATAAAATAGAACTTTTGACAGGACGTTCTATACACTAATATCCATGAAATCGTCGCTTTTGACAAATGAAATTCTTTACTGTTAGCTTGTGCCAGCTTTCTAAGATGCTAACTATTGAGTTTTCATATTGATCTTATGTGGCGTTTTTTAAGACACCGGGTTATTTTTTTATGTTTGGGATGTATTGGAATCTGCCACGCTACGTATATGTGAATCCTATATTAGCTTGATCATCCATCCACGGTAGCATTATAAAAGTAGAATTCTGGCAGTGTACACTACGCCGGAGTTATGAAGTAATTAAACTATAAAATTAATATGTATGCGATTATAGGCTAGGATACGTACGAAGAAAAATGTATCAGTTTATGGTCATCTCAGGAATGGTACACTAGTTTTTAATAATTTACTAGAGTTTAATATGTAAACGTAACATGTACGTTAGCACAATAACTAGCTTGATGATTGAGTGTAACGACTTCGAACTTTGCGGTATTGGAAACGGTAGTCTAGAATGGCACAGCCACGCCAGCGAGCTCATAGTCTGAACGGAACGGAACTCATACAGTTTTTGGATTACTATAATGTCTATGTCATTGTCGGAAGAAATCTTCAGGTTCAGAAGAACGTTGTCAAAATCCAAAATCAGTGTGAGATATTTTGATCTGAAGAATCGACCCCATTTTAAGTTGAAAACTGACGTTAATGCCCCACACAGGGTCTTTTGCAATCATTTCTAGACACAACTTTGTTTAAGTATTTTCTGCTCAAAGCAGCAACTGTCTTAAAATCCTCCAAATTCTACTCGAAGGCCGCTTTTACCTGCTCGGGAAAAAAGTCAAAATGTTGATTTGCCGTAGATTTGCGGAACATGGATTGAATAAGGAATGGCGTAGTCATCATTTCGGATCGGCTGAATATAAATTCTTCGCAAGATACCAAATAGAATAGATTTAGAACTTCTTCATCAAAAGGCTCTTCTATAGTCCATAAGTTGCGATGAATTGGGTTCGTTGCTTAGAGTGGCCAATCCTTTTAGTCTAAATTGAAACCGGTATGAAGTATAGATCAAGGAAAACATTTTCTCAACTCAGACGATCTCGCTATCGCCATCCGAGATCGAGACTCTTGGAAGCTTAAACTGGGATAAGCGTTATTTATCTAAATAACCGAATGCCAAAATAAAGGCGATAGGTAATATGGAAGGGTATAAAATTAAATATCACAGAGCTATACTCGACAGGACGGTTGCATACAAATACCATTGTCAAAAAACCCTACAGAGAATTGTGGTCTTTTCAAAAATACTGGAGAATACGCCTGCGCGATGTAGAATATATCCAAATTCATCATTGTACAGCTGATTTCACAATCTCTGCCAATCGTACGTAGGAAACAGAATACACCGAAAGATTTTGTACACTTTCCACGATGATGCGGAGCAACCTTTAGGTCGAGTTCTATTTAGAAGAACTTTTCTTAGGTCTGAAGAACCAGCATATGGCATACTGTGCTAGAAGACTTTGTAAACCTTCACTCACATGCAACGCTTGGCCTCGCATCGCATTAGCGTTCGTTATGCTATGATGTACTTATCGACGCTTGTTACGTAAATTACTATTACTGGATAAAACAAAGTTTTCCGCTTTGCTGACACCTAGCATACAAGAACCGATCAGTGTTACTTATCATTTTTTTCAGATGATCTTCAACAGTGTCGCAGAAACACTCAATTGATCGATTATAGCTCTTGCTGAAATACAACAAAGAAACTGGTCAGTCACGTTGTAGTTATTTAAGAACGGATGACCTTCAACAACGTCCAAGAATCTTTCAATAACTAGATTGTATTTTTCATAAAACCTAGCAAACAAGAAACCAATTGGTGTCACTTATATCCCATTTTTTCAGATGATCTTCAACAGTGTCGCAGTCACATTTCAAGAACAGATGATTTTCAACAACCTCCAAAAAGCTTTAAAGAAATAGATTACAAAGCTAACTGATTGTATTTTGCCTATATCGCCCGACACAAAAGAAAGTGGTACATGGTTTTTGACAGTGTCCAGTTTTTTTTCTGAATCTGAATAAACGAAGCTAACCGCTTGTAATCTTGCTAAAACCTAGCGAAAACAGAACCGATTCGCTTTATTTCCCATTTTTTCAGTTGATCTTCAAGAGTGTCACAGAAACAGTTTACAGATCATTAGAACAGATGATTTTTAATAGTGACGCAAAAACCTTCAATTGATCAATTATAACTCTTGGTGAAATCAAGCAAAGAAAAAACGATCACAAAAATTATAGACCAGGGTTTGTTCTCTGCCATCGAAACAAATTACTGAAACAGATGATGGACAATATCATAGCAAAAACCATCAATGTCTATATTACAAACGATACAAAAATGATAAACCAGACCAGCGTCATTGCTCTGGCGCTTGAACGATCCGTCACTTCCTTGTTTTTTCTTCTTTAAATGCTCAAACCATGACTACCACTAGTATGTTTTGTCATGATCCATGCCGTCACCATTCCATAAAATGCTGCTGAAAACAGATAGAATTTCTATATTCTGGTTCTACCAAGTAAATCCATATCTCTACTGCATTGTCCGATCCTTGACTTAATTTCTTTTATGTGGCAATTGTTTCTAAGTACGTATATTTTGTTCCCTTTCCAATTTCTCTCTAATGCTGTATTTCTTTACTGTAGTGTTTTTGTAACAATTATGAGTTTGATCTTTTTAATGTTGTCAGGCGTTTTTCTTCACTGGCTTCTACTACTTGATCCAATATTTTCTCGAGATTCTGCAATAAGTATTGTTACGTATCTATTTAAAAACTAATTTATTTAAAACGACTAACTACGTTTACTTATTATAGAAATCTGTACACTTTTAAATTAACCGAACTAATAAAATCTAATAATAAAAACACTTACACTATAATTTATGTATAACCGTTGTATAACACTATCACTTAAGATTAGATAACGTCCTCGGATTTCACACTGTAAGTCACGTTCACTCGATTATTCTCGATTTATTTATGTAGACAGACGCGTGCTAACGATTTATTTCCACTTGATAATCTTCTTAACACATTCGCATTCCAGCAATAACTGACCTACGATTTCCATGTTCGGCATTTATAGACATCGGCGAATCCTTCTCGAACGTTCCCTACTTTTCGCTATATCTTCTAGACAGCTTCTAGAAGGCTCTTGAATTTGTAAATAATTTATCGAACGTTTCAGTATAGTGTCATATGTATATTTAATATCACTTATACATTCCCCATTTATTTTTATACCGATTGGTGTTTGTCCAGAGCTTTCTCAGTTATTTCTTCTGAACATAGATTAAAGAACAGTCAGTAGTACTCATTCTTGTCTTTGTATTTCTTCTAATAACTCATTGTTTACTTTTACAGTTTGATTCAAATATTTTATTTATTAATTCAAACATCCCCCCTTCGAACGGAGATTTAGTAACTCCAAAATATGTTACTCTTGATTTTGTTAGAAATATTCATCTAGATTTTGATTACAAGCGACTTTCGGCTTAGACCGCGTCGTAGTTAAACACCCAGACTTATTAGGCTTGGTTTTAGTTTCTAGTTGAGAGCCAAAACAAAAAGCGGAACTTGGCCTTTGCCGTATTTTCGTTCGTGAACCCAAACAAACTGACGTTTCGCAAGACATTGCAGTTTGCATCTTCAAAGTAGTAAATGTCACTGAACAAAAAAAGTGTAAGTGACGATATTTATATAAATAGCGATTAGCGTAATTAACGGACCTTATTTTTCCGTTACCGCTTGACTGACTTCGTTATTACACGGAGTAAGTGTTTGTGTCCTTTACAAGAAGAATCTTTGCCTTACAAGATACTGGCAGCCAAGATTTGCTGAGTCTTAAACCGTTTTTTCGGTTCATATTACATGCATGTTTTTCTATTTTCCACAGCTTCGCAGATTAGTTTGTGAAAGTAGAAAGAACAACACTTTAGTTTGGTCAAAGTTCAGCGTGTGTCCTTGGTTTCACACGTGTTCTGCTACTGCTGATTTAGTAACTCGGCGATGTGTGCAGTCAGCCATATGTTCTTATCTATATAACTTGATCCACAGGAACAAGGAATTTTGTAAACTCCTGCTGGTTTTGTTTGTCTTTAGCAACAAAACAACCGCGAAAGCTTAAGATTTTATATTCATCTAGATCTGCAATGCAGTAGTTTCCCATTGCTTTCTTCATCTTCAATGATCACATTGTTAGTCCATACGTCTTTAGGAACGATTTCTTCTTTAATTGACAAGAGGTCTCTCGAGTTCTACCAGAAGTTGTTGCTTCAGTTGAATTAATTGATCGTAGTCTAGCTGAACCCGCTAAAGAAATGTCTATAATCTGTACAGATCAATAAAACGACTCATTCTCACAGTGTCGCAGATGTATTGTAATAGAGCTAGAATATAAAAATACAAAATTTTGTAAAAAAAATAATTACCTGTTAGAATATATCCCAATTCATCATTGTACAGCTGATTTCACAATCTCTGCCATTCGTACGTAGGATACTGAATACACCGAAAGATTTTGTATACTTTCCACGATGATGCGGAGCAACCTTTAGGTCGAGTTCTATTTAGAAGAACTTTTCTCAGGTCTGAAGAACCAGCATATGGCATAGAGCTGGGCTAGAAGACTTTGTGAACCTTCAACTGTATCTGTACGTTTATGACATTAGTAAAGGCTGGTGAAATAACGTGGAGACTTCAAAAATCAGAAGATTGTCTTTGTTACTACGGAGCAAGGGAAGATATGGCACACGGACTCATGTGGGATCTGTGTCCTCGCAGATGATTTCAATGGAATTATTCGAATTTAAAAAAGTAATCCATGATCTGTGACTTGTCTTCAATACCTGAGGATCCACGTGATCAGGGCCGGACTGGCCCAGGGGACTGAGAGGGTATCCCCCCCGGAGCCAACAGCATCCTCACCGGCTACAGGGGCCAATGGGTTTTCAACCGATTTTGTTATCGCGTTCCCGTTACTTGCAAAAACCACTAAAGGAACAGTATGCAGTGTTATGTTTGGTGCCATCCAAAGGATTAAAGTAACGCGTCTCGATCCGTGTAATATTAGTTGAAAAGAATACAAGTAGGCTTCAATTAATTTTTAAATTTCCTTAATCGAGATCACAGAGTTGCAAGTTTATTATAAATTTTTAGTATTCGTTGATCCATACCATATTTCATAAACATTTTTATGAGTCATTGCGCGGCTGTTTGTGCACGTTTTAGCCGAGACAGTAGCTTTCTGGACTTTGTACTTAGTAATTGAGTTGAGTGACCTTTTAGCCTATTCATACATCAATTGAAACTACAAGATTAGAAAGTGTTTAGTGTAAATTTCGATATTCTCTGGCAATTTTATTTGAAGATCTAATCGGATCGTCGGTAAGTTTTAACTTCCAGTTGTCACTTTTAGTCACTTTAATACTACCGTACGTACCTAAATTGCTGGTATACCGTAGAATAAAAAGTGTATAAAGTATAAACGAAATAAAGTTTAGTTTAAATACTAACGAAGATGCTTTCCTTGTTGGAACCGTTTTGAAGTAGTAGTACGTTGATAGAACGATAGAAGCAATGAATTTTAGCAGCAGCAGCTAGTATAATGACAAATAAGCACCCCTCCGGGCTCCGGTCCTCATTGCGTATTAGTGTAGTACTGTGTAGTGCATACCCAATTTGGAAATATCGATTTACTTACAGGCTCAGAGCAGTTGAAATGTGCGACAAGATATCTAACCCGAAACGGCAATATAAGTCTGGAACACTAAAGCGTGATGAGAAAGAAAGAGGAAACGTGAATTCGAAAAAATAGCTGCTGATCCAAAACAGAGGAAACTGTTTGACAAACAAGTATCCCCTAAATGCTCTTTTAAGAGGCAGCCTGATGTGGAACAACAACCATCGATATCTGAAGCGACGTTATCAGGAGAATCGATACCATCTGACTTTGAAAAACGTCCTACTGATGCTGAATCTGAAAAACAGTATAAAGAAGATGGATCGCCAGGAGCAACAACCTCCGCAACTGCAAGTCCAAATCCAAAATCATTGAGCCCAAACACAAACCAAGACGTCGACGGTGAACCCCCTTCAGTTCATCAATCTCAACTCCAACGAGAGGTATCTGATGCTGAGAAATCACTATCAGAAGATATCAACGAAGCACATTCTCGTCATTCAGACCTTTGGAAATTTATTCCACCACACTATCACGCCGACAGCAATGAGAAACTAGCCTTCATGAAACACCATCCTATCCAGCCAAGTGACATAGATACAGACCTTCTATTTAAGGCAAGAAAAACCTATCAGCAGACATTACCTGATATGTCAACTGAACCTCGTAAATGGACATCGTATTGCTCTGAAGCACGGAAGGTATATTGTGCTATCTGTATGTCATTTTCTTCAGAATTTACGAACAGAGAAATCTCTTCCTCTTTTATTAAAGGAATGGAAGTGAACTTGAAGCATCTATATGGGAGACTTGAAAAACACGAGAGTTCAACCGCTCATGACAATGCTGCAAGAGCATATCTGCACGTAAGCTCAAAAAAAGACATTGAATCATTGATAAACATGGAAATGGTAACAAAACGGAAAAGTGACATCCAAGTCAGACGACAAATATTGCACCGCCTAATTGACATCGTTTTGTTTTGTGGCAAGCAAGGCTTGGCTTATAGAGCAAAATTTGAAGCAGCAGCCGATCTGAACAACAAGCAAATAAATCATGGAAACTTCTTAGAGTTAGTCTTACTTTTAGCTAATTATGATCAAGTCCTAAAAAATCATGTTGATCAGGCCATTAAAAATAGCCAAGACCGAAAGGCGAAATCTCCTGGACTTAAAGGAAGAGGTGCTTTTTTGACCTTCTTCTCAAAGTCTTTTATCAATAAGCTCATCAAATATATGACCATTCAAATTCAGCTGGACATTGCCAATGAGGTTCGCCAAGCAATGATATTTAGTATAGAAGTTGATTCAACTCAGGATAATGCCAGCTGATCCATAACTGCAATCAGCTGGCATTATTTGTGAGATATGTACTGAATTGACGCGTACGTGTGCGGTTACTGAAAATGATTGTAGCTAAAAAAAACAACAGGAGAAGCACTCTATCTGCAGATCAAATCGGAACTGGATAAGTTTCAATTGTTCACCAAGCAGATAGTCGGATGTTTCTTTGATGGCGCAGCAAATATGAGTGGGCAGTATAACGGTCTTCAAGCTCAACTAAAGAGAGACAGTCCGTCTCTAGTTTATGTACATTGTTATGCACATGCTCTCAACTTGGTGATGACAAACTCCACAGAAAGTTGTAAGTCTGCAAAAGATTTCCTTGGTCTGCTACAAAGCACGGCCGTCTTCATTTCTGAATCTCATAAAAGGATGCTTGTGTGGACAACGATTAATAAAGAGTTAGGTAAGGGTCATCAACTACTCAATCGGTTACAGAAAGTAAATGCCTCGTTGGTGGAGTAAAGATAAAGCACTACAAAGTTTTATTGATGATCCGAATGTTCCGTTGAAGCACTGTAAAAAGTTCTTGACGCTGCTCATTTGTCTTCATACTATTGCAATTGGTGATGACTTTGCATCTGACGTCTTATTCAAGGCAAAGTCCCTCCTTGACAACTGGTGCAAATTTGAAAACATACTCATTGCTTTTGTGTATCGTGACTTGTTTAACGTATCTACGCCAGTTTCCAAATATCTTCAAACTGATGGTCTCGATTGCTTGAAATCGAGCAATTTGTTTAAAACATTGCATGCCCAGATCTGTGAAAAACGTAAGAACTTCACAGTACTACACCGTGCAACTTCTGAGTTCGTTGCTAATGTACAGGAACGCATTTCGCTAAAAGAGTGTGACATCACAATTGAACAAGAGCTTCCACAGAAACGGGTTCCAATTGCTAAGAGACTTCCTGGAGAGATATCTGCCGATGAGTCAAGACAACTCCAGGAATCTCCGACAAAAGCTTTCGAATTCGGAGTTTTCAATGTCATCATCGATACTGCACAGCAACAAATTCATATGCGCTTCATATGCAATGATGAACTGATGAATGACATCGCTTTGCTTGACCCCAGAAATTTCGCGAAAGTCAAAACCTTGGCAATGAGCCGCGATGAACTTGTCTTGAGAAAACTGTCTGAACTCAATAACACCAACCGTGACAAACTTTTCCGAGAGTTACGCTTATTCTCAATTTATTATGAAGCTTACAATCCGAAGCAGAAAACGCCATTAGCAACCGCTCTATCATCCGGCGACCATGAGGAGGAAGATCAGATAGCTGTTTTACATAAAGTCGCTGAACAAGATGAAATGATTGAAGAATTGGAACATTACGACGCAAAGGAGAAATGTGAACATTGTCTAGTTTGCGCGCTAGAACTATTGCAGGAGTTAAATACACATGGCGAATTCTATACGACTTTGTACATAGTCTACAAGTTTGTTTTAACTTTATCGTGTACTCAAGTATCTTGCGAGCGAGTTTTCTCGGTGTTGAAAATAATCAAGAATCTCTTGAGATCTTCTTTGGGGTAAGAATTATTGGAGAATTTTGTTTTATCTAGAAAGAGATTTTCAATTTGATTACGAGAAAATCATAGATGATGTAGCATCTAGTTCTGCGGAACTAACTAGACTTCTAAAATTGTAACATGTAACAAGTTACATTACTTTACACTTGTACACACAGCATAATTATAATGTAAAACAGTTTTGTCTTGGTTAATTTTTTGTTTTAACAAAAAGTAAAAACAATATCGAAGTTAGGTCTATGTATAAAGTCCAAATGCGTTTCTTTTTCCCGAGAGAAGGGCGTAGTGCGGGGACCATTAAGATTTTATCCCCACGGGGGCCAACAGGTAGCCAGTCCGGCCCTGCACTTTACAAAGTTTCGTCACCACGTCATACATTATTAGTCAATGTCAAATAGATTTTGATTTCTATGTAATTATTATTGTAATTGTGCAATTTAAATAAACAAACGTTGCAAGTGTGGACCCAATACATTTTTCCTAGCCCAAAAAGTGTGTATTGACATGATTTTTACTATTTACAATTATTATCTATTCACCCAAACAAATATCCAAGTTGTACATTTTGCAATGTCGCAACTTTTTGTTTTACTTATCAGTTGTTTTGCTCAACCGACAAGTAAATCGTGCGTACTTTTTCTTCTTTATCTGAAAATCTATTGAAACTGCCACGTTTTGACCTAATCTCCTAGATACTCCCGTACTGATTTCGTCTAAAAATACTAAGCTTTATTTAACTTCGTGACGTATGTTGGCTATCTGTGCACTTCAAATTAATAAAAAAAAAATTCTACGGATAATGCGATAATCCCGTTTATTTACATATTTTTTTTTGAACGTTCATGAAGAGATAACGTTTGGGGACTTCAAATATTTGTACACAACGCGGTAGTAAAAACACGTGGCTTGGTTTGTTTTTGTTCTTGTTTAAAGGCGTAATTGTAGTATCGATCAAGTTTCAATTAAGTAGTTGCGCAATTTCAAAGAATTTTATCATTTTAATTATGTGTTTATCTTATCGTCTAATAGTTCTGTTGTTAAAGCTAGACTACTAAAGTTTGTGGTGTATTGATTTTAAACTACACCTAGAAAATAGTAAAATTTACTTCTGGGTCAAGTTTACTAGCTGAACTTGTCTTGGTCGTCCAACCGGCGTTTCTAATTTATTAATGATTTCGTTAATATTACGTAACTATGAGCTTTAATTATCAAACGGTAAAATTTGCGTTAAGTATAGCACGTAGGCGTCCTTGAGCTGCAATGTCAGCTTCTGCAAAATTTGCGTGGATGATGAAATATTGTAAAATCCAACAAAGCCGAGATGGGTTCACAGATCCAACCGGTTAACTTTTCAGTTGTGTTCTCTTCTTTGTGCGATGTTGTTGCGACGCCATCTTATACGCAAATTTGATTACAAACAATTGACTATCAATTGAAATGGCAGTTGTTCGTTGACGTGGCCTACTACGATTTACTCAAGGTAAAATATCAAGTTCCGCGTGTCTGGTCAATAAACTGACGTGGTCGGTGAATTATTTATTCTTTATTGAGATTTAATTTAATTCTCATTGCCTCAAGCTATAATTGAATATCACTTCACCTACGCTTTTAATATATTCCGGAAATCTCTCTATTTAAGTGTACTAAAGTGAAGGGAAATGTATGCACTTGTCGTTTTAAGCCTTTCCAATTTTGATTTCACTTTTATATCGCATTTTAACACACACTCGGCGATGATTCCCGTATTTAATTGGTTTTATAACGTTAATTATCGCGAAAAATGCGTTTAAGTAAAAGTTATAAGCGTTATTTAATAATATATAGTTTTGTGATCGGTTGTTTGGATACGGTAAAAAAAGATCCAAGGACTGCTGCGTGAAAATCGTTTTTACATTTTTCTTTTAGTTTTCACGTGCAACCGTTCTAGGTCAATGTCGAATCTTTGTCTCTGGAGGTGGGATTAGAAAAGTCAATGTCTTTCACCTCTGCCTATTTTTAATCTATTTTTCCGTTACGAAATAGTTTTTAGTTCGTAGCTTTTTTTAGCATAACTTACTATAATAATTGAATAGTTTCAAGCAGATCTTCATACGTGTATTTTTTTTCTATTATCTTACGGTTTGTGTATTGAGATCATAGTAAGTCATGAAAAAAGTAATCTAATTGCAGTAGTTTTGCTAAGCGTGATGTAACAAATATCGTAATAAAAAAACTACTACAAAAGCTCTTATTTTTGAATTGCTTCCGGTAGTACGTAACTGTTTTGATTAGTATACGTATCTTACAAATATTTAGATCTCAAATCGACTTTTCACTCATACGTTGATTACGTTGGTGAAAGTGAGTGTAATGTTGTCGTTTGCATGTTTCGATTTTTGACATCTGTCGGCTGTCAAAAATTAATGTAATATTCAACCATCTTAAATTCTTCGTGAACAACAATTTGACTTTCTTTGTGTTCGATCTATGTTAGGCAACACTTCTAGTACTCAGATAAAATTGACAATATTTTAAAAATATTATTTCATTTTTGAAAAAATGGATTGATATTTTGACAAATTGCAACATTTAAGAACATTAAAAAAAGGTGCAAGATTTGAGATGATATACCTAAAATCTTAAAAAGTCAATAGATTCATGATTTCATTTTTGATAAAATTATTAGATCATTTTAAAATTTTAATTATAAAATTTCGCACTTTTTTAACATGTAAGTTGGTAGATATTTTTCTGGAGTTAACGAAAATGAAATAGAAAAGCGCGCACCGTCTCTCTCTCATTCTTAACCTATGTTGCTTATGGTTAACAAATGTATTATGTTATGATTAGTATGTACATTTATGGTTAGTTATGTCATTTCAAATTTATGTATTATAAATATTGTACATAATATAACGTCACGCTCGCTCGAAGTAAACAAGGACGCTTACAATAGTTTGAAAAACTGCAAAATTTAGGAAGAGATTGACTTTTCAAAATTTTAGAGAAAATCTTGAAAAGGAAGTCGATTCTCGATAGATTATTGAAAAACGTTGCTAGATTTGTTAATATGATTCCAAATTATTAAATGTTATTAGATTTAGGAAGACGAAACTAAATTCTTCTATAAATTTAGATTTGGGAAGATGTACCTAAAGTTTTGAAAAGTCAATAGATTCTTGTTAGAATATTTGATAACGTTACTAGATTTGTCAAGATGTTCCTATATTGTTAAATGTCATTAATTTAAGAAGAAATAATTAGATTAGTATTTTAGAAAGTTGCTAATCTTAGGATGATGAAACTAAATTCTTAGAAAGTCATTAGGTTCCTACAAGAATTACTTCGTTTTGTTAAAATAAAGCTGCTAGCTTTAGAAAAATGTATGTGCCTAAAATCTTGAAAAGTCAATAGATTCCAGCTAGATTAATTGATAATGTTACTAGATTTGTGAAGACGTTTGTAGATTGTTAAATGTTATTAGATTTAAGACGAAAAAATTAGATTAGTATTTTAAAAAGTTGCTAGATTTAGTGAAATGAAACTAAATTCTTATAAATTCATTAGATTCTTGAAATACTTTGTTTTGTTAAAAATAGTCAATACATTCTCGCTAGATTATTTGATAACGTTACTAGATTTGTAAAATTGTTTCTAAAGGGTTAAATGGCATTAGATATAAGAAGAAGTCATTTAATTGGGAATTTTAGATCGTTGCTAGATTCAGTGAGCTGAAACTAATTTCTTAAAAATTCATTAGATTTTTGTGATATAATTACTTCGTTTTGTTAAAATAAAGCTGATAGGTTTGGAAAAATGTTCGCGCCTAAAATCTTGAAAAGTCAATAGATTCCAACTAGATTAATTAAATTAATGTATGTTACTAGATTCGTGAAGACGTTTCTAGATTTTTAAATGTTATTAGATATAAGACGAAAAAATTAGATTAGTATTTTAAAAAGTTGCTAGATTTAGTGAAATAAAACTAAATTCTTAGAAATTCATGAGACTCTTAAAATATTTACTTTGTTTTGTTAAAAATAGTCAATACATTCTCGCTAGATTATTTGATAACGTTACGAGATTTGTGAAGATGTTTCTAAATTGTTAAATGGCGTTAGAAATAAGAAAAAGTAATTTAATTGGGAATTTTAGAACGTTGCTAGATTCAGTGAGCTGAAACTAATTTCTTAGAAATTCATTAGATTTTTGTGATATAATTACTTCGTTTTGTTAAAATGAAGCTGCTAGGTTTGGAAAATTGTACGTGCCTAAAATCTTGAAAATAGATAGATTCCAGCTAGATTAATTGATAATGTTACTAGATTTGTGAAGATGTTTCTAAATTGTTAAATGTCCTTGGATTTAGGAAGATGAAACTAAATTCTTAGAAAGTCATTAGGTTCCTACAAGAATTACTTCGTTTTGTTAAAATAAAGTTGCTAGATTTGGAAAGATGTATCTAACTAAAATCTTGAAAAGTCAATAGATTCTCGCTACATTATTTGATAACGTTACTAGATTTGTGAAGATGTTTCTAGATTGTTAAATGTTATTAGATTTAAGACGAAATAATTAGATTAGTATTTTAAAAAGTTGCTAGATTTGGTGAAATGAAACTAAATTCTTAGAAATTCATTAGATTCTTAAAATACTTTGTTTTGTTAAAAATAGTCAATACATTCTCGCTAGATTATTTGATAACGTTACTAGATTTGTAAATAGTTCCTAAAGTGTTAAATGGCATTAGATATAAGAAGTCATTTAATTGGGAATTTTAGAACGTTGCTAGATTCAGTGAGCTGAAACTAATTACTTAGAAATTCATTAGATTCTTGTGATATAATTACTTCGTTTTGTTAAAATAAAGCTGCTAGGTTTGGAAAATTGTATGTGCCTAAAATCTTGAAAAGTCAATAGATTCCAGCTGGATTAATTGATAATGTTACTAGATTTGTGAAGATGTTTCTAAATTGTTACATGTGGTTGGATTTAGGAAGATGAAACTAAATTCTTAGAAAGTCATTAGGTCCCTACCAGAATTACTTCGTTTTGTTAAAATAAAGTTGCTAGATTTGGAAAGATGTATCTAACTAAAATCTTGAAAAGTCAATAGATTCTCGCTACATTATTTGATAACGTTACTAGATTTGTGAAGACGTTTCTAGATTGTTGAATGTTATTAGATTTAAGACGAAATAATTAGATTAGTATTTTAAAAAGTTGCTAGATTTAGTGAAATGAAACTAAATTCTTAGAAATTCATTAGATTCTTGAAATATTTTGTTTTGTTAAAAATAGTCAATACATTCTCGCTAGATTATTTGATAACGTTACTAGATTTGTGAAGATGTTTCTAGATTGTTAAATGTTATTAGATTTAAGACGAAAAAATTAGATTAGTATTTTAAAAAGTTGCTAGATTTAGTGAAATGAAACTAAATTCTTAGAAAATCATTAGATTCTTGAAATACTTTGTTTTGTTAAAAAATAGTCAATACATTCACGGTAGTTTATTTGATAACGTTACTAGATTTGTAAAGATGTTCCTAAATTGTTAAATGGCATTAGAAATAAGAAAACGTAGTTTAATTGCTAATTTTAGAACGTTGCTAGATTCTGTGAGCTGAAACTAATTACTTAGAAATTCATTAGATTCTTCTGATACAATTACTTTGTTTTCTTAAAATAAAGTTGCTAGGTTTGGAAAAATTTACGTGCCTAAAATCTTGAATAGTCAATAGATTCCAGCTAGATTCATTGATAATGTTACTAGATTCGTAAAGATGTTTCTAAATTGTTAAATGTCGTTGGATTTAGGTAGATGAAACTAAATTCTTAGAAAGTCATTCGGTCCCTACAAGAATTACTTCGTTTTGTTAAAATTAAGTTGCTAGATTTCGAAAGATTATCTAACTAAAATCTTGAGAAGTTGATAGATTCTCGCTAACTTATTTGATAACGTAACTAGATTTGTGAAGACGTTTCTGGATTGTTAAATGTTATTAGATTTAAGACGAAATAATTAGATTAGTATTTTAAAAAGTTGCTAGATTTAGTGAAATGAAACTAAATTCTTAGAAATTCATTAGATTCTTGAAATATTTTGTTTTGTTAAAAATAGTCAATACATTCTCGCTAGATTATTTGATAACGTTACTAGATTTGTGAAGATGTTTCTAGATTGTTAAATGTTATTAGATTTAAGACGAAAAAATTAGATTAGTATTTTAAAAAGTTGCTAGATTTAGTGAAATGAAACTAAATTCTTAGAAAATCATTAGATTCTTGAAATACTTTGTTTTGTTAAAAAATAAATACATTCACGGTAGTTTATTTGATAACGTTACTAGATTTGTAAAGATGTTCCTAAATTGTTAAATGGCATTAGATATAAGAAGTCATTTAATTGGGAATTTTAGAACGTTGCTAGATTCTGTGAGCTGAAACTAATTACTTAGAAATTCATTAGATTCTTGTGATATAATTACTCTGTTTTGTTAAAATAAAGTTGCTAGGTTTGGAAAAATGTACGTGCCTAAAATCTTGAAAAGTCAATAGATTCCAGCTAGATTAATTAATAACGTTACTAGATTTGTGAAGATGTTTCTAAATTGTTACATGTCGTTGGATTTAGGAAGATGAAACTAAATTTTTAGAAAGTCATTAGGTTCCTACAAGAATTACTTCGTTTTGTTAAAATTAAGTTGCTAGATTTGGAAAGATTATCTAACTAAAATCTTGAGAAGTCGATAGATTTTCGCTAGCTTATTTGATAACGTAACTAGATTTGTGAAGACGTTTCTAGATTGTTAAATGTTATTAGATTTAAGACAAAATAATTAGATTAGTATTTTAAAAAGTTGCTAGATTTGGTGAAATGAAACTAAATTCTTAGAAATTCATTAGATTCTTAAAATACTTTGTTTTGTTAAAAATAGTCAATAGATTCCAGCTAGATTATTTGATAACGTTACTAGATTTGTAAATAGTTCCTAAAGTGTTAAATGGCATTAGATATAAGAAGTCATTTAATTGGGAATTTTAGAACGTTGCTAGATTCAGTGAGCTGAAACTAATTACTTAGAAATTTATTAGATTCTTGTGATATAATTACTTCGTTTTGTTAAAATAAAGCTGCTAGGTTTAGAATAATGTACGTGCCCAAAATCTTGAAAAGTCAATAGATTCCAGCTAGATTAATTGATGTTACTAGATTTGTGAAGATGCTTCTAAATTGTTAAATGTCCTTGGATTTAAGAAGATGAAACTAAATTCTTAGAAAGTCATTAGGTTCCTACAAGAATTACTTCGTTTTGTTAAAATAAAGTTACTAGATTTGGAAAGATGTATCTAACTAAAATCTTGAAAAGTCAATAGGTTCACGCTAGATTATTTGATAACGTTACTAGATTTGTGAAGACGTTTCTAGATTGTTAAATGTTATTAGATTTAAGACGAAATAATTAGATTAGTATTTTAAAAAGTTGCTAGATTTAGTGAAATGAAACTAAATTTTTAGAAATTAATTAGATTCATGAAATACTTACTTTGTTTTGTTAAAAATAGGCAATACATTCTCGCTAGATTATTTGATAACGTTACGAGATTTGTAAAGATGTTCCTAAAGTGTTAAATGACATTAGATATAAGAAGTCATTTAATTTCGAATTTTAGAACGTTGCTAGATTCAGTGAGCTGAAACTAATTTCTTAGAAATTCATTAGATTCTTGTGATATAATTACTCTGTTTTGTTAAAATAAAGCTGCTTGGTTTGGAAAAATGTACGTGCCTAAAATTTTGAAAAGTCAATAGATTCCAGCTAGATTTTTGATAATGTTACTAGATTTGTGAAGATGTTTCTAAATTGTTAAATGTCCTTGGATTTAGGAAGATGAAACTAAATTCTTAGAAAGTCATTAGGTTCGTACAAGAATTACTTCGTTTTGTTAAAATAAAGTTGCTAGATTTGGAAAGATGTATCTAACTAAAATCTTGAAAAGTCAACAGATTCTCGCTACATTATTTGATAACGTTACTAGATTTGTGAAGACGTTTCTAGATTGTTAAATGTTATTAGATTTAAGACGAAATAATTAGATTAGTATTCTAAAAGGTTGCTAGATTTAGCGAAATGAAACTAAATTTTTAGAAATTCATTAGATGCTTGTGATATAATTACTCTGATTTGTTAAAATAAAGCTGCTTGGTTTGGAAAAATATACATGTCTAAAATCTTGAAAAGTCAATAGATTCCATCTATATTAATTTATAACGTTACTAGATTTGTAAAGCCGTTTCTAGATTGGTAAATATCGTTGGATTTAGGAAGATGAAACTAAATTCTTAAAAAGTCATTACGTTACTGCAAGAATTACTTCGTTTTGTTAAAATAAAGTTGCTAGATTTGGAAAGATTTATTTACCTAAAATTTTAAAAGGTCAATAGTCTCTCGCTAGATTATTTGATAACGTTCCTTGAAAAGTCAACAGATTTCAGCTAGATTAATTGATAACGTTACTAGATTTGGAAAGAGGTTTCTAAATTATTAGTTGTCATTAGATTTAAGACGAAATAATTAGATTAGTTTTTTAAGAAGCTGCTAAATTTAGTGGGATGAAACTAGATTTTTAGAATTTCAATAGATTCTTGAAATAATTATTTTGTTTTGTTATGAAATAAAGTTCCTAGATTTGGAAAGATGTATTTACCTAAAATCTTCAAAAGTCAATAGTTTCTCGCTAGATTATTTGATACGGTTACTAGATTAGTCACTGAAGTCAAGATGTTCCTGAATTGTTAAATTTTATTAGATTTAAGAAGAAATAATTAGATCAGTATTTTAGAAAATTCCTAAATTTAGGATGATAAAACTAAATTATTAGAAAGTCATCAAGTTCTTAAAATATATACTTCGTTCTGTTAAAATAAATTTGTTAGATTTGAAAAAATGTATTTACTTAAAATCTTAAATCAATAGATTCTTGCTAGATTATTTGATAACATTACTAGATTTGTTAAAATGTTCCTAAATTGTTAAATGTCATTAGATATAAGAAGAAGTTATGTAATTAGGAATTTTAGAACTTTGCTAGATTTAATGAGCTGAAACTAATTTGTTAGAAATTTATCAGATTCTTGTGATAAAATTACTTCGTTTTGTTAAAATAAAGCTGTTAGGGTTGAAGAGATGTACGTTTCCAAAATCATGAAAAGTCAGTAGATTCAAGCTAGATTAATTAATAACGTTACTAGATTTTAGATTAAAAAAAAATTTAATTACATTAGGAAATTAGGAAGTTGCTAGATTTAATGAAATGAAACTAAAATCTTAGTTATTCACTATAGATTCTTGTGATATAGTTACATCGTTTTGTTTAAATATAGTTGCTAGATTTGGAAAGATTTATTTACCTAAAATCTTAAAAGGTCAATAGTCTCTCGCTAGATTATTTGATAACGTTACTTGAAAAGTCAATAGATTCTAGTTATATTAATTGATAACGTTACTAAATTTGTGAAGATGTTTCTAAATTATTGTCATTAGATTTTAGACGAAATAATTAGATACGTATTTTAAGAAGCTGCTAAATTTAGTGAGATGAAACTACATTTTCAGAAATTCATTAGATTTTTGAAATAATTATTTCGTTTTGTTAAAAAAAAGTTCCTAGATTTAGAAAGATGTACTTACCTAAAATCATTAAAAGTCAATAGCCTAGATTATTTGATACGGTTACTAGATTAGTCAAGATGTTCCTGAATTGTTAAATGTCACTAGATTTAAGAACAAATAATTAGATTAGTATTTTCGAAAGTTCCTAAATTTAGGATGATGAAACTAAATTCTTAGAAAGTCATGAAGTTCTTACAATAAATACTTCGTTTTGTTAAAATAAAGTTGCTAGATTCTTGATAGATTATTGAAAAACGTTACTAGATTTGTTAATATGTTTCTAAATTATTAAATGTCATTAGATTTAGAAAAATGAAACTAAATTCTTCTCTAAAGTTAGATTCTTGAAATAATTACTTCTTTTTTTAATGAAGTTGCTAGATTTGGGAATATGTACCTAAAGTCTTGAAAAGTCAATAGATTCTTGTTAGATTACTTGATAACGTTACTGTATTAGTGAAGATGTTCTTAAATTGTTAAATGTTATTAGATTTTAGAAGACATAATTAGATTCCTATTTTAAAAGTTGTTCGATTTAGGAATATGAAACTAGATTCTTAAAAAGTCATAAGATTATTGAAATAATTACTTCGTATTGTTAAAATAAAGTTGCTAGATTTGGAAAGATGTATATACCTAAAATCCTGAAAAATAAATAGATTTTTGCTAGACTATTTGATAATGCTGCTAGATTTATGAAAATGATCCTAAATTGTTAAACGTCATTAGATTTAAGAAGAATTAATTAGATTTGGAAGATGAAACTAAATCTTTAAAAAGTCATTAGATTTGGAAACTTAAAATCTTGAGAAGTCGATAGATTCTCGCTAAATTATTTGATAACGTTACTAGATTTGTAAATATGTTTCTAAAGCATTAATTGTCATTAGATTTTAGACGAAATAATTAGATTTGTATTTTAAGAAGCTGCTAAATTTAGCGAGATGAAACAAAATGTTTAGAATTTTAATAGATTCTTGAAATAATTATTTTGTTTTGCTAAAACAAAGTTCCTAGATTTAGGAAGATGTATTTACCTAAAATCTTCAAAAGTCAATAGTTTCTTGCTAGATTATTTGATAACGTTAAATGTTATTAGATTAAAAAAAATAATTAGATTCGTATTTTAAAAAGTTGTTAGATTTAGGAAAATGAAATTAAAAGTCTTAAAAAGTCATTGGATGACTGAAATAATTACTTCGGAATGTTAAAATAAAGTTGTTAGATTTGGAAAGATTTATTTACCTAAAGTCTTAAAAAGTCAATAGTTTCTCGCTAGATTATTTGATACGGTTACTAGATTAGTCAAGATGTTCCTGAATTGTTATATGTCATTAGATTTAAGAAAAAATAATTAGATAAGTATTTTAGAAAATTTCTAAATTTAGGATGATGAAACTAAATTATTAGAAAGTCATTAAGTTCTTAAAATATATACTTCGTTCTGTTAAAATAAATTTGTTAGATTCTCGATAGATTATTGAAAAACGCGACTAGATTTGTTAAAATGTTTCTAAATTATTAAATGCCATTAGATTTAGAAAGATGAAACTAAATTCTTCCCTAAATTTAGATTCTTAAAATAATTTAAATAAAGTTGCTCGATTTGGGAATATGTACCTAAAGTCTTGAAAAGTCAATAGATTCTTGGTAGATTATTTGATAACGTTAAATATTATTAGATTTTAAAAAAATAAATAGATTCGTATTTTAAAAAGTAGTTAGAATTAGGAAAATGAAACTAAAGTCTAAAAAAGTCATTAGATTACTGAAAGAATTACTTCGAATTGTTAAAATAAAGTTGCTAGATTTGGAAAGATGTATTTACCTAAAATCTTGAAAAATAAATAGATTTATACTAGAATATTTGATAACGCTACTAGATTAATGAAGATGTTCCTAAATGGTTAAACGTCATTAGATTTAAGAAGAAGTAATTAGATTTAGGAAGATTAAACTAAATCCTTAAAAAGTCATTAGATTTGGAAAGATCTGTTTACCTAAAATCTTGAGAAGTCGATAGATTCTCGCTAGATTATTTGATAACGTTACTAGATTTGTAAAGATGTTACTAAATTATTAATTGTCATTAGATTTAGGACGAAATAATTATATTCGTGTTTTAAGAAGGTGCTAAATTTAGTGAGATGAAACTAAATTTTTAGAATTTCAATAGATTCTTGAAATAATTACTTGGTTTTGTTAAAATAAAGCTGCTAGGGTTGGAAAGATGTACATGCTCAAAATCTTGAAAAGTCAATAGATTTAAGCTAGATTAATTAACGTTACTAGATTTTAGATGAAAAAAGATTTAATTAGATTAGGAAATTAGGGAGTTGCTACATTTAGTGAAATGGAACTAAATTCTTAGTTATTCACTATAGATTCTTGTGATATAATTACATCGTTTTGTTAAAATATAGTTGCTAGATTTGGATAGATTTATTTACCTAAAATCTTAAAAAGTCAATAGTCTCTCGCTAGATTATTTGATAACGTTACTTGAAAAGTCAATAGATTCTAGCTAGATTAATTGATAACGTTACTAGATTTGTGAAGATGTTTCTAAATTATTGTCATTAGATTTAAGACGAAATAATTAGATTCGTATTTTAAGAAGCTGCTAAATTTAGTGAGATGAAACTAAATTTTTAAAATTTCAATAGATTCTTGAAATAATTATTTTGTGGTGTTAAAATAAAGTTCCTAGATTTAGAAAGATGTATTTGTTTGAATGTATTAAACAATGTTGCTTGATGCGAAGTAATAACATTCTGTTGAACTTTCATTGTTTATTATTTTTGAAATGAATATACACAACGTTTCGATTGCTGTGGTATCTGCAATCGTCATCAGTATCAGTATTCACCTGATGACGATTGCAGATACCACAGCAATCGAAACGTTGTGTATATTCATTTCAAAAATAATAAACAATGAAAGTTCAACAGAATGTTATTACTTCGCATCAAAGATGTATTTACCTAAAATCTTCAAAAGTCAATAGTTTCTTCCTATATTATTTGATACGGTTACTAGATTCGTCAAGATGTTCCTGAATTGTTGTATGTCATTAGATTTAAGAAGAAATAATTAGATTAGTAGTTTAGAAATTTCCTAAATCTAGGATGATTAAACTAAATTTTTAGAAAGTCATTAAGTTCCTAAAATATATACTTCGTTCTGTTAAAATAAATTTGTTAGATTCTCGATAGATTATTGAAAAACGTTACTAGATTTGTTAATATGTTTCTAAATTATTAAATGCCATTAGATTTAGAAAGATGAAACTAAATTCTTCCCTAAATTTAGATTCTTAAAATAGTTTAAATAAAGTTACTAGATTGTAAAGTCTTGAAAAGTCAATAGATTCTTGTTAGATTATTTGATAACGTTAAATGTTATTAGATTTTAAAAAAATAATTAGATTCGTGTTTTAAAATGTTGTTAGATTTAGGAAAATTAAATTAAAAGTCTTAAAAAGTCATTAGATTACTGAAATAATTACTTCGGAATGTTAAAATAAAGTTGCTAGATTTAGAAAGATGTATTTACCTAAAATCTGCAAAAGTCAATAGTTTCTTGCTAGATTATTTGATACGGTTACTAGATTAGTCAAGATGTTTCTGAATTGTTGATGTTATTAGATTTAAGAAGAAATAATTAGATTAGTATTTTAGAAAATTCCTAAATTTAGGATGATGCAGCTAAATTAATAGAAAGCCATTAAGTTCTTAAAATATATACTTCGTTCTGTTAAAATAAATTTGTTAGAATCTCGATAGATTATTGAAAAACGTTACTAGATTTGTTAATATGTTTCTAAATTATTAAATGCCATTAGAGTTAGAAAGATGAAACTAAATTCTTCCCTAAATTTAGATTCTTCAAATAATTTAAATAAAGTCGCTAGATTTGGGAATATGTACCTAAAGTCTTGAAAAGTCAATAGATTCTTGTTAGATTATTTGATAACGTTAAATGTTATTAGATTAAAAAAAATAATTAGATTCGTATTTTAAAAAGTTGTTAGATTTAGGAAAATGAAATTAAAAGTCTTAAAAAGTCATTGGATGACTGAAATAATTACTTCGGAATGTTAAAATAAAGTTGCTAGATTTGGAAAGATTTATTTACCTAAAGTCTTAAAAAGTCAATAGTTTCTCGCTAGATTATTTGATACGGTTACTAGATTAGTCAAGATGTTCCTGAATTGTTAAGTGTCATTAGATTTAAGAAGAAATAATTAGATTAGTATTTTAGAAAATTCCTAAATTTAGGATGATGAAACTAAATTATTAGAAAGTCATTAAGTTTTTCAAATATATACTTCGTTCTGTTAAAATAAATTTGTTAGATTCTCCATAGATTATCGAAAAACGTTACTAGATTTGTTAATATGTTTCTAAATTATTAAATGCCATTAGATTTAGAAAGATGAAACTAAATTCTTCCCTAAATTTAGATTCTTAAAATAATTTAAATTAAATTGCTCGATTTGGGAATATGTACCTAAAGTCTTGAAAAGTCAATAGATTCTTGTTAGATTATTTAATAACGTTAAATGTTACTAGATTTAAAAAAAAATAATTAGATTCGTATTTTGAAAAGTTGTTAGATTTAGGAAAATGAAATTAAAAGTCTTAAAAAGTCATTAGATTACTGAAATAATTACTTCGGAATGTTAAAATAAAGTTGTTAGATTTGGAAAGATTTATTTACCTAAACTATTAAAAAGTCAATAGTTTCTTGCTAGATTATTTGATACGGTTACTAGATTAGTCAAGATGTTCCTGAATTGTTATATGTCATTAGATTTAAGAAGAAATAATTAGATCAGTATTTTAGAAAATTCCTAAATTTAGGATGATAAAACTAAATTATTAGAAAGTCATCAAGTTCTTAAAATATATACTTCGTTCTGTTAAAATAAATATGTTAGATTCTTGATAGATTATTGAAAAACGTTGCTAGATTTGATAATATGTTTCTAAATTATTAAATGCCATTAGATTTAGAAAGATGAAACTAAATTCTTCCCTAAATTTAGATTCTTAAAATAATTTAAATTAAGTTGCTCGATTTGGGAATATGTACCTAAAGTCTTAAAAAGTCAATAGATTGTTGTTAGATTATTTGATAACGTTAAATGTTACTAGATTTAAAAAAAAATAATTAGATTCGTATTTTAAAAAGTTGTTAGATTAAGGAAAATACAATTAAAATTCTTAAAAAGTCTTAGATTACTGAAATAATTACTTCGAATTGTTAAAATAAAGTTGCTAGATTTGGAAAGATGCATTTTCCTAAAATCTTAAAAAATAAATAGATTTTCACTAGATTATTTGATAACGCTACTACATATATGAAGATGTTCCTAAATTGTTAAACGTCATTAGATTTAAGAAGAAGTGATTAGATTTAGGAAGATGAAACTAAATCTTTAAAAAGTCATTAGATTTGGAAAGATCTGTTTACCTAAAATCTTGAGAAGTCGATAGATTCTCGCTAAATTATTTGATAACGTTACTAGATTTGTTTCTAAATTATTAAATGCCATTAGACTTATAAAGATGAAACTAAATTCTTCTCTAAATTTACATTCTTAAAATAAAGTTCCTAGATTTGGGAATATGTACCTAAAGTCTTGAAAAGTCAATAGATTCTTGTTAAATTATTTGATAACGTTAAATGTTATTAGATTAAAAAAAAATAATTAGATTCGTATTTTAAAAAGTTGTTAGATTTAGGAAAATTAAACTAAAGTCTTAGATTACTGAAATAATTACTTCGACTTGCTAAAATAAAGTTGCTAGATTTGTAAAGATATATCGAGAGCCAAGCAAATTCAAAAAGATTCTTTCTAGATTGTTTGAAAACGTTGCTAGATTTATGAAGATGTCGCTAGATTATTAATTCTTATTAGATTTAAGAAGAAATAAATTTTAGAAATTTGCTAGATTTGGGAAGATGAAACTAAATTCTTAAGTCATAAGATTTTTGAAATTTTGAAATTACTAGATTCGAGAAGATTGCCTTAAATCTTGTAAAGTCACTATATTCAAAAAATTTTAATAAATTTTTTAAAAAGCTGCGACATCTTACTACTTCTTTTTTCAGAGTAACTAATTAGTTTGTATCTATGTTTATATAATATTTTTTTATATATTTATTTTTGGTAGGCATGGTTGCCTAATTTCAAGTCTTTGGTCGAGTTTTTTGAACAATATTTTGTTAGTGTTTGATTGTCTACCAAAACCTGCATTTTGAAAAAAATGTGGAACACAGATTGTGACCATTAACGAAATGTTTTTTGATTTACTTACTTACTAGATTTTATTTTTTTGAGGAATATTTTATATTGTTTTTGCCCATTGATCCGACAGTAGTCAAGACTCGTTTAACTGTTTTAGTACCACTATATTACTTTAAGTAGAATCGTTTTTTTTTTAAATTGTTGACAATAAAATTTATTCAAAGAAAAAACAGAGGTATCATTAAGACTACTTGTAACCGCAATCTTTATACATCTAATATACGATTGTAAATACGTAACAAAAATTACAAATTATCTGACTTTTGCTGTTTCTTTAAAGCACAGTTCACTAAATTCTCTCAACAAAGAAAGCGTCTTTGCATCGTTTTTTTATGATTCACGAGGATTGGTTGCGTCTAGTGTAATAATGTAGTAAAATAATAAAGTTTAGATAGGTAAGTAAACAAATTAAATTAGTGCAAAATTACGACTTCTACTTGGCAATATCGATAAGTTACTGTAATTTTCCGTTTTCATTGTCTATGAAATGCAATTGACTTTGAGTGGTAGCGGAATAACGTGTATATGGATTTCAACAAAATGGAGCGACGCTTCACAAAGACTTTGAAATGGTATGTTAGCAGATTATGAATTGTAGTACGAGCTTAATAGTGCAAGGATGAATATTTATTTTGACAACTTTAATACCTTTACATGAATGATCTTAGCCATATACTTATAAACAACCTTGGTATTGTAAAAAGCAGCTATCTACTGTAAATTAATTAAAATCCAAGATAGCTGGAAACCAATAAAACTTAAGGGCTTCTTTGTTTGTTTGTATAGTGCTTTGTAGACGAGCCTCTTGTTATTGGTTTAGGTATCAACGTAAACTTTTTTTCCCAAGCGATTGATAGTTTTGTTGTCATGGTGTTGTGTTTTTTGTGATAATAGTTCTGGCCCATTATGGCTCCTAAATAGAAACAAACAACGCTTCTCCAAAAGTATTAAACATTTATTGATATTTTAAAGGTTGTTTCTGTAATTACAAGTTTTAATGGATTACACTGAGCGATAAGTAAATAAATGATGATAAGCACGTTTTATATAAATTACTACGTCTTTTCGTTTAACCATGATATCTTATCTAAATTTGAGGCAAAGGCTTTACGACGAAGATGAGGACGTCGATTTATTATCGTAGGGGAATTTAATGGTATTATCGCATCACCTTCTAAAATTTGAGATATTTGGAAAGGCAACGTTCTGACAATGAGTTGACAAAATTTTCGACGATTTTGATTATCTTTTACACTATCAAAATTCGTAATCATTACTTTCAGTTGTAAGTGTTTTTTTTTTATTAATTTGTGATAGTCATCGTCCCAATGTTTGTTACCATTCTAAACGAAAAAGTTTTTTTGGGCCTGGTGCATATTTGCGAAAAACAAGCTTAAAATATTATTTTAAAATATTTTTTAAGCAATTTTATTTGAGACTTTCTTGCTCTGGCTGAGATTATTGCAAAGACTAATATTTTGACAGTTCTATAGTTCTCTAACAGAAACAAAAATTGTTGGTATTAGTAGCTTTCTGTAACGTTGAACTGACACTTAGCATAGTGTGGGCTAATAATTTTGCAACTCAATTTTTTAAATTAAGAAATCATTAAGATTAAGTTATGTTAATTTTAAAACATTGTGATGAAGTTTACCTAAAATAATGGAAAACAATTATTCATATACAAATAGGTGTGACATCCTCCATTTTGTGATCTAAATGTATCTAATACATCAGAGTGTAGTCTCCCACTGCTGATGAGCCTCGAAAAGGCAAAACCACGGACAGTAGTTTACTCTGATGGCATTTTCACAAATCTACTGACATTTTGTTACTTATTTAATGTCTACACATCGTCGATGTAACTAATTTGAATTACGCGGGTCATAAATCCAACATATTCAATCTTCTCAAATACATACAGTACAAATATTGATCGAAAAAACCACTTTTATCGAATTGTTATCAAAAGTTTCTTCCAACTTGCTGCTGAAGTTAGCCACAAACATTTAGAAGATAGTTTTTGTAAAGTAAACGTGAAACAATCGAAGGGAATTTTCGCTTACTTAGTTTTCGTAGTTTCTTTATCATATGGTTTTGCAAGTCGATTTCAAATAATTTTTAACTACGTGATGGTTTTCCAACTCAATTTTACACGTATTTTTGCTATAACATTAAACCTTGAATCAACGGCGGCTCCAGGGATCATGAAAGGGGGAGCCATTCTAATTTATTATAAATTATTACACAGTTTTATATTTTTATTGATAAGTACTAATGTTGTACACCATAAATTCTAATCTTTTATTAAACCGATAATGTAATAATAACAACAATTTAATTTCAAAGGGGGGGGGGCTATGCCTCTCCCTCTGGGGTCGCCGATGCTTTGAATGACGCTACAGTTTTGTTGATTTAAAACGAACGTGATCACATTTACTGTTTATTTACACTTTTTTTATTATTTGATTCAAGAAGTGGCTCCTTTAGCGCTCCTGCACTGCGGTCTCCTTCATCCTTTTGTGCAACTCCGATTTATTACTCAGCAGTTGCAGTTGCCTTTGATACGCTTTGCATCTACACATCAGATGCTGTGGAGTCTCGTCGTCCTTCATGCATCCGTGGCCTAAAGGTCTACATTGCAGTCCCATTTTATGCATGTGTTCGTTAAGGCCACAGTGCCTTGTTATTAGTCCTTAACTTTTGTCGACTCATGCTTGATAGTGCATTTTGAGTGTTTGACTATAGCTCTGTAAGCAAGAGTTTTGTGTGCCTCATTCCTGAAGAGTTTTTCCATAGTTTCTTATGCTCCGCTGCTAGTTTGCTCTCAATGATTTTTTTCTACGGTTTCGTAGGCGATTCCGAAAACGGGTTCAGGTCCGATATATCTCCCTATTCTGCTACTAAGCTTCCCTTAACACTCTGGTCTTTTGGTATCCAGGTGAGCTGTACTTGTTGGCGAGTTGCCAATATTTGCAGGCCGTTTATGGATGCCATAACCAGTTTGGATTTTATTACTGCCGATATTATTGCCAGTAGTGCTGCTTGATAATGTTTCTGACACACTAGTCAATGGTGCCTGCCTCTATACATTTCTGCACCGGTACCGTTGCGATTTTTGCCAGCAGCTGTGTACCAGATAGTTTCTTTAAACGCACCCGGGTAAATATATTTTGTTCACTCGTCTCGTGATGGTGTTATTACTTTAAATTTCTCTATCGATATGATAATCTTTCTTCACGCAGCATGTTGCATATGCTCGATTTGTTTTTTCCGGTAATTAATGTGTATTCATTAATCTGCAGTCTGTAAGTTGCTTGTCTTGCTTTCATCATTACAACGAGATGTAATGGTGGAAGTGAAAGTAGTGCTTCCATGACTGCTATGGGCGTGATTGTCATCGCTCCTGTTTTCAGCCTCTCAACTCATACAAGCACACCGTATGTGATGATGATTCTTGTCAGCACAGTATATAACCATTTGATCATTGTGGGTTTCAATCTCTATGTATGCCCGACCATCCGTTTGGTTGTATTAAAAACTCTGATGGCCTTCGTTGTGACTTTTTCTAGATGAGCGCGAAAAATCAGTTTGGTATCAAGAGTAAGTCCTAGACTTTTGTCATCGAGAGCGTGGCTCTGTACATCGTAGGTAGTTTTATGTCATCCGTCAATTTGGCATTGAGGTATCTGTTGGGGAGTGTCGATTTTTGTATACCTGTTGTCCTAGGGTGTTGAACGGAGCGCTTCTGTCTATTTCTATCTTCATGTGATCCAGAAAACTGTTAAAAGTATTATTTCTTTAAGGCCGTATTATAAAATACGTATCGTAAACAACACTTTGGTTTAAGATATGCGGTTACCAATCCTATTTCTTCAAAGTCCTTTACAAATTGACTATGACCGGAAAAGGTGGGGATATCATGGACGCCTCCTTAGTTTTTGTTAGTATATAATATTGTCCAATGATGTTTTTATGTTAATACTGCTTTGTACGCGTAGATTTTGAGTTTTTGACACTTTTCCATTTTCCTGTGTCTACTTGCAGTATAAATTGAACTCTTGTTACTTGACTTTTGTGTTAAAGGCGATATATGAACGAGGTCGATAAAGTTTAAACAATTTTGTTAGCGCGTTATAAAAAACAGTATTTAACTAACAGCGCCATCTGTTGACGGCAGTACGTAGTTTTTAAACGTCCGGTTTTCCTCATTTTTTAACGTTAACACTATTCCAGGCACGTACGTACGCTTCGTATCTACCTATCTCGTAGACAAACGCACCTTGCTTCTCGCTTTCCTCACCACCCGTTTACATGAAAACGTATTTTGTTTTGTTATTGAAAAACACGGTCGCAAAATTTAATTTCTGTCCAAGCAGTGTTGTGTAAAAGGCATAAAATTTTCTCGATGATATCGATTAGAACTTAAGATTACCTACGTAAATCCTCCGTGATAGATTAAAAATAATTTTAAATATAACTTTTACTCATATTTTATCAATTTGTGTATTAATCTTAACATGTAGCTATATGTCGCCTTAGACTTTATGAGTTCTACAACTTAACTATAAAAAGTATCTAAATATCTGTTACCGTTAAGGCAGCGTTTGTAAAAAACGCATTGCTCGACTATTTTTTTCTTGACTTTAGTTGAAAATAGGTCACCATGAAAAGCCTTTTTATTTTAACGGAGGAATAAATGGTAGTAATCACAATTGGATTTGTAAATTATAAAAAAAATATAATGGTGTGACAACCTGCTTACGCGTTTCTTCTGATCTTCTAGAATCGTGTTGACGGATTTCATAACGCAAGAAATATTTTTTAAAGGTTATTATATAAATTTTTTGAAATGGTTTGTATGCCAAATCTTGTAGTATTGTTCAGTAAAATTTTTTTTCAGGAGTATGGTAATGTTTCTCTTGTTCTTCACTTTCTTTAGAGCAATTTTCTCATTCTGGTTGATGTTAGATTTGGATGCTGTGGACTTTTTCAGTATATCAACTGCTTTGACCCTGATGTTTTTGAATAAGTTGTAGAAAAATTCTGATGAGTGTGTTTTCCAATAAGCTCACTATGTAGTGTGGATCTTGGTGTGATGACAAAATGTATACCTTCAGATTTGATTTTGGTTCAAAACCCAAAAGAATTTTTATGCATTTTTCAATGTGTGTTTGTTATATCAGTATAAATTTTTACAATTTCTAATTTTTTTTTTGTTTACTTTATTTGATTATAACCTCTTCTTCCTTTATTTTTTTTTTGTATTTAAATATGACATATTATATTACGTTTTTATTCATCTTGTAGATTGAAATAGTTCTGTTGGTATCTGCCATTATTACGGTTCTACGGTGGATTCATCGATTACGACTCGAATCAATTTTTTGTATTGTCGTTACGATAAGTCAAAAAATATTTTTGAAAAATTTATTCTAATAATTCGGTTCCGGGTCTCAAAGAGTAGAAATAAAAAACTAAACAAATAAAAAACAATGCAATAGCTAGCAATTCCTTACTGGCTTTTTTATCATTAGTTTTGATGCTTTTCGGCGCAACGGCGCCGTCGTGCACCACACTACTTTGCCCTTATGTACGGCGCGGGACTGGATACGATAGACATTTTTTTAAAGATAACACTGGTCTGCATGAAAATCGGCCCTGATACCATTCTTGACGATTCTTATGTAAAATGACCTCCTGAATCCAAAAATGAGCTCCGTTTTTACATATCACCCACCTATTTTGGGGGGACCCCATTTTTATTTTATTTTTTGCATTTTTTTTTAGAATTTTAACTTATAGCCCCTAAACATCCCAAAGCAGGTAATAAAATTTATACCAAATAATATGGCAACAGTTTTGCTATAAAATGTATATAAAAACAACAATAAAATACAAATATATAAGAACAGTAAAAAAATATGAGGGCGTGTACTAGTGTACACACGTAAGAAGTGAAACTTCTTTATGGCCTTATTTTTCGCAAAATGATCTACATGCAACTTTTCAGAAATTGGTTAAAAAGTTAAAAAATTTTAAACAAAAGGATTTTATTATCATAAACATGAATACAAATTTTTGTAAATCAATTAACTAATTTTTGTAGATTCAATTTCATATTTCAGTTACCATAAGCCATTAATTACAAAACAACAATTGATCGTATCTTATAGCAACGTTTTGATCGTGTACCTTATAACCATCCGTTTTGTGACCTATAGTATGTGCCTCCGTGGCGCAATCGACTAGCGCGTTCGGCTGTTAACCGAAAGGTTGGTGGTTCGAGCCCACCCGCGGGCGAACTTTTTATTTATTTTACTACCTTTGAACACCTTGTACAATTTGTATTTATTTAAAAATATTTTAGAATTTTATAAAAAAAAGATGGCGCGTAACGAAAAAAATGTGACGGTAAATTTTTTTCCAACGCCGATAAAGAAGTTTCACTTCAAAAATATCAATGGCTGGCGATCTCAATACCACATGCAGGCTTGAACAGGAATTTTCGACAGGCTTGAACTTGCATTACTCTTCTCATTATAGTATATTACATTGTTTGCTTAACTGCTTCGATCAGTACCTCTATAGCTGTTGCAGAGTTAACTTGTCGACGTTTTAAACGTGCTGAATTTTGTGTTCATTTTTGTTCATTTGTGTAAAACAGTAAAACTACTTTTACTCCGGATTTTTTCAAGTGACTAAGTGTGATTTGTGGTTAATGTCGGACGTTGAATTACTGTTTAATTATGCCACGCGAGTGTAAAAATCATCCCGATAGCTTCTGCTATGTCTGCGGGGAATTAACTTTAAAAGCGCAACGAAAACCCCTTTCTCCGCTTGTTAAAACAGCTTATAAATTGCACTTTGATTGTCAAGTTGGCGACCAGGACAAGACTTGGGCTCCATCAGTTTGCTGTACGACTTGTTACAGTAGTTTGACCAAATGGTTCAAAGGTACCCGTAAATTAATGCCATTTGCTGTGCCCATGGTTTGGCGTGAACCTCGCTGTCATCTTACAGATTGTTACTTTTGTATGACTTCCGCCGTCGGGTTTTCGAGCAAAAGTAAGCATACAATTCAGTATCCCAATATTCCGTCAGCTCTAAGACTTGTTCCTCATAACGATACTTTGCCAATTCTAGAGCCCCCAAACACTTATACTCTAGAGCCGGAAATTGATTTAAAATACTCTGAGCAACAACCTGGGGCTTCGAATGATACGTTCAATGATGATGACGAGTATTCCGCAGATTTAGTTTCTCGGCAACCTCATCTCCTCACTCGATCGAAACTAAATGATCTTGTCAGGGATTTGCAGTTACCCAAGACTAAATCTCAGCTCCTAGGATCGCGACTTCAGCAGTGGAAAAAAAAGGGAGTAAAAATATCTTCTTACAGGACCAGACAAGCACCCTGAAATGTCTTTTCTCAGTAGATAAAGGTTTAGTGTTCTGCCCTAATGCAAATTTATTGATGACAGAGCTACAGATGCCATGTGACCCAGACAAATGGAGACTGTTTATAGACTCATCAAAAACAAGCTTAAAAGTTGTCCTGTTGGCAAATGGGAATGACTTCCCATCAGTTCCAGTTGCATACTCTGTTGATATGAAGGAAACGTACGAAAACATCTTCAGAATCCTTGATAAAATTATGATTATAAGTGGAAACTGCGCTGACTTAAAAGTTGTTGCTCTACTCACGGGCCTGCAATCAGGATTCACAAAATATTGCTGCTTCCTTTGTGAGGAGGAGGAGGAGGAGGATGTGGACCCATCAAACCACCCGAACTTTCTTGGTACAAGTTTGCCACAAAATAGGATAGGTAAGAAAAAAACATGTTTCATTTAAAGGACAAGCCTGATTAAGACTCGGTTGGATGGGCTAAGGTAACGGTACGTGCTTTGAGAGCACGCGGTTCAGCGAAGTACTTGCCTTTCGGCTTATCCCCGCTTCTAAGGCATAAAACCAAGTAGGTGGGAAAAGGACTTAGAAAATTTGAACAGGAACTAAGAGAGGCAGATTAGTTAAGTAGCTACGGCGAAAAAGAAACTAAAAGGGTTATTCAAAATAAAAATACTGAAATAAATGACTCTAAAATAAAATACATGCTATTAATATTAATAAAAACTAAATACCTACTTTGCCGTAGCGTACTTATAAGAAAATAAAAAAACCATGCAAATTTTGTTAAAAAATAAAACCTTATTCTTATTGTAAACTCTGATCTCTCTTTGCAAAACGTCTATAAATGTTTACATCAGGCACCAGTTCGAGGATGGCCTGAGGGTAATCGGGATACGGGCTAACAATGGATGACAGGGCACTCCGATCCTCATCGAATTCGCGACAAGCGAGAATCCGATGCGCCGGAGTGTCAGGAATGCCACACGACAGACACCTGTCATCATCCAAAACGCTAATGCGCTTTAGATGGCAACGAAATCCGCCGTGTGAAGACAGGATTTGGACGGTCTCTCGTCCAGGGACGTGTGGGGCATTCTGACGCAGGTGAGGATATTCGGGATAAGAGAATAGGCATTACGCCCTTTATGAGAAGTGTTCCACAGCCGCTGCCATTCACCCAAGATTAAGACCTTTAAGTGACGCTTGGCCGCTGAAAAGGACGGAAAATCGTCGTTTGAAACGTGCTGGTCAAGGAAATTGCACGAGCCAGCCTTGCGAAAAACTTTGGTGCAGTAGATTTCCTGCAATAGGAGATGTAGGGGAGGATGTTTAGAAATAACACAGACGGTATCTACGGGAACGGTGCGATACGCCCCTAGGATAGTTCTTAGGAACAAGGATTGCAACGAGGCCAGTTTCCTGACCACGTGGGAATGTCGAAGTCTGTGGTACCAAATGTCTAAGGCATATGTCAGCATGGGAATAACTGCATTGTCGAAGATATTCGCAAGATGTTTTTTGTGAAGGTTCCATTTCAGACGTGAGTATTTGTATAACAAGTGCAAGACACACTTACACTTGTCAACCACGAAAGCGCAATGTTTAACAAAACTCAGCTTGTCGTCGAGCAATAGTCCGAGGTACTTAAATTCGAAGACCCTACGGGCAGGAGTATTGAGGAGGCGCAGTGAAGGATCTCGTCTTAGTGTAGAGCCAAAAACCATGTACTTAGTCTTGTCTGCAGAAATACTTAGTTTATTGCTGCCAGCCCAGCCAGTCACAATATTTAGGCACGTGTTAGATTTTGCCTCCAAGTCTCGTCGAGAATTTGCGGACACTGTGACGGTTATGTCGTCCGTATAAGCGAAAATGTCGCAGTCTGCTGGTAAGTCTTTGTCCAGGAGATCATTGACAACCAAGTTCCACAAAGTCGGCCCAAAAACCGAGCCTTGTGGACAGCCCTAGTCAGTCGTTTCGTGAAAGTTGAACGTGAAACGTTCGCAGAATAAGTTATCGATCTATTCGACAAATAACTACGAATGATGCGCGTAGCATCTGCAGGTACTCTCTTAACGACGAGAGCTTCGATTATAGAGGGCCACCATACGTTGTTGAACGCTCCAGAGATGTCTATGAAAATAACTAGTCTGTACTTGGAAACGTTCGATTGTGCAATTGTCATTAATCGACGGGCGGCGTCAGTCGTCGTTTTGCCAGGAACGAAGCCATATTGACTAGGATGGAATAAAACGTTAGGCGGAATGTCGTCGTGTACCTTTTTAAGAAGTGTCCTTTCGAAAAGTTTGCCTAGTTCGGATAACAAAGTTATCGGGCGATACGAGTTGGGGTTGGCGAGATCTTTCTTTCCGGGTTTGATAATAGTGATTAGTCTACTAGCTTTTCAGCTGGCAGGAAAATAACCAATTTTTATACATGAGTTGAACAGGTCAACGCTCGTTGATGAGAGAGAATCTAGAACAACCGTTCGCAAAACATTAGAATGTATTCCGTCAAGCCCAGGAGCTTTGTTTCTAGGAATTTTGCTAGCCACCGCGGCTAAATCGTCGCTAGTGACCACCCAGTCTTGTCGGGAATTACTTAGCAAAAGAGATCGGGATCTTATTTGGGCATGATGGGCATTATCCGTCGAGGGATCGTCGTCCGGGAGTAATGTGGAAACTATAACTTTGATTGTGTTTAATTCTGAAATAGTGTATTTGTCGCCGTTTTTAACATTGGATAACGGTTGGATCGACAGGAACTTACGGGAGGATAACCTGTAAACTAACCCCCAAGGACTCGTTGCCAGGCTTTTTTCCACAAAACTTTGCCATGAGCTATATTTCGCTGTCTTCACTGCCAGTTTGTGCCGGTGAAGTGCAGCCTTATAAAAGGCAAGCCATTGAGGTTTTACTTCGGCAGGGGCTTTTTGGTGGTGTTTTCTTAAACAACGCACCGCTCGCTTTAACCTATCTAACTTAGAACTCCACCAAGGTACACCAGCTCTAGATTTTAAGCGTATGCTATTCAAGCCATTTTGACAAGAATCGAGGATCATCCTGGTCAACTTATCAATGAAAGCGTCCACAGATTTAGGATCGTGGCATAAAGCATCACGTGGAAGATAAGTAGGAATTAAATTTACTATAGCCTCATTTAGGCGAACGGGATCAATGCGTTTAAAATCAAGGACTCTTTTAGGGATCGGTACGTGGTTAGGGGGCTTAACGGTTAATTCAAACCGTATCAGTCGGTGGTCACTTTCAATTACATCTGGAATGACGCGCCAGTTTGATATTTTTCTGGCTAAACAAGGAGAAGCTAATGTGACGTCTATATTAGTTGAACCTAGATGGCTAGCGAAAGTGAAAGGTTGATATGGTTCATTAACAACACAGAGGTCGCGTTCACCCACGAGGTTCTCCACACATCCTCGTTCGTCGGTCACCGGGGAGTGCCAAAGCGGCGATTTCGAGTTGAAGT
The DNA here is from genome assembly GCA_035610365.1 of Aquatica leii. NCBI lineage: Eukaryota > Metazoa > Arthropoda > Insecta > Coleoptera > Lampyridae > Aquatica > Aquatica leii. The sequence continues at coordinate 5,966,348 of CM069437.1, forward strand.
GACCTGCTATGATAATAGGAGTGCCTCTTAGTTCATCAAGGATTTTATGTAAGTGTTGGAGATGAATACGAACATCCTCACTGGGCGGCCAACAAACGCCGACGATAGCAAAGGAGGTGTTTCCAACCGTAACCATAGTTACCGCATTGCAGTCATTAGTTAAATGGCTGAGTGTTACTACTCCGACAGGCTTCGAACTATTGAAAACAATAGCCGAGTAGTACCGCATAGAAGAGGATGCGGCAATCCTGTTGAAGGGTACAGCCGCACTAGCGAGCTTGTACCCTGAGCCTGAACTGAACACGTATGGCTCTTGGGTCAATAATACGTCAATGTCGTTGTCGGAGGAGAAACTCGTCGCTTCGAAAGTCGCAACACGTGAATTGCGAAATTCACTTGCGCAAACCTCAAAGTTAATTGAGTGTCCTCAAAGTTCATAATCGGTATTTGAAATCTTGGCGTCGAGCCGTTTTAAATACGCCGGGCAGGTGTTAGAGGTCGCCTTATGTTTGACGACGTTTCCTTTGTGGCCAAAGCGAACGCAGTTAGCGCACGTCGGGTCTCGATCCGGGTTAGGGCATGTTTTAGTCTCGTGCTTTTCAGCACAATGGCCGCACTGTATGTCGCTCTTACAGTTCGTAGAATGGTGGCCGTATTTTTGGCAGTTAAAACAACGTGTGACCCGGATATGGTCATTGACCCGGCATGCATTCCACGCGACGTACACACGACGCGATGCCAAAAGGTATCGTTGAACTTCCGGATGAACCTCAAGTATCCAGTTACAATTTGCCCCTTCTCTATTGCCGAAGCGAAACAGCACTTTTAAGTGCTCATTTGCAACATGAAGCACCTGATCTGAGGCATCGTGGAAGTTCTGAGAGACCAAAGCCTCTTTCACCTGCTCAGGGGACAGGTTTCTAGGAACGTCTAGGATAGAAATGCGAGGAAACGATTTGTCTTGGGGTTTGATCACAAGGCCGCCTTGATCTAGGATGGCCGCAGGAATTTTGGTCAAATTTGATTTCTCAGATTCCAGTCTGATAGAGCTTTTTCCCGTTTTCGTCACACGATCTAGTCTTAGGACATATCTTTGCGGATCCAAAACTTTCATGAGGGTTGTCTTGGTTTCGTTAGCGGTCTTCAGCGGACTATCGGGTTTTGGAACAATTACTACTGTCGACCTGGGAACAGGTGCGACGGATTTGCCGGAAGGTACCTTCACATTTTCGACTAGTTTGGTTCGGGCCGCTTGAGCATAGGAGACTGAGGCGGGATGTGCAGCATCGGTTGTGGACAACTTGGCTGTAACAGATTGCAAGGCTGATTGGACATCAGTCAAGGCATTAGCAATGTCAGCAGTTTGCTGCGAGACACGACGGTTGATTAAGGATTTCCTGAAAGTCGCTTGAAGCCTGCTGACTATGTCAATCATTTCTGATTGACGAGAAGTGGTAATCTTGCAGGCAGAGATTACTTTGGTAAGACGAGTGATGTCGGCATCGAAGGAAGTTTCAATGTTGTCTAGGGAGGTTTTATCAGAAAGGATGACATCGTCTTCGTCTTCACGACGACGCTTGCTGGACGCGGACTCAGCCTCCATGGCGGAGGAGGCTGAGGAAATAGGAGAGGCTGAGCGCGACGCTCGTGGAGTGTCGGCTGGAGAAACAAACTGTTACCTGAAACCCTTTTAGCCGTACACAGGAGCTTATTGCCAGAAACGGTTGGACTTATAGCCTGTGAGTCGCTGCTCACCTTTAACCTCGTGGAGGTAAGGGTCTAAAGCACCGTCGACAACTTTATCACACAAAATAACAATGCTATTATAACAAATTACAAAATTATTTGTCGGCCTTAATAATCCGACTTCGCTTGATTTGCTCACAAAATGAATTAATCAAAGTCCTTTTGCTTTAGCTAAAGGCGAAAGATTTATTCGCTAACTGTAGAGAAACCAGAGTGCTTCCTTTGTGAATGGGATAGCCAAGCCCGAGATAAACATTACATCGTACGGGACTGGCCTCTGCGAGAAAATCTTATTCCTGGTCAGAAAAATGTCGCCAACAATCCTTTGGTTCCGAAGGAAAATATTTACTTACCACCTTTACACATCAAACTTGGATTGATCAAGCAGTTTGTGAAAGCAGTGGACAAGACAGGTGGCGTATTTTAATTTTTGAAAACTAAATTTCCTCGTCTTAGCGAAGCTAAAATCAAAGAAGGCGTTTTTGTTGGTCCCCAGATTAGACAACTCTTTCAAGATTCGACGTTTATTGAACACCTAAATCGAAAAGAAAAACGAGCTTGGCTTGCATTTCAAAACGTTTGTAAGAACTTCCTGGGTAACCACAACAGTGAAGATTATGTCGCTCACGTCGAGGAACTGCTTTTAGCGTACAAGGCCATAGGATGTAACATGTCTCTTAAAGTTCACTTCCTTCACTCGCATCTGGACGTTTTCCCTGAAAATTTAGGAGCAGTCTCGGATGAACACGAGGAACGGTTCCATTAAGACATCGGCTAAGCTGGAGAAGAGATTTTCAGGGAAGTGGAATGCAAGCATGTTGGCGGAGTACTGCTGGTTTTTGAAACGAGAGAGCTGTACCTCAGGGTATAAAAGGAAAGCAAGCACCAAGTAACGATGAATATCTTTTTATTTATTACTGTTTATAGCTAAAATAGTTCTTTTTCCCATTTAAATTAAATTCATGTCCATATATTTATTATTATAATAATTATTATCGTTCGATAAATAAATTGTAATTAATTTATCGAAAAGTGTTAAAATTAGAGATTTGGGGCTCCCTTGAAAATGGTGGGTGATGGAAGAAAACGGAAGACATATTTGGATTCAGGACGTCATTTTACATAAGAATCACCCGGAATAGTGTCAGGGCTCGATAAAAAATATTTTTTTGCAGACCAGTGTAATCATCAACGAGAGTTTGAGCAACGTTGGTTTTAAATTGAAAATAATTTTTGTTTAGGGTTTCTTAGTTTTGACAATTGGTTTGCAAGATTACGTTTTATTGATTTTAAAATACTGTGAGGAAGTTGGCATGAAACAATAGAAAATGTTCATTACAGTTTTTGGCAAGTAACCACTTGTGTTGTGTTTTGTTCTTTTGTCTACGACTTACTTGCGTATGTACTCAAAATTTTATAATTATTTTACTTCCTCTTGTTATCGTGTCAAACGTTTTGGCTCAATTCTTCAAGCAACCTGAAAATTCTTTAAGACTTATATCGCATCACTATTGAGGCTTTGATCGTTTTAATTTCTTGAGAACATCATTAAAACTTAAACTCAATCTAAGGCTTCGCATTGTTCAAATTTTATTGTCCTACTTTACATAATTACTTAGTTGCGTTTTATTAGAAAAAAAAACACAGTTACTATAAAAAATAGATTCATAAGCGTCGACAGATGCGTTGAGTATAACAGTAAAAAGATATTAAATCAAATATTTTCAGTTAAGCCGGTAAATAAGGAACGGTTTGTGAAGCGAACACAATAATTAGAAATGCATAAACCTCAAGCTCAGTTCCTATTATTTTCATTTTATCCGTTACAGGGTCACACACCTATAACTGTTATCTTTGTAGGAAAAAAGAATATTAAGAAACACAACAAACACAAATACATCGCTGACCTTATTTCACATTTTAATGCTTTTTTTTAAACGCCCGATAACATTTTTGGCGTGTTTAATTGTTCGTGTTGGTCAGCGAACTCGATGCAGCAATGACCAAATAGAAGTGAGTAATTGTGGGATGTTGGTAACTGTATATTCCTTGAAAAAACTATCGATAACCGTGTGATTACGCGGTGAGTCAGTCAAAACGCCTTCTATTACCCACTAGTGTTCATCAACGTTTTTGTTGGTTTAATTTACCATTCCGCTTTTATGGAAGCGATTCGTTGTTGTTTGCATTGTAAAGTAATCTAATCGATTGAAATTTTTTTATGAAAAAGTGTATTAAAATATTTATGTAGAAGTTAATTATTGATTACTGTACAATTTCTATATATAGTCAGTGACGTCTGTTATGAAATAATCTTAATCGATACGTGGTGATGCAATTAGCCAGATTTTATCGGTTCTTTAAAAAATTTTCGAGTGGTTTTGTGTGAGTACTGATAAACTTATTCGCACTTTGGAAGATGTTTAAATTGCTGAAATTTATAAACTTTGATAGCAAAATTTAATTACTGTCAAATATCAGGCTGATGAATAGCAAACAGCTTCAAATTCGTCGATTTCTTTCATACTGTTTTGGAGTTGATTCATGAGTTGATTACCTAACTTTGAGGTTCTTAGTTAGATTTCTGTTACTTGAGTTCATCGTTTTTTTTCACGCTCTGAGGAAGCGTCTTCCGGAATTGGACGAAACGTTGGCAACCAAATTGACACGGTTCAAACTCCCGAATCTTAGTAGAACTTCTAAGCTAATTTTCCATCGCACACAATGAACAAATGAAAGAAAGTACAACACAGGACATGGCAGCATTGCTGGAGGAGTACAATAAGCAGAACAAATAACGAAACATGAAGATAGGCTTTAAACTTTTAGTTCATATAGCCTTTTTCGGATTCGTCAACTTTTTTTTTTAATTAGGCGTTCGTCTGCCGCAGCAGACTCTGGTGGCCCATGCCTCGGTCAATTATGGTAGGTGGTATCACTTTGCGATTTTCTTCTCCTTGACCATAATCTCGGTTCGTTTGATGGAAATTACTGTGGCATCATCATGTATGTGAATAAATTCAGATCACGTTTTGATGACTGCTCTTTAAGTGCAAGTCCGATGGCAGGCTAGTTGTGTTCCAGAATCCACGTTTTCTATATCTCTTCTTTTTTCTTTATACTTTCTGTGAGGAAGCTGTTTATTTCAATCCATGTCGATTCGTTACACTTAGCATTGACTTAACAATGTTGTGTTTGCGTTTAAAAGCTTCCTTTCTTTATGCGACTGTCGATATTCAAAAATTATGTTAGATCTTTCACATAGGAAGCACGTTGGGTCTTTCTTTTTTTTATACTATTGAGATAATTCCCGAAACACCCATGACCGGTAGATGCCTGCGTGCTGTGGAAGTTAAGCATCCGTGCTTTTGAGTTACCCATGCATGGATGTTTGGGAATAAGGTGTGGCTTCAAACTGCTGTAGCATAAGGTTCCCATTTTGCCAGCCATTTTAGTAAGGACTTCGCTTTCCTGACCGACCTTGGAACCCCTCATCTTACGTTGCTCCTTTTCTCTGCCAGTAAATCTATGGGAACGCAGACTGCTAGGATTCTAGCAGCTTCCAGAGACACCGTCCTATAAGCGGAGGTAATCCTGAGGGCCACTTTACGCTGGTTTTTTTCTGCCATAGTCCTGTATTTCCCGATCTTTAGAGCAGAATGCCATACAGGGGCCGCGTACAGGAAGGTTGACATAACAATCAACATTATTAACCTTCTTTTGTCCGCACGAGGTCCTTTCACATTTGGCATTAGTTTGGCGAAAGGCACCGCTCTACTGCCTGCTTTGATAGCAGCTTGCTGGACATGTGGTCCAAAGTTCAGGTTTTTGTCTAGCATCACCCCCAGGTATTTCATTTTATCTCTTTGGAACTTTGACTCCTTTATGCGTCAAACTAATTGACTCCAGAATTCGTCTGTCTGTGAAAACGATCGCTTCGGGATTGTCAGCCGCAACCGTGAGGTTGTTGCTCTCGAACCAATAGTCTACCAGTTCTAAACTACGGTTAATGGCTAATTTTAAGGATTGTGTGTTAAATCCCTGCCCGAAGATCGCCCAATCATCAGCGACGGCCATGAGCTAAGTTTGTCTGGGGAGGTTAAGGTTTAACAGATCATTATAGAATATTCAAAAGTGTTTGATAGCAGAGCCATCTTATAGTGGGATTTTACTATGTGCCTAAAGTTTGCTGTAAATAACTATAAACGGTGGTGACACGTTGACATTAGTTTATTAATTATAGAATATGTTCCATAGTGTAGGGCCTAGAATGGAACCCTGTGGGACGTCACACGTCATCTGGTGTTTTAGCGATTGATTTTTGTCGTCTAAGTAAATTATTCACCTATCTGACAAATAGTCTGCAACAATCTTAACTAGGGGTGGGTTGATGTTCATTCTTTTCATTGCCTTGATTAGGGGTTTTTGATATCTATCGATAACAGTGCCCCTATTTGTCTGGTTCTTCGGGTGCCTTCCCTTGCTGCCGAAGTCATGTCTCATATACGGTTTAGTGCATCCACAGTGGATCTATTTTTCCTAAACTCGAATTGGTGTGTCGCATGATCACCCTGTCTTTCGATATCCTCTGGTATTCTTATTAACAAAAGCCTTTCGTAGAGCTTTCCTATATTGTTTTTAAAGCATATTGGCCTGTAACCATTTTGTTTTTTGGGGATCAGTACCACATGTGCCGTTTTCCATGTTTTTGGAAAGGTGCCTTTGTATAGTTATTCATTCATTAGTTTTAAGACTGTTTCATTGTAAACCGTGGCTACAATCTTGATGACCTCGTTAGGAATGCCATCCGGTCTAGGAGTCTTTTTGGTCCCTATTTTGAAAAGCGATTCTCGTAGTTCCTCAAAGTTGAAGGAGGAAGGAGGAGTTGTCTCTTCAAAATGTCATGTAATTTTGGGATGTCTGGGAAACAAATTCTCAATAATTTCTTTTGGTTCGGTAACCGATGGGTCAGGCTGATTTTTTCCTAACTTAATTTTTTTGGAAACGAGTTTGTGCCCTACGGGTTGTTGTCCAGTTCCTGACAAATATCTCCCCATACTTTATTTTTGATAGCATCTTTATAATTGGCTCTGGTTTGTCTTAGTGTTTCGAGGACAGTAGGTAACACACATACCTTCCTACTCCGAGACGCCTTCCTGCGATTATCGATACAGATCATTCTAAGGCACTCTAATTCTTTAGACCACTAGTAGAGAGCAATTATGTTTTATTCCTGTTCTTGTTTTGGGCATACTTTCATTGCAAGCCTGGTTTATAGAGTTAACCATAGCCCTTAAATTGTTGGGGGTCGCTTGCAAGTACCTGGCTTCCATTGCAGTTAAGAATTTATATGGGTCGAACTTGTTAATGTTCCAGCGTGGTCTTTGTCGTTTTGAGCAGTTAATTGCTAGTTTAGGCTTGTCGATGACTAATTGTTGGTTTCGGCTATCATTACAGCGTCTGCCTGAAGTTTTTCCTGGGCGTCTCTCCTTTTACCTATGTTTATTTGCAAGATCTTAATTCTCTTCACGGGGCGAGGATTAATTTGATTGATTGGATTGAGTGTGTTGTTCTCCATGATTATTGTTGATTGATGACGACGCTCTTGTCTGTTATATGTTTTTTAAACTTCTGACAGGCCATTGTCCATGGTGCGTGATCGTGGCTATCGCATACTACGCAGTATTCATCTTCAGTACAATTTTTATATGGCCTTCCTTGCAGCAATTTAAGCATAATTCTCTTCCATCTTCATTTCTGCAATTTTTTAGTAAGCGCCCAGTCTCCTAGCATCGGGTGCACTTTACTGCCTCCACTCGTTTTAATACTTTACATGAGTTCAGACCTGTTTTGAAAAACTTAGCTTTTAGAGCTGATCAGCCGTTTTCTCTGGAACATTGGCAGTGATGGACTGAGTATCCCACCTCGCCTATAACGCCGACTAGGATCTCTCTGACTTCGTCTACGGTCGTAACCTTGTCGAGATTGTGTATATGGAGGGTAGGACTTAGTCCTTTCATAGTAAATATGGATCCCGAAATCTTGACGTTGACGTTGCAGCGAATGTTTTCAAGAACCTCCTGGTTGTCGGAGGTAATAATTAGGTGGCCGTTTCTTATTTTCCTGACCGCTTTCAAAGTAGTGTTGACTGTTGAAGCTCCGACAGCCGTCTTGACCCCTCTAAGTCTGCGTATGATTTTCCGTCATTTTTTATCATAAGCGTTCCTGTCCTGCATGAGAAACTCGCTAGTTGCGTGCCTGGATCTCCAGTCTGAGCCTGTGGTTTAGCGTGCGAAATAAATAGCGTGATGTTTGACTCCCTGAATACAAACCCCGCTAGATTTATCGCCGACGCCAGTTCTTGACAAACCACTTCCAGATTCAGCTACTTTAATACCGCAGCCTGTGCCTTATTCCTCACCTAAGATAACACATGGAAAACTGAGTCAGTCCACACCGTTTTTTTGTCCGCTGCCAGACCTCCCATGAACGTGTATCTTATTGTTTTTTCTGGTTTGATGCCGGAGTCATCCTCGATTCGTCAACCTAGTGTTTCTCTACAGAAAATCACCGCCGTTCTCTAAATTACAAACCTATAGTTCTATCTAGACCTAGACTTCCTTTATTGCTTTCTCCAATCTTCTCTTCTTCGAGCATATGCTTTCAGGTTTTTCATCTAAAGCCTATGTTATTTTCTATGTTATCGGTTCATTCTTGTCTTGGGTGTCCTCTCTCTCTCTCTTCTACATTTAGTAGTTTATTTTGGGCTTAGAAGTTTTGCATTACTACTTTCTTTTTTCTTGTAAAGCTACTTCAATTCTCTACCCACATACTTATGTTACCGGTTGGAGGAACTTTTGTAGTAATCACTGCTCTAAACAGAGTAGTAACTCTGCAACTTGGTTCTATTCCTCTTGAAGGCTTTACTTCTAGTGGCTTTGTCTTCCGTTCATGGGTCTGTATCTCGTTTCTTCTGGTTTGTTTCTTTTTTTTTTGTATATGTTTGAGTTCTTTTATAGGTCTGGCTCAATTGCCAATCTTGTGAGTTTAATCGTCTTCTCGGAGATCTGAATTTTTTTAATGATGTCATCTACCTCTATCTTGTGTATACTATTTTATATTTGTCGTGTGGTTAAATTTTGTTCTGTAATTTCTAAAACGCTTGATATTCTTGAATTGCTTCTATTTTTCTTTGCAGAAGAGGTTTTTCGTTATTAATTATTTGTATCGGTGTAGTAACTTCTTGGATCTCAGACCGTACAATCATCCTCTTCCTCCTGTTCTCTTAAATGTTAGCCGTTCTTTAAAATGTTTTGGTTCTGGTGTTGTGTATTTTTCTTTTTTATTGTTGCATATTAGCGCTCCGGGTGGAAATACTGTTCTGTGTCTCTGATAATATTAACCATTTGTTTGATTTTTTTATTTATCTTGTTTGTTCTACCTGCAAAATTGGGTTGTCAACAAGTGCTCTTTTCATGTTTCTCTTTAAAAATATGCTTCTGCAAAATGTACAAACTGCTCTGCCCATCCTGCCAGCGACAGGGGATGTATAGTGGCTAAAGAACTATAAAAAAGAAGGAAAACACTCTAAGAGTATAACGAGACCTCAACCAGGGATATTTGTAACTAACAAGACTATACATGGAGTATCGTATGCACAAATACCACAAAATCAAAGAGAAAAACCAACTTCCTCTACAAGTAAAACTGAACCATCTATGATGCAAATGCTGCAGAACACGATAAAATCTATAAATCAAGTAAACAGATAAACTAGAAGTCAGAACAGGTGCCATCACCAAGCAAAAATAAATTCACGAATCAAAGAGATCTACGAGGTTCCAACATGTTCCCGCTAGGTGGAAGTAATTATGTTGCCGAAACCAGGTAAGCCGGCTAACGATATCAAGTTTTACAGGCCTATCTCCCTGTTGCCAATCGTGTCAAAATTATTCGAAAAACTATTCTCCAAAAGACTTAAGCCGCTTATAGATATCGAATAACCAATTTGGATTTAGACACAAACACTTAATGATGGATCCAATACATCGAATCACCGATGTCATAGAATGTGCCCTGGAAGAAAAACGAATCTGTTCAGCGGTGTTCCTAGATGTCGTAGAAGCGTTTGATAAGATTTGGCACGAAGGACTGATACATAAACGTAACAAAATGCGCCCAGATAAATATGTAAAGATATTAACATCATACATTTCCGTCAGATTATTCAGGATGAAACAAGAAGATGAATACTCGGAACGAAAAAAATAAATGCGGGTGTACCTCAGGGCAGGCCTATTCTTTACCTACTTCATACTTGTGATTTACCGAAATTGGAAGGAATTCCAGTGGCCACGTTTGCACTTCTGACAGTAGACACAGATTAAGAGGCTGGCAGAAACACAATACTAAGCTGGACAAAAAAATGAAGAATAAAGCTTGATGTTTTTGGATATTAATGGCACCGCAGTACCTTACAAAAACCATGGCATGACACTAGATGCCAAATTTAGATGGAAAAAACATGTAAAAAAGAAAATAAGCCAACTAAGACTAAAATACAGACAACTCTATTGACTCATTGGAAGAAAATCCAAGTTGTCAATACACAGTAAGATCTTGATCTACAACCAGATATTAAAGCCAGTTTGGCTGTACGGTATACAGTTATAGGATTGCACTAAAAATAGCAATATAAAAATAATACAAACTTTTAAGGACAAGGTACTGCGCGACATAGTAGACGCACCTTGGTATGTAGGCAACGCTGATTTGTAAAGAGATCTAGGCATCGATACGGTTATTGAAGAGATCAAGAGGTCCGAGGACTGAAGAGGACCAAACCCTTCGAGCTTGTGTAACATTACTGTATAAAAGCGGAGCACAGTGCGCGAGTGAGAGTGCAAACAAACAGTCAGAAAGATCTACAGAGCATTACTGGATGGACTATAGTTGTTAAGTATTTAGTTTTGAGATTATCAGAAATAAATTAATGGTTGGTCTTGTAGACCCGTTTTAATCATGTAAGGCATTTTTCTGTTTTTGTTTCATTTATTTTATTCATGCTTCGGTGTGTTTGTGGTCTTGCTACAATGCTCTTGGTTTGTGTTTATAGTAGCAGTAGCAAATGTTAGTGAAAGTTTGCGTTCTTTTTTTTTTGTCTAAATCTATGTTGATGATGTCTTCTTTGGTATCACTATTCTTAAATGCTTTCAACGTTTTCTACCAAACGTAAATATCATTTCATATTCAGTTCCAACGCCATGATCACAAGTTTTTTTATCATGGTCGCCAAAATGGGAGAAGTTTGAAACATAATACTGATTCGGTATTTTGGCAATTCGGGACAGCGTTGCTCATTTCAGCGATTGTAGTCAATTTGGGCAACAAAATAAAGTAATATCGCTAATTACGCATTACTAATTCTTTTTATACCAGATGGTTTACAAAGTATTTCCATTAATTTATTGAAAATTTTGAGTACTCGTTTTTTGAAAAAAAAACGGTATAACGAGTTGTTTAAGAATGGCTATTGTAACTATTAGAAGAAGACGGAAGATCTGGTGGGTCAAAGTAATGAAGAAATTTTTTCTTTGTTCTTAGCACATCATTTGGTAGACGATAAGGAGAGAAGTTGAATCATAACTTACAGAAAAGTTATTTGTTCTACTACAACAAACAAACCGTTGTTTTAGAAACTTTGAATTGCTGAGATGAGAGGACAAATATATCTGAAAAGGTGGCAATATTGTGGAATCTTTATAAGGAATTTAAGATTGTCAAAATTGATGAAGAAGGAAAATGTGTTGCCGAATATTTTCTGATTGAGAACGTTGGCCAAGTTTGGTAACACAGTTGAAAAAGTTGTTTAGAAACGGCACGATAGGTATGTTTTATAAAAAAAATGTGAAAATGTTTGGAATATGTAGAAGAAGATCAGCAGAATACGGAAAGTCTCCATCTATGTTGAAGTTGTTGCGGTTGTTATAGATTTCTATCGCTTCCCTGTAAAGTTTTGACCAGACTCTTCTTTCCTTCACTAAGATGTTTGTTTTTTCCAGTTCTATAGAGTGTTCGGTGTCCTCTCTGTGTTTTGCACTCCTGATTTTTTCATGTGGTTATGTTTTAAACCGCTCTTGCGCTGATATGTCTTCCTGTTTGCCCTATGTAAACTTTTCCGCAAGTGCATGGGATGCTATTACAACGGCCCTTGGAGATCTTCATGGTTGCATCTTGTCTTCTGATAGATTGATATTAACTGTCTTGTGGTGTTGAACACCGTATTAATATTGTATTTCCCGTTTATTATGATTTGTGTTTCTTTTTGTCTATGTCTTTGAGTTCTTTATCGGATCTGGCTTAATTGCCAGTTTTGTAAGTTTAATCAGCCTCTTGGAAATCTCAATTTCTTTAATGATGTCATCTTCCTCGATCTACACTATCGTATGCTTCTTTAAAGTCAATGTAGTAAGTATTTGCCACGTTTTAAAATTTTGGCCTAAACCGCTTGGTATTCTTCAATCGCTTCTCTCCCGTAAATAATTTTTCTTTCTCTCTCAGACCGAGCAATCATTTTTTTCCTTCTATTCTCTTAAGTGTTATCAGTTCTTTAAAATGTTGTTTATTACATCCCGTTCTAGTGTATATTTTTCTTCTTTATTGCTGCATATTAGCGGTCTGGGATGGAAGTACTGTTCCGTGTCTCTGATAATATTATACATTCGTTTGACCTTTTTTATTTGTGTTATTTGTTCTATCTCCTCAATTTGAAACTGGAGGTTAAGTGGTCAGGTTGGGGCTTATATGGTCGTCAGTGAATGTTACTTGACGTTCCGATGGTTGATTTTGCGTCGTTGTTGTGCGTTTCCATATTCTGGCTGTTTTCACGCTTCTGTCTCTGTTGAAGTTGCTGGGGTTCCTAAAGATTTCTGTCGCTTTCCTGTAAAGTTTTGGCCAGAATCTTCTTTCCTTCACTACGATGTTTCTTTTTTCCAGTTTTTCAGTTTCTTCTTAAAGCTTTCTATGAATGGGTTAGCTAGAGTTGTGGACAGGGTCCCATCGCAGTTCTTTCTGTTCGTTTGTAGTCTTGGTCTTGGAAGGTGAACTTAGAGCATACTCCTGCCAGATCTGCCACCTCCTGGTCTGGTTTTCCTAGCGAGTCTCCGTCGTAATTGTACTTGGATCTCTGCGATCTTCTTGATAAAGACTCCATCATTTTTTACGCGACATTGACTGACGACCATGTAAATTTCGATCCGAAGCTTAACCTTCTGTTTCAGAACTTTTGAAGAATAGAGCGACATGACTCTTGAAATGTCAAGCGTCATAAAGCGATAACGTGGAAACCAGCCAGGAAAACTTCAAACTATGGTAGAAATTCCAAAAATTGGGCAAATGCTATTAGTGGCAGAAATTAAAACTAGTAGTAGTTGTTTTGGAAATTTAGAGAATATAAAGAATAGAACTAAGAACGGACCACAGATGTGAAATGAAATGAATTGTGAACAAAATCAGAAGGATACTATAGATTTAGTAGATCAACAATAGAAAGAAGAAACTACAAAAGACGTTAAATGCTTATTATTTGGTAGTTGTCAAAGAAGTAAAAGTGGTGAGGCGGTAAAAACATAGAATACAGTTTTTAAAAATTCTGTACTACAACTAAACCAATATGAAGATCATTTTTAAAAAAGTTTTTACAGAGTCAATAGTTGAAAAAGAAGAAGGTGTTTGATGAAAATACTGAAAAGAAATGAGGAATCAAATGACCTAGAAATTTTTTCGAAGAAAGAAATGGTAATTTTGACAATAAAAACAAGTGACTACAACAACATTTGAACGGATATAAATAGTTCTGGAGCTTTTTATGGATTATATCGAAAAACAATTTTTTTGAAAGGCAGATCAAAAATGCGCAAGATCGGAAGGATTCAAAAACGGATTAGGTATTTTTATTACTGTTTTGGTCATTTAATAAAGTATCGTACTGTTAAAAAAAATTAATTGTGCACTGGTAACGTTATACCTTGCTTTGATGGACACGTTAATGACTTCATGAACGTTACACTCCTCATTAGATGATTCAGTCAATGAACAAAAAAAAACGATGTTATTTTTACCAACATTTTTTTTTCATTCGATGACTACGATTAGTTTTTTTACTATCAAAATCAACAATGTTTTAACAATTTGCCAAAATCTCCACAATATTATTCATATCCTTTACACTTTTTCGTTTTGTGCTCAACCATGACTTTTCCTATCGTAGATATTCATTTATACATACGAAAACAGGTTACAATTAGCAATAAATTAATATTTTAAAACCATCTTCCTAATTAAAAAAAAAATAAAAATTGTTTCTATTTTCTATAATTCAACATATACTTTACAAGGTTTCTAAAAAAGCGTTGATTGCGGATTACGGTGCATTGGCATTGAAAGGACCCCTTAAATAAATACACCGAAAACAGGCTTAAACTTGCAGAACGATTGCAGAAAGGCATTGACAGGATTTGTCATTTGACCATGACAGGTAATTCCAATAATAAAGGGATTATAAATTTACTCCTAAAAACAAAAGGCTTAAGAGAGATCGTAAAAAATTTATAAAAACTGTATTTTTCAGTTTTCTACATTTATATGGCTATTTTTGGTATTCGTTTAAAGTTAGAAAATATTTTTTAATTAAATTTATTGTACAGTATTGTGGTAAAGTTTTAAACGAATTTTTATGTCAAACTTTTAAATATTCCAACCTTTTCAGATGTTTGTCCTCTAATCCCAGTAATTCAAAGTTTCTGAAACAAAAGTTCGTTTGTTATAGTAGAAAAATTCACTTTCCTGTATCTTATCGTTTTCCAAAATGATGTACTAAGAACACAGAAAATTAAAAAAACGTGTTCTACTATTAGGTTACTACAATATTAATAATATTAAATTATTCAACACAACAAGATAGTTAATATCAATCTATCAGAAGACAAGACGCAACCATGAAGATCTCCAAGGGCCGTTGTATATAGCATCCCATGCACTTGCCGAAAAGTTTACATAGGGCAAACAGGAAGACATATCAGCGCAAGAGGGGTTTAAAACATAACCACATGAAAAAATCAGCAGTGCAAAACACAGAGAGGACACCGAACACTCTATAGAACTGGAAAAAACAAAGATCTTAGTGAAGGAAAGAAGATTCTGGTCAAAACTTTACAGGGAAGCGATAGAAATCTATAAGAGCCGCAACAACTTCAACAGAGATGGAGAATTTCCGTATTCTTCTGATCTTGTTCTACATATTCCAAATATTTTCACAATTTTTTATAAAACATACCTATCGTGCCGTTTCTAAACAACTTTTTCAACTGTGTTACCAAACTTTGTCCAACGTTCTCAATCTGAAAATATTTGGTAACACATTTTCCTTCATCAATTTTGACTATGTTAAATTCATTTTAAAGATTCCAAAATATTGCCACCTTTTCAGATATATTTGTCCTCTCATCTCAGCAATTCAAAGTTTCTAAAACAACGGTTCGTTTGATGTAGTAGAAAAATTCAGTAGTAGTTGTTGCACTGAATTTTTAGATACTTTATTCTATGCTTTTACCGCCTCACCACTTGTATTTCTTTGACAACTACCAAATAAGCATTCAACGTCTTTTGTAGTTTCTTCTTTTTGTTGTTGATCTACTAAATCCATAGTATCCTTCTGATTTTGTTCCAAATATTTATTTCACAATTCATTGTGAAACGTATCTACAGTCCGAAAGGCCATTCTTACTCGCTCTATTGTTTTTCAAACATCTATGGTCCATTCTTAGTTCTTCTTCTTTACATTTTCTAAATTTCCAAAACAACTGCCCAATTTTTGCAATTTCTACCATAGTTTGAAATTTTCCGGGCTGATTTCCACGTTATCGGTTTATGACGCTTGACATTACAAGAGTCATGTCGCTCTATTCTTCAAAAGTTCTGTAACAGGAGATTAAGTTGTCGGATCGGAATTTACATGGTCGTCAGTCAATGTCACGTGAAAAATGCTGGAGCCTTTATCAAGAAGATCGCCGAGATCCAAGTACAACTACGACGGAGACTTACTAGGAAAACCAGACCAGGATCACCCCTGTTCACAACTCTAGAGCTAACCCATTCATAGACAGCTTTAAGAAGAATCTGAAAAACTGGAAAAAACAAACATCGTAGTGAAGGAAAGAAGATTCTGGCCAAAACTTTACAGGAAAGAGACAGAAATCTCTAAGAACTCCAGCAACTTTAACAGAGACAGAAGCGTGAAACCAGCCTGAATATGGAAACGCATAGTTCAAGAATACTACCCATTAGAACGATATGAAACCAACGAACAAAACGACGCAAAATCAACCACCGGAACGTCAAGTAACATTGATTGACGACCATGTAAGCCCCGACCCGACCACTTAACCTCCAGTTTCAAATTGAGAAGATAGAACAAACAAGACAAATAATAAAGGTTAAAGGAATGTGTAATATTATCAGAGACACGGACGTACTTCCATTCCGGGCCGCTAATATGCAGCAATAAAAAATAAAAATATACACTAGAACGGAAGGTAATAAGCACACCATTTTAAAGAACTGTTAACACTTAAAAGAATAGAAGGAAGAAAATGATTGCTCGGTCTGAGAGAGAAAGAAAAATGATTTACGGAAGAGAAGCAATTGAAGAATACCAAGCGTTTTAGACATGATAAAGCAAAATTTTACAACGTGGCAAATACTTACTACATTGACTTTAAAGAAGCATACGATAGTATAAATCGAGGAAGATGACATCATTAAAGAAATCGGGATTTCTAAGACTCTGATTAAACTTACAAAACTGGCAATTAAGCAAGATCCGATAAAGAACTCAAAGACATAGAAAAAAGAAACACAAACCATAATAAACGGGAAATACAATATTAATACGGTGTTCAACACAACAAGACAGTTGATATAAATCTATCAGAAGACAAGACGCAACCGTGAAGATCTCCAAGGGCCGTTGTATATAGCATCCCATGCACTTGCGGAAAAGTTTACATAGGGCAAACAGGAAGACATATCAGCGCAAGAGCGGTTTAAAACATAACCACATGAAAAAATCAGGAGTGCAAAACACAGAGAAGACACCGAACACTATAGAACTGGAAAAAACAAACATCTTAGTGAAGGAAAGAAGATTCTGGTCAAAACTTTACAGGGAAGCGATAGAAATCTATAAGAACCGCAACAACTTCAACAGAGATGGAGACTTTCCGTATTCTTCTGATCTTGTTCTACATATTCCAAATATTTTTACAATTTTTATAAAACATACGTATCGTGTCGTTTCTAAACTTTTTCAACTGTGTTACCAAACTTTGTCCAACGTTCTCAATCTGAAAATATTTGGTAACACATTTTCCTTCATCAATTTTGACTATGTTAAATTCATTTTAAAGATTCCAAAATATTGCCACCTTTTCAGATATATTTGTCCTCTCATCTCAGCAATTCAAAGTTTCTAAAACAACGGTTCGTTTGATGTAGTAGAAAAATTCAGTAGTAGTAGTAGTACTAAATTTTTAGAAACTTTATTCTATGCTTTTACCGCCTCACCACTTGTATTTCTTTGACAACTACCAAATAATAAGCATTCAACGTCTTTTGTAGTTTCTTCTTTTTATTGTTGATCTACTAAATCCATAGTATCCTTTTGATTTTGTTCCAAATATTTATTTTACAATTCATTGTGAAACGTATCTACAGTCCGAAAGGCCATTCATACTCGCTCTATTGTTCTTCAAACATCTGTGGTCCGTTCTTACTTCTTCTTCTTTATATTTTCTAAATTTCCAAAACAACTGCCCAATGTTTGCAATTTCTACCATAGTTTGAAATTTTCCGGTCTGATTTCCACGTTATCGGTTTATGACGCTTGACATTACAAGAGTCATGTCGCTCTCTTCTTTAAAAGTTCTAAAACAGGAGATTAAGTTGTCGGGTCGGAATTTACATGGTCGTCAGTCAATGTCGCGTGAAAAATGCTGGAGCCTTTATCAAGAAGATCGCCGAGATTCAAGTACAACTACGACGGAGACTCACTAGGAAAACCAGACCAGGATCTGGCAGATCTGGGAAGAGTATGCTCTAAGTTCACCTTCCAAGACCAAGACTGCAAAGAGACAGAAAGAACTGCGATGGGATCACCCCTGTTCACAACTCTAGAGCTAACCCATTCATAGAAAGCTTTAAGAAGAATCTGAAAAACTGGAAAAAACAAACATCGTAGTGAAGGAAAGAAGATTCTGGTCAAAACTTTACAGGAAAGAGACAGAAATCTCTAAGAACTCTAGCAACTTCAACAGAGACAGAAGCGTGAAACCAGTCTGAATATGGAAACGCATAGTTCGAGAATACTACCCATTAGAACGATATGAAACCAACCAACGAAACGACGCAAAATCAACCACCGGAACGTCAAGTAACATTGACTGACGACCATGTAAGCCCCGACCCGACCATTTAACCTCCAGTTTCAAATTGAGGAGATGGAACAAACAAGACAAATAAAAAAGGTCAAACGAATGTATAATATTATCAGACACACGGAACAGTACTTCGATATGCAGCAATAAAAAAGAAAAATATACACTAGAACGGAAGGTAATAAGCACACCATTTTAAAGAACTGTTAACACTTAAAATAATAGAAGGAAGAAAATGATTGCTCGGTCTGAGAGAGAAAGAAAAATGATTTACGGGAAAGAAGCAATTGAAGAATACCAAGCGTTTTAGACATGATAAAGCAAAATTTTACAACGTGGCAAATTACGACTTTAAAGAAGCATACGATAGTATAGATCGAGGAAGATGACATTATTAAAGAAATTGGGATTTCCAAGAGGCTGATTGAACTTACAAAACTGACAATTAAGCCAGATCCGATAAAGAACTCAAAGACATAAAAAAAAGAAACACAAACTATAATAAACGGGAAATACAATATTAATACGGTGTTCAATACAACGAGACAGTTAATATCAATCTATCAGAAGACAAAACGCAATCATGAAGATCTCCAAGGGCCGTTGTATATAGCATCCCATTCAATTTCGGAAAAGTTTACATAGCGCAAACAGGAAGACACATCAACGCAAGAGCAGTTTAAAACATAACCACGTGAAAAAATCAGGAGTGCAAAACACAGAGGGGACACCGAACATCCTATTGAACTGGAAAAAACAAACATCTTAGTGAAGGAAAGAAGATTTTGGTTATCGTGCCGTTTCTAAACAACTTTTTCAACTGTGTTACCAAACTTTGCCCAACGTTCTCAATCTGAAAATATTTAATAACACATTTTCCTTCTTCATCAATTTTGACTATCTTAAATTCATTTTAAAAATTCGAAAATATTGCCACTTTTTCAGATATATTTGTTCTCTCATCTCAGCATTTCAAAGTTTCTAAAACAACGGTTCGTTTGCTGTAGTAGAAAAAATCATTTTTCTGTATGTTATGATTCAACTTCTCTCCTTATCGTCTACCAAATCATGTGCAAAGAACAAAGAAAAAAATTGAAAAATGTTCTTCATTACTTTGACCCACCAGATCTTCCGTCTCCTTCTAATAGTTACAATAGCCATTCTTAAACAACTCGTTATACCGTATTTTTTTTTTCCAAAAAACGACTACTCAAAATTTTCAATAAATTAATGGAAATACTTTGTAATCTACTATAAAAAGAATCAGCAATGCGTAATTAGCGATATTACTTTATTTTGTTGCCCAAATCGACTACAATCGCTCAAGTGAGAAGCGCTGTCACGAATTGCCAAAATACCGAATCAGTATTATGTTTCAAACTTCTCCCATTTTGGCGACCATGATAAAAAAACTTGTGTTCAAAATGGTGATCATGGCGTTGGAACTGAATATAAAATGATATTTACGTTTGGTAGAAAACGTTGACTGTTCATTAATTCGGTGTATGAACCAAAACTTTTTTTACGAGAGCATCCAAGAATAGTGATAATAAAGAGACATCATCAACATGGATTTAGATAAAAAAAAAAGAACGCAGACTTTCACTCACATTTGCTACTGGTACTATAAACACAAACCAAGAGCATTGTGGCAAGACGACAAACACACCGAAGCAATGAATAAAATAAATGAAACAAAACAGAAAAATGCCTTACATGATTAAAACTGGTCTACAAGACGAACCATTAATTTATTTCTGATAATCTCAAAATTAAATACTTAACAACTATAGTCCATCCAGTAATGCTCTGTATATCTTTCTGACTGTTTGTTTGCACTCTTACTCGCGCACTGTGCTCTGCTTTTATACAGTAATTTTACACAAGCTCGAAGGGTTTGATCCTCTTCAGTCCTCGGAACTCTTGATCTCTTCAATAACCGTATCGATGCCTAGATCTCGATGCAAATCAGCGTTGCCTACATACCAAGGTGCGTCTTCTTAAAAGTTTGTATTATTTTCATATTGCTATTTTTAGTGCTACCCTATAACTGTATACCATACAGCCAAACTGGCTTTAATATCTGGTTGTATCATCAAGATCTTACTGTGTATTGACAACTTGGATTTTCTTCTAATGAGTCAATAGAGTTGTCTGTATTTTAGTCTTAGTTGGCTTATTTTCTTTTTTACATGTTTTTTCCATCTAAGTTTGGCATCTAGTGTCATGCCATTTTTTCGTAAGGTACTGCGGTACCATTAATATCCAAAGACATTAAGTTTTATTCTTCATTTTTTCGTCCAGCTTAGTATTGTGTTTCTGCCAGCCTCTTAATCTGTGTCTACTGTCAGAAGTGCGCTATCATCCGCAAACGTAGCCACTGTAATTCCTTCCAATTTCGGTAAATCACAAGTATAAAGTAGGTAAAGAATAGGCTTACACTGAGGTACACCCGCATTTATCTTTTTTCGTTCCGAGTATTCATCTGCATGTTTGATCTTGAATAATCTGTCGGAAATGTATGATGTTAATATCTTTACATATTTATCTGGAAGCGTTTTGTTAAGTTTATGTATAAGTTCTTTATGCCAAACCTTATCAAAAGCTTGGGCGGCATCTAAGAACACCGCTGAATAGATTCGTTTCTTTTCCAGGGCACATTCTATTACATCGGTGATTCGGTGTACTTGATCCATCATTGAGTGTTTTTGTCTAAATCCATATTGGTAATTCGATATCTATAAGCGGCTTAAGTCTTTTGAAGAATGATTTTTCGAAGAATTTTCACACGATTGGCAACAGGGAGATAAGCCTGTAAGACATGACATCGCTAAGCGGCTTACCTTTCGACAACATAATTACTTCCACCTAGCGGGGACATGTTGGAGGCTCGTAGATCTCTTTGGTTCGTGAATTTATTTTTGCCTGGTGATGGCACAAGTTTTTCTGACTTGTATCTGATCTGTTTACTTCATTTATAGATTTTATCATATTCTGCAGCATTTGCATCATGGATGGTTCAGTTTTACCTGTAGAGATTTTGTGCCGTTTTGCATACCAGACTCCAGGTATAGTCTTGATAGTTACAAATGTCCTTGGTTGAGGTGTCGTTATACTGTTAGGGTGTTTTTCTTCTTTTTTGTAGTGCTTTAGCCACTATGCATCCCCTGTAGCTGGCAGGATAGGCTTCAGAGCAGTTTTTTTCAGAAGTATCTTTTTGAAGAGAAAGATAAAATAGCACTCGTTGATAACCAAATTGTGGAGATAGAACAAACAAGACAAATAAAAGAGTCAAACAAATGGGTAATATTATCAGAGACACGGAACCGTACTTCCACCGCGGACCGCTAATATGCAGCAATAAAGAAGAAAAATATACACCAGAACGGGAGGTAATAAACAAATAGACACAACATTATAAAGAACTGTTAACACTTAAGAGAATAAAAGGAAGAAAACGATTGCTCAGCCTGAGATCGAAGAGTCCACATTAGAAGAAGTTACAACACCGATACAAATAATTAATAACCACAAACCTCTTTTGTAAAGAAAAGCAATTGAAGAATACCAAACGTTTTAGAAATGATAGCACAAAATTTAACCACGCGGCAAATATAACATAGTATACACAATAGATAGAGGTAGATGAAGGCAGAGAAAAGATGGCGAACAAGTCAGCTTCCCCGCTCATTTTTAGGATGGCTGAAGTGGAAGGGTTCTTTGTGGGTACGATTTGTTGCTGCATAGAAGGTAAAGAAAGCCGAATACCGAAAAGTGGAAAGTCAAAAATATTGACCTCAAGGTATGTGGTCTTTACAAAATTTCATATAGAAATCTTTGCAAGCTGCTTTGTAAACATAGCGCTATCAACGCTGTCTTAGAAAAAGAATAGTTTTTTAAAGCTTAAGATCAATGTAAAGTTGCAATAACAACAGTAAGACATCAGGCTGTAGATAACTGCAAGCTCTGCAAAGTATTCGTCAGCACCAGATACCTTCTTGAAGCAACTGGCTATTCAAACGGTTTCTGATACAGCGAAACATAGCTGACTCTACGGTTAGCACGACGTAAGACGTAGGATTATGCTTTAAACTATGCCTTTGAGTTTGAGGCAATAAAACAGGCGTCGCACCAAGACAACCATAAGCTCTGGTGTGCTGCAGAAGTACGCGCGCAACCACAAGAAAGTCTCTAGGAAACAGTGCAACGTGTGTTCCGCAAACAAGTAGCTCGTGGAAGAGAAGTAACGTTCTGGAACTAAAGAGAAGTGAGTCACGTACAACCTAAACCCAAAAGAAGGCTAGAAAAGCGTTCGGAAAACTAGAACAGGTCGTCTGAATGGAGCAAAAGAAGACGTGACTGAAAGTGTGGCTATATTCGCAGTATTGAACCAATGGAGGAAGACTTGGTTAAAAAGGGAACACGGCTCCAGTAAGGATCCTAAATGTCAACTCGAAAATTGTAAGATGGATGGATTCTAATGAAGCTACGTCGCCGAAGAAGTGTCCACGACGTCTATTAGACAGTTTTACCTCCAAGTGTGAAAACCTCAGCCAAGACCAGCTGGTTGATCTAGAAGTATCAAGATGTGTTTGCACTGGAGAGTAATTCCAAAGGAAGAACTGACGTGGTGAAGCACAAAATTAATAACGGAAACGCTCGGTCGATACGACAACATCCACGCCAACTTTCTTTGGCAAATAGAGTAGAAGCCAAACAAATAATTACGGATATGGAGAGAAAAGGTGTGATTGAACCTTCAAAAAGTCCATAAGCGTGCCTAATAGTAGTACTAGTAAAGAAGAAAGATGAATAAACAATGCAAGAGAAGAATTATTGTGTGACTCGGAGAGAGCTATTAGAAGTCGTTAAGTTCATAAGACAAATATTTGTATAGACGAAAAAAGGGATTATAAGAACATGACTATGACATAGAAAAGAGTCATCGGAACGCTGATGCCTTGCCCAGAAGACCATGTCCGACAGACTGCAACCATTGTTCCCGACTTAAAGAAAAGAAGAACTGCTTGGTAGATAACAAATGGGAACCTGGATAGTTGCGTCGCGAACCCGAAATAAGAGTACTCTTAAACTAAAAAACAAACGGCCTACGTCCAACTTAGGAAGGAGTAAGTGCTTAGAACATAAACATTAAAGCATACTGGAAGCCGTGGGACTCTGCGAGAAGAGAAGACTGTTTTCTTAAGCGATACCTAAAGATTGTCGAGGACACGGAATACGGATCCTAAGTTGGTACTGCCGAAGAGCCGAGTGTCAGATGTGTCGCAGCATTTGCACGATCGTACATCAGAAGAACACTTTGGCATGAAAAACACATTAGAACAAGATCGAGAAAGATTCTACTAGGTGAAGTGCAAAAAAGACGTCATAGAATAGTGGCGTAAGTACTTGGTGAGTCCATCAAGAAATGATCATTTAAAAAATTGAAATCTCCAAGACGATTAAACTCACAAGATTAGTAAAAGAACTCAAAGACATACCTAAAAGACAAGAAACACAAACCAGAAGAAACGGAATACAGATCAATGAACCGAAAACAAAGCCACTAGAAGCCAAGCCTTTAAGAAGAATGGAACCAAGTTGCAGAGTTACTGTTCCTTTTAGAGCAGTGATTACTACAAAGGTTCCTCGCGCCGGCAATGGAAGTATGTAGGTAGAGAATAAAGTACCATTTCGAATTGAAGTAGCTTTACAAGAAAATAAAATTGTAGTTTTGCAAAACTTTTAAGCCCAAAATGAACTGAACACGGAAAGGAAACCAAAACACCATAGATAAATAAAAGGTAGAAGTGAGATAGAGAGAGAACATCCAAGACAAAAATGAACAGACAACATAGAAGATAACAAATACTTTAGATGAAACGAGAAGATTGGAGAAAACAATAAAGGAGGTCGAGATAGAACTATAGTTTTGTAATTTAGAGACTGGCGGTGATTTTCTGTAGAGGATGACTCCGGCATCAAACAAGAGGAAACAATGAGATACACGTTCGTGGGAGGTTTTACGGCGGACAACAATACAGCGTGGGCTGACTCAGTTTTCCATGCGTAATTTAAGGTGAGAGATAGGACACAGGCTGAGGAATTAAAACAGCTAAACCTGGAAGTGGTTGGTGAACAAATGGCGTCGGCGAGGAATCTAGCGGAGTTTGTATTCAGGGGGTCAAACGACAAGCTGTTTATTTCGCACGCTAAACCACAGGCCCAGACTGAAGATTTAGGCACGCAACTAGCGAATTCATCTGGCAGGACAGGAACGGCTGTCGGACCTTCAGCAGTCAACACTAGTTTGAAAGCGGTAAGGAAAACAATAAACGGTCACCTACTTGTTTCCTCCAACAACCAGGAGGTTTTGGGAAGCATTCGCTCCAAGGTTAACGCCGGGATTTCGTGGTCCATATGCACTCTGAAGGAACTAGGTCGTACCCTCCATAAGTAGTATAGTGATGTTGGTTCTGGACCACAATTTCCCGCGCTTTTTTAAAAATTTGAATTTCGTGTAAGTTTGCTTGATATCGTATTTTTTTCGACTGTGTTCGTGTAAGTTCGTGTGCGCGCGCATTTTTTCAGATTTGAATTTCGTGGATGCTCGGGTTCGGTTAAGGTCGGTAGAGATCAATAAAGCAACTAGCTGTTAGTAAACAAACCACCTGTAAAGTTGTTTTCAAACAAACCACTTGTTTGTAAAGCTGTTTGCAAACGAACCACCTGTTTGTAAAGCGGTCGGTTTGCAAAGCGGTTCGCAAAGTGGGCGGTTTGCAAAGCGGATTGCAAAGTGGTCGGTTTGCAAACCGCCCACTTTGCGAACCGCTTTGCAGACCGTTTTACAAACAGGTGGTTTGTTTGCAAACAACTTTACAGGTGGTTTGTTTACTAACAGCTAGTTGCTTTGCCATTTTTTTTTGTTTTTGAATGCTTAGTTGGTTTGTTGATCTCTACCGACCTTAACCGAACCCGAGCATGCACGAAATTCAAATCTGAAAAAATGCGCGCGCACATGAACTTACACGAATACAGTCGAAGAAAATACGATCTCAACCGAACTTACACGAAATTAGAATTTTTTAAAAAGCGCGGGAAATTGTGGTCCAGAACTAACATCACTATACTACTTTCATATACACAATCTCGACAAGGTTACGGCCGTGGACGAAGTCAGAGGCTCTAGTCGGTGTTATAGGCGAAGAGATCATTAGTAAAAACAGACTGGAAAAGCTGAGACTAGCGAAGTGGGATACTCAGTCCATTACTGTCAATGTTCCAGCAGAAATGTTTTTGAGGGTAGGTCTGAACTCATGCAAAGTATTAGAACGAGTGGAGGCAGTAAAGTGCACCCGATACTGGGAGACTGGACACTTACTAAAAAATCCCAAATAAATACACCAAAAACAGGCTTAAACTTGCAGCAGAATCAAAGGCATTGACCATTATATACTATATATAGGATTTGTCATTTGACCATGACAGGTAATTCCAGGAATAAAGGGATTATAAATTTGCTCCTAAACAAAAGGCTTAAGAAGAGGGATCGTAAAAAATTTATAAAATCTGTATTTTTCAGTTTTCTACATTTCTATGGCTATTTTTGGTATTCGTTTAAAGTCAGCAAATACTTTTTAATTACATTTATTGTACAGTATTGTGGTAAAGTTTTAAACGAAATTTGAATGTCAGAAACGTGTTCTTTACGAAAAATATTCTGCAAAATAAAATTTAGCTTAGAGAAGACGATACGAATTAAAAACAAAACACAAAAAGTAAAGGTAGCGCATTCTAGGATTAACTGTGTAGATAATTCTAAATCTATTTATGATATTAGTGCAGTAGGCGAGCAACTTGTTACGATGGCTGTAAAAGTTTGATAACAAAATATTTATAAACGCTTCTCAGAAGTATGCAAAATGTTTTAAAAAGGGCAGATTATGAAAATTACTTTACTATCGCATTTATTTCATGCTATGGTTTCTCATTATTTCCAAAATCTTGGTCTTTTCCTTCTTGGTCACATTTGTTTTCGAAATTTTTGTACATCTAACAGTTCTTTTATCGTTGATTGATTGCTTATTGTGATCAAACACTGAGGACTTAGGTTTTTTGATAACAATAACCGATTAATTACAATCACTTCCACCAGAAAGTTGAAAGTTTTCGGCTTTGGTATTCGTTCCTTCGGCCCAAATGGGTCTGTGATCGTTGCCGATTATAAAAGTTTTTTTCCCAAAGACAACTTCGACATATTGAGTAGTATAATGTTTATTCTACAAAATGATATTTGTAACGACTCTGCTTCAATATTATTTAAAGTTGCTGACGAATTAAATAAGTGTTTGTCCGTTTTTTCTAAATTATTTTAAAAAAATGGATCTCAAATCTTAATGATCTTAATAATTGAATTTTTTTAAATCGTTTTTGACATTGTATTCTTATTTACAGCTTATTTCAAAAATGGGTCGATTGAACCAACTTCATCTTGGGTGAGTAAAATACAAAAATATTAATTATGTTATAATAACAACCTTTTCTGGAAAAAACTGTACCTAAACACGTATTGGGACAAAAAACAAATAATCTGAAACAAAAAAAGTGTAGCATTTGTTTTTCCAAATGTTACTTTGTTTGCTGTTTTGAGAATGCACAATTTAATTGCATATTGTGCATGCATGCGTTCGTTGACACCAAAAAAAATACTTTTCTTAATTGCTTATCAAAACAAATAAAAAAGATTTACTCGCGCGCATAATGTAAATTAGATTAAAGCAAGCCTTGAAAGGCCCATTTAACTTAGCAAATTCGAGGTTTTTGCTGTAATTAACGGTTGTGATGTCATAAAATAGTGACGTCGAAATTACCAATAATTTTATTAAATTTTCTTTCGCTACGCTCATAAAACGGCGTAATCGATTTAGGGCAGTCAAAAAGGTTATCGTCGATACTTTTCAGTGTACGATAAGAAAGTTTTGGCATGTGCAGCTTCAATTTTTGCCAACTACTCAACAAATTGATAACAAACCACGTGATGCAAATTTAAATTTTTTTTTGGTATCATTTGTATCGCTACGTGGCCTAGTTATGTAACTCGGCGAAAAACGTATTTTTTTATTTTATCTTTGCATTTTGTTCTGGGAGGCGGGGACTTAGAGATTACGTTATTTACTTAACCTTGCTTTGTTACATTTGTTTACTTAAAAATTGTTATTTTGGGAAAAATCGTACCTGCACCTAGTACTACTAGCTCCAAAATATTCGCATCTGTATCTAGATAATTGAGCATTAATTGGACGGTGTCAAAATTGCGATAAATACTTATATAATGCTAATGAAGGACACGTACTTAGAAATTACTTTTTTTCTACTTTAATTGTTTACAACTGATAATTCTAATTACCTCTCCTATTAAGTGTAATAGTAAATTATTTACTTATGTTTAATTGTTTAACATTATACAAATACCTGACAAAGACACTTTCTCTTTGTCTAATTGATCATTCATACTGTTATCTGTACTTGGTTTTCTGTTAGTAAAAAAAATAAATATATGGACAAGTAGGCTATGGACAAAAATTTCAAAAAAATATTTGTTTTTAACCATGATCATAAAACTGTAATTAGAATCTGATCAATTTTCTATGTAAAATCTCTGCGTCTATATGTGTAGAAACAATCTTTAGAAGAAATCACTGATCCAAGTATGCCATTTTCTGCGATAGAAGAAATTTTGTTCCAATGAGATTGTACAAAACGTAGAGTTTATTTTCATGGTTATTTTGCTTAAAATTTTCCAATGATTTGTTGATTGTATTTAGCTAAATCTTTTGTCTAAAAAATGGAGTAAGGTTATGTGTGTTCTAATATAATAGAGATTTAGTTAGATTAATCGATGGTAGTTTTTTTACGCGGAGACGTTTTATCTTGGATCTTTATGAATTGTGAGATATCTTTTTTACCAAATAGAAAACGCGAATGTCTAGATGGAATGGATTTTTTGGACATGGAAAAGAATTAGTAAGATTTTTCTTAAGAATTAGACAGCTAGATTGATATTAAAAGGAAATGATGCTGAGGAATTTTGATAGAGATGTTCTAGGAACTTTCCCAAAATATTTTTCTTCTGCGTTAGCGTTCATGAACCCATTGATATAGTGAGATTATAGAACCTCAAACAAACGAAGAATGGGATGGTCGGATCTCCTGTGTATCACAGTTTGGACACATGGAAACACACTACACCAGATTTCATATTTCTTTATGGATCATTTTACATATTTGTGTTTTCTCGAAGATGAACCTAAACCTTCCTATACCTGGAAGCGAGTTACCAAAGTGATAACGGATTTCTAGATTATCTTCAGGGAAAATGGCAAATGGTTAAGGTTGTCAACTTTAGATGTGACGTATGCCGAAGATTTACTGCTACTGTCACAAAGAATCGAATTTCAGGTACGTTTTGCTCAGTTTGGACTTGGTTCAGAAGTTGTCTATCTGATTAAAAAATGTTAAGGTATTTTGATTTACTCTGTTTCACAGTCTTTGGATAAAGCATCTTCTGTCAAAATAAACATTTTTCAGTATATTGATTTTAAAATATCATAGATTGCTATGAAAGTACAGTCTAGTTTATACTTATTATTCCTGATGTGTAAAAATAGGCGCATTTCAGGATTGTTATAAAAAAACTTAAAGTATTTCTTGTAGGTATCGTGATATTTACACTTTTGTCTTGGTAACGTTTTCTTCGATTTCTAAAATTGGAAATTAATTACGTTTTTTTATTCTTATATTATTTATGTCGAAACGTGTTTTGTATTTACATGGCGTGTTATAACTGCGTTCTGCATTTTCTGACACTCAATACATCGATAAAATCGACATACATACTGTAAGAAGAAAAATTTTGATTAAGCAGTGCCGTTTTTGGACAACATCCAATAATTTTAGTGACATTCCTAAAAAAACCGTGCGGAAGAACGTTGAAATGCAAACATTGATGTATTTTTCCACATGGAAATAAGATAATATTTTATTCTTTTTTAGTTAAAGTAATCAGGTGCATAAGTAGGCTATGAAAACAATTTTATGGCCAGTTAATGGCTTGTTAACGATCTTTGTTTGTTTTTGAGCATACTTTGGTTTTGTTTTATGGCTTGCTTTTTTTTGAGAATTTATGACTACAGTTTTTTAAAGATTTAAATTAAAGGTGTAAACTTTACGTAGCTGAACTACCTTAAAAGCTTTTTTGTCTAATTTATAGTTACGATTCCTAGATTTTGTATATAGAAAACGGTTTTGTCTTTAAATTTTAATTAACGACCGTTTAATAAATCAGTGCAATTTAGGAATTTCGTTTCAATGTAGTTTACAGTACTTTAATTTGACTTAATTTGTCATTTTAAGTAAATTGCACATTTTATAAATTAATTCGTAATGATATTGTTATTACAAAATTATTGCCATGAAGGTAAACACATTTTGATATCGACTTTCATTTTTGACTAAGTTAGAGGTTACAATTTTTCATTGTAATGCTCTCACAAATAATGGCCTTATTCTTCCGTAGTTAAAACGAAACAAAATAAAGTTTGATAATATAGATTATTTATATTTTGTGAACAACAAAGCTTTTAATCGCTATGAACAATGAACAATAAAGATCAACAATGAAATGTGCGATTAAAGGAACCGTTGATAACAATAACCGACTGATAACAATATCCGTAAAAATAAACACAAAATATTGTTTTGAATTTTGTATGTCTAAGCAAATTATATTATATAATAAGCATTGGGGAAAATGTTTTCCGTGTACACATTGTTTAACCAAAGATCGTGATGAAAAGTAGAACTTTTCTGGCTAGCACTATTTTTCTTCACTGTTTCACTTAGGAACACTTTTTTACATTCATTTTATTTAAGATGAGAAAATTGACTGCAACGCAGACTTTGATGTTAGCGTTTCAGATGTCGAAGATTCAGTTGAACTCATAACATTTTTTATAAACTTTTAGTTTATTTTTGATGCTATCCTCGACATAGGCTTTTGCAGCAACACTACTACGCCAACCGCCATGTCTTTTCAAAATTGGGTCACCTCCACTGTCGGCCAAAAAGGTCGCTGAGGTCTTTCGGAAACAATGGTCTGTTTGGCTTTGCTAGCAATTTATTTGGTAAATTGTAGAAGGTGTTTATACCAATTGGTTCCTTTGTGCATTTACCTTGTCTATAAAATATAAATAGTATGCGATGGTCCACATTTTTTTGGTCTCAAATTCAAATACTTTTTGTAAAGTCCAATTTCGTTAACTCTTTCTTTTGTAACTGTAAAGACTCGTTTTTTTCTTCGTTTTTGTCTTCTATACCATCTACTTTTTGTAAACGTAATCATTTCGCCCGATATGCTCCATGCCAAGTAATTACCAACACTATCTTTATAAGCAGAAAATTGAGGTCAGGAGTTTTTTCTAGAAAGTTCTTTACATTATACATCGGTAGAACTCAAGATTTTGTTGTCACATAACCGTCATTTTGACGTAAGCCAGCAATTTTAATTTGAAGTAGTATTTTAACGTATAAAGACGTTTGGGTTTTGAACCATGTTTACTCTCAGAACTCTACCACAACACATTCAAGAAGAGTCGAGGCAGTCGATGTACTGAAGAAGTCTACAGCACTGAAATCCAACATCAATCGGAATGGAAGAATTGCTTTAGGAAATTTAAAATCAGCAGCTCAATTGCTACTAGCTGACAAGGAAATGCCACTGTAATTATGAACATCAATGATTACATGAACAAAATTCTGGCAAACAAACTGTTAAAGAATCCAATCAAAACTCTAGAGAAAAAGATTTCCGCAAGCACGAGCTCAGAACATCAGAAAAAACACCGGTCTAATTCTTTCAGGCAGAGAGCAGAGTCGCTTTGCTCAATTGTGAGTGCTACAGGTTTAGGTACTCATCTTCTGGCTAGATACTTATCACGTTAAGAATTCTCAACATTTTATCTCGATTTAAAATATTAAAAAGATGAAATTGGAAGCAGAAGGTATTTTGGTAAGTTTTGATGTGAGCTCTTTCTTCACGAAAGTGCCACTACAAACAACATTGGACATCATCAAGAGCAAATTATGAAAAGCAGTATTGGACGAGGAGCTTAACGAACTAATTGAACTATGCTTAAAATCTATTTTTTTTTCAACAACGTTACATACGAACAAACTGAAGAAGCAGTCATGGGATCACCACTTGCTGCAGTCATCGCCTATATATTTATGTAGGAGTTTGAAGAAACAGCATTACAACCAAAAACCAAAATGCTAGCTGCGTTATAACGTTAAAGTAATCCATCTTCAAAGTGGAGTATTAAATATACAATTAAATTATTTATTATTATTTTTCTACCTAGGGGTGGTCCCAATATGGTCCCGGCACCACGACCTGCAAGTCTATTGTGCTTCCCGATGTTTTCTACCCTTCTAGAATACCTGTATCTTTGACAAAGTCCAGGATTTCAGTAGGGCGAATCTTCGTTACTTCCTCTTGTGTAATCTTTTCATTTCCAAGTAGGCGTTCCCTTGCCCTTGTGAATGCTTCACAGTGGCAGATGACGTGGGATGGAGTTTCTTCCTCCTCACCACAACTCTTGCATAACGGGCTGTCAGTCAGTCCCATTTTATGCAGGTGTTTGTTTAAACGACAGTGGCCTGTCACATCTCTGTCGCAAGTTTGGTCTTCGTCCTACTTAACTTTAAGATGGACGTTGCTAAGCCCTCGTCGGGGGTTTCCAGAAAGACCTTAGAATGATCTTGTCCTGGGACTTTATCTGCAGTGCTCTTTCGTGAGTATTGCTTGAATCTCCTGTTTGGCTGTGTTATATGTAATCCCACAAGCCGGTTCAGGGCCTATGAGTGGTTTCGCGCTTGCCGCCCTGGCAAGCACGTCAGCAACCTGGTTACCAGCGATTTCCGCCCGCCCAGGTGCCCACACTAGTGTAACTGTATTACACTTACCTAGAGCGTTTAGCATTTGTGTGCATTCAAGTACTAGCCCTGAGTTCACCACATATGAATCTAATGCTGCAATCGCTGCTTTGCTGTCTGTGACTATAAAGATTCTCCTTTTAGAAAGGTTTTCTTTTAATAGTTGAGCAGATGCTGTCAGGATTGCATATACCTCGGCTTGAATCACGGTCGCTTTTTGACCTAGGCTTACAGAGATTCTGCAGCCCTGTCCATTGTTCCCGTACACTCCAGAGCTAGTGCCCTTAGTGGTTTTTGAGCCATCTGTGTAATACACGATTCCATTCAGCTTTGTTTTGTTGGAATTGTTCTCCCATTCGTAACGGGTGGGGATTGTTGTCTTAAACAGTTTAATAGGACAAACTGTTTTGGGTATTCTCTCAGTTATTATACTGAGGTTTTTTGTCTTTAGAGATCTCGTCAAAGATGGTCGAATGCCCCACCCTTGACGATCCCTAATCGCCGTTGACTCTCAGACGGTATGCCCCTCTGGGTGCCTCCGCCCTATTACTAGGTGTAGTGGCGGCAGGTCCAGGAGAGTCTCTATGGCTGCCGTCGGGGTGGTTATTATTGCCCCCGTGATTCCAAGGCAAGCTCTGCGCCGTACCTTGCTGAGTGTCTGTATGGTCCTCTGGGTGAAGGTCCTATGCCACCAGACCAGTGACGCGTACGTAATGATCGGTCTGATCATTTGAGTGTATATCCAGTGGGTCATCTTTGGAGATAAACCCCACTTGCTTCCGAACGCTCGCCTGCTAGCTCACAAGGACTTTGTGGCTTTGTTCGCTATTCTCTCTAGGTGTGGTTTGAAGGTTAGCTCCTGGTATAATGTTACGCTTAAGTATTTGCCTTCCCTCAATACATGTAGCTTAGCTCCGTACATTGCTATGCTCTTTAGCTTTGTCGGGCCTTTCCTTCGTGAGAAGAGAATGAGGTTCGTTTTTGCCGAATTGACCGAGAAGCCCTCTTCTCTACACCACCGTTCATCCCTGCATCACAACTGATACGGTCTCTTCAAATCTGCCACGTACCATAATCACTATGTCGTCGGGATAGCCAACCGTGTTGTAGCCTGCCTCACTTAATTACTTCAGCAGTTCGTCTACCACCAAACACCACAGTAACGGGGAGAGAACTCTTCCCTGCGGACATCCTTGTGCAGCTCGGACCGCTACAGAGTCGTTATTAAGCGAGGCCGTAATGTTTCTATGTCTTAGCATGGTATCAATCCATCTACCCACGGTAGTATGTAACCCTTTGCTTTCCATAGCAGTTTTAATTGATTCTAGAGAGGTATTATCAAACGCCCCCTCTATGTCTAAAAACGCCTCCAGAGCCACTTCCTTGCAGGAGATCGTCCTTTCGGCTGCGTCTACAACTCTTTGGACGACAAGTTCACCGGATTTACCTGGTTGATATGCACATTGGTATTTACTGATGGGACCAGGCCCCAGCACCTCGTCCCTAATGTGTCGCTCAATGAGTTTCTCCAATAGTTTGAGGAGAAATGACGTTAGACTGATGGGTCTAAACGATTTAGCTAGGGCGTATGAGGTTTGGGTATAAATACGACTTTTACGTCTCTCCGCGCCATAGGTATGTATCCCAGGGCGACGCTTGCCCTTAGTAATGTACATAGTGTGGAGGCTAGCAGGTCTAAGCCTTGTTGTAATAGAGCAGGAATTCTATCCATCCCTGGGGATTTGTATGGATGGAAATTTTTTACTGCCCACCTAATTTTGGTTAGGTTCACTATCTGACGAGCTAGAACCCAATCTGTCATGTTCCCCCTCGAGAGGGGTTCCAGAGTTGTTGATATGCTAGCGTCAGATTTGGTGATGGTCTTTGATCCCGCAAAGTGTGACTGGAACAAAAGCTCCAAGGTCTCCTTTACGGTCTCTGTGTAACCCTCCACACTTTTCTTCAAGGAACCGATTCTAGCCTCTGTTCTTTCTTGTAAAGGTCTTTGGAGTCTCGCACCTTCTGGAAAAAAAATTTTTTGTGGAGAAGACTGAGACAAATAATTTAATTGCTAGCTGCGTTATGTGGATGATACTTTCATAATGTGGCCTTTCGTGCCAGAAACACTCAACACATTCCTGGACTACATTAAATTCACCATGAAGATCGAAACAAACAAACATTCCGTTCTTGAACGTACTGGTCACTCGGAAGATAGATAACAAAGTATACAGAAAACCGACACATACCGACAGATATCTCAATGCCGAATTGCACTGTCATTCAACTCAGTAGTTTTTAGTGCTAAAAAGCTTAGTACACAGGGCAAAGACCGTTAGCGAACCCAACGCGTTAAATAGCGAGCTAGACCATCTAATAGACGCCTTGAGAAAAAATGGGTACATAAACGCGGACATATATAGAGCGATCAACAAAACACATTAAAGCAAAACCAGAGAAAGAAGACCTTGTCGCAATTACATTTCTGTCTTACATAAATGGTTGAACGCACAAAACTGTAAGCATACTTAGAGATAAAAACATCAAAGTGGTCTTCAATGCAACAAAGACAACAGCAACACTCGAGGAACCAGGAGTCTGCCACATTTCTTGTTCGTGTGGACTGGCTTTTGTGGGACAAACAGGGTGCAACATCGCTACGAGGATAAAATAACATAAAGGAAACACAAAGAAACATTATACATGATCGGCTGTTGCGGAACAGTTTTTAGATAACGAATTCGCCATAAAATTGGAAGAGATAAAAATTTTGGCTAAATTCTGAAACTTCTGGCTCAGAATATACAAAGAAGCCTAGAAGTACGATAATTTCTACAGATCTAGCTAGTGAATTTACACTCACTGGAAAACTATTACTTTTCTAAACTTATAGATTAATATACTATTATATTTTACACATGATTTACATTATGTAAGATATCTTTCATATGTTTTGTGTAAATACTGCGAACTTGGTGCTTTTGATGCAGTTCTTCTATCTTAAATTGATAAAAAAAATGCGTGATTCCAATAAGCGGCGTAATGGTGACCTTGAGAAGTTGACCGGTCCATATAGTCGCCAAACGCTGAATTTGTTGTATTTCCCAACTGGTTTTTGTATTTTTGCAAAGCAGATTTTTTTGCACATACTGCATATATTTTTTGTCATTAAATAATAATTGTCTTGACTGGCTTCTCTCTTATATAGAATAATATCTTGAGTTTTAGGACACAGGAAAACTATCTGATTTTAGTGCTGAATTAGATTATCGAAGACTTGCTCACATTTACTTTTGATCCGCTCTACGATTTGTTTCATTAAAAGATTTTAACTGCATTTTTTGATCTACTAAATATGACCTAGCAGTAACAGATCATACTCATTTAGAAATCATAGGATTTACTAGAGCAAATGTTGGATAGATTGATAAAAGGCTTGATTGACTTAGATAACGATTTAATATTGAATGGGAAAAATGTTTGTCTTAGTTTCTTGGTAAAAGCTATGTACTTAAACTGACAATCGAAGTTGGAAAAAATAAGTTCTGTGATTCTTTCGCGTTTGGCCGTGACTGACTGAGTTTGTACGATGGCACATTTAACGGGTTGGTCTTGAGTTTAAGATACTAAATATGACCTAGCAGTTCACATATTATACTCGTATAGAATTCATAGGATTTGTTAGAGTAACTGTTTGATATATTGATACAATGTTTGATTGACTTAGATAAGGATTTAGAGTTGAATGAGAAAAATGTTTTTGATTTCTTGGCAAAAGCTATGTGGCTGAAGTGAATATCGAAGTTGGGAAAAATGAATTCTTTGATTTTTTCGTGTTTGGTCGTGACTGACTGAGTGTGTACGATGGGACATTTAACGGGTTGTCTTAAGTTTTGAAACACAGGAAAGCTATTTAACACAGGGTTTACTGATGAATTAGAACATTGAAGGCTTGCTCACATTTACTTTTGATCTTGTACACGAAATTCATGAAGAATTTGCTTCAGCAAGCAAGAGTTATGCAATTTGGTTTTCTAAGTCAAGTCTTGCTCTTAGTTTTCGTCCTCTAAATTTTCAAGTCTTGGTCGTGTTAATGTAAGTGTAGTCTTGATCTTTTTTAGCAAAACCAAAACCGATTTTTCCCATCACTAACCGCTCTTAATGTTATAACCTGTAACGATTTATTTTTATTAAAAGATTTTAAATACATTTTTGGATCTACTAAATATGACCTAGCAGTCACATGTTATGCCCATTTGGAATTCATAGGATTATATTTATTTTTATTTAATTCAAGAGGTGGTTCGTCTAGCGCCCCTACACTGCGGACTTTTGGTTCTTTTGTGCACCTCTGATTGATTACTCTTTTAGCAGCTCTGTTGCGTTGCATTTGATACGCTTTGCATTTGCACAGCAGATGTTGCGGAGTCTCGTCGTCCTCCAAGCACCCGCGGCATCGAGGCAGTTCTGTGAGTTTCTTTAACTTTTGCCGACTCATGCCTGATAGTGCAGCTTGAGTTTGATTGTGGCTCTGTAAAGAAGAGTTTTGCGTGCCTCGTCTCTGAAGAGTTTTTCCATAGTTTTTTATGCTCCGCTGCAAGTAAGCGATTCCGAAAACGGGTTCAGGTCCGATATATGTGTTGTGCCTTTTATTACTAGTGCGTTCGCCATTAGGTTTCCTTTTACATTTTGGTCTTTTGGTATCCAGATGAGCTGCACTGGTTGGAAGTTGCCAATATTGTTTATACATGCCATAATCAGTTTGGATTTTATTACTGGCGATCTTAGCGCCATCGGCCCATTTGTGTATAATTTTGAGTCTATAATGTTCCTGACGCACCAGTCAATAGCAGCAACTTCAGCTTGAAAAGCGGACGCATATCTACCTAAGCTCAGCGAAAATTGCTTCCTATGGTGCTTGCCTCCAAATACTCATACTCCGGTACCATTGCGATTTTTGGCTCTACCTGTGTACCAGATAGTACCTTTAACCGCGCCCGGGTAAATGTTTTTTGTCGACTTGTCTCGTGACGGTATTATTATTTTAAATTTGTGATAATTTTTTGTGAAGTCGGATATCATACTTAAGATTGTTTCTTCACACGGCACGTTGCATATGCCCGGTAATTGACGCGTGTTCATTAATCTGCAGCCTGTATGCTGGTTGTGTTGCCGCAACGAGGTGTAATGGTGGAAGTGAAAGTAGTGGTTCGCATCGCTTTTGTTATCAGCAGACATGCCATTCTCTGTACTTTGCTTAGCTTTGCAGCTGTGCTTTTCAGGTTGGTTTTCTCATCCCATACAAGCGCGCCGTATGTGATGATGGGTCTTGTTACCACAGTATATAACCATTTGGTGATTGTGGGTTTGTGTGCCCGACCATTCGTTGTGACTTTCTAGGTGAGCATTGAAAGTCAGTCTAGTATTAAGAGTGAGTCCCAGATATTTGACTTCTTTTGTCATCGAGAGCGTGACTTCGTACATCGTAGGTAGTTTTGTCATTCGTTTTCCGTCGTTTGGTCAACGGAACGATCGCAATCTTAGTTGGGTTCACTGATAGTCTTTCTTTTTTGCACCATTTCTTGACGGTGTTTAACGCACTTTGCATTATGTTCGATACAGTTGTCTCAAACTTCCCGTTTGTGATAATGGTGAGATCGTCAGCGTATCGTAAAGCAAAAACCCCGTCGTCTTCTAGTTTTTGTAGTAGGCAGTTCATGACGGGGCACCACAGTAGGGGTGATAGCATCCCGCCTTGTGGGCACCCGCCAGCCACTTTGGCTGCCATAGTTTTTTT
Source organism: Aquatica leii (assembly GCA_035610365.1). Classification (NCBI taxonomy): domain Eukaryota; kingdom Metazoa; phylum Arthropoda; class Insecta; order Coleoptera; family Lampyridae; genus Aquatica; species Aquatica leii. The sequence continues at coordinate 6,004,373 of CM069437.1, forward strand.
TTTGGTTCAGCCTGTTCTAGAGAGCGATCGGAACACAATCAAGTTTTTTCGTCGGTCGTTCTGAGGCTATAGCTGCATCGCCAGTTATTCTACCGGCTTGCTAGCTAGATGGAATCAGTTCTGTGCTCATTAATATAGGTGAAATATAATAATAAAACGCTTGTACATGTATTTAAAATTGTTGTATATAGTTGTGTATGAGTCGATGGTACAAACATAGAGAAGAACACAAACATAAAGTTGATTACTTAATAGTCAGATTAAAATCTTTTATGTGGGATAGCGTACTTGGTATTTTGATGCTCTTTAATACGGCATCTGAATCCCAGTCGTTGTTACTCTTGGCCCGCGGTAGTTTTGTTTCTCTCCAGCCTAAGATAGTCTGCTTCTTTCATGCCCATTATTCTAACAATTGTTGAGTTTATGCTTTTCCATTTTTGCCTGCAACTCAGCATCTGTGGGATTAGGAGTTCCGGTGTCATGTCTGGCATGTCGTACCTTAGGCTGGTTCACTGTGGGCAGGTAAACACCGTGTGTTCCACATCGTCCACCTCCCTATAGTAAATGCAGAATGGGTCGCTTTTCTTTTGAATACCGTGCAGGTAGTTGGCAAAGCAGCCGTGCCCTGTCAACGCTTGCGATAGGTGGTAATTTAATTCCCCGTGGTTTCTCTCTAGTCACGGAACAATGTTGGGAATCAAGCGCCGGGTCCATTTGTTCTTTATGCTACTTTACCATCTTGTGTTGGAGCGTTTCCCTTCTAGCTTTTTTTCTCGTACCGAGGCCTTCCCTCAGTCTGCGTCTTTCCTTAGCTAGGAGGTGCCATGGGAAAGTACCGGCAAGTAATTGTGCTGCTTCTGTGGCGATAGTTCTATAACACATAATGATTTTAATGCAAACTCTTCTCTGCATTTTATGAATTATACCCCGCTACTTTTTTATCTCCATTTCTCCGGCCCATATGGGCGCTGCATATAGCATGCTTGATGTTACAACCGATGATACGAGACGCCGCTTCGACATACTCTGTCCGTTTACGTTTGGCATGATGACAGATATAGCCGCCGCCGTTTTGGCAGCTTTGATGGCTGCCATCTTTACATGGTGTCCGTAGTTTAAGTACTTGTCTAGGTAGACGCCAAGGTAGCGGACATGGTTTTGTGGCACGACAGACTGATTGTGGACGGTAAAAGTGATGGGGCCCACATGGCGTCTGCCTGAGAAGACTATTGCTTCCGTCTTGTTTGGCGACAGTTCTAGCTCGTGGTCTGAGAGCCATCTGTCGATCCGAGCTATCGCCGTGTTAGTTATTATCGTGAGCTCGTCTTCGGATCTTGCACTGGACATGAGTGCGAGATCATCCGCAAAAGCGTTGATTTGCGCCGATGAACCCAAGTCCAGCCTCAATAGGGCATCAAACGTGATGTTCCATAGGGTAGGCCCTAGTACTGACCCTTGCGGAACCCCGCAGGTCACCTGGGAGATTGTACGCCATCACGCCCTTGTATCATTAGAATCCTGTGTCCAGGTAGCTTTCTATAATGTTCACAAGATATGTATCTACCTTTTTGCTCTTAAGGGCTTCTAGTGAATTGAACGCATTTTTAACATCTAGCGTGATCAGGGCGCATAGTCTTCTTGTTCTCCAGGTGCTTGCTCGGGTCGTTCTGGCCCATCGGTCAACTCTTTCTAAGGCATCCATGGTGGACTTGCCTCGCATGAAGCCATATTGGTGCTCAGATAGCCCCCCTGACGCATCGATGCTGGATCTTAGTCTCTTAAGTATAAGATGCTCGAACATCTTGGCAAATGTGTTTAATAGGCATAGGGGTCTGTAGGAGATAGCCTGGCTGCCATAGTGCTACCATACAAAGTAGCTGTTACCGTCCGATTCCGGAGCATTGAGTTGACCCAGTTTCGAACTCGAGGTGTAATTTCTTTTTTTTTTATTGTCCTTGCAATTGAGGTGAAGGTAGTATTGTCAAACGCTCCTTCAATATCTAGAAAAGCACCCATTGCTATATCATTGTATTGGATTGCATTTTCGCATCTGCTTACTAGTTGGTGAATTGCTAGCTCGCAAGATTTTCCAGTTCGGTAAGCATACTGGTTTCGATGCCGAGGCGAATCCTTTAGTGCCCCGTCCCGTATTTACATATGGACTGCTTTTTCAAGTAGTTTTAAGATTAAAGAAGTTAAGCTGATTAAGATTTTGCCTGGGCGTACGTTGGCTTTGCTATAAATACCATCTTGACAATCCGCCAGGTGTTTGGTATATGCGAAAGTGCTAAGCTGGCTCTGAGAATTTCGCATACTGCGTTTCGAAGAGCAGCAAATCCTTTTTGCAGTATGATGGGATAAATTCCATCGGCTCCTGAAGACTGAAAGGGTTTAAACGTATTGATTCTCCATTCTAGGTTTTCAAGATTAATTATTTTTCTCGCCAAGTCCCAGTTCTTTTTGGGTGCTCGTTTGTTTGGTACCTCTAGGTCCTGGTGCTTAGGAACTTCAGTTAACGATGAACCCGGGAAGTGTTTTTGCAGTAGTTCTTGCAAAGTACCTTCAACCGAGTCTGTAAACTTTCCGTTTTCGGTCAGCAAAGAACCAATGTTTCCAGTGCGGTCTTTGCTCAGAGCTTTTTGGAGTCGAGAACTTGTAGGTTCGTTTTCTACGTCTTTACAGTACCTTCTCCATGAGTCTCTCTTTGCCTTTTTAATGGCATTGTTGTATGCTGTGAAGCTGGTTTTGTATTCATGCTAGTCTCCGCCTTTTTTGGCTGTACTAAATAGCCTTCTGGTGCGTGCCCTTGCTTTGTCGAGCTCCCTGTTCCACCAAGTTATTTTGTTGGGGGTTCGTTTGACAGTTTTTGGGCAGCTTGCTTCAAATGTGGATTTTAATGAATTAATAACACTGTCCGTCATTAGTTCTAGCTCGTGCGTTGATCTTGCAACTGTGGGACAGTCCCTGATTTGGTTCGCTAAAGTTTCGTTGAACAAATCTCAGTCGCTTTTTCTCGGGTTTCCGTATTTCATTACTAGTTCCCTATCTGATTCGATGTTGAATGGAATGTATCTAGGATCAGATAAAGATGGTTTTTCTGATTCGTGCCACATTTTTATCACTTTGTTTGCTTTTGAACTAGCAAGCGTAAGGTCAATAACTTCACTGCGCGACACGGTTATAAACGTAGGCCCATCTCCGTTATTTATTATGTATCAATTGGATTTTACAATACATTCTAAAAGTTTTTTATCTCTTGGATTTGTGTTCGTGCTCTCTCAGAAGGTATGGTGTGCATTAACATCGCATCCAAGAATAAGCGGTTTCTTGGTTCTACTGCTAATCAGCCTGTAGATTTTCTCCGGCGGCCGTGGTCCTGTCTAGGTCTCTAGAACATAAATCTCACATTGGCATTAAGTTTAGTGCATTTTTTACAATAACGTATGTGCGAGGGTTATGCACAAGACAGTTCAACCTTTTTATTGTTCTTTTGTGGATCCATGGATTCTGGACAAGGGCAATATCAATATCGTGTGTCACTGCTGTACAGTGATGTATGTTTATCTGAACCACTTTCAGCATTAGATTTGCCGTCAGCACGTTTTTTCCGGCTCTGGATTTACATCCATTGCCTGGTGGACATCCCTTGTACCATCCGGTTCTTTGCTGTTCTTTTTTGGAGTCAGCCAGCGCCCGGATAGTGATCCATGAAAATCTAAGGTGCAATTGGTTGGTTAACGCTTCCATCTTCTCTCAGAATTCCTTGTCTATAAACAGGACGTACTGATGTTGTTCTGTACCAATATTCTTTTCAGTAGGGTGGCCGGTTCCAGTGCTGTTTCTCGGGACCCAAGTGATAACCTTCTTGGGTACAGGAAGGTCTTTGAGATAAATAATCTCTAGTTTCCTATCCTTTCCCAGTGGTTTCTTAATATTTGACGTGCCGACTAGCCACTCTCTGGTTGCTTTGTCTGCGCACGTTATTTTCAGGAATCCTTCTTTATGGGTACATTCCTGAAAAGCTTGTCCCTTCTCCAATTCGTCAATCTATCCGAGTATCGAAGTTTTTATGACCTTGGATTCTTCAGGGCTGATGGTGTATTCAGGTAACCTTTTTGGTATGATGGCAAGAGCAATTCCCGTCAGTGTCCCTGAATGTCTTTTTCTGGGTTCCTTCGACCCCTGGAGTTCGCTTTACCGGTCGTTTTTGTGACGCCGGTGTGCTGCTGCTAGAAAGATTGCGTTTTTGCGCCTCTGTTGTTCCGGCAGTTGGTACAGTTGCGTGTAGCGTCTGGTGTCGCTGTTGCGTTCCTGACGTGCCCGTCTTTGCTTCTTGTATAGGTGGGTTTCGCTCTCGCGTCCCCGCCATTGAAGTGGAACCGGTTACCTGCGCTCCCGATTTTCTTTGTTTTTTAAGTTTTCGCCTTGCCGCCTCCGAAAGCTTTTTAAACTCTTCGGGTTCGCGCTCAGTCGATATTTTTGAGTTCTGCTAAGAGTCGCTGTCTTTTTTTAAATTTTGGGTCGGTGGTTCCATATATGTTCACACAAGTACGGAGGAAAAGAAGGTCGCCGTGCGCAGTGTCCCGATATGCACGGAAGGCTATATACAACAGGGTTCGCTTGGTGCCCCGAGTTTGAAACCAGTAACGACTGGTCTTCTATCCAGTCACGCATCTATTGGCCTGGTTCTCCCTACCTTAGATTTAGGTTTTTGATGAGGTCGTCTCTTCTTGGTCCAGACAATTAAGCCAAGACCTCCCAGTAGTGGTTGCCCGTGAGAAATCTTCACAGCATTCATGGGATTTGCTAGAGCAACTGTTTGGTGGATGATACAAATGCTTGAGTGACGTAGTTAGGCAACTTTAAAAAAAAGTTTTATTTTAGAATGATTTGGTAGTTTTTTCTTCTCTATAAAATTTTCTCTGAGTTAGTTGGACATGGACACTGCATCAAATTTTTACTTTTATCGGTTTCTTCTTTTTTGATTTAAGGTATTAACTAAGACCAATTCACTAAGGTGCACGTAAACTAAAACCACCAAACAGAATATCTAGAGGACTCCAGATCTGTATGCAATTCTGGAACGGAAAGCACTAGAAACTGCATAAGTCAAAGAAAGTGGAAAATAAATACCGATAATAGAGAAAATAGTTTAAATGATAAACATATATAACATCATGAGGATTTGATGGACTACGAGGTTGTAGAAATGAGAAAATGCGTTTAAAAAAACCTGGCCAACTACGATGGAGATCTGAATTTTTAACTAAAACTGGAAACGTTGCTTATCAGAATAGCTCTGTGGCGAAGCTTTCGATTTCTGTTATTTAAAATTTTTGACTGGAACTGGAATTTGAATAAAAAATGTGAGTAATCAAGCCTGCGGTTTTTTTAACATAAACAGGGACTACATATTTTTACAACACGCGAATTTGATGTATTTTAAAATTTCCCTTCTGGTAAAAAACCGACGAAGTACAGGCCGTTAGAATGTAGACTTTATCAGAAGAATTTGCAATACATTGATCAAAATTTAAATACGTGACGCAAATTCTTTGTTGTTAATTCGCCCGTACAATTTTTAAAAAACGACCTTGAAATTAGAAAAACGTTTTATCAGCGAACGAAATTTAAATGCATACGTCGTAGTTTAAAAATAATTTATTGTTCTAATCTGACGATACTGACGCTAGTATTTAACATTGATGAGTCATATTGTCTTTAATTGACTTTCAATTAAACAATATGATTGTATTTGGTAATTGCGTTTTGTTTTAATTTGCTTTTTCACAGATTTAGATTTGACACGTGGTCGTTTTGTTCTTCGGCGATGTTTTTCTTTGGACGTCGAATTTGCATTTTTCTTTTGCGTCAATATTTACATTGTTAAATTGGGTTAATGTTGCAATATGTAAATTTCATTAGTACAATTTATTCGTTGATGGAAATCACATGACGACCTTGTATTTTGATTAGAAAAGGTCGCTAGGTGTTATCAAAATCAGAAGTTATTTTTGATAACCTCTTTAAAAAATTTGCATACAGCGTCATTACGTTTAATAATAGTAATAAAATGCACGATACTATTTATACCATGAATAATTATTAGATGAAAATGATTAATTGAAATTGATCCGAGGAGGGAGGATGCGGAGGAGGAGGACGACGCTGATTCTGATTTACATCATCGATAAAAGTTCAACAAGTGCAAATTGTTTATTATGATTCGGATTAAAAACGTTTTATCACAAATTGTAATTTCCGCAGCTTACGGGAAGCGTGGAAAATCCTAGATTGTGTTTTATATAAATGGAAATTCTTTTTGATTAGGAAAACTATTAATGACGCTACAGTACGGTTAAATAAACGTGTTTTGTTCTTTACGATGTATTATGTGCTGAGACATGTACGATTGTGTTGTGAAAAAGTTTTTATTATTAGGCGCCATATTAGGTGAGCCATTTTGTTTATTAAAACCACGTGTCGTTTTGTTCTTTATTCGTCGTACGCATTTAAACGCAAATTCTAGGTTATCGGGCACAAACACTTCCTTCGACTAATTTTGACCCGATTTGCGCGTTTTCTCGTCGATCGTTATCTTTGAAGACTAAACCACGTGTTTTCAGTTACGTAACCTCAAAAACTGCATTTGCATAGGCAGACATTTAGTATTAAACGCCCAAACCGGATTCATAATTATTCAAAATACCAAAATTCATATTACTACGATTTTGTAGTAAATGACGTTTAAATTCCACGAAGAGGTAAAAGTTACACGTCACTCGAGTGATATCACTCAAAAAATGGATTTTCTGCGTCGATTTTGTTTCTACGACGTTTTTGAAATTTCTACACGTTATCGGACAAACGCAAGTGGCTTTGGAATGTTGTTTTTTTTTAGATTTTGTAGAATGACGTTTTTGTTGACAATGATTTTAAAGGCTTGTCACCGGCACCGATATCGTTGCTTTTTTTTCCTCAAAAACTTGATAATCAGTGTGTTTTTTTTTCTAGTACGTTTAATTTCAAGGCTTGCTTAGAGAATATCGTCTTTTTAGCTTCTTCTGTTTAGACATTGTTGCTAGATTACGGTTAATGCAACTAGCACACTGTGATCTTGTTTAGCTTTAATATATTTTTCTACTACACGTGTCGTAAGCTTAGATAAATTATGGTGAATTTATTACCGCGTTCTTTATTTATATTTACTTAAAATTTTAGAATAACACGAATTAGAGAATGTTGCTAGATTGTGGTCATTGCAGCTAGCTAGGTATTCTTTAGCTTTAGAGTTTTTTGTGATGCGGTAAAAATGATTTCGTTGGTGTATTCCGTAAGCAAAGAGTCTGAATTTACAGAGCGTTGGCTTGAAGATAATGTTTCTAGCTTTGCACAATGTTGCTAGATTACGGTAAATGCAACTGGTTTACTACATTGCTAGATTGCTGTCAATGTATATTTAATGCTGTTACTGCTCAACGGTCATAAACATTGGGTAAACCGTAATGTACTGATTTTATGATCGTGTAAACAACACAACTTTGTTGTTTGGTTCTATTTATTTAGAATGTTAATCTAGCAAAGCAAAGCAAAGTACGTTTAATACTGAATCGATTCTCGTGGTGAATCAGTGAACAGTTTGCTTTAGATATAAACTACTCATTACTATTATAAACCAAGTGTAAGAAATTTTCGTAGTCTCGTGCAGATGATCAAATGCTTCATTTGTTTTGCAACGTACAGCACACTGCGATTGGTATTTTTAGTGTGTAGTTATCGTGTTGGTGTTTGAAACGGCGCCATTTTCTGAGTTTTGTTAGCTGATTAAGATGATCTTATTACGTACTTTTATATGATTCGTTATCGTTTCTTATTGATAGATGATTTTATTGTGAAATAATTGTAGATTCTCTATGTGTACAAGATCCGTGCGTCGCTGTAGGAATGATTACTTGTAAGGCTAAACTCACTCAATTGTTTTTTTGTCTGGATCTAGCGCGTAGGATCACATTTGTTTACTTTTGCAACGAACGCACACTATGATTTCTTATCGTTAGTGTGGAGGAATCGTGTAATCTAGATCTCGTTGTCATTTTATGAGATTCTTCTTTAGATGAGTTTCTGTTTCTTTTCAATGTCTCGTAGACGTAGTTGAAATCTGATTTCGGTTGACTTCACTACGGGTCGTGTCGAAGACAAAGTTCGTTGTTGCATAAATGCACACTATCGCGTTTCTGTACCTTTATTGCATTTGTTAAATCCGAAATGTTTGAGAAGTTTCTGTAATATAACAACGATAAAGAGTCTCAGTGCGTATAACTTCATCGCCAGAGCCGGAGAAAAGGTTTTTGACGTTTTGTTCTTTATTCGTCGTGCGCATTTAAATGCAAATTCTAAGTTATCGGGCACAAACACTTCCTTCGACCAATTTAGGTCCGATTTGCGCGTTTTCCCGCCGATCGTTATCTTTGAAGACTAAACCACGTGTTTTCAGTTACGTAACCTCAAAAACTGCATTTACATAAACAGACATTTAGTGTTAAACGCCCAAACCGGATCATAATTATTCAAAATACCGAAATTCATATTACTACGATTTTGTAGTAAATGATTAAATTCCACGAAGAGGTAAAAGTTACACGTCACTGTAGTGATATCACTCAAAAAATGGATTTTCTGCGTCGATTTTGTTTCTACGACGTTTTTGAAATTTCTACACGTTATCGGACAAACGCAAGTGGCTTTGGAATGTTGTTGTTTTTTTTAGATTTTGTAGAATGACGTTTTTGTTGACAATGATTTTAAAGGCTTGTCACCGTCACCGATATCGTTGCTTTTTTTTCCTCAAAAACTTGATAATCAGCGTGGTTTTTTTGTAGTAAGTTTAATTTCAAGGCTTGCTTAGAGAATATCGTCTTTTTAGCTTCTTTTGTTTAGACATTGTTGCTAGATTACGGTTAATGCAACTAGCACACTATGATCTTGTTTAGTCTTAATATATTTTTCTACTACACGTGTCGTAAGCTTAGATAAATTATGGCGGATTTATTACCGTGTTATTTATTTATATTTACTTACAATTTTAGAATAACACAAATTACAGAATCTTGCTAGATTGTGATCACTGCAGCTAGCTAACTATTCTTTAGCTTTGGAGTTTTTTGTCATGCGGTAAAAATGATCTCGTTGGTGTATTCCGTAAGCAAAGAGCCTGATTTGCAGAGCGTTGACTTGAAGATAATGTTCCTAGCTTTGCTCAATGTTGCTAGATTACGGTAAATGCAACTGGTTTACTACATTGCTAGATTGTTGTCAATGCAGCTAGTACGCTAATATCTACATATTTATCCTTGAAGTTGGTATATTTAATGCTGTTACTGCTCTAATGGTCATTGTCATTGTTGTTTGGTTCTATTTATTTAAAATGTTAATTTAGCAAAGCAAAGCACGTTTAATACTGAATCGATTCTCGTGGTGAATCAGTGAACGATTTGATTTACATATGAACTACTCATTACTATTATAAACCAAGTGTAAGAAATTTTCTTAGTCTCGTGCAGATGATCAAATGCTTCACTTGTTTTGCAACATACAGCACACTGCGATTGGTATTTTTAGTGTGTAGTTATCGTGTTGGTGTTTGAAACGGCGCCATTTTCTGAGTTTTGTTAGCTGATTAAGATGATCTTATTACGTACTTTTATATGATTCGTTATCGTTTCTTATTGATAGATGATTTTATTGTGAAATAATTGTAGATTCTCTATGTGTACAAGATCCGTGCGTCGTTGTAGGAATGATTACTTGTAAGGCTAAACTCACTCAATTGTTTTTTTTGTCTGGATCTAGCGCGTAGGAACACATTTGTTTATTTTTTGCAACGAACGCACACTATGATTTCTTATCGTTAGTGTGGAGGAATCGTGTAATCTAGATCTCGTTGTCATTTTATGAGATTCTTCTTTAGATGAGTTTCTGTTTCTTTTCAATGTCTCGTAGACGTAGTTGAAATCTGATTTCGGTTGACTTCACTACGGGTCGTGTCGAAGACAAAGTTCGTTGTTGCATAAATGCACACTATCGCGTTTCTGTACCTTTATTGCATTTGTTAAATCCGAAATGTTTGAGAAGTTTCTGTAATATAACAACGATAAAGAGTCTCAGTGCGTATAACTTCATCGCCAGAGCCGGAGAAAAGGTTTTTGACGTTTTGTTCTTTATTCGTCGTACGCATTTAAACGCAAATTCTAGGTTATCGGGCAAAAACACTTCCTTCGACCAATTTTGACCCGATTTGCGCGTTTTCTCGCCGATCGTTATCTTTGAAGACTAAACCACGTGTTTTCAGTTATGTAACCTCAAAAACTGCATTTACATAAACAGGCATTTAGTGTTAAACGCCCAAACCGGATCATAATTATTCAAAATACCGAAATTCATATTACTACGATTTTGTAGTAAATGATTAAATTCCACGAAGAAGTAAATGTTACACGTCACGCTAGTGATATCACTCAAAAAATGGATTTTCTGTGTCGATTTTGTTTCTACGACGTTTTTGAAATTTCTACACGTTATCGGACAAACGCAAGTGGCTTTGGAATGTTGTTGTTTTTTTTTTTAGATTTTGTAGAATGACGTTTTTGTTGACAATGATTTTAAAGGCTTGTCACCGGCACCGATATCGTTGCTTTTTTTCCCTCAAAAACTTGATAATCAGTGTGTTTTTTTTGTAGTACGTTTAATTTCAAGGCGTGCTTAGAGATTATCGTCTTTTTAGCTTCTTTTGTTTAGACATCGTTGATAGATTAGGGTTAAGGAAACTAGCACACTATGATCTTGTTTAGTGTTCTAACTGCACGTGTCGTAAACTTAGATAAATTATGGTGAATTTATTACTGTGTTCTTTATTTATATTTACTTAAAAATTTAGAATAACACGAATTACAGAATGTTGCTAGATTGTGGTCATTGCAGCTAGCTAGCTATTCTGTAGCTTTGGAGTTTTTATCATGCGGTAAAAATGATTTCGTTGGTGTATTCTATAAGCAAAGAGTCTGAATTTACAGAGCATTGGCTTGAAGATAATGTTTCTAGCTTCGCTCAATATTGCTAGATTACGGTAAATGCAACTGGTTTACTACATTGCTAGATTGCTGTCAATGCAGCTAGTACGCTAATATCTACATATGTATCCTTGAAGTTGGTATATTTAATGCTGTTACTGCTCCAATGGTCATTGTCATTGTTGTTTGGTTCTATTTATTTAAAATGTTAATTTAGCAAAACAAAGCACGTTTAATAGTGAATCGATTCTCGTGATAAATCAGTGAACGATTTGATTTACATATGAACTACTCATTACTATTATAAATCAAGTATAAGAAATTTTCGTAGTCTCGTGCAGATGATCAAATGCTTCACTTGTTTTGCAACGTACAGCACACTGCGATTTGTATTTTTAGTGTGTAGTTATCGTGTTGGTGTTTGAAACGGCGCCATTTTCTGAGTTTTGTTAGCTGATTAAGATCTTATTACGTACTTTTATATGATTCGTTATCGTTTCTTATAGATGGATGATTTTATTGTGAAAGAATTGTAGCTGTGCGTCGTTGTAGGAATGATTACTTGTAAGGCTAAACTCACTCAATTGTTTTTTGTGTCTGGATCTAGCGCGTAGGATCACATTTGTTTACTTTTGCAACGAACGCACACTATGATTTCTTATCGTTAGTGTGGAGGAATCGTGTAATCTAGATCTCGTTGTCATTTTATGAGATTGTTCTTCAGATGAGTTTCTGTTTCTTTTCAATGTCTCGTAGACGTAGTTGAAATCTGATTTCGGTTGACTTAACTACGGGTCGTGTCGAAGACAAAGTCCTCTGTTGCATAAATGCACTCGATCGCGTTTCTGTACCTTTATTGCATTTGTTAAATCCGAAATGTTTGAGAAGTTTCTGTAATATAAAAACGATAAATAGTCTCACTGCATATAACTTCATCGCCAGAGCCGGAGAAAAGGTTTTTGACGTTTTGTTCTTTATTCGCCGTACGCATTTAAACGCAAATTCTAGGTTATCGGGCAAAAACACTTCTTTCGACCAATTTTGACCTGATTTGCGCGTTTTCTCGCCGATCGTTATCTTTGAAGACTAAACCACGTGTTTTCGGTTACGTAACCTCAAAAACTGCATTTACATAAACAGACATTTAGTGTTAAACTCCCAAACCGGATCATAATTATTCAAAATACCAAAATTCATATTACTACGATTTTGTAGTAAATGACGTTTAAATTCCACGAAGAGGTAAAAGTTACACGTCACTCGAGTGATATCACTCAAAAAATGGATTTTCTGCGTCGATTTTGTTTCTACGACGTTTTTGAAATTTCTACACGTTATCGGACAAACGCAAGTGGCTTTGGAATGTTGTTGTTTTTTTTAGATTTTGTAGAATGACGTTTTTGTTGACAATGATTTTAAAGGCTTGTCAGCGGCACCGATATCGTTGCTTTTTTTTCCTCAAAAACTTGATAATCAGTGTGGTTTTTTTGTAGTACGTTTTATTTCAAGACTTGCTTAGCGATTATCGTCTTTTTAGCTTCTTCTGTTTAGACATTGTTGCTAGATTAGCGTTAATGCAACTAGCACACTATGATCTTGTTTAGCTTTAATATATTTTTCTACTACACGTGTCGTCAGCTTAGATGAATTATGGTGGATTTATTACCGTGTTATTTATTTATATTTACTTACAATTTTAGAATAACACAAATTAGAGAATGTTGCTAGATTGTGGTCATTGCAGCTAGCTAGCTATTCTTTAGCTTTAAAGTTTTTTGTCATGCGGTAAAAATGATCTTGTTGGTGTATTCCGTAAGCAAAGAGCCTGAATTTGCAGAGCGTTGGCTTGAAGATAATGTTCCTAGCTTTGCACAATGTTGCTAGATGACGGTAAATGCAACTGGTTTACTACATTGCTAGATTGCTGTCAATGCAGCTACTACGCTAATATTTACATGTTTATCAACACAACTTTGTTGTTTGGTTCTATTTATTTAGAATGTTAATCTAGCAAAGCAAAGCACGTTTAATACTGAATCGATTCTCGTGGTGAATCAGTGAACAGTTTGCTTTAGATATAAACTACTCATTACTATTATAAACCAAGTGTAAGAAATTTTCGTAGTCTCGTGCAGATGATCAAATGCTTCACTTGTTTTGCAACATACAGCACACTGCGATTTGTATTTTTAGTGTGTAGTTATCGTGTTGGTGTTTGAAACGGCGCCATTTTCTGAGTTTTGTTAGCTGATTAAGATGATCTTATTATGTACTTTTATATGATTTGTTATCGTTTCTTATGGATAGATGATTTTATTATGAAATAATTGTAGGTTCTTTATGTGTACAGGATCTGTGCGTCGTTGTAGGAATGATTACTTGTAAGGCTAAACTCACTCAATTGGTTTTTTGTCTGGATCTAGCGCGTTTTGTTTATTTTTTGCAACGAACGCACACTATGATTTCTTATCGTTAGTGTGGAGGAATCGTGTAATCTAGATCTCGTTGTCATTTTATGAGATTCTTCTTCAGATGAGTTTCTGTTTCTTTTCAATGTCTCGTAGACGTAGTTGAAATCTGATTTCGGTTGACTTAACTACGGGTCGTGTCGAAGACAAAGTTCGTTGTTGCATAAATGCACTCTATCGCGTTTCTGTACCTTTATTGCATTTGTTAAATCCGAAATGTTTGAGAAGTTTCTGTAATATAACAACGATAAAGAGTCTCAGTGCGTATAACTTCATCGCCAGAGCCGGAGAAAAGGTTTTTGACGTTTTGTTCTTTATTCGTCGTACGCATTTAAACGCAAATTCTAGGTTATCGGGCACAAACACTTCCTTCGACCAATTTTGACCCGATTTGCGCGTTTTCTCGCCGATCGTTATCTTTGAAGACTAAACCACGTGTTTTCAGTTACGTAACCTCAAAAACTGCATTTACATAAACAGACATTTAGCGTTAAACGCCCAAACCGGATCATAATTATTCAAAATACCGAAATTCATATTACTACGATTTTGTAGTAAATGATTAAATTCCACGAAGAGGTAAAAGTTACACGTCACTCTAGTAACATCACTCAAAAAATAGATTTTCTGCGTTGATTTTGTTTCTACGACGTTTTTGAAATTTTTACACGTTATCGGACAATCGCAAGTGGCTTTGGAATGTTGTTGTTTTTTTTTTAGATTTTGTAGAATGACGTTTTTGTTGACAATGATTTTAAAGGCTTGTTACCGGCACCGATATCGTTGCTTTTTTTCCTCAAAAACCTGATAATCAGTGTGTTTTTTTGTAGTACGTTTAATTTCAAGGCTTGCTTAGAGAATATCGTCTTTTTAGCTTCTTCTGTTTAGACATTGTTGCTAGATTACGGTTAAGGCAACTAGCACACTATGATCTTGTTTAGTGTTCTAACTGCACGTGTCGTAAACTTAGATAGATTATGGTGAATTTATTACCGTGTTTTTTATTTATATTTACTTAAAATTTTAGAATAGCTCAAATTAGAGAATGTTGCTAGATTGTGGTCATTGCAGCTAGCTAGCTATTTTGTAGCTTTGGAGTTTTTATTATGCGGTAAAAATGATCTCGTTGGTGTATTCCGTAAGCAAAGAGTCTGAATTTACAGAGCGTTGGCTTGAAGATAATGTTTCTAGCTTCGCTCAATGTTGCTAGATTACGGTAAATGCAACTGGTTTACTACATTACTCTCAATGCAGCTAGTACGCTTAGATCTACATATTTATCCTTACTGCTCAATGGTCATAAACATTGAGTAAATCGTAATTTTTTTCTCGTTTTAAATTTTATGATCGTGTAAACAACACAACTTTGTTGTTTGGTTCTATTTATTTAGAATGTTAATTTAGTAAAACAAAGCACGTTTAATACCGAATCGATTCTCGTGGTGGATCAGTGAACGATTTGATTTACATATGAACTACTCATTATTATTATTATAAACCAAGTGTAAGAATTTTCGTAGTCTCGTGCAGATGATCAAATGCTTCATTTGTTTTGCAACGTACAGCACACTGCGATTGGTATTTTTAGTGTGTAGTTATCGTGTTGGTGTTTGGAACGACGCCATTTTCTGAGTTTTGTTAGCTGATTAAGATGATCTTATTACGTACTTTTATATCATTCGTTATCGTTTCTTATTGATAGATGATTTTATTGTGAAATAATTGTAGATTCTCTATGTGTACAAGATCCGTGCGTCGCTGTAGGAATGATTACTTGTAAGGCTAAACTCACTCAATTGTTTTTTTTGTCTGGATCTAGCGCGTAGGATCACATTTGTTTACTTTTGCAACGAACGCACACTATGATTTCTTATCGTTAGTGTGGAGGAATCGTGTAATCTAGATCTCGTTGTCATTTTATGAGATTCTTCTTCAGATGAGTTTCTGTTTCTTTTCGATGTCTCGTAGACGTAGTTGAAATCTGATTTCGGTTGACTTAACTACGGGTCGTGTCGAAGACAAAGTTCGTTGTTGCATAAATGCAGAATATCGCGTTTCTGTGCCTTTATTGCATTTGTTAATCCGAAATGTTTGTGAAGTTTCTGTAATATAGCAACGATAAAGAGTCTCAGTGCGTATAACGTCGAATATCGTCTTTTTTGCTTCTTTTGTTTAGACATTGTTGCTAGATTACGGTTAAGGCAACTAGCACACTATGATCTTGTTTAGTGTTCTAACTGCACGTGTCGTAAACTTAGATAAATTATGGTGAATTTATTACCGTGTTCTTTATTTATATTTACTTAAAATTTTAGAATAACAAAAATTAGAGAATGTTGCTAGATTGTGGTCATTGCAGCTAGCTAGCCATTTTTCAGCTTTGGAGTTCTTTGTCATGCGGTAAAAATGATCTTGGTGTATTCCGTAAGCAAAGAATCTGAATTTACAGAGCGTTGGCTTGAAGATAATGTTTCTAGCTTTGCTCAATATTGCTAGATTACGGTAAATGCAACTGGTTTACTACATTGCTAGATTGTTGTCAATGCAGCTAGTACGCTAATATCTACATATTCATGCTTGAAGTTGGTATATTTAATGCTGTACTGATTTTATGATCGTGTAAACAACACAACTTTGTTGTTTGGTTCTATTTATTTAGAATGTTAATCTAGCAAAGCAAAGCAAAGCACGTTTAATACTGAATCGATTCTCGTGGTGAATCAGTGAACGATTTGATTTACATATGAACTACTCATTACTATTATAAATCAAGTGTAAGAAATTTTCTTAGTCTCGTGCAGATGATCAAATGCTTCACTTGTTTTGCAACGTACAGCACACTGCGATTTGTATTTTTAGTGTGTAGTTATCGTGTTGGTGTTTGAAACGGCGCCATTTTCTGAGTTTTGTTAGCTGATTAAGATGATCTTATTACGTACTTTTAAATGATTCGTTATCGTTTCTTATAGATGGATGATTTTATTGTGAAAGAATTGTAGCTGTGCGTCGTTGTAGGAATGATTACTTGTAAGGCTAAACTCACTCAATTGTTTTTTTGTCTGGATCTAGCGCGTAGGATCACATTTGTTTATTTTTTGCAACGAACGCAAACTATGATTTCTTATCGTTAGTGTGGAGGAATCGTGTAATCTAGATCTCGTTGTCATTTTATGAGATTCTTCTTCAGATGAGTTTCTGTTTCTTTTCAATGTCTCGTAGACGTAGTTGAAATCTGATTTCGGTTGACTTAACTACGGCTCGTTCGTTGTTGCATAAATGCACTCTATCGCGTTTCTGTACCTTTATTGCGTTTGTTAAATCCGAAATGTTTGAGAAGTTTCTGTAATATAACAACGATAAAGTCTCAGTGCGTATAACTTCATCGCCAGAGCCGGAGAAAAGGTTTTTGACGTTTTTTTCTTTATTCATCGTACGCATTTAAACGCAAATTCTAGGTTATCGGGCAAAAACACTTCCTTCGACCAATTTTGATCCGATTTGCGCATTTTCTCGCCGATCGTTATCTTTGAAGACTAAACCACGTGTTTTCGGTTACGTAACCTCTAAAACTGCATTTCCATAAACAGGCATTTAGTGTTAAACGCCCAAACCGGATCATAATTATTCAAATACTGAAATTCATATTACTACGATTTGTAGTAAATGACGTTTAAATTCCACGAAGAGGTAAAAGTTACACGTCACTCTAGTGATATCACTCAAAAAATCGATTTTCTGCGTCGATTTTGTTTCTACGACGTTTTTGAAATTGCTACACGTTATCGGACAATCGCAAGTGGCTTTGGAATGTTGTTGTTTTTTTTTAGATTTTGTAGAATGACGTTTTTGTTGACAATGATTTTAAAGGCTTGTCACCGGCACCGATATCGTTGCTTTTTTTTCCTCAAAAACTTGATAATCAGTGTGTTTTTTTTGTAGTACGTTTAATTTCAAGGCTTACTTAGAGAATATCGTCTTTTTCGCTTCTTTTGTTTAGACATTGTTGCTAGATTACGGTTAAGGCAACTAGCACACTATGATCTTGTTTAGTGTTCTAACTGCACGTGTCGTAAACTTAGATAAATTATGGTGAATTTATTACCGTGTTCTTTATTTATATTTACTTAAAATTTTAGAATAACACAAATTAGAGAATGTTGCTAGATTGTGGTCATTGCAGCTAGCTAACCATTTTTCAGCTTTGGTGTTCTTTGTCATGCGGTAAAAATGATCTTGGTGTATTCCGTAAGCAAAGAATCTGAATTTACAGAGCGTTGGCTTGCAGATAACGTTTCTAGCTTTGCACAATGTTGCTAGATTACGGTAAATGCAACTGGTTTACTACATTGCTAGATTGTTGTCAATGCAGCTAGTACGCTAATATCTACATATTTATCCTTGAAGTTGGTATATTTAATGCTGTTACTGCTCTAATGATCGTGTAAACAACACAACTTTGTTGTTTGGTTCTATTTATTTAAAATGTTAATCTAGCAAAGCAAAGCACGTTTAATACTGAATCGATTCTCGTGGTGAATCAGTGAACGATTTGATTTACATATGAACTACTCATTATTATTATTATAAACTAAGTGTAAGAAATTTTCGTAGTCTCGTGCAGATGATCAAATGCTTCACTTGTTTTACAACGTACAGCACACTGCGATTTGTATTTTTAGTGTGTAGTTATCGTGTTGGTGTTTGAAACGGCGCCATTTTCTGAGTTTTGTTAGCTGATTAAGATGATCTTATTACGTACTGTTATATGATTCGTTATCGTTTCTTATGGATGGATGATTTTATTGTGAAAGAATTGTAGCTGTGCGTCGTTGTAGGAATGATTAAACTCACTCAATTGTTTTTTTTTGTCTGGATCTAGCGCGTAGGATCACATTTGTTTATTTTTTGCAACGCACACTATGATTTCTTATCGTTAGTGTTGAGAAATCGTGTAATCTGGATCTCGTTGTCATTTTAGGGGTCTATCGCTGATTGAGATTCTTCTTCAGATGAGTTTCTGTTTCTTTTCAATGTCTCGTAGACGTAGTTGAAATCTGATTTCGGACGGGTCATGTCAAAGACAAAGATAAAGAGTCTCAGTGCGTATAACTTCATCGCCAGAGTCGGAGAAAAGGTTTTTGACGTTTTGAAGCAAAATATTTCGTCTCTTTATAAAAAAAATGTTTAAAATTAATATCTGCATCTTTAAAAAATTTTGGCGCTTTTCGTCCTGATGCTTAGCGTACCTTTCTTACTGCCTTTATCCATCGCACATTATTTTTGCTTTTTGCGTATAAAAATAGAAGCGTTTTGTTAGTTGTTTACATAGATTGTGGGTTTTGTGCGATTACGACTTTTTTTTATTAATCATGTGTCATTGTTTACACGTTTTCTACTTTTGTCTTGCTAAAGACGTTTTCGGTTATAACCGCTTTTTCTTAATTTTTTTACTCTGCAAAGTAGAGATTAAAGTGAAAAACCTTCGGTTAAAGCAAATTTATTTTTTATCGTGCTATTATTAGAAGGGGAACGTTACTGCATTAAGAAATGTAAATAAACAAACAACTAGAAGCAAAATCGAAAATGCGCAAATAAGGCCATTATCTTATTTACATATAGGTCGTTGATTCTTGAAATGTTGTTTTTCAACAAATTCCCCTCCAAATGTTGAAAATTTACAGATACCTTTTGTATTTTGCTATTTAATAGAGCGACACGATGAAGTGTCGTTATTTAAAGTTTTAATTTATCGCTCGGATCGTTAATAACGATAGGTAAGTTAATTACAACTGATAATTACGATTTAGAAATGTAATTAAGCGCGTAATTTAAATTTACGTAAAACAATTATGTTGTTTTGTCGCGGTTGTCGGGTACGGTGGTATTGAGGTATTAGCAGGACGGTGTTTCGAGATCGTGTCGGCTCGTGCCGGATCGTTAGTATTTATATAGGAGAATCCGCACATTTACTAGTTAGTATCACAAAAATATTTGTACGATTAATTTGGTTTAAGGGTTAATGGGTCACCGCGTTCGTGTTAGATTGTTTAGAATGTATAAATTCCGCATGAAGTTTTTAAATTCAAATTCGCGGGTTTTTATCGATGCTGCAGCCAATCGGGTGTTTTAGACGAATTTATCGAGTGCGCGTGACCGTGTTTGATTAGTCGGTCTCCGGAGTTCAACGTGAGTGGTTTTTAAGTTAAATTTTTGTGTTTTTTTAACCCGAAAAAAAAATCAACCAAAATTAATAATTATGGAAAGTGAAGGGACTAACGTTTTCCAAATTTCGACTATTTTAATTGCCGGTTTCGTGAGCGTTTGCGTTTATTTGCTATTTTATATTTTGAAACAAATCAACGGTGAGGAGAAAAACGTGGAGAATATTAAGAAAAGTAAGTTTTTTTTGGGTTCAAACGAGCACGTGGTGGTGTGTTGTGTTTGAGGTTATTTTTATAACGTGACCGGCTACATACTCCTACTTTAACGCTAACTAAAAATAACACATTTAATGCGTTTTTCAATCTAAAATTTTCACTGTTTATTGCAGATGAGAAACGCGTTGAACTTAGTGAGAAAAAAAAAGATTCGAGTGCTAGCGCCAAAAGTAAGAAGAAAGCTGCTTGGACAGGCCGAACCGATAAACAATCGTTCACACATCCCTGGTTGCTTACATCGTTGAAGGGACACACCGGTGAAGTGCTCGACATGGATTTTGCCAGCAATGGGAAATACTTGGTTTCATGTGCCGAAGGTATGTACGAATTTTTTTATAATGTACTTCGGGTGTCTTTTAATTCAAAGGCGTTCGAAGGCTTACTGCCACTCTCAAAGTACAAGCCTAAAAACAATAGATTACGGCTAAGAAAGTTGCATCATTATAAAACAGTTCATAGAAAACCGGTTGTAGCCGGTGCTTACTCATACTAAGAATTCGATTCATCTCATTTGTGATTCATTAGTCCTTAAGTAATTCGGGATTTCTCTCCTCCCACTAATTTAAAAATCATTAATCGTGGATTCTTACGTATTTGGTCTCAATACTTGCATGCTTAGTGTGTTGCCTTCATTAAGGGTTTCATTTTTCTAATCGAAATCGAGGTTTTTAATATTTCGTACGTAACAAAAATCTTAAGGGGAAAATGTCGGGAAAGGGCTTGTGCCAAGCACAAACCGAAACCACCTTCTGCCACCAGGAGTGGTTTTCGTTTCTTTAAAAAAAAAAAAAGAGAGTGAGTGCAGTGTAAGTGTAACTAAAACCAAAATAGAAAAGACTGTGTAGTGATTTTATTATTTTGTGTGCAGAAGAACCAGATCCTGGTGGCAAACTCGATGGATCGACTGGAAGCAGCGGGAGCAACACCGATTCCAGCCAAGAAAACAGTCTCCCATCGGAGAATCCGAGCCCGCGTACGGGATTGTCGCGTCGCCAAAGAAAAAACCGGCGACGAGACGACTTATCGCCGGAAAATAAAAAGAAATACCGCGGGAGGAAGGACCCGATCAGTCGTAAGCCGATCGTGCACACACCCCTGAAGCAATACCTAAAAATGAATTGCATACCCGAGCCGCACCTCGCGTCGCTAATGCAAACGTTTTTTTTAAGCCCGGAACAAATGCTCATCATGGGCTATCCGCTCCAAGGCGTCGGCTATAACATGGCAAGCCGCACGTACATTTTTAAAAGTCCTTTAACGATGCCTAAAATACCAGCGCCGAAACCGCAGAAGCACGCCCCTAAAGTAAAAGAATCCAAATTCGACGTCAACGCCCAAGAATTTGTGCCCGGAATGGAATACGCCGAAATCAAAGCCGAATGGAGCGCCAGCCACGATAGCGGGCAAGGTTCTGCCAGTTCCAGCGTGTCCGAAGAAAATTTAGACGATTCCGAAGAAAGTAGCACAAGCCTCGATTGTTACACGCAGCCACCGACCGAAAACGATTCCAAAGACGATCAAAGAAATTTTTACGAAATTGGCGAATCGCATAATTGTGTGCGTTGCAGCAGAATCTTCTTCATATCGCACTCGGGCGAGTACCTCACTCAAGAACAATGCGTGTACCACTGGGGCAAACTCCACAATGTCATTGCCGCGATCGGTAAACACTCAAAAGCCTGTGATTACGTGATGGAATACTCTTGTTGCAAAGGTAAACCGCAATCGCGAGGGTGCACCACGGGGAAGTTACACGTGTGGGGTGGTCTTTCGGTCGGTTTCAACGGACCTTACGATTATTACGTGCGTACTCGTCCGCGTAAAACACTACCACCTGATGGTAATTTTGGTATTTACGCTTTAGACTGTGAAATGTGCTATACTGTGATGGGATTAGAATTAACTAAAATAACTGTGATCGGTGTCGATGGACGTTTAGTTTACGATAGTTTTGTTAAACCCGAAAACGAAATTATAGACTACAACACCCGGTTTTCGGGAATCACGTGTAAAGACTTAAGTAAAAAAAGTGGTACAAAGACATTGCGCGAAGTACAAAACGATCTAATGGGTTTTATAAACGCGGACACGATTTTAATAGGACACGGGTTAGAGAACGATTTAAGAGCGTTGAGAATTATGCACTACACGATTATCGACACAGCCGTCGTGTTTGCTCATCCTTATGGTCTTCCTTATCGTAGAGGTTTGAAAGCGATCACATCTTGGATTTTAAAAAGAGACATACAATGCAGTTCGAGTGGACACAACAGTTACGAAGATGCAAGAGCCTGCATGGAACTAATCCTATGGAAAGTACGCAGAGACTTTCTCAAACCGATGGACCCTTATTAGAAAGTGATATTTCTTATTCATATCGTCCCTCATCGTGCCTTTATTTATTACTGCAATACCATTTCATTTTTTTCTCTCCATTTCTTTGCTTACATTATTTTAGAATGTACTGAAGGAAATGTGATTTTAGATTGTAAGTGTAATTTTTAAGACTTTAAATTATTATAAGGAAAACGCATAGTATTACTTATTTGTTGTGTTCCTGTCGTGTAAAAGTGGAGTAGTTACGAGTCGGAGGATCAGAATCTTAACGTTTTGTACGATTTTAATAATAAAATAGTTTTTATATTTGAATAAGAATTTCGATTCAGAATTTTGTTTTTTTTTAGATCGTAAAACCAATGTCGATTTATACATGATCTTACAGAATAAGCAACTATTTTTACCATAGTTATAAATGAATTTTCGATTCAACGCCCACATGTAATAAAAGCGAAAATATAGTTTTATTATATTTGTCTTCTTTTTTTTATTTACAAAACTACCTAGGAATTTAAGTGTCATCAATTGCAATTACTTGGAAGAAGACGTACAAGAACGTGCACTTGCAGGCGTCTTTAACCTTTTGAATGTGCGGTATCGGTTTTCTGATACTCGATTCAAGGGTTTGATAATCCGATTTGGGGTTTTTTGCAAATGTCAAACGAATCTGTATAAAAATTTCTTCATCAAAAAAGTGAAAGTAACAATACCATGAATCATCCGAATCTCGATACAATCAATTACCTCACTGGTGTTTCCTATTATTACGCAAAAGCATTTCCGTCCCGGATGCAAAGTTTTGCGAATCCCAAGTTCAGAAAATTGCAAAATTTCATTAGTGGAATATAAGATGAGATAAGGATGATATACCCGGTTATAACCATCGCATTTCCCGGGAAAAGAATGATTAAATGTTGAAGTATTTTCCAGGTAAACAACCGCTTAGAATTCTTGTAGTTCGTGTATTGTACGACTCGCGGTAATACCTTTTAACAATGATGGCATTCTGTATAATTCTCGAATTTATGACCCCGTTGTCATATTAGAATGGCTACGATAAGATAACGAAAGACGCTTTCTATTCGTGAGAAAGTCGACTTAATTCAAGATATATTTACCAGAACCCGCAAAGTCAACAATTTTAAAATAAATATCAAACAGAAAAATTAAAATTTTCTATATAAATCTATAAACGTTACTAAAAATAACTCAATTAGAATACTTTCTCACGCAATCTTCTTTGCATTGCGAAAATTTTCTAGGTCATTTCAGGCTGAGGTCCGACTACAGAGAAATCACGGACTGAATTTGAATTTGGGCATTCGTGTTGTCCTCATCGTGTATCTTCGGTTAAAGTTTGTTAGTAGGCGTGTCGTCACCGCTTGCTTGGATATTGGTAAAATCTAACGGTATGAATATCGCGAACGATTAATATCCGGATTCGGTCGTTCTTCTTCTAAAGTCGCCAGTTATGTGTGATGTACAGGCTGTAGCAGGCGATTTGGGGGGCGGGGCAATTGTAGCAGTTGCTCCTCCCTCTGACTCACGGTTGAAGCACTTTATTGTGATCTAGGTAAAATCACACAAAAAACGTCACCTCCTTCCCCCCAAACAATATCAATAAAATCACAGAAAAATTGCCCCCCTAAACAATATAGGTAAAATCACACAATCATTGCCGCCAAGTTAGTTTTATAACTGCTGAAGAAATGGTTGATCTGGTACTGGAAAATCGGTCTTGTTCACCACCGCCTTCCAGTTCTTTGTCTACGACGACTCTGACCTTCTTTAGTCCATATTTGACAACAGCGCATGATAGTGGATTGGTTCCGGTTAAGACGATTTGCAATTTTTTGTACGAATTAGCACCTTGCCGTAAGCCAAAAATTCAACCTCTATCAAATTCGCTTAATTGGCGGCGGAATTTTCAGGCTGTCGTAGTTTTAAGTTTTGGGAATAAGTCCGCGGGCGCCAAATCGGGAAAATCTGTGGGTTTTAGTTTAGTTTAGTTTTAACCATTGAAAGAACACCGATATGAGGGCGTGCATTATGATGAAAGAGGTTTTTTTGTGCATCCAAAAGATTAGCGTAATATAATATATAATATTTTCCGTTTATCGTTTGTTCTTTTGGACGATAATCAATCATCCGGATTCACCCCAAACATTCATCTCTTTCAATATTTCTTCATTCTTTAGTCTGTTATATAAAGAAATTTAACGAAGACGCGTTTCTCAATGTTATCAATTTTAATACAAACTTGAAAAAAAGACACGTTGAGAGCTCTTTTATGATTGGATCGGAGGTGGTGTAAGGTCATTCTTAGTCGGCCAATTTTTTAATTTCGTACATGTTTATTTTGCTATTTCAATTATTTACAATTTATATAACTTAATCTTAAGTGGCAACAGCGTTTGCTTAAATAGCCCTGTTGGATCGGTTTTCAACCTCCGAGTTTTCTCTTTGGTTTCAAACATTTCCGCTGGGTTGAACATTTCATTCTAAAGCTTAATCTAGGATGATATACTTAAGCCGACTGTGCCTAGGCATGTCATGTCTGTCGTAGTCCCAAAGCCTCCGGACGAGGGGATTAGGATGGGTCAGCTGCGGATTGGTCAACGAAATCTGCGATCTTCGGGATGTCGAGTTCTTCATGGAACCGGTCTGTTCGGATGAACCAGGTAACGTCTGCGATCATTCTGAGGATCTTGTTTTGGAAGATTTGGATCCTAGTGGTGTGAGTTTTGGCAGCGTAAAACCCATACTTGTGCTGCCTACGTCATGGATGGGCGAATGATCGTCTTGTAGATGAGTAGTTATCGATGTTGAGTCGGCTGTTGCGGCACAGCATCAGGTATAACTGGTAGGCCGTTGTAAGAGGCGAGCTTCTGGATGATGTGGGATTTCCATAACAATTTCTTGTCTAGGGCGAGGCCGAGATACATGGTCTCGTTCACCCAGGGGACGTCGTTGTTTTTGATGTGGAGGCGGCCTGTGGGTTCGATTTTAATTCGGTGGAAAAGGACGGCGCCGCTTTTCGTAGGATTGACAGTCATCTAGCGAGGTGAGAGCCATTTGAAGATTTCTCTCTTGAGCGGGATGTTGCTAAAATGGCGTAGAAAGTGTACGTGAGTCCGTCGATTTTTGGGACGTCTGCGATGAAGATGTTGTATAGAAGTGGAGCTAGCGTAGATCCTTGAGGAACGCCGGCTTCTATGTGACGTGGAGTAGATTTGGCAGTGCCAAGTTTGGTCGCAAATGAGCGTCGATTGAGGAAGGAACCGATGAGTTGGACGTTGAGGCCTAGACGGTGCGTCTTGTAGAGCAGACCGCGATGCCAGACCTTGTCGAACGTCTTCTCTATGTCGAGGAAAATGCCGCCGGTGACGTCGTGGTGGTTGAAGCCTGCTCCACGACACGGAGTGCTTGGTGGACCGTGTTTTTTGCGAAAACTGAGGAGGATGAATTGGTTGGTGTCGACCTGTTCCTGTAATCGGGTGACAATTATTCTTTCCAATAACTTAACAAGCGCTGGAAGTAAGCTGATTGGACGGTAGTTTTGCGGCATGACGTGGTCTTTTCCGGGTTTGGGAATTACTATGACGTCCGCGATTTTCCATTGATGTGGAAAGTGTCGGAGTTTTAAGCAAGCGTTGAAGATCACGGTTAAGGTGGCTAAGTTTGAGGGTTTTGTTGGGAATGCCGTCGTTCTCGGGAGCTTTGCGCGTTTTGAGATTTTTGATTTTCGCTTCGGTTTCTTTGGGAGAAGTGTGCCTGATGGTCTTGTTTGGGTTGGCCGTCAGGATGCTTCTGACTTCGCGGTGGATGGCGTTTGTGCGACGGAAATCGTCGTATGGATGGTTTGCTCTGAATTGGAGTTTGAGTGTGTCGGCGAAAGCTTCGGCTTTGTCTAGATCCTTGTAGACCAGACCTCGGGGGCCGTTAATGGCGGGCATGGGCGGGTTTTCCTGCTTTTAAGGATGTTGGTCTTGTGAATTTAGTGACTAAAGTTTGTCATTGAAAAGAAGATTACAGTGTTCGATCTGTATTCGAATTTCGGTTTGACCTGTGTTAAGAGCTCTTTTGTCATTTGGGTAACGGGTACGTTGCCAGCTGCGTATTAGACGGTTTTTCTCGTTGATCTGGTCACTACTGTAAAGTGGAAGTTGGAGCGGATCGGACTTGGTTTTAGTAATAGTTTTTGTGGCTTTTGAGATGCGTCTTTTGACGAGGTCTGTGAAACTGTCAACCGCGGCTTGTAGTTGGGCGAAGTTATCAATGACCGGGGTTTATGTGATAAGTTTACTGGCCTCGAATTGGAAAGATGGCCACATGGTAATGTTCATTTCGAACTGAAGGTTATCGTTTTTTGCTTGATCACCGAGTTGTAGGAGCACGGGATCGTGGTCGGAAACAGTTGTTAAATCCTGAAGAAGCCTGATGTATTGAAAATGGCTATGTCGATGACGTCGGGATGTCCGTTGTGAGGTTGTAAGGTGGGTTCTACGACGAAATTTCGCATGCTGTCGAGATCTTGCAGGAGTCGCTCATTGCGGTTCGATTTGCTGCGGTGCTAGCCTGGATGTTTTGAGTTAAGGTTTCCTGCCAGAATAGTGGGGATACTAGCGTTAAAAATCGCGTCTAAATTTTCGGGTATGACGTCTTTGGTGGGTGGGATGTAGGCAGCGCAGAGAACGATGTTTCCGTTTGCTGCCGTGTTAATGACGATATGAGTTGCTTCTAGATTTTGAAGTTGTGGTGGTGGGAGTTTGACGTAAACGGTCGTACCTCTTCCGCGACCTGTGTTTCGGTTGGTATTGTATTTAGTATAATTGCAGATATTTGTTCCAAAAATGGGTTTTTGAAACGAGAGCGACGTCGATGTTGCGGCGGTGGAGAAATTCCTGAAATTCAAGTTTTTTGTTAAGGAGACCATTGGCGTTCCAAATGACGATGAGGAGGGAGTTTGTTTTTCTTCGTCGTGCTGGTATTACTGGTTGCTGGAACGGAGTTGGGCGAGGAACTCTCTGCTAAGGACGTGATCTTCTCTGGTGATCTGGACGTGGACAAACTTCAGCAACTTCGTCTGTCCGGCGGTTGGCACAGGAACGGTGGACTCAAACCGGTATCGTCACCTGGGCAAACGAGACGGCTGGGTTCACCGGCTTGGCGGGTGCACGAGGGGCCACTGAAACAGGAGCTGAACGGTTAATGCGGTAGTTACTTACCTGTCGCTGTTTCGGGTGGGCGGGGCATCCCTTGCAGTTTGCCGGGTGGTCGTTCCTGCATTTGCAGCTTGTGTCCGGATCGTCTTCTCGCTTCTTCGGGCACTCGTAACTGAAGTGGAACTCTAGGTACTTGACGCATCGAAGGGTTCCTCGACATTCTCTCGCGGAGTGTCCGAAGCGCTGGCACTGGTAGCACTGCCCGATGTCGCCTCTGGAGCGCGGAGTCTCGATGCGGACTTGGACGATTCCGATATCAGTGATATCAAAGATCGATGGTCGCTTGGACCGTCCTAAAATCATACGGGTTATCTTAATTACATCCATCCTTTTGCTACGAAGGTAGGCGGCAGCGGTCGCATAACAGTTCTTAGTGGTTGGAGCGATATGTCTGGTCAACTGAAATTTTTTCGCGTCGAAGCAGTACGGAACGCGCGTGCGTAGTTTTTACATTGTCTGTGGGCAAACCAATCTTCTTATAAGTGCAAGCAGCGCTGTAAACAGCAATAACAGGTCTAATTTGCTGTTAAATGTCCTGGACTACACACGCGCTACACTGAAGGAACCAGCTTAGCAGATCTTGGCCGAGAAGTCCGAGTAACCTGGTGAAACTTGTTTGAAATTTTTTCCTATGAATGAGGTATTCGCAGAAACCGCGTGTATTTGGCCTTGACTACGATACGATTGGCGGGCGGCATCGTCAGCAGCGCGTGAGCGGCGAGGGTGGCTACCATACAAGCGGTAATTTACCTACCGCTCTTGATAATTTTTTCTTTCTCAACACAATTTGCATTTTGAGCGAAGACGTAATGCATTTGTTACTCTCTGAGAATTGTATCTTGAAAAAAACATTCGGTTGTAGCTACAAGAAACGGAGGAAAAGTTGTGGGGTTCATCCAATAAACAAAAGAAGAGCTTTTGGAGAGTATTACCGTCTAACACCGCAGCTTAGAGACTTGGACTAAATTAAAGCGTGCAAAGTAGCCACGACTTATCTGAGCGGTGAGCGACAGTCAAAAAGCGATCAGCCTACGTCGGACGAGAATCTTTCGTAAATGTTTCTTTTTCTCATCACTATCTGCTATGTGTCGATCGTTCTATCATTTTTTGGACGTGGCCGCAGTTTGTTTTTTCGGGGATGACACCGGTTTGGCTTTTTTTTGGCTTGAGGAGCTTTTGTTTTTTTTGTCATATTTCAGCGGCCGTCTTTTGTCGACGGCGGTGGTGGCTAGCGCGACTGTTATTGTTAATTGTTTTATTTCGGAGACGACGACGGCTTTTTCTTGGACGAAGTTGCGGATTTCGATTGAACATTTCGCCGGCCGACTAACTTTACTAACGCTACCTACGTAGAGACTATTTAGTTATCAACCTGCTTTCGTATTTTTTGCGTTTTTTTTATTGGAATGGAAAACGGTGGTCGAGGAGTACCCAGGGAATGGCAGATAAAATATTTGAATGCATGGTGCAGGAGGGTGTGGACCTATCGTCGACTACATCTAAGGATACAAGAGATGAATAAAGAACGGGATTTATCTAATTTAGTGAGCAGAAAAGGAGGAGTACAAATTAAATGAAGGCATATCTTTTGCAACGTGGGTATGTCCTAGTACGTGTAGAAGAGGTGCAAGGAATTTTAGGCGAAGTACCAAAAACTATTAACTTGTCTTGTCGGACGAGTCAGTCAGTTTCTTCTTGATAGTCAAAATGATAAAGTATCATAGTAATATCATCTGCGGAGCAGGAAATATGTATGATCGATCAGATGTTTACTTTGAGCGGTTTTTCGGAGTATCATATTTGGAGTAGGTAGAGTTTGAGACTGAGAGGTTACTGGCTGTTTGAAGGTTGTGTATGTGCGGTCTCGTTAGATCTAGACGAGTAATGTTGCGGTTCATTCACTGTCTGTGAGTGATGGGATTTACTGGTTTTTTTGCGCACTTTCTGCAATTTATCCAAAAGATTAACGTAATGTTTATCGTTTGTTCTTTTGGAGGTTAATCAATCATCCGGATTCAGCCAAAACATTCATCTCTTCCAATATTTCTTCATTCTTTAAACCTTTCATAGAAACAATTTAAATTTAACGAAGACACGTGTCTTAATGTTATCGATTGAGAGTTCTTTTATGACTGGATCGGTGGTGATGCAAGGCCGTTCTTGGTTGGTCAATTTTTCAATTTCGTACATGTTTATATTGCTATTTCAATTATTTACAATTTATATAACTTAATCTTAAATGGCAACAGCGTTTGATTAAATAGCCCTGTTTGATCGGTTTTCTACTTCCGAGTTTTCTCTTTGGTTTCAAACTTTTCCGCTGGGTTGAACATTTTATTCTAAAGCTTAATTTAGGATGACATACTAAGGCCGCTTGTGCTTAGGCATGTCGTGTCTGTCGTAGTCCCAAAGCCGCCGGACGAGGCGATTAGGATGGGCCGCGAGGTGTGCATGGAGCGCAGCTGCGGATTGGCGGACGAAATCTTCGGGATGTCGAGTTTTTAATGGAGCCGCTCTGTTCGGACGAACCAGGGGGCGTCTGCGATCATTCTCAGGATCTTGTTTTGGAAGATTTGGATCCTGCTAGTGTAAGTTTTGGCAGCGTAGAACCATACCTGTGCTGCGTACGTCTTGGATGGGCGGATGATCGTCTTATAGATGAGTAGTTTGTTATCGATGTTGAGTCGGCTGTTGCGGCACAGCATCTGGTATAACTTTACCAGTAGGCCGTTAGAAGAAGCAAGCTTCTAGGTGATGTGGGAGTTCAATAACAATTGCTTGTCTAGCGTGAGGCCGAGATATTTGGCCTCGTCCACCCATGGGACGTCGTTGCCTTTGATGTGGTTCGATATTCCTTCGGTTGAAGAGGACGGCGGCGCTTTTCTTAGGATTGACTTTTATTCACCAGTCATCGTACCAGTTGTCTAGTGAGGTGACAGCCATTTGACGATTTCTCTCTTTGGCGGAATGTTGCCAAAATGGCGTAGAAACTGTCCATCGATTTTTGGGACGTCTGCGATGAAGATGTTGTATAGAAGTTTGATCGCAAATGAGCGTCGATTGAGGAAGGAACCGATGAGTTGGACGTTGATGCCTAGACGGTGCGTCTTGTAGAGCAGACCTTGTCGAACGCCTTCTCGATGTCGACGAAAACGCCGCCGGTGACGTCGTGGTGGTTGAAGCCTGCTCCACGACGCGGAGTGCTTGGTGGACCGTGTTTTTTGCGAAAACACGGGGGGATGATTTGGTTGGTGTCGACCTGTTCCTGTAATCGGGTGATAATTATTCTTTCCAATAACTTAACAAGCGCCGGAAGTAAGCTGATTGGACCGTAGTTTTGCGGCATGACGTGGTCTTTTCCGGGTTTGGGAATTACTATGACGTCCGCGGTTTTCCATTGATGTGGAAAGTGTCGGAGTTTTAAGCAAGCGTTGAAGATCGGGGTTAAGGTGGCTATACCTTTTTTGGGAAGAAGTTTGAAGGTTTTGTTGGGAATGCCGTCGTTCTCGGGAGCTTTGCGCGTTTTGAGATTTTTGATTTCCGCTTCGGTTTCTTTGGAAGAAGTGTGCCTGATGGCCGTCAGGATGCTTCTTCGCGGTGGATGGCGTTTGTGCGACGGAAGTCTTCGTTATCTGAATGGTTTGCTCTGAATCTGAAAATTCGTGTAGACCAGACTTCGGGGGCCGTGAATTGCGGACATCGGAGGCTTGTTCCTGTTTTTAATGATGTTAGTCATTTGCCAGACGCTGTGGTTTTGTGAATTTAGTAACTGAAGTTTGTCATTGAAAAGAAGATTACGGTATTGTTCGATCTGTATTCGAATGGCGGTTTGGCCTGCTTTAAGAGCTCTTTTGTCGTTTGTGTGACGGGTGCGTTGCCATCTGCGTTTTAGACGGCTTTGGTCACAACTGTGAAGTGGAAGTTGGAGCGGATCGAACTTGGTTTTAGTAATAGTTTTTGTGGCTTTTTAGATGCATCTTTTGACGAGGTCTGTGAAACTGTCAACCGCGGCTTAAAGTTGGGCGATGTTATCAATGACCGGGGCTTGTGTGATAAGTTTACTGGCCTCGAATTGTAAAGGCCACATGGTAATGTTCATTTCGAACTGAAGGTTATCGTTTTTTGCTTGATCACCGAGTTGTAGGAGCACGGGATCGTGGTCGGAAACAGTTGTTAAATCCTGAAGTAGCCTGATGTTATTGAAAATGGCTATGTCGATGACCGTTGGGATGTCCGTTGTGAGGTTGTATGGTGGGTTCTATGACGAAATTTTGCATGCTATCGAGATCTTGCAGGAGTCGCTCATTGCAGTTCGATTTGCTGCGGTGCCACTTTGGATGTTTCGAGTTAAGGTCTCTTGCCAGAATAGTGGGGATCCTAGCGTCTAAATTTTCGGGTATGACGTCTTTGGTGGGTGGGATGTAGGCAGCGCAGAGAACGATGTCTCCGTTGGCTGCCGTGTTAATGACGATTTGAGTTGCTTCTAGATTTTGAAGTTGTGGTGGTGGGAGTTTGACGTAAACGGTCGTACCTCTTCCGCGACCTGTGTTTCGGTTGGTATTGTATTTAGTATAATTGCAGATATTTGTTCCAAAAATGGGTTTTTGAAACGAGAGCGACGTCGATGTTGCGGCGGTGGAGAAATTCCTGAAATTCAAGTTTTTTCTTAAGGAGACCATTGGCGTTCCAAATCACGATGAGGAGGGAGTTTGTTTTTCTTCGTCGTGCTGGTATTACTGGTTGCTGGAACGGAGTTGGGCGAGGAACTCTCTGATAAGGACGTGATCTTCTCTGGTGATCTGTTTGCCGGGTGGTCGTTCCTGCAGTTGCAGCATGTGACCGAACCGTCTTCTCGCTTCTTCGGGCACTCGTAACTGAATTGGAACTCTAGGCACTTGACGCATCGAAGGGTTCCTCGACATTCTCTTGTCCGAAGCGCTGGCACTGGTAGCACTGCCCGATGTCGCTTCTGGGATGCGGAGTCTCAATGCGGACTTGGACTATTCCTATATCGGTGATATCGAAGATCGTCTTCGCCGTGGTTCTTCTGACCTGAACCAGAAGGAGCGGCGTTGGTCGCTTGGACCTTCCTGAAAGCTTTGATGCTTATCTTAGTTACATTCATATATTTGCGACGAAGGTAGGCGGCGGCGGTCGCATAACGGTTATTAGTCGGTGGAGCGATATGTCTGGTTTAAGTAGCTGACCAATTGCGACGCACGTGATCGCGTCACAGACATCTCGAAGGCTCGTGGTCTTTGCTACGTTGTTGTTGCCGCCAGCTGAAATTCTTTCGCGTCGAAGCAGAACGGAACGGAACGCTCAAGCGTTTCGAGCGTGCGTAGTTTTTACATTGTCTGTGGGCAAATAAGTGCAAGCAGCGCTGTAAACAGCAATAACAGGTCTAATTTGCTGTTAAATGTCCTGGACTGCACAAGCGCTACACTGAAGGAACCAGCTTAGCAGATCTCGGCCGAGAGGCCCGGGTAACCCGTTGAAACTTTCCTATGAACGAAGTATTCGCAGTAAGCGCGGCATCGTCAGCGGCGCGTGAGCGGTGAGGATCGCTACCGTACAAGCGGCAATTTATGTACTGTTCTCGGCACAAACTTACTAGTGCGTTTCGAGTGAAGATGTAGTGCATTTGTAGTTACTCTCTGAGAATTGTATCTTGAAGAAATCATACAGTTGTAGCTACAAGAAACGGAGGAAAAGTTGTGGGGTTCATCCAATAAATTAAAGAAGACGAGGTTTTGGAGAGTATTACTACCTAATACCGCAGCTTAGAGACTTGGACTAAATTAAAGCGTGCAAAGTAACCACGACTTATCTGCGCGGTGAGCGACAGTCAAAAAGCAATCTTGGTATGTCGGTCGAGAACGTTTCGTAAATGTTTCTTTTTTCTCATCGTCATCTACTATGTGTCGATCGTTCCATAATTTTTTTTGGGCGTGGCCGCATATTATTTTTTCTTGCTTGGGGAGCTTTCGTTTTTTTTTGGATGACGATTTCGGTTGCTGTTTCGACGCTACAACAGCGGTCGTCTTTTGTCGACGGCGGTGGTGGCTAGCGTGACTGCTGTTGTCAGTTGTTTTTTTTTCGGAGACGACAGCTTTTTTTGGACGAAGTTGCGGATTTCGATTGAACGTTTTCGGCGACCGACTAACCTAACGAACGCCACCTACGTAGAGACTACCTAATTATCAACCTGCTTTCGCATTTTTCGCGTTTTTTTATTGGGACGGAAGAGGGTGGTTGAAGGAATACCCAGGGAGTGGCAGATAAAATATTTGATTGCATGGTGTAGGAGGGTGTGGACCTATCGAAGTGGGGATATGCATTGAGTACGGCATTTCTCTAATTTAGTGAGTAGAAAAGGCAGCAGACATTTGAAATAAGAGTCATTTTTGGTTATTACAAAATAGTTTGGTGGAAGCGGTGCGATGAACTCCAAGGAGTACAAATTATATGAACGTCTATCGTTTAGCAACGTGGGTATGTCCTAGTACGTGTAGAAGAGTTGCAAGGAATTTTAGGCGAAGTACCAAAAACGATTAACTTGTCTTGTCGGACGAGTCAGTCAGTTTCTTCCTGATAGTCAAAATGATAAGATATCATAGTAATGTCATCCGCGGAGCAGGAAATATGTATGATCGATCAGATGTTTACTTTGAGCGGTTTTTCGGAATATCATATTTGGAGTAGGCGGAGTTTGAGACTGAGAGGCTACTGACTGTTTGAAGGTTGTGTGAGTGCGGTCTCGTTAGATCTAGACGAGTAATGTTGCGGTTGATTCGCTGTCTGTGAGTGATGGGATTTACTGTATTTATCGCGGCAGAAACGTGTATGAAAATGTCTTTTTCTATATGAAATATATGAAAAGGGGTTCGTGGATCAAAAGAGTTCGGGATCGATTACTCTGGAGTGACGCGATTCTCGTCTACATGAGCGGGAACAATGATTTTTTGCCAAAGCTTTTAAAATCGATGATTTTTCAAGTTGCATAAATATCGGCTGTGGAAACAATCTTTGTGACTTTTGCTAACCTTTAACTCTACGTCTCTACAGAATTATTTTTTTGCACGTAACGTTTTATTCACCCGCTCAATACTTAATTATCGCAATCAACGAACTCTTCTGCTATATTTAGACTTAATAGTCGTCGTAAAACGTTTTTCGTCATATTATGCGGTTTGATTAAAAATGTTTACAGATTTTTGTAATGACTTTTTATTGTTAATCGAAGACCGAATCACACCTTGCAATTATAAATTCAGATGTGCGTTATTTTACGAACTCACTGTATAGAGACGAAAATATTTCTTTGACGTGCAGTGGATCGAAAAAGCTATAGATCAAAGGCAAAAATCATTAAAACGCGAATTAATTTGATCTTTAGACTTGATTTCACTAGAAAATGTCCGTTTTATAGCTTCGCATATTAAATTCCCCACGTTGGATTTTGTTTTTAAAGTGAAACTTAATTAACGTTTTGTTTTCACAGAAACACAACTATGAGAAAACTAATTACACATTGGTAATTAGCGAGTAATTTTTGCGATAAGATTCGTTCCTTAATTGTGTGTTCGAAATTGTTGCTTTTGGATGTTTGAAGTGAAAGCAAATAAAAGTGAAAACATTTATTTGTATTCAATCGGCATTGTGTTAGGCGATTGCTCGAAGCGTGTTTATTAAATATGGCATAATGGGAAGAAAATGCGCATAGTTCTTGCGTAATAAATATGACAGTTTTTATGTAACGAACGATTTTGTTTTCGTTATTTTGAGCGGTGGCTTCAGAACCGGAAGAATATGCTCTAAAACGATATCAAACGAATGTGGCACGTTTTTTTAGTAGTTATACAATACCAGATTATGTACTTATAGATAATTATTTGCTTTGCGACAATTGCTTAACGCGCGCTTTCTCTTGTAAACAACTTCTTCAGCGCACTATTAAAAGTAAATAGCATCGACACAGATTGTAACGATTTTTCAAGAGCAAAAACCATTTTACGCAATACGTTATAATATTTTTTAACTTTCTCAAGGGGATATTTCCGCGCTCGGATCAATGAAAGTGCACAGAGAAATTGCTATAAGTGGACGATTTTTAAAAAAATTAATACCATATAGGTCGTTATAATATATGTCCGTTATTACTAGTATTAAACTTTCTACTTTCACTCTTATTGAATTTGTTTATCTAAAGAAAAAACTATTTACAGATCAGACTGTGCTGCTGTGGAACGCCAAAGACTTAAAACAAAAAGATCGTAAATCTGTAAGGATTAACATCGAGTTCGATTACGCAACGTTCGTTAAGTGGAGTCCCGATTCGAAAGCTTTTCTTATACACAAGTACAATGGAAACTGCATCGAAGTTTACAAAATTGAAAAAAAAGTTGACGGTACCATCGGATCGGCCACTAAAGCTATTACTTTTCCAAAAGTAAGTCGGTGCGGTTACAGCCCTTCGTTTCTAATTTCGCTTTTATAGGTATGCGACGACGATGTTGTCGGCATGGACATTGCCAGCAGTGGCAAATTCATCATTACTTGTTCTAATAAGACAGATTTAGTCGTCTGGGACTTACGCGGACAGCAGCTTGCAAAAATCGACACTTACTTGATGAACACTTATTGTGCAAAAATTTCCTGCTGTGGTAAATACATAGTTGCATCAGGTACTTCCAACAAAGCAGAAGCTTTATCCTTTTTTTTACTAAACAATTTTTAGGTTTCGCTCCTGATGTTAAAGTCTGGGAAGTTATTTTCAACAAATCGGGCGAATTTCAAGAGGCGAAGAGAATATTCGATTTAACCGGCCATACTTCGGGAGTATACGACGTAGCCTTCGACGTGGATACCTCTAACATCGCGACGGTCTCTAAAGACGGCACTTGGAAGCTATTCAACACTAAAGGTAAAAACACATTTTGAAATGACTTTTGCATAGGATTTGTTCACAGTCGACTACAAAAGAGGAGAAGACCCACGCTTGAAGATAACCGGAAAGTGCCCGAATAAGAGCGACTCTGCCAAAATAGCTTTAACTCCGAATGCCGAAGTTGTTGTCATAGCCACAGCGAATAACGTCTCGTTATTTTCAACCACCACCGGCGAGTTACACAAAACTATCGAAAAAATCTTCACCGGTGAGTAACAACACTCCTTGTACCTTTAACCGCTTTAACCGAATTTATTCGTCGCAGATAAAATCACGTCGATTAAGTTTGATTCGTCTGGTAAGTATCTGTTGGTGACTGGCGACAGACACATTCGGGTGTTCCATAATGTAACCGGGTACTATTGTGAGATCGAAACGGCCAAAGTTAAACTGAAGCAACGCCAAAGTTCGGCTACCAAAGAAAGACTGCAGCAACTTATTTGTGATAACGAAGCATTCCTTAAGAAGCTCGGTGTAGATTAGTCAAAATCTATTACCGTTGATCGTTTTTCCGAACGCATTTATGGTTTTCTTGTACATAAATGTAATTGAAATTAATATTTTTTTGAAATCAAAACCAAGCTCTTGATAATAAAATTTATACTGCATTCTAAACATAGTTTTTTTTAAACAAAAATAACCTTTGAATTAAAAAAAATCATTCGCCATGTATAGAAGACGCAGTCGTACGAAAATTTACTTACGGAAGACTGTGTACTTGAAATAGTAAAACACGCTGAAGGTGTATAGACGAAACTACCATATATTAAGGACAGAAAATAGATACAGAAGCATCGTCATCTGTTTATAGTTGATGACTGCCACATAAGCAATAGTAAATAAAATTTACGTAAGAAGAGTCTAGGCTCGTGCCTAGCACTTTTGGCGCCCTTGTGCAAATTTAAAATAACACCACAAATTTGTGTTACGTTTATATGTGAGTACAGATATTCCATTTAAGTATTAGCAATTATCGACAACCATATTCACTATTGACCAGGAAAATAATTCTGTTAAAAAGTTTTTCCCAGTGTCGATTCGATAAATTTATTTTCATTTTTATATTTTACAAGTACAAGCCATACAAGTATTTTTTTTAATTGAGATACATAACATAATTATAAACTTATAGAAAACAGAAATATATTCTAACAGTATTACAACGCAAAATTTTTTATTTTAGTTTCAAACGTAATGTAACGAATTTTATTATTAAAACTAATTTATTTAAACTACTAAAAATGTTTTTACTTATACTAAAAATATGTACACTTTTAAATTAACCCAACTAATTAAATTTAATAAAAACACTTACACTCATTTATATCACTTACACGAAGACAAGATAAAGTCCGCGGATAGCTTCACACACTAGTTTACACTAAAATCACGTACAAGATTATTCTCCGTATATTTATCTACACACGCGCTAACGACTTATTTATCTCAACTTGAATAATCTTCTTAATACTGCTGCATTCGCGTTACGGCAATAACTGACCTACGATTTCTCTCTTCGGTATTTATACACATCTGCAAATCCTTCTCGAGTGTTCCCCTTTTTTTCGGTATATCTTCTAGAAGATGGATAACAACTTCGAGAAGGCTCCTGAATTTAATAACGTTTCACTGCCCCCTCTTTAGGACTGTTCTGCCCAGAACAGAAGACTGGATGCGACACCGGTAGAAAGGATCGTGGCGATAGCGGCAGCTTCCTCCATTTCGGCAACTTTCTTGACCATAAAAGTAACAGTCAATGGACTTTTCCTGACCCGATATTCTTCTTGGTTGATAACTACAGACCAACACTTGAACGCCTATTCCTCGGAAGACGACCTCCAACATGTTTCGAACTGTCCTCCAATTCAGTTGATCTAAGCCACAACCAGGCTTGGGTACTGCCAATTTCTTTACATGGTGGAACTCTATTTCTCTTTTAAGATTCCATAATGTTCGCCACAGATTTTTGTATAACGGCTTGATACTTGAGTATTTCTTGGTGACCAGATAAAAAACGAAGCGTCTGTCACCACGTAGTCTTAAAACTTTTCCGACTGCCGGTTGCTCTCTTCGTAATTCATGTAGCTGCCCAAACTTCTTTTTAAACGACTGCCCCTCTGGACATGTCAAGATCCTCGCCCACGCAATCTGCGATGGCGTAATCTTTTTGTGTCTGGAACAGATCTTGTTGTTCCTCGGTGGTAACCCCGAACCTAGCTTTTCCAGAACCTCCGTATAAGTTCATAAACTTCTCGAACTCCATTTCTTCGATTTGATTCCTGGTTCTGTTGCTTATTACTCTGGTTCGGACCTGAACTTGCGTATTGTGGTTATCGCCAGCAAACGGGGCTAGACGATCGACGTGGACCACTTTTGGCTTGCTTCTGGGCGGTTTTTAGATACGATATATGACGTTATCAATACGCTGCATGACTTCATAGGGGCCCTCCCATTGCCTTTGCAGCTTCGGCGACAAACCACGTCTTCTTTGGGGATTATACAACCAGAACATGTCGCCAGGTTGAAACCCACCATTTTGCGCCTTGACATCATATCTGGTCTCCATCCTGCCGCTGGCAATTTGTGTGTTTTTACGGACCTCTTCATGTACTTCGTCTAGCCTCTTGGTCAGCTTGCTGACGTAATCTTCTCCAGCAACTTCTTCCGGTCTTCGTCCAAATTGAAGGTAGCATGGCAATCGTATTTCGCGACCGAGCATCACACAGGGTGGTGTTTGGCCTGTGCTTTCGTGAACGGATGATCGGTATGCCATTAGGAAAAGATGCAAG
This sequence comes from Aquatica leii, assembly GCA_035610365.1. Classification (NCBI taxonomy): domain Eukaryota; kingdom Metazoa; phylum Arthropoda; class Insecta; order Coleoptera; family Lampyridae; genus Aquatica; species Aquatica leii. The sequence goes on from CM069437.1 coordinate 6,043,645, forward strand.
TACTGATCCCAGTCTCTTTGGTGTTCGGACACTACAATTGCTTTCGTACTTTACCATTGTCTTCGATTAATGCCACAAGTGTCCTCCTGATGTCCCATCAGATGGAGATGCTTCAACACTTCTGCCTCCCGGCTCTTTCGTACTACCAACTGTATTTTGTTTCCCGTGCACACTTCTTGAAAATGTCTTCTACTATCAAGGAGTCCCACTGCGCCTAGTACGCTTTGATGTTTCTGCCCAAAGCACTCACTTCTTCCCAGGTTGGTCGTCGGCCGCTTTCTTTCCAGTCCAGGAGTAGTCTTATTTCAGGATCGTCTTCTTGTTCGCGACGTAACTGCTTAGGTTCCCACTCATCATCAACCATAACAGTTCTCCGGAGACATTCAACTTTTTCTTCCAGTCGCGAACAATGGCTGCAGTCCGCCGGACATGGTCTTCTGGACAAGGCATCAGCGTTCCGATGACTGCTTCCGGCACGGTGTTCTGTGTCATAGTCATACTCTTGCAGTCTCTCGATCCATCTTGCCACTTGTCCTTCTGGGTTACGGAACTGCAGTAGCCACTTTAAAGCGGCGTGGTCTGTTCTCAGTAAAAATTTTTGTTCATACAAATATTTGTAGAAATGTTCGATGGACTTGACGACTGCTAACAGCTCTCTCTTAGTCACGCAATAATTTCTTTCTGGCCTGGACAAAACCTTGCTAAAATACGCGATAATTTTTTCTTTTCTATCTTGAACCTGCGAAAGGACCGCGCCTACGGCCAGATTGCTTGCGTCGGTATCCAAAACAAATTTTCCATCCTCTCTTGGATAACTCAGAATCGGCGAAATGACTAGGGCCTGTTTTAGTTGATGGAAAGAATTTTCTCAGTCTTCATTCCATCTAAATTCTGCTCTTTTTTCCGTCAATTTCGTCAAAGGTTTGGCAATATTAGCAAATCCGGGTACAAATCGTCTATTATAGGTGCACAACCCAAGGAAACTTCGGACCTGATGTTTGTCGATTGGTCTTGGCCATACTTGCACTGCTCGGATTTTGTCTGGGTCAGCCTTTACTCCATCTCTAGATACCACGTGGCCAAGGTATTGCACTTTCTTCTTAAATACGTGGCACTTCTTTGGGCTCAGTTTGAGGTTAGCCCCACGTAGTCGCTGGAACACTTCCTTCAAGTTGTTCAAGTGTTCTTCAAACGACCTTTCAACCACGATCACGTCGTCCAGGTAAACCAAGCACGTCTTCCAAGACAATCCGCACAAGATGGTCTCCATCAAACGCTCCAATGTTGCAGGAGCGTTACACAGGCCGAAGGGCATCACAGTGAACTGCCACAAACCAGTTCCGATCGCAAAAGCTGTTTTTTCACGATTCTTGGGTTCTAATTCTACCTGCCAGTAACCACTCTTTAAATCTAACATAGAAAACCACTGGGATCCTGACAGGGTGTCTAGCGTATCGTCAATTCTGTGTAAAAGGTATCTGTCCTTTTTGGTCACGTCGTTTATCTGCCTGTAGTCTACGCAAAACCTTGTTGATCCATCTTTCTTCTTTACGAGTACCACTGGGGATACCCCTGGGTTACTTGAAGGTTCAATTACGCCTTCTATCTCCATATTCGTAATTATTTGTTCGGCTTCCTCTCTTTTCGCCAAAGGAAGTCTATGTGGATGTTGTCGTATCGACCGACCGTCTCCGGTATTAATTTTATGTTTCACCACGTTAGTTCTTCCTTTAAAGCCACTCTCCAGCGCGAACACATCTTGATACTCTTGAATCAACACTTTAACTTTAGCCAGCTGGTCTTGGCTGAGGTTTTGGCATTTAGTGGTAAGAATGTCCAATAGATGTTGTGGACACTTCTTCGGCGACGTATCTTCGTTCGACTTCACGCATCTCACAATTTGTGATACTAGCGTGCATTGGTCTACCACGGTTTTCTTTTTCAACGTTACAGGATCTGAGTTGATGTTTAAGATCCTTACTGGCATCGTGTTCTTTACTCGTACTAAAGTTCTACCAACGAGTAGTCCCTTTTCATCTAAGCCGCCCTCCATTGGTTCAATCGCGCGTATGTAGCCTTCCCGGAGATTTCCATCTAGGCGTGCTATCACCACACTTTCCGTCCTTGCAGGTAGAATCACATCTTCACTCAATAAGACTCGCACGACTGCCTTCTCTGATGAATGAGAAGGAATTTCTTCATGGTCGATCTTCAGGACATCGTTCTTTATATCCAAATGGAACTTCTTTATCACGTCCATTCCCAGGATAACTTCTTCCGTGATGTCGGCTACCAGTACTTGATGGTCGAGTACTCCATTTCCCAAAACCAATGGTTACTTTGACTTGTCCGTGAGTAGGTATTTCTTCGCCCGTCGTCGTTCGAAGTCGTACTGTTACTGGTGATGTCTTCTCGTTTTCCAATAGGATGTCAGGACGAATGAGAGTCTTCGTCGCTCCCGTGTCAACCAGTAACTGGACGCTTCTTCCATTGATCTTGCCATCGAGATAAATGCTATGCAATTGCTCTCTAGGCGACGCCATTTGAATGGTAATTTCCGGGGCATGGCTCGTTGAGGTCGACTTTCGCCCCATTCGGTCGACCTGTTCTAGTTTTCCGGACGCTCTTCTGGTCTTCTTTTGGGCTTAGTACAACGGCGTCGTACGTGACCCACTTCTCCGCAGTTCCAACGCGCCACTTCTCTTCTTCGAGCTACTTGTTCTCGAAATATACGTCGCACTATGTCTTCGATGCTTTCTTCTGAGTGCGAGGGTATTTCTGCAGCCCAACGGAGCTTATGGCTGCTTTGGTGCGACGCTTGTTTCGCCGCCTCGAACTCCAAAGCATAGGTTAAAGCGTCATCCAACGTCTTTGGTCGAGCTAACTGAAGAGTCTGCTGCGTTTCGTTGTCTCGGAGGCCGTCTACAAAAGTTTGAATAGCCAATTGCTCCAAGAAGGTATCTGGCGCTGTAGGATACGCAAGCCGTGTTAGTCTGGCGATGTCAGCCTCAAACTCTTGAAGAGTTTCGGCAGCTTTTTGAACCCGACTTTTAATTTGAGCTTGATAGACTTGTTGAAGATGAGCATCTCCATATCTCATTTCTAAACGTGAAATTAAAAGTTCGTAATTTTCTTGTAGGTGGTCAGGAACAGTTTGTAAAATTCCAAGCGCTTCTCCACGTAAGGACACTATTAAAGACGTCGCTTTCTGCTTGTTGCTCCAACCATTAGCAGTAGCTGCGGCTTCAAACTGCTTGTGGTAGGTTGACCATGGAACTTTACCATCAAAATTTGGTGGAACAACTTTAAACTTGTGAGTGGTTTCTTCACGATGGTCCATTATTAAATCTTCACTCGTGACGCTTCTTTCACCGTGACAATTCATTTGCGTCATTCTTTCTTCACGCAGTTGTATTCTTTCTCTCAATTTTTTCTCTAGCTTGTCTATCTATTCTTCTTGAATTTTCTTTTAACTTCTGTTCTAATTTGTCTTGTACTTCTTCTATTTTGTCATTCACAGATTTGCAAATTTCTTCTTTTAAATTTAACATATCTGTTTGAGTTTCTTTCTTGAACAATTTTAATTTAAGTTTCTATGCTCGTTCGTATTTCTTCTTTTAAACTTCTAGAATTTCCAAGAATTTTTCTCCTATTTTTCTAGAATTTTCTTCCATTTTCTGCGAATTTTCGTAAAACTTTTCTGCCGTATTTTTTTTTCGTCGATTCGAGAATTTCAAATATTTTTGAATCCATTTTAACTGCTTGCAAACGCGTCACCGGCATAAATTTAACCACGAATAATAATTTAAAACAAAATTTAATAACACTAAATTTTAATAAAGCCCGACACTGGTTTAACAGCTAAGATTAAATGCTATAAACAAACACGCGAATCCCGAACTTAAAGTTTTATCTATTTACGCAATCAATGTTTTTATTACGGGAGCGATATTTCATAATGATATTTACACTAAAATTCGCGAACGATACCCCACACTGACGCCAATTTATAACGAATTTATTATTAAAACTAAACGACTAATTTATTTAAACTACTGAAAATTTGTAACTTATACTAGAAATATGTACACTTGTAAATTAACCGAACTAATGAAATCTAATAATATTTAATAAAAACACTTACACTAATTAAGATAAGATAAAGTCCGCGGATAGCTTCGCACACTTGTTTACACTAAAATCACGTATAAGATTATTTTCCGTATATTTATGTACACACACGCGCTAACGACTTATTTATTTAGACTTGAATAATCTTCTTAACACTGCAGGCTTCGCATTACGGAAATAAACTGACCTACGATTTGTTTCGTCGGTATATATACACATTTTGAAAATCATTCTCGAGTGTTCCATATCTTTCGATGAACGTTCTAGAAGATGGATAACAACCTCGAGAAGGATTTCGAATTTGCGAATAACTTCTCGAACGTTTCAATATAAAGTTACATACATTGCAAGCTCAGACAGAAAAAAAAACGCTTGTTCGCTCGTTGGTTCGTTGCAAGCCAAATTTCAAGCTCAAACATGAATAAAATCAGATTTGTTTGAGTTCACACAATTCATGTTATCATGTTACGTATTACGTATTCGATCGAATAAATTCCGTACTCTCATTTGGAAAATATATTATTTTCGAGAAGTAATTTGGTTCCCTCGTCTCAAAGAGTAAAAATAAATGTAAAATTTACTGTTTTTTTTATCATTATAAATTTTGTGTTGACAATGTTGTTTGTTGCTTTATCTTTTTTTTACTTTTGGGTTTTGAGGCTTTTTGGCGCCGTCGTGCACCACACGATTTTGTCCTTATGTACGACGCGGGACTGACCTAGTCCAGAGAAACTTACCTAATATTTAAAAAAAAAATTTAGTGTCTACCAACACATACGGTGTCATTTAATGGAATCGCACCTAATCCAAATTAACAAATTAAAATATCTAATTATGGCTAATAGCCGATTACAGATGAACAGGAACACAAAAAAAATTATTTATAACGAAATATTTACACGTTTATAACAACACGTAACTAATTAAATCTAACGATATTTAAGAATAACACTGACACTAATTTATACATTACAACCACTCTAAAAATAATGTCCGCAGATAACTTTTGTTTATCTAAAACTGATACTTGTTTACATTAAAGGCACGTAGTTTGAACGCAGTTATGTTTACCTTAACACACGCGTTAAATCACTTATTTATTTAAACAGTCTTCATAATACTTTCGACTTGGAAAAACTGACTTATGCTTCTTTTGAATTGTTTTTATATATTTCTGTTATCTGTCTCGAGAATTTTCTACATCATTCGGTAAACATTCTCGATATACTACGTACTTGTGCTATATGGTATGATTCATCATCCCATATAGCATCATAAGACTGTGTATAAAGTTCTATGCATTTTAACTAAATCAAATCAAAGAGATTGAAGCCGCTTGCATTCCAATCTAAATTACTCGCAGTAGATATTTAGAAAATGTTTCGATTTGAACAGAAGTTTTGAAACATTTTGAAAGTTTCTATGTCAACTAACGAAACTTTGACGTTAAAAGTCAAGTTTTATTAATATTTTCAATGACGAATCGAAATTAATTCATAGTGAATTCATAATAAAAAAGTAATTTTAAAAAAATGGCAACGTAAAAAATGTGTTTTTGTGGTAAATTATGCTCGATGTACGGTTTGTTTCAAATCAAGTTGTTATGTTACTAATTTTTGTATTATTTTAGTATTTCTTGCACAACTAAGATTGTCGTAGCTGCATTGCTTATAGCGGCTGTAGCAGTATTCATTTCATTTGCTTTATAGTGTAGGAATTTAACTATGTTGTTTAGAATTTAAATATAAACTTATTTTAATATTGCCTTTGAATACTTTAGTCTTAAGTGGATTTCTAATTTTCATTTTGTCAGTCTAGAGATTTTTTCGCCCAAAACGTAACTACACTAACGAACGAATATTGACGTTTGCGATGTTGGCAGCACAAAACTATAATTTATTTACACAATTTAATTTAGATGTAATAAATATAACTACTTTTAACTAACACTAATAAAAAGCAACGGTATTTAGGAAAAAACAAGTTACTGCGCACTGTTCTCAATTTTTGTTTATCTACACTAGTATTTATTTTCACTTGATGCATTTTTATCTATCTTAGCACAAGCTTTAAACACTTTATTTATTTAAACCGACAAAGTCTTCCTAACACTTCCCACTTCTTCCGTTATTGGCATTCAGAACATTCTTCTACTTAAATGTTGTCCCCACCAGGGTCACCAGCACGCCGCAGGGGCCTTCGGTGCGACAACCAACCACGGCGCAATACGCCGTTGGAGGCGGTCCCGCAAGAACTACGAGAAAGGGTATAAAACCGGCGCTTCGAGCGACCAAGATAGAGAGGTGCTTGACTGGTTGGCGCGGAAAGACTCCTTCGCTTAATGATCCTCTGAGTCGGGAGGATCACCAACCAGCTTGCGATACTCGAGAGCGCGGTTTCGGTACCCTTGTAACGGCGAATGTACATAGTTAATTTTGTAAATATTATTGTTAGTTCAAAACGTTCTTGTAAAATATAGTTAATAAACTTGCATTCTGCTAGACTTGGGTATTGTTTTTTCTAAATCGCGATAAAACGGTATTACGCGTATCACATACCGAGTCCGGAAGATGCCGACGTCGCGACGCCTTCCCCCGACTCCACGGTAACAATTGGCGGCCCGGAACGTGGGGCCTAACTTCGAAGAAAAATTCCGAAGTAGCGAGCAACGAGCTGCAATCCACGAGGAACCCGCCTCCGACGAGCGAAAGGAAGAATGCCGGTAAATACTCCGTAACCGTACTGGACGACGGCGCACTTACGTCCAGTGGCGCCCAACAATACAAGGAAGAAAAGAAACTTACGTCAGAAGAAGCACACAAGATGCTGCAAGGCCTCGCTGCCTTCTGGCCGGAAGAAAAAGAAACACCCGTCTTTAAGGGTACACAACTAGAGGACCCCGACAAATTTCTACGAGAAATCGAGCCGCTTCTGGAGAAAGCAAGCACCGACGAAAAGAAGCTGCGCGACGCCGCCGCAAAATAGTGGAAAACCTATGCCAGCTTCGCCACGACGGTGGAAGAATTCGCGGAACTGCTGCGCGCCGAATATGACGACGTCGCCGCCCGTAACCAACTAAAATGCCAATACTACGGGAAGAAGCAGGGTCAAGGCGAACCAGCGGCCGAATTCCTCGACAGGCAAAACAAACTTGCGAGGCGCCTGGATATCGACCCTGCAGAAGATATTACAATGTACATCAGCCAGCTACAACCGGCAGTACAACTACACTTTATTGACTGCACCCCGGTTAACCTGTTAGCCTTAGTGAAGAAAGCCACCATGGTAGAAGTTATCATGAGAAACACGCAAAGTAACAAAGTTCCGAAAGACAAGACGAGGAGGAACCACTACGCTTCATTCATAAACGCGTTGGATGTCGGCCAGAAACTGCCCAGGGCGAAAGTGTTTATCGAGGATCGAGAAATCGAAGCCATCTTCGATTCCGGCTCAACTCACAATTTTGTACGGCGGGACATCCTGACGACACCGCTACGAACCTCTAACCTCCAAGAAGCCACCACCGCAGCCGGGACAACAATGCGAATCCACGGCGAAACGACCGTATCGTTTCGAATAGGCAGTCACGCGAGCAACTGCCGAGCTCTCGCCGTGGAATGTCTCACTTCGTCACTCATCCTCGGCCAAGAGTGGTTACAACAAGAAGACGCGGTTATGGATTTTTGCCGTCGGTGCACCCATTACGGCACCGATGCCCGTCGGACGGCTTACTGGGAGCAAACGAGAGAAACCACTAACGCTGCAGCGATCAACACCGACGTGATCCCGCATGGCCTACCTGTGGAATCCGAAACACAACTTTGCCTCCGTCTTCGCCATTGACGAACGGCCCACTACAACGCTAACAACGAAACACCAGATCCGGTTAAGAATCGACCAACCCTTCCGCCAGCCGCCGTATAGATATTCTCCGGCCAAGAAAACTACGATAGCCCGAGAAGTCGAAAATATGCTTGCCAGGGGTATAATAGAGCCCAGCACCTCCGACTACAGTTCTCCCGTCGTAGTGGTGGAAAAGAGCCCCACGCTTTTGCGTCGACTACCGGAAGCTCAACGCCCAGACGTATGACGAAAGTTCCAACTTGCCCATCATACACGAGGCACTACGAGACTTGGGTACGGCCAAAATATTTTCGACTCTGGATCTCAAGAGCGGGTACTGACAGGTCTCATTGAGCCCCGAATCCAAAGCGTACACCGCCTTCTCTACCCCCGACGGAGCGGCATACTAGTTTCGAGTGATGCCATTCGGGTTAAAGAACGCCCCAGCGACCTTCCAGAAGCTTATGACACAGGAAGTGTTCCCCGGTTTTTTGCGAAAATTCGTCTTAGTCTACCTCGACGATATCATTATTTACTCGGAGACAATGGAAGACCACCTGAAGCACTTACGACTAGTGTTCGAGCGGCTACAACAACATCGTCTCTGCATCGCAATAAATAAATGCAAGCTGGGTGTCGATACGCTGGAGTATTTAGGATACAAGATTACGCCGACGGGCAGCGCTCCAAAAGAGGTCCACTTGGAAACCATCGCCGCCGCCGAACGACCCGTCAACCGGCTGAACGTGAGGAGTTTTTTGGGTTTAAGAAATTGGTTGCGTGATTACATACCGAACTGTGCCGTTCTACAAGCCCCACTCAGCGACTTGTTGAGAACCACAAAACGGTTTAAATGGACAGAAGAAGCCGAGGATGCCTTCGAAGCCCTCAAAGCTGCCGTCAGCCGACCTTTGCAACTCAGCCGGCCCGACTTTCGCCAACCTTTCACGCTGTAGACCGACGCCAGCGGAAAGGGTATCGCCGCGGTTCTCTATCAGGGCGAACCAGACGCGAAGCGCATTGTCAGTTACGCCAGCGCTAAGCTCAAATCCCACGAGGAGCGATACCATGTCAATGAACAAGAGTGTTTGGCCGTGGTGTGGGCAATAAAGAAGTATCGCCCCTATTTAGAAGATCGCCGCTTTACGATACGCACCGACAGTAAGGCTCTTACATGGCTGGACCGCAGCAAAGAAACCAAGAGCAAGTTGATGCGATGGTCCCTCCTGCTTCAAGAATTCAGCTTTGACGTGGTGCACTGCCCCGGCAAAGAAAACGAGCTACCGGACTATCTATCTCGGCACCCGCAATCGACTCTACCTGAGATCGACGACGAGAAGCGGCTTCTTCCGCCTCCCGGCAACACCGCGGCTCTAAACCAAATAGTCGGCGAACCAAATAATCTGACAATAAAGATACAAAATGCGCAACAAGTCGACGACGGAATCCAGCGCGTTATCGCGGCATGGAACAGGGTCGAGAACCAAGGCCTTCGCGAAGACGATGAACCCGAAACGCACCGCCAGTATGAAGTCATCACCGGCTACCTGTATCGAATAATCAACAATGGACGAGCCCTCTTCGTGCCGCAGCAACTCCGCGAAAGTGTCGTCGAAGAGTACCACAGCGGACCCACAGCCGGACACCCGGGCATGGACGAAACCGTCCGGGCCATAACCGAACGTTTCTGGTGGCCCCGTATTCGTTTCCAAGTACAAATTCACGTACGATCCTGTTGGGTTTGCGCCGCAGTAAAGAGAGGTCCGTTGCAAGAACCCGCCACCGTCCGCCCCCGTGAACCTACGCAGCCATGGGAAGTGATATCCGTCGACTTGATGGGGCCCTACGAGCCGACTACTAAAGGCCAGCGCTGGATCTTAGTGATAACCGACCTGTACAGCCGCTGGGTGGAAGCGTTCCCGCTCCGCTCTACCGTCGCGGCGACCGTCATTGACGCACTAGAAACGGAGGTGCTCCTGAGGTATGGTTACCCGAGAGCCATCATTACAGACAACGGGCCGCAATTTACGTCAAGTAACTGGGACGCGGCACTTCAAAGGTGGGGGAGTTACCATTGGACAACCCCAGTATGGCATCCACAAGCTAACCCAGTGGAGCGCCGTAATCAAGAGATCAAAAAAACCATAAGGGCCCAGCTACACCGTCAAGACCCGTGCCAGTGGAGCCAAGTCTTGCCTACCGTCCTCTACCAGCTGCGCCTTCGGTACAACGCAGCAACAAAGATGACCCCATCCGAAGCCTTCCTAGGTTATAAATTGCAACGACCAGGAGACTGGCATCTGCCGAACAACCAAATAGCCGAGCCCCGCCGAGACCGAATCCGCCGAGTTCACCGTAACCAGCACCGATATCGATCTCGCTACGCCAACTACGGCCCGACCGCTACCCACTACGCCGACGACGCGTTAGTAATGGAACGTAACCGAGATACCGGCCGCGGCCGCTTCGCACCCAAATGGATAGGTCCGGCCAAAATTATACAACCTGCTGGCACCAATGCCTATTGGATCGAGCGACCCAATACCGAGTGGGCCAAGGTGCACGTCCACGATCTACGGCCGGCACCAACTGCAGGCCCAGCTATATCTAGCGCCAACGCCAGCTCCCGCACCGACCGCCACGGTGCATCCTTGACGGGGGGGGGGAATGTTGTCCCCACCAGGGTCACCAGCTCGCCGCAGGGGTCTTCGGTGCGACAACCAACCACGGCGCAATACGCCGATGGAGGCGGTCCCGCAAGAACTACGAGAAAGGGTATAAAACCGGCGCTTCGAGCGACCAAGATAGAGAGGTGCTTGACTGGTTGGCGCGGAAAGACTCCTTCGCTTAATGATCCTCTGAGTCTGGAGGATCACCAACCAGCTTGCGATACTCGAGAGCGCGGTTTAGGTACCTTTGTAACGGCGAATGTACATAGTTAATTTTGTAAATATTATTGTTAGTTCACAACGTTCTTGTAAAATATAGTTAATAAACTTGGATTCTGCTAGACTTGGGTATTGTTTTTTCTAAATCGCGATAAAACGGTATTACGCGTACCACATACCGAGTCCGGAAGATGCCGACGTCGCGACGCCTTCCCCCGACTCCACGGGAACATAAAGATGTTACAAAGTTACGAGACATATATCAGTTACATTTACTGTATCGACTTTCTTTTTAACTGAGTAAGTTATAGGGCGTAACAACGCTTGATGCTCTAGCAATGGTTGGAAAACACAAAGGCTTAGTAAAATTGATTTACGAAGTTAAATTGCATCTTACATAACACACCATTGTACGTACATTTGTGGTACATTTTTCGTACGTACACTTCATATACGTTAATACATGTGGGAATTGTGGTTCCTGCCGGTAGAGTGCGCGCAAAGCGCAAGTGCTTTTGTTGCGACGAGAATTAGGTTGGCAGCATGGTTGGTAACCGTGTGTGTGAAAAAGCGCGGGCTTTGCTAAACGACATTTTATTGAAGTGTTAAAATTAAGAATAGTTTTTCATAATGTATAGAGGAAATAAAAGATTTCATTTAAAAGGAAACGTGCGTAGTTTACTTTGAATTATCCACAACAAAAAAACGATAACGAAAAGCCCACAACGAATTCAGAAGTGGGATATTGTTCAATGTAAACACGTGTATTGAAACGATTAAGTGAAAACGAACACGTACAGTTTTTGAATACGGTAAATACGAATAACAACGAAATAAAATGAGTGAAAGTGAGTCAGACTTTGATGTAAAATCAGTGCAAGATACAGCAATAAAAACACCGATGTTTTCTTCGACTAAGCGTGTAGAAAATGAACTTTTAACGAAAGAAAAACAATTATTAAGTTACGAACGGGAACTGTTAATGAAAGAGCGCGAATTGCTTCGTCGAGAACATACGTTAATGAACATGTCGAATGACATAACAAGCAGTGGCGTCGGTTTGCAAAGGGATGTTGCGGAACGGCTTTACCTGAGTTTGACCCTGCAAAGCAAACGGGTATGACGGCAGAACGATGGTTAAAACGGGTAGAAAGTGTTGCGAAGGCATATTCATGGAGTGAACCTATGTTGTTGGTACATGCAGTTGACAAAATGCGAGGTGTAGCAAAGCAATGGCTGCAGTGCAATGCAGATGAGATAACTACGTGGAACGAATTTAAAACGCAATTACAGGTTAGTTTTCCAAGTGCTATTGACCAAGCTGATGTACACATGATGTTAAGCAACAAACGAAAGCAAGTTAATGAAAGTTATGAGGCTTATGTTTATGGAATGAAAAGTATCGCTGTTAAAGGTAACATAGACATTGTTTCATTAATTAAGTACATAATAAGCGGATTGAACGATAAAGACCTAGCTAGAAATTTAATGTTATTTGATTTCAACACTGTAGAAGAGCTTTACACAAAATAAAACGATACGAAGTTTTGTGTGAAAGAGACAGGCCAAAAACGTATTCGCGTCCATCGTTTAACAGAATCAAACCGGAATTACAAATTACTAGCCAACAACAAACTGCTAATTTGAGACCTGCTGAACGAAGAAATGAAATCAAGTGCTATAACTGTAACGAGTATGGACATTTATCTCGTAATTGTCCTCAACCTCAACGACGACAACGGTGCGCTAAATGCCAAAAGATGGGACACACAACGGAAGAGTGTCGTTCGTCAACAACAACTGGACAAATGAACAACGTACCACGAAGTGAAGTGAGCTATGTCGAACTTTCGAAGTATCACAAAGAGGTAAGCGTGCACAATTGCAAACTTACAGCTCTAGTTGATACAGGGTGCAATAAAACGTTGATCCAAGAAGATTGGGTGAAAAAATTGGATTTACCAATCAAGAAAGATCCATGTATTCTGCACGGACTTCAAAATGTAGAAGTTAACTGTACATATTCTACTAAGTTTCCAGTAGAAATAGACGAAGTAACCTACGAAATCGATTCAATTGTTACACCTAACAATTCAATAAAAACTGACATCATAATTGGTCGAAACTTTCTAGAAAATGTCGATTGGACTTCGACGTCAACGGGCATAAGCTTTAGACGAACCAACGAAACAGCAGACGTCAATTCATTAATGGCAATTGAAGGAGTTTCCCCGGCAAACGACATAAAAATTAATGCAGAGATACCAATTGCAACACAAAACCACATAGTACAAATTATACAAGAAACTCAAAAGAACGGACCACGAATGGCATCAGATGTTTTACCAAAGTTGACGATAGAATTAAAATCGCAAAACGTAATTAGATCAGCACCAAGGAGATTGTCGCAACACGAGAATGACGTAGTGAACGGTATAATACAAGACTTGATCGAAAAGAACGTTGTAAGGCCGAGCAAATCGGAGTATTGTAGTCCGATAGTGTTAGTGAGAAAAAAGAATGGGGAGTATAGGATGTGCATCGATTATAGACGGTTAAATAAAGAAATGAAACGGGACAACTTTCCTTTACCTCACATTGACGACTTGCTTAGCAACTTAAGCAACAAAACATACTTTACAATGCTCGATCTCAAAAACGGTTTTTATCATGTTTCAGTTAAAGAAAAATCCATTCCGTATACATCATTTGTTGTTCCAAACGGACAATACGAGTTCTTGAAAATGCCATTTGGTCTAGCTAACGCACCACCTGTTTTCCAAAGGTATGTGAATATGTTGTTTAAGGAATTGATTGAAAAAGGAATTATACAAATGTACATGGACGATATCTTACTTGCGACGGAAACCTTAGAAGAGCATGTAACAAACTTAAAAGAAGTGATTCAAGTTGCAAAGAACAACGATTTAGAGTTACGGTTAGACAAGTGTAGATTTGCAATGACTGAAATAGACTATTTGGGATACCAAATAAAGAAAAATGAAATACGACCCGGTTTAGAGAAAGTGCGCGACGTGATCGATTTTCCGTGTCCCCGAAATGTACACGAAGTGCGTAGATTTTGCGGTTTAACGGGATATTTTAGGCGTTTTATCAAAGACTATGCTCGCAGAATTAAACCTTTATCAGACTTAGTAAAGTTAAGTGTGAAATTCGAAATAGGTGAAAAACAATTAAAAGCCATGGAAGATTTGAAAGAGGCACTAGTGACTGAACCAGTTTTAAAAATCTACGACCCCAGGAAAAGATTAGAAATGCATACTGATGCAAGTGTAACTGGATTGGCTGCAATTCTGCTACAAAGAGAAAATGATGGATGTCTTCATCCGATACACTACGCTAGTTGGAAGACTAACGATGTGGAGTCACGTTATGACAGTTTCCAGTTAGAAACATTAGCCGTAGTGCGCGCTTTGGAAAAATTTAGGATTTATTTACTTGGCAAAAGATTCAAAATTGTTACTGATTGTATAGCCTTAAAACAGACCTTATCAAAGAAAGACGTTAACAGAAGAATTTTTTCGTGGTGTACGCTAATGGAAGACTTTGATTACGAAATAGAACACCGTTCTGGTAGTAAGTTGAGTCACGTAGACTGTTTGAGTCGTAAATTCTCAGTAAATTGTGTAGACAACATAACTATCGAAGAAGACGTCGAAGAAACGTTAAGTTTTAAGAACGAAGACGGATTAATTCAACGGTTGAAACATTTGCAACAAAAAGACGAGTCGCTAAAAGCAATTTTTGCTATCTTACAAGAAGGCCCTTACGAAGATTATATTATTGAAAGTGGACTACTTCATAAGAACGTCAATGGGAAAAATTTACTTGTGGTTCCAGATGGATTAAAGACCGAATTAGCAAGACGAGCACACGAACAAGGACATTTCGGCTTTAAAAAGGTTGAAGAAATGTTGAAGCGTCAATACTACATTCCACGACTAAAGGAACGAGTAGAAGCAGTAATCCATAACTGTGTTCCTTGCATCAAGACCAAAAATAAACAAGGTAGGCAAGAAGGCTACCTAAATCCGATTGAAAAGGGTGATACTCCCATGGACACTTATCATCTCGATCAGCTAGGTCCATTACCTAGCACGAGAAAACGCTACGCTTACGTTCTTGTTATAATTGATGGTTTTACCAAATTTGTATGGATTTATCCAACAAAATCCACCACAACCGAAAAGGCATTGAAGAAGTTAGAGCTTCAACAAAAAACGTTTGGAAATCCAAAGAGGATAATTACGGACAGAGGTACCACATTCACCTCCATGGAATTTCAAAAGTATTGTGAAACTGAAGAGATTCAACATGTGAAAATAACAACGGGCGTGCCACGCGGAAATGGTCAAAACGTATAAACTCAACGATAATCTCAGTGTTAGCAAGCTAGCCGCTCAAGACTCAAAGAATTGGTTTAAACACGTTTATCGATTACAACAATTCTTTAATAGTACTTTTCACAGAAGCACTAAATTAACTCTATTTGAACTATTAACCGGTACTCGCATGCGGCTCAAAGACGAGTTAGAAATTAGGGAACTGATAGAAGAAGAAGAGTTATTTAACTACATGGATGGAAGAGAAGTCAAAAGAATAGAAGCAAAGAAGAAGATATTAGCGATACAAGAAGAGAATAAGCGTACCTACAACAAGAAGAGAAAACCAGCACACTTGTATGTAGAAGGTGATTTAGTTGCTATTAAGAGAACGCAATTCGGTCCAAGGCTGAAGCTTTCTTCAAAATATTTTGGTCCTTTTTCTGTAACCAAGGTAAAAGGTAATGACCGCTACGAGGTTCGTAAAGAAGGAATTCACGAAGGTCCAAACGTCACATCTTCGAGTGCAGACTTTATGAAACCATGGGTTACAAGAGGATTGGAAGAATCTCTGAACGAAAACTTTGAAGAACAGATAGATGGTTCTGATGATGTTCAGATTGACTATCCCGAAGACCAACGCGCCGACGAGTTGGAAGAGCGGGATGTTCGTACATCACTCGATGCTGAGGACAGCACATTCGTCAGCGATGGCCGAGATGTGGGAATTGTGGTTCCTGCCGGTAGAGTGCGCGCAAAGCGCAAGTGCTTTTGTTGCGACGAGAATTAGGTTGGCAGCATGGTTGGTAACCGTGTGTGTGAAAAAGCGCGGGCTTTGCTAAACGACATTTTATTGAAGTGTTAAAATTAAGAATAGTTTTTCATAATGTATAGAGGAAATAAAAGATTTCATTTAAAAGGAAACGTGCGTAGTTTACTTTGAATTATCCACAACGAAAAAACGATAACGAAAAGCCCACATACATGTGTACTGCACCTACATTAATGTGCAAACATTTTGATTATAAACATTGTGATAGTGTCGTTTTAACTATATCTCAATCTTGATTGTAATTTTAAAATGTAAAATTTAGAATATCTATAATAGCTGCGGTATTTAACAAAGAAGAAAATACACTTATATATGAATTAGTATCAAGTCGCCGTATTTACTTGCAACACCGACAACGAGTTTAAGTCCTAGTCACACGTCACGTCAAAATTTTAATTTTATTTTCATAATATGTACTTGTGCTATATGGGACAATTCATCAAAAGACTGTGTATAAAGTTCTTTGCAATTTAACTAAGTCAAATCAAAGGGATTGAAGCTGCTTCGATTCCAATCTAAATTACTCGCAGTAGTAGATTTAGAAAATGTTTCTGTTTGAACAGAAATGATCATGAAGTTTTGAAACATTTTGAAAGTTTCTATGTCAACTAACAAAACTTTGACGTTAAAAGTCAAGTTCAATTAATATCTTTAATGACGAATCGAAATTCTTAGTGAATTCATAAGATAACGATAATTTAAGAAAAATGGAACCGTAAAAATGTGTTTTTTGGGTAAATTATGCTCGATGTACGGTTTGTTTCAAATTAAGTTGTTATGTAACTAATATTTGTATGATTTTAGTATTTCTTGCACAACTAATATTGCCGTAACTGCATTGATTATAGCGGCTATAGCGGTATTCGTTTCATTTGTCTTAGTGTAGGATTTTAACTATGTTTTCTACAATTTAAATATAAAGTTATTTTAAGATTGTTTTTTAAACGTATGATGGTTTGTAAGAAAAATTTATGTGTCTAAAAGTGCTAGTAAAAGTTTTTGCAAATAATTACTTATTTTTCTCGCTTTCTTGGAGTGATAATTGGAATGCTAATAACATATACATTTTTCTCGCTTAAATGACTAAGCAAACAGTAATATACTGTTCTATTGGTTCTATTCTAGTATCACTCCATGATTCCTTGTTTGAGATTATATTTCAGGCAGCACATTACTTTTTATTGACGTCAAAAATACGTACTAGACGTCATTAAGACGTGTTAATGTCGTCATGTGACGTCAGCGTGCTGACTGGGAGTTGACCATAATATTTTTAATACTGAAACATTTTTGTAAATTTCGAGAACGTTTCCGTGCTTTTTATCTACGTCTAGAATGTTCACAAAAGAATGTAGAAGCTTCTCGAATGTTTGCAGAAATGTATAAATGCGTTACAAACCAATCGTAAGTCAGTTATTTCCCGTAATTCGAAGACGGCAGTGTTAATAAGAATATTATTCAAGTCTAAATAAATAAGTGATTAACGCGTGTGCGATAAATCTACGGTGTAGAACCATGTACGTAACTTTAATGTAAACAAAGTGTTAGTGTTTAAATAAATAGAAGTTATCCACAGGCTTTATCTTCGTGTAAGTGATAGTGTTATAAACGTGTACATATTTTTGGTATAATTAAATAAATTAGTTTTTAATAAGAAACGTTACAATATCTTCTTTAGGAACTTGTTTACCAAAATTTGTATTTTATTTGTTAGTTTTTTGTTAAGTTCCATAATTCTGATCCATATAGCAGTACACTCATTATATATGCTTTATAAATTCTAATTTTTGTGTTTCTGGTTAGTTCATTGTTAGTGATTTTTACTTTCTGTTATAAGACATACATCGTCTGCATATTCCAGATCTTTTATTTTGTTATCAAATCTCTAGGTAAGTTCTATTCTGATATCAAATGTTTTTTCCATTATTCAATCCATAACTAATAGGAAAAAGAGAGGAGATAAAATGCAACCTTGGTGCTAATTCCATGATTTCCTCATTTGATTTTGCTGCTAGAATTTTCTGTTTCATTTTGTTTCTTTCAACACTTAATTCTCTTGTATTTCTCTTTAACTAGGGTTTATCTTCTTCTCTTTTTTCAAAATGTTTTTTTAACTGCATCAATATGTTTTTGTACTTTTTCCACGTTTTAGGTTTTCAAGCTTTTCGTTATACTCAAATTTTTCTTGTTGTAGTTAATTCTATTTATTGTATATTATATTTAACCGTAGACTGTTTGTAATTTTTTTTACTGTACTTCTCGTTTTTATTTCATTTCAAAAAAGAAAAATTTAAAAAAATGAAAATAGATCTATTTACCCTGTATATATTTGGCAATGGGAGTAATTTTGACATATTTAATAAATGGGACTCTTTAATATTTGGAAATTATTTTAATTGAGATTTGCGCATGCGCACTACGATTAATTCTGGTTTTGCTAAAAGCTTTGATGGCGTCATTATTAACATAAATAAGAGAAATTACACCTAAATACAAGCAAAAATTAATTAAAAAACTAATTTAACACACAATAATTTAATACCATGGCCGATTTTATAGATTCTGAAGCCGAAGAAAGCGAGGTAATGTAGATAATAACTTATTAAAAAAAAGTGCCTCCACATTTTAAACAAACTTTTACTTTGTTAATCACCGAGTGAACATACTCAAAAACTGATATTCTTTAGGAGGAAGAAGATTTGGAACCGCAAGAACGCAAAAAAGCTAAACAGGCTAAAGCGGCAGTGGAGGATAGTTCGGAAGAGGAAGAGGACGACGAGGAAAAGTTACGTGAAGAGTTGAAAGATTTAATTGACGATAATCCCATTGAAAGCGAAGGCGAAGATTCGGATGGATCTGGGGGAGAAAAACGTAAAAAATCAGACGACGAAGAGTTCGACGATCGGTTGGAAGACGAAGATTATGATTTGCTCGAGGAGAATTTAGGTGTTAAAGTTGAAAGACGGGTTTGTATCTGGAACGTTTATATTTCGTTGATACAACGTTAATTATTGTAGAAATTTAAAAGATTAAGACGGATTGTTGACGAAGAAAGCGATGGCGAAGAAGCGGCTGATGAAGGAAAAGATCGCGATACAATTGCTATGGAAATTTTTTCAGATGATGTAGGTTTTTTAAAGCAGTCGGGTGGTTATTTACGTGTATTTTTAGGATGACGATCACCGATCCGAACGAAGTCAAAGACCTGTAATTGAACCCGAGCAATTTGCCGAAGAAGAAGATGAGGGCGAATATTCTGATGCTGATGATTTTATCGTAGATGACGACGGTAGACCACTGGCTGATAAGCGAAAGAAACGGAAACCTATATTTACGGATGCGTATGTATGCGAATTGTTTAGAATTTATCTAATGTAGTTTTTTAGTGCTCTTCAAGAGGCGCAAGAAACTTTCGGTGTTGACTTTGATTATGACGAGTTCTCGAAGTATGAACAAGATGACTATGAAGAAGAGGAAGAGGAGGAGGAGGATGAATATATGGACGATGACGAGGACGGTGAAAGAAGGTGAGTAATTGTATTGTCGATAGCTATGTTTAATCAGATTTTTTTAGACGACGACCTAAAAAAACTGCTAGAAAGAAACCTACACGTAAATCTATATTTGAAGTATACGAACCTAGCGAGCTTAAACGGGGATTTTTTACCGACTTGGATAACGAAATACGAAACACTGACATTCCTGAACGCATGCAGTTGAGAGAAGTGCCAATTACACCTGTGTCGGAGGACTCTAATGAACTTAACGAAGAAGCTGAATGGATATATAAGCAAGTAAGATTAATTAAATTATTTACAAAGTTTAACGGAAAATTATTGTTTATTCTAATCTCAGAATACTTTGCGACAATGATAATAATTGTAATAGTCTAATACAATTTTTAATTGAATTTAAAAAGTAAGCAGAAAAAAAATTGACAAAATTTCTTCTAGTCGTGTTTTGGGACGATCTTTTTCTTGTTTACTATTGGTAGTGACTTAGATGTAGTGTACAATGGCAACACTTCTTCTGGTAATCTCACTCTATGTCTTTCTTTATGCAGCTTTCTATTAGATTTTCTATGATTTTTTTAAATCTGCCAATCATATTTGCTCTAAAATTACCTGAATCTGATCATCGACGTCATGTGGTTTACAGAAAACTTTTAAAATGTGAATCTGTAGGAACACTAAATATCTCTGGATAGTCACTTTACTCTTCATTTTATGAGATGTTTAATTGTATGCTTTTACGTTCTAATGTGCTGGATGTCTAGCATCTCAGAGGATGAACAGCAATAATCGTTGAGACGTATTGACTAAAGGCTTAATACGGATAATCAAGGTGTCACGAATAGATAATATCATAAGCAAGTGAAGCTTGGGGATGACTGCAACTCATGCTCAAAGCTAGAGATGCAACAAAATTTGATAAAATCCTAGCACTGTTGTCTTAACCAATCATAAACTATTCTAGCTCGAGCGATTTAGATTGGCTGTATGAAGTCAACGTCAGGTACAGACAGTTTGGGTCATAGAATGTTATTTATGGTTAAGTACAGGTAACAAGAAAAGATTCTACCAAGAACAGGTCGTAGAAGTAGGAGGTACGGACGGCTGCTTTTATAGCCTTTTTTGTTATCTTCGTTGAGCGGGAGAGAAGCGGTAGAAGTGGGTCGCATCCGAGAGTCCAAAGCATACATACTTCTTATGATTATAAGCGACTTTCGGCTTAGACCGCGTCGTAGTTAGACACCTAGACTTAGGCTTGGTCCTAGTCTCTCCTTGAGAGCCAAAACAAGAAGTACAACTTGGCCTTCGCCATATTATCGTTCGTGAACCCAAACAAACTAGGCCAAGTTCTCAAAGAGAGACTAGGACCAAGCATAAGTCTGGGTGTTTAACTACGACGCGGTCTAAGCCGAAAGTCGCTTATAATCATAAACATAACCGCGAAAGCTTAAGATTTTACACATACTCCTGTTCTTTCTCTTTTGGAAGAGCATTATCGTTCAAATGTAATAGACGTGTGATTTTTAGAAACCGTTTCAATGGCATAATACGTGGAACATTGAAGTTGCTTTCGAATTTAGCGTTTTGAAAATGTTGCGGTAATGTTGATGATATTTTCCAATTACACTGGTCTGCAAAAAAATATTTTTTATCGAGCCCCGACACTATTCCGGGCGATTCTTATGTAAAATGACGTCCTGAATCCAAATATGTCTTACGTTTTCTTCCATCACCCACCATTTTCGAGGGAGTCCCAAATCTCTAATTTTACCACTTTTCGATAAATTAATTATAGTTTATTTATCGAACGATAATAATAATTATAATAATTATTATAAGCATACTAGTAGGAATCACCAAGACAAAAAGGCACTAAACAAAGCTCAAAAAGTACTGAAATCAATGCTCAAAGAACTAGAGAATAGGACTTTGCAAGACAAATTAAAGACTTTATCACCATACAAAGCAGAGGATTATACACTCTGGAAAATGACAAAATCATTAAAAAAGCCAAAAGAATACATGCCTCCTCTAAGAAAATCTGATGACAGTTGGTCAAGGAAACCCGCAGATAAAGCAGAATTATTCGCCACCTTCCTAAAAAGTGTGTTCAAATCCGATGAAGCTGATGTTGACGACACAGAAAAAACGATCGACGGGATCTTAAATAGCGATCAGCAAATGTCTCTACCCTTGAAATCAGTCACCCCAGCGGAAGTCAAAAAAAACTATAGCTCAACTAAAACAAAAGAAAGCTCCCGGTTTTGACCTGATAACGGCAGAAGTTCTGAAACAGCTACCAAAGAAAGGTATAGTTCTGCTGACAATCCTCTTTAATGCAGTGTTGAGACTACAATACTTTCCAAATCTGTGGAAAGTGTCCATTATAAATATAGTACTTAAACCGGGGAAGATTCCCACAGAAGTCACATCTTACAGACCTATAAGTCTTCTCCCAGTACTATCAAAACTTACTGAGAAACTAATATTAAGTCGACTTCTCCCAGTTCTTGAAGAGCAAAAAATAATACCAGACCATCAATTCCGATTTCGGGCACACCATGGAACGACTGAACAAATACACCGAGTAGCTCACACAATACGACAGACGCTGGAGAGGAAGGAGTACTGCACGGCCGTATTCCTAGACATACAACAGGCCTTTGACCGTGTATGGCATAAGGGTCTCTTATATAAGCTAAAACTACTCCTTCCAAACACTGAGTACATGCTTTTGAGGTCTTATCTGGAACAACGAATTTACCAAGTCAAGTGCGGAGATCGCCTGTCATCCATCTGCCAAATAGAAGTAGGAGTGCCTCAAGGATCGGTGCTGGGCCCTATCCTCTACACAATATTTACCGCTGATATACCTATCACAGAAGAAGTAGTAACTGCAACCTATGCAGATGACACTGCAATCCTTTCTAGCAGTAAAGATCCTAGTCTAGCATCCGTAAAACTACAAAAACATCTAGATAGAATCGGAATATGGCTAAAGATGTGGCGAATAAGAGCTAATCCTGCAAAATCAGTTCACATAACATTTATTTTGAATAGAGGTGCCTGTCCACCTGTTACACTACTTAACGGAGATATCTTGACACAGCAAACAACAGTGAAATACCTGGGTATGCATCTGGACAAACGGCTTACGTGGAGGGATCACATTAAGGCAAAGAGAGAACAAGCAAACAAAAAGTTCAGGGATATGCACTGGCTGCTGGGCAGGCAATCGACTCTCAGTTTGGAGAATAAGCTCCTGATATACAAATGCATTATAAAACCAGTATGGACATATGGTATACAACTCTGGGGGTCAGCTAGTCACTCAAATATAGAAATACTACAGCGCTTCCAAAATAAAGCATTAAAAACTTTGACCAATGCCGCATGGTTCATAAGGAACACAGAAGTGCATGAATATCTGCAACTTCCTACAGTCAGAGAAGAAATAGAGAAGTCTTCTGATGCCTATAAGCAGAGACTTGAAAAACACATAAATAGTTTAGCCACAGAGCTCCTTAACACCAAGGACTCTATATTCCTCCTAAAAAGAATACGACTAGTCACCATCTAATCATCTAATAACAAGAAATGACACATCACAGGATGTGCATATCTAAAGCCACTTATATATAATAGAAGTCACATCTGATTATAGCTCTTGGCTGATTGCAGATTGATAAAAGACAGAAAAAAAATTATTATAATAATAAATATATGGACATGAATTTAATTTAAATGGGAAAAAGAACTATTTTAGCTATAAACAGTAATAAATAAAAAGATATTCATCGTTACTTGGTGCTTGCTTTTCTTTTATACCCTGAGGTACAGCTCTCTCGTTTCAAAAACCAGCAGTACTCCGCCAACATGCTTGGATTCCACTTCCCTGATAATCTCTTCTCCAGCTCAGCGATGTCTTGATGGAACCGTTCCCCGTGTTCATCCGAGACTGCTCCTAAATTTTCAGGGAAAAAGTCCAGATGCGAGTGAAGGAAGTGAACTTTAAGAGACATGTTACTTCCTATGTCTTTGTATGCTAAAAACAGTTTCTCGACGTGAGCGACATAATCTTCACTTTTGTGGTTACCCAGGAAGTTCTTACAAACGTTTTGAAATGCAAGCCAAGCTCGTTTTTTTTTCGATTTAGGTGCTCAATAAACGTCGAATCTTGGAAGAGTTGTCTAATCTGGGGACCAACAAAAACGCCTTCTTTGATTTTAGCTTCGCTAAGACGAGGAAATTTTGTTTTCAAAAATTGAAATGCGCACTGCTTTTACAAACTGCTTAATCAATCCAAGTTTGATGTGTAAAGGTGGTAACTAATTATTTTCCTTTGGAACCAAAGGTTTGTGGGCGACATTTTTCTGACCAGAAATAAGATTTTCTCGCAGAGGCCAGTCCCGTACGATGTAATGTTTATCTCGAGCTCGGCTATCCCATTCACAAAGGAAGAAGCAATATTTTGTGAATCCTGATTGCAGGCCCGTGAGTAGAGCAACATCTTTTAAGTCAGCGCAAAATTTCCACTTATAATCATGATAACTAATTTTATCAAGGATTCTGAAGATGTTTTCGTACGTTTCCTTCATATCAACAGAGTATGCAACTGGAACTGATGGGAAGTCATTCCCATTTGCCAACAGGACAACGTTTAAGCTTGTTTTTGATGAGTCTATAAACAGTCTCCATTTGTCTGGCTCACATGGCATCTGTAGCTGTGTCATCAATAAATTTGCATTAGGGCAGAACACTAAGCCTTTATCTTCTGAGAAAAGACATTTCAGGGTTGCTTGTCTGGTCCTGTAAGAAGATATTTTTACTCCCTTTTCTAAGAGATTCCACTGTTGAAGTCGCGATCCTAGAAGCTGAGATTTAGTCTTGGGTAACTGCAAATCCCTGACAAGATCATTTAATTCCGATTAAGTGAGGAGGTGAGGTTGCCGAGAAACTAAATCTGCGGAATACTCTTCATCATCATTGAACGTATCATTCGAAGCCCCAGGTTGTGGCTCAGAGTCTTTTAAATCAATTTCCGGCTCTAGAGTATAAGTGTTAGGGGGCTCTGGGATTGGCAAAGTATCGTTATGAGGAACAGGTCTTAGAGCTGACGGAATATTGGGATACTGAATCGTATGCTTACTTTTGCTCGAAAACCCGACCGTGGAAGTCATACAAAAGTAACAATCTGTAAGATGACAGCGAGGTTCACGCCAAACCATGGGCACAGCAAATGGCATTGACTTACGGGTACCTTTCAGCCATTTGGTCAAACTACTGTAACAAGTCGTACAGCAAACTGATGGAGCCCAAGTCTTGTCCTGGTCGCTTGACTTGACAATCAAAGTACAATTTATAAGCTGTTTTAACAAGCGGAGAAAGGGGTTTTCGTTGCGCTTTTAAAGTTAATTCCCCGCAGACATAGCAGAAGCTATCGGGATGATTTTTACACTCGCGTGGCATAATTAAACAGTAATTCAACGCCCGACATTAACCACGAATCACACTTAGTCACTTGAAAAAATCCGGAGTAAAAGTAGTTTTACTGTTTTACACAAATGAACAAAAATGAACACAAAATCCAGCACGTTTAAAACGTCGACAAGTTAACTCTGCAACAGCTATAGATGTACTGATCGAAGCAGTTAAGCAAACAATGTAATATACTATAATGAGAAGAGTAATGCAAGTTCAAGCCTGCCGAAAATTCCTGTTCAAACCTGCATGTGGTATTGAGATCGCCAGCGTCGTGCAGTGAATCTTCCTAACTGTTTATTGATATTTTTTTACTGTTCTTATATATTTGTATTTTATTGTTGTTTCTATATACATTTTATAGCAAAACTTTTGCCATATACTTTGGTATAAATTTTCTTACCTGCTTTGGGATGTTTAACGGCTATAAGTTAAAATTCTAAAAAAAAATGCAAAAAAAAATAAAAATAGGGTCTCCCCAAAATAGGTGGGTGATGGGTAAAAACGGAGCCCATTTTTGGATTCAGGAGGTCATTTTACATAAGAATCGTCAAGAATGGTATCAGGGCCGATTTTCATGCAGACCAGTGTTATATACGTTTTCATCAGAACTACTTTCTAAAATCTCATCTTTTTTAGTGTCACTAAAGCTAGTAAACTCGGGGACTAGTAACTAGTGTAGCCGCGTTCTCCATGTCGTCATTTTGGTCGTAGAAATTTCACTAGAACATCGCCTTTACTAATAGTGATTTAGCCAGGAGTATCCTCATTAGAACAAGTTTATGTGAGCTATATGCTGAAACGTCTAGGAAGCTGTTGAATAGTTGTGGTTTCAGTCTTAGCCAATCACATCAAAGCCAAGGTCAGGACCAACGGTATCTAGTTAAAAACTCGACCAACATTAACTTCAAAGAGAAGAGTGAAATCATCATAGTCAATGAGCAAAAGAAATGTAGGATGCAGTTAATATCAGAATTCCACAACAATAAAATTGAGACTGGAGAAGCATCTGCACATTCGTTGATTACTTAGGCATTTATCGAGGAATCTGTAAGATGTTATTTGCAAAATCTGGCTTTGGCTCATTAATATTCCGCACAAGAACAACTAAAGCTGAGCTAGAAGAGTTCGTTATTCAAGCTTTTAGTGACTGCGATACGACAGCAGAATTCGGAAACTCTGATTCATATGGCCAGGCTGTCGAAACCGGAACCTCAGTGAGGAGACACTTTCTACTTATTCCGGATCCTGTGCTCTGAAGGGTAGGTAACGCCGTAGCAGACTTGGTTCGTTTCAACAGATCTAGTACCGCGCTACATGTTCGATCAGCCTCGCTTCCTCCAGAACCTAGGATTGGGTCTGAGACATGAACGTTCTATGACTGAAGTACACACAACCTTTTCTAACACCCTAAGAAAAGCGACGTTCACAAGAACGCTTAGATCGGCTGAGAGTCATGTTCCTGTTACCACAGTAAAACCCAACAAAAGCTCGATCGTTGACATAAGTACTCGTACGAGTGTGGAATTGGGTAAAGCTGATGTCGATGACTTTTCTATTAGAACTTAGACCGAGACCTGGATGTTCTACGAATGGTAGACTGCTGCATGGGACACCTCGAGAGGCCACCTACCCCATTAGTACGTCGTGATGTAGTACGTTTGTTCCAATAAGGAATATTCTCGGAATTGCGTAGAAACGCATCCGATCGACAGGCCACACAGCCAGACCTTATGGTTAGTTCATCTCAAATCAACACAGTTTTATTAATTTTTTTTTTGGTTGAAATTTGACACGCTTTTAGTCTTTGTCAAAACTAAGAAAGATACAATGTTTCATTCAAAAATGTTTATCCGTTTAGGATTTAGTGCTATGTAAAGTTCTCAAAAAGGGCAAAAAAATGTAACAATCCGGTGGCTCAGTCTTGGCGTTGGGTTTAAAACGTTATTCATTTAAACACCAATAACATAAATTTATTTTATAAACTAAA
This sequence comes from Aquatica leii, assembly GCA_035610365.1. Lineage (NCBI taxonomy): Eukaryota > Metazoa > Arthropoda > Insecta > Coleoptera > Lampyridae > Aquatica > Aquatica leii. Next base: position 6,070,665 of record CM069437.1, read on the forward strand.
AATGTAATTCTTACAATAAATATGTACACTTAGGGTGCTTTGATTCCCCTTGTATAATGACTTAACTTTAAGTAAAAATATGCTTCGGAACTTTGTTGAATGCGACCGGAGGACTTGTGGATAGGCGAATGCGCCTTACGATACGTATCGTCCACTTTTTTTAAAATTATAGCTCTCCTACTTGACTTAGAGAGATGGGAGTGGTGTCATTTTGTTGCTGCCCTTTAATTTCATATACAATACAATATACATTAAGAGAAAATATTTTTTTTCAAATTCGAACTGAAATATTTTTTTAAAAATTTAAAAAAATGTGTGCTTCTGAATATTTTCAAAAAAATATGTTTTTTATTGCGTTTTTATAAGACGTATCATGGAATTCCAATGGGTTCATTTGCATTTAAATTGTATTGTGAACTCAGTTTTGACGAAAATGAACAAATAATTGGGTTTTTAGTCAAAATAAGTTTTTTATAAAACTAATTTGTAAAGATATTAAAAGCATTTAACATAAGCATAAACAAATATATAAATGAACATTATAATATTAAACATAGGTTAAGAATATTTAATTAAGTTGGTCTACAACTATTTCCTCTTATTAATTAACCCATTAGTGCATAAGGTTTATGGGAGGCATTATACAACGATTTTTTTGCTTCATTAGGATAGAAGTGGGACTCGAAACCAAAAACAAAAACAAAAAACAGTTTATTTTCACAAAAGTTATAGACCGTTCCTTTAAAGGGACTGTATGCTCAGAAGTTCGTATAAGGTATGATATTGCCTAAAACAATTTTTGGGATGTAGTCCCACATTACACTTGATACAAATAAAATTGGCCTTTTTGTCACACGTGGCACATCTACGATCGGTTGAACAATAATCGACAATATGACTCCTCTCGTCATACCTCACTTCTCGGATAGGTTTAGGAGGTTGTTTACCCTTAACAGACTTCATACCGTATGTGTTTAATAGAATCAAACACAAGTTTCTTCTAAAATTGAGTAAACTTTTAGACACCGGATCGTTAGGATGAATTTTACGCATTAGTAGCCAGGCATTTACAACACTGACGCCAAATAAATATGCAAATATTGGCCACCACCATTTCCGTTGTCGGATCCTGGTTCTGTAATTTGCTACCATCCCATCCAATTTATCAACTCCCCCCATTCCTTTATTATAACTATTTATAATGTTTGGTTAGGGCAAAGCTATTTTTGATTTCTCGTTTCTAGAATATCGTAGGACACTCTTTGTTTCAATACTATCAAAATTTGTTGCAGCACAAACGATTTTATTGTCCTTCCACTGAACCACGGCCACCTTCTTAGAAAAGTTATACTCAAAATGGCCCCGTTCTCTTGCTTTCCACATCTTATTTTGGTTTAAACCCTTCAGTGGACAGTTTCCTAAACGATTATCACGGAGTGTTCCGCTGGCACAATATCCATTATCGGCAAGATGACTCAATAAATTCACAGATGTGAAATAGTTGTCGAAGTAGAGCTTGTATCCTTCATTGGCAGGTATATTTGCAAGCTAAAGAAAGAACTACTTGGCCACGTAATCCAAAGTCATACTTACTGGTTTCTGTTGATTTCCCAGTATATAAATCAAATGCCACCATATATCCGTTGTCAGTACATAAGGCCCAGTTTTTAAAGCCGAACCTGATGGGCTTTCCTTTGATATATTGCTTTGCGTAATGTTTACCATAATACGGAATCATACTCTCGTCTATGCTCAGATTCTCTTCTAATCCACCAAACTTTTTGAAATTGTCATTTAGATTTGAAATGAGCGGTCTTAGTTTATAAAGTTTATCATTTTTTTTAAAATTTTAGATTTAACGTTGAGGTGCAAATTTCGTAATATCAATTCAAACCTATTCAGCCACATATTGTCTGATAAAATTTTCGGAACATTGTCTTCTTGAGCCCAATACATTCTCTTGTTAGTGTATTTTCTGTAACCAGACAATAGCAGACCACCAAAGAAAACGTACAACTCTTCTTTTTCCCAAAGCATATACATTGCTTTGCTCTTTAATGTGCTCCAAAATGTTGTCGTTGAAAAAAAGGACAAAGAATTCTACAGATGACTGTTTATCGTGCACATCCGCTGGTGGCCCTTTCGGCAGACAGTGAGTACTCAACGCAAAGTGAGGTTCCCGTCCATCCCATTTGATTTCTTCTTTCTTTGGTGGCTCCCTTTTATTAGTTGTGGTAGTAGCTCTTCGCTAATTTTCTCTTCTTTGCTCCTTGTTCCTCTGGTAAGGTACATTTTGGCTGTACAAAAGATAAGAGGTGTAGGTCATCATCACATGTCGTAAGGTAAACTTTCTGGCTGATCTGAACCTACTTTAGGTTGTGAGTTATGATATAAAATAACATCAGCTTCCGATTGCAGCATTGCACGACCTAAATGGTTGACATTTCCCTCATGCTCATCACCTGAACGATCACTGTCTTGGTCGGTTTCCTGTCCGTCGTCGGGTGGAGCAATGTAATGTATCCGCAGAATTGATTTCCGCATCTTCTAGAGCTGCTATCAATTCATGAAGAGGCAGGCTGGAATAATAATTGATTTTCAAGTAAAGTAGTCATTATGCGCACCGTCCCTTTAAAGGGACACGAGCTTTAGAGCCCAATTAAGTCACATTAGAATGAACAAATAATCTCAGTGCGTTAGTAATGCAATATTACAGTACTTTAGCAATATTTTAAGATAAGGATTTGACACTTCTAACCTATGAATTGTCCATAATTTCAAATAAACTCACCCTCCGCGCCTTGTGCTGTAGAAGCTTGGGTTCATTTTTTGTTTAAGTTGGAATATCTAATAAGCAGGAAGTGTATTTAACACACTAGAAGTCACCAATAAACACACACACTACAAATACACATAAAAGCGGGTTTGAGGTTAGGTTAGTCGTTGTACACGCCGACTAGAACCACAAATATCGCTGTCCCTTTTAAGGAACTGTATGCACTAATGGGTTAAAATACATAAGCCTATTGTTTTAGATTATCAACTTTTAATACACCTTGTAGGAAAGCAATTATGTTAGTGAGTTAGGTGTCTGTTCAAAAGAAGGCTTGCACATTTTCATGTCACAACTGGAAGAGTAGACTCAGATTAGAAAATCATCAATAGTCAAGACTGAGTTTCATGTAATGCAAGTCAGTGCAAACTTTTCCTGTGTGACTGTCTTGGCTTGACTAGGTATGAGTTGATCAGTTGTCCTGGGAGAGTGGTAGAGTGCACATGGTTTTGGTTATTAATTGTGCGGTGTAATTTTATTTTTTTATTCTACAAGTTTTTCTTTGATTTCATAGTGGTGGAAACTGATGTTTAAATAAGCAAATTTCTATGCAGTACAAAGCTTTTGCCGTTCATCTAGCCCCTTGTAGCCCAGCTGGTCTTCTAAATGAAATACTTTTTTCGGATACTCCTCCCAAGTAAATGATTGTGAGATGTAACAATTCTTTGTAGTCGTCTCGAAGTTGATGCACTTGGAGTTGTTTTTGCGCAAATGAAATCCTGTCAGCGACAACACTTTTCTCGATGTTTGAAGTAGTGTGATTAATTATTGTTTTATAATCTTTTTGGTCAATGTCGTACCAATTGTCCTTAAACCTTATGAACAATGGAATATCAGGACCGAGCGATTGATCCACTGCAGCTGATAACATAATTTCTAAAATGTGATGGCGACAAGGAAGCCAAAGCATATCTTTCTCCATTTTTCTCTCCAATTGAACGCATGCTCCATTTTTCAAACCGGTGTTTACAGCTGTAGTGTCAAAACATAAACATTTTACTTTATCGCTCAAGCCCCATGAATTTATTGCTTCGTAGACAGCTGACGCACAGGCTGTACTTGTTCCACGTTCCAATTTTGAAACCGCCAGAAGTTGATCAATCACATGCCCAGATACTAAAATGGGCAGACGATCTACAGTTTTATGCCCAGTAATATTTTCAATTAACTTTCCATCCCAATGAATTGTTAATGGCAAATCATGTTTGAACTCTGTTTTCAGAGACTCTAGTACTGCTTTTCGATTTTTCAAACGGTACCGACGAATTGAAGATCTATTGACATTACACACTGATGGGTCACATCCTGCACTTTTCAAAGTAGAGACGAGGCAAGCTGCAAGCTAATTGGCTATTAAAGATATCTTTTCGAGCTCGCTTTTGGGATGGTTTCGCCTGGGAAGTTTCTGATGCAACTTCGAAATCAGATGCACTTGTTTCATCGCTACTGGAGAACGATGACGAAGAAAGGAGAACCTTTTCTGTCAAAGCTGATATATTTTTGCTTTCAAGTTCGCGCAGTTTTTTAATACGTCATTCTTTTTCTTCCATTTCATTAAACGTTTTCTGTCTACTGAACCAATTACACCCTGTCGTCCTTTCTTTCTTTGTCCTAATAAAAATTGCTTGTCCTCTTCAACAGTCATGATACTTAAAGCATCTCAGTGAGCAGTATCAAATAAATCTTCTAATTTTTGTTGCCAATCTTGTTCTTTGTTCTTTAATGCTTCGGAACGTTTCTTCTTGTTCCCTTTATTTTTTTTTCAGATTCTGCCATTCCTTGAAGTGTTTTCTTATTTTACTAATTACTTGTTTTTTCAATCTTATCGGTATACTAGCAGATTCAAGAATGGTTTTTCTTTCTTCGTTTTTGTAGTATTGTAAATCAAAACAAGTTTATATGCTCTATAAGAAAACGCACGCGTTCTTTCGTTAATGACTGAACTCCAACTGAAGTGCTGAGCAGGCTCACTGCTGGATCTCGACGTGCATGGGCAGGAAAGTGGCGGGAACCGTACTTAATGACGGTCTTTCTACTTTAAATAATGATCAAAGATAAATATAGTTACAGGAATCAATTAGAGAGACTCATAGTTGAAGTGGACATACAATGTTTTTTGTTAAAGTTTGGCTACTGGTAGCAACCCTAATACATCTCCAAAAATTAAAAAAAAAAACGGTTTCATATTTTATGGTAGAGAATCGTATGGTAAGGTGCCGCGATAATATTTCGAAAGTCGAAAAATAAGTGACTTAAAATATGAAAAAGCATCGGTTTCAGATTATAAAATGTGTTAATCTTTTTAAAAAAGAAAGTGGAAAACCTGACATTTTGTGTACATCTTTAACCCTTTCGTTCCGATCGGTACACATATGTACCACCTATTTTTAAAAAGTCCTGAAAATTGAACTGAACATAATATGCATATGGCAAATGTACGACGCCGGTGTTTTGTAGTTAAACAAATAGCCACCTGCGCCGTTGTTTTCACAACTTATTCTAATGTCGAGGTTAGTTTAGTGTTGTACATGACGAGTGATACTTGTGAAATCTGAATATTTTTCTATTGTAACGAGTTAGTTTATTTGAAATTGAATCGTAGAGAATAAATAATACTCCAATAGACACCGCTCATCTGTAAGGTATCTATATTTTGTTTTTATTCGTTGATTATCTCAATCTTTTGTGACGCGGTACATATTTGTACCAGCAGTGATTTTTGACGGTACGTATTTGTACCATCAGGTTTATAGATGAATGTGTTTTTAGAATTATTATGACCCAAAAACGAGCACTGACACAAAAGGAGCTGGAATATGCCGCTGAACACTTATCAGATGAGGACAAAGACCCATATTCAGCTGGGTCAAGCGATGATTATGAGCCTGGCAGTGACAGTGGATCAGAGAGTGACCTAGAAGATAATGTTTTGCTAGCCCGAGAAACTTTAGTTAGTGAAACGGACAATGAGATGAGCGATGCGGAAGAAGATTTAGTAAATGAATCGACAATCCAAACGATTTCCAGTGAAGGGTGTCGTATTTTAGACTGGGTATTTCCAACCGAAAACTTTGTTCCGGCAAAAACTCTTTCATCAGATAGAAATTGCAAAGTGAATGAAGATATATTGTCAACTTTTAGCCCACTGAAAATTTTTCATAAAGTTATTCCTCACTCACTTTACTTACAAATTGTTGAATGTACAAATCAACGCTTGAATATAATGAACAAGGGCAAAAAACATAAGGCGAAATTCACTGATAAAGGCGAAGTTCAAAAATTGTTGGGGTGTTTATTTCTAATGTCCTACAATAAACTGCCTGGACTTAAGCACTATTGGAGTGGAAAAGAATCTCTAAGCAATCGTGCAATTGAAAAAGCAATTACCCGAGACAGATTTATGAAACTAGTTTCAAAAATTTATTTTGCTTTGCCGGAGAAACCACCAAATCCATCAAAATCTTACTATATTGATGAGCTCATGTCCTGCCTGAAGCATAAATTTTCAAAATGTCGCCAAGATAGTGAGACGCGAAAATAAAAAAAAACCTCTCGTTTCTTTTCTCGTAACACTCTCAGAAGAACTTATAGCTGAGGGCATTCAAAATACTTCCTTACCACTTTCTAAAAGAGGACCTCCAAATAAAAAGAGGAAAATTTACGGTACGGTACCCTTGCACCTTCCTGTGGAAGGACAGACAAGAAGAAGATGTTCAAGGTGTACTGAGCAGAAACGTCAGAAGCGGACCAAGACAATTTGCCAGGAATGTAATATTCCTTTGTGTAAGGATTGCTTCATGTTGTACCACGTAAAATAGCAATTAGTTGGCTCTATTAGTGTGCAATAAATAATATTTTTAAATGATTGCAGAATTATTTTACACCTGGTGGTACACATTTGTACCACATAAAAACATACATACATATTTGTACCACCCCCTTTCCTAGAGGCAATTTGCAGTGAACATCTGTTATTTATAGGCAAATTAACAAAATCGTAACTTAAGATAATATTTATATTCAGGGGCGAAAGGGTTAATGATATTTTGTGTACAGTTGACCCTAATACTCCCACAGGAAGAATATACAGACTTTCTAAGGAGGACACGGCACAATCAAATGAGGCCTTGAAGCAGTTAGACAATAGTTATTTGTATCACTAGTCCAGAAAGTGCTATTTTGCGAGTATGAGCTTATTTGTAGGCCGAGGAGAAGCCGAGGCCTACAAAAAGCGAATACTCGCAAAATACTTTTAGGACGTGTGATACACAACATTTTTTGTGCTGACCTTTATAGTATAAATTAATTAAAAGTAGTTATTTAAGTATTGATTTTTAATATAATTTAATAACATATGTTGATAAAACAGAAACCTGTAATGACGAAATACAATTGTTTTTTAAATTAATTTAACAATTACATAATAATATTACAATTTCACTTATATGAAAATAAAACCTTTGTTGTTTTTAGCAATTGTAAGATATAAGCAAATTTGTTAAATTTATTTAAAACAATTCTTGTTAGTGCTACTCTAAACAACAACACAAATAATGGTGTATGTTAATAAATTTGACATATTGACAGATGACGTTTATTTAATTAATGATTACTAGTGCCAACTTTTAGTTATAAAATTCTACTACACTTTACCGGCCTAGGCCGGAAAAGTAAAATTTCCGGCCGATTATGATGTCTGTAAAATACGTCAAAACGGACGGAAGCACAAAAATAATATTGTTGCGTATTTATTTATTAAAAACTAATTTATTTAAAACGACTAAAAATACGTTACTTATTCTAGAAATATATACACTTTTAAATTAACCGAACTAATTAAATCTAATAATATTTAATGAAAACACTTACACTAATTTATGTATAACTGTTGTATAACACTATCACTTAAGATAAGATAACGTCCTCGGATAGCTTCACACTTGTTTACACTAGAAATCACGTACACGATTATTCTCGGTAGGTTTATCTCACACGCGTGCTAACGACTTATTTATTTCAACTTGATAATCTTCTTAACACTGCTGTATTCGCATTCCAGCAATGACCTGACCTAGGAATTGTTCCGTCGGTATATATACACATAAGGAAATCCTTCTGGAGTGTTCCCTATTTTTCAGTATATCTTCTAGAAGATGGATAACAGCTTCTAGAAGGCTCTTGCCTTTGCAAATAACTTCTCGAACGTTTCAATATCTTGATTAGTCAGTACTGCTCACTTAAACAAAAGACTAATGATATTTTATTAAGTAATAATATTAAATGCTGCTTATTAAAATGTTTAGCTGTTATTTTTATGGACTTCTAGATTCCAACTAAATTTCATACAATTTATTCTAGGTATTGAGAAAATCTAAAACTTCGGGTAATTTATTGAATAACATGAAACAAACTTCAGTAAAAACTAAGGTATATTCTTAACCTAAGTTTAATATTATAATTGATATTAGTATATGAAAACTTATTTAAGCTTGTTTGAATTGCTTTTAAATTTTTTCCCATTAGTTTTATATTAAAAAAAACTACATTTTGACTAAAAACCCAATTATTTGTGCATTTTCGTCAAAACTGGGTTCACAATACAATTTAAATGCAAGTGAACCCATTGAAATCCCATAATGATACTTTGAGAATCCACTTATAAAAACACAATCAAAAACATATATTTTTTTGAAAATTTTTAAAAGTACGCATTAGAAATTGAAATTTTAAAATAAAATTTTCAGTTCGAATTTTAAAAAAATATTTTCTTCTCAATATATATATTGTGTTTTATATTAAATTAAAGGGCATTAAAAAATCAACGAAATGACATCACATCTCTCTAAGACAACTAGGGGAGTTACAATTATAATTTTTAAAAAAGTCGGCCTAGCATTTTTTTAGATAGCTCTAAATTCTAAGCGGGTAAATATTTTTCAACATAATTTTGTATTTTTCTTAGTTTTGACAAAGACTACAAGTGTGCCAAATTTCAACCAAATCTGAGATGGTGTAGATTTGACATGCACTGACCCCTTAGTTTCCATGTACCCCAGATGTTTAAGAATGAAAATGATTTGTGCATTCTATAACAATATATAATGAAAGATCAAACGTTCTTTATTTTATTGGCGCTCCGACGTTGAATTATGATACAAAGTGGTGCCGAGTTGTGTGGCGAAATCAACTAAAGTGTCGCGTTCGATAACTTTTTGTATTTTAACACTAGGGAATTAGTCACAACAGCCAGGTCTTGCTCACAATTGTCTAACTCCAAACACGTCAATTTTGGGGTGGGGATTTAATTCAAACCAAGTCTGTGTACACTCAACTAAACAAAAAACGGGACACTTTGGTTAGTAGGATTGAAATAGTTAGCGGTGTAAACTAGGCTTCTTAGCGAATGCGATTTGTGGCCATTCGTGATGCTATTCAAGAAATTTAAATTAGACAAATAAAAAACATTGACAATACCAGAAATATATGAGAAAATTAAAAACAAAAAAAACTACGTATCGCTAAAGGTGCGAAGAGTAAAACTCCTTGTTTTACCTTATGTGGACCTTCAAACAGTAGCTTACATTTAGCACTCTTCTTCCAAGAAGCCACACTTCTCGGTTTTGGATATTCTACGCTTTCGCGGATAAAAATTCATAGTTTTTGGTAAAAAATAAATTCTGGGACTACAGCTCGTTAATTCGTGAGGGACCAATATTTTTCTAAAATTCATCTCGTATGAGACAAAGTAGCTGATCAAGTGTTCGGTGGGGTTTGCTTGGGGATGTCGAATCTAAGTAATAAAAATCTTAAATTGATAAGAGAATATTTCACAATATGACAAACTCTGTCGACTCAAGAAAAATAAATCAATCGATTTAAAACAGAGACAGACAGAGACCGTAGTTGCTTTCTTGAAAACATATAAAACGACGTCTTCTGAAGAAAACATCTAATACTAGATAAATGTATTGAACTTTACATCTCAAAACAGGCCAAGGATCATATAAATGAAGCGTAATAAATTCGCGAGAACGAAGAGTGGATTAAAATCTGGAGATGGTAGTGGTATGTTTCACGAATTAACATACCTGATAATGACGGAGGATTTGTGTAACAGTTTTTGTTACATTCTGCCACCACACATCTTCTTTCAGAATACAAAGTTTTATCTTTATATATATATATTTCTTGTGTGCGTGTGTATGTCACTGAACTCCTTCTAAACGACTGGACCGATTTTGATGAAATTTTTTGTGTGCGTTCAAGTGGATTTGAGGATGGTTTAGATTCACAAATAAACCCGGCAGATGGCGCTGCAGTCGTTATATAGGTTATTTATCTATACTGCAACTAAACTGCTGAATCGACTTGAATGAATTTTTGTGTATGCATTTATTCATTCATTTCTTACTTTGTTTAATATCCTAATCGCTTGGTATATCATGCAGGGCAACGTCTGTCGGGTCCGCTAGTAAACTATATATAAAATGACAAAAAAACTCGTAATAGAATATTGTAAAACGACTGTTACAATAACGACAAAATGCGAGTAAGAATTGTAACACGCTTTTCATACTATTTCGCTTTAATTTACATTATTGATAAAAATTGTAACACATGCATAGCAGCAATGTTCCATATTATACAGTTGGTAACAGTGATCAGCATCTGATTATTTTAAAGCCAATGTGACAGTTATTACTTATTACCAACTTTCCTTTCCATTGTTGCCAGGTTGATGTTGATTACACACGCACAATCAACTACTTGCGATTGCCAACTGTTTTTTGTATATGCGAAATAGAGAAATAATTATGCAGTTATTATTGTAGCGAAACCGAAACACATAATTTCATTATATAACATATAAGAGAAGGAAATAAGCAAAAAGATTTGTAAGCGCTGGCAGCAATTCTTCTTGTACTCATGTGAAAATCGTTTTCTGGCAAAGTTAAAACCCAACGACTCTAGGACTTAAAAGACTACAGGATTGTAGGTATAACAATAATTTGTGAACAGTGACAAGTTAATTTAGATTTAATAAAGTTGAACACGTTCTTCATTTTCTGACCAAACCCACTTAGTTTTTTCCGAGTCAGGGTAACCAGACGTTCTACCATAGATGAAAGATTCTCACAGAAACAACGGTCATAGTTGTGAATCTTTCTACCTTTTTTGTTCGTTTGTCTGGGTAACTACCATTTGGATTATATGCGTGTTTTTTTATCGGATTGACTAAAAGTAATAAATCCCAGTTCCGTATGACTGTTTTTGACTACAATCCTATTTTCGTTCTATCATAATAGGATTTTAATACTCTTTCTATCCCTTTTTAGTGTTCTACTATAAGTGCTCTTGTATTGTATGACAGTATCAGGAGGATTTTAACGTCTTCCAAATCCCTGTAAACTTTTTCTCAGACTGCTTTGCGAGTATTTTAATTTTTTTTTCAACGCAGTCATATACGATCAATTGTGACTTGGATATGTTTTTCTATTCTAGTAGGCTTGGTTCTTTTCTCTATTTATTGCCACGCTACTACACACAGAATACATGATGTTACTATGCGTTTATCACTTTACAGGCGTTTTGCAAACCCACCGTTTCCACTCAAGACGCACATTTATCAATGGAAGCAAGGGAGAGACAACGAAAAGGTCCGCAAACCGTAGGAAAAATTCGAAAAGCGCTTGATTTCATGCGAAATCAACAGCTAGAAGTGCCGTTCATTGCATTTTATCGTAAAGAGTACGTGCAACCGGAGTTAAACATCAACGATTTATGGAAAGTATATAAATTTGACGCAAAATGGTGCCAATTGAAACAACGCAAAGAAAACCTAATCTCTTTATTTGAAAAAATGCGCTCGTTTCAATTAGACGAATTAATGAAAAATCGGGATGACGACATACCCGATCATGTACGGTTGATGAAAGATTCTGACATAGAAAGGTTACAAAACGTGCAAACGGCCGAAGAACTTCAAGACGTACACAATCATTTTATTTTATACTACGCTCACGATCTTACGGCAATGCACGCAGCGTGGCGCGCTAAAGAAAAAGAACGTAAAAAGGAGGAGAAACGCGCAGCTAGGCTACGTCGACTAGCCGAAAGCGAAGAAGGTGCTGATATACTCGACGAACCCGAACCAGAAGAAGACGACGACGAACCCGAACCGGAAACGCTGAAATACGCGAATAGGTCGGGGTCGTACACTTTATGTACAAAAGCGGGAATAAGTAAGTGTCTTGGTGGTGTTTTCTGTATCTTATAGATCCGTTTCAGATGGTTTGGCCAAACGTTTTGGACTTTCGCCTGAGGATTTTGCAGAGAATTTGAGAGATAACTATCAAAGGCACGAAGTTGATCAAGAAGCAATCGATGTACAAGAAGCTGCTAGGCAGTACATCTGTCCGTAAGTTACTAATATTTATTTTAGCGTAGATGTCAGTGTAGTCTTGTAGAAAATTTCCAACTGTTGAGGATGTACTTCAAGCGTCTAAGTTCATGGTGGCTTTACAAATTGCTCGAGAACCACTGGTGAGAAAATGTGTTCGAGAAGTGTTTTTCGAAAGGGCGAAGATTACTATACGACCCACTAAGAAGGGTATCAAAGTCATCGATGAAACACATAATTGTTATAGGTAAAGTTTTGCTTTTATTAAGTAAATTTATAAACTGTGTAATTTGTAGTATGAAATATGTTAAAAACAAGCCGGTTCGTGATTTAACCGGCGATCAATTTTTGAAGCTAACTCTGGCGGAAGAAGAAAATTTACTTATAATAACCATCAACGATGTTATCGAAGGAAATACTAGTAGTTCATACATCGATGAAGTTAAGCAATTGTACATTAGGGTAAGCGGGGTACAAATTAATAATAATATATTAATCCGAGCGTTTTAGGACGAATTTAGTAAAAACGTTCAAGATTGGAACGCTTTGCGTATGGAATGTGTTGAACGGGCGTTGGTCAGATGCGTTCTACCCGATTTACGGACTGAGTTAAAAAGAATATTGTTGGGCGAGGCGAAGGAGGCGATACTTAAAGCGTGTTGTCGAAAATTATACAATTGGATTAAAGTGGCTCCTAGCCAGGTTTCGTTCCCAGACGAGGAAGAGGACGAGTGGGATACGTCGAAGGGAATGCGGGTTATGGCAATTGCTTATGTTCCTGATTATTCGCAATCGGCTTTTACTTGTATGGCTGCACCCGATGGCGATATCACCGATTATTTGAGGTTACCTCATCTGCTTAAAAGGAAGAATAGTTTTCGCGACGAGGAAAAATTATCAAAGGTTTGTGTTTTTGTGTGTTTTTTAATACTAATTTATTTAAAAACGATGTATTTATACGAGCCTGAATTAGCGTAACCTTTCTGACGAAACTTTTGTAGAGGGGGAAAAACTTGAAGGCGCCATCATTAGATTAGCGCTTAAATTTAGGCTCCACGTCTCACGAATAGCGACAATACGCTGCACAAATGTGTCTCCGTCATTGCGGTATCTGTCGAGGTGAATACCGGTGCGATTTCTGTACTTTAGTGAGTCGAGGTGGGACCCAGCGGAAAGCAATTTTTACGTTAAGACCTTTCTTCAGTATGTACCACATCCTTTGATGATTTTTAACGGATAGTCTATAGAAAGGAGACTCCGACCTGCAATAAACGCTTTGGTTCATCCTACAACCGTCCTATACAGTAACACATTCTTGTCACAGGCTTCATTATTGATAACATTGCGATGCATTTTTGCCACGGGCATGCATTAATCCACGACCGCTGATCAATTTTTGTAAATATGATTTAGAGCTGTAGAATGGACACTGTTCACTTCAACACCGCGCATAAACAAAAACGCCACCTGCGACTTTCTGGATCGACGGTTTTATTTAGTCTGCACATCGACAAAAACGCCATTTCGCTGCTTCGATATTATGTTTGCGCATGCTCGATGTTCTGCGGTTTTTTATGTGGTTTACAACATACAGCTTTCACACTAAATAAATTCCGCAAATATTAACATATGCAAGGGAATGTTTAGATCTTTTTTCCATAAGTGAAGCAAGCAGTCGTGTCAACCTGCACAAAAGTTTGGTTTAACAAAAAATTTTAATGTTATCTTAATGTCTCGTTTTTCTAATATTGAAGTAAAATCAATCGAGTTCATTTATGTTATAGGAGGCCGATTTACAAGCAATAAGAAACTTTATTTACACGAAAAAACCTCACCTGATATGCATTGGTGGAGAATCGCGAGAAGCTTTAATGATCGCAGAAGACGTAAAAGGTGTTATAGCCGACTTGGTAGAATCCGATCAGTTTCCCACTATTAGTGTCCAAATCGTCGATAACGAATTAGCAAAGGTCAATAATTACTTTTTTATACTGTTTCCAATAAATTTAATCAAATTTGCAGGTGTATGCAAACTGTAACAAAGGCATGAGCGATTTTAGAGAGTATCCGGAACTGCTTCGTCAAGCCGCTTCTTTAGCTAGAAAAATGCAAGATCCTTTAATTGAATATTCTCAATTATGTACGGCCGATGAGGAGTTACTTAGTTTGCGATATCATCCGCTCCAGGTTTGTTTTTAATCGTAACTAATTTTGTTACAATCGTTTATTGTTTAGGAACAAATTTCCAAGGAAGAACTTTTAGAAAATTTGTATTTGGAGTTTGTGAATCGCACCAACGAAGTAGGCGTTGATATAAACAGAGCGGTCCAGCACCCGCACACTTCGAATTTAGTACAATTTATCTGTGGTTTGGGTCCGAGGAAAGGACAAGCATTGTTGCGTGTGTTAAAACAGACTAATCAAAGGCTTGAGAATCGAACACAACTCGTGACTGCTTGTCACATGGGTCCAAAAGTATTTATTAATTGCTCTGGTTTCGTTAAGATTGATACTAATAGTTTAGGGGACAGGTATGACTAAGTAAGCGGTGTGGATGACGGGTACAGTAACTTTCCGTTGTTGTAGTACGGAAGCTTATGTAGAAATATTGGACGGATCACGAGTTCATCCTGAGACGTATGAGTGGGCTCGGAAGATGGCTGTGGATGCTTTGGAATATGACGACGACGAAGGAGCAAATCCGGCTGGGGCTTTAGAAGAAATTTTAGAGGCACCCGAAAGACTGAAGGATTTGGATCTTGATGCTTTCGCCGAGGAACTGGAACGACAAGGTTTTGGTAAGTCAAACTATTATTAAAATTTAATTCATACGAAATTCAATTTGTTCGGGTTTTTATAAATAATAGTTTAGGTTGGTCGTAATAACGACAATGATTAGGCATTAGTGCCAACTTTTAATTACAAAAACTGACTGCAATGTACCGATCGTAAAGTGGATTCAAAAATTGTAACGTGTTCCAAGTGGGATTCGAATTGCTCTCTTATGTCAGCTGTAATAGTATTCTGAATCTTCACTGTGCCAGAAAGACATGAGCGACGTTCTCGGCTATGATGCCGCTGATTGGTTTAAAAAAAAGAGGATTTAGATTTCTTCAGGTTTTCCACTGGTTACATATCCCGGAAACAGCCGACTACAAAAACAGCATGGCAATCCTACGAAACTCGCTATAACGTCGCGTAATTAACTCAATTAATTAATTTTAATTTAGACTAAATATTTTTGAAAAATACAAAATAAGATTATAGACTACCTGCTCGGCTAGCTTAAATCAGAGGGGGTCATAGGTCGAGTTGTTAGTACCCAACTTCGTCTGGTGAGTCGGCGCCCTGTTGCCACTTTTCTTGCTTGTAGAAAAAACTAAAAGGAAAAAAGTTGGGGCCAAGGAAAGGATGCCCAAACCCACAATCCCAATTGTGTTTTGAGGATAAAACAACAGAAGATAATAAGATTATTACGATTTATTCATGACTAATGCTGCATTATAGTAAATAACAAATCAAAGAAGAAAAGAGACAAAATATCATAGTAAAGTCCAGGACTAAATATCTAGTCGTCGCTACGCCTCTAATTATTAGTACATAAATCTTCTTCTTGAGTCCTTAAACCAAAAGTTTCATATGTCCTTCCAGTGACGAGCACAGGCTATGGCCCTGTCGGTGGCTGCGGTGAGGTCCTCCATGGTTCATTTTTCGTCGAGGAGTCGGCAGATCGGAAGATGTTCCATGGTCTGTCTTTCCCCGCAGTCGCATAAATCGCTGTCGCTAGAGTACCCCCACTTGGTCATGTTGACTTTGGATCTGCCAGTTCTAGTGCGTAGGCGGTTTAGGCTTTTCCACGTAGTCCAGTCCAGATCACCGCCAGCGGGTAGGTGTTCTCCCACTTCTAGGCTGGTACCGTCGATTGCGTCGGTGTTTTTAACGCGTTCGCGCCATGAATCCAACCTCGCTGCTTTAGCTGTTGAGTCCAGGGGTTTCTCGGGTATGAAGCTTTTTCGGGATTTTAGGCGTTTGTCGACGTTGGTATGGCCGTACAATGGATGTCTGGGGTCCTCTAGTTGCCTCAGTTTTTCCCGCCTACTCGCTACTTTTCTTCTTATGTCTGGTGGAGCAATACCGGCTAATAGGTAGAGGCTGTTGATGGGTGTCGGTTTCAGGCATCCCGTGATGTAGCGACAGCTCTCGTTGAGCACCGGGTCGAGTTTTTTGACACGAGATGACCGCTCCCAAACTGGGCACGCAAATTCTGCTGTGGAGTAGCAGAGTGCGAGTGCAGTAGAGCGCAGGGTGGTCGGGTTGGCGCCCCACTTGGTGTTGGCCAGTTTTCTGAGGATATTGTTCCGAGCGCTGACTTACCCCTTCGTCTTTTCCACGTGGGCCCTATAAGTCAGGGTTAGGTCGAGGACGACTCCGAGGTACACTGGGTTCTGGTGGTGTTCTATTTCCGTACCATTCCAGGTGATGCGTAACTTCCGGTTTGCTTCCCGATGGCGCAGATGGAAAGCAGTTACCTGTGTTTTGGTCGGATTTGGTCTCAGGTAGTTCTTGCTGCAGTAGGTTGAGAGGTTCGATAGAGCAGATGTAAGGACTCTCTTGATGGTGGTGAACTCTTTCTCCTGTGCTGTGACGCACAGATCGTCAGCATATAAGAAACTTCTGCAATTAGGGTGGATGGGCTGATCGTTGGTGTAGATATTGAAGAAGGTCGGTGCTAGCACACTTCCCTGAGGGAGGCCGTTCTGTTGCCGTCTTCAGCGGCTCTTCTGCTTGCAGAGTTCTACATAGAATCGTCTGTTTTCCAATAGCGATTTGATGACTTGCACTAGGTGGTAGTCGTGTGTCATGTCGTAGATCTTCGAGAGGAGCATCCTATGATTCACAGTATCGTATGCAGCTGAGAGATCTACAAATACTGCGCCTGTGATTTCCCCTTTTTCAAAACCATCTTCTATGTGCTGGGTGAGGTTGAGTGTCTGTCCCGTGCAGGATTTGCCCGGGCGGAAGCCAGCTTGTTCTGGGATTAGGTGTTCTTCGATCAGGGGAGACAGATAGTTCAGGATGAGACGTTCATAGAGTTTGTGGAGGTGGCAGAGAAGTGATATTGGTCTGAAGTTTTTGGGGTCCGAGGCGTCTTTGCCCGGTTTTAGAAGGGCAATGACGCGTGCCTGCCGCCATAGCTTCGGGATGTTATATGAAGAAGAGCAGTTCTTAAACAGCTCTGATATCCACTCTCTTGTCCTTGGTCCGAAGTGTTTTATTTGTTCTGAGCAAATGTCGTCCATTCCAGCCGCTTTACCATTTTTCAGGTTCTTAATACAGATGTTGAGCTCTTCCATGGTGAAGGAGGTATTGAAGCTGTTGTTTTCTTTGCCAGGTTGTCGCTTGATCCTCATCTTAGGTTGTTTAGTTGGTGCTTTCCCGTTTAGAAGGAGTTGGCTTGCAACCTGGTTTGCAGTGACATTATGGTGTTGTTCAGCCTTTTTGGGGT
The DNA here is from genome assembly GCA_035610365.1 of Aquatica leii. Taxonomy (NCBI): domain Eukaryota; kingdom Metazoa; phylum Arthropoda; class Insecta; order Coleoptera; family Lampyridae; genus Aquatica; species Aquatica leii. The sequence continues at coordinate 6,088,404 of CM069437.1, forward strand.
CGTTGGTTAGCTTCTTGATGGTGAGCCAGGCTTTCCTACTGCTGTGGGTCATGTCCACACTTTCAATCATGTTTTGCCATGACTTCTGTCTTTCTTCCTGTATCTTTAGTGCTAGTTCTGTACCAGATGCAATGGTGCTTTCCGAGAACGGATTTGCTTGGAATAGCTGTTGGTACTTCTGATATTCGTCTATTATCTCATGGGAGAGTCCTGGCACGTAGCTGGTTCTACATCCTCGTGGTATGTTCTTTCTGGATGCAGTACGTACGGCGTCAACGAACAGGTTGTAGTTGGTCTGTGACGGTTCGATGTTTGCCACTTTCGTGTCCAGGTCCTCTGCAAATCCTGTCCAGTCTGCTTTTTTGAAGTTGAAACGGCGGCGGAATGGGGCCGTGATTGGTGTGACTGCTGGTGATGCGCTAATGGATATCGGCCTGTGCTGTGTGTGTGGTATGGGTTCCAGCACGGCTTTACTGCAGAGGTCAGCGATGTTGTTGCTTACGAAGGCTAGGTCTGGGTTGTACCCCCGTTTCCATCTAGAACTGTTGAAGGACTTCGGGAGTTTGGGGTCGTGGATTAGACTGAGGTGGTTTGCATCGCTCCACGTCTCAACCAAGTCGCCATTTTCATCTGTTTTGGCGTAGTCCCAGTTGACGTGGTGACTGTTAAAGTCACCGATGATGATGTGAGTCTTGTTCTGATCGAAGTTTAGCGGTTTAGCGAAGTCAAACCGTTCCCCGGGTGGCTTATAGACCGAGGTGATAGAGATGCTGTCCAGTTCCACTGTCAGGATTTCGATGTTGTTGGCTTGAGACATGTTGGCCGTCTTGACGATGAGATCGCTCTTCGTGAAGATGGCGCTACCGTATTTCTCGTGCTGGCACTCTAATATTAGCTTCATACCAGGGATCTGTGGGCGGTTGTTGTTTTGGCCTCGGTGGGTCTCTTGCAGACAGAGCACATGACATTTGTGGTCTGTGCAGATTTTTGCCATGTCTTGTTTGGCTCCTGTGAGCCCCTCGACTTTAGCAGAGATGACAGTCAGTGCCAGCCCTGGAAAGGGCCCTTTGGGGTGACACTGATGCACTGTGCTGGTATGCATAGTAACGCTGTTAAGGTGAGTAGTAGGATTTGCAGATTAAAGATCTGACAGGGGTCGCGACGAGAACGCTCCTACTTTGACCCCCGTACATAAATTATTTGAATATAATAGCTACGCAGTTGATAACATATATAAAGTGAATTAAAATTACACTTAGTTTTAAATAAGAATTTGATAAAGTTTATTGTCGATTTGGACGTAATTAAAACACTACCCTAGATTGAAATATGTGAGAAAAACCCAGTAAACCGAATGCAATCGCTAAATTTAAGTTGTTTAACCGTATTCCTTACCCTAATCTCACCGGACGTCAAACAAGATAAAGATTTGGTTTAGGTACCGATTCTAATCATGTAACGTTCGCAACGTACTTCCGAATCTCCTTACAAAAAATTATAGAACCGTAGGAATATAAAAGATAGAACAGTAATATTAATTTAAATGTTATCGAAAAATAATAGTAATTTGAGTGACAGAAATATCATATACGTTGAGATAGGTTATTCCGCCTTGCTCATGATCGATATGCTTCAGAGGTTAACATGGGTAGAGTAATTAGTAACCCCATTTGTAGAACGTCAGTACTTGAGAATCATGAGGATAACAAAGAAGGAGCTCAATTACATCTCCGTTGAAAATGCAACACGAAAATTAACATCGAGCAGGCAGGGCATGACCACAACGGTCACTTACCACAACGGCCACCCGGAAGTGTGGTCGTTGTAGTCACGACAACAACGGTCACCGTGACCATGACGGCCACCTACCAACTTTAACCACATGGGCCACCGTGACTACAACGGCCACCTATTCTATTGACCACAACGGCCACCATGACCACAACGGCCACTTGCAGTTTTGACCATAACAGCCACCGTGACAACAACGGCCACCGACGCCTGATTTGAAAATCGACTGCCGACGCCAGTTACGGCGACCTCTGTGACTATAACGACCACCTCTGCTCGTAACCACAACGGCCACCATAAACACAACGAGAAGCAGGGTGAAAGTGAATGGAGAAGAGAGCGAGAAATTCGTTACAAGGAGAGGGTTGAGACAGAGATTCCCACTGAGCCCAAGTCTGTTTGCAGTATATACGGGGGATTTAGAGGAGACAATGAGAGGACAACAGATAGGAGGGATAGTAGTAGAGAAAGGAAAGGTGTGGTCGTTGGCGTATGCGGATGACATAGTGTTGGTGGCTAAAGAAGAAAAGGAAATAAAGATGATGAAAACGTTGGAAAAATAAATGAAAAAAAAAATTGAAGTAAACACGGAGAAAACAAAAATAATGATATTTAGAAAAGGAGGGAGAAAAAAAGAGAGGAGTGGAAATGGAAGGAAGAGAAAGTGAAGGAATTCACATACCTGAACCAAACAGATTAGTAGGACAAGTGCGGAGTGAGCGGGAAAGGTTGTTTGGGGTGGACATAGAAAAAAGAAGGCTGCTGTTTGAGAAGCTAATAAAAAGTGTGTTGATTTATGGGGCGGAAATATGGGGGTAGAAAGAGTATAAAGAGGTAGAAGGGATACAAGAAAAATACTGGGAATGTGTATTAGGGCTAGCCAGAAGAACACCGGGCTAAATTATAAGTGAGGAAATGCAGGCAAAAAAATAAGACTAGAGACAGGAAAAAGGGCTATAAAATACGAGGAAGAACTGAGAGAAAGAACCAAATGCAAAATACTACAGGAATGTTGGAAAGAGATAAAGGGAGGAAGAGTGAAGTACGGGCAGGATGGCAGAGAAGAATATTACAAAAAAAAACAAGTACGCAAGAGAAGAAGTAGAGAGATTAAGGGAAGAGGGAGTAGGGGTAAGAGAGGTAGGGACATAGAAAAACAGGAAAGATAGACAAAGATAAAAGAGGGCAGATATAATGCGAATTATTAGATTATCAAGAAAGAAGGGTGCCAGAATATCTGAAGGGGAAAGGGAATAAAAGCAGAAAAAAGAAAAAATGATAGCAAGGTTCAGATGTGTGTACAAACATTTACGAAATAAATACTGGACAAAAGAGGAAGAAAATATGTGCAGACTATATGGAGAAGAGGAGGTTTAAGGTCCTTAAACACATGAGGAACTAATGCAGGGAGTTAAGAGAAGAGGTTAAGAAAATAAAGAAAACGGAAAAGGAGCGTAGTGGATGGAAGAAGTATGCAGAAGGAGGAAACAACTAAGAAGAGAGGATTAGAAAGGAAATATAAATGTGAAAAAGAATATATTATAATGTAAATGTAAAGAAGGGGGGGGGGGTAAAATTGTAGAGGCGTTTCATTATGTCGTGAACCTTGAGTCGAAAATCGGAATTAATAAACTAAAAATCAAAAATTTGACAAGTCGATCTGAATTCCAAAAACGTTAGTCTATTTAAAAGGCACTCACGTCAATAAAAATTAAAAATAATCAGATATTTATTTATTCATTAAAAATTAATTTACTTATAATAATACCTAAAGACCCATTAACAACAAATACAACGATAAAAGCCAGTGTTGTGACAGGTACTCATTTTTGGTACCTAGGTACAGGTACAGGTACATTTATTTAAAAGTACCTAAGTACAGGTTCAGGTACAGATTTGGCAAACGTACCTAGGTACAGGTACAGGTACAAAAAAAATGTACCTTAAAATTTCAGGTACTTTTTAGGTACTTATTTATGATCATAAAAAATACAAATTTAGTAAACAAACTCTTATTTGTGCAATCTCATTGAAAAACGGTAGAAATCATTACAGCTATAAAATGCATGAAATGATTGAAATCAATCAACGACGCTACTATATTAATCACTGTTGATGACACACACAGTAGCTGGTGTGAATCTCAGTAAAGATATTAAAATTTATACAACTTTTGTAATTGCAGTTTATTGAGCAATGCTATTGTTGTTTATTGTATGAAGTGCATTATTTAATAATAAAAATTATAAGATACTGAACGGGAAGGGTAATGCATGGCAGTTTAGTGATACAGTTGACGTCGGTTAGTAAGTACTTCAAGGGACCGATCATTTTGTACTTATCCGAGAAGACTTATTATTCGACGTACACGACACCTTAATTTTCATTGAGGTCGTGCTTACAGCATTTATGTTATACCGTTGGTTATACCCGTCTCGGCTATGTTTATGTAATTTAGTATAATCAACGGTATAATACAAACTCAAATATGTCGTTTTTAGAATAAGTCATTAAGCACGTATTGTTTATATAAGCAGAAATACGATTCGTAATAAATTTTATTATAGTATGTCATTGTGTTATATAAGCAGTTATAATTGTTTGCTTTTTCCTAGAACTCCACAACTCTTTTCTCTAAAAATCATCTTCTATTTTATACAAATTATTACGTTTCGAAATTTATCGCATTCGGTTTGATACCCTGGCTACTCATATGTTAACAGTCCGATTGCATTGTTGTAAATGATTCATCCGAGGGCTGTCTTTAAGTGTGCTGTCACTGCCTACATTTGCACTTTTAACAAGGAAGTTTTATACACATTAACGGTACCCTTCTGGTATCATTAAGAAAAAATTGCGTAGGTCATGTACTATTTTTGGAAGGTTTTAGTAATTTCAAATGTGATTAAGTTCGAAACAAATATATAAAGTGTACAATACATGTACGCTTAAAAGTACCTATTTTATTAGGTACTTAGGTACAAAGGTACTTTCTAAAAAGTACCTAGGTACAGGTAAAGGTACATAAATTAAAAAGTACCTGTTTAGGTACTTAGGTACACAAAAATTACCTAGGTACTTGTACCTAGGTACATTTACCTAGGTACATCCCAACACTGATAAAAGCTAAGAAGATTAGAAAAAATGTACCGGCGAATGTTTGTAAGACGGATAATAACAATATTTTGACATATACAGACTACAGCGCCACAGTTCACGAGATCCTGAAAGAAAGGGGAACATGAATCAGTTTATGACACTCAGATGGACAAATAAAATTAAACTTACATACTACTTTCCATGTTTTTTGATCAATTAATACAAATTAATTGTGTTTTATGATGTATTTTCTAAAAGAATTAAACGACATAGTTTATATGTATTTGTAACCCAAGTCATAGAATCGCTTGGTTTTTTTCTAAATATTGGATTAAAACTCAAATTAGTACAATTCTATATTTTCAATGGTCAAGTAAAATAATAGTTATTTACATAAGTCAGGAAAATCTCACATTACTGAAGAGGAGCTAAATTGAAATACGAGGCACTGTGTGCCGAGTATTTTAAAGCTCCGATGCGGTCGCGGTAGCTGTTGTGGTCACGGTGGCCGTTGTGGTCGCGATGGCCGTTGTGGTCACAGTGGCTGTTGTGGTCACACGGTGGTCGTTGTGGTCGACAAAATAGGGGGCCGTTGTGGTTACGAACAGAGGTAGCCGTTATAGTCACAGAGGTCGTTGTAACTGGCGTCGTCAGTCGATTTTTAGATCGGTCGTCGGTGGCCGTTGTGGTCATGAAGATAGGTGGCCGTTGTTGTCAGGGTGGTCGTTATGGTCTAAAATGCAAGTGACCGTTGTGGTCACAATGGCCGTTGTGGTTAAAGTTGTTAGGTGACCGTTGTGCTCACGGTGGCCGTTGTGGTCATGACTACAACGGCCACACTTCAGTTGTGGTCTAGACCCGAGCAGGCTTCTTAGATGTATGTGTGTTCTCCATCGAGAGAAATTTCCCCAGTGTTGTTTTCACTGGTTGTTGTCAACCTTCTACCAACACTAAATTTACCGTAAAAATTACGTTTAAGCTCATCCGGATTTCAAGCATATGCTGCGCCGCTTACGGTCGAAAACCTTACTAACCATTGTGATATTTACCCCCACGCGACTATGTGTGAAAAGTTGCCTATTCGATAGTCAGAAATGTACTAAAACGTATTGGAAGTCGTTACAGCTTGCTTTGAGCGTCACCGGAGCATTGTGTCGTCGGCGTACCCTACGAGGCTGCATCCTTCTGGCAGTTTACTATTGAAAATGCTGTCATATAGTAACCGGACCGGAGCATCTACCCTGGAAGCACCTATCTACTACTGGTATTGTTGATCGGCTTTACTTGGGCTGTTCTATTGCAGAGGTAACTTGCTGATGATGTCGGATAGGATTCTTGTCGAGAGAGATTATGACTCAGTATTTTTCCTTTCGTTCTTTTGTCCTTTACAAACTCCACCACTCGTTGGAGTCGTTTTTCCTGGCGCAAAGCCGTATTGCTCAGGGTAAAACCATCATGCGGCTACGTGGCACTTTTTTCTAGTGGCAGGTATCTTGCCGACTACCGGTAGCAAACTAATCGGGCGATAGTTCTTTGGCTTAGTTATGTCTCCTTTCCTCGGCTTCAGAATAAACTTTCAGTATCTGGGATAAGTAACCATACTTAAACATAGATTGAACGTCCTTCTATCCCATCCAGGTTTCCGGAATAATCACGGGCACTCGTTTGAGGAGGCACTCCATTGTGCTGTTGCTTTTTCATTGTTCGTTCTTTTTAGTGTTCTTGCTATTTCTTCTTTGATTATATTGGCATATTTTTGTGCCTAACAACCTCGTGTCGTAGGCTTTTCTAATCATTAGCGCAGAAGCCTAGGAAGTAGTTGCTGCCCTAAGACGCACTTCGATGCGTTGATTACCACGTCGTATTTCTGAAGTCGATCGAAGCGTTTGCGTAAGTGTAAGAATCTTTGAAAGACTTTGAATTGTTTAGACGCTCAGACTATAAAACGAGTGTAGCATTACGCAGTCTAAAACTCGTAAGGGTAAATTCGAACCACCCAAAAAGAGTGGTAATTGGCGTGGTATTCGAATTTAGGACACCGTAACAGCGTGTCTATCAGACTACTGGATACATTAACGTTGTTTTTAATTTAACCATCACAACTACATCACTCGATTTTATTTATAACCCTCCTCGTTAAGTTACTATCATGGTATTTCAGGAAACAAAAGCATAACCTTATACGACATCAGAGCCGAGTTAAACTCACGATACAAAGACTTACGGACGCCATTCTCCGGGGCAAATCCAGAAGAGTTATTCGACATGTTAACCAAAGAAAGTCCCGAAACATTCTACATAGGCAAGATGGTAACTGCAACTGTGATCGGTACGGTTTTGGTTCACTCAGCGGAGAATAGCAATATTAAATTTTCTCTTTTAGGTATAACTCACAAGAAACCTCAACCCGAACAGTTAGATCAAGCCAATCCGGTACGTAACGACGAAACCGGTTTGTGGCAATGTCCGTTTTGTCTTAAAAACGATTTTCCCGAGTTATCCGATGTGTGGAATCATTTTGATGCTGGTGCTTGTCCCGGCCAGGCTACTGGGGTACGTTTGAGGCTTGATAACGGCATTTCAGGTATTTATCGCATTAATTTAATATGATAAATTTAATATTTGGTTTTGAAGGGTACATACATATAAAGAATTTGAGCGATAAGCATGTTACTAATCCTGAAGAACGTGTTTCTATAGGACAGCTTATACATTGTCGCATAATTAAAATCGACGTCGAAAGGTTCTCGGTCGATTGTACATCGAAATCGAGTGATTTGGCTGATAAGAATCATGAGTGGAGGTAAGTCTTTACGGTTAGTAACGCATCAAGTAGTATATAAGTTTAACTTTATTCATTGCCATTTGGCTTACAAATTTGGTCGTGTTATTACGTTACATATATATTACATTTTCTTATCCCTTCTCCCCCCTTAACTTTTTCCTCCTGCTCCATACTTCCTCCATCCATTCCGCTCCTTTTCCGTTTTCATCTAAGATATCCACTGTTTTCACCACCTCTTCTCTTAGTTCCCTGCATCTCTTTCTCATGTGGTTCATATCTTCCGTTTCTTCTCCACATAGCCTGCACAACTTTTCTGGTTCTTTCTTCCAATATTTGTTCCCTAACTCCTCGTTGCCGCATCTGAACCTTGCCACCATTTTTTTCCTTTTGTTGCTTTTAATCTCACTGTCTTTTAAATATTCCGGCACCCCTTCACCCTTGATATCTTTATAATTCCTATTATATCTGCTCTCTTTTATCTTTGTCCATCTTTCTTGTTTTTCTATGTCTCTATCTCTCCTTATTATTTCTTCTCTTATCCCTACTCCCTCTTTTCTTAATCTCTCCACTTCTTCACTCGCGTACCCGTTTCTTTTGTAATACTCTTCTCTGCCCTCCTGCCCGTACTTCACTTTCCCTCCCTTTATCTCTTTCCAAAATTCTTGCAGAATTTTGCAATCTGTTCTTTCCCTCATTTCTTCCTCGTATTTTATTGCTCTTTTTCCTGTCTCGATCCTTATTTTTTCTATCTGAAGCTTCTCTCTCACAATATACCCCGGTGTATCCCTGTCCAATCCTAACACCCATCTCCAGTATTTTTCCTGTAGCCCCTCTACCTCCCTCCACTCCTTCCAGCCCCATATTTCCGCTCCATACATTACCACCCCTTTTATTAATTTTTCGAACAGCAATTTTCTTTTTTTTATATCCATCTTGAATATTCTTTCCCCCACACCTCATACTTATCCTATTAGTCTGTTTCCTTTCTTCACCCTTTCCTTTATGTGTTCTCCCTCTTTATTATCCTGTTTCATCGTGTAGCCCAGATATGTAAATTCCTTCACTTGTTGCACTTCCTCATCACTCCATCTCCACTCCTCTCTTTTTCTTTTCCCCCCTCCTTTTCTAAATATCATTATCTTTGTTTTCTCCGTGTTTACTTCCAATTCTTTTTTTTTCATATATTTTTCTAGCGTTTTCATCATCTCTTTCATTTCCTTTTCCTCCTTAGCCACCAGCACTATGTCATCCGCATACGCCAACGACCATACCTTAGCTTTCCCTACCACTATCCCTCCTGTCTGTTGTCCTCTCATTGTCTCTTCCAGATCCCCCGTATATACCGAGAACAGGCTTGGGCTCAGTGGACATCCCTGCCTCAACCCTCTCTTTGTTATGAATTTCTCACTCTCTTCCCTATTCACTTTAACCCTGCTTCTCGTTTCTTCGTATATTTCCTCTATTCTTTGTCTTAATCTTTCATTGCTTTTTTTTCTTTTCATATATTCCCACAGCTTTTCCCTATTCACTTTGTCAAAAGCAGCTTTTAGGTCTACGAATAGTGCTACCATTTTCCCTCTTTTTTTTCTAGTTCTTTATTTGCTAAGTGTTTCAGTATATATATGTTGTCTATCGCCCTTCTTCCTTTTCTGAATCCCGCTTGTCCGTCTGGTACCAAACTTCTTTCCTCTATTTCCTTCCGTAATCTTTCTTGCAGTATTGTCGCGTACAATTTGTATGCCGAGCTCAGTAATGTTACCCCTCTATAATTCTCGACTTTCTTTTTTTTCGCCTTTTTTATGTATTGGGCATATTATTCCCTCTCTCCATCTCTCTGGGAATCCTTCCCCTTTCCATATTTTGTTTATTATTTCCGTCATCCTTTTTGCTACATTTTCTCCCCCGTATATCCACTCTTCTCCTTGTATCCCATCTTCTCCTGTCGCCTTTCCTTTTTTATATTCTTTATCGCCTCTATTACTTCTTCCTCCCTTATTCTATCCCTATCTCCTTCTTTTTGTCTTACTACCGCGTCTTTCCTTTTTCTTTGTCCTGCTTTTGTTCTTCCCTCCCAACAGGTTTCGAAAATATATCTCCCATTCTTTAATTTTTATTCCCTTTGTCGTCCTGTTTTTTTTTCTTCTGCTTCTTTAGGTACTTCCATACATCTTCTTCCGTTTTTATTCCTTTAATCTGCTCCTCTTGTTTCTTTTTGTTTTCCTCCTTCTTTCTATCGCATGTTTTTTTGTATATTTTTACTGCTTCTTTGTATTCTTCTTTTTCTTTCTTCCCTTTTTTCCACTGTCTTAATGCTCTTCTTGCCTTTTCTTTGCTTCCTTGCATTCCTTATCCCATCATTTCTTCCATCCAGTTTTCTCCCCTTCCATTTTCTAAATCTGACTCTCTCTGTTGCTTTCTCCATCATCTCTCTCATTTCCTCTACACTTTCTTGTACTTCCTTCCCTATCCATACCGTTTTCCCTATTCTCTCTTTATATCTTTTTATACTCTCTTCTGTCCACTTTTTTTAGTTATGTACTTCTCCTCTTCCTCTCTCTCTTCTCTTTCCCTTCCTTCCATTGTCAATTCCAGTGGTTGATGGTCTGACTCTACTCTTTCTCCCACCTTAAATGTCTTTACCTTTTCTGCGGCCTCTTCATTTGTCATTACAAAATCTATTATTGATTCTCCCCTTCCTCCTATGTACGTAAATTCCCCCTTTCCATCATCTTCTCTGTTCCCGTTCATTATTTCCCACCCTTTTTCGTTGCACAATTCCAGCAGTTCCTCTCCCTCTTTATTTATCACCTTGTCCTTTGTTTGTCTCTTTCCCGTCCCTTTTCTTTCTTGTATTCTCCCCTCTTCCCCTATTCTTGCGTTGAAGTCCCCTCCTACTATTATCAATCCCTCTTCCCTCTCTTCTATCATCTCTTCTAAGTTTTTCCTTGTCTCTTTCATCCTACTGCTATAAACCGTCACCACTTTTATTTTTGTTTTTTGCCACTGCATGTTCCTTTCTACAACTCCTCTTCTCTGTTGCACTTTCTCTTTCTTTTCCTGGTTCAACCATTTTTTTTTATTCCCGTTATTATACCCCCCTTTGCTCTCCCTTTTTTCTTTTCTCTTTCTGCATGTTGCACCACCCACTCAAATTCCTCTGGCAACTCTTTTTCCCACCACTCCCATTCTTTTTCTTCCATCCATGTTTCCTGTAATCCCACTACATCCTGTTCCTTGATGTACTTCCAGAAATCATGTTCCTTGTTATTTATTCCTGCTACGTTCCAAAACAATACTCTCAGCTCACTCACCTCCCCCTGTGCTTCTTCCTTACTTTCTTTTTTTCTTCCTTCTTTTTCTTTTCCATTTCTATCTCTCATTATTCCTTTTCTTTGCCGTTTCGTCAACTTTCCCTCCTTTACCACCCCCTTTGCCCTTTAGTTTTTGCCTTTTGGTTCCCCACTTTCTCTTCTCTTTCTCTGCACAGTCCCATATCCTTGTCGTTCCATATGTATCTGTCTCCGTCTATCTCCATCTTTCTGTACCCTACCCATACTCTTTTTCCTTCCGCTCTTCTTTCCATCGCTATGTTCATTATTTCTCTTTGCACTCTTCTTTCCTCCCATGTTAAATCGTGACATATATATTCTTGTATTCTTTAATTTCTTCTTCTCCTCCATTACCTTCTGTTTTTCCTCCGATTTCCGCCACCACCATCTCATTTTTCTTCACTTTGTTTATTACTGTACATCAAGTAGTAATAATCTGTTACAGGCCACCGAAAGATCCGTATTATGATCAGGATTGTGAAGACAAAGATTTGAGGACTGAACAGGAAATTAAAAAGAACAAACAGAGACAGACTTATATAAAGCGCGTTATTGTTCATCCGGCTTTTCACAATATTTCCTTCGCCGAAGCCGAGAAATGTATGGCGAATATGGATCAGGGTGAAGTTATCATTAGACCGTCTAGTAAAGGATCTGATCATTTGACGATAACGTGGAAAGTAGCCGACAAGATTTACCAACACATAGATGTTAAAGAACAAGGCAAAACGAACGCTTTTTCCCTCGGTACGTCCTTATGGATCAACGGAGAGGAATATGAAGATTTGGACGAAATCATCGCTAGGTACGTGACACCAATGGCGGCTCACGCTCGCGATCTTCTCTACTTCAAATATTATAAAGACACGGAAGGCGGATTGAAAGATAAATCCGAAGAGTACTTAAAAGAAGAAAAGAAAAAGAATTCGTCTAAGATTCATTATGTAATCAGCGTGAGCAAGGTGATTGTTAAATTTTAGTTGAGCACACGATTGAAACGTATTTTTTTTAGAATTATCCTGGGAAATTTCTTTTGTCGTATCTTCCACGAAATAAATGCAGACACGAGTTTGTCACGGTAACGCCTGAAGGTTTTCGGTTTCGACAACAAATGTTCGATTCCGTTGGTAGTTTATTTAAATGGTTTAAGGAACATTTTCGGGATCCGATACCTGGAGGCATTACACCTAGTACGCCAAGAACCGGACACAACAGCTACGGAAGCGTCACTCCTAATATTAACAGTAGGTTATTAAACGTCGTTCGTTAAATATTAAACTTTATTTGTAGGTATGAATCCTGAAGCAATACAAAGGGTAGCGCAGAATCTACCTAGTCACATGATGCAAGCGTTAACGGCTGTTGCTAACCAAACACCTCACTATCCACATACTCCAGGAGGTGCCTACGGAGCTAACACTTACGTTAATACTGTAAGTCTTCGAGCTTTGTTTAGCATCGTTTAATACATGTTTTGCAGCCGTATACTCCAAGCGGCCAAACTCCGTTTATGACTCCTTATCAAACACCTCACGCGTCGCCACATTTATCAAACACTGGCTTCTTACACCCCGGTTCGGTGACACCTGCTCAAAGATCGGCTTATCGAGGAGTACCCACTCACTCACCTGTAATACACAATAGTCCGCATACGAGGCAATTTCCGATGCCTGGCGAAAGCACTCGAGGTTATGACGGTAAGAACGATAGATTTGTTATTTTATTCTACGCGGATGTCAGTACTTTGACCAGTAGTTCGTGAACATAATTGAATTTAAATAACAATTCTATCGTATATAAGTAAAATTAGTTTTTCAATGTATTTGGGTTGGTGGTTGTTTTGGAAATTTGACTGTGAGGATGTTGTTTCACGCTTTTATCAGTGTCCACGAACAAGCGTTGGAAATCCATTCGTTAAATGCGTTTAAAAATATTCTAGCGGGATGTAAGTTGTTCGATTTTCCAGGCGAGGATGCAGTGTCGCCAGTGTGTAAAGCAATTTCAGTGTTGGGTACTCTAAAGGTGTCGTGTGTGTAGGTTGTAGAGGATTAGGACTATGGAAATCTCGATAAACGTGGAAAATCCTTGAAACAAATTTAACAGTAGGCTTCTGTGAGATCGGAACGAAAAATAACGATAAAATTCTTCAGGTGGACGATCGTATCCCACCGAATCGCCGAGGAGTTTCACGAGCGAACACAGTTACCGAAGCTTTTCCGGAAGTCAACGGAATGCTCATAATGAAAACATGGATTGGCAAAAGGCGGCCGAGGCTTGGGCACGATCTAACCGAGATGGTCACTCGGGTAAGCGCCTCGACCTTTTCCTTGATCCCCATCTCCTTACGATTGTTTTGGTTACTTTTGTAAAATACATCCATATAGGCCCGCCAAGAGACAGTCGTAATACTCCGCGATCAACCGGTCAACGCACTCCACGTTACGAGGATCACGAAAGATCGAAATACATCGGAAAAAGCCCTCGTTCCTCACGCTCAACTCCAAGAACAAACACTTCACCTCATTCCATGTCCTTAGGTGATGCGACGCCCTTGTACGACGAAAACATTTAATAAATTGTCTTATTTTGTTATTGTTGTTCAATAAAATTTAGGATTTTTATTTTAGCCAGTTTTGATACCATTTTTCATTGCATTGTAAGAAGGTTATTTATTGTTCAACTCTTTTTCTTTAACTTAAATGTTTTGCTTTTTGTGTGTGCGGTTGAATTTTTTAATCGGTTAGGAAAGACCAACAGAAGAAATGGAATTTTTCGAGTTTTAGAATATGTAAAAAAGTCCTGTATTTTTAAATGCTCGAAATGATTACTGTGGCAAAATATATATTTTACCAGAATTGTGTTTACAATGTAAACTGCAATAAAGCTTTTATGTTGTATTTTTTTAATTACTTTCTTCTATATTTTAATCGAGTACTAATTATGAATTATTCAATGACAAATTAGTAACAATAGGCTTTTATTATACTACCAAAATTTACATTTTCAAGGAACACAAATCTAGAATCGTACTTGGTATAACTTAAATCTGATTTTAAAAAAATAACTAACTAAATTATTCGTAAACGTCCTCTCTATCAGCCACATATCTGACAATATCTTTTGGCCGATGTAATTTCTCTGCATCCATGTCAGGAATCTCGAATCCAAATTCGTCTTCTATCGCCATGATAACTTCAACATGATCTAAAGAATCTAAGCCAAGATCGTTAATAAAATGTGAATCCAACGTCAACTACAACAAAAACATTTTTATTGTAAATAAAATGTCAAAGTATTTCAGAGACTGTCGCCACTAATTAAAGAGAAAACGTTACTGTACCTTGCAAGCATCGATTTTATCATAAAGACGAAGTACCAACATAGTACGATCCGAAATAAAGTCGAGAGTTAGGGGCGGTTTGGCACTGTAACTTCTCTTTAGTGGCAGTGACAGCCTCTGGAATACAAAAATCATACAATAGATACCTTGTTGGTGGTTACTTTATCGTACGAACAGCAAACTTTCAGTACACGCTGTTCAACTTCTTGCTCAGACGGTTTAATTTTAATTAATTTAGGTGAATAGAACCGTGCTTGACACTACCGACATAAAATAGGTTAGGTTGTTATATAACTACATTTTGATTTCAGATTCTTTTGGTAGCGTTTAATAACTTTTAATAGAAAGTTATGATCTTACCTGATGTGGTATGACATCGAAATTACTGCTTTTTTGATTCAAAATCGGTAGTTTTTGAACACCAACAATGGCAGGTTGAATCGAAAAATTCCTGACACGCAACGTTCTATGTACGATTGATCTTAAATTTCTTGTAAGCGATGCCATTATTGATTTAAAGTAGTTATTCTTCACTGGTTAGATCGCGTTTTTCTTAAATTTCTTTAAAATTGTCCTGTGTAAGGGAATCTCAGGGGGTACAAAAAAGCGACATCTGGAAACTGATTTTGTAGTTACAGATTTTAGTGTTTTTGACAATTTAATTCTCGTTTAAGCTAAATTTTGTTTCATTAGCGCTAAATGGAAGTTAAACCCAGTAGCGTAACAAGCAAAGAGAAGGCTCGTTATTACAAAATCGGATTTTTATAGGCATAAGATGAATAAGTAAATTTTAGTATATAATATGATTATTAGAATTATTATTATTTAATATACCAGCTACTTTGTTAATGAAGATTGCTAAAAATTCATTATGGAAGAATTATACTAGGTTGCATAAAGCAAAGTAAACTATGTTAGCTGACGCCGTTGTTAACTAAATTGAAGCTACCGATTTGAAAATGTTGTCAGCAAAACAAATGATTTTAGACGACGCTTAACGACATGATCACGTAGTTAGCCACATCGTCAAAGTTATAATTAATAGTGCTTTATGCAACCGGGTCTTATTCTTTTATCGATATCACTTGATAATAACTAACAATGTATAAATGTCACAGTGACATTTACCACTCTGAAGATGCAAGCTGCAATGTCTTGCAAAACGTCAGTTTGTTTGTGTTCACGAACGACAATACGGCAAAGGCCAAGTTCTACTTCTTATTTTGGCTCTCAAGAAGAGACTACGACCAAGCCCAAGTCTGGGTGTTTTGCTACGACGCGGTTTAAGCCGAAAGTCGCTTATAATTTTAAACATAAAAACCGCGAAAGCTTAAAATTTTATATTTAAACTAACAATGTAATTTTATGACAATTATTTCTGATTTTTTCTATAGATCTAGAACAAGTCAGTTTTAAATTGTGGTATAAAATCGTTGTATTGAGATGATCCAGTTTAAATTTAAATCCAATTAAAGACGCGGGAAATTACGTAGCATTGTCATCTAGCGAAAAGAACTATAACTACAATCAGCATTATGAATATAAAATTTGTGTAATGTTTGGTTATCTTTGCGTTTTGTGTAATTTTACGGCTATGTAACTAAAAGTATTAGTTAGCTAACGTAAATAGTAATAAAATTAACTAAAAACACTTTGTATTAAAACTCTGGCGTTATAGAAACACCAACTTTCTTTGTTTTTGTAAAACAAATGCGTTAGTGGCCATTTCAGTTTTGTCGATTCAATTGTTTTATGTGTATGGTGCATTTCAAACTCAATTTATGTGGAGTTATTAGACGATGTTTTTCACATGTTATTAATTAAAACTTAAAATTGTGGTGTAATCCATTCATCTTTGAAAGTTCAAACCAGCGAACAAAAAGTAGCGACATCTCGCTGATGTAGCTGTGATCGTCCAGATACTTCCCCTTTCTACATTGTATTAAGTTCGTTATATACCGCTTACGCTAAATGGACGTGTGTGTAGCTAGAGGTAAATAAATTGTGAATACGCGCAAAGTAGGAAGAGTAAATAAGTGCAAAGGGTCTGAGTAATACAGCTGAGGCACGCTCTGGATGGAAAATTATTAAAACGTATTATGTAAATTAGCAGAGTGGGGAAAGCGTTAAATAACTGTTAAATAGAGGTTAAAGATATGAACGTGCGGGGCGAAGTAGAAAAGCGAAGGAGGGGCGCTAACATATATCGAGAACTAAACAAAGAACAGATTAGTATTTAATAAATTTTGTGAACTGGAGAAATATCTTTTGGTACTAGAACTGAATATAGAAGATTGCGAGGAAGAAATAATAACAAGATGCGGAACATGTTGGAAGAGATGAACTAGAAATTAGATAAAATAGATGGAGGAGAGGAACGAATAGAAAGAAAAATAGATACGTTACATAAAGAAACCCAAAAGGTTAAAAAAGAAAATGAGCAAATAAAAATAGATAACTAACAACTTAGAGCAATAGGAATTGAGAATGGAAGAACTAGAAAAAGAAATAAAGAAGAAGAAAATAATAATGCATGGAGTAGAGGAAACAGAAGAAGAAAATAAGTTGCAGATAAAAGAGAAGGTGAAGACGGTACTAAGGAAAATGAATATACCAATAGTAATAGAGGAAGAAGTGATGGAAATATTGAAAGCAACTAACAAACTGAAAGGAACCAAACTATATATAGAACAAGATTACTCAAAAACAACGAAAGAAAAGAGGAAAAAGCTAAGAGAATATATGAAAACAAAGGACAACATGCAATTATTAGGAACGACAAGATGATTATAAATGGAGAAGAGTACAACTTGAAACATATAAGAGAAATGGAAATAACCAAGACACAAAGCACAAGGAAAGGAAGAACAACTAGCCAAAGATCTCCAGAGAATGGGGAAGGGCGCAAGTGGAGAGAAAAATTAAAAAAAAACACGGAAATGCAAGAGTCAAAAAACAAACGAAGCGAAGTAAAGGTACTCACATAATCATGACAAAAGCAATGAACAAGGAAAAAACGAATATAAATTTCAACAGTGTAAATAGAGAGATGAGTAACTGGGAAAAAAGGTAAAAACACAAAAAAAAATAATAAGCTAAATAATAAAAACAAAAATAAAACTAAAAATAAGAAATATATAAAGAAAATAAAATATAATTAAAATCAGTACGTGGAACGTAAAAACAATGCTGGAGCTGGGAAAAATGGAGATGGCAATGGAACTTGGAAGATATAATATAAACATAGCAGCGTTACAAGAACTATAATATGGAAAGGAAATGCAAAGATAGACAAATATAAATATACTGAAACGTTCTTAAATTCAAGAGCCTTCTCGAAGTTGTTATCCATCTTCTAGAACCTATACCGAAAGATATGGAACACTCGAGAAGGATTTCCAAAATGTGTATAAATACAGAACAAGAAATCGTGGGTCAGTTATTTCCATAATGCGAAGACTACAGTTGGTATAGTGCCGAAGAGCAGGGTGTCAGAAGTGTTGAAGCACGATGGGACATCAGGACACTTTGGCATTAAGAAGACATTGGGTAAAGTGCGAGAACGATTTTACTGGATGAACTGCAAAGAAGACGTCATGAAATGGTGTCGTAAGTGCATGGTTTGCGCATCAGGAAATGGTTCAACGATACAACGTAGGAAGCCCTTTGGAAAGAGTAACGATTGACATCGCAGGACCGTTCCCAGAATCTGATTCGGGAAATAAATACATCTTGGTGGCGATGGATTATTTCACGAAATGGACCGAGGCTTACGCCATACCTAATCAAGAAGCAACTACAGGCGCAGAGGAGTTCCGTTGGAATTACACTTCAATCAAGGCCGCAACTTTGAGTCTGGGCTGTTTCAAGAAGTTTGCTGTTGGGAATTAAGATCGCATGGTTGAGCGGATGAATCGAACAATGGACAAGTACTTGGCCAAGCTAGTGTCCGATCACCAAAGAGACTGGGATCAGTACTTGCATCTTTTCCTAATGGAATACCGATCATCCGTTCACGAAAGCACAGGCCTAACACCATCCAGTGTGATGCTCGGTCGCGAAATACGATTGCCATGCGACCTCCAATTTGGGCGAAGACCGGAAGAAGAAGTTGCTGGAGAAGATTACGTCAGCAAGCTGACCAAGAGGCTAGACGAAGTACATGAAGAGATCCGTAAAAACACAAATTGCCAGCGACAGGATGAAGACTCGATATGACGTCAAGGCGCAAAATGGTGGTTTGCAACCTGGCGATATGGTCTGGTTGTATAATCCTCAAAGGAGACGTGGTTGGTCGCCGAAGCTGCAAAGGCAATGGGGGGGGGGGGCATATGAAGTCATACAGCGTATTAATGACGTCATATATTGCATCCGTAAACCGCCCGGAAGCAAACGAAAAGTGGTCCACGTCGATCGTCTAGTCCCGTTTGCTGGCGATAACCACAATACGCAAGTTCAGGTCCGAACCAGAGTGATAAGCAGCAGAACCAGGAATCAAATCGAAGAAATGGAGTTCGAGAAGTTTATGAACTTATACGAAGGTTCTGGAAAAGCTAGGTTCGGAGTTACCACCGAGGAACAACCAGACCTGTTCCAGACACAAAAAGATTACGCCATCGCACATTGCGTGAGCGAGGATCTTGACATGTCCAGAGGGGTTGCAGTCGTGTTTAAAAAGAAGTTTGGGCAGCTAGATGAATTACGAAGACAGCAACCGGCAGTCGGGAAAGTTTTAGGACTACGTGAGGACAGACGCTTCGTTTTCTATTTGGTCACCAAGAAATACTCACATACCAAGCTGTTATACAAAAATCTGTGGCAAACGTTATGGAATCTCAAGAGAGAAATGGAGTTCCACCATGTAAAGAAATTGGAAGTATCCAAACTTGGTGGTGGCTTAGATCAACTGAATTGGAGGACAGTTCGAAACATGTTGGAGGTCGTCCTCCGAGGAACAGGCGTTCAAGTGCTGGTCTGTAGTTATCAACCAAGAAAAATATCGGGTCAGGAAAAGTTAATTGACTGTTACTTTTATGGTCAAGGAAGTTACCGAAATGGAGGAAGCAGCCGCTATCGCCACGATCCTTTCTATCGGTGTCGCATCCAGTCTTCTGTTCTGGGACAGAACAGTCCTAAGGAAGGGGCAGTGAAACGTTCTTAAATTCAAGAGCCTTCTCGAAGTTGTTATCCATCTTCTAGAACGTATACCGAACGATATGGAACACTCGAGAAGGATTTCCAAAATGTGTATAAATACAGAACAAACAAATCGTAGCACAGTTATTTCCGTAATGCGAAGACTGCAGTGTTAAGAAGATTATTCAAGTCTAAATAAATAAGTCGTTAACGCGTCTTATAAATAAATCTACGAAGTACGTGACTTTAACGTAAACAATAAGAATTAAACAAGTGTGTGAAGTTATCCGCGTACTTTATCTTATCTTCGTGTAAGTGATATAAATTAGTGTAAGTGTTTTTTTATTAAATATCCTTAGATTTAATTAGTTCATATACATATTTTTAGTATAAGTAAAAATATTTTTAGTAGTTTAAATAAATTAGTTTTAATAATAAAATTCGCAACAATACATTGTTATACTCGGGAAGAGAGAAGTAAGGACTATATGGCGTAGGATTCATAATAATGGAGAAGCTAAAAGATACAGTGAAAATAAACAGGATGGTATGATAGTAAATGTAAAGAAGTAAGCATGAAAAAATAGAAGCAAGAGCCAGATGGATTAGACACAGAAGAGAATAAGATAAAATTGAGTATGTAAGATTAAGAAAAGAAACTAACATAATTAACCGCAATGCAAAAAGAGACTGGTTGAACAGTAAGATAAAAAAAATTGAAGAAGACAGTAGAAAAGGAAATGTGAAAAGATATAAGAGAATAAACGACCATAACAAAACATGCAAAGGCAAGAGTAATGGAATTACAGATGAAAATGGAAAACTGGCTGAACACGACGAGCAATACATGGAAACGTTAATGAAATACTTTAAGGGAACAGAACAGAAGCGGATGAGACTGAAGAGGAAGAAATAGAAACACCAAAACAAGATAGGACAAATGAAACATCATCGAAAGAAGAAATAATAGAAATTGTTAATAAAATCCAAAACTGTAAAGGAAGGAAGTATGGAATAAATGCAGAGCTCATAAAGCACGGTGGAGGAGAATTACATGAAAAAATATACAGAATGATGGAAAGAATATGGGATGTTGGTAGAATGGGAATCTGGACAAATGATTCCCAAGCAGTACATTACGTTTTATCGACTTCAAAATTACGTACGAGTCCTTTTAAGACGTGTCAATGTCCTCATAGACGTCGACGACAAAAAAAAGGGGGACTAAAAATAATGTAAAAACTACAGAGGACTGATATTACTCATTACCACATACAAAATTATGTCAACACTAATACAAAGAAGATTAATGAACACCGGAGGGAAATAGGACAACCTTAATCTGGTTTTATTAAAGGAAGATCAACGATAGACGCGATACATATAATAAGACAGATAATAGAAAAAGCACATGAGTATCAAATGGAAATGGAACTTCTACTTATAGATTTCAAACCAGCCTTTGACTCAATCCGAAGAAATGAGTTAATAAAAGCATTAAATGATATGGAAATAAGTACTGAAATAAGAAGGCTGGTAAAAATGAAAGAACAAAAATAAGGGCGAAACAAAAGAATTCGAAAAAAACAAGAGGGTACAAAAAAGAGACTTATTATCTGCTGGTACTACTTAACTTTGCATTGGAACACGTACTCGGAAAAATAAACAAAAACACAGTAATAACACATGGAAGGCATATTATAGCATACGCGGATGACTGGCAAAAAATCGTGCAATGATGAAAGATATGTTAAAAGAATTTATGCAGGAAGGAGAAAAAATGGGGTTAAGAATTAATATGGAAAAAACAAAAATAATGAAAATAGGTAAGCAAACAAAAAAAAAACCAAAACATTATAATGGAGGAGCTCGAGATCGAAGTTGTAAATAAATTTAAATACTTAGGGATTATGATTTCAAATGATGGAAATAGCGATATAGAAATAAAAGAAAGAATCATGACAGGTAACAAAGCATACCAAGCGAATAAAAAAATGCTAAGAAGCAAAATACTTGGGATGAAAGCAAAAATTAACATATGTAAAACAAGATATAGTAAAGAAAATAAAACAATAAAGGGCGAGATGGTTGGGTCACGTATGGAGAGCTGGCAAAGACAAAATAATATTCTTGATGTTAGAATGGAATCCAGGCAGAAAGGGGAGACCAAGATCAACATGGATAAAAGAAGTAACTGAAGACATTAGAAGGGCTGGCATTAATGAGTGGAAGTCTAAAGTAATGGGTAGAAAAAAAAGTCGAAATAAATATGTGAGAAAATATAGTACTGATCACACCCGTATGAATGATCTAGAAAGCTCCAAAAGAGCGACATTACTCCATCGGGGTGAAATAAAGCCGCTATATATAACGTGAATTCAGGCTATTGAAAAGATGTCGATAAATATATTCAATATTATGTTAAAAATTGATGTTTTTCTAACTATTTCTTTATAATATAACATATTTTGGCACTATAACGTTTGTTGTTGCAATCTTTTTATTTTAATTGAATTAATCAAATCGGCGTGCATCGCCTGTTTGATGTCTACATAAACAACGTAACTACGAAACATTTGACTCCTCCTGTATAATGCTTTAAAATACAATAAAATTAAAATTAATTAAAAACGATAACTTTATTAATAATAATTAAAAATGCGTTAATTAATTTTTGAAAAATTTTTAATTATTTTTTTAATCGATGAAACGAATCAACTGTGCAGTAATTTAAAATCCACCATATTTTTTCAAGGTGATCTTATTATAGACGGATGTTTTTAAGTAAGCACGTTAGTCGATAAAGTACGACGCATTATACGTATGTCGTAATTTCCTTTTCTTTTACACGCGGTAGTTGTAGAATAATCTCAAGAAGTTCAACGGATTATAAGAGATTTTTGCTTAAAATGCAAATTTTCTAACATCAAGACGTTATCAATTAAGGTGAGTTATTAAAATATTACTTTAATTAAGTTTTTACATGATTTTTTCTTCATATAAGTGAAATATTTCATAAATATTGTAATGTATTAAACACCATTTTGAAAACGAATTAAATGCTGATGTATAATGAAAATATTTGAAATTTTGGTAACGAAATTTTTCAATTTCGGCTTAATTTGGATTTAACTTTATTCTTCTGTTTTAAGGTATCGATGCCTAATCAAAAATATTTCCAAGTACAACCGGATCTTAACATGGCACAATGTGATCTATCTTTGTCGTATCCCTCTTGCAAGACCGAGGCCCGTTACTGCAAATTTGCCTACTCCTGGTGTCCCACATGTGATAAGGAATCTCCTAGAAGGAGATCCAAAAGTGAGACCAACGAGCCATGTCGAAGAAAAGGAAGGGAAATGAAGACATCGTCGAAAAAATACGATTGGAATCAGGAATGCGAGAACATGGAGTTAGAGTACGAGAGTAAAGATGTACGGTATGATTTTTGTCGGGTTAGATCTAATTTATGCGAGTTACCGACGACGTACATCACGAACAATTGCCAAACAATGAAGTTGTCAAATTTTACTTCTGATTTTGTGGATATTACAGATAAAAGTTTGAAATGTTTCGAAAACAGTCTAAAATCGAATGAATCTAATAATCAGTTTCAAAATTTTGGTAATATGGTTGATAAGCCCGACAGGATAGCAAAATTATTTCCTCGAATCGACGAATCTGAGAGAAATATGAACGCTTTCGTTGTTAAGTTTAACCCAAAACTGGAAGCTATTAAGCCCCATTACAACCATGATTGTTCTAAAATTCAGGATGCAAAAAAATTTAAACCCATTCCTGACACTGCCATAAATAATTTTCATAGATTTAGTCCTAAAAATAATGAACTAATTAATTTACAACTTAGAAACAAGTCACCAATTCTTTTGCAAGAAGGTGAAGATTACGATGATACAGAATCATACAAGTTGTACACGCCAAAAGCTTTAGAAGCCAAACTTAATGAACGTATGTTCGATACTTACACAATGTTTGATAAGAAGAAAGTTGATGTGGCACGACTTAAACAGACGTATGCCGTCGAAGTCGCAATGCTGAAAGAGAAACTGAAGGATTTGAAAAATTCCATCATCGAAACATCACCAGCGGTGAGTTTGACTTTATTTTTTATTTTGATTTTTTGCTTGCTTAAGAATGATTTTTATTGTCGGTGATTCGTTTGTGCTTAATTATTTTTATTAATATTTGAAACTGTTTGTGAAATAGTATCTATGACTGGGTTCTAACTGCATTTTGTAACCCCAACCAAGTCAATATTGTATTTGTTAAATTTTTTACAAAATAGTATATACAGTATATCCAAGTAATTTATTATCACCTACTTGTAACAGACAAATTCTTATCAATGGACAGAGGTAAGGAGATACTACTTGCTAATGGCTTTCTATTGAGACTTCTTTAATAACTCTGCGGTGTTTGCAGTCAGCTATATGTTCTTTTACTCTAACGTCAATTTGCTGTCCTGTTTTTTCTATATAATTGGATCCACAGGAACAAGGAATTTTGTATACACCAGCATGTTTTAAGGACCTATACGAATTGTTTAAAGTATTTTTTGTTATCCAACACTCATATAACTCTTTTTTGTCAAAATATGTGAAAAACTTGCTTTCTGTACTGGATGATGGCGCTTAAATCTACAGGGTGTTCGGATGAGCGGCTATATCTGGACAATGGTAAGGCCTAGAGGTTTGGGGAATAAATCCTTATCAGTGGCGAATAGAGCCACTGGGTATTCGGGTCCCTTTAACCTTCGGATTACCAAGCAATTTTTGTGGCGCCGATTACCAAGTGGGGTCAGATTTGACCTCAAGTTTTTTTTCTTATTTTGTAAAGAAAAACCGATTAATTTGTAATGGTAACCTTTATCAATATTTTAAATTAACATTAGATTTCATATAAATTAATAAAAATATAAAAATAAAATGTAAACATAAATTAGTGAGGGCAACCACTATTACATATTATTGTAGTTTTTTCTGGCAATGTTGTTTACATACAAAGAGTTTGCACTTTTCACATGTTTCCGAACATTTTTTGTCATTTGCTCTTGGACATATCTTACAACGACCTCTTTTTGGGCGAGCGATAGTTTCGTCTTGGTCCCACTTCTTCTGGTTCTGTGTCTGCCAAAACCATCGCTATTGCATTCTGCACATGTCTTGGTAATCCTTGAAGTATACGTTTTTTGATATGTGGGATTACTAATTCAGGCCCAAGTTTTTGCAAAAATAATTTCCTTCGGGATGTTTTCCCTTTTCCAAAATTTCAAAATTTCGTATTGTATAGAATAAATAAATTCATGGCAGCAATATCAAGGAAATTAAAAAATAGAACAAGAGGCCAGCGATTTGTATTTCTTCTGCATGAGTATTTCTTCACCATTTTATCGACGCTGTCCACAGCTCCTTTGCAGCTATTATAGTCCAAGATAACTTGCGGATTGTAACTGAGGTCTTCTCCGGACAATTCCAAATCTTGGTGTTGCGTTGAAAGTAGCAGAACGCTTCTATATTTTTTAAGTACGTAAGATACTAAAATTGTGTCTTCTCCATATAGAATTTCGCTTGAGTATTCTGCTCGATTTCTTTTTGGCAAAAATTCTTTTGGTTATTCTCTACGTGTTGTACGAATTGTTCCGGTCAAGGTTTTTGATTGCTGCAGAAGCTCCTTCGCCAAAGACATAGACGTACAAAAATTATCTGTGGTAATACGATAACCTTCTCTTAAACCCTTAACTAATTCCAAAACTACCGGCTTCCCTAGAAATGAAATTTTATTCTCGTGCATAAAACAATAAAATTTTTTTACCTTGTTTCCGTTCTGGAGCGTTGTCTACCATTCCAGTATATATTTGGAAATTCCAGCAATATCTGTTACTAACATCGCATAAAGCCCAGATTTTAATTCCGTATTTATCTGGCTTCGACTTCATATACACTCGAAAGGGACATTTTCCACGGAAAGGAACAAGTTGTTCATCAATACATACAATCATACAGCATTGGGGTTATTCGATTTTTTGCAATTTGCAGCGAGAATATCGTGAATGTTACGAATAGCTGCTAATTTATCTGTTGCCCGTCGTTCTTCTCGGGTGTCCATATCGCCAAATCGAATGTATTTCAAAAGGTCTCTCATTCGATTACGAGACATTGTAGCACAAAAAATTGGTCTATGGAGAAACATGTATTTCGTACTCCACAGCTCCAATATTGGTTCTTGGCGTGCTTTCAAACCACCAGCTAGAAGCAGTAATCCAAAAAATGCATGTAACTCATCCGCATCTACTGGCTTCCACGTATCGCCTACAATTCTTCTAGCTCGAACGTTTGTTTCTCTAAGTATTATGTCCATTATGTCTTCCGAGATAAATAAATGGAAAGCATCTAGGCATGTTGAAATATGTTCACTGAATTTTGTTAATCCTGGCGGTGTTTTTAGAATATTTCGCTGATTTCGTCTTCTGACATGAGGCTTATCTTTTTTCTATATGGAACCATCTTTACCCACCAGTATATCTTTATCATTGGGCGAATTTCCATCACTGTCATCGTCTTCTGAACTTTCAATCGGGTCTACATCAGGTACACTTACTTCTTTAAATTCGGCATCACTATCGTCAGATAAAATTTCATCTTCAATTTTATTTAGTAAATTAATATTGCTAGCTATTTCTTCCACTTCACGCTAAGACACAACTATTTCCCAATCAAATGTAATAACACAGCAGGCACACTTTTCAACTGATTCGAACAAACTCACCGAATGTAATGACTAAAGACGGAATGGTAGTAATCATGATTTAGACGAATAACACGTTGAAACAAGCAGATTAGATGACAAATGCAGACAAAATATTAGAATTACTTTTTAGAACGTCGGTTACCAAGTGGGGTCAAATATGACCCCAACGACAATATTTTTTTACGTCGCAAAACAAATAACAATTGAAAAATTTGTTATATATTATTAAACATTGTTGAAAGAAACTCAGCTAAAAAATATTGGGACAGTTGTACAAAAAACTTAGAAAAGACAACAAAAAAGATCCCAATGGTAATCGGAACGTTAAAAGGCCGACGGACCGACGCGGCAGAAAGAGCCAGAACACTGTGAGCTGGATGAAACAGTGAAAACTACTTACCAGTAGAGAAAATAAAATATCAGCATAAACAATTTGTGAAATTTATATAATCGTTTGGATAACAATTCTAGAGTAAATACACGTGTGGTGTTATGCACATGTATTTAATCTTATAGTGGTAGATTCCACCTATAAAATAATAGAAGTCTCCAATTTATTTTCTTTACCCTGAAAGAGTCACATAAAAGAATGGATACTTGGGAAGGACTAACTTACGAGATTAATCAATTCAGACGACTAAAGTAAAGATGCTGACTTGGGAAAAACATTTGGTTCTTTTAATGATGCTTCAAAGCGATTATTCACAACGATTGGCATTGCTCTATCTAAGATTAAAGACAACACAGCTAATGGTGACGCCAAACTGAAAGCGACGTCCTGTATAACCAGGTTATTGTCATATAAAATAACATTAACTGCTCAAATATTTCTAAGAATATTTCAATATACATGCCTCGTACAAAGTACCTGCAAACCAAGGGTTGGATATACTAAAAGCTTATAAAATGATGGAGTAGACTTGTGAGACACTAGGCAACATCTCTCGCGACTACAAAGCTATAGAGGCTGCTGCTATAGATTTTGTTTTACATGTAAACAAGCAATTTGAAGAACAGTATTACGATTTTGTTCTTGATACTACGATCAAGAAAAAGAAAATTGATGCCAGGGGAAACTACAACTGACGAGCGCTTAATAGATGCAAATGAAAAATTTTAAATTGAAGTACACAATCAAGTCTTTGATATCTTGACAAACAACACGAAACAAAGATTTCAAAAAAATGGCGTAATTGCTCCTAAAATCGCATGGTTCCATCTTAACAACTTTTACCAACTCTCTGCTTTCCCCGATTTAGCATTTGAGTCTATGAGCAAACGAGTTATCAAATTTAACCGAGATGCCACAGCACTAAGAATTCGTGAAGAACTAAGAAGGCGAAATATATTCGGAATTCAATAGTGAAAATCTTGACGAAGAGGAAGGGTAGGATTGTTTTGTATCTACTAAGACATGTAGAGATTGCCTAGTCTGTTGCTATCTAATTTTACAAAAATATAACGTATGGTAACGATTATTAAAACTGACTAATTTATTTATACTAAAAATATGTACACGTTTATAACTAACCGAACGAATTAAATCTAAGGATGTTTAATAAAAACACTTACACTAAATTATATATAACACTATCACTTACACGAAATAAAGTCCGCGGATAACTTTAGTTTAACACTTATTGTTTACTTTACAGTCACGTACAAGGTTATACTCAGTATATTTATCTCGAACACACGCGTTAATCACTTATTTATTTAAACTTGAATAATCTTCTTGACACCGCCGTCTTCGAATTACTGGAATAACTAACTCATGATTTATTTTGTGTCGCTTTTATATATTTTGGCCATCCGTCGAGAACCTTCTATATTCTTTCGTGAACGTTCTAGACGTTTAACACTGCCAATAACACAAGTTTCATGCGTGCGCAGTTTCTCAAAACTGAAACATCAAAAATTGGTTGAGCTGAACGCTTGATGAATACAAATTAGAGGCACTCATGCTGATGAATAAAGAGCGGATAGTAAGACAAGAAAAAATACCAAAAAAGATATTAGTGGAGCAAATTTTAATGCCGATCTTTCTGTTATTGTTAATGATATTTTCTGTTGATGCTTAATGACCTCCACTTTTTTAATTTCAGTCAGTTGTTTAAAGAGGTCAAAGGAAGGTTTTTTTGATGTGATGGAATCCAATTTATGATTAATTTTTCTTACTATAGTCCCTGGACATGCTCTTATAATTGTTCTTATTCTTTCGAATGTAGCGAAAGATTCGGTCATTGCGGTTTCGCTTTTTTCTAGCTTCTTTAATTCGTCAGGAATGCCGGAAAACTGTGTTTTTATAAAAACTAGTCTTCTCTTAAGAGCTTCTTCATTAAAAGCTTTTTGAGATTTAGCAATTGCTGCAAACGCCGTCTCGTCAAATAATTCAACCACCTGAAGTAAGACAATTCAATTAATGTGTAAGACAATGTCAGATTATAGTATGAACTGTACCTTTTTAATTTTTTCAAAATGTGTGGCATAAAAAATGCAAGGAGATAACTAAGTTCCCCATCTTGTTATGGTAGGTTTCGGTGGAAGTTTAACATCTGGAAGTTTTTCTTTATAGGCCCTTACCCGTAATGGTGCTTTCACAAAAATCTGAAACAAGATCCAATAATCAAAAAGAGAATATAATATGTTAGAGATTTTTACCTTTTTGGTGGCAGAAATTAACTTGTTTACTATTGCAAACTCGTCTCTAATGAATTCACACATCCTATGTATTCCATGTGCTAGACAAGTTCAATGTTTTAAATTCGGATAAAATATTTCTATTGCCTGAGCGGATTTGATCATATAAGGTGCTGCATCGGATACGAATAAGACAACCTTTTCTTTTTTTGCGCCAATGGGATACAGAAGTCCTACAAACATAAAATTATATAATTGTAATTAATAGATTGGATTATATTAATCAATCATTTAAAAAAAAACTTACGTAAACAATCATCGAAAAAAATTGCAACTGTTTTGTGATTGGTCTGTGAATTTTCTTTGGATGATAGCAAATGAGCTTTTCCTGGTTCTAGTTCAGACAATTTACCAACTACAAAATTTGCTATATATCGACCTCTGCAATCGGTTGTTTCATCAACCGAAGTCTAAATGTAATGGTCTCCAATGTCATTCCTTATTGTCTGTATTTTCTATAAAAGGTAAAACAGCATTTTGAAAACTATTAATACTTTAATTAAACTGCTTACCGATTGGTAACATATGTCTAAATATTTTTTTCTCAAAGTTGATTTATCTGGAACAACTTGTTCGGTGTATTTTTCGAGAAAATTGCGAAAATTGATATTATCAAGTTTTTTAAGAGGAATATGGGCCGACACCAATGCTTCGCAGAAATCTAGAGCAAAAGTTGTTTTTGATGGGCCAGGTTTATTCTGTTGATCTTCTATAACGTTTTTTAACAATGGTTGTTTCACAGTTTTTAAATATTTTTTAAATGTAAACCACTATCCAGGTGTTGTTTTGCATGGTACTTTTTAGTAGCACCGATCTAAAATAATACATATACTACTAATTAAAAGCATTTAAATTAAGATAATACAAACTTACTGATTATGAACCAACTTGACAAAAAAGGTTTTCCCCGTCGGTTGTTAAATTATTGTCTAATTTATTCCACTTGTAATAATTTTCAAATTTTGATTGTTTATTAGGTGGTATTTTTTAAAACTTACTCACGGCACAACAGCAATAGATTATCACAGTGTGACAATATCACAGGTATTTATAACAAACAAAGAATATTTTGGTCATGTGTTTTAGTCATTAAAGGAATCCCACCGGACAGAATTAAAATTATCTATATTTCTTTGCTTTAGTTAGGTACTGAATAGACCTATGATTCATTCCGAAATCCTTCCGGTTTTGTAAATAGTGTTCTGTTAAGCCTGTCATTGTACATAATCCTAGTATACATTCTTACAATAGTTCTTCTCTATAAGCGACTTTTGTATTAAATGCTTTCTGGAAACCATTGTTTAACAAAACATGAAAATCCATGTAGGTTCGTGGTAAAAATTTATATGTAAAAAGGCAATATAAAATAATACTCTTTAAAAAGGCAAAAAAGACAAAAAGTTACACTAAAAGGCATGCTCCAGGCATTTTATAGCGAAACAACAAAGCTCGTTTATGAATGAAGTAAAAGAAACATTGAAAGAAAGTGAATGTGCAGTCACATTAGACTTCTCCGAAAACTATGCTTTTCTAGTTCAAGACGAAGTCCAAAGCTAGCACTGGTCAAGTGACTACGTAACAATACTCCCTTTTGTAGTTTATTATAAACAAAATAATAAAGTAAAACATGTCAGCTGTGTTACTATATCTGAATGTCTGGAGCATAATCCAATAGCTGTCTACTACTTTCAAAAAAAGCTCATGCAGTTTTTGAAAAGTTACTTTCTGTTTGATGTTGAGAAAATATATTACTTTTCCGATGGAAGTGCAGCTCCATATAAAAATAATAAGAATTTTTTTAATCTGTGTTTCCATAACCAAGATTTTGGAATAGCAGCAGAGTGGCACTTTTTGGCTACAGCTCATGGCAATGGGCAGTGTGGTGGAGTTGGTGTTATAGTTACAAGCTGCAAGGGCGAGTTTACAGAAATCTTATGAAAATCAAATCCTCTCACCTCGAACAACTTTTTTAACTTCAAGCAAGAAGAGTACATAAAAACTGAAAAGTTTTTGAGTAACCGGTTTGAAAAAGCACAGACCATAAAAGGAACTCAACAGTTTCATGCTTTTTTCCAATCAAAGACAACATGACCCAAATCAAAGTCAAAGTTTTTTCGTATGACACAAATTACAGCACAACGACTACCACACAACTACTTGGGAAAATTTCAATGGCAGACGTTAAACGGTTATGTAACTGTTACATATAATAGTAAATGTAAAGTGAAGATGAAGTGAAAATCACATTTCTACATCCAGCTGGTCCTTCTCATCTTTTTCATATCCAAGTGGAAAACCTGATGATTTGTGGACATCTTTAAATGATATTTTGTGTGACATTTCTTAAAAGTTTGTGTCGCATTTACTTAGTTTTCCAAAATATCCTACCATTCGAAATTTAAAACACAATTATAGTATAGTCTATCCATGAAGGACATTATAGAGTCAATCTATATCAAGTAGTTCAAAGGTGGTTGCTTGATCATTCTAGACGATTTTTACCATGAATTGCCTATGAAATCAGTCGCTCAAAACAATTTTAAAAAAATTTTTAGTCCACTGTTTTTGAATTTGTAAACTCTTACGGAAAACTCATTTTCTCAGGACTGGTAAGTCACAGACTAATAATTCAAACGCCATTGTTTTCCGTACAGTCTGCTCTATCTTTTATGTCCTATTCATTATTCGAATATTTTTAAATCCAATACTTGAAAACTGCTTTGAAAACAGCTCAGTATAGTGGAAGACTGCATTTTCTGGTAAATTCAAAAATATGGCGTTTCATTTAAATTAATCAAGTTATAGGCACTTAAGTTTCTTAATTGATAGGTTTTTATTTTTGGACACTTATTGATTATTCCCATTTATTTGATATTTTGTTGATTGTAGATTCATTTATCTACTGGGGAAAAAATTATCGAAATAAAAAACATACTTTTTGAGTTAGAAAATATTTTAGGCGAAGACGCGTGACGGATACGTTGAAACGTTATTGCCGAATTTTGAAATTGAATAATTTTTTTTAACGAAAAACACCTTTCCTATTTGATATTGTGTTGATTATAGATCCATTTATCTGTTGCACAAAAATTATCGAAATAAAAAACATAGTTTTTGAGTTAGAAAATAATTTAGGCGAAGCCGCGTGACGCATACGTTGAAACGTTATGGCTGAATTTAGAGATTGAATAATTTTTTTTAAACGAAAAACACCCCTTCTATTTGATATTGTGGTGATTATAGATCCATTTATCTGTTGCAAAAAAATTATCGAAATAAAAAACAAAGTATTTTAGTTAAAAAATATTTTAGGCGAAGCCGCGTGACGCATACGTTGAAACGTTATGGCTGAATTTAGAGATTGAATAATTTTTTTTAAACAAAAAACACCCCTCCTATTTGATATTGTGTTGATTATAGATCCATTTATCTGTTGCAAAAAAATGATCGAAATAAAAAACATAGTTTTTGAGTTAGAAAATAATTTAGGCGAAGCCGCGTGACGCATACGTTGAAACGTTATGGCTGAATTTAGAGATTGAATAATTTTTTTTAAACAAAAAACACCCCTCCTATTTGATATTGTGTTGATTATAGATCCATTTATCTGTTGCAAAAAAATGATCGAAATAAAAAACATAGTTTTTGAGTTAGAAAATAATTTAGGCGAAGCCGCGTGACGCATACGTTGAAACGTTATGGCTGAATTTAGAGATTGAATAATTTTTTTTAAACAAAAAACACCCCTCCTATTTGATATTGTGTTGATTATAGATCCATTTATTTGTTGCAAAAAAATGATCGAAATAAAAAACATAGTTTTTGAGTTAGAAAATAATTTAGGCGAAGCCGCGTGACGCATACGTTGAAACGTTATGGCTGAATTTAGAGATTGAATAATTTTTTTTAAACAAAAAACACCCCTCCTATTTGATATTGTGTTGATTATAGATCCATTTATCTGTTGCAAAAAAATGATCGAAATAAAAAACATAGTTTTTGAGTTAGAAAATAATTTAGGCGAAGCCGCGTGACGCATACGTTGAAACGTTATGGCTCAATTTAGAGATTGAATAATTTTTTTTAAACGAAAAACACCCCATCTATTTGATATTGTGGTGATTATAGATCCATTTATCTGTTGCAAAAAAATTATCGAAATAAAAAACAAAGTATTTTAGTTAAAAAATATTTTAGGCGAAGCCGCGTGACGCATACGTTGAAACGTTATGGCTGAATTTAGAGATTGAATAATTTTTTTTAAACAAAAAACACCCCTCCTATTTGATATTGTGTTGATTATAGATCCATTTATCTGTTGCAAAAAAATGATCGAAATAAAAAACATAGTTTTTGAGTTAGAAAATAATTTAGGCGAAGCCGCGTGACGCATACGTTGAAACGTTATAGCTGAATTTAGAGATTGAATAATTTTTTTTAAACGAAAAACACCCCTTCTATTTGATATTGTGTTGATTATAGATCCATTTATCTGTTGCAAAAAAATTATCGAAATAAAAAACATAGTTTTTGAGTTAGAAAATATTTTAGGCAAAGACGTGTGCTGAATTTTGAACTTGAATAATTTTTTTAAAACGAAAAACACCCCTCAAATTATTTGGTATTGTGTTGACTAGGGATAAAAAAATAAAAAACGTAGTTTTTGAGTAGAGTAAAAGAAAAGTATTGTAGCAATTATTTAATTGTTTTGTGCTCTACTATTTATACTATCGATTTACTAAAAAAAATTCTGAAGAAATTCATCCCTCACATTAAAAATTTAATCAAGCGTTTGATGCGCGCTCGGTACACATCTATGGATGAAAAGTTATGGCTAACTTTCTCTGGGTTATTGTGGTCTGTATTTATACTTTTTCTATAATTGTATGTAATAGATATTTGCATAAAATTAGTACTTTTTGAAAGAATTTTAGATTAAAAAAATTGACGGAAAGTTTACAATCGTACCTTATCAATAAACCATTGAGAATGATTTTGTGACCGTACAGGGTGTTCAAAAAAATGTAATTACAAGCTCCGTTCTTCTATTTATATATTATATTTTTAAAATACCATTTATATTATTTGAATTAGTTTTATGTTCTGTTATAATTTGGTCTTCTTCCAATTCCAATTTTGATTAATGGATTCAGTCAGTGTAACATTTAGTGGGCGTGTCTTTAGGTAGATGGATAAAGAACTTCTGTTCAGATTTGGACGTAGAGAGAAATGAATTTTTTTCCCAGAGACATCGACGTTGAGCTACTTCTATATGACAGGTTAGGGATTTTTTTACTAAAACTAAACGAATTTAACGTTGTTTCCCAAAAACAATTATTAGTTTTTCTATATATTACGAGAGTGGTAACCACTTGATGGGTTATTCAGTCCATAGACAATTTTATTAAAAAAAAAAAATAATTGTGTCGTTTCTAAAAATTTTGATGATGAAGTAACAGGAAGTCATTACCCGTAACTGCTTACAAAAGAGGTGTTGCTAAACCTAATTTAATAATAAATTTCGTTCCCAGACAAAACGCGAAATTTTCAAATTTAAAGTAATAACCGTGCCAACAATTTCCAAGGCTTCGAATTCCCAACGTGCGATTGCGTTTCTTAAACAATTATTCGGTGTTAGTTGAATGCATTTCGTTTCTGTCAACGTGTGCGGCTCGATCACAATGATTTTTAGTATTTTTGGTAGCATTTTACAACTCAGTTTTAGTGGCGTGAATCACGTAGTTATTTTTATTCCTTCATATAATCTATTTATTTCACTAATTTTAACTGGCATTGTAATATACACAATGGTACGATACGCATTTTATCCTCACTTTAATTGCCACATTCTCTCGTAACAACAATTTATCTTTTATTTTTTTACAATTAATTAAATGTTTAAAACAACTTTTACAATTATGCTTAAACTATTTTTTAATAATTAGAAAACTATTAAAAATCGAAAGAATCTATAATTTAAAATTTTTTTCTTAAGGTTGAGTTGAGCTCAAGCGACGATAATAGTGCCGAAGACGCCTGCAAGAAACCCACTTTGAAGAGTAGTAATTCAAAAATTTCGCTTAAAATTAAAGGAAAACTGGGTCCTACGAAATTGAAGAAGAGAAATCGGGTTGTTACCGTTGCGTCTTCGGATAATTCTACCGGGTAATTAGACACGATTGTTAGAATACATTTTTTTGACTTTGTTTTTTGTAGCGATTGCAGCGATTCTGAAAATAGCGATGCGCTTTGTTTAGAAGAATCTGAACCTTTAGCTGAAAAATCTTCTTCGTCTACTACACATAGTAATTTATCCGATGTGCAAATTGGTGGTAAGTAATGAAATTTTGCTTTAATTTGTACAGATCTTATTAAAAAAAATTGACGAAAATAAACCAGACTTGAACAAAAATTACATTCTAATTCTAGATTTTGCAGTAACGTTCTATAGTCTGAATAAGACTTTAGCTGTTTTATTCTCAATCATCCTCGGGCTTACTTTCTTTTTCATTTAGAGATAAGTAAACTACGGTGTCGTCAATTTACCACAAGTTACAATAAATGATGTTCCTTCGGTTGAAGAGGATGGCGGCGCTTTTGGTGGGATTGACTTCTATTCTCCAGTCGTCGTACCAGTTGTCCAGTGACGTGAGGGCCATTTGAAGATTTCTCTCGGCTTGAGCGGGTGAGCGGGATGTTGCCAAAACGGCGGTGTCGTCGGCGTAGAATGTGTGAGTCCGTCGATTTTTGGGACGTCTGCCGTGAAAATGTTGTATAAGAGTGGGGATAGCGTTGATCCTTGAGGGAAGCCGGCTTCTATGTGTCGTGGAGTGGACTTGGCGGTGAAAAGTTTGATCGCAAACGAGCGTCGATTTAGGAAGGATCCGATGAGCTGGATCATTGAGTGGTTGATGCCTAGACCATACATCTTGTAAAGTATCCCGCGATGCCAGCCTTTGTCGAACGCTTTCTCGATGTCGAGACAGACGGCGCCGGTGACGTCGCGGTGGATGAAACCGTCGGTGATCTGCTTAACGACGCGTAGGCTTGGTGGACAGTGGAGTGTTTCTTGCGAAAACTGAACTGTTCATGGGGGATGATTTGGTTGGTGTCGACCTGTTCCTGTAATCTAGTGAGAATTATTCGCGTCAATAACTTACCCAGCGTCGGAAGTAAGCTGATTGGACGGTAGTTTTGGGGCATGACGTGATCCTTTCCTGGTTTGGGGACGTCCGCGGTTTTCTATTGACGTGGAAAGTGTCGAAGTCGTAGACATGCGTTGAAAATTGCAGTTATGGTGGCTATACCCTTTTTGGGAAGAAGTTTGAGGGGTTTGTTGTAAATGCCGTCGTTCCCGGGAGCTTTGCGCGGTTTGAGATTTTTAATCACCTCTTCGATTTCCTTCGGAGTGGTGTGCCTGATGGGCTCGATTGGGTTGGCCGTCAGGATGCTTCTGACTTCGCGGTGAATGGCGTTCGTGCGATGGAAGTCTTCGTTGTCTGGATGATTTGCTCTGAATTGGAGTTCGAGCGTGTCGGCGAAAGCTTCGGTTTTGTCTAAGTCGGTGTAGACTATACCTCGGGGACCGTGAATGGCGGGCATGGGTAGCTTGTTCCTGTTTTTTAGGATGTTGGCCATTTGCCACACGCTGTTATCTTGTACATTTAGGGACTGGAGTTTGTCGCTGAAGAGAAGATTTCGATGTTGCTCGATTTGTGTTCGAATCGCGGTTTGAGCTGCGTCGAGGGCTCTTTTGTCATCTGGGTGGCGGGTGCGTTGCCATCTGCGTCTTAGGCGGTTTTTCTCAGTGATCTGATCGCAAATGTGAAGTGGTAGTTGAAGGGGATCCAACTTGGATTTCGTGATAGGTTTAGTGGCTTTTGTGATGCATCTTTTAATAAGTTTTGACGTTTTCGATGACCGGAACTTTCGTGATAAGTCTGCTGGCCTCGAGTTGGAATGATGACCACAGGGTAATGTTCTTTTCGAATTGGAGAGAGACTATGGATGGTGGGTTTGTAGGGTCCGTCTACGACAAAATTTCGAATGCTAGCGAGGTCATGCAGGAGTCTACCATTGCGGTTCGTTTTTCTGCTGTGCCAGTCTGGATGTTTCGCGTTGAGATCTCCTGCGAGAATAGTGGGAGTTCTAGCGTTAAAAATCGCGTCTAAATCTGCTGGTAAGACGTAGCTGGTAGCTTCTAAATTTTGGAGTTGTGGCGTCGGCACATGATGGTGAGAGATGGACCGTTTGACGTAAACGGCCGTACCACCTCCGCGACCTGTTGTTCGGTTTGTGTTGTACAAGGTGTAGTTCCGGATATTGGGGTTGTTCGGAAACGAGAGCAACGTCGATGTTGCGGCGATAGAGGAATTCTTGAAATTCGAGCTTTTTGTTTAGGAGACTGTTGGCGTTCCAAATCGCGATGAAAAGGGAGTTAGGTTTTCTTTTCTGTGCTGCCATTTCACTGGTTTCGAGAGCAGAGTTGAATGAGGTATTTCCTGATGAGGCGGCTTTCTTCCCTGGTTACCTCTGTTTGGACGTATCGCTGCTTCTTCGTCTGGGGCTGTTCGGTGGACATGGGTGGCGCGGGGACGGTGGACACGACTAGTTTCGTCACCTGGGCAAACGAGACGGTGGGGTTCACAGGCCTGGCTGGAGCGCGAGGGGACGTTGAAATAGAAGGGTTAGTACGACTGTTGATCGTCTGTCGCTGCCTTGGGTGGGCTGGGCATCTCTTGTAGTTGGCCGCATGGTCGTTTCTACAGTTGCAGTACGTAGCGGGTCATCTTCGCGTTCCTTCGGGCATTCGTAACTGAAGTGACATTCCAGGCACTTCACGCATCGTGGGGTTCCTCGACATCCTCTGGCGGAATGTCCAAATTGCTGGCACCTGTAGCATTGGCCGATGTCGCCTCTGGGGCGCGGACTTCGACGACTCCGATATCAGTGATATCGAATATCGTCTTGGCCTGCGGGGTTCTTCTAACCTGGACTAGAAGCAACGGCGTTGGTCGCTTGGACCGTCCTGAGATCATCCGCGTGATCTTGATGACTTCCATACCTTTGCGACGAAGGTAGGTTGCGGTGACATTGATCGAAGAGTCGCAGTGAGGCATCTCTCGGATCACAGCCTTTAGAGGTTGATCTCCCTTCAGCTGGAACGAGTGGACGTATTGACGGGCTTCTTCTAGGACGTGCGTCGCTATACGGAAATCTTCGGGCGTGGAGACTTGAATGGCGACCCCGTTGTCTTCGCTCTAGAAACATCAACGTTGTTTTCCTGCAAGGTCTGCATCGCTTTACCGTAGTCTTTCTGGTTATGAAGGACGATGGGTGGGATTCTCTCCTTGCGGGTCGTCTCGAGGGTGTTGGCATCTTCGCGCGGCTCTCTGGACGCTTCCTCTTGTTGGACGTCAAAGTCCATTCTTCGTTTATGGGTTCTTCAACCGCGGTTGGACGGTGGTGGACGCGGTGTTGGGCACAGCAGCAAGCTCGGCGGTGGGCGTGGCGGCAGGCTCGGTGGTGACAGGAGCGGCAGACCACGCGGCGGCAGCACGCTCGGTACGCCTGGACTTTGCCGGGGTCTCCATAGGTTCCGAACTAGGCGTCGGAACGTTTAGAGCCTCGTCACGGGAAGTAGTCGCAGACGACGGCTGCTTCTTCTTCTTCGGCTCGGGTACCGGAAGGGCGTCGAGAAGACGATCCAGCTTCTTAGTCATCTCGGCAAGCTGGTAGAGAAGCTGACGGTTTTCTTCGGTAAGCGTCCTCACCTGCTCCTGAAGAAACTCCATCGTCGTGCTGATGGCGGAGGCGGCTGCGACATTAGTCCAATCGTGCTCGGAAAGCATGATTGGATCCATGATGTAATTCTTTTAAAAAGTCTTATAGAAGACTGCGCTGGAAAGAATTGCTTAAAAAAGCATTTATTCAATTAAAATTCCTTTAAAACATAGGCTTATAAAAGAGTAAATCTGAAAAGCTGCTTAAAAAAGCATAAATTTAATTAAATAATAACGTGATTCAGAAAAATTCGGATTGGTTGTGTTTAAAAACACATGAACCAATCAGATTTCAGCAGCTAATAACGGCGGCGGCGGCAATTAAATACACACGCACCGCCGACTAAAACACTTGGATCGTATTCGCTTTATAGCATTAAAAGACACGCCCCTTTTCGACTGAAACCCAATCAGAGTCTAGTTCAACCAACCACGACGGTGCATCTGTGTATATATACAGCTTAGAATTTGGCTGGGTTCACAAATTGGTTATCTAACGCTGTCTATAGTCGTTCTTTATTAGATTGTCGTTTGCTTCATCGATTTCTTTTTTACTTTTTTGGGTGGGCGACGCATTGAGGTACTTCAGTTACAACATCAACACGAATCAAACGCAGAAGACGTTCTTGAAGTTTTGTCGTTTTGACGTGGTTTGCAAAATGTTTTAGTTGGAAACATCGTATACTGTTTAAACGATTTACCAGTAAAAAACAATTTTTGTTTCAGGTGACGGATATCTATACAACTGGCCGATTAGACAAAGTTTATTTCCTAACGTACCACCGTACTTAAGTTTCAAACTACACGACGCATCCGACAGCAAAGATTATCCGTCGGCGTTTCGTCACTTAAAATGGAAATTGAGTACAATAACACCAATTTTAATTAGAAAAACTTTAATCAATTCCGGATTTCGTATGGTTCGAAGTGAGTTTTCGAAAGGTTTGCATTTCCTTTCCCATTCCGTATCCGGTTTGGCAATCCTCAATTCAAAATTTTCTCTTCCAATTCGTAATAGATTTTTGTTAAATGTGCTTTTGCTCCCAATGTATAGAATCAAACGAATGGATGGGTTCTTGGGGCAAACACATGAAATCTCCCATGTTTAAAACTTTGAAGGAAATGCAGAAGCTTAATCATTTTCCTGGAACGTTTCAAATCGGACGTAAAGATAGGTTGTGGAGGAATCTGCAGAAATTGATGCATGTCTATGGGCATAGAGAGTAAGTAGATTGAGTTTAGGTTGTGTAGTTTTTTTTATAATTTAATTTTATTCAGGTTTGGGTTTATGCCGCAAACTTATGTATTACCTCAAGATTTAAAATTGTTGAGGCAACATTGGCAACATAAGAATGGCGACGGGGACGAAAAGTACATTATAAAACCGGTGAGTTACCCGATGTGTTTTGAAATGTTTTTAACGTTTTTGTTTCAGCCTGCGTCTGCTCGTGGTACTGGCATAAAAGTGATTAATCGTTGGTCGCAACTTCCAAAACGTATGTCGCTAGTTGTACAGCAGTATATTTCTAATCCGTACCTTATAAATAAAAGCAAATTTGATCTACGATTATACGTATTAGTTACTAGTTTTGACCCGTTAAGGATTTATTTATACCCGGATGGATTAGTTCGTTTTGCTAGTGGTAAGTTAATTATTTAATTTTGGGGGGAATCTTAGAGCTTAGAACAAATGTTTTTTGTAATTATAATTCGCCGTGAATTTACTGGCAATTCTATGAACCTCAAGAGTCTTTTATTTTGAAAAAAAAGGAATATGCAATACGTCTTGTATGGGATGTATCCCATAGCCGCTTCCATTCACCTAAGATCAAGTTGTAAGATGACGCTTGCCGGCAGAAGAGAAAGAAAAATCTGCGGTAGAAAGCTGGAAGACAAGTGTCGGCTCTCATAACAACTTTGGAGCAGTATATTTACTTCAACAAGGAGTCCAGTGGTGGAGGGATGTTTGAAAATTACACATACGGAATCGACGGGAGCAGTGCTTAATGCTCAATTTTAAAGAACATTTGGACTGATTATTGTAAAGACGTCGGCTGAGACTCCATTCGTTGTTGGCAACCCAGCGAGTCAGCATGTTGAGGCGTACAAGTTGTTAACGTCGATTCCCGAGAAAGGGTCGGAGGTGATACTTGGTGTGCTAATCAGTCATTAAACAGGCGTCAAAACTACTACTTCGTTTACATGCAGTCGCGAAACGAATTGATAATCGACAACTATAATGAATATGAGTACTAAAACTTACCTCGCCGAAGTTCCTTGTCACAAGTAGCAACGTTCACTACTTCTTATATGTTTATGGGTGAAAGTATGCGTAGTATGTAAGCTTACGTACGACATTATCACTGGGCGAAATTCATACAGCACGAAAACTACACTAAGATGCACTTGTAACTGTCGTCTCAGACATTTGAACATTACTGCTCTGAGGGAACTTTGGGATTGTAAGAAATGAAAAATAGATGAGCTGCTACACAATTTATCGGTTGTACGTTGTGGCGTACTATCGACACGAATAGAACAATGTGATTCTTAATCGTGGTAAGGCAAATGGTGTACCTTAAAAAAGAAGCCATACAGCACCAATAGTTCTTAACCTTTCTGGCATCATTTGATTCAAATTTAATGACTTACGAGGCTTTGTCGAACGCGTCATAATGAACATTAGTAACGTCGACCAAAATGAATAATATACTTTTTTTTCGTTGGGTCTGTCTACATGCTCGTTCTGGAGACACTGTGACCTATATTAAGTAATTAGTTGTGGTGTGTATATAGAAATGCTTTGCTGCCATTTGTGAATGTCCGTCCGTCCATTCTTTGTGTTAAAGCAAC
Source organism: Aquatica leii (assembly GCA_035610365.1). Lineage (NCBI taxonomy): Eukaryota > Metazoa > Arthropoda > Insecta > Coleoptera > Lampyridae > Aquatica > Aquatica leii. The sequence continues at coordinate 6,129,987 of CM069437.1, forward strand.
GCATCATAGAACAGGATGGGCATGGTAATTCTTCCTAATTGCATCTTAGTTAATTCTTTGCCAACTACGTCTCGAAGTTGAAAGATGACACCGGAAGTTGTAATTCGACACCAGTAGTTGTAATTTGACACCGGAAGTTGTAATCTGACACCGGACGCTGTAATTTTTTTAAAAACGCACGAAAATTTGCGCTAGAACCGGCCTCACTATACTACTGATGACTTCCATACCTTTGCGACGAAGGTAGGTGGCGGTGGCATCGATCGAAGAGTCGCGGTGAGGCATCCCTCGGATCACGGCCTTCAGCGGTTGGTCTCCCTTCAGCTGGAACGAGTGGACGTATTGACGGGCTTCTTCTAGGACGTGCATCGCTATACGGAAATCTTCGGGCGTGGAGACGTTAATGGCGACCCCGTTCCGCGTTGTCTTCGCTCTAGAAACATCAACGTTGTTTTCCTGCAAGGTCTGCATCGCTTTACCGTAGTCCTTCTGGTTATGAAGGACGATGGGTGGGATTCTCTCCTTACGGGTCGTCTCGAGGGTGTTGGCATCTTCGCGCGGCTCTCTAGCAGCTGGACGCTTCCTCTTGTTGGACGCCAAAGTCCATTCTTCGTCCATGGGTTCTTCAACCTCGGTGGTGGACGCGGTGTTGGGCACAGCAGCAAGCTCGGCGGTGGGCGTGGCGGCAGGCTCGGTGGTGACAGGAGCGGCAGACGGCGCGGCGGCAGCACGCTCGGTACGCCTGGACTTTGCCGGGGTCTCCATAGGTTCTGGGCTAGGCGTCGGAACATTTGGAGCCTCGTCACGGGAAGTAGTCGCAGGCGACGGCTGCTTCTTCTTCGGCTCGGGTACCAGAAGGGCGTCGAGAAGACGATCCAGCTTCTTAGTCATCTCGGCGAGCTGGTAGCGAAGCTGACGGTTTTCTTCGGTAAGCGTCTTCACCTGCTCCTGAAGAAACTCCATCGTCGTGCTGGTGGCGGAGGCGGCTGCGACGTTGGTCCATCCATGATGTAATTCTTTTAAAAAGTCTTAAAAAAGACTGCGCTGGAAAGAATTGCTTAAAAAAGCATTTATTCAATTAAAATTCCTTTAAAACAAAGTCTTATAAAAGAGTAAATCTGAAAAGCTGCTTAAAAAAGCATAAATTTAATTAAATAATAACGTTATTCAGAAAAATTCGGATTGGTTGTGTTTAAAAACACATGAACCAATCGGATTTCAGCAGCTAATAACGGCGGCTTGAGTTTATTAAATTTGTGTTAAAGCAAGGCATCATAGAACAGGATGGGCACTGTAATTCTTCCTAATTGCATCCAAGTTAATTCTTTGCCAACAACGTCGCGTTTCATTTTCAACTTCTTTATTGTTCTTCATCTTTATCGACGAACACCACAGAAGCTTTTATCGGCAACGGCGCATTTCTGCTAGCGGCTGGTTTTACTTTCTTCTATTTGGGAACATTTGACCCGACTTTTTGTCTTTGTGGACGTTGACGACTGTGTGTCTTTCGGCGCTACTCTTTAGCTTGTTGATGTTGTTTTGAGCAAGGTCACGTGTTGGTTTGTGAATCTAATTCTTTTATCTTCTTGCTTTATCCATTATCTCTGTCATAAATCTTCAATCAATATACCTCAACCGCGCATCACAATGTTGTTGGACGCGCATCGTATCTCATATATTCTGTTTTTCGGTTTCAGTCTGCCATTGTCTAAGTCGCTCACTCACCGTTGGCAGGTGGATAACGTGAACGGTTTTGCAGGTATTTAGTATTGCCAATTTTATCTGGTTCTGCCTTGCGTGGTGTATCACTCTGGTATGTTCATTGTGTTCACACTGTAAGATGATATTATATGATTCGATTTATTCCATTATCATAACTCGCCGTGTTAATGACTATAGGATAATACTTTGATAAGCATGTAGTGTCATTAACTTGCCATGCGAACTTACAACGAAGGCGGTTTCTGTTGGGGTTGGTCTTTCGGTACTTTAACCTTGTATATATAAGTTTAACTTTATTCATTGCCATTTGGCTTACAAATTTGGTCGTGTTGTCTATACATATATACTACATTTTCTTATCCCTTCTCCCCCCTTAACTTTTTCCTCCTGCTCCATACTTCCTCCATCCATTCCGCTCCTTTTCCGTTTTCATCTAAGATATCCACTATTTTCATCACCTCTTCTCTTAGTTCCCTGCATCTCTTTCTCATGTGGTTAAGGTCTTCCGTTTCTTCTCCACATAGCCTGCACAACTTTTCTGGTTCTTCTTTCCAATATTTGTTCCCTAACTCCTCGTTGCCACATCTGAACCTTGCCACCATTTTTTTTCCTTTTGTTGCTTTTAATCTCACTGTCTTTTAAATATTCCGGCACCCCTTCACCCTTCATATCTTTATAATTCCTATTATATCTGCTCTCTTTTATCTTTGTCCATCTTTCTTGTTTTTCGATGTCTCTATCTCTCCTTATTATTTCTTCTCTTGTCCCTACCCCCTCTTCTCTTAATCTCTCCACTTCTTCACTCGCGTACCCGTTTCTTTTGTAATACTCTTCTCTACCCTCCTGCCCGTACTTCACTTTCCCTCCCTTTATCTCTTTCCAACATTCTTGCAGGATTTTGCAATCTGTTCTTTCCCTCATTTCTTCCTCGTATTTTATTGCTCTTTTTCCTGTCTCAATCCTTATTTTTTCTATCTGAACCTCCTCTCTCACAATATACCCCGGTGTATCCCTGTCCAATCCTAACACCCATCTCCAGTATTTTTCCTGTAGTCCCTCTACCTCCCTCCACTCCTTCCAGCCCCATATTTCCGCTCCATACATTACCACCCCCTTTATTAATTTTTCGAACAGCAATTTTCTTTTTTTTATATCCATCTTGAATGCTCTTTCCCCCACACTCCAGACTTGTCCTATTAGCCTGTTTCCTTTCTTCACCCTTTCCTTTATGTGTTCTCCCTCTTTATTATCCTGTTTCATCGTGTAGCCCAGGTATGTAAATTCCTTTACTTGTTGCACTTTCTCATCACTCCATCTCCACTCCTCTCTTTTTCTTTTCCCCCCTCATTTTCTAAATATCATTATCTTTGTTTTCTCCGTGTTTACTTCCATTTCTTTTTTTCATATATTTCTCTAGCGTTTTCATCATCTCTTTCATTTCCTTTTCCTCCTTAGCCACCAGCACTATGTCATCCGCATACGCCAACGACCATACCTTAGCTTTCCCTACCACTATCCCTCCTGTCTGTTGTCCTCTCATTGTCTCTTCCAGATCCCCCGTATATACCGAGAACAGGCTTGGGCTCAGTGGACATCCCTGCCTCAACCCTCTCTTTGTTATGAATTTCTCACTATCTTCCCCATTCACTTTAACCCTGCTTCTCGTTTCTTCGTATATTTCCTTTATTCTTTGTATTAATCTTTCATTGATTTTTTTTCTTTTCATATATTCCCACAGCTTTTCCCTATTCACTTTGTCAAAAGCAGCTTTTAGATCTACGAATAGTGCCACCATTTTCCCTCTTTTTTTTCTAGTTCTTTATTTGCCAAGTGTTTCATTATATATATGTTGTCTATCGCCCTTCTTCCTTTTCTGAATCCCGCTTGTGCGTCTGGTACCAAACTTCTTTCCTCTATTTCCTTCTGTAATCTTTCTTGCAGTATTGTCGCGTTCAATTTGTATGCCGAGCTCAATAATGTTACCCCTCTATAATTCTCGACTTTATTTTTTTCGCCTTTTTTATGGATTGGGCATATTATTCCCTCTCTCCATCTCTCTGGGAATCCTTCCCCTTTCCATATTTTGTTTATTATTTCCGTCATCCTTTTTGCTACATTTTCTCCCCCGTATATCCACTCTTCTCCTTGTATCCCATCTTCTCCTGTCGCCTTTCCTTTTTTATATTCTTTATCGCCTCTATTACTTCTTCCTCCTTATTCTATCCCTATCTCCTTCTTCTTGACTTACTACCGCGTCTTTCCTTTTTCTTTTTCCTGCTTTTGTTCTTCCCTTCCCAACAGGTTCCGAAAATATATCTCCCATTCTTTAATTTTTATTCCCTTTGTCGTCCTGTTTTTCCTCTGCTTCTTTAGGTACTTCCATACATCTTCTTCCGTTTTTATTCCTTTAATCTGCTCCCCTTGTTTCTTTTTGTTTTCCTCCTTCTTTCTGTCGCATGTTTTTGTATATTTTTACTGTTTTTGTATTCTTCTTTTTCTTTCTTCCCTTTTTTCCACTGTCTTAATGCTCTTTTTGCATTTTTCTTTGCTTCCTTGCATTCCTTATCCCACCATTTCTTCCATCCAGTTTTCTCCCCCTTCCATTTTCTAAATCTGACCCTCTCTGTTGCTTTCTCCATCATCTCTCTCATTTTCTCTACACTTTCTTGTAATTCCTTCCCTATCCATACCCTTTTCCCTATTCTCTCTTTATATCTTTTTATACTCTCTTCTGTCCACTTTTTAGTTATGTACTTCTCCTCTTCCTCTCTCTCTTCTCTTTCCCTTCCTTCCATTGTCAATTCCAGTGGTTGATGGTCTGACTCTACCGTTTCTCCCACCTTAAATGTCTTTACCTTTTCTGCGGCCTCTTCATTTGTCATTACAAAATCTATTATTGATTCTCCCCTTCCTCCTAGGTACGTAAATTCTCCCTTTCCATCTTCTTCTCTGTTCCCGTTCATTATTTCCCACCCTTTTTCGTTGCACAATTCCAGCAGTTCCTCTCCCTATTTATTTATCACCTTGTCCTTTGTTTGTCTCTTTTCCGTCCCTTTTCTTTCTTGTATTCCCCCCTCTTCCCCTATTCTTGCGTTGAAGTCCCCTCCTACTATTATCAATCCCTCTTCCCTCTCTTGTATCATCTCTTCTATGTTTTTCCTTGTCTCTTTCATTCTACTGCTATAAACCGTCACTACTTTTATTTTTGTTTTTCCCCACTGTATGTTCCTTTCTACAACTCCTCTTCTCTGTTGCACTTTCTCCTTCTTTTCCTGGTTCAACCATTTTTTTCTTATTCCCGTTATTATCCCCCCCTTTGCTCTCCCTTTTTTCTTTTCTCTTTCTGCATGTTGCACCACCCACTCAAATTCCTCCGGCAACTCTTTTCCCACCACTCCCATTCTTTTTCTTCCATCCATGTTTCCTGTAATCCCACTACATCCTGTTCCTTGATGTTCTTCCAGAAATCATGTTCCTTGTTTTTTATTCCCGCTACGTTCCAAAACAATACTCTCAGCTCACTCACCTTCCCCGTGCTTCTTCCTCACTTTCTTTTTCTCCCTTCTTTTTCTTTTCCATTTCCATCTCTCATTATTCCTTTTCTTTGCCGTTTCGTCAACTTTCCCTCCTTTACCACCCCCCCTTTGCCCTTTAGTTTTTTGCCTTTTGGTTCCCCACTTTCTCTTCTCTTTCTCTGCACAGTCCCTTATCCTTGTCGTTCCATATGTATCTGTCTCCGTCTATCTTCATTTTTCTGTACCCTACCCATACTCTTTTTCCTTCCCCTCTTTTTTCCACCGCTATGTTCATTATTTCTCTTTGCACTCTTCTTTCCTCCCATGTCAAATCGTGACTTATATATATTCTTGTATTCTTTAATTTCTTCTTCTCCTCTATTACCTTCTGTTTTTCCTCCCATCCTCCGATTTCCGCCACCACCATCTCATTTTCTTCTCTTTGTTTATTACTGTCACTTTTTTCACCTCTACTTTTACCTTTAATTTTTCTTCCAGCATCACTGCTAAATCTTTTGTGGTTTTTCACTTCTCCACCCCTTTATCACAATATTATTCTTTCTTTTCCATCTTTCCTCGTCTTCCGCTTTTTCTCCAGTTTTTCTATTCTCTCCACCAGTTTCTCTTTTTCTTTCTCCCACTTCTTTTCTCTTTCTCCCATTTCTTTTTTCATTTCTTTGATTTCTTGTCTTATTCCTTGCATATTTTCTTCCATCTGTTTCATCATTTCTCTCATTAATTCTTTTAACTCCTCCATTTCTTTCCTTCCACCTTCTGTTCTTGAGGTTTTTCCTTCGCTCTCCTCCGATATCTTTTTAATGTCTGGTGATCTTATTGTTTTCTTTCCTCTTTCAAATATTTGTTGCCTTTCTTTTTCTTCTTCCTCTATCTCTCTTTTATTCATCTCTTTCCCCTTTTTGTTATTACTTATTATTTATTATTTATTTATTTTTTCAAATTTAGTTATTTATTTAATTTTTTTTCTTTATTAATTTTTTTAATTTATTGTTACTATGATTCTTTCTAACTGTATTTAATTAACGCCCGCCACAAATATTAGAAAAGTATATAAATAAAAGTTTGTATTTCACTGTTATCACAAGCGCGCGCTTGACCTTTAAACAAGTCCGCGATATCCGCTCGCATTCGCACACGTTATCTGAGCCACCTATATCTTCTTCTCCATAATTTTAATGTACTTATTTTCTACTCACATTAAAACTGTACTTCTAATCCTTTCTTCCACTTCACATTCCTCACCCCGCACCCGTAAATTAATTGCTGTAAATCACTTTAAATTACCCAAAACTCCGCACTAATATTAAACACATCCTCACTCAATCACCTTCAAAACACGACCCTTTAACCTTGTAAAGTTATATACTATTTGAGTTACTCGGTATAGTCATAAACTGAACTTTTATTTTTTTGAACGACCTATAAGTCTATGAATATTGTAGTAGAGGTTGATAGTTTAATTGTCACCGTCTAATGGATTATTAGGGCGCTTCTAAAAGCGTCAAAACGTTCGTTGAGAATACTTTTAGACGTTGTAGTGTTACCAACCTTTCGCTCTAGTTAGTTCTGTTGGTAGCAACCACGTCTATCTAAAATGTCGGTGAGTGGACGTGGTTGAGAATACTATAATGGAAAACGGAAAATATTTTGAGCAATTATAGTTTACGTGCAGCGTGCATCACTCCCTCACCGGAATATCGATTTACGTGGAAATTACCAACCAGTGGTGTCCGCGTAGCAGTGATGTGATAGCATTTAATTAACATACAACTTTGGATGGAATCCAAACTCTTTCGTCGACGTTGAAGGAATTGCATGTGCTAAGAAAGGAAGAAACCACCAATAGATAAAAAAAAGAGAACAAATAAGAAAAATTCTTTGTAAACAACTGACGCATTACTAGAACGAAGATTGTGTGCTTGTGTTACTTATAATCCTAATCTTATTTTGACTCCTTGCTTCATTTGTTCTACGCTCTAAACTCCCTCCCGATCGGAAAACAATAACTTTAACGCTTTTTTTTAGTACCCTACAGTGATGACGCTAAGGACTTAAAAGACAGGTATATGCATTTAACAAACTATAGCATTAACAAATTATCGAGCATGTACACTGCGAACGAAGATGCCAATTCTTGTAAAGGCCATAAATGGTAAGTAAACGACCGAATAATGCTCTCCGAATGAGTTCCTCGCCTTAGGACTTTATCAAAATTGTGGGAATACATGGGAAACCGCGGCGTCGATACGAAAACGTTGTGGAAAAATTTAAAAAGGCTCGTTATCAAAACTCTTATTTCCGGAGAATCTTCGATCGTTCCATTATGTAGAGAAAATATTAATTGTCGATATAATTGTTACGAGTTGTTCGGTGTGGATGTGTTATTAGACGAGCATTTAAAAACGTGGCTTTTAGAAGTTAATATATCACCAAGTCTTCATAGTCAATCGCCTTTAGATGAATACGTAAAAGGTCCAATGATACAATCAATGTTCAATTTGGTTCAATTTCATTTACCTCCGAAGTTAAGTCGTTCGAATGCGAACGCACCGAAATCCTTCGATTCAAAAATCTACACCACCAGCTTAACGAAACGGGAAGTCAATAAGCATAGTTATTTTTCCCAACTGGAAAATAGGAAAGAGGTTTGTCTATTTACGGGTAGTTACTTGGTGTTATTATTTTTGTTGTTGCAGTATTTAGAAGATATTTTAGTTAGTCTAACCGGTGATGATGTTCGTCAATTAGTTTTAGCCGAAGATGAATTAACCGTTATTGGTCAATTTCAGAGGATTTTCCCAACTGCCGATACATATAAATACTTAGATTTCTTAGAAGTGCGTTACTACAATCGTTTGTTTGATGCCTGGGAGTGTAAATACGAAAAAGATAGGAGAAAAGGTAGGGTTTTTACACATTTTTTTTGTTACTTTATGAGAGTTTCTACAAAATTAGGTGTATTTTTTTTGTTGGTTTTACCTAAAATTCAGCAAACATTCCAAAAATGAAAAAATATACAGGGTGTTGCTAGTTTCTGTATAAACAGAAGTCGGTAATTATTGAAATTATTTTGGTTAAAAAGATCTAAGACTCACATATACCATGTTTGAAAAGTATTTCAATTAGTTTTAGAAATATCTCTAATAGGACATTATCGTGACACACCCTGTATAAAAAGTAGTCTCCGTATCCGCGACTTTTATTGGGATAAGCTCGAAAAAGGGTTTGTCTTCAATAAACGAGTAACAACCGGGAACCAAAGTGAGGTTAGTTCGAAATCGTGGTCACGATTGAAGTTATTGCGGTGTTTGATGATCAGCAACAGCAGATTTGAAAATAGCTCTTTTTTTATACAGGGTCTTAATATTAAGTTGTAACATCCTAAAATGGCAGAACTCATTAAAAGAAACAACTTATCTTGGTTCAAATTTTTGATTTGCCCCAATTCATAGTTATCGTTTTTTTGTTTTTGGGAAAATCGTCATTACTTCCTTATTTTATATTTAAAAAATACAAAAGCTTCTAGTATCTGCTTTTCGGTTTTCTAAATCATTTGTATTTACAATTATTTTCTATACTAAGATAAGAATGTCTTCAAGGATCTTGGACCGTGTCATTGTTGTAACCGTTTCACCCACTTTCGTAAGGGGCTTCATCAGGACGTGAGATAAATCAAAAAACTTAAACAAGCAACCGAAATCTAAGTTGGGAACCAAGCCAGATTCTAACCTCTGAAAACGTAAGAAAGAAAACGGTAAACTTGAAAAAGCAAACGAAAATCTAACAAAGAACCATCAACTTGTGAACTAAGCCACATTCTAAACTCTATAGAAGTGACTTAAGAAGAAATAGTCTCCGTATATAAAGCTCGTCTCTGATTGGGTTACACTTGAAAGGGGGCGTGTTTTCGATAAAGAACTAATGACCGGGAACCAAAGAGGGGATAGCTCGAAACCATGATCGCGATTGAAGTTATTGGGGTGTTTAATGAGTTCTATGCTTTCTCGGAATTTCCTATTGAAAAAGAATGGAGATTTGGCAATCACCGAAACGTTACCAAAATCTATCCTGCGACCTGTACTAAAATGATGTTCAGCAACCGCGAACTTAGAAATATGCCTTTTCTTTATACAACGATCATGTTCTGAAATACGAGTAATGACGGAACGACCGGTTTCACCAATGTAGACTAAACCGCATGAACAAGAAATTTGATATACACCTTGAGATGAAAGTGTAGGAAGTCCTTGGGAGAAGGAAGAATCTGAGAGATTTTGCTTGTCGAGTTGAATATGGGTTTAATACCATTCTTACGGAGAAGTTTCCCTATTCGATCTGTAACCTTGTGAATCTAGTGTAAAAAGGCCAATTTCGGATTGGATTCGGAAGTAGAAATGTCTTTAGGTAATCGAGTACGTGGATGTAGACGACGATTAATACTTCTATGAATATCTCGCTTCATATCACCATTGTTCATTAGGGTTCTAGTAAGATGTCTAAGTTCTGAGTCTAGCTTCTCAGGTTGGCAAATAGAAAAGGCACGATGAACCAAAGATTCAATAACAGAACGTTTCTGTGCAGAATGATGATGAGACGAAGCATGAAGGTATATGTCCGTATGGGTGGGTTTGAGATAAACAGAATGCCCCAGAAGTCCGTCGGGTTTACGAGTCACAAGAACGTCAAGAAATGGGAGAGAACCATTACTTTCGATTTCCATAGTAAATTTGATATCTGAGTGTTGATTGTTAAGATGAACAAAAAACTTCACAATTCGAGATGACCAGAGACCAGACAATAAACATACCTAAACCACACTTTAGGTTTTAATATTGATGATTCCAAAGCAACCGTTTCAAAGGATTCCATAAAAATTTTAGCTACAACAGGTGATAGAGGAGAATTGGAAGTAAGTAGAGAATAGACACTTATCAATAAGAGGAACCAATCTCAAGTCCTAGCCATGTTGAGACAGAATCTGTTTGATGATAATGAGCGAATCCTTAATAGGAACTTTAGTAAAAATTGTTGTGACATCAAAGCTCACGAGAAAATCTTGGGGGTTCAAGTTTTATAGTTTCTAAACGTTGAATAAAATGCTGAATGTTGGACAAGAACTTAGCTAGCTTGTAGGTAGGAGATTGGATAGTAGTGACGATAGGTCGAAAGGGAATACCTAGCTTGTGAACTTTGGGAAGTCCGTAGAGACGAGGTGATTTAGAATCTGAAGTCGACATTTAGTTTCAGGAGGTAGATTGGAAGGTTTGGCTGACCTCACGTTCAATCCTCGAAGTGGGATTACGAGTTAGAAGAGCGTACGTTTCTTCAGACAAAATAGAATGGATTTTCGCAACATAATCAATTCGGTTCAAAACGACAGTAGCGTTGCCTTTGTCGGCTAGAAGAACAATAATATCAGGGTTCTTACGAAGACTTTTTAGAGCTAACTCTTCCGACTTAGAAATGTTGGATTTAGGAATTTTAGATAATTCAAGGATTTTGGGGAAGCGAGGAAGATGTCTTATAGAAGACTCAACAGCACAAAAAATATCTTCTTTAGGAATACGTTATTTTCTATTTTATCAAATAGCATTAATCTTTTCTGACCATTGATAAAACTTGTATAGGATAGTAGGATTACCACCAGAACACGGCAGCGCGAACGGTTATTTGAAGAAGATTGTAAAATGTAAAAGCTGGACGGCAGAGAAAACTTTAAGTTCAGATAACAATTCCTAAGTAGACGTGATCTAGAAGCTAAAGGCGGAAAGTCGGAAAATAAATCAGCTTGAATTGGGCCTAAGCAGAGGTGCACGACTGCTCTTCGCTGCTGTAGTGTTACAGTTGCTGAAACTAGGCCAAGCGAGCGTTTGTGGAAACGACACAGAGGAAGGTCACTGAAAGGCGGAATGCCGTAAGAACAGAGCCTCAACGTGCGCTCTTTGCACCATTCAATTAATGTATCTCACTCCAGTTGGTCGTAATGCTGTTCACAGTAACGGAAATCAAAACGATGGTTTCAATGTCCTCATCTAACATAGGTTATCAGAATATGTATAGTTCTTATATTCCGTGCATGTCTTATTAGTTCGTCATAAGAATTTTCCAAAGTAAATGAACGTGCGGATAACCAAAGTTAGCACAGAAAAATCAAATTGCGCTGTAAAATGAAAATGTATCTTTACCCCAGCGAATTTCTCAATACAAACACATCCGAAACTTCAATTTATTTACTCAACACCAGCGTGGAAAATTTAAAATACTTAAGATGTAGAAACCGTTTGACATTACGTTAACACACGTGTAATGACCTCCGGTGCGTAAAATGACATCACTGGACGAAATTTCTACATAACATAACAAAGTACGTGACGTCGAGTGCGAGGATATGCTGGTTTAGGTAGGGGAAGAGCGGTCAAGTACTTACCAGGCCAACTAGTTGACTTTTATATCGTTCGTAAATTAAACTTTAAGTTTGGTGAAATTACCAAGTTTACGAGGGATCAGGGAGCGTTAGAAAAACTTCGGTCTTCGGCGTGGAGTTGGTCAGGAAAGCAGATGGTTCCTATCGGTATTGTGTGGATTATAGGAAGGTAAATAAAGTTACTGGTCGGGATGCTGACTCTCTTCTCTACGTCTCATCAACGTTGAATAAATTACGGGAAGCGATGTACAGTGTGTCCAGAAAGGGTGGGGGGTATTTGTATCGGCGTTGTCCGAGTAATGGCGCGATTGGTGGAGGGGTGGATAGGATAGCGTTCTCCGCCATTATTTGGAGATTCAGTAACCATGGAAGCGTACCCGGGAAACCATCGTGCTTTTTGCATACGCGCTTATTATCGCAATAGTGTCAGCTCAACGTTTATATCGTGCAGAATTTAATGTACGGAATGCACCGAAGGACGATACCATCAGAAAATGGATTCGAATGTTTGAGAATACCGGTTCGAGTGTGAAAATTCAACATCCAGGTCGCCCACGCTCTATTCGAACCCAACAAGCGATTGAAGAAGTGAGAGTTTCAGTGCGTCAAAATCCGTCTCAATCAGTTCGCAAATGAGGTCAAGGCCTTAACATTAAAAAATCGTAGTTGCAATTTTGAAGAAAGATTTACATCTTACAGCCTACAAAATTCAGCTCGTGCAGGAACTGAAACTTACCGACTATCCTCTTCGACTGAATTTTGCAAATGAAATGCTTCAACGCTTCCCAACGTTTGAAAACATCCTGTTTAGTGATGAAGCGAATTTTCACTTAAACGGGCACGTAAACAAACAAAACTGTCGCTTCTGGTCCAACGAAAATCCGAGAGAGAAACATGAACGACCACTACATAGTCCAAAGGTTATCGTGTGGGCTGCCATGTCTGGGGAAGGCCGTATTTTGTTGAAGACCGGCGAGGGCGAGCACTAACGGTAAATAGTGAGCGGTATTGCGGCATGTTACGGAACTTTTTGGCTCTACAATTACAGGACTTTGAAGGTTTTAATGCGGAGACATGGTTTCAACAAGATGGGGCAACTTGCCACACTTCAAACCAATCGGTTGCGGTTGTCAATCAACTTTTCCCAGAAAAAGTGATCTCTCGTAGAGGAACCATCAACTGGTCTCCGAGAAGCCCCGATCTGACACTCCTTGATTATTTCATGTGGGGATACCTTAAGCAGAAAGTGTATGCAAATAAACCACGAACTCTACTGCAACTGAAGCACAACATCCGCACCGAAATGGCCGCCATTTCCGGAGAGATGTGTAGACGCGTGGTGGCTAATTTCCGATTTCGTTTAGAGGAATGCCAGCAAAGCGAGGGTCAACATTTGGACAACATAATCTTTGCCAATTAATTTTCCAATATCTTCTGTAAAATTTAATATATATATATTTTTTTCTGACGTGTGGTTTGTTTTTTATTTGAATTTACAAATACCCCCTGCCCTTTCTGGACACGTTGTATTTAAGTTCTCTGGACATAAAAAGCGCGTATCTGCACGTACCAATAGAAGAAAAATCACGCCCTGCTATTGCTTTTACCGATCCGAATCGAGGCTTATTCCAATTTAATAGAATAATGTTTGGGTTAGAGACTTGGCAGATACTGATATATAGTGATTGGTATCGCTATTCATATGTTTATATTTAAACGACATCGTCACTTCGAACTTCAATAAACGTCTGGAAGTCTTGCATGAAATGCCAAAACGGCGAGAAGCAGATTTAACAGTTAGTTGTTCGAAGTGCTAACTTTGTCGTTTTGAATTAAAATACCTCGTGTATATTGTCGATCGATCCGATCTTTGAGTCGATCCAGATAAGGTTTCGTCCATTTTAGGTATTCCAGTTCCGAGACGGTCAAGGAGGTATGTTGCATTCTTGAACATGCGCAAATAACCATGAAGTTAACAAAGAAAAATCAAATTGCGCTGTAAAATGAAAATGTATCTTTACCTCAGTGAATCTCTCACCACAAACACATCCGAAACCTCATATTTCAATTACTCAACACCAGCGTGGAGGATTTAAAATACTTAAGATCTAGAAACCTCCTGTGCGTAATATGACATCACTGGACGAAATTTATATAGTATACCAAACTATTTTTAACATAAAGTACCTGACGTCGAGTGCGAGGATATGCTGGTTTAGGTAGGGGAAAAGCGGTCAACTACTTACAAGACCAACTAGTCGACTTTTATTTTGTTCATAAATCTTCTTCTTCTCGAGTCCTTAGACCAAAAGTTTCATATGTCCTTCCAGTGGCGAGCACAGGCTATGGCCCTGTCGGTGGCTGCGGTGAGGTCCTCCATGGTGCATTTTTCGTCGAGGAGTCGGCATATCGGAAGATGTTCCATGGTCTGTCTTTCCCCGCAGTCGCATAAATCGCTGTCGCTAGAGTACCCCCACTTGGTCATGTTGACTTTGGATCTGCCAGTTCTAGTGCGTAGGCGGTTTAGGCTTTTCCACGTAGTCCAGTCCAGATCACCGCCAGCGGGTAGGTGTTCTCCCACTTCTAGGCTGGTACCGTCGATTGCGTCGGTGTTTTTAACGCGTTCGCGCCATGAATCCAACCTCGCTGCTTTAGCTGTTGAGTCCAGGGGTTTCTCGGGTATGAAGCTTTTTCGGGATTTTAGGCGTTTGTCGACGTTGGTATGGCCGTACAATGGATGTCTGGGGTCCTCTAGTTGCCTCAGTTTTTCCCGCCTACTCGCTACATTTCTTCTTATGTCTGGTGGAGCAATACCGGCTAATAGGTAGAGGCTGTTGATGGGTGTCGGTTTCAGACATCCCGTGATGTAGCGACAGCTCTCGTTGAGCACCGGGTCGAGTTTTTTGGCATGAGATGACCGCTCCTAAACTGGGCACGCAAATTCTGCTGTGGAGTAGCAGAGTGCGAGTGCAGTAGAGCGCAGGGTGGTCGGGTTGGCGCCCCACTTGGTGTTGGCCAGTTTTCTGAGGATATTGTTCCGAGCGCTGACTTTCCCCTTCGTCTTTTCCACGTGGGCCCTATAAGTTAGGGTCCGGTCGAGGACGACTCCGAGGTACACTGGGTTCTGGTGGTGTTCTATTTCCGTACCATTCCAGGTGATGCGTAACTTCCGGTTTGCTTCCCGATGGCGCAGATGGAAAGCAGTTACCTGTGTTTTGGTCGGATTTGGTCTCAGGTAGTTCTTGCTGTAGTAGGTTGAGAGGTTCGATAGAGCAGATGTAAGGACTCTCTCGATGGTGGTGAACTCTTTCTCCTGTGCTGTGACGCACAGATCGTCAGCATATAAGAAACTCCTGCAATTAGGGTGGATGGGCTGATCGTTGGTGTAGATATTGAAGAGGGTCGGTGCTAGCACACTTCCCTGAGGGAGGCCGTTCTGTTGCCGTCTCCAGCGGCTCTTCTGCTTGCAGAGTTCTACATAGAATCGTCTGTTTTCCAATAGCGATTTGATGACTTGCACTAGGTGGTAGTCGTGTGTCATGTCGTAGATCTTCGAGAGGAGCATCCTATGGTTCACAGTATCGTATGCAGCTGAGAGATCTACAAATACTGCGCCTGTGATTTTCCCTTTTTCAAAACCATCTTCTATGTGCTGGGTGAGGTTGAGTGTCTGTCCCGTGCAGGATTTGCCCGGGCGGAAGCCAGCTTGTTCTGGGATTAGGTGTTCTTCGATCAGGGGAGACAGATGGTTCAGGATGAGACGTTCATAGAGTTTGTGGAGGTGGCAGAGAAGTGATATTGGTCTGAAGTTTTTGGGGTCCGAGGCGTCTTTGCCCGGTTTTAGAAGGGCAATGACGCGTGCCTGCCGCCATAGCTTCGGGATGTTATATGAAGAAGAGCAGTTCTTAAACAGCTCTAATATCCACTCTCTTGTCCTTGGTCCGAAGTGTTTTATTTGTTCTGAGCAAATGTCGTCGTTTACCATTTTTCAGGTTCTTAATACAGATGTTGAGCTCTTCCATGGTGAAGGTGGTATTGAAGCTGTTGTTTTCTTTGCCAGGTTGTCGCTTGATCCTCATCTTCGTGTGACCAAGACTGAAAATATAGTTAAATTATTGTTGGAAAACGTTTTGTTTGGTGTACTGAATGTGCACGAAAGTCGTGGAGCGGATGTACATAGTGGCTCACACCATGCTCCAATCGTACATTGCGGAGAATCATCGCCTGTGGGACGAGCTAGCTTGTGCAATTCGAACATCTAGGCACAAAATTTACTAAGTTGACGCCATATTTTGTCTACTTCGGGCTAGAGATTCTTTTGGATGGCAGTTGTGACAAGAGTCTTGAGAATCGAGGAGACAATGTGGTCTGGGATATTGAATTTCTGATACAACGATGTGGCGTATAAGCTAGATAAAAGAATTTATAACCTTCGGCGTTGTGATAACAGGTTTATAGTGGATCACCGAATATCAAAACACGAATCGAAGTTCTTAGAGCTATTTATTATTAGAAAATGTCTCTCCCCGTGGAGGTATGAGTTAGAGAACATTGATGGAAGATTTGGGGGCACCTGGAACGCTAAATATCTTAAAAGTGATCCTGGAGATTTTCCAGAGTAACGACAGTTTTGGTTTCTCTTCACGTTTTGATTTTGTTGTAGGTTTTGTTAAATTCTTGAGCTCTGGATGTTTTGGATCTTGGTTATCATCAGGAGATCGAATACTTGGAATTGTGAAATTTTATGAAAATTTCTCGTCGGCACTGGGTTAAACAAGCGTTCGACATCATCTGGATGCGAACGTTCAATTTAGTTTTAAGAAGGTGCACTTTCTCGAGATCCAGGAAAATATTTGCTATGAAGTTTATTTCTAAGCTTGGCGATTGACTCTAACACTTACCGCCCGATCAGCTTGGTATCGTTAGTGGACCAAGTTCTCGATAGGATACAATACCACGTAAAAACGAACGACGACTAATACAGTTTTGTGGCTGGAAAAACGACAACGTCGCCACCCAACTGGTAGTTCGTCAACGAACTCTTAGTTTCACTACACTTTTTATGCGCTTTAGTGCCATATAACTAGTTCACAAAAAAAAGTTTTTAAATAAGCCACAAGCATTTTTTAACCCATAAATTATTAACTACATTCTACCGTACGTGTATATTAATTAAAATGTTTGTTTTTAGGTATCGACGTGTTGAAGAGGTTGTGCGAAGAAAAAGTACACTTAAAAGTCGCGCCCGCCCCCGTCCTCGACAAGGTAAGATTCATTTTCTCTTAGTCCGTTCAAATAGTTGTTTTAACGTAGTCGAATCACATGATCATTTTTAAACACTAATATTTTTGTGTTGGCATATTATTCAAGACGAGAAATTTCATTTTAACAACCCTACAAAGTGTATGTTCACGATGTCGCAGTAAGTCCTGTGTTCATACTAAATTTAACATGTGTTTTTTTTATTTAAAAAATGTGTATAATATATGTAACAATTAGTTAACGCTGACTAGATTATTCCTACATAAGTAAGCAGTTTAGTATCTGTACAGTAGCTTTCTAACAATAGAGTTTGCACGACATGACTGTTTTTGTAATAGAAATTAAAAAAATTGTGGAGGCTTCGGCAAGGTGCGTATGTTGTTTTTAACCGATTAATTTGTGTGTAAGTAAATTCGATTACAATAAGAATGTGGTAGTCTTAGTGCGATTTATACTGTACACGTTTTATTGGTGCTTACAAAATGTCGGGGTTTTCTTATGAAAATATTTAATGGCAAAAACATTTTTCTGCGCTTGGTTAAAAATACGCGATTTAGATCAATGTTTTTAGGTTGTTTAGTAGTTTTGGTATTTTCGTTACGATTTTAATTTCGACGGTTGTGTTAAACATTACGTTAAAAAATGTATATATGGGTTTGCGGAATGTAGGTTTTTATGTACAGGGTAACTAACTAAATCACCAACGTTCTACTAGTACTGTTATATTGGGTTGATGGAACATATCCAAACTAAAAACATACGGTTGTTTTGTTATAGAAAGCTATATTACAGTTTATACTCACGTCCATTACCCCCCACCAACAGAAAAAAAGAATCCGACTTCTTGAAAAAATTGGTGCTAATTTGTTGCCGTATTTAAGATTTTGTTGCTCAAGAAGAACAGGTAAATTAGCAGTAAATGTCAGGCGGAAATTTGTTGCTATAAAATAGAAGAAGCATAAACGAATTTGCGAGATTCGCAAAAAAAATTTATGTATTTTTTTACATATCAAAATGATGTAAAAGACAAACTTACTTATTAAAACATCAAACATTTTAACAAAATCTAAATTAAAACTATTAGACATACCCTCTGTCCACTCCTCTAAAATAACCACGATGCGTTCGTGGCGCAAGTTAATTTCATAACCTTTATTTATATTTGAATTTACATTTTGCTCAAATAATTATCACGTACAATTCTTATTCGCACTAGAATTAACAATAATTTATACATAATCGAATTTGTTGCTAATTCTAACAATAAACAACGACGGAGAATCGATGTGCTCTGACGCGGGACTTTTTATATTTTAATTTACCTAAACAATTTGTTGCTTAAATTGTTACAAGGTAAAATTGTTCTTTGCACTATAATCAACAGTAATTTATACATAATCGAATTTGTTGCTAACTATAAACAATAAAAAACGGCATAGAATTGATGTGCTCTGACGCGGGACTTTTCATGTTTTAAATTGCCTAAAGAATTTGTTGCTTAAATTGGTTTAATGTAAAATTGTTCTTTGCACTATAATCAACAGTAATTTATACATAATCGAATTTGTTGCTAACTATAAACAATAAAAAACGACGTAGAATCGATGTGCTCTGACGCGGGACTTTTCATGTTTTAATTTGCCTAAACAATTTGTTGCTTAAATTGTTACAACGTAAAATTGTTCTTTGCACTATAATCAACAGTAATTTATACATAATCGATTTTGTTGCTAACTATATATAAACAATAAAAAACGACGGATAATCGATGTTCTCTGACGCGGGAATTTTCATGTTTTAATTTGCGTAAACAATTTGTTGCTTAAATTGTTACAACGTAAAATTGTTCTTTGCACTATAAACAACACTAATTTATACATAATCGAATTTGTTGCTAACTATAAACAATAAAAAACGGCATAGAATTGATGTGCTCTGACGCGGGACTTTTTATATTTTAATTTACCTAAACAATTTGTTGCTTAAATTCGTTCAATGTAAAATTGTTCTTTGCACTATAATCAACAGTAATTTATACATAATCGAATTTGTTGCTAACTATATATAAACAATAAAAAACGACGGATAATCGATGTGCTCTTACGCAGGACATTTTAAGTTTTATTTTGCCTAAACAATTTGTTGCTTAAATTGTTACAACGTAAAATTGTTCTTTGCACTATAATCAACAGTAATTTATACATAATCGAATTTGTTGCTAACTATACAATAAAAAACGACGGATAATCGATGTGCTCTGACGCGGGACTTTTTATGTTTTAATTTGCCTAAACAATTTGTTGCTTAATTTGTTACTGTGTAAAATTGTTCTTTGCACTATAATCAACAGTAATTTATACATAATCGAATTTGTTGCTAGCTATAAACAATAAAAAACGACGGATAATCGATGTGCTCTGACGCGGGACTTTTTATGTTTTAATTTGCCTAAACAATTTGTTGCTTAATTTGTTACTGTGTAAAATTGTTCTTTGCACTATAATCAACAGTAATTTATACATAATCGAATTTGTTGCTAGCTATAAACAATAAAAAACGACGGAGAATCGATGTGCTCTTACGCGGGACATTTCAAGTTTTATTTTGCCTAAACAATTTGTTGCTTAAATTGTTACAACGTAAAATTGTTCTTTGCACTATAATCAACAGTAATTTATACATAATCGAATTTGTTGCTAACTATAAACAATAAAAAACGGCATAGAATTGATGTGCTCTGACGCGGGACTTTTTATATTTTAATTTACCTAAACAATTTGTTGCTTAAATTCGTTCAATGTAAAATTGTTCTTTGCACTATAATCAACAGTAATTTATACATAATCGAATTTGTTGCTAACTATATATAAACAATAAAAAACGACGGATAATCGATGTGCTCTTACGCAGGACATTTTAAGTTTTATTTTGCCTAAACAATTTGTTGCTTAAATTGTTACAACGTAAAATTGTTCTTTGCACTATAATCAACAGTAATTTATACATAATCGAATTTGTTGCTAACTATACAATAAAAAACGACGGATAATCGATGTGCTCTGACGCGGGACTTTTTATGTTTTAATTTGCCTAAACAATTTGTTGCTTAATTTGTTACTGTGTAAAATTGTTCTTTGCACTATAATCAACAGTAATTTATACATAATCGAATTTGTTGCTAGCTATAAACAATAAAAACGACGGATAATCGATGTGCTCTGACGCGGGACTTTTTATGTTTTAATTTGCCTAAACAATTTGTTGCTTAATTTGTTACTGTGTAAAATTGTTCTTTGCACTATAATCAACAGTAATTTATACATAATCGAATTTGTTGCTAGCTATAAACAATAAAAAACGACGGAGAATCGATGTGCTCTTACGCGGGACATTTCAAGTTTTATTTTGCCTAAACAATTTGTTGCTTAAATTGTTACAACGTAAAATTGTTCTTTGCACTATAATCAACAGTAATTTATACATAATCGAATTTGTTGCTAACTATAAACAATAAAAAACGGCATAGAATTGATGTGCTCTGACGCGGGACTTTTTATATTTTAATTTACCTAAACAATTTGTTGCTTAAATTCGTTCAATGTAAAATTGTTCTTTGCACTATAATCAACAGTAATTTATACATAATCGAATTTGTTGCTAACTATATATAAACAATAAAGAAACGACGGATAATCGATGTGCTCTTACGCGGGACATTTTAAGTTTTATTTTGCCTAAACAATTTGTTGCTTAAATTGTTACAACGTAAAATTGTTCTTTGCACTATAATCAACAGTAATTTATACATAATCGAATTTGTTGCTAACTATACAATAAAAAACGACGGATAATCGATGTGCTCTTACGCGGGACATTTCAAGTTTTATTTTGCCTAAACAATTTGTTGCTTAAATTGTTACAACGTAAAATTGTTCTTTGGACTATAATCAACAGTAATTTATACATAATCGAATTTGTTGCTAGTTATAAACAATGAAAAACGACGGAGAATCGATTTAAGGAACAAATTGTTTATGCAAATTAAAACATAAAAAGTCACGTATGAGAACACATCGATTCTCCGTAGTTTTTTATTGTTTATAGTTAGCAAATTCGATTATGTATAAATTATTGTTAATTCTAGTGCGAAGAAGAATTGTACGTAATTATTATTTGAGCAAGATGTAAATTTAAATATAAATAAACATTATGAAACTAACTTGCGCCAGGGGTGGCGAACGCATAGTGGAATCTTTGGGAATCTCGCAAGTTCGTTAATGCTATTTCACAGCAATAAATTAGCAACAAATTTCCGCCTGACATTAGTTCGTTTTTTTATCCAGCTTTATGTTAAACAGGCCCCGCCCACTTCATTTCTAATTTACTGCTGTTCTTCTTGAGCTACAAAATTTTGAATACAGCAACAAATTAGCACTAGTTTTTTCAAGAAGTCTGTTTTTTTTTCTGTTGATAGGGGGTCCTAGTTAATGGACGTTTTATACTCTTGTGTCTTGTTTTAATATGGCGTTATAACATGAACTTAGGTCCAGAAGACTATAAAATAGTCCTACACAGGTCACTTTACATTATTACTCATTGCTAAGATTCAGTTTTGGAAAAAATGGTCTCTGTAGGACACTGACAGCAAACTAACAACGTTCTGGATAGATTTATTCTTAACTTAACCACTCTTTATCTCAATATCATTATAGTGGTGTTGCTGTAGCGAAAATTGTCAGGATAATCAACAGAATAAATTCAATAGAAGATACAGAGAATTAGTTATACTCGAGTTAATTTATGTACTGCTATACTTTAATAATGCACTAGTTTATTTGGATACGACTATACCTTAACAGTACTTAAATCGTATCCGTAACAGAACAGATGAAGATCGACTCGGCGATGGTACTTTCTTATGTTAGTACATAAGATAATGTAACATAGATGAATTTTTCCATCTAGTATTAGGTGTACAATGACCGACGAATTTAATTGCTCTGTCTCAAAAGTAAGTGTAGTACCAAGTCAGTAACCAAGCAAATAATATTTTTTTCGCATTGTGACGCAGTGAATTCAGAATTTTAGTCATTCAAACACAATAAGTTATTGTATTTGTTTTAAAGATTCCTACGATATTAAAAGTAAATAAAAAAGTTTGATTGGTTATGACTAAAAAAGAGGCGTGGTTTAGGGCGGGGGTAAAAACAAGAAACGAATAAGGAGAAAACTGTAGTACACTAACGAGTACTCTTACTTTTGAGACTATGTTCAATCCATTACATCTCTCTTTCACACAACCATGAAAGTACATTTTCACAATTTTTCAATCGCCAAATATCTCATAAAAAACTGCATGTCGCTTACTACATAGTTTTAGAATTGATGTCGTAAACAGAACAAAAAGTTCTTTGAGATTTAACAATCTCGAGGAAAATCTCATTGGTTAGTTGACTTTGTATTTAATAAAATAGTTACGGCACCTACCACAATTATAGATATTTCCTGTTATCGATGTTAGACGGTCACACCATCTACTTCTATTGTGCTTAACCGTTTGTTTGATAATTCGCAGAATTCGCCGAATACGAACCTTGGGGAACAGCCGAACCAAGCGACCGAGCAAGCGCCAACGCTGGTTCCAATGACCATCGTATTGAACACGTCTCTTCCAGAAATAAATTTAGCTAAATCATCATGAACAAAAAAATCGACGTTTGTTAGTCTGATAAAAATGAGGTTAGTGTAATTGTAAAAAAAAACTAAAATTCAATTGAAACAAACAAGACCTAATGAATTGTGTGTTAAACACCAATCTAACAAGACTGTTATACAGTGTGTGTGTTTAAATGAACATTTGTTTATTTATAATGTTTTTTATGAATAGAAAGGAAAAAAATAAAGTAATAATTTTTGGGCCCGATTGTCGATTTTGGAAATTTATATATTATTTTCGAAAAATCAATTTGGTAATTTATACTTTATATATAAATAAGCATTATTCGTTCTATTATGTCTTTTGATTATAAGTTCGTAACGAAATTTTTATTTTTTTAATTTAATATTTAATCATTTCTACCAGTGGTACGTATTTATTATCGATAATTATTTTTTTAATAATTGTGTTGTATCAAATTTTTAATAATAAATATAATTAATTTTCTACATTCGCCCAACTACTCCTTTAACCAACAGATCCTGTCATGTGAATTCTTTGTTGATGGGATAGACATTTAGATTTATTATGGTTAGTAGCGTACACAAAAAATGTTCAAATGTTCATCATTTATACATATAAGTGCACAAATGAACTGTAACCAGACGGCACAAGAGATAACGAGATTACTAAATGTTAGAGATGGAATTATAATTACTCAGAAATTACGTAAAGTTTTATAGTAGACTAGGAAGTGATCCTAAATTGAACTGCGAGGAGACCGCGAAAAAACTAACCCGTTTACTTTTATTTTTCCGGTCTGTGACCTGTGTAGATAACGTCAACTACGAAGGTGGGGTACGAAGTGGCCTTTATAACCACTATACAAAAATACGCACGAAAAATAAACTACTTCTGCATCTTATTCACAAAATACAAGAATTTTAGAGTTTATACAACTAAGTTAAACTGGTTAAACGTAAAAAAATGAGTAGCATTTATTGACCGTTTGTTATCTTTGGCGTATTAAGCATTTACTAATTTAAGATAACGTAACTAGTTAATGCACCGTGTAACAAAGAAAAATTATCTATTAGCGTGAAACACTCCACTGCTAGCGGCCTCCGTCTTCCTATTGACATAACCGTAACCTGGATCGTGCTCTGGCTAATCCGGTGAGCTTTTCGTTACTGATTAATCGGACGGAAGTCAACGGTAGCTTAATTACACCAATCCTGGTTACAGGTAAGAGATTAAATCTGCTTCCTTAGCAGGAAAACTCAACAGCACAGTTAAACTGCATCCATTGAAGATAAATGACGGGGTAACCAAGCTGGGAGCTAGAATTATGAAACTCGAACCTTTAAAATATCCGCCTCGAATCGACATTAAGAGAGCTTCCCAGTTGATATATTTTGTATTCAAAAGATTTAAATACGGTGGACGTTTGCAGAAGAAAAATCTACGCTTACCGAACGATTCTTTAACCGGACACTTAAAGCGAACGATGGCTATGCGGAAAATTAAGTATAAATACATCCATGTTGCCTGCTCTCCCTCTTGCAGCAAATGATTTATTAGCAACTTTGCAATTTGACCACAAAGACAACGGCGCGTGGTAGTTCAATCTAGTCGTATTTCAATTTTAAAATTTAGTCAAGACCAATGCGTTAAAGAACAACTGCTGCGCTTATCGTCGATTTGAATTACTGGTGGAATTAAAAATTGCAATAAGATCAGACACAAACTTCTACATATAAGTCACGTTACCAACGTCTCCCCCAATTTAGGGAGAGACTAATTATTATTATTTATTAATAATTGTTGAGCCATTCGGCCTTACAATGGGTTACGTTACCCTTACACCTTTGCCCTTTGACATAATAATTTAATACATATAATACCTACAAAAATTTATAAAACTAAAATAACTTTCTCCAATAAATTATTGCAATCGCCATCTTACTATTCTATTTCGTTAGACCTAGCCCTCCCCTCTTTTCCTTCTTTCCTTTACTGCTTTAATCCAATCCCTCCCTCTCCTCCCCAAGCAAAGCCTTCCTCCCCCTCATTTCTTCCTTTAGCTCGTCACACTCCTCACTCAAGTGCTCTATGTCCTCCCATCCCTCCCCACATAATCTACATCTCATTACATCCTCCTTCCAATACTTATTTAAATTCTCCTCATTTCCTCATCTAAACCTGGCTATAAGCCGTTTCTCTCCTAAGCTTCTCCTTCCCATCAGATATTTAGGAACCCCCCTGGACACTATATTCCCATACCTTACGTTATACTTTCATTCCCTCTCTTGCACCTGCGAGTCTTTATCTCTTCTTACTATCTCCTCCGTATTTAACCTCCCTTCCTCTCTCCTTTCCACCTCTTCTCTTGCGAAACCTCCTCGTTGGTAGTACAGTTTCCTTTCCTCCTGCCCATATATATTTTTGCTATTTTTTACCGTCCTCCAGCAACATTGCAAAATTTTACATTCTCTCCTACCCTTCATTGTCTCTTCATATCCCATCGCCCTTTTCCCTGCTTCTATTCTAATCTTCTCTAACTTCCCCTCTTCCTCTATTATGTATCCCGGCGTCTCCCTGTCTAAACCTAGTATTCATTTCCAATATTTTATTTGCACCCTTTCTAGTAGGTTCCACTCTTTCCAACCCCTTACCTCCACCCAGTACATCATCACACTTTTAGTCAAGACTACTTCTTGGACATATATCAGCGAGTGGGAAGCAAAGATAAAAGGCAGAAAGGAGCTGATCATATTGGCAAGAGACGTAAAAGCACGTCACCTGGGAATCGACTTTTACGGATTGGAGGAGAGGTCATCGCGGAATTGGCAGCGTCTATCCGACTTGCCGTGACAAACCGGGGACGTGCAGAAACCTTCGTAAGGGAAAGGGATGCAAAAAGAAACGCTAAGTACTCACAGGTAGTTACTTTGGGTATGAAATAAGGGTAAATGTAAGAATTAAAGTAGCACGAGATGGAGAACGAATGAGGAAGCTCTAAAAAAGTTGTAAATATTAAGATGGAGTGTGGTAGGGAACGAGTAAGGAGCGAAATATTTGACGATGATTGTGGGAATTAGATGTAAAAGGAAAGTAGTCAGCCAATTGAAGTGAATGCTTAAAGAAGAATGACGAGAATAATAGGAAAACAAGGAAAGGGGCATAGGGAAGAGTATGATTGGGAGAAAGCATGGGAAAGAGAATAAAGAAAGTGCAAGACCAAAAGAACAGAACTAAAAATGGCAATAAAGAAAAGTAAATAACAGACTGGAAGAACCTTTTAACAGACCTTGAATATGACTAGGGAACTGGATACAAGATCGCGATAGGAAGTTTGGTATGAAAATAAAAGTGAGTATGACAGCAGAAGAAATAGCGCGTCTGGCGAAGAAACTGTTTCCAAGGCACAGAGAGATTGAATGGAGAAAGGTGCCGACCAACGAGGTACCGATGGAAACGAGAGGGGAGCTGGAAAATGTCTTAAGGCGTGTTAAAAAATGGGAAAATCCCGGGGCCTAATAGGATAACGGCAGAAAAAAAACCGGTGAAAAAATAGAGTTCACGCGCGAGTTCCGCAGGGGTCGGTCTTAGGACAGCTTTAGTGGAACTTCTACTACGACGAAGTACTGAAGGTGATCATGCCGGACGGTGTCACGCTGTTGGGACATAGCTGTGGTAATCGAGGGTAAAACATCTGGCGAGGAGTGCAGAAGAGGGGATTTATAGGGTGGAGAACTGGTTGGAGGATCACAGTCTGTGTCTGGTCCCGGATAAAACCGAAGTGATTGCCCTGGTCGAACACAGACGAATGAAGAATTTTTCCATAAGGGTTTGGACATTAAAAATGGGAAGGTTTTGAGGTATTTGGGCGTGTGGTTTGGACTGTAAAATGACTGAGCACGTAAGACGTGTATGAGAGAAAGCGCGTTGAGTTTGGTTTGATTCTTACCTAGAGTGGGAGGATCAAGCTCCGATCGGAGAAAAATGTATGTAGGGGTGGTACCCTCCGTTCTTTTGTAAAGGACCTCTATTTGGTAACTCACACAGTGGTCGAAGCACCGCCTCGATATGTTAGATAAGCCGGAAAAGAGGACTGTCCCCATGTGTGCCCGATCATCCGTTTGGTTGTATTGAGAACCCTGATGGCCTTCGTTGTGACTTTTTCTAGATGAGCATTAAAAGTCAGTCTGGTATCAAGAGTAAGTCCCAGATATTTGACTTCTTTTGTCATCGAGAGCGTAACTCCGTACATCGTAGGTAGTTTTATGTCATCCGTTTTTCGTCGTTTTGTAAACTGAACCATTGCCGTCTTAGTTGGGTTCATTAATAGTCCCTGTTTTCTGTACCATTTTTCGACGGTGTTTAGTGCACTTTGCATTATGTTCGATACAGTTGCCCCAAACTTCCCGTTTGTGATAATGGTGAGATCGTCGGCGTATCATAAAGCAAATACCACGCCGTCTTCGAGTTCTTGTAGTAGGCCGTTCATGACGAGACACCACAGTAGGGGTGATAGCACCTCGCTTTGTGAGCATCCGCCAGCCACTTTGGTTCCCACAGTGCTACCGCACAAAGTAGCTGTTACCGTTCGATTCCTGAGCATTGAGTTGGCCTAGTTTCCGACTAGAGGTGTGATTCCTTTTTTTCCATTGTCCTTGCAATTGAGGTGAAGGTAGTATTGTTAAATGCTCCTTCAATATCTAGAAAAGCAATAAATGCAATATTGGTTGGTGAATTGCTAGCTCGCAAGGTTTTCCAGATTGGTAATCATACTGGTTTCGATGCAGAGTGCTCCGTCCTGTATATACCTGTCGACTACTTTTTCAAGTAGCTTTAAAATGATGGAAGTGAAGCTGACCGGTCTGTAAGATTTTGCTTGGGTGTACGAAGATCTTCCTGGCTTTGGTGTAAATACCACCTTGACAATCCGCCAGCTGTTTGGTATGTGCGAAAGTGCTAAGTTGGCTCTGAGAATTTCGTATAATACGTTTCAAAATGCAGCATGATGGGATAAATTCCATCGGCTCCTGGAGACTGAAAGGGTTTAAACGTATTGATTTCCGATTCTAGGTTTTCAGGATTAATTATTTTTCTCGTTAAGTCCCAGTTCCTTTTGGGTGCCTGTTTGTTTGGTACCTCTAGGTCCTGGTGATTAGGAACGAACTTCAGTTAACGATCAACCCGGGAAGCGTTTTGTTTAGTAGTTCTTGCAGAGTACCTTCAACCGAGTCTGTGAACTTTCCGCTTTCGGTTAGCACAGAACCGATGCTTCTAGTGCGGTCTTTACTCAGAGCTTCCTGGAGTCGAGAACTTGTAGGTTTGTTTTGTACGTCTCTACAGTACTTTCTCTATGAGTCTCTCTTTCCCTTTTTAATGGCATTGTATGTTGTGAGGCTTGTTTTGTATTCATTCCAGTCTCCGCTTTTTTTGGTTGTATAGCCTTCTGGTGTCAAGTTATCTTGTTGGGTGTTCGTTTTTGGGCAGCTTGCTTGAAATGCGATTTTTAATTAATTAACAATACTGTTCGGCATTACTTCTAGTCCGTGCGTTGATCTTGCAACTGTGGAACAGTTTTTGATTTGGCCCGCTAAAGTTTCGTTGAACAAATCTCAGTTGGTTTTTCTCGGGTTTCTGTATTCCATTATGTGTTCCCTGTCTGATTCAATGTTGAATCGAATGTATCTATGATCACATGAAGAAGGTTCATCTGATGCCACATTTTTATCACTTTGCTCGCTTTTGGACTTGCAAGCGTAAGGTCAATAACTTCACTGGGCGACACGGTTGTAAACGTAGGCGCATCTTCGTTATTAATTATGTCTAAATTCTAACAGTTTTTCATCTTTTGGATTTGTGTTTGTGCTCCTCCACAAGGTGTGGTGTGCATTGGCATCGCATCCAAGAATCAGCGGTTTGTTGGTCCCACTGTTAATCAGCCTATAGATTTCCTCCGGCGGCCGTGGTCCTGTCTGATCGTTGTGAACCCGGATCCGATCTCTAGAACATAGATCCCATAATGGCATTAAATTTAGTGCATTTTTACAATGTATACTTCGGTAATGCGCTACCCGGAACAGGGGACGCACGTCAGCAGATCGCTAGCCACAGCCAGCCCCACTACGCGCACATACCCACGCGCGCTCACCGATCAGAGGCGCTCGTCAGCCTTTATAACCGAGGCCCTCGCGCAGAAAAAAGAGTTCCTGCGTACGAAGCTCCCGTCGCTGAACGATATCGCGGGCAGCCTCGGGAAGTACGTGGTGCCGATGCCTTTGACACCACCGAGAGAGCGCAAGCACCGTCGAAACGTGAGATGCCTCCACTCCGACCAGTAACGCCGTTACCAGACTCGCCGATCCAAACGCTATCAGCCACGCCCATACGCGCTTGGGAACTACGACCGCTGAACCTCCGTGTATTCCGTACCACGGGCTGCCAGCCAACATCGCTACGCTTCGAGACCCACGCCGCCACGTGATACGTTCCCGCAACCACCAGAAGAACGAAGCACGCAAAAACGTCAAATGTAATCTACATACTGTAAATAATGAAAAATAAACGCTATGTAGTCTCAACCTCTTCAACTAAATTAACAAAGAACACGTAACCAAACCCAACACCCCAAGTGTGCGAGGGTTGTGCACAAGTTGGGCTTCAAGCAGCTATCTACCTGGACAGTTCAACCCTTTTATTGTTCCCTTGTGGATCATTGGCTTCTGGATAAGGGTAATATCAATATCGTGTGTTACGATATAAGCACTGAGAGCCACTGAGGCTGCTCTATAGTGATGTATATTTATTTGAACGACTTTCGGCATTAGATTTGCCGTCAGCACGTTCTTTCCGGTTTTGGATTTACATCCATTGCCTCGTGGACATCACTTGTAGCAACCGGTTCTTTGCTGTCTTTTTTGGAGTCGGCCAGCGCTTGGAAAGTGTTCCACGAAAATCCAAGGTGCAATTGGTTGGCTGACGCTTCCACCTTCTCCCAGAACCTCTTGTCCATAAACATTTTGGGTTCCTTTAGGATCTGGTTTAGCGTTAACCACCCGCCACGTTTCTCTTTACTCTCTTTACCTCCCTGAAGCTGCACATGGGTGGAAAAAGGTTTTCAACCGACGAGTAGGTGGAGAAGTAGACGAAGGAGTTGGCGGGAAACTATTTCGAGGAGGGCATCAAAAAATTGATACCTCGCTACACCACCTGCATAGAGAGGAATGGCGACTATGTCGAAAAATAGTTTATATTATGTACTAGTTTCACGTAATTTTTTTGTTTGAATAAAAATTTTTAACACCTACAAAAATTCAGTACTCTTAGATTCTGGATACGCCTCGTATGTTCTCACGGGTACGGAGGAAAAGAAGTTCACCGTGCGCAGTGTCCCGATACGCACGGAAGTCTATATACAAGGAGGAGGAGGTTCGCCTGGTGCTCCGAGGTTGGAACCAGTGATGAATGGTCTTCTATCCAGTCACGCATCTATCAGCCTGGTCCTAACCACTTTAGTTTAAAGTTTTTGGTCTTCTCTTGGTCTGCTTGCTCGTGAGACATGTCTACAGCAAGAGGTTTGGGTTTGACTGCCGTGCTTGCTGATCAAAGTGAGCAGAGCAGCGGCAGGCATCGTTATCCCAGTGTTGACTCTTGCCACGACACTACAGCTTAAGCTGGGAAAGCTGGTTCGCGTGACAGTAGTATTGGAGTACGTACGGATTTTAGGCCGCGACTCCAACACCTGCCAAAGTAAACAGGGTTGTGCCGGCTCAGCTGATGAAGCTGCGTACCGTTACATCCTATTTACCCTCCTATCCACCACCTGGAGACGCGCCCGATAGGTAACTCAACGTACGGGTTGGATTACCTTAACGGAAGTAGGTAATTTTTTGAAGGTCTACTGGGTTCGTGTTTATCCTTACGGTTGAAGATAGGAGTACGAGGGTTTCTACTTCAGAACGTAGCATACCAGTTGTTTTTTGCTTTTTCTGTTGATTTAAGTGATGTTTCCTCAGACAGAGCCTATACAGTGTTGGAGAAAAGGACTAACGAAACCGAAAAAGGTATCCATAGATGGCGGAATAAACTACAATGGACTCTTAAATGGGAAAAGAAAATTTTCTAAATCAAGTGTAACTATACTACGTAGGGAAACCTGCGAAATGTCTGGCATAGATTCTGAATATTGTTTAACAGGTTTAGGTTTGGACGGGCATGGGATTTAATAAATACTAGCACGATCTACATAAAATTATGGGGGTGGGAGATAACGAAAGAGGAAATGGAGAAAGCAATAAATAGACTAAAATTAAGGAAGACGGCAGGAACGGACGGTACGCAAGGAGAACAACGGAAATATGTAGGGGAGAGAGTGAGAGGAAATATAAGAAAAATTTATAATACAATATGGAAAGGGGAGGAATTGCCAGGGAGTTGGAAAGAAAGTTTAATTCTGCCGGTTGATAAGGGAGGGGATAGGAAGGAGGTAAAGAATTATAGAGGGATTAGTGTCACGAATGTAAGTTATAAATTGTATGCCATGATTATACAAAGGAGGTTGGAAAAGGAAGTGGAAGAAAAAAGACTATTACCAGATTGGCAGATGGGATTTAGAGTGGGAAGAAGGGCAATAGACAATGTTTATATATTAAAACAGTTAGTGAATGGAGAGCTAGATAAGAAAAGGGGTAAGGTATACGCGTTCTTTATGGACATAGAAGCTGCGTTTGATAATGTGAATAGGGAAAAGCTATGGAGGGTGTTAAGGAAAAAGGGAATAGAGGAACAACTAGTGAGGAAACTAGAAGGGATATATAAAGAGAATAAGAATAGGGTAAAAATAGGGGATAGTGTTAGTGAAGTGTTTTGGACGAGGAAGGGATTAAAGTGTGGGTGTTGGCATATGCAGACGATATGGTCATGGTGGCAAAAAATGAGTTGGAGATGAAAGGTATGATAAATACGATAAAGAGGTATCTGAAAAGGAAAGACTTGGGTTTAAATGTGAGAAAGTCTAAGATGGTAGTTTTTCAAAAAGGGAAAGGAGGGAAGAAAAAAGAGGATTTAAGTTGGGGAGAACAAAGGATAGAGACAGTGAATGAAGTGACATATTTGGGATATAGGCTAAGGTATGATAATAAAGACGATGCGCACATAAGGGAGTTAGCAAAGAAGGGTAACAGGGTATTAGGGCAGGTATGGAGTTTAGGGGAAAGAGTATTTAGGAAGGAGATCGAAAAGAGAAGATGGTTGTTTGAAAAATTGATTAAAAGTGTGATGATGTACGGGGTGGAGGTATGGGGTTGGAAAGAGTGGAACCTATTGGAAAAGGTACAAATAAAATTTTGGAAATGGATACTAGGTTTAGACAGGGAGACGCCAGGGTGCATAATAGAGAAGGAGGGGAAGTTAAAGAAGATTAGAATAGAAGCAGGGAAAATGGCGATGGGTTATGAAGAGAAAATGAAGGAAAGGAGAGAATGTAAAATTTTGCAATGTTGCTGGAGGACGGTAAAGGATAGTAAAAACATATATGGGCAGGAAGAAAGAAAACTGTACTATCAACGAGGAGGTTTCGCAAGAGAAGAGGTGGAAGGGAGGTTAAATGCGGGGGAGATAGTACTAAGAGACAAAGATTTGCAGGTGCAAGAGAGGGAAGGAAAGTATAATGTAAGGTATGGGAATATAGTTTCCAGGGAGGTTGCTAAGTATCTGATGGGGAGGAAAAACTTAGGAGAAAAACGACTAATAGCCAGATTTAGATGCGGCAATGAGGAGAACTTAAATAAGTATTGGAAGGAGGATGCAATGAGGAGATGTAGATTATGTGGGGAGGGGTGGGAGGACATAGAGCACTTGAGTGTGGCGAGCTAAGGGAAGAGGGGGGGGGGGGGGGGGTTTTGGGTGGGGGGGGGGGAGGGATTGGATTGGATGAAATCAGTAAAGGAAAGAAGGATAAGAGGGGAGGGTTAGATCTAAAGTATTAGAATAGTAAGATGGTGATGGGAAGATTTTAGGGGAGAAAGTTCTTGTTTTTAGTTTTTTAAATTTCTGTACAAATTATATTATTATGTAAGAGAAAGATGTAACGTAACCCATTGTAAGGCCGAATGGTCAAACAATTAACAATAAATAATAACATAAACTTATGGTTTTTAATTGTGCAATATGCAATTTTTATATTTGAAATAACAAAGGAATGTTGAATGAAATTGTACCGTTCGATTTGATTGGACACGACCACTTATCGCACACCCCTAAAAACAAAAGATATTTACTCCAACTCACCAACAAATTTTTAATTTATTTATTCCCAAATCATGTGACTAATCCTAAACAATAGAATTTGAAGAATTAGGTCAATTTTAATTAATATTTTGGCAATGACGAATTTTTAGCACGCCATTGACATGCGCGTTACGCACGAAGGAAATCCAAAGCTTTTAGAAAAATTGAAACTAGTTTCTATGCTAAGTTTTAAGTAGTTTTTGTCTTAACGTGTTTTTTTCTAAAAATAATTACAATTAGAAAAAACTATTTAAAATGAATTTATTTTTATCGCATTTACATGCGGGTTTTGAAAATAATTTAAGCGCGCCCATGCGCAATGTGCGGCTCCGGGAGGTCCATGTGATCGATAGGCTCTTTATGAATAACTTTGCCCTTCAAACGACACTTTAGCCGTGGCAACTGAATAGCAAAGGTGTACATCGAGTTTCCTACTACAAAGCTGTAAGTAATTATTTTATAATTTTGAAAAAATGTCCTAATCGCTTTGAATGTTTACGCGGCTTATCGGTTTATTGTCTTTTTACGTTTTTCCTTATCCAGGCGAAAAAAACTTACATAATTGCAATTACATTTAATTATTTAATTACGATTTGCCGCATTCATTAGATCAAATGAAAATGCGTAATCTGTTTTATTTCTCCAAACGCCAGAAAATTCGGAATTTTGACCTTTATGACCTTGATTCAAGTTCGTTATCTATGATGAAGGGCTTTTTTCAGTAACAATGTCGAAAATTGGAATCAACGGTTTTGGTCGTATTGGACGCCTGGTGCTTCGTGCAGCCCTTGAAAAGGGTGCCGAAGTAGTTGCCGTGAACGACCCCTTCATCGGTCTCGACTACATGGTTTATCTTTTCAAATACGACTCCACCCATGGTCGCTACAAAGGTGATATTAAAGCAGCCGATGGTCATCTCGTAGTCAATGGACACAAAATTGCCGTGTTCCAAGAACGCGACCCAAAAGCAATTCCATGGGGCAAAGCTGGAGCTGAATACGTCGTCGAATCAACAGGCGTCTTCACAACCATCGAAAAAGCTTCAGCTCATTTAGAGGGAGGTGCTAAAAAAGTCATTATCTCCGCACCTTCTGCCGATGCACCTATGTTTGTAGTCGGTGTTAACCTTGATGCTTACGACCCTAGCTACAAGGTAATATAAAAATGCGTTATAAATCTAGCTAATTATTTATGTTTAGATTATCTCCAATGCTTCTTGCACCACCAATTGCTTAGCCCCACTTGCCAAAGTAATCCACGACAACTTTGAAATTGTAGAAGGTCTCATGACGACAGTACATGCCACTACGGCCACACAAAAAACCGTCGACGGTCCATCTGGTAAATTATGGCGCGACGGACGTGGCGCTGGCCAAAACATCATTCCAGCAGCAACAGGCGCCGCCAAAGCAGTCGGTAAAGTCATCCCAGCACTTAATGGAAAATTAACCGGCATGGCCTTCCGTGTACCCGTTCCCAACGTCTCTGTAGTCGATTTAACCGTTCGTTTAGGAAAAGGCGCCAGCTATGATCAAATCAAAGCTAAAGTAAAGGAAGCTGCCGAAGGTCCTCTTAAGGGTATCTTAGGATACACCGACGAAGAAGTCGTCTCATCAGATTTCATGGGTGACACACATTCCTCGATTTTTGATGCGGCTGCCGGTATTCCCTTAACTCAAAACTTCGTCAAGCTTATTTCTTGGTACGATAACGAATACGGCTATTCCAACAGGGTTGTCGATTTAATCAAATACATCCAGACTAAAGATTAAGCGGTTGAGAAATTTTGTTGTAAAACGTTTGAGCGATTAGCAGTTAGGTCATTTTGCGACTTGTTAGATCAGCTGCACGAAACAGTTAATTAAAACAAATAATAATTACTGATTATGAAGTGTATTATTAATTTTAAATAATTCATTTATTCTATGTAATAAATGTTATAAACTTCTTTCGGTTTTTTTTTTTAATTAAGTAGAGTACACCTTCCTGAAAAATTTAAATTAGTGGAAATATTTTTAAACATTGCTCAAGTTTGTTTTTGAAATAAACTTTGGAACATCGGAATACATTGATAACAATACTGTTGTAATTTTGAATGTGATTAGATAAAAATTAAATAACACTTCAGCTTAAATTAGCTCCAAATATTACGTTAATGCGTTTATCATTTATCCATAAAGCACTTTAATTACATTTATATTTACGTCAATTTGATAAATATTTTGTAATAAGTTGTGCAATAGTAGTTAAATGCACGGTTGGTTGCATAATTTAATGTCAAACGTGTATGTACACTCGACTAAACAGAAAACGGGACACCTTGATTATTTCGAATGAAATAGTTGAACCGCAAAAACTAAAAAATCAATATATATATAAAGTTATTAGTAAATTATTTAAAAAATGCATAGACAAATGTTATGCATTTTTAAATGTACTTAAAAAAATTGGCTATTGTTTGTTGACAGTTTTTACTTTTTTATAAGCAGACAATATCTTCAAGACGTCTATTTTATGCCTGTTTCATGTTTGAACGTCTTTGGCTCTAAAAAAGACGTCTGACTTAAAACGGTTTAAAGACATTTGTTTTAAGATTTTTTAAATTCTTTTTTATAAATGGCAGAGTTGGACAAGAAAGAGTGTTTTTAATTTGTTTTTAAGATACACTACGGGAATTTTTAGAATTTAGTGTTGGCACTAGTGCGTCTGGCAGCATTGAATTCACAATGCATCATGGGATTTAACCTTCATTTAACGCATAACAGAATTTTAAATTTAATTTAGATATTTCAGAAATAGATTGGTACAGTATAAACAAAATTTAATTCTTTCAGAATGCTATTTTTGGTAAATATTTAATATTTTATTTGTTCAAAATATAAGAATTTTATGTTATTTTAGGATACCAGTGACTAAAACGCGAGACTTCAATAAGTGATGAAGTGGTAACGCCACTTAAAATTAAAAAAATGGAAATTTTATGATCAAACCTGGCGGGAAGGTTTAGCTACTCAGAGGTAGTAGATGATTAAAATTTTATTCAAATGGATCAATTGATAATGGCATATCTGAGGGGTTCTTTTGTTTTGTTTCTGACAGTGTGATTATGCTTAGAGTGCGATAGCGTGAAAATAACCAGCAATTAAACGAATTCGACAGAGGTCAGGCTTATCTGAAGGTGGTTTTTCGTACATGGAAATGGCAAATCGTCTAAACCGAAACTAATCCACTATCATGCGCTGTTATTAAGAACTAAGGAACAATTTTCGTAGACAAGGAATTGGGTGGAGGCAGGGTCGCCATTTTTGACTTATGGCAATAACAGACCGATTTTCCAGTACGAGATCTATCGCCGATCAATGGTTAAGTAATGAAGGTCATTCGAAGCAATATGCACGCCGAGCGATATTCCTTCAGAAGTTGGACGACCCACTTTTCTAGCAGAATAATCCCCGTCATCACATAGCAAGACACTCCGAAGCCAATGTTAATTTCTTGCCATGGTCCCACAGATCAACTCACCTTTCGCCTATTGAACATGTGTGGGACATGGGTAGAAGACTGAGAAACAATTTCCATGTCAGTGAGTATAATTTTATAAATTTTTTAATGTAGGTAGTTTATAACATATCAATGCTTAAAATGGAACTAAAAAAATAAAGATAATAATATTTTGCTGAAACACAAGGCTGAAACTCTTGAGAGAAAAAAGGGGGCGCACAGATTTTACTTGATGCAGGGCGCGGAATATGTAGCTACGCCACTGCGTATATTTGTGTATAGTTTTCTTGCATAAAACCACATTTTACGAGGATTGGTAACTGATCGCTTAGAGGTAAAGAAGTTAAAAAAACATTAATGGAGCAACTCAGGCTAAATAAACAGGAACTGATTACTAGTAGCTTATTTAATCTACCAGGAAAAATTTTCCCAAAAACAAAGAGGAGTTTCAGAATTTATAAAAAATACTTGATAATGAAAATGATTTAAAAAAATAAAATTGGGCCCGGCCCAGCAGATATGGTACACCCTGTATAATTGAAAATAATTTTAGGAGATGGAGAACTTGATTTGATAAAACTTATTTTAAGATAATTTTTCGATATTTTTATTAAGGGAGCTATCGAGAAAGTACGTTTAAGTGGGACACCCTGTATGTCAGCTAAAATGTAATTTAATATTGTATACAGTTTAGATATATAAATCAATAAAAGAGTCGTCTAATCTATATACTATCTATACAAAAACTATTATACATTCCATTGAACAAGCTGTACAAATCATAAAAAAACTGAAATTTCGGTCGAGAACTGAATGAAAAGACACTTAAATAGAAGAAGTTTTCTTACTAAAAAAAAGTATGACGTACAATTAAAAAAATTAGTGTTTTATTGCATTTTTACCCAAAATATTTTAAGTCCTAAACGTGTTCTGGGGAGATATCCTAAAGATGTCTTCAAGATGTATAGTTTATTAACGTTCGACGTCTTCAATATGTCTTAAAAATGTCTAAAGACGTTTTGAGATGTCTGCAAGATCTTGAATATAATGGCTTAACATTTCTGAGACGAGTAGGGTAGATTCGCCGTTTCTACGCCACTTCAGCTCCCCCTTCTCTAACTTTTCTTATGGGAAATTAACATCTAGACTCCCCCCTCCACTTCTCCTGTTTTAAACCAATCAGAATTAATGACGCCTCCACTGGCGCCATCTTTAATTATTACCAATCAACCTGATTGGTCGAAACCACTCCTACTTATTTTCAGCCACACCCATCAACCGATTTGAATGCGTTCGGGTAAGATCGGGCGCGTTTTTTTTTAAAATTTGAATTTCGTGTAAGTTCGGGCAAGATCGGAGTTTCTTCGTATACGTTCGTGTGCGCGCGCAGTTTTCAAATTTGAATTTCGTGTAAGTTCGGGTTCGGACAAGTTCGAGTTTCGGGAAGGGGCGAGGGGGGTAGTACATTTCCCGCGCATTTAAAAATATTTGAATTTCGTGTAATTTCGGGTGCTTTGAATTTGCAAACCGTTTTACAAACCACCTTGCAAACCGCTTTGCAAACCGACCGCTTTACAAACCGCTTTGCAAACAGCTAGTCGGTTTGTCATTTTTATGGTTTTTGGACGGCTAATCGGTTTGTTAAGGCAGTTTTCAATTCCTGCTTTAGACCAATTATGTTTGGTCAAAAAGCACATCGGTTTGTGTCATTGGTTGGTTGGTATTTTTAAATGCGCGGGAAATGTGGTTACTACCCCCTTCCACCCCTTTCCGAAACTCGAACTTGCCCGAACCCGAACTTACACGAAATTCAAATTTTTTAAAAATAGCGGGAAATGTGATTACTACCCCCCCCACGCCCTTTCCCGAAACTCGAACTTGTCTGAACCCGAACTTACACGAAATTCAAATTTAAAAACTGCGCGCGCACACGAACGTATACGAAGAAACTCCGATCTTGCCCGAACTTACACGAAATTCAAATTAAAAAAAAAACGCGCCCGATTTTACCCGAACGCATTCAAATCGGTTGATGGGTGTGGCTGCAAATAAGTAGGAGTGGTTTCGACCAATCAGGTTGATTGGTAATAATTAAAGATGGCGCCAGTGGGGGCGTCATTAATTCTGATTGGTTTAAAACAGGAGAAGTGGAGGGGGGAGTCTAGATGTTAATTTCCCATAAGAAAAGTTAGAAAGGGGGGAGCTGAAGTAGCGTAGAAACGGCGAATCTACCCTACTGAGATGTATTTCAGATATCTACAGGGTGGCCGGTTCCAGTACTTTTTGGGTGCCAGGTTTTTGAGATAAATAATTTCAAATTGCCTAGCCATCCATCCTCCTCTTCCTTTTCTTTTCAAAAAAAAAACCATATGGGTCTACATCTGGTTTCTTTTTATTTGACGTACCGACTAGCCACTCTGGTTACTTCGTCTGCGCACGTTATTTTTAGTAACTCCCTTTTATGAGTACATTCTTGAAACGCGGAGAAGCTTGTCCCTTTTCCAGTTTGTCAATCCATACGAGTATCGATGTTTTTATAACCTTTGTGGTAAGATTGCAAGAGCAATTTTCGTAGTGTCCTTGAATGTTTTTTTTGAGTTCCTTGGAACCTTCAACTTTGGTCGTTTTTGTGACGTCGGTGTGTTTCTGCTGGAAAGGTTGCGCCCCTGTTCGGGCTGTTGGTACAATTGCACTCAACGACATTTTGTTGCAGGATTTGACTTTGTAAGTTGTTTGTAGTTCAGCAATAGCTGTCTGGAAAACTATTTTATCATCCGCAAACACTGAAACAATAGTACCAACAGAAAAGGATGCCGCACTTCGTAATGTAGAAACAAACACTGTGGAATCGAACCATCGACCTGGCAACAACGGAAAGCTATGCTTCCCTCTGGACGAGTAATCGCAGGCTGCAAAGTGTACACAACATTGTAAGAGATAGAAATAGTATTTGTCAACAAACGGTACGCACTACTTGTCAAACGACAATTGTATTTGTTTACTTTTACATATTCCTACTTCAAGCTAAATATACATTGTATTTATATTTCATGTTTAAAGTTTGATTCAATTCATTTTACTATCTACGTACTTCAAATAATGCTGCTAGAACCGATTCTAAAATTTGAGGTTATTAGTATGTCAACATAAATTGACAAGTAGTGCGTACCATAACAATAAACAAATGTACTTCCTTTTCTACATGTTTGAGACAAACAAACACATTGCAAAAGTATACAGATTACTCGTCCAGAGGGAAGCGTAGCTTTCCGATGTTGCCAGGTCGATGAATCAAACCCACGAAAGAATAATTCCTATTGAAGCTCCTGCTTCTTAAACTGATTCACTTCTAAACGCTAAGCAGTCATCTTATTGACAAGATTTTCTAAAAGATTGAAAGAAAAGTTACCAAAAAGAAAGTGTTCAAACAACTAGAGATAAGAAAAGTAAGAAAAAAGACAGACGGAGAAGGATAAGGGAGTGACCAATTCTTCAATGCCCAAGTAGCAAGACATAAAACGAATCAAAAGAAGAAAGAAATGGCACTTAGAAAAACCTTAAAGAACTTTACGGTGCTCATACACCCTCTCAAAAATATAAAAAAAAGAGAAAAGTTAGTCATGGAACGAATGCGTACCAATTGCTGTCCCAAATCGGAAAATTCACTAGGAACTTAAGCAAAAAAAGGAAATTTAGTACAGCAAAATGAGAAAAAGAACAATTGGGTAGCATCCCAGCTATAACCAACAAAATACTGCCAACCAGTAGTCGTTAGTGGTACTTGGCAATGCGTGATATGTGACCTAATAGGATGGCTTTGTAGTTAGTTCGAACACGGTGAATAGTAACGTATGAACTCTCATATGAGGTCAGTAGAAGTGTCAGCGAAGAACTTCCAAGGTACGCTTAATGCTACGGCGATCACGGTGAGATATAATTTAGTGATCCGGCATAAGCTGCTTGCGCTGGTCCGATAGTACAACTAATTTCCAAATGCAAGCATCAGAAAAAGAAGCACGTACAAAAACTTTTCACAACACACCAACGAGAGAAACGACGAGTACAAGCGGTAACTTTGGACACTACACCTAAAAGAGAACGATCAGTAAAGGCTTATCACCTTGAGAATGATAGCGACCGCAAGTCCCAGGTAGCACACGTACGTCCTAATGACGTCTATCTTAAGTCATTATTCGTCCTAGACGTCACCGGTCGAACAAGGGACGTCTTATTGACGACCTTGTTTTGCCTTACATTTGACGTGTTCAAAAGGACGTCAAATTGACGCCATTTAATAGTCGTGCTTGTATTTATTAACTAAAACAAATTTCTGATATGCAAATATGTTCTACTAGTAAATATACATATATAGTTTGTATAAAACTTGAATAAATTTAGACGTAATCATTGAAATGTAAAACTTTTCTATTTATTATAAGTATTTTTCTAAATAATAAAACAAAACTGTAATAATCCGGATTAAAAATGTAATAAAAAACATATTAAACAACATAATTTCAATCTTCAGAACATTAATTTCTTTAAACATCTTTGCGTTCGCGCTCATTTTTTATTTTATCTTACATGACGCTTAGAAGACGTCTTACATGACGCCTGGAAGACGTCTTATATGTCGTCTTTGGGATGTGACATTTTGACGTCCATATAAAGTCATTTTGACGTCATTATAATTGGTCCTAATACTCGTCATATACGTCGTAATTTGACGCAATAATGAGTCCTTTGGTCGTCTTTGTGCTACTTGGGGTATTTGAGGTAGGAGTAGATACAAAAGAAGAAAGCGTAGAAGAATTAAGAGAGCAAGTAGCGGGAATAGCAGAAGAGACGGAAGTAGAAATCTTATTACTTATTAGTAAAGGTTGTAGATGGCTTTTGAACGGAAGGCTCTCAAACATTCGCGAAGTTGTTTTTAGCTTCGAGAGCGTTCACGAAGTTGTTC
The DNA here is from genome assembly GCA_035610365.1 of Aquatica leii. Taxonomy (NCBI): domain Eukaryota; kingdom Metazoa; phylum Arthropoda; class Insecta; order Coleoptera; family Lampyridae; genus Aquatica; species Aquatica leii. The sequence continues at coordinate 6,171,347 of CM069437.1, forward strand.
TCCAGTTCTAGAACGTTTGGAAGAATGTAGAAAATTCTCGGTATAGGTAACAGGTCAGTTATTCGAAGTCGGCAGTCTTAAGAAGATGTTTAAACAAATAAGTGATTAACGCGTTTGTTCGAGATAAATAAAGCGGAATATAAACGTACGTGCCTTTAATGTAAACAGAAAGTTATCCGCGGACATAGAGCAGCGACAGGCATCGTTATCCCAGTTTTGGCTCTTGCCACGACAGCTTGAACTGGAAAAGCTGGTTCGCGTGACAGTAGTTTTGGAGTACTTACGGATTTTAGGCCGCGACTCTACCTGCCAAAGTAGACAGAGTTGTCCCGGCTTAGCTAGTAAAGCAGCGTACCGTGACACCCTGTCTAACCTCCTATTTACCACCTGGAGACGTGCCGGATAAAGAAACACGTCTTGATAAACAATTTTGAAAGAAGGAAAACATTCACATTTTGGAAATATTCATAAAACAAAAAAAACCAGTATGATTCAAACTGATAATTGCAATTTTTTAATACTCAACCAAGTGAAAGAAATTTCATGAGTACCAATTTATATTTACGTATAAATTCCTTAATAATTAGGTGTTTACGTAACAGCGTCTCTGGTAAACGTAGTATTTACTCAAGAAAAAAAAGATGACGACTCGAACGTCCTTGCGGCGCCAATTTATTGCATTTAAAAAATTTATTAATTTTAATTGAAGCACATGATGAATTATGAATCTGAATAAAAATAAAGGTTATTTATTTGCGCGTTTCTACAACAGCCAAAATCGATTCAGTTGCCAACAAAGAGAACCGCACAATTTTTAAATTCTTCAACGTAGATTCATAAAAGGTAAAATAATGATTATCGTCGTATTTTTTTTTAGTGTAGTGCCTTTAAAACGCTAATTACAAATATTGCGTGTGATTAATTTTCTGTCGTAAGAACGTGAGGCGGTGGCTAAGACTTACGTCCTTGCAGGTAATCCAGGTAATGATATAAGCAAGTGAGGTGGGAGTATGTCTGTGTATTTTCCGAATTCCCGGGGCAGTACGAATTATTATTTTATTGATTTGCGTTTAAAAAATAATTAGCATAAAATAACACTGTGATTTACGTTTTGAACGAAAATGTTTTTGCAGAAACTGAACTGGTCAAGGCTAAATTAATTCCCGAATGGATGTTGCATTCGTGTACAGTATGGAACATTTCATATCACTATGGATATCGGAGAGACTGCAGTTGAAAGTGGACCATGTTTGGATACAGTAAGAGCTCTACACCAAACAGTCGTCGCTTTACGTACGGCATTAGAACAAAGTCGTAACGAAATCGTAGAGCTGAAGCAACGAAGCTGGCCTAAGAAGTCGCTCGAGAATGCATTAAAAAACTTAGCAATCGAGAATCACATACTTAAAAACGCTATACTAAAAAATGAAGCGAAAGACGACGCAGTGAAACACGTTAAAATAATCACACCTCCTCGATCGCACGAAGCACAATCAAGTCCAAGAAATGACGAACCAACTCTGTTTAACAATTCAGTAAGTCCAATACCCCAAGAAGAAAATACCAACTTGATCGATATTTCAATATCGATCGAGAAAATCAGTTCGAAACGGGTTTCGAACTCTTTAGAAAATCTCACGTTAATAAATAATCCTAGACTACCTAGGAGTTTAAGTTTATCGAAAACGTTTTCTTACTCAAACAGTTCAATGAACGAAAATCGTTTATCGGCACGCACTATGTCGACCCCACTAAATGTGTCATCATCGCCGAATATATCCCTAATGGAACGGTCACAAAATTCAACTCCGAATGCATTAGGCTTAGAAAACGCTCAATCGGAGCCGGTTTTGCCTCAAAATGATTTAGAACAAAACGAAGAAGTCGATGATATTGAGTTAATTTTCACCACAGATGAGACTAGGGATTCGGATTTTAAAGAGGAGTTGGTACCGATCGATGCAGAGACACCTAATAGAGTAAGTTTCTGGATATGGTAATTCATCGTTTGAATGTTTTTATTTAGAATTTACAACTGCAATCCGAATTTGATCAAAGTTTATCGGATCGCGAACTAGATGACGATGTCTTCAGCGAAGTCGATAATAAAAAGGAGAATTCGCAATTGTGTAATTCGAAGTCGGATAATTCTATTAATCACGAGGAGAAAAGCTTGAAAAGTTATTATTCTTTGCAAGATTCGAGTTTTGAAAATAAGTCGTTGGAGAAGGACGAAAGCTTCGATAGGTTTGATGATCGTGTGCGTATCATCGAAACTGATATTTCTAAGTGTGGTATTATCGATGTTGATTATTTAAGCGGGAGGAGGAATACGTGTCCTAATCCGTTACCGTATAGACCTATTATACATAGGTGAGGTTTTTGTGGTGTCGGTTTATGTGTGATATGGGTTTTTGTTTTAGGGAGGCAATTGGTAAGGGTTTGAATATGAAGAAGGGTAGGCCTATTTTGACGTGTTCTAATAATGCTAGGCGGGAGTCTGGTGTGCAAACTGATATTTCGGCGGTGCCAAGTTCGTCGTGGCGATCAGAAAGCAGTTTGGCTCATAAGGTATGTATATATATACCGGGTGCTTCAGTAAGAGTATCGTGCAGTTCTATATCACAAACTTTTACGCTCTATAGCTTTGAGGAAAAAATTTGCCCTTAAAACGAATACGTTTCCACCCAATTCATGTCTGAGCGTCAGCTTGGGCTTCGTGGTAGTAGTCGTGTTGATGCTAATCCTTTTGCGGGTTGTGGACTTAATTGTGTACAATCCCAACGTGCAGGAGCAGTTTGCCATGTCGCTGCTGCACTTAGAGCAATAGCCACTCTACCCAATTCTGAGAGTCCCATGTGGCTAGAATGGTAATGCCGAAAGTCTGTATCTATCACATGCTATCACCAACCCCGAAGCTCGGTTCGCACTTCAGACAGAAACTTGGTGTATGGCCTGGGTCCGAGAGTTTCACCAGGTCGGTAAATCAAAACCTAGTTCTGGAGCTAGAAAAAAGGACGAGTCCTATTGTTCGGAAGCATTGTAGGGAGGATTTATCTTTCCAGCAGTGAGGATTTTGCGCACAATCTACTCGATTCTAGTATCCGCAATGTTATAGTATCATTAAATAACTTAAAGAAGAGCAATATTTTATTATAGTCACTAAAACTTAACATGAAACAAACAAGGTGTTGCCACCGAGGATGGATACAGCAGACTGACGCCCGGTTCCACACACGGTTGCATTCAGAGTTGCATAAGTACCAGGAGTACAAGTATGTAATTACAACATAGTATAACACCCAATATACTGGTGCGTTTACTTGAAAAGGGCAAGAGTTGTACGCACACTACGAGGTAGCAGAGGGATCCATTCTGTTGGATAGAGTAGACTGCGACGGCGACTAGTCAAACGTGGCGCGGCAGCAACACAAGGATGATCCGAGGGTGTCCTTCTACCGCAAACACGCTGTCCACTGCTTTATCTAACTGGTGTCGGTTATTGGAGGCTTGGGGCCTAGCTAAGGTACAGGTTGGACGTCGATTTATTGAGTTGTGTGATATTACTCCTTTACGTGGGGGGCGGGCGGTGTCGCCACAGTATCCCTACTTTAATACACACTAGGCGTGCGAGAACTATTATCGAAGTGCTGAATTGGCCAGGTAACATCGACCAGAAATAAAGAATCAGAAAAGGTGCACCGCCCGAGTTAAGTATTCAATTGCCGACTTCCTATCAAGAGACTGCGCTTACTGTGTAACGGGAATCTGGGGTGCGAGGACAGGCGCGCAAAATGCGGAGGTTCGCCTATACCCTTCGGTGTTCCTAACTAAGTAAAGTGACCAAGAGGATTTCTTGGAAAATATTTTTAAGTTCTAACTTTGACCGCAAGAGGTCGCAATCGTCAACGCCAAAAATTTAATAATTCTCTCGAAATTCTAGGACACCTTATGGGGATTTAGGGAGAAATGGAGGAGGAGAATGTGGACCAAAGCACCCGAACTTGCTTGGTACAAGTTCGCCATAAGAAGAATAGGTTAAGTTTGGAAAACGTTACGAGTCGAAAGGATAGTCTTATAAGACCAATAGGATGAGCGAAGTGCGTGCTATAAGAGCATGTGGTTTTGCGAGGCACTTACCAAGTCGGCAAGGAGAAGGATCAGAATATAGGTAAGGGAGATGAGAAAGGCAGAGTGCTACATAAGCAGCGAAAATCAATGTAATAAACTAAAATAAATAAGGATGGCCTGAGGGAAATCAGGATAGGGAACAATCGTGGCTAATAGGTTACCCCGAACTTTATCGAATTCGTGGCAATCAAGAATACAATGTGTTGGAGTGTCGGGAACGGCAGTTATCGTATAGTTATCGAAACGCTGATGCGTTTTAACTGACAACGAAATCTGCTGTGCGAGGAAATGATCTGAACCGAACTGTCCGGGGGATGTGTGATATTTTGATCCAGATTAGGATATGGAACAGTCATTACGCCTTTTATGAGATACGTTTTACACCCGTTAACATTCATCCAAGATTAAGAGCTTTAAGTGACACTGGGATAGTGCATTTCTCGCCGTCTCGAACACTGCAACACGATTGGATCTTCTTTCCACGATTCTTTGCTAGGAGCTATGCTTCACTGCCAGTTTGTACCGGTGAAGTGCGACCTTGTAAGATGCAAGCCATTTGGTGTTCTAAGTCTGCAGGGGCCTTGTGCTGGTGGTTTCGCAAAACAACGCTCTCGCTTTAACTTGTCTAAGACCCCACAACGGTACACCGGCTTATGTATACTCGTTTCAAGCTCTTAGGGTTAGGTGCTAGGCGACGGTTAGTTTAAACCGTATCAGTCTGTGGTCAATTTCAATAACCTCTTGAACAACGCGCCAGCTTAGAGTTTTTCTGACAACAGAAGGAGACGCCAAAGTTTTTTTTTTTTTTTTTTAAATCAATCTGCAATCAGCCAAGAGCTATAATCAGATGTGACTTCTATTATATATAAGTGGCTTTAGATATGCACATCCTGTGATGTATCATTTCTTGTTATTAGATGATTAGATGGTGGCTAGTAGTATTCTTTTTAGGCGGAATATAGAGTCCTTGGTGTTAAGGAGCTCTGTGGCTAAACTATTTATGTGTTTTTCAAGTCTCTGCTTATAGGCATCAGAAGACTTCTCTATTTCTTCTCTGACTGTAGGGAGTTGCAGATATTCATGCACTTCTGTGTTCCTTATGAACCATGGGGCATTGGTCAAAGTTTTTAATGCTTTATTTTGGAAGCGCTGTAGTATTTCTATATTTGAGTGACTAGCTGACCCCCAGAGTTGTATACCATATGTCCATACTGGTTTTATAATGCATTTCTATATCAGGAGCTTATTCTCCAAACTGAGAGTCGATTGCCTGCCCAGCAGCCAGTGCATATCCCTGAATTTTTTGTTTGCTTGTTCTCTCTTTGCCTTAATGTGATCCCTCCACGTAAGCCGTTTGTCCAGATGCATACCCAGGTATTTCACTGTTGTTTGCTGTGTCAAGATATCTCCGTTAAGTGTGACAGGTGGACAGGCACCTTTATTCAAAGTAAATGTTATGTGAACTGATTTTGCAGGACTAGCTCTTATTCGCCACATCTTTAGCCATATTCCGATTCTATCTAGATGTTTTTGTAGTTTTACGGATGCTAGACTAGGATCTTTACTGCTAGAAAGGATTGCAGTGTCATCTGCATAGGTTGCAGTTACTACTTCTTCTGTGATAGGTATATCAGCGGTAAATATTGTGTAGAGGATAGGGCCCAGCACCGATCCTTGAGGCACTCCTGCTTCTATTTGGCAGATGGATGACAGGCGATCTCCGCACTTGACTTGGTAAATTCGTTGTTCCAGATAAGACCTCAAAGGCATGTACTCAGTGTTTGGAAGGAGTAGTTTTAGCTTATATAAGAGACCCTTATGCCATACACGGTCAAAGGCCTGTTGTATGTCTAGGAATACGGCCGTGCAGTACTCCTTCCTCTCCAGCGTCTGTCGTATTGTGTGAGCTACTCGGTGTATTTGTTCAGTCGTTCCATGGTGTGCCCGAAATCCGAATTGATGGTCTGGTATTATTTTTTGCTCTTCAAGAACTGGGAGAAGTCGACTTAATATTAGTTTCTCAGTAAGTTTTGATAGTACTGGGAGAAGACTTATAGGTCTGTAAGATGTGACTTCTGTGGGAAGCTTCCCCGGTTTAAGTACCATATTTATAATGGACACTTTCCACAGATTTGGGAAGTATTGTAGTCTCAACACTGCATTAAAGAGGATTGTCAGCAGAACTATACCTTTCTTTGGTAGCTGTTTCAGAACTTCTGCCGTTATCAGGTCAAAACCGGGAGCTTTCTTTTGTTTTAGTTGAGCTATGGTTTTTTTGACTTCTGCTGGGGTGACTGATTTCAAGGGTAGAGACATTTGCTGATCGCTATTTAAGATCCCGTCGATCGTTTTTTCTGTGTCGTCAACATCAGCTTCATCGGATTTGAACACACTTTTTAGGAAGGTGGCGAATAATTCTGCTTTATCTGCGGGTTTCCTTGACCAACTGTCATCAGATTTTCTTAGAGGAGGCATGTATTCTTTTGGCTTTTTTAATGATTTAGTCATTTTCCAGAGTGTATAATCTTCTGCTTTGTATGGTGATAGTGTCTTTAATTTGTCTTGCAAAGTCCTATTCTCTAGTTCTTTGAGCATTGATTTCAGTACTTTTTGAGCTTTGTTTAGTGCCTTTTTGTCTTGGTGATTCCTACTAGTATGCCATTGTCGCCTTATTTTTCTTTTACAGCTATCATTTCTCTAATTTCCACGGTAGTGTCCAAATTTTTCGATGTTACTTCTATATAGGGAGATGATAGCCAAGCTGCTTTTTGAATTAAGTTGGTATACCACAGTGCAGTTATTCCTTAAATGAGTGGAGGAGGAGGAAGTGGACCCATCAACCACCCGAACTTGCTTGGTTCAAGTTCGCCACATAGAGGAATGAACGATTTAGGATATAAATTTTGAGATGAAGGATCATCTGTTTAGACGAGTTGGATGGGCTATATTACAGGTTCGTGCTTAGAGAGCACGAGGTTTCGCGAGGCACTTACCTTTCGGCTTATCCTCGTTTCTTAAGCTAAAAACCAAGTAAGCGGGAAAAGAAAACGTTACTGCAGTGGACAAGATGAGGCCAGTTAGTCAAGTCAGCTACGGCTAAAAAGAAACTGAAAATGTTAGTAAAACTAAAAATAATCAAAATAACATACTCTAAAATAAGCCCCGATGCAATTAAATATCTAAATAAATACCTTACTTCGTCGTAGATGACTGTATAAATAAATCAAAAAGACATGCAAAAATAAATTAAGTTAGACTTTGGTTTTACGTTTGTCTCTGGTCTCTTCTAGCGAATTCGTTAACGTCGCATACTAGGCTAAGGATGGACACGGGAGAATCGGGAAACGGGTTCACTCTGGTTCTTAGGGTACTGTGGTCATCATCGAAGCGAGAGTCCTATGTGACGGAGTATCAGGAACACCACACGACAGGCATCGATGGCAACGGAACCCGCCGTGCGATGTGAGAATTTGGACGGCCGCTCGTCCCTGATCGTGGGATATGTTGATTCAGTTTAGGATATTGGATATCATGGAATAGGCGTTACGCCCTTTATAGGATGTACCCCACAGCCGCTGTCATTCATCCATGATCAAAGTCTTGAGATGACGCTTGACGGCCGAAAAGGAAGGAAAATCTGCGGTCGAAACTTGCTGGTCCGAAAAGGTACAAGTACCAGCCCTCCAGAGTACTTTGATGCAGTATGTTTCCTACAATAATGTAGAGGGGGATATTTTGCCACGACGCATAAGGAATCGATAGGAACTGTACGAGGATCGTACGAAGGAATAAGGGCTGTAGAGATGCCAGTTTTCTGATAATATGGGTATGTTTTAGTCTATGGTACCAAATGTCTAAGCCATATGTGAGCGTGGGGATAACTGCACTATTGAAAATGTACGCTAATGATTTCCTATGTAGGTTCCATTTACGACGAAAATACTTGTAAAACAAGTGCAAGACAGTCTTACACTTGTTAACCACATGGGAACAGTGTTTGACGAAGCTCAGTTTGTGATCAAGCAAAAGTCCGAGGTATTTGAATTCGAAAGCCTTCGGACCGGAATGTCGTTTAGTTGAAATGTGGGATCTCTTGACAACGGGGAGCCAAAAACCATGTACTTGGTCTGGTCTAGGGGACTGTCAATTTGTTGTTGGCAGCCTAGCGAGTTAGAATGTCCAGGCATAGCCGTGGTTTTACCTCTAGATCACATCTATTGTCTGCGGATGCTGTGATTGTAATACAATCCGCGTGGGCGAAAATGTCGCAGTTATCAAGTAAGTCTCGTTCAAGTAAGGAATCAACGACAACGTTCCTTCCACAAGGTCGGTTTGAAAACCGAGCTTTGAGGGCAACGTTATGTCAGTCGTTTTGTATAAGAACAGCCAGAAACGGTCGTGAAATAAGTGATCGAGCGACTCGATGAATAACTATGATTGGTGCCACCGACGCTATGTTCTCTTTTCTAACCACCTGGTCTGGTCGTGATTCAATATTTGCAAAAGATCGAAATCTAATTCGGGCTTGGTAAGGATCGTCGAATCGTCGTATGGGAAAAGGGAACTAACAATTGACTTAATTGTGTCTTGCTCTGTGGGAGTGTATCTGTCACCATCACGGACGTTAGAGCATGGTTGAATAGCCAGGAACTTATGTGAGGAAAACTTTATAAACTAATCCTCACGGACTCGCTGCCAAACTTTTCTCAACAAACCTTTGCCATGAGCTCAATTTTGCATTCTTACATGAATTTAGCCATTGAGTTTTAGCTGTGCTGAGGCTTTTTGTGTTTGCCTTCGTACGACTTGCTTTAACCTATTTAGCTTTGGACTCCACCACGGTACACCTGCTCTAGAATTCGAGCGCACTCGGTTAAAGATATTTTGGTTAGACTCCAGGGTCATGGCACTTAGCTCACTTTCAATCACCTCAGTGATTACTACCCAGTTAGAAATATTGCTAGCTAAAACTTGCGATGCTAGAGTGACATCAATGTTTGAAGAACCTTGGTGACTAGCAAAAGTGAAAGGTTGGTTGCCGGGCAGTTATTGGAAGACGCCTTGTGTTTTACCACCTCTCCTTTATGGCCATATCTGACACAGTTTGCACATGCAGGGTCTCGTGCGTTGTTTGGGCAATCTCAACCTCGATGCTCGCTCCAGACAGCAATTACATACAAATTTTAACAATTTTGGCAATATAAATCAGTTACAACTTATAAGTAACATGCAAAACATAAACATATAACATTCCTGCGGCATTACAGTTCTGATATTTAATCCTAAGTGGCTGTCAGAGTCAAATTCTCGTCTGCCTTTCGTTACAATCCTAAAGCTTACATAATAAACTGTTTTTATATTCGGTCGTTTATTCGTTCGTTCCCGCGTTTAATGTTTAACAGAGCAGCGAATACCGATCTTGTCCAGTTGGCTTGTGATTTAGTCCGAACTCCTCGAGAAGGGTAACCGTGCCCGTTACCGCGCACGTGGGTTACTTTACGAACTCTACACGGCACTCTAGTTCTTTTCAAGCAGCATGGCTTTAACTTTCTCGCACTATCGAGTTCAAAACACTAAACGTCGCACTAGGCGTTTGTATCAACCTTGTTGTCGTGCCGTGCTTGTCGTTTTTCACCCAGCTGGGCTTCCTGCAAACGACTTCATACAGTTTCCTTAACGCACAGCGATTCTTTGTCTTTCCAATTTTCTTCCGCGAATCACCTCCGCCGTGTCTGGTTTTAGACGGTCCAGAGAATTCGCGAATCGAGTTAGTTCTGTCCCCCACTCGCCGTTATTCGCGACGATCGTCACTTCTTCGTCGTTCGAGGGCCAGGCCAGTTCGACGTTTGCTAACCTGGCATCCGCAACTCCGCGTTCGCGTTGATTCAAGGGACAATTGAACAGGACGTGTTCGACGTCATCTCTTCCGCCGCACTCGCATTCGGCCGTATCCGATCTACCTATCCCGTTTAGGTATGCTTTAAAGTTCCCGTGCCCGGTGACGATCTGTACCGTAAAGCGATCAAGTTTTACCGGTATTCCATGTCTTGTTTATACGGAGGGAATAAACCGAAAGGTCCGTCTTCCGGTTTCGGCGTTTTCCCAGCTCGCGTTCCATTTCCGGATGCTTGGTTCGCGTGCGCGTCTTTTCTCGGCTGCCATAGGCAGGCAGTTGTAGTCCACGTCGATATCTGTGGCTCGGGCTGCTTTCTTAGCTAACGCGTCGGCTCTCTCGTAACCCGCCGTCCCAACGTGGGCCTTGGTCCAGCGGAATTCCAGCCTCGTTACGTCATTTGCGCTTTTAATGAGTTGTTGAGCCTGAAAAACTAGGTCGGTTGGCGCTGTCGGACTGGCCAGTGCTCCTAGCACGGCTCTTGAATCTGTAACGATTGCTACGCTCGTCGGAGGGTCTTCCATTTCGAGCACGTGGCGCAGCGCTCCCCATTTCGCTCTGAAAATTGTTGCAGCCCTCGGCAAGCCTCATTTTCTTAATAAAGGACTGTCATGAGCATGGTTTTGGTCTCGTCAGAAGTCTTCATGTTAGACTCGGGTGTGGGAACTATCACCGCTGTGGATCTTGCGACTGGCGCGACAGATTTACGGGAAGGTACCTTCACTCTGTCTGCTACTCTGCTAGACCGAGCTACTTAAGCGTAAGGAACTGGACTAGTTGTGACTTGGATGGCTGGTGATGACAACTTGTCAGTCACCGTCTTCAAGGTAGATTGTACGCCCCTAAGAGCGTCAGAAATATCTGAATGTTGCTACATTCTTTTGGCAAGAGTGGATCTACGGAAGATAGCTGGATGCGGGACAGTATATCCATTAATTTAGTTCGTCTGGCAACGGATTCTTTGGAGGTAGAAATCAGCTTAGATATAGTTAGGACCTCTGCTTCGAAGGATTTTTAGAGTGTGGACAGGTGGGAGTCATCGGATTCGTCGTCGGACTCGGCTTCGCGACGACGTTTGACACTAACCTTCATGGCGGAGGTTGAAGGTAAGGGAGAAGGAGAAGACTTTATGTTAGACTCTGTTGTGGAAACTATCACAACTGTGGATCTTGGGACTGGCGGGACAGATTTACCGGAAGGTACCTTCACTCTGTCTGCTACTCCGCTAAGGAACTGGACTAGTTGTGACTTGGATGGCTGGTGATGACAACTTGTCAGTCACCGTCTTCAAGGCAGATTGTATGCCTCTAAGAGCGTCAGAAATATCTGAATGTTGCGACATTCTTTTGGCAAGAGTGGATCTACGGAAGATGCGGGACAGTACATCCATTAATTCAGTTTGTCTGGCAACGGATTCTTTGGAGGTAGAAATTAGTTTAGATATAGTTAGGACCTCTGCTTCGAAGGATTCTTCGAGTATAGACATTTGGGAGTCATCGGATTCGTCGTCGGACTCGGCTTCGCTACGTCGCTTGACACTAACCTCCATGGCAGAGGCTGAAGGGACGGGAGACTTCTTAGGATTACGGCGAATAACTAGTGTCGACGTAACCGTTTGGCCGTGCAACGAGGAACCACATGGAGATAGGGTTCTAAAGCTTTCCGTGTAGAGGAATTTACACTATAGAAAATCAAACTATATATAATAATTAACAAATTAATAAAATCGCTTCGTCTTAATACCAGGAATCGCAGTTGCTCACAATTTAGAAAATCAGTTACCTAAACTTTAGATAAAGGTGAAAGATTTATTCGCTAATTGAAGAGAAGCCAGAGTCGTTAAATGAGTGAGTGTAACAACTCCGACGGGTTTCCAACTATTGAAAACAATAGCAGAGTAGCACCGCATAGAAGAGGATGCGGAAATTCTGTTTGGCCATTTGCAACGTTTACTCCGGACTCGGGCGCCAGATTTGTTAAACAAGTTTACTCTTCTGTTAGACGATGTTGTCCGGGTAACTGCAGTGAAGACACGATGTCCAGGGCTTCAAACCGTTCTAAAATCGGAGCTAGGCGACGGGAACCAAAAGTCAACAGTAAACAAAACAACTTTATTTACACATTTAGAATCTTAGCTAATCGAAATGAAACGTAAGCGGCGGAGATGATAACGAAGTAAGCGTTAAGTGAGAGGAAAAGATGGTAACTGAGCGAGTGTTTAGTGAGCGGCAACGACGGTGACCAAGCCAGCATGCGATGACGGTATTACCAAAGCTCGACACTACCAATACGACACCCGGTAAAGTTAGACGGTAGAGCGGCATCTTCCTGGAGGTTCGGTTAATGGATTTTAAACTGCCTACTTATTTTTTATTCACCTAGCTGCTCCCGAACTAGGACTTCTATTGGAATTCAGCTTTAATTGTAACTGGTGTTTTGTCGTTGCGTGCTCAGTTTTTATAACGGACGGTTCGACGAGGGAGAAGCAACTGCAAACGGGGTAAGTTATAAATAAGTAACGGTTCGTTACAAAAAGTGCAGCTCAGCGAGTTTCTACTTTAAACTGAACACGTATGGTTTTTGGACATGCGCGTAACTAGACATTCGCGCTAGGCGGAGCCTAGGTTCCATTGTATATAAAAAGATGTTATTATGTGTCAGTTATATTTTACTTGAAGGGGGCGGCCTACCCTGTCTGTGCTGTTGTTAATAACTTCGAAAGTCGCGAATATTCACTTGCGCAAACCTCAAAGTTAATTCAGTCCTTTTTGTCCATAGGGTTTGAAATGTTGACGTCGAGCCGTTTTAATAATGGATGGGCTGTGTGTCTAACGATTTCACCTTTATGGCCAAAACGAACTCAGTTTGCTCATGAAGGGTTTTACTCTGTGTTAGGGCATGTTTTAGTTTCGTGCTTTTCAGGACTTTTACAGTGTTGGTCAAACTTTTGACAATTGTAGCAACGCGTAACACGGATATGGTCATTCGAGTCGAATAGAGTTTTTGTCCATTTTAGTCCAGTGGTAGGTCATAACTTTGGGGATTGAGTACTTTCGTATTTAACAGAGAATCAGGTTCATTCCATGAATACTATCAAAAAAATCCACTTGCAATTGGGAATAGAACCAAATTGGTAATCACATTATTTGTCATTTAGGCGAAAGTCGGTGATCATTTTACAACTTTGCCATCTAAATTTCCCCTGCCTGGATCGCGCCTTCGTTTATCGGAAAAAACGAATGTCGAAGCCAGAAGAATTTTATTATCGGACATTGGCTTCACAAGTATGGTTCCCGAACTGTCAAGATCGGCTGATCACTTATGCCCAGTAAATTTAAAAGCCCCAGTACCAACAACTTATGGCCAGTTCCTGAGGACTCCAGATCTGTACTCGCCTAGTGTAATGGTAACCGCATTGTGCCTGTCAGAACACGTTAATCTTTTTTATAGTCGCAGAAATTTACGTGGACGGCGACCACAGCATCGCCCAGCGAAATCAGTCAATTACATTCCCAGTTCGGAAGCACGTATCCATTATCATCGCCACCAGCACCATCGAGGAGATTCTCAGCACCAGTATCGCCATCACGTCGAGTGACAATAAAGCCAACAACGTCTAAAGTGCGTTTCGCCAATGGATCGTTACCCGAACTAAGAACCGATTGGTCCACAATCGACAGCGGTGATTCGACCGATAGCCTCGTAGAAGAGGCCGAGCATTATTTACGACGATCTATCGATTGCATATCGGAGAACTACAATGCCCGCAGGTACATCCGTTCCTTTAAATTTTAACACCTAACTCGCTCTTTTTTAGGGACGAATTTCGATCGCGTAAATTTCGTCGCGCTTCTGCACCAGAACCGACAGGCGATAATGTGCCACCTCAGAATTGGCAACCGTTCCTACCGAGAAATCCCCGTGATCTACACCTAGATCACTGGGTGAAAGTAATTGTGCCTGAAGGTAGGGTTAGAGGTGGACGCGTGCGATACGTAGGTGCTTTAATAAATCAGACTGAACAGTATGTCGGCGTGCAGTTGAGCACGCCCGAAGGACACTCAGATGGTACTTACAAAAATAGACGTTATTTTAATTGGTAATTTTTTTAACACACCACGAAACTGTAACAATAATTTTGTTTTCAGCGAACCTTGCCACGGAATCTTTGTGCCATTTAAAAAAGTCGTTATGGGGTGGAGGCCGTAATACTACACTACTTCGTTACACTACCAGTAGCTTCAATTTGTTTTTAACTAATTGCTCAATTTATTTAATTTTCAGTATTATGTAAGGGACGCACATTCAATCTTCAATAATGCCAAAAGTAGTAGTCACAATAGTAATTGTATGTACGTGTATTAAATCTGTACGTTTCGGGTAGATTACGTCTTAATTTCTCTTAATAATTACTCCTGCCATAAAGTAGAGAAACGTTGCCTCGATAATAAATGTTTTCGTAGATTTAGTGCCGAACTGAATGTATCTTGCAAATTCTATTGTACAGGGAGACGGTGTAGCACCTTGCTCGCGTCTTGTTAAAATTTTTGGGCTTAAAGATTGGGTCAAACGAATTTTGTGCCAATCAAAAATAAACATACAATTTGACTGCTAATTAGTGCTCAAGATTATCACGACTACAATTAATTTTCGAGTTTTGCAGCGACACCATAAAAATTTTAACAAAAATCGAGAAAAATCTCTTAAGTAAGTGATAACAGTGTTAAATAAAATTGTTGGTTGCGAAATACTCTTACACAGGGTATTGAAGTATATTTTTCTATGTACTTAGTTTGCTTGGGTTAATATCTAAGTTCATGCACTTGAATGTATTATAGAAGATAGAATCAACGCTACAAGAAAAGTATTATATAGAATCACGGTGAAGATTCCTGACCAATAAAATAGTAAAAAGGAATTGATAATCGAGCGGGCCTAAAAGAGAACATCTGTATTATGTATATCAAAATAAAGAAATTACACACATATCTATATCTAATAAAAAAACGTTTATTAAAATTAAGTGTTAGTGGAAAAAGAAATTGTTAATTAGTATAAGAATAAAGAAGGTAGATTAATAAAGATGATTAATGATTTGAATGTACTGGAAAATCGGCGTGCCATCCGAAGGATCCTTTATGTCCCGTGTGTGCCCCAAAATCGACTGCATCGTGATGGTGCCCACCGGCTTGTCGTTCTAACCGTGTAGCCGCTTCTGCCTGGACATCATCGATGTTGCCATGATATTTAGTATTAGCGGTGACTATAGTCACAAGTGCGAATATATAAACAAATTTAAGAATCTAAAAACCAGTTAACAGTCTTACGAATTCTTTTTCAAAGACTTACCTTTTGCATTGCGAAACACTATCGAGTACTTTACGAACAGAAACAAATTGTATTTGCTTTTATACGCGTTTGCTTTCTTTTTAATTTAATGCGTGATCAGTTAATTAAATAGAGCATTTGAAAACCGCATTTGCTTTCACGTTGAAAAAATTAAATTTTCCGCCTTTAGGTTTAGTCATCCGTACCAACCTCAACATTTTCAAGTACCCACGATTCTAGTTCTTTTGTTTCCGGTTAGTGTACGAATCGATGCAAAATGGTAAATTTTTATATATTTTTTAATATACTGCATTTAATTTAAGAAATTGAGCTGCTACGTATTTTAAAGTGTGAAATTTTAGCCGTTAAGTAATTTGCTTAATTATTTAAGTTACAAACATTGACATAACCTTTATAACCCACATGTTTTCAGACTTGTAAACGTCGTAATGGAGGACGTGCTAAGCACGGAAGGGGTCACGTTAAACCAGTAAGATGCACTAATTGCGCACGGTGTGTCCCCAAAGACAAGGCCATTAAAAAATTTGTTATTCGTAACATAGTCGAAGCCGCTGCCGTTAGAGATATAACCGAAGCATCAGTGTATTCTCGTAAGTATTAGTCGTAATTGTTACGTATTACTTAATTCGTTTCTTACTTTAGAATACGTTTTACCAAAATTATATGCTAAGTTACATTACTGCGTATCGTGCGCTATTCACAGTAAGGTAGTACGTAATCGAAGCAAAAAGGAAAGGAGAATTCGTACACCGCCACAACGGAACTTCCCCGGACGTGATAATGCACGAGTGGCTCAACCTGTTAGGAAGTAATTGGGTTACATTACGTTTCTAATAAATAATTATCTTAATGTGAGTTTTTTTAAAATGTGTTTCCTTATTCCTGATTTATAATTTTGGTAAGTGATTTCATATCTTTGAATTAACGGGTATAAGTTCCTTTCTTGTCTATTTGGTTTAATGTAAATATCGTTTAACAAAGACTATCGTGCTTTTATGTAATCTCAAAATGTGATTTAGAATAGTATACTATGCGAGAAAGAAACTTTTCAGCCAATGAGGTAATTGCCATATTAACCATTTATTTAATTCATTTAAACTTTTACAAACTAGCAATTTTTAAATTTGGAACATAATTTACCATTAAAATTTGTTTCGGTGGCCTAATCATTTTTTTCTTGAGGCTCGCAGATTTATAGGAAAAATGTTTTAATTTTCTTCGTCTAAAAGAGAAATATGTTTGCAATACGAACATTTTTTATTTAAAATTTAAATTAGAACAAGAATTTACTTTCATATTTCAATAATTTTTTTTGGAAAAATTTAATTTTGTGTTTCTGAGGTAATGCAATAGATGTCGCATATAGACGTGGGAGGGGCGACGTTAATTTAAAAATTAAACACCCGCGCGTGTATTCGCATGCGCACTTGTAACGTTCTATTTTCCGGCATAGCTCCATCTCTATTTTGATAACGTCAGTCGTATAGCTCTGTTTCGAACGCGTCGAGCTACGGAATGTAGTGTTGTTTTTGTTTGGCACATGGCAACGTTATTTACGTACGTACGTTGCTAACAAGAAGATGCCAGGTTTTTGGTTCGTTTCTTAACTGTAGCAGACTTCGGTGACACCGTTTTAACTCATAATTCTCAATCAATATCAAATTATCTCCGCAATGTCCGACAAAGAATCTCAAGAAAGCGAAAACCACAAATCTGGTAATTAGAACAAATCGCAAAAAACAATGGAAACTTCGTCGTATTAAAATGTTTAAATTTGTCAGTGTTTATTAGGCACAGAACGAGAGAGATCCCGATCACCACAAAGGCCAAACAAAGTAGATAATATAGGAATGATAGCGAAGAATCGTTTGAAAAATATGAGCATACAAATGAAGTTAACCGCACAAAAGCAAACGACGAGTCCCAAGCCGAAGATGTCGATCGAGACTGCGTTTAATCAAGACAGCGACGACGAGCCCGAAGAAATGCCACCCGAAGCTAAGATGCGAATGCGTAATATAGGAAGGTAAGAGTGTGGATATGTGCCGTGGGGCGAAAGCTATTGAACTTTTAGGGATACACCAACCTCATCTGGTCCAAATTCGTTTGGAAAAACTAAACATGGTTTTTCAGATGCAAAAAAATTATTTGAGAAAACCTTGAAGGATGCCATGGACAGCGCTTTAGCCGACGACTAGGAGAACTTTCACGTTACCTGTTTGACTCAAATTTTAGTATTTAATATTAGTATATAAATTTTATTTATTGGAATGTTTAACTGTAGATATTTATTTAATAAGCACAAAGTACAGTACAAAATTTAAATAAAAAGACTTGACCGTTGTTGAATATCGACACTCTTGGTCTGTCGGCTATAATCGCATCTGTTTGTTCATTTATGTCCGATTGTTTTGCTTCTGTATTTTTCTCTAAAAGTTGTAACTATAGAAGTTGTGGGTTTATTCGACCTTTGGGCTCATTGAACACCATATTTCGTTAAAAGCATTTAGAATTTGACGTAATTTATGAAGTGGGGAAGCGAATACTGAGGAATATGATTCAAGTAACTATTTGCAAAGTGTCTTGGTTGTTCACTTAATACCACGTGCTATTCAACGAATAGAAAAAATATTTGTCGATCTGTGTTTTGGTTATACGTACTCCTCTTGCTGATGATGTATGTCGCAACTTTGCTTGACAAACTTAGATTTAGGGTCTAACAAAGATTTTCATACTTTGTTAGATTGTAACATTTAAAATTCCCGCTTTTGAATTATACAGAAAGAGTCATCTAGTAGGTAAAAGCAGAACCTATTAAAACATTCTAAAAATGTTAGGTTAAGCGCGAGCATTTCTCGACATGCGTTTTTTACATCAGGAGACCATAATGTAAGAAAGTTTTGGTAGAAAACGATCTTGACGAATCTTAGGTAACGTAATTTTGCTGCTTTCCTGTTGGCAAATGTAAAATTTTGTGCCAAATTCGAACGTAGAAGTCGCGTTTGGTAACATTTAACGAATTCGCTTTGTGACTAGATTTAAATTTCTGAAATTTCTAACTTTTCGATCAGGATCGCATACATTTGCAGAAGCGGCTTGTCGGTGGTATATTGATTCAACGGGAGATTAATCTTGTCGTATACAAGGTGAGTCACAAACAAACATATTTTTATTTATATTAAATGCAATGTATTATATAACTGACGAACTAAAGGCAATAAGATTATGTGTGAAAACAGTTATTATGTTAATTCCTAATGCTTTTACTTTAATATTTCATAAATAATTTAGGGTTTTGTTTAAGCGTTCGTTCAGTCAACGGTTACTCTTCTAAGTTTGCTGCGCTCCCGTTATTTCAAACAAGATTTTGTGTCAAACTCGCACGTAGAAGTCGCGTTTGGTATCCTCAACTTATGTTGCAGCACGATTAAATTTCTGAAATTTTCAATTGTATCGGGATCGCATGAAATGCAAGATGCGCGGTTATACATTAATTTTACGTGTTGCATTCTGTTTAATTTAAATTTAGTCTAAGCGCGAAAACAAATTAAGCAAATACCACTTCTATTTTCTTTAAATTCTACATTAATAAGTCACCTGATTGCAGTGCCGCATTACCCATAAAGCAGACTAGACACGTGCCTAGAGGAGCCGGCTCCTAGGAGCCCCGGCTGCTAAAGACAACGAAAAATTTGATTTATTTTCTATTGAAATTATTATAAACATGCACTTCCCTGTTTTTAGTTAACGAAAATTACACTGTCGAAAGATAGATAATTGTAATTTTTCTTCTTTGTTACAAGTATTTAGTAAGGCCCGCGCTTAGCACTTTTGGCGCCTTTGTGCAAATTTAAAATAATGCCCCAAATTTGTATTCTGTTCATATGCGAGTACAGATACGGGTTAAGTTAGTTATTATTATCCACTATTGAAAAATAATTTTAAAAAGTATTTTCATAAATTTATTTTCATTTTTATATTTATTTACCAGGCCTCCGCGACAGTGAATGCTACTGGCAACACAAACACAAACAAAAAAAATTAACTCAGCAGGTTTTCCACCCAAGCCTGCTCATCACAAGACCGAGATCATCTTCAATAGGTGCAATTACTGGCGAAGACTTAAAAAAATCATTAATTGTGTCACCACCATCTGCAAATGTCACAGATGCTAACAAAGTTTGCCCTCCTCCATGGCAAAGAGTACCAGATAGTACAGACCGCTACCCAAAAAGAAAGAGAATATCTGATAGCCCACCAAACATACAAAATTCTATTGAAGTACACACGGGAATCAATACCTCGAATAGATTCAGTGGATTACCGATAGACTTAACCGAGGATCTAACGCCAGCTACAGCCACCCATAATAGAAAAAATAGCAAGCCCCCACCTATTGTCCTTTATGGCATAGAAGAGGTATCTAAACTAACAGAACTACTAAATAAGTCTGTGCCTAGAGATAGCTTCACGTACAAGATCATTAACAGGGACCAGCTAAGAGTACCTAATGTCACAGACACCTGAAACTTATAAAAACTTAATAGAAGTTATTCGAACCAACGGTCTTATTAGACACACCTTCACACAGAACCAAACAAATGTAACAGAATTGTTGTCAAAAACTTGCACTACACCACTCTAAAAACAGCCATTATAGAGGACATTGAGAATACTGGAAACAAGGTCAGAGGTGAAGTCATCTGTGCAATATCAAGAAAACATAAAAAGCCACTCAATATGTTTTTCGTGAATATTGAATCAGGCCCTAACAACCCAGATGTAAAGAATATAAAATATATATACCACACTAAAGTCAAGATAAAGGACCCAAGAAAATCGACTGAGATCCCTCAGTGCACTAGGTGCCAACAATACGGCCATACAAAAAACAACTGTATGCGTCCCCACAGGTGTGTCAAATGTGGTAAAGGACACAAAACCACTGATTGTCCAAAAAAAGACAAGAATACACCGGCCACCTGCGCTCTCTGTCATGGTGACCACCCAGCCAATTACAAGGGCTGTCAAGTGTATAAAGAGATAAAGGCTCGAAAAATGGGAAATATTGCAAACAAAAGATACCCAGTAATAGCAAAACAACCCACACAAACAACAATGCCACCCCCCCTTACTCAAGATAATTTTTCTCCATTAAAACTTGGCAACCAGCAGTCAAGCAACCAGCAAAGAAACATTGCACATACATCTGAAACTATGTCCAACATCATGAATGATGTTTGCTGGACCCGAAAAATAGAGAATGCACATTCTCAGTCAACAAGCTCCTTAGAGCAGATAATACTAAAGCAATCAGAAAAAATTGATATCCTCATAACACAAATAGGCACCCTAATGGGTCTCCTAACGACACTCATAGCTCAGAACCAGAAATGAAATTTATACGTATAGCTGCATGGAATATCAATGGCTTATCTCCAAATAAGCACGAGGTTGAGCTGTTTATAAACCACAACAAAATTGATGTTCTATTAATTTCCGAAACACATATGACTGATCAAAGAGTGATTAAAATCAAGGGATATACCGTATGCTACGCTAATCATCCAGACGGCACATCACATGCTGGAGCTGCTATAGTAATAAGAGAAAACATAAGATATCATATGTTACCACCATACACACAAGCACATATACAGGCTGCTATAGTATCTGTTGACGACTGGCAGGGCTCGTTGAATGTGGCTGCAGTGTACTGCCCCTCCCGACATCGAATCGACGAGCAGATGTACAATGACTTCTTTCGCACGTTGGGTGGTAGATATCTGCCGGGAGGCGACTGGAATTCCAAAAACACATTTTGGGGCTCCCGATTAACAAATACGAAAGGCCGAACTTTGAAAAATGCTATTGACAGCAATAATCTTAATGTACTTTCAACAGGGGAACCGACTCATTGGCCAACTGACCCAAATAAAATCCCAGACCTCATAGACTTCTTCGTCACCAAAGGAATATCAGGACTCTACACAAAAATTGAATCATGCCTGGATGGCTCTTCCGACCACACGCCTATCATATGTACACTAAGCACTACAGTGATCCTAAAACAATTACCCGAGACTTTATACAACCATAAAACTGACTGGGAAGCATTCCGGGATTACATTGAAGATAATACCACACTCTGTATACCTCTTAAAACGGAAGATGATATAGAAAGTGCGGCGTTGTATACTACCAACTTAATTCAAAAATCAGCTTGGCTATCATCTCCCTATATAGAAGTAACATCGAAAAATTTGGACACTACCGTGGAAATTAGAGAAATGATAGCTGTAAAAAGAAAAATAAGGCGACAATGGCATACTAGTAGGAATCACCAAGACAAAAAGGCACTAAACAAAGCTCAAAAAGTACTGAAATCAATGCTCAAAGAACTAGAGAATAGGAGTTTGCAAGACAAATTAAAGACTTTATCACCATACAAAGCAGAAGATTATACACTCTGGAAAATGACTAAATCATTAAAAAAGCCAAAAGAATACATGCCTCCGCTAAGAAAATCTGATGACAGTTGGTCAAGGAAACCCGCAGATAAAGCAGAATTATTCGCCACCTTCCTAAAAAGTGTGTTCAAATCCGATGAAGCTGATGTTGACGACACAGAAAAAACGATCGACGGGATCTTAAATAGCGATCAGCAAATGTCTCTACCCTTGAAATCAGTCACCCAGCAAAAGTCAAAAAAACCATAGCTCAACTAAAACAAAAGAAAGCTCCCGGTTTTGACCTGATAACGGCAGAAGTTCTGAAACAGCTACCGAAGAAAGGTATAGTTCTGCTGACAATCCTCTTTAATGCAGTGTTGAGACTACAATACTTCCCACATCTGTGGAAAGTGTCCATTATAAATATGGTACTTAAACCGGGGAAGATTCCCACAGAAGTCACATCTTACAGACCTATAAGTCTTCTCCCAGTACTATCAAAACTTACTGAGAAACTAATATTAAGTCGACTTCTCCCAGTTCTTGAAGAGCAAAAAATAATACCAGACCATCAATTCGGATTTCGGGCACACCATGGAACGACTGAACAAATACATCGAGTAGCTCACACAATACGACAGACGCTGGAGAGGAAGGAGTACTGCACGGCCGTATTCCTAGACATACAACAGGCCTTTGACCGTGTATGGCATAAGGGTCTCTTATATAAGCTAAAACTACTCCTTCCAAACACTGAGTACATGCTTTTGAGGCCTTATCTGGAACAACGAATTTACCAAGTCAAGTGCGAAGATCGCCTGTCATCCATCTGCCAAATAGAAGCAGGAGTGCCTCAAGGATCGGTGCTGGGCCCTATCCTCTACACAATATTTACCGCTGATATACCTATCACAGAAGAAGTAGTATCTGCAACCTATGCAGATGACACTGCAATCCTTTCTAGCAGTAAAGATCCTAGCCTAGCATCCGTAAAACTACAAAAACATCTAGATAGAATCGGAATATGGCTAAAGATGTGGCGAATAAGAGCTAGTCCTGCAAAATCAGTTCACATAACATTTACTTTGAATAGAGGTGCCTGTCCACCAGTTACACTTAACGGAGATATCTTGACACAGCAAACAACAGTGAAATACCTGGGTATGCATCTGGACAAACGGCTTACGTGGAGGGATCACATTAAGGCAAAGAGAGAACAAGCAAACAAAAAGCTCAGGGATATGCACTGGCTGCTGGGCAGGCAATCGACTCTTAGTTTGGAGAATAAGCTCCTGATATACAAATGCATTATAAAACCAGTATGGACATATGGTATACAACTCTGGGGGTCAGCTAGTCACTCAAATATAGAAATACTACAGCGCTTCCAAAATAAAGCGTTAAAAACTTTGACCAATGCCCCATGGTTCATAAGGAACACAGAAGTGCATGAATATCTGCAACTCCCTACAGTCAGAGAAGAAATAGAGACTTCTTCTGATGCCTATAAGCAGAGACTTGAAAAACACATAAATAGTTTAGCCACAGAACTCCTTAACACCAAGGACTCTATATTCCGCCTAAAAAGAATACGACTAGCCACCATCTAATCATCTAATAACAAGAAATGACACATCACAGGATGTGCCTATCTAAAGCCACTTATATATAATAGAAGTCACATCTGATTATAGCTCTTGGCTGATTGCAGATTGATAAAAGACAGAAAAAGAAAAAAAAATTTTTATATTTTACAAGCACAAGCCATAGGTAAGCCATACAAGTATTTTTTCATTGAGGTACATAACATAATTATAAACTTATATAAACTGGTTCTGCCCATAATTTGAAAACAGAATACCCGTTTCTAGCCATTCGTCAGCCATCATTGATACCAAATTAATAAAATCAACTAATTTTTCTACCATAAAAAAACATATAACAATCCTATCAAATTACTAAAATTAACTAATTTTTCTACCGTAAAAAAAACCTTTAACAATCCCTTCTTTTACTTCCTACAGATTTTCATACTAAAATCGGATAAAGTATGAAAATAAACATCTTTTAACAAAAAGGAAAATAAATCTTTTAGTTCTTCTTGGAATTCGGTTCTTTAACGTTCCAGATACCTTGGCTTTTCCCGTTCTCAGTTCTGAGTTCATACGACCATGGCGTAATTATTTTGCTTATTTCAAACGGCCCCAAAATCTTTGGACGTAATTTGGCTGAATAGTAATTACTTTTATCGGATAACGTAAAGTTACGGCGCCATACCTTCTCTCCTTGAAAATTGGACATTTCGATGCCTGAAATTATAATTGTGTTAGGCCTTTTTGCTGGCTTTATTTAATTTCTGTCAAACTTTTTCGTAAATTTTGTTCAAGTCTTTATCGTTTGGTCTGTGGTTTATCTCCTCGTCTTTTCCACTTCCAGTGACATACTCTTCGCCATAGAGGCACATATTTCTTCCAAAATTTATAAAATACGGGATCGTACTAGTTGCCTCGTTTAAAGTTCTCATGGCGCGCGCTACCTTTGGCAGAATGTTGTCCTATTCGCGATGGTTACATTGTCTTAAAATTACTCACTAAATGTTCCAAGGTTTAAGTAAACTCGATTATTTCCACTTCTCGGTACCTTGCGGGGAATCTTACCTCCCTGCCTGCTCTCGTGTTTTTTTTTGCAGTTGTGGCAGGTGGTACGTTCGTAGATGTGGATGGTTCATCGACAATTGGCGCTGAGCCAGGTTGGTTAGAAGATAATGGAGTATCTTTAGAGATGTTACTTGGAATGTGTGCTTCCGTAGTGGTAAATGCTGGTTTCACTCTATCCAACGAGATGACTTGGAATTGTCACATCTTTTAATGGTGACCGTTTTAGCTGTTCTTGATACCACCGTAAATGGGCCATCATAAGGTGACTGATGCAAGGGTTTCCGAACTGTGTCATCCCTGATGAATACGTGTGAACAATCGCTCAATTCGCTGAAGATAAACGATTTCTCTTTGTTGTGATGGTGACGTGGAGAAGTTGGCTTCAGCAGTGTAAAGTGGTTCCGCAGCTTCTTGACGAATTCAGATGTTCACGGTCTCGAAAAATTTCCGTTGTACTAAGCCCAAAAGAAGACCAGTAGAGCGTCCGGAAAACTAGAACGGATCGACCAAATGGGGCGAAAGTCGACCTCAACGAGCCATGCCCCGGAGATTACTATTCAAATGGCATCGCCTAGGGAGCAGTTGCATAGCATTTATCTCGATGACAAGATCAATGGAAGAAGCGTTCAGTTACTGGTTGACACGGGAGCGACGAAGACCATCATTCGTCCTGACATGTTATTGGAAAACGAGAAGACATCACCAGTAACAGTACGACTTCGAACGGCGACGGGCGACGAAATACCTACTCACGGACAAGTCAAAGTAACCATTGGTTTGGGAAATGGAGTACTCGACCATCAAGTACTGGTAGCCGACATCACGAAAGAAGTTATCCTGGGAATGGACGTGATAAAGAAGTATGGGTTCCATTTGGATATGAAGAACGATGTCCTGAAGATCGACAATGAAGAAATTCCTTTTCATTCGTCAGAGAAGGCAGCC
Source organism: Aquatica leii (assembly GCA_035610365.1). Lineage (NCBI taxonomy): Eukaryota > Metazoa > Arthropoda > Insecta > Coleoptera > Lampyridae > Aquatica > Aquatica leii. Next base: position 6,196,774 of record CM069437.1, read on the forward strand.
GTGCGAGTCTTATTGAGTGAAGACGTGATTCTGCCTGCAAGGACTGAAAGTGTGGTGATGGCACGCCTGGATGGAAATCTCCGGGAAGGCTACATACGCGCGATTGAACCAATGGAAGGCGGCTTAGTTGAAAAGGGACTACTCGTTGACAGAACCTTAGTACGAGTAAAGAACACGATGCCAGTAAGGATCTTAAACATCAACTCAGATCCTGTAACGTTGAAAAAGAAGACCGTGGTAGGCCAATGCACGCCAGTATCACAAATTGTGAGATGCGTGAAGTCGAACGAAGATACGTCGCCGAAGAAGTGTCCACAACATCTATTGGACATTCTTATCACCAAATGCCAAAACCTCAGCCAAGACCAGCTGGCTAAAGTTAAAGTGTTGATCCAAGAGTACCAAGATGTGTTCGCGCTGGAGAGTGGCTCCAAAGGAAGAACTAACGTGGTGAAACATAAAATTAATACCGGAGACGCTCGGCCGATACGACAACATCCACGCAGACTTCCTTTGGCGAAAAGAGAAGAAGCCGAACAAATAATTACGGATATGGAGAGGGAAGGCGTGATTGAACCTTCAAGTAGCCCATGGGCATCCCCAGTGGTACTCGTAAAGAAGAAGGATGGATCAACGAGGTTTTGTGTAGACTACAGACAGCTAAACGACGTGACCAAAAAGGACAGCTACCCTTTACCCAGAATTGACGATACGCTAGACACCCTGTCAGGATCCCAGTGGTTTTCTACGTTAGATTTAAAGAGTGGATACTGGCAGGTAGAATTAGAATCCAAGGATCGTGAAAAAACAGCTTTTACGATCGGAACTGGTTTGTGGCAGTTCACTGTAATGCCCTTCGGCCTGTGTAACGCTCCTGCAACGTTCGAGCGTTTGATGGAGACCATCTTGCGCGGGTTGTCTTGGAAGACGTGCTTGGTTTACCTGGACGACGTGATCGTGGTTGGAAGGTCGTTTGAACAACTTGAAGGAAGTGTTCCAGCGATTACGTGGGGCTAACCTCAAACTGAGGCCAAAGAAGTGCCACGTATTTAAGAAGGAAGTCCAATACCTTGGCCACGTCGTATCTAGAGATGGAGTAAGGGCTGACCCAGACAAAATCCGAGCAGTGCAAGCATGGCCAAGACCGATCGACAAACATCAGGTCCGAAGTTTCCTTGGGTTGTGCACTTATTATAGGAGATTTGTACCCGGATTTGCCAATATTGCCAAACCATTGACAAAATTAACCGAAGAAAAATCAGAATTTAGATGGAATGAAGACTGCGAAACTTCGCCGATTCTGAGTTATCCAAGGGAAGATGGAAAATTTGTTTTGGATACCGACGCAAGCAATCTGGCCATAGGCGCGGTCCTTTCGCAGGTTCAAGATGGACAAGAAAAGGTTATCGCGTACTTTAGCAAGGTTTTGTCCAGGCCAGAAAGGAATTATTGCGTGACTAGGAGGGAGCTGTTAGCAGTCGTTAAGTCCATCGAACATTTCTACAAGTATTTGTATGGACGAAAATTTTTACTGAGAACAGACCACGCCGCTTTAAAATGGCTACTGCAGTTCCGTAACCCAGAAGGACAAGTAGCAAGATGGATCGAGAGACTGCAAGAGTATGACTATGACACAGAACACCGTGCCGGAAGCAGTCATCGGAACGCTGATGCCTTGTCCAGAAGACCATGTCCGGCGGACTGCAGCCATTGTTCGCGACTGGAAGAAAAAGTCGAAAGCTTCCGGAGAACTGCTATGGTTGATGATGAGTGGGAACCTGAGCAGTTACGTCACGAACAAGAAGACGATCCTGAAATAAGACTACTCCTGGACTGGAAAGAAAGCGGGCGACGACCAACCTGGGAAGAAGTGAGTGCTTTGGGCAGAAACATCAAAGCGTACTGGGCGCAGTAGGACTCTTAGATAGTAGAAGACGGTCTTCTTAAGCGACCCCTAGAAAGTGCCGAGGGCACGGGAAACACTACAGTTGGTAGTGCCAAAGAGCAGGGTGCCAGAAGTGTTGAAGCATCTCCACGATGGGACATCAGGAAGACACTTTGGCATTAAGAAGACGTTGGGTAAAGTGCGAGAACGATTCTACTGGATGAACTGCAAAGAGGACGTCATGAAATGGTGCCGTAAATGCATAGTCTGCGCATCAGCAAATGGTCCAGCGAGAAAGCGCAAAGCACCCATGAAACAATACAACGTAGGAAGCCCTTTGGAAAGAGTAGCGATTGACATCGCAGGGCCGTTCCCAGAATCCGATTCGGGAAATAAATACATACTGGTGGCGATGGATTATTTCACGAAATGGACGGAGGCTTACCCCATACCCAATCAGGAAGCAGCTACAGTCGCAGACGTATTAGTAAAAGAGTTTTTCTGCCGGTTTGGAGTTCCGTTGGAATTACACTGCGATCAAGGCCGCAATTTTGAGTCTGGGCTGTTTCAAGAAGTTTGTCGACTGTTAGGAATTAAGAAGACTAGGACAACGCCTCTCCATCCTCAATCTGACGGCATGGTTGAACGGATGAATCGAACAATGGGCAAGTACTTAGCCAAGGTAGTGTCCGAACACCAAAGAGACTGGGATCAGTACTTGCACCTTTTCCTAATGGCATACCGATCATCCGTTCACGAAAGCACAGGCCAAACACCATCCTGTGTAATGCTCGGTCGTGAAATACGATTGCCATGCGACCTTCAATTTGGCCGAAGACCGGAAGAGGAAGTCGCTGGAGAAGATTACGTCAACAAGCTGGCAAAGAGGCTAGACGAAGTACATGAAGAGGTTCGTAAAAACACACAAATTGCCAGCGACAGGATGAAAACCAGATATGACGTCAAGGCACAAAATGGTGGATTTCAACCTGGCGATATGGTCTGGTTGTATAACCCTCAAAGGAGACGTGGTTTGTCGCCGAAGCTGCAAAGGCAATGGGAGGGCCCCTATGAAGTCGTGCAGCGTATTAACGACGTTATATATCGCATCCGAAAACCGCCCAGAGGCAAGCCAAAAGTGGTCCACGTCGATCGTCTAGCCCCGTTTGCTGGCGATAACCACAATACGCAAGTCCAGGTCCGAACCAGAGTAATAACTAGCAGAACCAGGAATCCAATCGAAGAAATGGAGTTCGAGAAGTTTATAAACTTATACGGAGGTTCTGGAAAAGCTAGGTTCGGAGTTACCACCGAGGAACAACAAGACCTGTTCCAGACACAGAAACATTACGCCATCGCACATTGCGTGGGCGAGGATCTTGACATGTCCAGAGGAGTTGCAGTCGTGTTTAAAAAGAAGTTTGGGCAGCTAGATGAATTACGAAGACAGCAACCGGCAGTCGGAAAAGTTTTAGGACTACGTGGTGGCGACGGACGCTTCGTTTTCTATTTGGTCACCAAGAAATACTCACGTGTCAAGCCGTTATACAAAGATCTGTGGCGAACATTATGGACTTTCAAGAGAGAAATGGAGATCCATCATATTAAGAAATTGGCAGTACCCAAGCTTGGTTGTGGCTTAGATCAACTGAATTGATTGAAAAAAATTTTGGCGAACTCGATTCCCGGTCTTCTACAAGCTCGCATTCCCGTTTCCCGAAGACGTATTTCCATTGTTACATTTCGGTTTTCTACAATTGTGACATCGCGCGTAAGACGTGTTTTTATTACCACATCGATGACAATATACCGTTTCTGCTTCTGTACACCATCTTGCGGTATGGCCCATTCGATCACAATTCCAACATTTTACGCTATCTTTGTTGCTTTTCCTGAACCCTGTCGTACATTCACAGGTTGACGTCAATTGACATTCTTGATGACGTACCGGGTACTTCTTTTTTTAATCCCGTAAAAATGGCAAAGTCTCTTTGAAATTTTGGTCCAATATATCCTAATTTCGGTTCTAGCAAATTATTAACATTAGACGGAGGTGGTTTGTAACACATTGCCACTTCCTTATTATCCTCTATCCCTTTACAAAATTCCATTAGTGTGCTAACATTCAAAATATTATAATGCAGTAATTCCATTTGCAAGTAAGATAACAAGTTCCGCTTAATAACCTACAGTTTTTCTTTTTCGGATGGTGAATTAGCAGCTGATAACCTCATAAACAGATTTTCCATAAATGCGATGTAATCAACTACTCTTTCACAAGGAATGCTGTGTCCTTTCCCTAATTTCGACCCACAATCTTGAATCATAATCGCACGGTTGGAAAGCAAAACGTAGACTTTCAATTAAGTCATGCCAATTACAAAAAAAAATCCGATTTGCCTTATAATAATTTAATGCTCGTCCAGTCAAAATATCTGCAGCTGATGCAAAAAGTTGTTCGGTGGTTGCTCCGCGAGAACGACAAAGTTCTTCTGCTTCTAATAACTTCTTTGGCCATAGTGCAGCATCTTTCGAAAGATTTTCCGTTCTGGTAATTTTTGAAGGTGTTGATATCTCATTATCAGTAGAACTTGAAGATATTAATGGATTATTGAGATGCAAGTTTTTGGATTTTAATGTTTTAATAAATCTAAAATAAATTTTAGATGAAGTCATCTTAATTCACAACACAAAACACATCACTATAAAGTCTGTAAAACTACAAAACAAAAAAGTTTCAAAAGCAGATATCTTCTACCCTATGCACCTTTATACTTCGCTAAGTCAATTATCGATAGGGCATTAGGCAACAAATGAAATTGCGACCGATGCAGCGCTTAAATATGTCGAAGGCACCGAATATAAGCCTGCCTACGGCTATAGAATGCGTACACGTGCACTAATTTGTATGTGTTGCCATAAATAATGTTTAAAATGTTTAGTCTTTGTAACTTAATAACTTAGAATCAACCAATAAGGGTTGGATGTTTTGTAATATTGCTACGACACCGGCTAGAAAATGTAACTTGTAAAAGGGCAGATTGAAATGATATTTGGATCGTTTGTTCCAGTGTTGATCATTAAACGTTTATAAATTTAATTTAATAATTAATAATATAAACGATGTTTTCTCAATGTAGTAGCATAGTCTGACCCGTTCTTTAATAAAGTGATAACATTACCGGACTGATAACAATATCCCTAATTCTAATAAGCGGCGTGCACTGTATTAATTTTACAAAATTGATTTATAAGTTCGCAATTTTAAAAATTACAAAAGTTAATATATAATTGTATTTCTATCTTATTATTTAAATAATGATTGACTACATTTTTTTAACGTATTTGTTTTTTTTTGGTTAAAATCAGTTCCTTTTCGCATTTTCTGACGGTTATATAATTTGTGTACTCTGCTAAAGCTCTGCATATTATTTTATAAATAGCGAATAAAGCCTTCAGTTTAATGTGTTTTCTGTTGATGCATTTGAAATATTTTGACTTTTGATTCATATCTGTTTTTAAATTTTCTGTGCAAGTAATTTAAAACTTAAAAAACGATATATTATATAATGTGTCGTAAATTTAACATATAATTTGTATATAGGTACAAACTACCGTACTGAATTTTATGCCTTTAGGCCCCGAGATGTCTTTAATGCAGCGCTGCCTGATGGTAATTAAGAATCCGATTAACTATCATTTGTTTTGTGTATGTTTCCTCCACGTTCATTGAAATTCTTACCATCATAAGACGTGTTCACAAATATGTGCAGACATTCAATTTGTGATTGTAGTTATTACATATTTTGACGTTTAGGTTAACTGATCTATGGTTAACTGCGTTAAATGAAGGTTAAATCCCATGATGCATTGTAAATGCAATGCTGCCAGCCGCAGCAGTGCCAACACTAAATTCTAAAAATTCCCGTAGTGTATCTTAAAAACACTTAAAATTCTTTCTTGCCAAACGTTAAAATAATATAATACACCTACCGACAAGGGCTACAACATAGCTTTTGATACAACTCTGCCATTTATAAAGAAATAAACTTTGAAGAATCTTAAAACAAATGTCTATAAACCGTCTTCAGTCAGACGTCTTTAAGATGCCTTACAGTGAATATCGTTAAGACGTCTTTTTTAGAGCCACAGACATGAAACAGACGTCTTGAAGATGTTGCGTGCTGTCTGGGACTGAAAATAATATCGGTACAAAACATCAGTATTGAAACGTGGCGACAAGCAGGGGTCCTAGGAGAAGGTAGAAGCCGACCAACTGCAACAAGGATTTTCGAGGATCACTCCCCGGGCGCTGGTCGCTTTCAAAAAGGACAGTAAAAAAGCGGATGCTACAAACCACGTTTACGAGGTAATTAATGTAAATCCAGAGCCAGAAAGAACGCACTAATGGCAAATCTAATGCTCAAAGTCGTTCAGATAAATATAAATCACTGCAGAGCAGCATCAGCCGTTCTCAGCGATTATATCATGACACACGAAATTGATATTGTCCTTGTTCAGGACCCATGGATCCACTAGGGAAGAATAAAAAGGTTGAACTGTCCAGGTAGATGACTGCTTGCAGCCCAACTTGTGCACAACTCCTGCACATTCATAACTGTAAAGAATGCACTAAACTTAATATCTGTAGTAGAGGATGGCATCAGGAGGGAGTTCATTATTATTCTTGGTCCAGATAATTAAGCCAAGACCCACCAGCACTGCTTTCCCATGAAGCATGTCCACAGCAGCAAGAGGTTTGGGTTTGGCTGTTGTGCCTGCTGGCCAAAGTCAGTAGAGCAGCGACACAGACATCCTTATCCCAGTCTTAGTTCTTGCCACAACAGCTTGAGTTGGTTCACGTGACAGTAGTACTGGAGTACGTACGGATTTTAGGCCGCGTCTCCAACACCTGCCAAGGTAAACAGGATTGTCCCGGCTCGGGTAGTGAAGGTACGTACCATGGCACCCTATCCTATCAACCACTTATTTACTGTACACACTGCTTAGTATATATTTTCACACTCTGAAAACAATCTCACTTTGGTACACTCTCAGTTGGTATTAATAATTATTTATTAGACCACATTCATAATTCAATAAGAAAATTTGAGAATTTCAAGTTTGTTCTCAAAGTTCTTTAATTTTTCTACATCACACAGCCCCTTCAATTCCCCCCCATGTTGTTTGGGTTAGTAACCGCCTACTAAGAGAACTTCAATAGATAAGAGGACAGAAGATAAAGACAAGTCTCTAAAAAGTATGAGGTACAATAATAAATATATTAGAAAATAATCAATACTTTTATATTAAAATGACTGAGAAATATAGATTATCACTATATATACTAAGCTGTACGTATCGGTGGAGATACCAATATAACACCATCCCCTCTTACAAACAACATTGGAATGTTACGTTTTGTAGTTCGATACACTTCTTCATAAGTTTCTTCGTCGATCTCAACTGTAGTAATCGTTTCTTCAGCATCGCTCAACACCATGTTCATATGTTGATCGTATGCCTAAAAATCTACTGTTACCCTACTTTTCTGGTAAAAGTTCATACATACGTGTAACCGACCACGTAATTCCCTATCGTTTCTCATTTTAACGTAGATGCGTTCGTCTAAACTTAGGCGAACTAAGTCTAACGGTTCCTTAACAGTGATCGAAGGAATCTAAAAGTTATTGAGTTAATAACTACGTTTAATACTATCGTAATTGTGTTACAGTATCTATATCATCTGCCATTTTTATAAAAGTGTTTATTTCTACAAATTAATCAAATTCGTCAAAATTTTGAGGTTATAATCGTTCTTGCCGAAAACACTTAAATGCGATGTTGTCACGTCTTTGTTTTTGTAACTGTTATTAATAGATTATTGAATACTTTTCATACTAAAGACGTTTGTGGTTTCCCTATTTGTGTATTGTCAATGTAATAAACAATTTTCGTACATTAACCATAAACTGAAAATATAATTTTGTAAAATTTATTTAAAAAAATAGCTTTCGAGCGGGAACTTTAACGTTGGTATGCCTACTTAACCTCCAAGTTCTTTTCCGGTGAAGTTTAAGTACCATCGGTTGCATCTGAGATTCTATACGAAAAACTTCAAAGAAAACACGAAAAATGGCTTTTGGAGATTTAAAAACCGATAAAGGAGTAGATGCTTTAGACAAGTTTTTGAAAGATCACAGTTATATTAGCGGGTAAGAGCCGAAAAAACAGCTGTTTCATTAAGGTTTTACACGTGTTCTTAGGTACCAACCAACTCAAGCAGATCTGCAAACTCACCAAGGACTTGCAAAGACACCCGATGTTAAATACTCGCACGCTTTACGATGGTACAACCACATCAAGTCGTTTTCCGATGCTGAAAAGAAAGCTTTTCCAGCTGGCGGTGCTTGTCCGATGAAAACAGCTGCTCCAACTACAGCACCACCAGCGAAAAATGATGATGACGACGTCGACTTATTTGCATCTGATGAAGAAGATGATGCTGAAGCTGAGAAAATACGCGAAGAACGATTAAAAGCATACGCGGATAAAAAATCGAAGAAACCAGTGTTAATAGCAAAATCCAGTGTCGTTTTAGATGTTAAACCTTGGGACGACGAAACCGACATGGAGGAAATGCAAAAGCACGTACGAACAATTGAAATGGACGGTTTAGTTTGGGGCGCTTCGAAATTAGTACCAGTCGGTTATGGCATCCACAAGTTGCAAATTATGTGCGTCGTAGAAGACGAGAAAGTTTCTGTCGATTTGTTAGTTGAAGAGATTCAGAAATTCGAAGATTTCGTTCAGTCTGTTGATATTGCGGCCTTTAATAAGATTTAAATGTTTGGCGTATTTTTTTAATATAAAGTTTGGTTTAGTTGCATAAATGTTTTATTTTAATAACTTAATTCCAATTTTTCATAGTTCGGTAAATTTTAAAGCCGTCATATTGTTTGTTTACGCCCCTCTTAGTTGGTGGAATTGATACTTGAAAACTGTATTCGGGTAACTTTTTTGGTGCGTAAAAGTTTGTAAGAACTGGTTCCTCGTCTTTAACGATTTGGTAATCACGCGTTATGGGAGGTAGTGGTTGTGGCTGGGTGTTCACGCATAGTGGGATTAAGTCTTTGTAAAGTTTTTGGTGATGCGGGAAGTTGACTTGTTTTGATGCCTGAAACGCTTTGTTAGGTGTTGTTTACATTTGTTTTTATTTACCTTCTCTTCGAGCACAATGTGCTTTTTTGTACCAAGATCTGCGATGCTGGATTTTTTAAGTTTCAACTTATTCACCGATTCAATTTGTTTGACTATTTTCAATGCCGAATTCAATTCAGGTTCGTTTAGACAAATGTTAGATATTTCGGGGGCCACGTTTTCGCTGTCTTTAATAACAACGTTTTTGGGCTGAGTCAATTCTGGATTTCGTTTTAGCAAGTTTTTGGTTTTTACTGGTTTATCCATTTTTAAATGATTGAGGTTATGTTAGTTAGTGATTTTTCATTGTGGTTGGTAATGCTTTTAATGAAAGTAATCGATTCAATGTTTCGCTTAACAGTATTAAAGTAAAAATTTTAAATAAACGGTAAGTTATTATTCATTGCATGTACAGTTAAGGCTTTACGCACTAAAAATGATTTTTAAAAAATTCGGTGCGTCAACAACCTGTATAAAGATGAAAAAATTGCACCAAAACATAAATAAATACATGCGACAGAACCGTAATTAGATTTTTTTGGTGTTGACGAACTAGTACAATTTCATTTAAAATAATCCAAGAATAATTGCAGAAATAATTAGAGGATTAATTTCGTTACGGTTCTGGAGTGGTAGGTCATGCACATCGATCAGTGTCGTCTAATCCACCCCACACAATGAGGTTGGCGCCTATGACTCATTCATAAATTTCGCCCACAAACAGGAAATTTCTGTACATATCAAAATCTTCCGTGATTAATGATCGATTTTCCCCAAAATTACTTAAAGTTGTGATAACAATTGTATCTTTACTCATATCGGGGGGAGCGCGCCACAATTGTATGTTCCCATCATATGAAGCCGCGATCTCTGACCGATAAAAAATAATTAAAATCGCCGATTCCGCATTGCTCCCTATGTACTTCTGCAAAAAATAATAATAAAGCGGGAACGGGCGACCCATATTCGATTTTATTGTTTTCCAGAGTCATAAACCGAGATTACGCTTAAAAATGTCTATACATAAAACTATTAAATATTTTTTGTAGGCGTGTGTAGTTTTCTAAACATATTGATCGCATCTTGAAACACTAATTCGACATTGGTGAAGTACTTTATTGATTTCTTATCACGTGAATTGCGCGCATTCGCAACCAAAGGAAAAACCTTTTCCGAGACGTCATAAAGAAAATGAACGTAGTAGGGTGTTTTTGATATTAACAATGTCGCGAAATGTTGTTATATTTTCGTTAATCCCGATGAAGTTGTGATCCCATTAGTGTGTGTTCTGCATGTCTTAAATATATAGGTAAGTTGCACGAGTAGAAAGTAGATTATCGACTATACACCTTCTTGGATCTGACTCATACACTATTCAAAATGAAGAAAAAGAAGCGAAAAACTCTTTAAAACGTTTTCGGATCAATACCTAAGGTGTTTGAAGATCAAATCCAAGCAGGTGTGTTGTTTACGATCGCACACTGACGGATTTTAACATTTCCGCAATGCAGACTGTGTTTATGTCTTTTTTGAGCAAACGTGTGCAGTTGGGTATCATATAACAAGTGCTAGTGTTATTAGATGTTTGTTTCAAAAAAAATATCGACGCGTAATAGTACCAACCGGACAATACGCTTAGAGCGTCTCCCAACTAGTTAAATATTTACGCAAGGCAAAACCCTTCGAAAAAATTAATGAAACGTCTCCCCAAAGAGTCTTTTACTTATTAAGCATTTGGTGGCGCCTTGGAAGATCCGGCCATTATCTTAAGGTCGCATTTTTAGTCGATTTTTGCATTTCTTAAGCTCTTGGTGTTGTATTCAAGAGTCTAATGCTATAAATAACCGATCTTGAAATTGCTTTTTCCTCCTACACAATTATAAATCAATAATAAAAATAATTATCGCCCATTTAGACACCCTCTCGAATTCGTTTAGATACTACCAGGTACAGGAAGGCCATATTTTTAAAGATTGCAAACGGAAATTACAGACTTACGACGCTAATTGATTAATTAGGAAACGTTAATTGAAAGCCAAGACTTTTTTCGTGTTCTTCTTCCTACACGATTTCATTAATCTTTAAGCTTCTACGTCAAACATTTTACGTCCTTGTTTTTCGTCATTTTAGAATAACGTATTCTATGATCTCTGGATTCTCATAACAACAAATTGAGGAATCGCCGCATTTCTCTTGGGTTTTATGTTTTTCATTACTTGTCCGAAAGAGTTCCAACGACCTCATTACCAGCTTCTTTTTCTTAATACTCCAGGTTTCCTTAATTGTAATTTACGATCTTCTTCTATGGGCTATTCCATTTCTGATGGTCTCAGATACTTTGATTTATTGTCGCTTCCTTTTAGTTGTTGAAGGTTTTATGGATTTTCCGCTTTTGGTAGATGTTGTTTTTGTATTATTGAAGCGAGTCTATTAATTTTATTTTAGAATAAAAAAAGGCGTTAGGAACTAAGCCTCTTTTGAACGTGTTTGTTTAAAAACAGCGCTCTTTGTTTTCCACATCCTTTTAATTAGTAAATTTCCCACCTTCATTTTCTACTGCAGCTGCATATTCATCGTCAAAGCTGGAATTTCCCGTTTTTATATACAGGGTCGATTTGAAATTGGAATGCGAAAGATCGATTTGCCGTTAGAAAAATTTTTTTTATGCGGAGGAACAACCCTGATTAGGTAAAATGCTAGAGGAAATTTTAGACGTGGATATATAAAAGTGTACGAGAGGATGAATACAATGAAAATGCAAATCATTTCAAGGTTCAAGATGAAAATTCCGGCACCGAAGAATGATCTGACGTTAAACAAAATGGTGTTAGTAGCGATTACGTTTTTATCAAATAAAGCTTTTGTTAAAAAAGTATTTTAAATTTATCGGTTACATAACAAAAAATGTTCTGGACTAACGTACACAAACCAATACGTCGGTTGTTTCTCATTGGGAGGATGAACTTCGTCTTGTTATAACCGTGCCGTAGTGTTGTCAAAAGAACGTCCATTAGCGATGACTCTAATGAATGAGTTAAGAACTCTAAATACATTCTTTGGTTAGAAGGCCATTTAATAAAAAAGAGTCTAAATACCAGCCAACTATTCAACAATGTTATCGATCGTAATTTAGAAAGAACTAAAGCAATAATGGGAATGGGAAGTAAAATGTTGCCTCGGCGCTGAATATAACAATTTCAAAGACATGATATTGATAGTCCAATAACGTAATCTGATGCTGCAAGTAACTTCTATGGCCGGTAATGTTCGTGCCTGCTACGTTAAGGAAAACGGTTGGTGAATGTCTATCTCGGCACTCTACATCCAGGCGACCTTTGCCGTCCGGAGCCGCTTTGACCCTCATACCCAACTTTTATAACATTCCCGTTTGACCAAGAAAATATAACTAAAATTGGCGACCTGGCGCCTACAACGAAAATAAATTGAGTGTATCAATAACGAGGAAAAATGACAAATCTACAATAAACAATGCAAATCCACCGTGTGGAATTGGTTCGCCGAATCCGAAAATTATCGGAAGAAACAACTCCGACGGATACGGTAACTGCCCGACCGCTGAAAACAGAGTTGATTGGACTTCTTCAAAAGTAGAAAACCAGTTCCTCGGACGCAAAAACTAAGAGATCGCAATCTTTCTTAGTTCCTAAGACACAAAACTTAGCCTGGGTCGTAGTGCTGGGAGCACTGCTCAGATACATATGGTGCAAACGCCTATTGACAAACATTTAAGGCATCTTAGCAACACAATGCTCAAAAACCTTAAAAGACGTAGCCGAAAACTCTCGCTTACAAATTTGGCAAAAAGTGTAAACTAATCACCGTGAAATGTCTCAACGAACAGAGAAACGACTAAAGCAGCCGAACAATAACTCTCACACACCAAAAAATAAAAACAGAATTCGTAGTGGAGGTTTGCATTTTTTTTCTCGAAAACTAATCAATAATCAGAAATATTAGTTCAGCGCCACCAAAAACAGAGAAACCCCACATAAACCACAGCAGCATATTTTCTGTCGTTTTAATGGACAGAACTCACACTACGTATCTACCACCCTCACTATGTGGCCAACACCATCTGCTACAAAGAAAATTATTACGCAATATTGAAAGAAGAAATGCTACGAAGTCAGCAATTGCAAAGTCAAAATTCTGGTTATGGTCCAGTTCGGAATGGTACGACTATCGAAGTACTCTCACTGAATATGGTAGTCACGAAGAAAGCGAATTGTCAGTCTGAACAAGTATTTAAGAAGACCCATATCCACTAAAAACATTGCAAGGTCACAATAGCATTTAATATAGAAAAAAATTGGCATCACAAAATTTTTTTTTAGATTTTTTGGAACAGTATTTTTGACAGTTTCTGCCCTAGTTGTCGATACATGCGAGTTCGTCGTTCAATTTGTGGTTTTACCATAGACATCTCGAGAGTTTCTAAAAAGAATCTGTGTCTTCTAGTATCGTTTAGGGTTCCAAATAAAATCATCAAAACGATTCAGTGCTTCTTCCAATTCTCTGTCAGTAAAGCGACTCGAAGGGTCGGGTCTTTGAGAATCCATCTATAGTATTACTTGTAACCAAAATCACACGATAGACTGAACAAATAGCAAATCAATCTGGTGCGAGTATGAAACGAGTGGAGACTGCAGTCCACTCGGCACCAGACATCTGAACGTACTATTTCCTCCTTACAGCGCAAAAGTGACCCGAACAACGTATGTGTGCAAAGTTTTCGTTTTGGGCCAAAAAAGACCCGAAGGAAGGTTAAGAAGGAAGGCACATTTTGGAAGACATTTTCAAAAGCCGTTTAGTCTCAGAAAAAGGCACACGAAGTCAAGAATATTCAAGACATTAAGATAACTTACTACAGGAAGAACTCAGTCAACTCTCACTCAGGAGCTAGAACTTCTGCTAAAGATTAAGAACATGTTTGATCGAATATACAACGTTATTGCCAGACCTGGGTATTGGCACTAGCAAAACAGTCGCCGTCAGCTAGATTCGACCACAACTATTGCGCATGGTTACTGAAATGTATTTACTGTTTCACACGAAGACCAGATAGCATTATGCTAGAAAGCTTCCAAGCAAGAAATGCTACCTTATAAGATAGTAATTTTTAAAAACGCTTGCGAGCGTAAACGCAAACTTATTAGCAGCTTTCGTAGTTCTCAATTCTGACCGATTCACTGTATCGAATTTACAACAATCGTGAAATGATGTGTCGTAATCACAGCGCTAGTTTATCCTAGATTTATATTAACCAATCAAACGTTACGAATATTAAAATCTCAACTAATCGCTATCGAACATCACCGACTGTTTCTCTAAAGAAATAGTGTTTTGACATGAATTTCGATCATCTTTCTTAATTTATTGACAAACATTCAAGGCATCTTACTAGCACAATGCTCAAAAAGCTTAAATAGTGTAGTCGAAAACTCAAGTATGATGCACACTGCACAAACGCTTACACATTTGGCAAAAAAGTGTAAACTAATCACCATGCAAGGTGTCAACGAACAGAGAAACGACCAAAGCAGCCGAACAATAACTCTCACAGACCAGAAATCAAAAACAGAATTCGTGGTGGAGGTTTGAATTTTTTTCTCGAAAACGGGTCTATGTTACAACGCCGCCTGGTCACATCACCCACAATTGCTTGATCAGAACGCCGCCTGTAGTCATATCGCCCACATTTTTTTTATCATAACGCCGCCTGCATTTAGAACAGTTTGGTAACTCTGCTCTATCCCTCACAACTCGGTTTGTTCATAACGCCGCCTGACCACAACGCTCACATTGGTGATCACAGCGCCCATCTGCCAACATTTCATGCATAACAAGGGCCGTATGCAGTACAGATTATTGATTTTTATTTTTCAATAACTAGGTAATTTGGAAAAATCTTAGTAGACTGTATTTTTTTTTTCAGTTTTTGTTCTTAGATACAATTCATAAGTTAATATCTTCACATGTAAACCAAAACATTTTGGGCCTTATAAAAGAGTCGCAGATGTAATCTTTATTTCTATCATGATAACGATAATGTGTGCTTTGAGGTAACTGCATACCTCCCTTGTTATGCATAAAAAGTTGGCGATGAGATTACAGGCAGGGCGGCGGGCGTTGTGATCACCAATGTGGGCGTTGTGACCGAGTTGTGGGGGATAAAGGAGGGTTGCCAAACTGTTCGAAATGCAGGCGGCGTTGTGATCAAGATCAAATGTAGGCGATATGATCACAGGCGGCGTTATGATCATGCACGAAATGTGGGCGATATGGCTACAGGCGGCGTTGTGATCAAGCGGCGTTGTGACCAGGTTCGCCGAAAACTAATCAATAATTAGATATATTAGTTCTGTGCCATCAAAAACACAGAAAACTCACCTAAACCACAGCAGCATATTTTTGTCGTTTTAATGGACAGAACTCACACTACGTATCTACTACCCTCATTATGTGGCCAACACACGTATCTTAGCGAAATCAACAGCATCTGCTACAAAGAAAAATATGACGCAATATTGAAAGAAGAAATACTACGAAGGCAGTAATTGCAACATCAAAATTCTGGTTATGGTCCAGTTCGGAATGGTACGACTATCGAAATACTATGGTACTGTAACGATTATTATTAAAACTAATTTATTTATACTAAAAATATGTACCCGTTTAAACTAACTGAACTAATTATATCTAAGGATGGGTAATAAAAACACTTACACTAATTTATATCGCACTATCACTTGAAGGATAAAGTTCGCATACTTGTTTAACACTTATTGTTTACATTAAAGTCACGTACAAGGTTATACTTTGTAGATTTATCTCGAACACGCGTTAATCACTTATTTATTTAGACTTGAATAATCTTCTTAACACTGCCGTCTTCGAATTACTGGAATAACTGCTCTATGATTTGTTTGCACCGCATTTATACATTTTGGCGAAACGTTCGCGAATGTTCCACATCCTTCGGTGAACGTTCTGGAAAATGGATAACAATTTCGAGAAAGCTCTTGAACTTGAGAATAATTTCTCGAACGTTTCAGTACTCACGAAGAAGGCGGATTGTCGGTTCGAACATTTATTTAGGAAGACTCATATCCATTAAAAACATTGTTATACTATTAAAATGGCAATATAAATAATTACTAAAGGTCACAATAGCATTTATTATAGAAAAAAATGTTGGGAACATAAAAAATTCTATTTGAAACATTCTTTGCAGACTTGCACCACATGACTTTTGGAACAGTGTTTTTGGCCCTAGTTGTCGATACGTGAGTTCGTCGTTCAATTTGTGGCTTTACCATAGACATCTCGAGAGTTTCTAATAAGAATCTGCGTTCTTCTAGTATCTTTTAGGGTTCCAAATAAAATCAAATCAAACCATTCAGTGCTTCTTCCAATTTTCTGTCAGTAAAGCGACTCGAAGCGACGGGTCGTTGAGAATCAATCTATAATATTACTTGTAAAAACAATACCCAACCAAAAGATTTCCTATATTGACCTACTGCCATCTATCGAAAAAAAGCATGCAGCTTAAGACAGATTGGCACTATGCGACACTTATTTGAAGATGCGCGTTCAAACACCGACCGTAAACGGATAACTTTTGTTTTATGAACCTTAGAAACATTAGATCAGACATCTGACACAACAGAAAATGATAATATCGTACGTCCTTACGGAAGATTCTTAAACCTAACAACACAAGTTTTCAATCCAGACAGTAACACTAAAATCTAATGCGACGTTTCTAGCACCAAAGCCGAAAATTAGCGTTTGAAGCCTGAGTTAACTCTCACTCAGGAGCTAGAACTTCTGCTAAAGATTTAGAACATGTTCGATCGAATATACAACGTTATTGCCAAGCAAAGCAGTCGCCGTCAGCTAGATTCGACTAGATTGACTTAGTCTGACCCCTAACTATTGCGCATGGTTACTGAAATGTATTTACTGTTTCACACGAAGACCAGATAGCATTATGCTAGAAAGCTTCCAAGCAAGAAATGCTACCTTATAAGATAGTAATTTTTAAAAACGCTTGCGAGCGTAAACGCCAACTTATCAGCTTTCGTAGTTCTCAATTCTGACCGATTCACTGTATCGAATTTACAACAATCGTGAAATGATGTGTCGTAATCACAGCGCTAGTTTATCTTAGATTTATATTAACCAATCAAACGTTACGAATATTAAAATCTCAACTAATCGCTATCGAACATCACCGACTGTTTCTCTAAAGAAATATTGTTTTGACATGACCTTCGATCATTTTTCTTAATTTATTGACAAACATTCAAGGCATCTTACTAGCACAATGCTCAAAAAGCTTAAATGGCGTAGTCGAAAACTCAAGTATGATGCACACTGCACAAACGCTTACACATTTGGCAAAAAAGTGTAAATTAATCACCATGCAAGGTGTCAACGAACAGAGAAACGATCAAAACAGCTGAACAATAACTCTCACAGACCAGAAAACAAAAACAGAATTCGTGGTGGAGGTTTGCATTTTTTTCTCGAAAACGGGTCTATGTTACAACGCCGCCTGGTCACATCGCCCACAATTGCTTGATCACAACGCCGCCTGTAGTCATATCGCCCACATTTTTTTTATCATAACGCCGCCTGTGATCATAACACCGCCTGCATTTAGAACAGTTTGGCAACTCTGCTCTATCCCTCACAACTCGGTTTGTTCATAACGCCGCCTGACCACAACGCTCACATTGGTGATCACAGCGCCCACCTGCCAACATTTCATGCATAACAAGGGCCGTATGCAGTACAGATTATTGATTTTTATTTTGAATTAACTAGGTAATTTGGAAAAATCTTAGTGGACTGAATTTTTTTTCAGTTTTTGTTCTTAGATACAATTCATAAGTTAATACCTTCACATGTAAACCAAAATCTATCTATTTTAAGTTAAACAACATTTTGGGCCTTATAAAAGAGTCGCAGATGTAATCTTTATTTCGATCATGATAACGATAATGTGTGCTTTGAGGTAACTGCATACGTCCCTTGTTATGCATGAAAAGTTGGCGATGAGATTACAGGCGGGGCGGCGGGCGTTGTGATCACCAATGTGGGCGTTGTGACCGAGTTGTAGGAGTTGCCAAACTGTTCTAAATGCAGGCGGCGTTATGATCAAGATCAAATGTAGGCGATATGCACGAAATGTGGGCGATATGGCTACAGGCAGCGTTGTGACCACCAGGTCCGCCAAAAACTAATCAATAATTAGATATATTAGTTCTGTGCCATCAAAAAAACACAGAAAACTCACCTAAACCACAGCAGCATATTTTTGTCGTTTTAATGGACAGAACTCACACTACGTATCTACTACCCTCATTATGTGGCCAACACACGTATCTTAGCGAAATCAACAGCATCTGCTACAAAGAAAAATATGACGCAATATTGAAAGAAGAAATACTACGAAGCAGTTGCAAAATGAAAATTCTGGTTATGGTTCAGTTCGGAATGATACGACTATCGAAATACTATGGTATTGTAACGATTATTATTAAAACTAATTTATTTATACTAAAAATATGTACCCGTTTAAACTAACCGAACTAATTATATCTAAGGATCGGTAATAATAACACTTACACTAATTTATATCGCACTATCACTTGAAGGATAAAGTTCGCATACTGTTTTAACACTTATTGTTTACATTAAAGTCACGTACAAGGTTATACTTCGTAGATTTATCTCGAACACGCGTTAATCACTTATTTATTTAGACTTGAATAATCTTCTTAACACTACCGTCTTCGAGTTACTGGAATAACTGCTCTATGATTTGTTTGCACCGCATTTATACATTTTGGCGAAACGTTCGTGAATGTTCCACATCCTTTGGTGAAAGTTCTGGAAAATGGATAACAATTTCGGGAAGGCTCTTGAACTTGAGAATAATTTCTCGAACGTTTCAGTACTCACGAAGAAGGCGGATTGTCGGTCCGAACATTTATTTAAGAAGACTCATATCCACTAAAAACATTTTTATACTATTAGAATGGCAATATAAATAATTATTAAAGGTCACAATAGCATTTATTATAGAAAAAAATGTTGGGAACATAAAAAATTCTATTTGAAACATTCTTTGCAGACTTGCACCTCATGACTTTTGGAACAGTGTTTTTGGCCCTAGTTGTCGATACATGAGTTCGTCGTTT
Organism: Aquatica leii; assembly: GCA_035610365.1. Taxonomy (NCBI): domain Eukaryota; kingdom Metazoa; phylum Arthropoda; class Insecta; order Coleoptera; family Lampyridae; genus Aquatica; species Aquatica leii. The sequence goes on from CM069437.1 coordinate 6,216,091, forward strand.
AATTTGTGGCTTTACCATAGACATCTCGAGAGTTTCTAAAAAGAATCTGCGTCTTCTAGTATCTTTTAGGCTTCCAAATAAAATCAAATCAAACCATTCAGTGCTTCTTCCAATTTTCTGTCAGTAAAGCGACTCGAAGCGACGGGTCGTTGAGAATCAATCTATAATATTACTTGTAAAAACAATACACAACCAAAACCGCACGATAGACTGAACAAATAGTAAATCGATCTGAAGTCAACAATTGAAACTGGTGGGAGTATGAAGCGGGTGGGGACTGCATTTCACTAGGCGCCAGATACAAGGACGTCTGAACGTTCTATTTCTCTTTTACAGCGCAAAAGTGACCCGAACAACTTGTGTGTGCAAACTTTTCGTTTTAGGCTAAAAAAGACCCGAACGATGGATTTTGGATGCCAATTTCAAAAGCCGTTTAGTCTCAGAAAAAGGTACACGACAATATTCAAAACAAATTACGACTAATACTAGACAGGATCAACTATTACAGACGCAAATACTGTTCAATTACCTACAAATTATCAAAACGTACTTTCTGTCCATCCTAAACGCAAAGTTATTCGTTAGGGCAGATGGTTCCGATGTCCGATGAGTGGGGACCGCTAGACTACCTATATTGACCTACTGCCATCTGTCGAAAAAAAGCATGCAGCTTAAGACAGATTGGCACTATGCGATACTTATTACAGGATGCGCGTTCAAACGCCGACCATAAACGGATAACTTTTGTTTTTGAGCAGAGTTTGGAAAAATTAGATCAGACTGACACATAACTGGAAATTATAATATCGTACGCTCCTATAGAAGATTCTTAAACGCAACAACACAAGACAGTAACACTGAAATCTAATGCGACGTTTCTACTACAAACATAAGGTTCACTAGCACCAAAGTCAAAAATTAGCGTTTGAAGGCTGAGTTAACTCTCACTTAGGAGCTACAACTTCTGCTAAAGACTAAGACCTGGGGAATTGGGCCTAGCAAAACAGTCGCCATTAGCTAAATTCGATCACATCCATATTGACTTAGTCTGACCTCTAACTATTGCGCATGGTACCTGAAATGTATTTACTATTTCACACGCAGACCAGATAGCATTATGTTAGAAAGTTTCCAAGCACGAAATGTTACCTTATAAGATAGTAATTTTTAAAAACGCTTGCGAGCGTAAACGCAAACTTATCAGCTTTCGTAGTTCTCAATTCTGACCGATTCACTGTATCGAATTTACAACAATCGTGAAATGATGTGTCATAATCACAGCGTTAGTTTATCCCATATTTATATTAACCAATCAAATGTTACGGATATTAAAATCTCAACCAATCACTATCAAACGCCACCGATTGTTTCTCTAAAGAATTATCGGTGATTATTTTTCTCGCCTGTCAAATTTAAATTTTTAACCAATCACGTGCCTGTAAATTGTTTTGACATGACCTTCGATCACCTTCCTCAAACTTTTTAATTTTTTATAGATAATGTAACATCGATTATTACTCTTTGTTATTGTTTAGTTTTCTTAGACATCTATTATATACATTAAATTACTTATCGTCGAATTGACTCTAAAATACACTCGAAATTTAGATGCAACAAAAATAGTCGACTATTTATTTATTGTTATATTAACGATGACTATATCCCTACGAAACTGTCACTTTATGTTAGAAACGTAAAAATTATTTTCATTTTCTCTTGCGGTTTTGAAACAACGATGGAGACAGTGTATTTACACTGTGAGTTTGGCGTGTATTCACCATGGATCATCGAGTTATCCCTGTGGGTTATCTACTGTGGTTTTCAACAGTATAAACTCAATGAATTAGCCACGATTACACGGTGTTTTAATTGTTTTCACAGTGATTTCAAGACCGGGATGGCTCAAATTAGGTATTTCAAGTGTAAATTTTTAAATTGTATAAGTGGAGGTTTTCACGGCCTGTGCATATCATAATGAAACGTTCGAGAAATTATTCTCAAGTTCAAGAGCCTTTTCGAAGTTGTTATCCATTTTCCAGAACGTTCACCGAAGGATGTGGAACATTCGCGAACGTTTCGCCAAAATGTATAAATGCGGTGCAAACAAATCATAGGGCAGTTATTCCAGTAATTCGAAGACGGCAGTGTTAAGAAGATTATTCAGTCTAAATAAATAAGTGATTAACGCGTGTGGAGATAAATCTACGAAGTATAATCTTGTACGTGACTTTAATGTAAACAATAAGTGTCAAACAAGTGTGTGAAGTTATCATCGGACTTTATCTTTCGTGATAGTGGTATATATAAATTAGCGTAATTTAATTAGTTCGGTTAGTTATCAACGTGAACATATTTTTCGTATAAATAAATTAGTAGTAATATAAACGTTACAATGCAAAGAGAAATAAAGAACATAGCGGTGGAAAAAAGAGCGGAAGGAAAAAGAGTATGGGTAGGGTACAGAAAAATGGAGATAGACGGAGACAGATACATATGGAACGACAAGGATAGGGGACTGAGCAGAGAAAAGGGAGAGAAAATTGGGAACCAAAAGGCAAAAAAGAGAGAAGAGAGAAAGTTGACGAAATGGCAAAGAAAAGGAATAATGAGAGATGGAAATGGAAAAGAAAAAGAAGGAAGAAAAAAAGAAAGTAAGGAAGAAGCACGGGGGAGGTGAGTGAGCTGAGAGTATTGTTTTGGAACGTAGCGGGAATAAAAAACAAGGAACAGGATTTTTAAAAGTACATCAAGGAACAAGATGTAGTGGGATTACAGGAAACATGGATGTAAGAAAAAGAATGGGAGTGGTGGGAAAAAGATTTGCCGGAGGAATTTGAGTGGGTGGTGCAACATGCAGAAAGAGAAAAGAAAAAAGGGAGAGCAAAGGGGGGTATAATAACGGGAATAAGAAAAAAATGGTTGAACCAGGAAAAGAAGGAGAAAGTGCAACAGAGAAGAAGAGTTGTAGAAAGGAACATACAGTGGGGAAAAACAAAAATAAAAGTAGTGACGGTTTATAGCAGTAGAATGAAAGAGACAAGGAAAAACATAGAAGAGATGATAGAAGAGAGGGAAGAGGGATTGATAATAGTAGGAGGGGACTTCAACGCAAGAATAGGGGAAGAGGGGGGAATACAAGAAAGAAAAGGGACGGGAAAGAGACAAACAAAGGACAAGGTGATAAATAAAGAGGGAGAAGAACTGCTGGAATTGTGCAACGAAAAAGGGTGGGAAATAATGAACGGGAACAGAGAAGATGATGGAAAGGGGGAATTTACGTACATAAGAGGAAGGGGAGAATCAATAATAGATTTTGTAATGACAAATGAAGAGGCCGCAGAAAAGGTAAAGACATTTAAGGTGGGAGAAAGAGTAGAGTCAGACCATCAACCACTGGAATTGACAATGGAAGGAAGGGAAAGAGAAGAGAGAGAGGAAGAGGAGAAGTACATAACTAAAAAAAAAGTGGACAGAAGAGAGTATAAAAAGATATAAAGAGAGAATAGGGAAAACGGTATGGATAGGGAAGGAAGTACAAGAAAGTGTAGAGGAAATGAGAGAGATGATGGAGAAAGCAACAGAGAGAGTCAGATTTAGAAAATGGAAGGGGGAGAAAACTGGATGGAAGAAATGGTGGGATAAGGAATGCAAGGAAGCATAGAAAAATGCAAGAAGAGCGTTAAGACAGTGGAAAAAAGGGAAGAAAGAAAAAGAAGAATACAAAGAAGCAGTAAAAATATACAAAAAAACATGCGATAGAAAGAAGGAGGAAAACAAAAAGAAACAAGAGGAGCAGATTAAAGGAATAAAAACGGAAGAAGATGTATGGAAGTACCTAAAGAAGCAGAGGAAAAAAACAGGACGACAAAGGGAATAAAAATTAAAGAATGGGAGATATATTTTCGGAACCTGTTGGGAGGGGAAGAACAAAAGCAGAAAAAAGAAAAAAGGAAAGACGCGGTAGTAAGACAAGAAGAAGGAGATAGGGATAGAATAAGGGAGGAAGAAGTAATAGAGGCGATAAAGAATATAAAAAAAGGACAGGCGACAGGAGAAGATGGGATACACGGAGAAGAGTGGATATACGGGGGAGAAAATGTAGCAAAAAGGATGACGGAAATAATAAACAAAATATGGAAAGGGGAAGGATTCCCAGAGAGATGGAGAGAGGGAATAATATGCCCAATACATAAAAAGGCGAAAAAAGAAAGTCGAGAATTATAGAGGGGTAACATTACTGAGCTCGGCATACAAATTGTACGCGACAATACTGCAAGAAAGATTACAGAAGGCAATAGAGGAAAGAAGTTTGGTACCAGACGGACAAGCGGGATTCAGAAAAGGAAGAAGGGCGATAGACAACATATATATAATGAAACACTGAGCAAATAAAGAACTAGAAAAAAAAAGAGGGAAAATGGTAGCACTATTCGTAGACCTAAAAGCTGCTTTTGACAAAGTGAATAGGGAAAAGCTGTGGGAATATATGAAAAGAAAAAAAAATCAATGAAAGATTAATACAAAGAATAGAGGAAATCTACGAAGAAACGAGGAGCAGGGTTAAAGTGAATGGGGAAGAGAGTGAGAAATTCATCACAAAGAGAGGGTTGAGGCAGGGATGTCCACTGAGCCCAAGCCTGTTCTCAGTATATACGGGGGATCTGGAAGAGACAATGAGAGGACAACAGACAGGAGGGATAGTGGTAGAGAAAGCTAAGGTATGGTCGTTGGCGTATGCGGATGACATAGTGCTGGTGGCTAAGGAGGAAAAGGAAATGAAAGAGATGATGAAAACGCTACAAAAATATATGGAAAAAGAAATGGAAGTAAACACGGAGAAAACAAAGATAATGATATTTAGAAAAGGAGGGGGGAAAAGAAAAAAAGAGGAGTGGAGATGGAGTGATGAGAAAGTGCAACAAGTGAAGGAATTTACATACCTGGGCTACACGATGAAACAGGATAATAAAGAGGGAGAACACATAAAGGAAATGGTGAAGAAAGGAAACAGGCTAATAGGACAAGTCTGGGGTGTGGGGAAAAGGGTATTCAAGATGGATATAAAAAAAAGAAATTTGTTGTTTAAAAAATTAATAAAGGGGGTGGTAATGTATGGAGCGGAAATATGGGGGTGGAAGGAGTGGAGGGAGGAAGAGGGGCTACAGGAAAAATCCTGGAGATGGGTGTTAGGAGTGGACAGGGATACCGCGGGGTATATTGTGAGAGAGGAGGTACAGATAGAAAAAACAAGGGTAGAGACAGGAAAAAGAGCAATAAAATACGAGGAAGAAATGAGGGAAAGAACAGATTGCTAAATACTGCAAGAATGTTGGAAAGAGATAAAGGGAGGGAAAGTGAAGTACGGGCAAGAGGGCAGAGAAGAGTATTACAAAAGAAACGGGTACGCGAGAGAAGAAGTGGAGAGATTAAGAGAAGAGGGAGTAGGGGTAAGGGAAGAAATAATAAAGAGAGATAGAGACATCGAAAAACAAGAAAGATGGACAAAGATAAAAGAGGGCAGATATAATAGGAATCATAAAGATATCAATGGTGAAGGAGTGCCGGAATATTTAAAAGATAGAGAGATTAAAAGCAACAAAAAAAAATGGTAGCAAGGTTCAGATGTGGCAACGAGGAGTTAGGGAACAAATATTGGAAAGAAGAACCAGAAAAGATGTGCAGGCTATGTGGAGAAGAAACGGAAGACCTTAACCACATGAGACAGAAATGCAGGGAACTAAGAGAAGAGGTGATGAAAATAGAGGAAATCTTAGATGAAAACGGAAAAGGAGCGGAATGGATGGAGGAAGTATGGAGCAGGAGGAAAAAGTTAAGGGGGGAGAAGGGATAAGAAAATGTAATATATATGTATAGACAACACGACCAAATTTGTAAGCCAAATGGCAATGAATAAAGTTAAACTTATATATACGTTTGAGAAATCATTCTCAAGTTCAAGCACTTTCTCGAAATTGTTATCCATTTTCCAAAACGTTCACGGAAGGATGTGGAACATTCGCGAACGTTTCGCCAAAATGTATAAATGCGGTGCAAACAAATCATAGGGCAGTTATTCTAGTAATTCGAAGACGGCAGTGTTAAGAAGATTATTCAAGTCTAAATAAATAAGTGATTAACGCGTGTGGAGATAAATCTACGAAGTATAATCTTGTACGTGACTTTAATGTAAACAATAAGTGTGCGAAGTTATCCGCGGACTTTATCTTTCGTGATAGTGGTATATATAAATTAGCGTAATTTAATTAGTTCGGTTAGTTATCAACGTGAACATATTTTTAGTACAAATAAATTAGTAGTAATTAATAAACGTTACAATAAAATAAAAACGTTTCATCTACATCCTAAACCTTCAGTTTCTTTTCGTTAGGACGTCATCAAATAATTTGGAAGATATGAAATTAGGGGTTGCTGGGATGCAATGGCGCGATCTAATCAGTCGGTAGTTATGACTATTCACGAACGATTACGAACAAAAAGCTTTTGCGAGAGCACTCATGATAATAATACGTAACGTTAATCCAACAGAGAAGCAATCGGCTACTTGTAAGTAGCAAATCTATAGCAGGTCGCGCTTGCGAAACGGTCAAAGACATCCAGAGTAGTCCGTCGCGCCGAGGAAGCTATGCGCGACATAGATGTTTTGCTGGCCCCAAATTCAGTTGTCCCTACGAAAACCTTATTCGGACATTAACCCCATCACGTTACATCTCCGACGATCGTCTCCAGTGCGCCATCCGGAGTCACATGAGTCACCCAGTGTTTTTTTTATTGATTTTGTAGTAACCGATCAATGAGACCAATATTTTTGGGTGAAAGTTGAAAGTAGTTTTTCCGAAATGTTTGAAGTGCAGCGCAGTTCGTTTGAGAGTCTCCATTGTATATATATTTCTGTTTTACTTTAATTAGAAAATTTTTACACGTGAACATAAAGTTTCCATTTTGTTATCCGTTTCGCCAATGTGATGTCGACCTCCATCTTATAGCGCGATTTGCCTATTCGTTTGTCTTTTTTTGGGCGAAGAACTACTCGATCCGATGTGCATGATAATCTCTAGTTTGCAATGTTTGTCTCGAGTGCTTTGTCTTTAAAGGAAATTGTCAATCAGCTCATGGTTTCTACACTCGTGACCACTAAGTACATTGGGAACAGTGTAGATATCTCGTGTTGAATACCCCTACTAAATAATCTCATGTTGTTAATCCAACAATCTTAGCCAAACGTAGTCTAACAATGTTTCAATTACAGACCTGAAAATTATTATACCTACCAAAGATGTCGTCAGTTAAAGTAGCAGTACGCGTTCGACCATTCAACAACCGCGAAATCTCGAAAGAATGCAAGTGTATTATCGAAATGGGCGGCAACACAACATGTAAGTGCACGCTTTTAATCACGCCCACAAAAACATAACGTCTTAAAACATTTACAGCAATAGCAAATCCGAAAGCGCCGCCAGGAACTAAAGATGCTCAAAAAAGTTTTAATTTCGACTACTCCTATTGGTCCCATAACGTAAGTGTTTTGTTAAACGATATCTTTGTTTATTGCAGATACTTTTTAGGAAGGCGATCCTGAGTTTTCGTCTCAATTAGTTGTGTATAGAGATATAGGCGAGGAAATGTTACAGCACGCTTTCGACGGTTACAACGTGTGTATATTTGCTTACGGGCAAACCGGTGCTGGGAAGTCGTACACGATGATGGGTCGACAGGAAGAGGGTCAAGAGGGTATTATACCGCTGATATGCGAAGACTTATTTCATAGGATACGCGATAGTGACGAAGACATAAAATATTCAGTCGAAGTTAGTTATATGGAAATTTATTGCGAACGAGTACGAGATTTATTGAATCCTAAAAATAAGGGTAATTTAAGAGTTAGAGAACATCCCTTATTGGGACCTTACGTTGAAGATTTAAGCAAACTCGCCGTTACTAGTTATTACGACATACACAATTTAATAGACGAAGGGAACAAAGCTAGAACTGTAGCCGCTACCAATATGAATGAGACTAGCTCACGCTCGCATGCAGTTTTTACTATATTCTTTACTCAACAAAGGTTCGATGCACGTTTCGATTAGAGTTGTGACTAAACCGATTCGTTTTCAGGTACGATTTAACTACGGATTTATGTACAGAAAAAGTTTCGAAAATTTCTTTAGTCGATCTTGCCGGTTCCGAACGGGCCGATTCGACGGGTGCTAAGGGAACTCGACTGAAAGAGGGCGCTAATATCAATAAGAGTCTCACGACTTTGGGGAAAGTCATATCGGCACTCGCCGAGATGGTAAGTAGCTTTCGTTGTTTCTTTCGGCTCCTTTTATCGTTTCAAATAATTTTTTTTATTTTTTCGCTTTCACTTGTATAGTCGGTGAGTATCAAATACGACTTTAAAATTATTTCTATATTTAACCGATAGGTGGTGTTAAAATCGTATACAGGGTGCCACTTAAGCGTACTTCCTCTCTTATTAATAAAAATATCGAAAATAAGTTTTATTGAATCGAATTCTCCATTTCCTAAAATTATTTTTAATTATACAGGGTGTATCATATTTGTTGGGTCGGACCCAACTTGATTTTTTCAAATGAAATGATACAAATTTTATTGCATTTTTGGACTTCTCAGTAAAAATAAAAATGTAATACTTAAAGCTGTTGGTTTTCGAGATAATCCCAAAAAAAAACTGCTTTTGCAGCGTCTTTACGCCGCTTTGAATATCTCGTGAATGATCGCACTTAGAGCAATGCGGTTTGGATCACTTCATTTGAGAAGAAACGAACTACGATTGTAACTCTTGACACAAAACTTTTTGTTAAAAAATTTTAACTGCGAAAAAATTTTTGAAACGCAAAATTTAATGTGTTTTCTATTGATATAAGGTTGTGGCCACTTATTTCCAGCGGTTTTTGAGATATTTAAAGATTTTGGAAATTTCTGTGAATGCGCTATAATCTTGTATGCCTTGGATAACGATTTGATTGTTTCAAAGTCGCAAAGATGGCAGTGAGTAATTTGACAGCCAGCTGATTTTTGTTTCGTTTCCGTTTTTGTTAAGTAATAAGTTGATTTCTTCGGTGTTCCTAAGTTTGCAGTGTGTTTGTTGTTATATTCTTGTTGTTTTATTGTTATTCTTTGTTCTTTTTGGACTCGTTCTTGTTGTTGTGTTGTTCAAGATGGCTTTAAGTTTAATCGAAATGATAGACGAGGTTTTAGTTCTTGGAGAGTGTAATAGAAATCCCCTGTTGGCATCGCAAGTTTCCCAGAAAGACGAGCTCTTGGGCGAAACAGTTTTGAAAAAATATTAAGAAGTTTTCTCGCCAATGGCTTCGTGAATCCCTTACCAAAGAACAGAAGAAATTCGGTTCGCATAGAAGAAAATAAATTCCAGCTCTTGTTGTGTGTTCAAGAAAATAAGGATATCAGCATAAGGGCTAGGGATAGCTAGGGAAACTGAAATAAGCAGAAGAACAGTGCAAAGTATCTTAATGCAGTACAAATACCATCTATACCACATTCAGTTACATCAAGAATTATTGCCGAGCTCCTCTTAACTTTTTCTTGCTTCTACATTCTTCTTCCATCCAGTCCGCTCCATTTCCGTTTTCGTCTAAGATTTCCTCTATTTTTATAACCTCTTCTCTTAATTCACTGCATTTCTCTCTCATGTGGTTAAGGTCCTCCGTCTCTTCTCCACATATTCTGCACATCTTTTCTTTTTCTTTTTTTCAGTATTTGTTACTTAATTCTTCATTCCCACAACTGAACCGTGCTATCATTTTTTTCTTCTTGTTGCTTTTATTCCCTTTCACCTTGAAGTATTCTGGCATCCTTTCCCCCTTGATATCCTTATAATTCCTATTATATCTGCCCTCTTTTATCCTTGTCCATTTTTCTTGTTTTTCGATGTCCCTATCTCTTCTTGTTTCTTCCTTTCCCCCTACTCTCTTTTCTCTTAATCTCTCCACTTTTTCTCTCGCGTACCCGTTTCTTTTGTAATACTCTTCTCCGCCCTCTTGCCCTAACTTCACTTTTCCTCCCTTTATCTCTTTCCAAGATTCTTGCAGTATTTTGCATTCTGTTCCTTCCCTCAGTTCTTCCTCGTATTTTATGGCTCTTTTTCTTGTCTCTACTCTTATTTTTGCTACCTGTCCTCCTCTCTCACAATATACTCCGGTGTATCTCTGTCTAGTCCCAAAACCCATCTCCAGTATTTTTCCTGTAGCCCCTCCACTCTTTCCAGCCTTATATTTCCGCCCCATACATCACCACCCCCTTTATTAACTTTTCAAACAACAATTTTCATTTTTCTATATCCATCTCGAATACCCCTTCCCTTACCCCTCACGCTTGTCCTTAAACCTGCTTCCTTTCCTCACCCTTTCCTTTATGTGTTCTCCCTCCTTATTATCCTGCTTCATTGTGTAGCCCAGGTATGTAAATTCCTTCACTTGCTGCACTTCCTCATCCCTCCATTTCCACTCCTCTCTTTTTCTTTTCCCCCCTCCTTTTCAAAATACCATTATTTTTGTTTTTTCCATTTATTATTTTTTTTCATATATTTTTCCAGCGTTTTCATCATCTCTTTCATTTTCTTTTCCTCCTTAGCCACCAACACTATGTTATCCGCATACGCCAACGACCATACCTTCGCTTTCCCTACCACTATCCTTCTTGTCTGTTGTCCTCTCATTGCCTCCTCCAGATCCCCCGTATATACTGCGAACAGACTTAGGCTCAGTGGGCATCCCTGTCTTAAACCTCTCTTTGTAATTAATTTCTCGCTCTCTTTCCCATTCACTTTGACTCTGCTTCTCGTTTCTTCGTAGATTTCCTCTATTCTTTGTATTAATCTTTTATTGATTTTTTTCTCTTCATGTATTCTCATAGTTTTTCCTTGTTGACTTTGTCAAAAGCGGCTTTTAGATCTACGAATAGTGCCACAATTTTCCCTCTTTTTTTCTAGCTCTCTATTCGCCAAGTGTTTCAGTATATATATGTTCTTTCCTCTATTTCCTTCTGTAGTCTTCTTTGTAGTACTGTCGCATATAATTTGTATGCAGTGCTTAATAATGTTACCCCTATGTAATTCTTGACTTTATTTATTTCTTCTTTTTTATGGATTGGGCATATTATTCCCTCTCTCCGTCTTTCCGGGAATCCTTCCCCTTTCCATATTTTGTTTAGTATTTCCGTTATCTTTTTTGCTACATTTTCTTCCCCGTATACTCTTCGCTTTGTCTCCCATCTTATCCTGTCGCTTTTCCTTTTTTTATCTTCTTTATTGCCTCGATTACTTCGTCTTCATTTATTCTATCCATATCTCCTTCTTCTCGTCTTACTACTGCGTCTTTTCTTTTTTTTCTAATTTTGTTCTTCCTCTCCCAGCAGGTTCCTAAAGTATATCTCCTATTCTTTAATTTGTATTCCCTTTGTCGTCATGTTTTTTTCCTTTCTTTCTTTAGGTACTTCCATACATCTTCTCCCATTTTTATTTTTTTTGATCTGCTCCTCTTGTTTTTTTTTTATTTTCTTCCTTCGTTCTCCCGCATGTTTTTTTGTATATTTTTACTGCTTCTTTGTATTCTTCTTTTTCTTTTCTCTCTACTGTCTTAATGCTCTTCTTGCATTTCGTGCGGTAACTTTCGATGTAGAAGGTCGTATTTACATTTAAGGAAACGTAAAAGTGAAATACAAGTGTAGAAGTTCGAGAAGATAGTTAGTGAAGAAACTGGAGTTAGTAGTGGTAGTAAGAGGGAAGCAGGAGAGAAAAAGGAGTTGGTAAAGGAGGAAGGGTGTAAAATAATAAATAAATAATAAAGTATAATCGAGATGGTCAGCGATAAAGGTAATCTCCTACATTAATAGAAATTATTGCATTTAAATCGAAATTGAAGCGAAATCCCTACAAGTGGGACGTTTTAAAACACGAAAAAGGTAGAAAAAGAAGGTAAGGAGGAATAAAAAAAAGGGTGAAAGGGAAGGGAAATGAATAAAAGAGAGAGAGAGGAATAGGAAAGACAACAAATATTTGAAAGAGGAAAGAAAACAATAAGATCACCGGACATTAAAAAGATAACGGAGGAAATCGAAGGAAAAACCTCAAGAACAGGAGGAAGGAAAGAAATGGAGGAGTTAAAAGAATTAATGAGAGAAATGATGAAACAGATGGAAGAAAATATGCAAGGAATAAGGCAAGAAATCAAAGAAATGAAAAAAGAAATAGGAGAAAGGGAAAAGAAGTAGAAGAAAGAAAAAGAGGAACTGGTGAACAGAATAGAAAACCTGGAGAAAAAAGCGGAAGATGACGAAAGATGGAAAAGGAAGAATAATGTTGTGATAAAGGGGTGGAGAAGTGAAGAACCACAAAAAGACAAAAAAATGAGATGGTTGTGGCGGAAATGGGAGGATGGGAGGAAAAGCAGAAGGTGATGGCGGAGCAGAAGAAATTAAGGAATACAAGAATATATATAAGTCACGATTTGACATGGGAAGAAAGAAGAGTGCAAAGAGAAATAATGAACATAGCGTTGGAAAAAAGAGCGGAAGGGAAAAGAGTATGAGTAGGATATAGAAAAATGGAGGTAGACGGAGACAGATATATATGGAAGGACAGGGATAGGGGCCTGAGCAGAGAAAAGAGAGAGAAAATAGGTAACCAAAAGGCAAAAAACTAAAGTGCGAAGAGAGGGCGGTAAAGGAAAGAAAGTTGACGTAATGACAAAGAAAAGGAATAATGAGTGATGGAAAAGGAAAAGAAAAAGGAGGAAAAAAAGAAAGTAAGGAAGAAGCACAGAGGGAGCTGAGAGTATTTTGGAACGTAGCGGGAATAAAAAATAAGGAACAGGATTTTTGAATTACATCAAGGAACAGGATGTAGTGGGATTACAGGAGACATGGATGGAAGAAAAAGAATGGGAGTGGTGGAAAAAGAGTAGCCGGAGGAATTTGAGTGGGTAGTGCAACATTCAGAAAGAGAGAAGAATAAAGGGAGAGCAAAGGAGGGTATAATAACGGGAATAAGAAAAAAATGGTTGAGTCAGGAAAAGAAAGAGAAAGTGCAACAAAGAAGAGAATCTGTAGAAAGAACGTACAGTGGGGAAAAACAAAAATAGTAGTAGTAGAATGAAAGAGACAAGGAAAAACATAAAAGAGATGATAGAAGAGAAGGGAGAGGGATTGATAATAGTAGGAGGGGTCTTCAACGCAAGAATAGGGGTAGAGGGGGGAATACAAGAAAGAAAAGGGAGGGGAAAGAGACAAACAAAGGAAAAGTTATAAATAAAGAGGGAGAAGAACTGCTGGAAATGTGCAACGAAAAATGGTGGGAAATAATGAATGAGAACAGAGAAGAAGAAGAAATGGGGTAATACACGTACATAAGAGGAAGGGGAGAATCAATAATAGACTTTGTAATTACAAATGAAGAGGCTGGAGAAAATGTGAAGACATTTAAAGTGGGAGAGAGGGTAGAGTTAGACCATCAACCACTGGAATTGACAATGGAAGGAAGAGAAAGCGAAGAGAGAGAAGAAGATGAAGAGTACATAACAAAAAAAGTTGGACAGAAGAGGGTGTTAAAAGATATAAAGAGAAAATAGGGAAAACGATATGGGTAGGAAAGGGATTACAAGAGAGTGTGGAGGAAATGAAAGAGATGATGGAGAAAGCAACAGAGAGTCAAATTTAGAAAGTGGAAGGAGGAGAAAACAGGATGGAAGAAATGGTGGGATAGAGAATGCTAGGAAATAAGTAATTGCAGCCTTAAAAAATGGAATCGTTGAAACTAAAAAACAAAAATGGATGACAAATTTGGAGAAAATGCTTCCTTGCTTTCAAAATACAAACTAAGAACAAAAAACTGTTTGCAGATGTCGCCACAAAACAATATGATCTAAGGAGAGAAGGAGAACCAAAAAGAACAATGAAGAAACTAGAATGTAAGAGACATTAATTCAAGTTGATAAATGAACTAGAAACAACGACGACTTTGGCAAATACTTGGAACGGGAAAAGGAAAAACTGGACGATTTGATGAAACGAAACCAAAAAAGACTTCAAAATGCATTCGAGTGCCCAAAGATTATCAAGAGATTGAGTTCGTTTTTCCCTTGGCTTCGTTAGATAATACGCGGTCTAGAAATAATTTTTTTTCTAAATTAAGTTCAAGGAAAACTGTTCGTCTAATCTCCAGGTGTTCTCTAGTTCTATCCTGCCGCTTTTCCTTTCTTCAATCTTTCCATCGTCTTTTCTAATTCTGTCTTTGTTTTCTCTGCTTCTAGCCTTTTTATTCCTCCCGTTCTCTTTTCTTATCTTCCTAAGAGCTCCATAAAATGTTTTCACCATTCTTTTATTGGTATAAGATTTTTTTTTCTTTATTTAGGTACTTCTAAATGTCACTATTCTTCGTAATCTTCGTTATCTGCTTCTCTTCCATTCTTTTACCCTACATTTTTTTCTTTTGCATGTTTCTTGACACCGTCTTAACATTTCTTTGTATTGCTCCTTTTCTGTTTTTCCATTTCTTTATTTCCTCAATGATTTTCATGACGGCCTTTTTAATTCGTTACACTTTTTATTCCGAAATTTATTCTTTTCCATAATCCCCCTCTTTTTGCGCCTACACGTCTTCTTTTCTGTCGTCCGTCTATCTCTGCTTCTTCTAATGTCTGTCGGCATTTGTTTATGTTTTTTGGTGTTCATGTTTATTGTTACATCTCTATTTCAATTCTTTTTCCTATACTGCCGTCACCCTTTTTCTACCCTCTTTCCCGACTTTTGCATAAAAATTTTCTCCTATCTCAAACTGCCTACTTCCGTCTCCTTTATTAACTCTTCAAGGTTTCTTCTAGTGTTTTTCTTATTTTGGCTATACACCGTCACTATTTTAAAATCTTTTTTCTGCTACTGTATGTTTGTCTCTATTATTCCTCTGGTCTGTTGGGAGTCCGTTATTTTTTCTTACGCTATTTTTATATTCCTTTTGCTCTTCCTTTTCCTTGTCTTTTCAGTATGCTGTACTTCCTACACATATTCATCTGGCATTTGCTCTTCCTATCTTTTCCATTCTTCGAGCCATGTTTCCACCACCCCTACAACGTCAAATTTTTTATGTATTTCCAGAACTGCTCTCTCTTATTCCTCACTCCAGCAATAGGAATCTAGAATATAATTTTAATGCCTCCTGACTTCTCAACTGACTCATTTCCTACACTCTTATCTTTTTTTGTGTAGCATCCGTACTCGTTAACTCTGTTCCTTGTTGTCTTCTTGCTTCGCACCTCTTCCTTTGCTCTTGCCTTACTTCTCTTTCTCATCTCATACGTACATTTTGTCTTTTATTCATAGTTTCTTATATCCAATTTTGGTTCTCTTTCCTTCTAATCTTTTGCTTCTCGCGATGCTCCTTAGTTCCCCTTGCAATCTTCTCGTCGTCAATATATATTTGCGTATCTCTCAGTTTTCTTTTCTCTCTTATTTCTCCGAGTACATATATGTTTATTAAAGATTCGAATGAACCCAATCAAATTGGTCTCCAGTTCTAGGGGTTTTGGTATGTGATCTCTGACTGAGCCCCGCCCACTGCTTGGCGTTTAACGTGCCCATTTTTAACTGGCTCTGGTTGTCGTCCGATCCTGCCACAAATTCAATGACAGTGCCGTCGTGTTTCAACCGATGTGTTCTATCGATTAGGGTACCTTCTGTCGCTTCTGCTTTTGTTTTTCAGCGAAATTCGAATAAATCCCGTTGGGAGTGTATTGGAGAATACATCGCTCAATTGAGTTTAATTGGGGTACCCGAAGTTTCTATACAAAATCAAGATTAGGTTGGAGGGGAGGGGAAAAGATTAAAAGTTTTTTTAAATTATTTTAAAGCGAAACCTTTTCTACACATTAATTTATCTTAAACTAATCGTTTTTATAAAATTTGATCGAAAAGGCTTTAAAAAACAAGAAATCGAAAAAAGCAGATTTCATCCCGTATCGCGATTCGGTGCTAACATGGCTCCTACGAGAAAATCTAGGCGGCAACAGCAAAACGGCTATGATAGCCGCAATATCCCCAGCCGATATCAACTACGACGAAACGCTATCGACTCTCAGGTAAGTAAACGACAGCACCCAACTTAAAATTAACAAAAACCGTTTAGATACGCCGATCGCGCCAAACAAATCGTATGCAAGGCCGTCATCAACGAAGACGCGAACGCTAAACTTATACGAGAACTTAAAGAAGAAATTCAAAAACTACGCGAATTGCTCAAGGCTGAAGGCATCGAAGTGCACGAAGGTGTGTATTAAAACTTTTGAATTTGAATATTTCGATCAAAAACAGACAAGCCCAAAGTTTAAAGAGAAATACTGTCGACGATTAAATTTATTTTATTACTTGTGATGCCGCTTAGGTCCGGATGGTAAAGTAATTTATGAAAAGAGAGAAGTTCCTAGTAAGTATCTGCTTACTAAATGGCTTAAGGCACATGTTTTGAATGTCAGTCGTTTCTTCATTAACGAATTGCGCATTATTATTATTATTATTATTAGAGTCGAGTATCACTAAGCTTTTGATCTCACGTGGGCTGTCTGCAGATTTGTGTCATTTTATTTTGTATGTGCCGTTATATTTAATTACTAATCTACAAGGTACCTGCTATTTTAAAATGCGGCAAATTAACTAAATAGCAGAAGTAGAACTTGTAGAATTTAACAATCAAGCGTTGACTAAAGAAATGTATAAAGACTCGCAGCCTTATGGTAAAAATCGTAGTCACCGCAGGATCCGAGATATAGGGGGCGCCACCGTATATTTAGGATCCGAGATTTCAGTTCATTGCTAGAAGTTATAGTGTTTGCATCGTATGTATACGCATCGAGCAGTGGCTACGCTTAGTCATACCGCTCTCTTTGCAGTTCAAAGGACAATGATTTAACAAACGATTTAAATAAATCGGGTTTACCCAAACATCTACCAAGAGATACCATTAATGATGGGAATTCTAGTTTATTTTTTATGAATTAGGGGACCAACTTGCGATGTATCGGTGTGCTACACCTAATAAAAAAAACTAAAACGCCGTTTTAAATTCACAATTTTATTGAAAATTGGTGTAATCTTTATTAGCAAATCAATTTAAAAAGTTTTAATTGAACGGAAAACCGATTTGGTAATCGCTTTTGTAGTCACCTTTTAAAGAATATTATCAACTGCAAAACGCGATAAAACAGTTATATACATTTATAAACATAACAAAGATTCTGTTTTGCTTCTTGTGCAAGTATCAAATTACCGCCAGCGGTTTTGAATTTTTTAATCTGCTATTTTAAATTATTGTTCACTTGGCGATTTGATTATTTACTTATGAGTTTTTTGTTTTTACATTTTTGTTGATTGCAGAATAATTATAGTTCCATAAAGCGATGTTC
Organism: Aquatica leii; assembly: GCA_035610365.1. Taxonomy (NCBI): domain Eukaryota; kingdom Metazoa; phylum Arthropoda; class Insecta; order Coleoptera; family Lampyridae; genus Aquatica; species Aquatica leii. Next base: position 6,233,538 of record CM069437.1, read on the forward strand.
GATCGATTCCATTTTTGAATCAATTAATTAAAAAAAATTGGCTAGAAAAATCGATTGTAAAAATCGCTTTATTAGAGTACAAAAATCGATTTTTAATTATTTAAATCACCATTCCTACTTTATGTTAAGCCTGGGTCGTCTATCGATATTTCGATACGTACTGATATATCGATCGTAGCGATACTCCGATCCATATCGATATTCCGATACGTATCGATACTTCGATATATCGATACGTATCGATATTCGATTCGATGTATCGTATCGCCCACCACTAATATAGAACTAAATTATCGAATTTTATAAATGGAATCTCCTACCAAAGCTTTTTTTGAAAAAAAAGTATAAAATATTATAAAGTAAATTAAAACAGCAGAGAAAAAACAAAACCAAACTCTGGCAAACGTATAGATTGAAGAAAAAAATTCAACTTGTTAAATTACATACCGTTTACTCAAAACATTTTATATCAGTCAACGGTATCTAGTAAATACAACAAACGATTATTTTGAAAAGTTATCATATTACTTTCCAAGCATTCCATCGTTATCTTTTTAGTTTGCGTTGAAAACAACAGTGTCGCGACTATCCAAGAGTGAAGTTTGTGGGCAGCGGGGCGCAGAGGGCCACAAAAGTGAGATAGTAATACGGTACGATTTTTAACATGAGCCTTGCGAGTCTTTATACATTTCTTCAGTCAACGAATCAAGTGCTTATACGCTTCCCATACATCGGCGTAAAGAAAGTCATTATTTTTTGTTTGTAGCTTAAAAAAGCTTTTTGCTTGATACTCCAGCAACAAAAATACTCACTGTGTTTTCTTTAGGAACTGAAATATCGAGAAACAATAAAGATAACGAAAGATTACGCACGGCCTCAACATCCATAGCGGAAGAAGCGGTCGATCAGTTACAAGCCAGCGAAAAACTAATAGCCGGTAAGTTGGTACTCGCTCCTAATTTTAGTATTAACGTTATTTAGAACTGAACGAAACTTGGGAGGAGAAACTGAAACGTACGGAAGCTATACGTCTGCAACGCGAAGCAGTTTTCGCCGAAATGGGCGTTGCGGTTAAAGAAGATGGAGACACAGTCGGAGTATTCTCACCCAAGAAAACTCCTCACTTGGTAAATCTAAACGAAGATCCATCAATGTCCGAATGCCTAATCTACTACATCAAAGTAAGGCGTTATTAAGCAACCCGAGCATTTGTAAAAACGCAATTTTTAGGATGGGATCACTCGGGTAGGTTCGTCCGAGGCGAACTTACCACAAGACGTGCAATTATTCGGATCGCATATTAAAGCCGAACACTGTATTTTCGAAAACAAGGATGGACAAATCACTCTTGTGCCGTGTTTGGGCGCAACGACATACGTAAACGGAAGAGAAATTTTAGAACCGATCGTTTTGAAAACCGGCTCGCGCGTTATTTTAGGTAAAAATCACGTCTTCCGCTTTACTCAACCGGACGCGGCTAGAGAACGCAAGGAAAAAACCGAGCCGATGAACGAAAATGAAAATGTTGATTGGAATTTCGCCCAAATCGAATTGTTAGAAAAACAAGGTATAGATTTGAAGGTTGAAATGGAGAAACGGTTGATGAAGATGGAAGAGGATTTTAAGAAGGAGAAGGAAACGGCCGATCAGTTATTCGAAGAACAGAGAAAGGTATTTAATTTTCAGTGTGTAATTGGCGATTGGTAAAATTACGCCTATTTTAAGAGCTACGAGGCTCGGATCGATGCCTTGCAAAAACAAGTCGAGGAGCAGAGTATGACTATGTCTATGTATAGTTCGTACACGCCTGAAGATTTTAACAACGAAGACGACATTTTTGGTAAATTTATTTTTCTTTAGTATTTATGATTTCAAAGAAATGGGCGCGCGTTTTGCTTTGATTTTATTTGACGGGAACGCTTTTTCAGTGAACCCTCTATTTGACGCAGAGTGCAACTGGACGGAACGCGAGTACGAGCTGGCGGCAATGGCCTGGCGCAAATGGAAGCATCATCAATTTACATCTTTAAGGGACGATTTGTGGGGCAACGCAATTTTCCTCAAAGAAGCTAACGCCATATCGGTGGAACTAAAGAAAAAGGTAACAACGCCGTCTTTGCATTACCACCGCTAACGAAAAGATTTACAGGTACAATTCCAATTCACTTTATTAACCGACACCTTATACTCGCCGCTCCCGCCCGATCTTCGACCAGTAATCGATTACGACCAGGATGAGGATTGTGCTATTCCACGCACTATCGTTGCAGTCGAAGTGCAAGACACGAAAAACGGCGCCACCCACTACTGGAGCTTAGATAAATTACGGTAGGAGTTTTTGTTAACGTTCACTTTCGTTTTTCTGAATTTTTTTAATCAGTCAACGCTTGGAGTTGATGAGATTGGTGTACAACGAAGAGATGGACACTCCGAGTCCTCAAAGTATCGAAGACACGGTGCCATTATTGCGTTGCCTCGCACAGTGCCCACCCGCTCCTACACGCTTCTCACTTACAACACTTTTACCATCGAGGTTGGTGCCATCTTCCCATTCCAAGCTTATTTTTTGTGAGTCGGTGTTGTTCTTTTGTTGCTTATTGTTATTTTGTGATGGCACCAACCTCTTTTAGTTTGTGCCTTTTATGTTGTAAAATGTAACTTTTAACTTTAATTAGGCAACGCTTGGAGCTGATGCGCGAAATGTATCATAACGAAGCTGAGCTTTCTCCAACATCGCCCGATTATAACGTGGAATCTCTAACTGGCGGTGATCCATTTTACGACCGTTTTCCGTGGTTCCGCATGGTTGGTCGCGGTTTTGTATATCTCAGTAATCTATTATACCCTGTCACACTCATACACAAAGTTGCAATTGTTAGCGAAAAAGGCGACGTCAGAGGGTACTTGCGAGTGGCCGTCCAGGCCGTGATCGATGAAGACAATTCCGATCAGGTCGGCGTGAGGCAGAGCGCTCGTATTGCATTCGAATCTTCCAAAGGTTGTAGTTTCGATATTGTGATCAAATGTTTTATTCTTGCGTGTTTACAGCCATCGTCGATCGGAACTCTCATAATTTAGAGGAACGCATTATTGAAGGTCATAACGCAATAGATCCCATCAAAATCGATGAGTTAATTGAATGTGATGCAGATTCTGGAAAAGGCGATAGTTCCGTTTCTTCCGATTTTAAAGACGAAGACGTGCCCGATCACTTAAACGTTGGAAAGGAATTTACGTTTAGAGTTACCGTCTTACAAGCTATTGGCATATCAACTGAATACGCCGATATATTCTGCCAGTTTAAGTAGGTCGATACTAGTCGCTTCGATGGTTGTAGTAATGCGTTTTTTTTTTAGTTTCTTACATAGACACGACGAGGCGTTTTCGACCGAACCTGTGAAGAACACTGGAAAAGGCACTCCTTTAGGTTTTTATCACGTGCAAAATGTAAGTCTTAGAGGGTATTAACAGAGCTTAATTATAAGACGTTTATGAATAGATTACGGTGTCTACTACTAAATCGTTCATCGAATACATCAAAGCCCATCCTATTGTGTTTGAAGTTTTCGGACATTACCAACAACATCCTTTACACAAAGACGCAAAACTGGAAGGTTCTGTAAGGCAACCTCCCCGTCGCATGCTTCCACCTTCAATACCAATATCCCAACCAGTACGTTCCAGCAAATTTGGCGCTTTGCCTTCTCCTTGCACCGCCCATATACATGCAAAGGTGGATGTTTTAGTTTGGTTTGAGATTTGCGAGTTGGCTCCTAATGGCGAATACGTACCAGCTGTTGTTGAACACAGCGACGATTTTCCCTGTCGCGGTTTGTTTTTACTACACCAGGTAAGTATGAGTTTTGTAAGGTGTTTGATTCCGTCACGTGTAATGTTTTAGGGCATACAACGGCGTATACGTATTACGATCGTTCACGATCAATCGGCCGAGTTACGGTGGCGCGACGTACGCGAATTAGTAGTTGGGCGTATACGCAACACACCCGAATCCGACGAGGATGAGGACAACGACAACTCGGTGTTGTCATTAGCGTTATTCCCAGGCGAATATTTGGAGATACCCGGAGACGATCGTACTATGTTTATGTTTGAAGCTGCTTGGGATAGTTCTTTGCATAATTCCACATTGCTGAACAGAGTGACGTCGCAAGGAGAACAAATATTTATGACAATTTCCGCGTATTTAGAAGTAAGTACTGCGATAGACAACGTCTCGGGTGTTTTACTACCGTTTTTCAGTTGGAAAATTGCGGACGACCCACTATAATCACCAAGGATTTAAGTATGGTCATTTATGGAAGAGACGCTCGTACCGGTCCACGATCATTGAAGCACTTGTTTTCTGGCAATTATCGCAACGCCGAGGCGAATCGATTGACCGGTGTTTATGAGTTGTTGTTGCGACGCGCCAGTGAAGCAGGTAGTCCAGGTAGTTCCCTAGTTTAGTATCCTTCCTACCTTTGATTATCTATTAGTCTAAGATTTCTAGTACATTTTGAACGTTTCCCCTTCTTTATTGTGTGTCGTTCTATTTGCATGGCTTGCATGTTGCGTATGTTTCTTCAAATAGACTGATGGTTTTGGTTAAATTCGTCGTTAATGGCTCATTTTACGTTGAGATTCGGGAATTCTATTTAACCAAAATCAATAGTGTCATAGCATTTAAATTAATTCGAATCACTCTAGGTGTACAACGTCGTCAACGAAGAGTCTTAGACACAAGCTCAACGTACGTACGCGGCGAAGAAAACCTACACGGATGGCGACCGCGCGGCGACTCCTTAATCTTCGACCACCAATGGGAATTAGAGAAATTAACTCGTTTAGAGGAAGTCGAACGGGTACGTCACACTTTATTACTAAGAGAACGTTTAGGATTAGATCGATTCAACAACCAAATTAAAACTCAACCGGAATACACCAAGAGCGAAAAGGAAGTGTGCAATATGGTAGCTAAAAACAGCAATATCAACATAACCGGTAAGTACCCTTAACTGCATCTAACGTTTTTTAACTGCATTTACGACTGCAGCAAATACCGATAATTGTGAGTACACGGATAGGGAAAGAACTGTATTGAATAAATGCGTTAAATTAATCCAAGGCAAGTGTCGGGATTCGAGCAATGCCAAAGAAAGCGATTACACGAGCCCGTCAGATGAAGTCACAGATTTGAGTACGAGCATGATTTCGAGTATGGTGTCGGGTTGCTCGATCGAGTTGTGCTCGCCGGAAAGAGCAGCTTTACCTGGAGAATGTGCGCCATTTCCACCCGCACCTACATCGCCGCCAGGTCCGCGGGATCCTGAGTTGGTGCTTTACGTCCCCGACATGGAAGAAATACGAATTTCACCGGTGGTGGCTCGTAAAGGTTATTTAAACGTGTTAGAGCATAAAACGCACGGATGGAAGAAGCGTTGGGTGGTAAGTACCCTAAAAAAACGTTAACCACCACTAGTAATTAATATTACAGGCTGTGCGTCGTCCTTACGTTTTCATCTTCCGAGACGAAAAAGACCCGGTGGAACGCGCCTTAATAAATTTGGCTACGGCTCAAGTCGAGTACTCAGAGGACCAATCAGCTATGGTGCGGTTACCAAATACTTTTAGCGTTGTAAGCAAACACAGAGGATACTTATTGCAAACTTTGAACGAAAAAGAAGTTCACGACTGGTTGTACGCGATAAATCCGTTGTTGGCCGGACAAATTCGATCCAAATCCGCTAGACGTAACCCATCTAACAAAACTAGTCAAAATCAGTTCATCGTCGATGGTAAAGAAATTACCTCGAAATGAGATATGATCACAATGGAGTCTGTCCTCGTTTATTAAATCCTTTATTTGCGCATTACCAATTTTTATTTACACAACCTGACAGAACGTGTGCGACACAGTCTAATTTAAACAGACTCCATTGTGCGACGAGGAACAAGAATCTACAAGAAGTAGAACGTAGGCAATTCTAGTCACCGAAATGATTTATTTATTGTAGTTAGGATTTTAATTTATATTTTAAAGTGATCTCGGTGTGTTTAAATTATTAATTACAAATAGCCGTGTCCCCCTCTCTTTGAAAAAAAAAAAATGCTTATACAAATATAAGAAATACGTTTACATTCCAATTCTTGGAGTTTCGGTTCGAAACTCCAAGTGCAACAGTAGATGTAAATTCCACTTTACAATTAGCGATAAGGCCTTAATGTATTACGCTAAGAAAATCTTTGGAACCTTTTTAAACAGCTTATTGAACACGCCTTTTATTTTTTTAAATTGAATCGTCGTACACAGGGTGTGTTGTAGAAAAAAAAATGTGATTACGAGCACTCTACCTAAAACTTGTTGGAAAAATAAAATAGTAAATTGCGCACAAGAACACAAAACAAAACAAATTAAGGGGATTTTCGCGTGAGAATTTAGATTGAAAAAGAGGAATTGATTTTGTACAGATTTTTTTCCTAGTTTCGTTTTCGATTTTTGTGCAATTTATTAAACTAATTAGATTTGTTGCAATTTAGTAGAAGCGCTTGTTAAATTTGATAGTTTATTTTTATAGTTACCCCCCTACCCCTCTTCTCTCTACACCTATGCTACGCTTAAATATAGCTATGAATGTAAAAAAAATGTATTACGTATTAATAAACTGTAGTTATACAAAAAAAATCTCTTAGATAAAATATTTGTAATTTAAACAATTTTGTTGGCAAGACCTTTTATTCACTGATGATTGCTGGTTAATGCCAAATAAAACTTTATTATTGTATATGTTAAAAATTGTGTAAGCATTATACTAAATAAAGTGTATAAAACACAGTTGTGTTTTTAGACTTATGCAAATGAAACCTAGGTAAATGTAACTTAATTAAAGTAATAGTTCTAAAACACGTACCTCTATTATTACTCGCATTATATTATTGTTTGCTAACGCCATATAAAAGTGATTCGTTTGAGTATTTTGATACTTCATCCTCATTTCATTACTTTGTTTATCGATCGATTGTCCATTATAATTCTATTTTTTAGACTGATCGGTTTCTAATTTTCTTTAGTTTCCCATATAGCACACTTCGTTTATTGTACGTGCATTTGTGGTACATACGTTAATGTGTACAAATAAATATAAGAAAAATTGGTTTTGATTTTAAACATTGTGACGGTAGCTGTCCCTCAGTTGAGAGTCGGCAATTGCGGATTAATTAGGACAGCTAAAAGGTGCAGTTTTTTTTAATAGCAAGATAATAATCTTTTCCAAACGCCTGGTAAAAAAGTTTGATAAAAAAAACTTTATAAACCATAAATAAAGTACTTTTAATGCAAATTTTTTTCTAGAAAATACAGGGTGTCCCACGAGGTACTGTAAATACTGAAATGGTATGTTCCTTAGGTCAATTTAAGTAGAAAACGTCCTATAAACATAGGTCCAATTTGCCATAGTTACACAGATACAAGCGTTCAAAGTTTATAACTCATCACACATTTTTTGAAAATTAATTATTCTTATAGTCAACTGGGAAACAAAAGCCGAACAATATGTCATTTATTGCTTTCTTTTCTACTAATGTCACAGTCGATTTTATTAAATGAAGTGTAATTTAAATGCAAAATGCCTTCTCATTTTTCTAACGAAGAGTATGCTGATATCATTCACATTTATGGATTTTGTGATGGAAATGCGAGATCTCCCGTTAGGGAATATGAACGAAGATTTCCCAACAGGAAGGTGCCAAATCACCAAACCTTTTCTTCTGTGTTTCAACATGTACGGACTCATGGTTCATTTCCATCAGTTTCAACAAGATCTGACCGTCCTGTGCAGTTAAATGTGAATGAGCAGGAAAACATTCTACAGATGGTTGATCGGAGTCCAGGGTTGAGTACTAGAAGAATTTCTTCTCGAACGGGACTTCCCCGTATGTCAGTATGGCGAACATTACATGATGGGCTTTTGTATCCCTATCACATACAACAGGTTCAGCATCTGGAACCTGGAGATTTTGCTGTCCGGTTGAATTTTGAATTTTATTTAGCGACGAGGCGCAATTTACTAGAGATGGAGTGAACAATACACGTAATTCTCATTTGTGGTCATATCAAAATCCACATGGCACAACAGAAACTAACTTTCAGCGCAGATTTTCTGTTAACGTATGGTGTGGCATGATTGACGATCAACTTATTGGACCTTTTTTCTTTAAGGAACGTCTGACAGGAAAAGCATATGCTAACTTTTTGCGGAATGAATTGCTACCGCTTTTGGAAGAAGTACCTTTAGTAACAAGACAACAAATGCTTCTGCAACATGATGGAGCTCCTCCACATTTTAGTCGGCATGTGACCGAATATCTAAATGTTGCTTACCCCAATAGCTGGATTGGGCGTGGAGGCCCGCATGTTTGGCCACCGAGATCGCCCGATCTCACACCTTTGGACTTCTATCTGTGAGGTCATGTGAAAAGTTTAGTATACGAGGTAAAAGTTAATACCAGAGCTGAACTAATACAGCGTATCTTGGATGTGTGTCAACAAACACGGAACAACCAGCAGGTGCTTCGAGCGGTACTCGGTCCATTTTAGATCGCAGCCGTCGTTGTATTAATGCCGAAGGAGGTCATTTTGAGCATTTGATGTGATTTTTTTTGTTTGTTTTTTTATGTTTGTTTTGTAGTTCGATTTTCTGTTTTCAATAATAATAATTTTTAAAAAATGTGTGAGCATTTATAAACTTTGAACGCTTGTCTGTGTAACTATGGCGAATTGGACCTATGTTTATAGGACGTTTTCTACTTAAATTCACCTAAGGAACATACTTTTTCAGTATTTACAGTACAACGTGGGACACCCCCCAACAAACATGTAAGTATTGGCCGACTGGCGGTATTATGCTGGTATTGCTGGTAAAACGTTGGATGCAGAAAGCTAATGCTATGCCAATGCTGTACCAATGCATGCTAAACTATACAAAATTTGATGTGCCGCTTGGTTGCTGGCCCATTAACGTCCATCCAGAATTTCGGCTGGTTGCCTAGTTTGCAATGAATCACTGAATGCGCTGTTAGTAACTTTCTTGGCATAGTATTAGTAAATTAAAATGTTGGCGTCTTGTTTTCGTGCATTTACCTGAGCTAACCTCAAAATTTGAGTTGTTAAATATATAAGTTGTTAAAACAAATGTAAGTGTTAAAAAAATAATTGTTTGTGTGTAATTGTGTGAAGGAAGCAATAAATCATTTATATTAAGTTCGGTGATCATGGACAACTTAACAAAGTTAGTAATTAGATAAGTTCCATTATTCGTATAACTATTTATTTGAGCTTTGCAAGTCAATAACTACAATAAAACATACTGGTGCTAAAAACAATAATAGCAAACTAACATGCTTTAAAAATCAAAACAAGTGAACTGTTTATCATCACCTTAAGCGCAATGTAGAAAATATAATCAGAGTAAGATTAAAGCGAAATCATAAAAGTACCGATCAGTCCTCTTGGTCTATACTTTGCAGAATACAAAACTATTTAGAAAAACAGTCATTTTTAATGTTGGATGATAAGTATATGATTAATATAGTTCATTACTCATTATTTTAACTTTATCCATGTTTACAATACTAAAAAAAAGGATTAAATTTTCAAATAATTTCAATAAACAAAACATCTTTATAATGGTACACATAATACATTTTCAGTGTAGTTATGCAAAAAATTAATACTTTTTGGAATTTCAGTGTGCAACATTTCAAGTAACAGGCAGAAGGGATGTCACGACAGTACCCGGATGAACTTAAACTAGGATAATGAGCCATTAAGTAACTGTTGAAATAAATTCGTCAGGACGAAAAGCAAAACATGGGTTTTAACAATATAAAAATATTTTAGAATTGATAATTGGTAAGGGTGTAGCATTTGCAATACTAACTTGAGAATTCAGAAATTACTGTGTATAATTTTAGTTGCTCAATAATCATTTCATGCTTTTATTTCAGTTGCTGTAAGAAGAAACCCATTAACCCAAAATGTTGCACAGCAAGAAGTGGAGAGTATAATTAAATTATCACTTACAAATGGGGGGATCGAGATGGTGGAAGATTGCATAGGGCGAACAAGGTATTTATTCTTATAATTTTCAGCTTAGATCCAATTAACAATAAAACACTTATTACAGAATAATGCTGCCCAATTAATCAAGATTTACTTAATTGATTCCAATTAATAGATACATTATTTTTTATTTAGTTTTATATTATTTAATATATTAAACAATGAATAAACAGTCAATTTTTGTAAGATTATTTTAACTGTTCACTTATTCAATTTCTCAATTTTTAGTCCAATCGGGAAGTACTTTTGTTTCAAATTTGGTGTATAGGAAGACTTTAGTAGCATCGCCCCAAGTGCTGGGTCATTTATGTTTATATTCTGTTCTCGGCGCTGGTAAACTGCTGAAGTAATGTTGGTCCACCGTTACTCGCCGTGCTGTAACCGCACGACGGCCGTAGTGACACTGGCGCACAGGACCTGTGCAGATATCAAGCATTGGGCCAGCATTTCATGTAATTAAATCAAGCGTCGATATGCCGCCGGCCCGTTGTTGCAGTGTTTGTTATAGTGCTGGGTCGGCGCTGGTAAACTGCCGAAGTAATGTTGGTCCACCGTTACTCCCCGTGCCGTAACCGCACGACGGCCGTAGTGACACTGGCGCACAGGACCTGTGCAGATATTAATCATTGGGCCAGCACTTCATCTAATTAAATCAAGCGTCGATATGCCGCCGGCCCGTTGCTGCAGTGTTTGTTGGGCCTGTATATATTTTTAAAGATTTGGTGATTTTATTATAATTTAACATTTCATTCAGCAAGGGTTGAAAGTTAATTAGTGTAATAAGAGGAGAAGGGAAATTATGTCGGATTCCGAGAAAGGGTGGTCTGAAGGAAAAAGAAAAAGGCAAGCTACGGTGGAGGAGGTGTTCAGGAAGAGCACCAAAGTAAGGAAATCACCGGTAGCGGAAGGAAAAGAGAGAAAAGATGATGAGTTAGTAGAAATGTGTAAAGAACTGTTAAAAGAGGTAAAGAGTATAAGAGAGGAACAAATTAAGATGGGTAAGAAGTTGGAAGAGAATAATAAAGAAGTAAAGGAGATGAAAGAAGAATGAAGAAAGACAAATGAAGAATGGAAGAGGAAATTTGAAGAAATGGGAGAAAAGTATAGAAAGTTGGAGGCCAGATTGGAGAAGATAGAGAGAAGCTGGGAAAAAACGGAAAAAGAAAAAAGGAGAACAAACATAATCATAAGAGGTATGGAAGTGAAAGATGGAAAGAAGGAGCAAAACGAGCAAGTGGAAAATTGGATGAAGATAGATTTAAATATAGAGAAAACAGTGGTAGAAACTAGAAAACTAGCAGGGCGTGTAATGTTAGTAAGGATGGGTACATTTGAGGATAAGTTAAATGTATGGAAGCAAAAAAGAAGGTTAAGAAGTACGAACATTTATTTAGACGATGACATGACGGGAATGGAAATAGAAATACAAAAGAAGATAAGATAAGAGGCGAGCCAGATGAAAGGAGAGGGGAAAAGTATTAAAATAGGATTCTTGAAAGTATGGGTAGAAGGTGAAGAAAGGTTTTGGGATGAGGAGAGAGGAACTCTAGTGAAAAAGGGGACAAAAAACTAAGAGTTGGGAGAGGGAAGGATGGATCAAATGATGTTGGTTTAGCAAGTTTTAAGGAAAAAGAGATGGAAAAGCAGAATCAAATGAAATTATTGTTTTGGAATGTGGCAGGCATAAAAATAAAGGAAAGGATTTGTGGAAATACGTAGAGAGTTTTGATATGATGGGAATTTCGGAAACATGGTTGGAGGAAAAAGACTGGGAAGTATGGAAGGAAAAATTACCAGAGGGGTATAATTGGAAGGTGGAATTTGCAACTAGAAAAGAAAGTAAAGGTAGAGCAAAGGGAGGAATACTAACGGGTATAAAAAGGAACTGGGCGGTGGAAGAAGTGGAAGGAGACGAGAAGCAAGGGAAAGAGATCGTAAAAAATTATGTGGTCAGAGAAGGAAAGGAAAAATATATAGTATTAACAGTTTATGGGCGGGATATGAGGTTGATAAGTGAACAGATTGAGAAAATGGTACAGGGGAGGAAAAGAAAAAGATTATTATAGGGGTGATTTTAACGCGAGAACAGGGGAAAAGGGAGGAGTGATTATAGGAGGGGAAGTAAAGAGAAGGGTTAGCATGGATAAGACAGTTAATAAGAATGGGAAAATGTTAGTGGAGATATGTGAGGAAAAAGGTGGTCAATTCTTAATGGAAATATAGAAGAAGGGAACAGAGGTGACTACACTTATATGGGAGGGAAGGGGGAATCGGTAATCGATTACATGATAGTGAGTGGAGAAATGTGGGAGGACATAGAAAGTTTTAAAGTGGGGGATGAAGAGGAATCGGATCATCAGCGACTGGAAGTGATTTTAAAAGGAAAAGAGCAAGGAAATAAGGAGGAACAGAAGGGATGGAGAATGAAAAAGGTGTGGACTGAGGAGAGCATAGAAAGATATAAGATGAAGTTGGAGCAAGTGATTTGGGGAGATGTAGGGGGGGATGAAGGACTAAAGGAGTTGACTGCAGAAATGGAGAAGGCAGTAGAAAAGAAAAGGTTTGAGAAAAGACAAGGTAAAAAGAGGAACGAAATTAGGTGGTGGAATAGAGAATGTCGAGAGATGAGAAATGCTAGAAGAAGATGGAAGAAAGGTATAATAGAGGTACAGGAGTGTAAGGAGAAGAAAGTGAATTTTAAAAATGTATGTTTTGAGAGAAAGGTGTGGTATAAAGAGGAAATGGAGAAACAAGTAAAGGAGATAAAGAAAGAAGGAGAAGTGTGAGAATTTCTAAATAAGGAGAGAAGAAGAGGGAAGAGGAGAGGAGGTTTAACGGATATAAAGGTGTGGTTGGGTTATTGTATGGAGCGTTTGGAGGGAACAATAGAAGGACCAAGGCAGGTGATATTGCAAGTGGTAAATACAATACAGGAGGGGTGGGAGATAACGAAAGAGGAAATGAAGGAAGCAATAAATAGACTAAAATTAAGAAAGACGACAGGAACGGAGGGTACGCAAGGAGAGCAATGGAAATATGTAGGAGAAAGAGTGAGAGGAAATATAAAAAATTTTTTTAATACAATATGGAAAGAGGAGGAATTGCCAGGGAGTTGGAAAGAAAGTTTAATTCTGCTGGTTTATAAGGGAGGGGATAGGAAGAAGGTAAAGAATTATAGAGGGATTAGTGTCACTAATGTAAGTTATAAATTGTATGCCATGATTATACAAAGGAGGTTGGAAAAGGAAGTGGAAGAAAAAAGTCTATTACCAGATTGGCAGATGGGATTTAGAGTGGGAAGAAGGGCAATAGACAATGTTTATATATTGAAACAGTTAGTGAATGGAGAGCTAGATAAGAAAAGGGGTAAGGTATACGCGTTCTTTATGGACATAGAAGCTGCGTTTGATAATTTGAATAGGGAAAAGCTATGGAGAGTGTTAAGGAAAAAGGGAATAGAGGAACAACTAGTGAGGAAACTGGAAGGGATATATAAAGAAACTAAGAATAGGGTAAAAATAAGGGATAGTGTTAGTGAAGTGTTTTGGACGAGGAAGGGGCTAAGGCAGGGGTGTCCTCTTAGCCCTATTTTATTTGCACTGTATATAGGGGACATAGAAGAAGTGTTGAAGGGAGGACAGTGTGGTGGGGTTGTCATGGAGAGAGGGATTAAAGTGTGGGTGTTGGCACATGCAGACGATATGGTCATGGTGGCAAAAATGAGTTGGAGATGAAAGGTATGATAAATACGATAAAGAGGTACCTGGAAAGGAAAGATTTGAGTTTAAATGTGAGAAAGTCTAAGATGGTAGTTTTTCAAAATGGGAGAGGAGGGAAGAAAAAGGAGGAGTAAGTTGGGGAGAACAGAAGATAGAGGCAGTGAATGAAGTCACATATTTGGGATATAGGCTAAGGTATGATAATAAAGATGATGCGCATATAAGGGAGTTAGCAAAGAAGGGTAACAGGGTATTAGGGCAGGTATGGAGTTTAGGGGAAAGAGTATTTGGGAAGGAGATCGAGAAGAGAAGATGGCTGTTTGAAAAATTGATTAAAAGTGTGATGATGTACGGGGTGGAAGTATGGGGTTGGAAAGAGTGGAACCTATTGGAAAGGGTACAAATAAAATATTGGAAATGGATACTAGGTTTAGACAGGGAGACGCCAGGGTACATAATAGACGAGGAGGGGAAGTTAGAGAAGATTAGAATAGAAGCAGGGAGAAGGGCGATGGGTTATGAAGAGACAATGAAGGTAAGGAGAGAATGTAAAATTTTGCAATGTTGCTGGAGGACGGTAAAAGATAGTAAAAACATAAATGGACAGGAAGAAAGGAAACTGTACTACCAACGAGGAGGTTTCGCAAGAGAAGAGGTGGAAAGAAGGAGAGATGAAGGGAGGTTAAATACGGAGGAGATAGTAAGAAGAGATAAAGATTCGCAGGTGCAAGAGAGGGAAGGAAAGTATAACGTAAGGTATGGGAATATAGTGGCCAGGGGGGTTCCTAAGTATCTGAAGGGGAGGAGAAGCTTAGGAGAGAAACGGCTTATAGCCAGGTTTAGATGTGGAAATGAGGAGAATATAAATAAGTATTGGAAGGAGGACGTAATGAGGAGATGTAGATTATGTGGGGCGGGATGGGAGGACATAGAGCACTTGAGTGAGGAGTGTGACGAGCTAAGGGAAGAAAGGAGAAAAAAGAAGGCTTTGCTTGGGGAGGAGGGGGAGGGATTGGATTGGATGAAAACAGTAAGGGAAAGAAGGTTAAGAGGGGAAGGTTAGGCTAACGATATAGAATATTAAGATGGTGATTGGAACAATTTATGGGAAAAAGTTATTTTAGTTTAAAATGTCTGTACGTATTGTGTGTATTAAAGATGTAAGGGTAACGTAACCCATTGTAAGGCCGAATGGCATAGCAATTATCAATAAATAATAATAATAATAATACTGCGCCTCAAGAATACACCTGGCCGTAGGGTTTTCGAATTCAAGTACCTCGGACTAGTGCTGTTAGTTACTTTTCATAATAGGCGTAACGCTTACTCTCTCATCCTGGATATCCTCATCTTGGTCAGAATGTCTCACGTGACCGGACGAGAGGCCGTCCATATCCTTTCTTCACACGGCGGATTTTGTTGTTTCGGTTGTCCATCGTATGGCGTTTCCAGAAAAAGTCAGATTTAGGAAATGGTAGAGAGAGAAGACAGGATGGAAGGAATGGTGTGATAGAGACAAAGAAGAAGGCAATAAGAGCATTAAGGCATCGAAAAAAAAAGGAAGAAAAAAAAGAATATAAAGAAGCAGTAAAAATCTACCATAAAACATGCAAGAGAAGGAAGGAAGAAAACAAAAGGGAACAAGAGGATCAGATCAAAAGAATAAAAACAGAATATGTTTGGAAATACCTAAAGAAAGAAAAGAAAAGGAAGAACAAAAGGAATACAAATAAAAGAATGGGAGAGATATTTTAGAAGTTTGCTAGGGGGAAGAACAAAATCAGGAAGAAGAAAAAGACAAAGAAAAGAAGTAGTAGTAAAACGGGAAGAAAGAGATAAAGATAGAATAAACGAAGACGAAGTAATAGAGGCAATACAGAAGGTAAAAAAGGGAAGGCGACTGGAGAAGATGGGACACAAGGCGAAGAGTGGCTATACAGAGAAAAAATGTAGCAAAAATGATGACGGAAATTGTAAATAAAATATGGAAAGGGGGAGAATTCCCAGAGAGATAGAAAAAAGGAATAATATCCCCAATAGTCAAGAAAAAGGAGACAGAAAGGAAGTGAAGAATTACAGGAGGGTGACATTATTAAGCACGGCATACAAATTATATGCGACAGTGCTACAAGGAAGACTACAGAAGGAAATAGAAAAAAAGAGTTTGGTACCAGATGGGCAAGTGGGATTCAGAAAGGGAAGAAAAGTGATAGACAACATATATTGTAATGATTTATTCGGGTAAGTTAGGCAACACACACAGCATATAAAATCAAATGAAATAATCTTTGGTAAATAGTAAGTCTCCACATCAAAATTTGTCTTAATAGTAAGTCTTATTCTAAGCAAAGTAATAAGTAATAGGATAAGTTTGAAAAAAAAGAAAAGAAGCATAGCATAGCAATGCAAAGCAACTATAACTAATTATTATCTAAATTTACGACTATTTAATAATAAAAATAATAATAAAAAAAAGTTTGGAAAGTTTACGGAATATTATTTTTGTTGTATAACCAATTTCTACTCACTTTAGTCATATAAGCTTTGTATTTAGTTTGTAAGATGTAATTAGGCGACATCATAATCAACATACAATATAAAACAAGTTAAAATATAATACTAAAATAATTAACGTGTTTTGAGTAAGGTTAGGCAAAAAATATGTAAAATTTACAAAAATAAAATAAAATGAAGAAACGAAGGAATAGAAAAAAGCTTGTGATAAACTGAACTTGTGCAAAAGTAGATAAACAAAACGAGACATGAAAAAATGAATAAATGAACAAAAACTTAAGTGTAACAAAGAACAAAGTCATTGGCCTAATTTAATAATTAAAAAATGTAAAGGTGTGTTAAAGGTCATAAGAAAGACAATAAACAATTAGAGGTAAATTTTTAGAAAAATTAGAAAAATTAGGCTGCCAACTTTAAAAACTAAGTTACCAAAAGTTTGCGCCAAAAAGTAGTAATTTTGGTACTTACCCTAATGGAGGAGTGAAGTGGTAGTAAACCCTATAAATAAGGGTGGCTGTAGCAATAAGATCATTCGACATATTAGATTCATTCGATCATTCGTAAGCGATAAGCGATTATTATTCTTAAATGAGCATTCTTCGATTACAATTACCTAAAATGTTAACATAAGTGATTCTTCCGTTTTTTCAATTTCAAAACTCAAAGACAACTAAATCGCTTTACCTAAAATGTTAATAGAACAATTAAAATTTAATTAAAATTAATTAAAAAGAAAAGTTTTACTTACAATAGTGTCGTTGCGCAGTGATCGCATCGACGATGAAGTTCAAGTGACGATAATAAAAACGCGATACCATGTGCGATTCATCGAATATTGGCGTGGGTAGCTTATTCCATGGAACAGGATTAAATAAAGTACTTTTTAAGTTTAATTAGTTGTAGTTATTAAAATTTTCCTTGTTTTGTTTTTCAATGTAGTTTTGTTGTAAAATTTTATTTGACAGTTTTTTTTGTTATTTTTTAATATTTTAATTTGTATTCATTCAATGTCGGGTGTAAGATGTTTTCCATTTTTTTTTATATTAGAAAACTGTTATACGCGTAGTTTTATATCACCGCAATTTATATTGAAACACTTGGCGAATAGAGAGCTAGAGAAAACAAGGGGAGAAAATGGTAGGACTGTTCGTAGATTTAAAAGTCGCTTTTGACAGAGTAAACAAGGAAAAACTGTGGGAATGCATAAGAAGAAAAAAAATAAATGAAAGATTAATAGAAAGAATGGAAGAAATTTACGAAGAAACGAGGAGTAGGGTGAAAGTGAATAAAGAGGAGAGTAAAGAATTCGTTACAAGGAGAGGGTTGAGACAATGCCCACTGAGCTCAAGCCTGTTTGCAGTATATACGAGGGATTTGGAAGAGACAATGAGAGGACAACAGACAGGAGGGATAGTGGTAGGGAAAGCTAAGGTATGGTCGTTGGCGTATGCAGATGACATAGTGTTGGTGGCTAAGGAAGAAAAGGAAATGAAGGAGATGATAATGACGTTGGAAAAATACATGAAAAAGAAAAGAAGTGGAAGTAAATACAGAGAAAACAAAAATAATGGTATTTAGAAAAAGAGAGAAGTGGAAATGGAGGAAGTGCAGCAGGTAAAGGAATTCACATACCGGGTTACATGATGAAGCACGACAATAAGAAAAGAGTGTGGAAACAGTGTGGAGTGTGGGGGAAAGGTTGTTTGGGGTGGATATAGAAAAAAGAAGGTTGCTGTTTGAGAAGCTAATAAAAAGTGTGGTGATATATGGGGCGGAAATATAGGGTTGGAAGGAGTATTAAGAGGTAGAAGGGATACAAGAAAAATACTAGAAATGGGTATTACAGCTAGATAAAGAAACACCAGGGTATATCATAAGAGAGGAAGTGGAGGCAGAAAAAATAAGAATAGAGACAGGAAAAAAAGCAATAAAATACAAGAAACTGAGAGAAAGAACCGAATGCAAAATACTACATGAATGTTGGAAAGAAATAAAGGGAGGAAGAGTGAAGCATGGACAGGATGGCAGAGAAGAATATTATAAAGGAAACGGGTACGAGAGAGAAGAAGTAGATAGAATAAGGGAAGAGGGAGTAAAAGTAAGTGAGAAAATAAGGAGAGATAGGGACATAGAAAAGCAGTAGAGATGGACAAAGATGAAAGAGACCAGATAAAATGTGAATTATAAGAATATCAAGGGAGAAGGGGTTTCAGAAAAAAAGCAAGAAGAAAAAAATGATAGCAAGGGACAGATGTAGGAACGAAATAAATACTAGAGAAAAGAGGAAGAAAGAATGTGCAGACTATGTGGAGAAGAGACGGGAGACCTTAAACACATGAGGAATTAATGCAGGTAGTTAAGAGAAGAAGTTAAAAAAGTAGAGGAAATCTTAGAAGACAAAGAAAAAAGAACGGAGCATTCTTTTTTGTTTTATTTGCGTGTGGGTTTGGGAATTAGATTGAGGCTTTGGGTTGGCCTTCCCAGAGCTGTCTCGTTCCATTAGACTTGGCGCCATTAATAATTACCATCAATTCTACATAGGAACCTTGCCCAGAGCTAGTTTCGGGGAAGAAAAGATAAGTTTGCCACCAATTTCCAGATTTTACGTGGCAGATATTTTTGGCGCCCAACGTGGGCCTTGAATCGGCACGAAGTGTTGGCTAGGAAGTTTTTTTCGATAGGGAGTTTGGTTATTTTTGATTCGAGCTTTTGTGGGTTCGATTTTTTTTTTCTTTTTCTGTTTGGCTTTGTGTATTGCAATTGGATATTATAATTATGGCGAATTGGAATATAAACGTGTGTAGGCTTGTTCAAAATAAGTTGAAGGACGAAATGTCTTCACGAGGGTTTGAGTCTAGAGCGCCTGTTGATCGGCTAAGGATCGTGTTCACGAAATTTTCTGCTTTTGCTCCGCCGTCGGATGCTTGGAACTAAGTAGTGCCAAAGGAGCAACGGTTAGAAGTTTTCAAAAAAAATCATGATCTTCTGACTGCTGGTCATTGTGATGTTTTCGAGATGGTTTCAAGGATTCGAAATAGATATTGGTGACCCGGAATGAGCAGTGATGTGAATAAGCACATAAAGCGATGTAACGTTTGCTCAGCGCAAAAAGTAGAACCAGCAAAACAATCTAGTTGTTTGGCACCTCGAGCAACAGTTAGTAGGCCTTTTGTCAATAGATTTGGTTGGTCCTTTGCCACGATCTTCAAGAGGGAATGTGTATGTATTAGTAGTGGTGGATTCGTTTTTGAAGATTTTTTTTCCTTTACGTAGTGCAACAGCTTCCGGAGTCGCTAAAATCATTGAAGAACAGATATTTTTAGTTATCGGTACTTCTCAGTATATTGTTTCTGATAATGGGGTACAATTCAGAAGTAAAATGTTTACGGATCTGTGTTCTCAATATCGCACAAAGATTTTGTTTACTGCTCGATATAATCCGCAAGCCAATCCAGCAGAACGCGTGAATCAAGTGTTAAAAACAATGTTATCATCCTATGTCCAAGAAATCCATCGTCACTGGGATAAACACATAGAACGACTTAGCATGAAGTGATTGGGTACACTCCGTATTTCGCATTGTGGGGACGCGAACATGTACTTTATGGTGACGTATTTGGAAAGCCACCAGATGACAACAGCGTACTTGAAGAACCAGACCGTACTACCCTACCACCAAAACTACAGCTCTATGAAGATTTGAGGGAGGATATTTTAAATCGGTTAACAAGAGCATATAAAAGATGTGAAATGCGTTACAACCTACGACATCGTCAGGTTACATTTAATAAAGGAGACTATGTTCGGAAGAAGAATTACGTTCTGTCAGATGGGAGCAAACATATTAATGCTAAGTTTGCCCCAAAATTTGTAGCAGTTTTTGTTATTAAGCGACGTATTTCTTCTTGGACTTACGAGTTATCCGAAAAAAATAGCAAGTCATTAGGTATATGGCACGCAAAGGACTTAAAGAATAGTACCTATATTAAAATATCAGTTGCAGAAGGCAAAATATTCAAACACGCATTTAGGTTTCTGCAATGAGCTGCGAAGCAGCGAGTTGCAGAATGGATAAGTGTTTGAATAGCCTTCTGCAACGAATGTTTTATACTATTTTCTCTATTTCGGTCGATATTTACATTATTTATTAAATTTAAAATGTCCAATATTTTCCAGCAGGGAAATTTTTATTAGAATTTTTGTGTTGGCAACGGTGATACATATTTGAGACATATTTGACACATTTTTGACACATATTTGACACATTTACCTAGTTTTCTGCTGTCATTGGGTGGCAATTAGAAATCAGGATGTAAAACTTAGAAAATAAAAGTTACCAAAAATCGTTAAAGAGTAGACTTCATTCTAACACTAAAATGCGTGTGTGAAAGAGTAATTTTAAAACCGAAATAGAGAAAGATAATTCCGAAGATTGATTTGGATAGTTTTGTACTTACGTAGTGTTTAGTGTGAGCCTCAGTTCTTTTCTATTTCTGTTTTGTTTTGAGTCACAGGTTTTAGTTTTGTTAGGGGGGAATCTGTATCGTTAAAATCCGAATCTGCGCAATTTTTAAAATTCCAAATCGTTTTATCAGACAGGAAATTACATTATTTAAACTTGATGAGGCATTGGTTGATAACAAGGTCGTTGTGATTACATTCTTCATTTTTCCTGCTTTCACCAAAGTGTATGGAAGTCAGCTTTTGTAGTTTTGGAAAATTAATCTCAAGCCATCGGATTATGCTACAAAGCAACGGTCAATTAGTAGCAATTATTTGGATTGAATTGGAAACTTGTTTAATTGACATACCTAATTTTGGGGGATTTTTAAGCTTCCACACGGTGCAACTCTTATCTGCCGACGACCTGGCGACGATGATGAAAGAGGCCAGATAAAATGGGAATTATAAGAATATCAAGAGAAAAGGGGTTCCAGAACATCTAAATGGGTAAGGGAACAAAAGCAAGAAGAAAAACATGACAGCAAGGTGCCGATGTGGGAACGAAGAGTTAGGAAATAAATACTGGAGAAAAGAGGAAGAAAGAATGTTCAGTCTATGTGAAGAAGAGACGGGAGACCTTAAACACATGAGGAATAAATGCAGGGAGTTAAGAGAAGAGGTTACGAAAGACAACGGAAAAGGAGCAGAGTGGATGGAAAAAGTATGGATAAGGAGGAATAAACTAAGAAGAGAGAAGAAAAAATGAAAACAGAAAAAAGTGTAAATAAATGTAAAACGAATGTAAATGTAAATGTAAACGTAAAAAAAGGTAAAATTGTAAATAGGGTAAAAACGGAACACTTTATTGTAACACATAAATAAAATAAACTACAATTAATAATTAATTGAATTAAAACAATTTCGAAAATATTTAGAAAGTTGTCTAAGAGAAGGCTAAATGAAAGTAAAAAGTTAAATAATGTAAAACTTAATTTCAAAAAGTCGACAAAGAATGTATAGAGTGGAGTATAAAGTGGGCAAATTTAAAAAGTTAAAAAAAAAGGATTATGAGAAATAGTGAAAAATATTAAGACCAAATGCTTTTCCAAATCATCCTTAGTCATTTGCTTTTTTTTAAAGTTTATTCGTTATAAAAAATACTGTAAAAATACAGAAAATTAAACTATTTCAATCAATCAAAATTTACTACATCCTGTTATTTAGTACCAACGTCAAATTAATGTTCCATGTGGAAGAATAAATGCTTCTAAATATCGAATTTAATTTACAAATTATAAACTTAATTTGACTTTTAAACTAACATTAAGTTAAAGCGCTCATACTAACTACAAAGCCAATTAATCCGATAATTACCAGCACCTAAACGAGTACAACTAAATTTACCTATAAGAAATACAATTACCAAATAAGAAATATTAACGACGGGAAAATACCTAAATATGCAGTAAATTCCAAATCTTGTAGAATCCACATTTAACTTTTAAATACGTGCCCTACTCAGACATTCAATTTTTTTTCTTCTGAAGAACAAGAATAATCTGTGCCTGTCTACGCAATTCCACATGCATTATATATAAGTAGAAGAAGTTTTCAAACAATTAGAAAAAAAGCGACAATGCTTGGTATCGCTGGTGTTTTTTTTCTCTTGGTGTTTTTGGTACTAGCGCATCGATATACGTTTTGGAGTAGACGAGGCGTTTTGCAATACAACTTCTGGTATATATGGTTGCGGAACATCGTCGATTTTGTCACGCAACCGCCTCTAACTAACGCGATGGTGCAATTATACAAAGACTTCTGCAACGCACGGTAAGTCACAATCTCTAAAATAAAAACGATTTGATGTGAATACTTATACTTATTTCAGATACGTTGGCACATACCAACTGTTTATACCAAGATTGTGCGTAAAAGATCCAGACCTGATAAAACAAATACTTGTAAAAGACTTTGATTATTTTGTGGATCACAACAAGTTCATTCCAACTGATGGGGATCCAATCTGGGAAAAAAGCTTATTTACTTTAACAGGTAAAGTAGTACCAGAAGTTATTGTTAATTAAAAGCAAATCTTAGGTAACGAGTGGAGATATATGAGGAGCATCGCCAGTCCTACGTTCACCAGTAGTAAAATGAAGATTATGTTTGGTACCATGATAAAGTGCTCCCAACAGTTCTTAGACTACTTAGATCGACACAACACAAATGTTATCACGCTAGAAATGAAAGACGTCTTTGGTCGCTTAACTAGCGACATCTACTTTGCAACGCACTTTGGTATCGTGTGCAACTCATTGTTAGACCCTAACAACGAATTCTACGCGATGGGAAAATTAGGTGCAGATTTCGGTGGCTTTTGGATTAAACTTCGTTTTGTTTTAATACAAATGTGTCCGAGAATAACAAAGGTGCTATTGGTTTTATTTGTTTAAATTCGTCAGAGTTGGCGTACTGTTTCAGTTGTTCGGTCTTAAAGTGTTTGATCAAAGAGTAAACAACTTCTTTAGGAAATTAGTGCGCAGCAACATTGATACGAGAAAACAAAGTAAAATTATACGTCCCGATTTGATTCATTTGCTCATGGAGAACAAAAACGGCGATTTGAGCGATGAAGAAGTAGTCGCTTTTGCAATTGCATTTTTCGGAGGTGGCTTCGATAGCGTTTCTACGCTGTTATCGTTTGTTTTGTACGAACTTGCGTTGAACACCAAAGTGCAGCAACGTTTGCAAAAAGAAGTTGATGCATATAGCGGCAAGGTTTTAACGTACAACACCTTGCAACAGATGAAGTACTTAGACAACGTTGTTTTAGGTAAGTAACCATAGCTTCTGATCTAACCGTTAACTTTATAGTCTTCCAGAGACGTTGCGTAAGTGGCCAGGAGGATTCTTCTTAGAACGTCGATGCGTTAAGCCCTATGTAATTCAACCAGTCAATAAAAACGAAACTGCTGTGCATTTAAGTAAAGACGATCAAGTTTGGGTACCGCTATATGCGCTACAAAGAGACGCTCGGTGGTATGAAAATCCCGATGTTTTTAATCCTGATCGATTTGACGACGATGCTGATATCAACTCTTACATGTACATGCCTTTTGGTATTGGTCCACGCCATTGTATCGGTAATCGGTACGCGTTGCTCGTAGCTAAAGTAGTTATTTATCACTTCATTTCTCAGTACAGCGTAAAAACTGTGAGCAAAACCGTATCGCCTGTAAGATTAGCAAGAACTTATTTTCAGTTAGTTTTTAAAGACAAATGTTGGTTAGGTTGTCAAAAAAGGATCTAACTAAACGGATCCGTGTTGTTGCTAAATAAAGTTTATACATAAATAGAACTCGATCTTTAATTTTTTAATTTTGGACCATAATATTTTTTTGTTTTAATGCAAGTTCTAGCTTTCTTAAGTGGAGCAAAGCGTAGATCAACGTCATCTCCGTAATTCTGGCTTTTTTGCTAAAGTGGAACACAGTATGCATGTGATTTAAGCGAAAGAATACGCCTTCTTAGAATGGTTTATCCCAATTTTGAATCTCTGTAACACCGTTGACACTTTAGTTTTGCGATTTCCGCAACCGTCGCTTAGGCAACTTTACCAACGTCGACGTACGAACACAAGGACTCGGAATCGAGTTAAGTTTTACGCCGTCGGACGACGCAGTTTTTAGTTCAATTTCACACTTGTTACCGTTGCCTAGGTAAGGAACGTAACGAGCGAGGTGGCGACGTTGGTGGCGGCGTTGGTGGTGGCGGAGGTGGTGACCGGTAAACGCGACACGAAAGTAAGAGGTCGGCGTGGTTTAAATAATATATTTAAAGAAATACATATATACAATGAATAGAATTGTTACAAGCTTTTTGCTAGTTTACGAACCTGCACGGCCAACTCACAATAGTCGGTGAGAGGGGATGGTTCCTAGATAATAACGAACAGATATTTAAGGGCGCCAGAGCTTATCCAAAGTCACTTCTGTCCCGCTCAAGACAGGTGGTAATAAACTTGTAACAAGATGTTAGGTTCGTAAATGCTGAAAGAAACGAATAAAAAAAGAAACTCAATCGTTAATAACAATTTCACTTTAATTCCTCTATAATGATAAATCGATTAACGTTCGAAATGATAACAGTTGGATAACATGACCAAGAATAATTTTAGCTCGAGTATAACTAAATATCCGAAGTATCGGCAACACACAACACATACGCAGATTACATTGACATGACTAGCGAAGAGTAGATGGTAGTAAATTTCGTCTGCATACAATATGCGAAGTACACAAAATAATTTAGTAATATGGCATTACTGACAATCAAACACAGTAATAATAAATTACTACGTTAATGTTAACTTATCGTAACAAAACGTGCGGACTTAATATAGCACTAACGTTAATCAATCGTTGGTAGTACACAGCATGCGCAACTCAACATAAGTAAAATTTACTACCCAGCTGGTAAACAACAATATCGATAATTACAGAACTAATAGCAAAAGTTTCGTGAGTGACCTAGTTGACTACGAAATAAAACATATAAAATCACTTACCATAAATACAGAAATTTCCACTGGTGTGAAGAAAGTACTTTCCCCGACACGTAATCCTGTAAGCAAATTGAATCGCAAATCGTGTCAAACTAATGGCTCACGAAATCAACATCTACAACAATCATTACTTAAAATACAAGAAAGTATAAATAATATAAACCGATTGTCGTATGCTGTGGTACCCCTTAACTTTGGTTTAATTAGTTATAGCCATAAGCCTTATAAAGAAAAAGTTAGCATCGTCCCATCCAAATATTTGTCGAGGTTCATTCCTTCGTAAATTGGTATCGAATACTGAATATCGTTAGAACACAAATAGGTGGTTAATACAGGTCACGGCTTGTCATCCACGTGTAGCACTCTTTGCCCGGGAAGGCTCCGCAAGACCCCCAATTTCGTGGCGTGGAAATCGCCTTACGCTGGTGCCCGTGTACGGCAACGTGCTGACGTATTTAGCAGTCGTTTACGATAGCCATTTATCGATAAGGTACCAGATTTTAAGGAAAGGAACGTAAAATGGCTGTTAAAAGGAAGACAGAATTACGAACGAAATTATTACTAAAAGACGACAATAGCTTACCCTGTAACGCGTTGAAGCAATTTGATCATTCGCTAATTATAATTGGTTTTCTAGATGGTAATAGATATTTTTAACTATTCAATGCGTCCAGACCATTTTATATCATGCCCGTGTGACAAATTTCCGTCAAATGAATCGCACCGAGAAACGAACGTTAGAGGGCGTAAACCCGAATCTAAATTCACGTTGAAAATACATAGGCGTACGTAAAGAAAATTTCGTCCGTAACAACATAGGCGTACGTAAAGAAAATTCGACCGTAACAGATTACATATAACGTATACAACGCGATGCAGGTTTTATCGTTTGGTGGGCACCCAGACTTAGGTGTTCATTGATCGAAGGAGTCTTGCGAGCCAAACGACTATTGCTTCTTGCAGCTCTATGGTTCGTTTATAAAGCCTCAGTTACTGCCGGAGGTCACGAGATCGGTGGTGGAAGGCGCAGCGTGGTAGGGGTCTGATAACAGTTCCCCCTTGGTCAAGAGTGGTCTTCGGGGTGGCTGGAACTCATGGTGGTCGAGCCGGGGCGACTGGTGCTGATGGTGGTCGAGTCGGGCGGCCCGCAAGTCGTGAACGTGAATTTTTGCTCATTCCAAGTTTGCCCGCTCGATCCAGTAAGCATTCACTTCTGCTTGGTGCGTTCTTTCCATTACCCTGTCTCTTTTGTACTGCGTTTTTGGCGGCGTGTAGTCGGCATAACGGGATCTGTAACGATGCTGGTTTTGGTGGATTATGGTGATGCGCTGTTGTGAATCGTCGTCTCTAGATGTAGTTGGGAGTTTCCAATCCCCTGGTCGTTGAAGTCGTTGACCCAGTAACGCTTTTCCAGGTGTGGTTCCGGTAGCTGCGTTTTTCCGCGTTCTCAGTTGGTATAGAATTGTGGGAAACTGGGTTGGCTTGTGGGTGCCATATGGGCGTTAACCAATGATATGAGCCCCACTTTCGAAGAACAGCATCCCAGGTGACTGTAAGGAACTGGCCTCCATTGTCGGTAACGATGGCCTTAGGGTAGCCAAATCGCTGGAATACTTCCCGCTCTAGTATTTCGACGACGACTGAATTCTATTTCTGTGCGAGTTTTGCTGGCGTATTCTTGAAGCGGTCTTCTTTTTACGGCTGCACAAACCCAGCATGATTTGAAGTAAGTGAGGACGTCGCTTCATATTCGCGGCCACCAGAACCTTTCGACGATTGTTCGAAACGTCTCTTCTGCTCCCGGGTGACCGGCGTTGTGACTGTCGTGGTATGCGTACATGACTCGCTCTCTGAACTCAGTGGGCACGAAGAGCGTAAGCAATTCTTCAGTCACGTGGTACAAATAGCCCTCGTGTACCCTATATTCATTGTGTGTGTCGGCTTCGTCTTCGGGGCCGGGGCTGTTGGCTTGGACTCTTTCCCAGGCAGCAGTGATTCGTTGAATTCCCGGCGAGGTTTGTTGCGTGTCTTGTATTTCGCGCACAAGATTAGAGACCGGAGTTTCGGTTTCTTTACGGTATTGCTGTTCGGAGACGGCAGCAACAACAGTTCCCAGTGACTCTCGAAGGATTCTTCCGAAGTTGGATTTTGGGGAAAGGTGGTCCTGTAGCTTGTTCTTTTCTCCCGGGCAGTGTTCCACGTCAAAGTTAAATTTTTGGACCTTATTAGCTTGCTTTTGACTTCTGTAGTGCGATCAAGCCAGGCAAGCGCTCGGCTGTCCGTCCTGAGAGTGATCCGCTTATCCTCTAAATACGGGCGGTACTTCTTTATGCCCTACACGGCTGCCAAACATTCTTGCTCGTTCACGTGGTATTTCTGTTTGGGTGGTCGTAGTTTTGCGCTTGCATAGCTGATGATTTTTTCTGACCCTGGGGTTGTTGCTAGAGAACGGCGGCTATTCTTATCCCGCTGGCATCCGTTTGCAAGAAGAATGGTTCCGGTTGACTTAGTTCTAAGGGTTGTGCAATGCTTTGTTTAATTTGTTGGAACGCTTTTTCAGCTTTTTTCTTCCAGCGGAATTTTTGCGACGACTTTAACAAATCATGGAGCGGTTCTTGAAGCTGTGCACAGTTGGGTATGTAAGCGCGCGACCAGTTGGACAATCCTAGGAAGCGGCAAAGTTGCGTGCGATTAGTCGGTCCTTCGGATGCCGCAATGGTTTCGACGTGTTCCGGTAGTGGCACGTTTCCCGTGGAAGTGATAAAATAGCCGAGGTACTTGAAGCTATCGACTCCAAACTTGCATTTGCATCGCAGGTGTTGTAGGTGTTCTTCCACTGAATTCTAGTATACCACAATATCGTATAAGTACACCTATAGAAATTTCCACAAAAATCCGGGAAACACTTTAGTGGTAATACATTTCTGGAAGCTCGCCGGTGCGTTCTTAAGCCCAAAAGGCATCACCATAAATTGGTAGGTGGCTCCGTCGGGAGTTGAGAAGGCCGTGTATGGTCGTGATAATTTGTCCAAAAGCATCTGCCACTATCGACGCTTCAGGTCAATAGTGGAAAACACCGTGGCCGTTCCGAGGTCGCGGAGCGTTTCGTGTATTACCGGAAGTTTCATCATATGTTAACTCATTTAGTTTCCGGTAATCTACACAGAATCTTGGCGTGCCATCTTTCTTGTCGACTACTACTATGGGTGACGAGTAGTCAGAATGAAATGCTTTTATGATACCGGTCGTTAGCATGCTTTCCACTTTTCTGGTAATCACCGCTTTTTTGGCGGTTGGTAATCGGAACGGTGAATCTTGTGGTTGGTGGTTCTCGTGGTTGTTTGCGGACCACCAGTCAAGAACACGGGTTGGAAGTCTTCTAGTAAGGCCACTAGTTGGAGTTGATGTTCGTCGGAGAATCCGTGGTCTATTTCGAGAGGATCGATCGGTCGGACGCGTCTGACGGTGGTGTCCCGGTGCCAGAATACCGTTTGTCGCTGGTTTTTTTCAAAGTGGATGCAGTGCCGGTTAAAGTCGATAACTGCTTCTTGGTCTAGTAACCATTCTTGTCCTAGTATCACAAGCACCGTAAGTTCTTCGACGACGAGAAATTTAACGTCTACTTCTTCCGATAACAATACGCATTTTTTGACGGTTTCTCTAAGTATGTTTAGCCGAGACCCTTGAGCGGCTATGGCGTAATCATTCGATGGGGGTTGCACGGCGGTAAGGGCGTCGCATCTTTTTATGAAGTTGTGCGTCGCTCCTGTGTCGAACAGGACTTGTAAGTCGCGCTCGTTTATTCTGATACGCGCGATGGGCCGTAGTTCTTCGACGTTTAGTTGGTTGACGGCCGGTCTGGGTTGTTGCCGGCCCGTCCTTCGTTTCTCGAACTTGGTTTCGGTCGTTGTTTTGGAAGTGGTTTAATTAACCAAGAGCTTTTTTTAATAAGTGCTTCTAATTATAGTCTGCAGCGAAAGGTGATGGATTAATCATGAATCCTTCCAAATTGGCACAATACGTGGCGGTATTGTAAATCGCTATGACAGTTACGGGAAAATCAACGTACATCGCAAAAATATAAGTCCATGCTTACCCCAGAAAAGTTTTTACAATAGCAGCGATAATAATACACCCATTTATAACACAGATGCTTCTGAAAATTTAGAAGCGAAAACTTTCCTGGGCGTTACGTTAGACCATATATGTCATATGTAAAGCAGACTACAGTCAGTAAAAAAATAATGTTCTAGTTTGATATTTATCCCTGCCTCTGCGACGAAAAGTGGGCGTTCCGAGAACAAATCTTATACAGGGGACAAACATCATACTAAATCACTTGCAGTAGTAGTAGTAAATAAAATTTAATGGGCGCCAGATCTTACTAAGTAACAACTTCTGTTTCGATCAAGACAGAAGGTCCAAGCTTGTAACAAAATCAGGTACGTAATCCTCAACAGATCAAGAAAAAGAAATATCGTAGATTATTCAACGATGGTTATATAAACGCCGGAAGCAACGGCAACACACAATAAATAGACTTAAATTACACATAGGGTATATATATAGTAAAAGAATAAATTGATAATAACAAGTATGCGACACACAAAAATAATTAATGAAAATACCTACATGGTATTGAAGCAATTGATGTAATTACGTAATTTAGAGTAAAAAGAAAAAGTTTCGTGAGAGACCTTAATGACCACACAAATGTAATTTAAGACTTACTTACAATCCAGTACTTGTCTGAAGAAAAGGTTTTCCTCGTTGAGCCGAGCTGGAATATTAGTGAACAGAACAAATCGTGTCAGTACAATGACTCACAAAAGCAAAAATGTACAACACTATTAACTAATGCTAAAAGGAATTAGAAACAAAAACCGGTTATCGAATGCTGTTGCACACATTAAATTGAAGGTGATATCGCAGTCTATTGATTTGTAAGGAACAGTACAACGAAGAACATTTTCTTCTCAAAACGTCCTTTTTACATTTTAATTAAGCCTTCTAAATTATAATATTTCCATTAAGGTATTTGATCAATATTAACTCTTCATTGGTGGAGAATACAACGAATACATGTGGACTAACACGTGTCGGGTCGTGCTAACAAACTAACATGGAAATTACAAATGAATTCTAAAAGCTAATAGTAAAAGCTTAACCTGTGATGAATAAACTATTAGAAACGCGTTGTCGTTTTATATCATAACGTCAACACACGCCGATGATGTTAGAAAATTAATTTAGACATCGCAAGCACGATTTTAAATAATGGACGGTTTAACGTCTTGACAGTAAGTGAAGTAAAACGAAACTCGTTAGAGAGCGTCAAAAGTAAAAATCTAACTTCAGTGTAATGAATATACAGGGTAGTACATTTTGAAATTTTGCACGTAACAGACTATTTTTGTCGCATCTAAATTCGTCGAGACGTAATTCTGACAATAGTAATCAGATTAGTATTGACCTGAACTCTAGTACACAAAACGTGCCCATAAAAAAACATAAGCAGTATTTATGCTCCTCCTTGAATGAAGAATTAAAGTAAGTCAATTTTACAATGCTTTTATTAATTTTTTTTTAGTAACAACAAACTTTATTTTTGTTTTCTCGGTTTTAAACCAACCCAAAAACCACCCTCAGCAGTTAATTGAAAAGAAACTTTAGCTAGCTTTAACGGAATCGCAGTTTGCTTCACGACGACAATGTCGAAGCTTGATAACAGTTTGAAGAAAAATAGTTTTGTTTCCATGAGCGCAAATCTAATAGCTATACAAGATCTAGGTCCCGCCCCAAAAGGAATGTACGCGTCAGCGTTTAGTTCCGATTTATTTTCTTCGCTGAATCTCTCAGGGTCGAACCGTTCCGGGTTGGGAAAATGTTTGGGATCTCTGTGTAAACCGTAGATGGGAATCCACACTACGTCGCCTTTTTTTAAATAAATTGGTATTTCTCCAGGCTTTTCGATTGGTATCTTGTACGCTTTTGAACACACGCGGTCGGTCACAATCGCACTTGGCCATTTTCTTAAACTCTCTACAAGTGAATTTATTATTTTTTGTAAGGCATTTTGCGTATTTACCTACCCGATACGACCATGTCTAAGTACTTCATTTTAAATAAAGCATCGTACGTAATAGCTCCTCCACATTGTTTCAAAGTCTCGTCTACTTCTTTCTGCAAACGATTTTGAATTTCTACGTTGACTGCAAGTTCATGCGCCATAAAACTCATTAATGTAGACACGGTATCAAAACCACCAAAAAAGAAAAGCAATGCTTGTGCTGTTATATCTAAATCGGTTAAATTATCTTTGGATCGTTCCCTTGCTTCTAGCAACAAATGGATCATGTCATAACGCACACTTTTTCTTTGTTCTCTGCTCCTTACAGTGCTTTTGATAGTCTTTAAAAAATACTTGCTGGCTTTTTTCGATAAATATCGAAAACCGCAAATCTAAAATAAATTTGAAAGTATTAAAAGCAGTAATGTTGAAGTTTGGTTGCCGGGCTGGTTACCGGGCCGTTTAATATTTCTTTGCTAAAGCCGCCACTGCTAATTGCTCGTTCTTCTTTATTGGTATTATTTATACTAATTGCTGGTTCCTCTTTACTTGTCAAAATTATTTTGACATGCAATCATAAAGATTGAAATAAGCTCATAACACGTCGGTGAAAAAATTGCAGGTGATACTCGGTGTGCTAATCACAAAATAATTAAAAGAGCGCCAAAACGGTAAAAGACTATTAATTACAGATCCCGTTTAAATCTGTCGATTACTGAATGGAAACCAGTTGCAGAATACAGTTTATAATAACGAATATATTACGTAATTTACAATCGCCGTAATTTTGAACGTACTCGATCAACTACTTCGTTTATACGCAGTCGTAAAGCGAATCGATCATCGACAAATATAATTAATAACAAAGGAATAGAGTGAGTACTAAAAACTTACCTCACCGAAATTCTTTGTCACAAGTAGTAACGTTCACTACTTCTTATGATTTTAGTGACAAGCTTACATACATACGGCATGCTGTGCTTAAATATGGTTTTGATTACATGCAACTGATTAAAGAAACTTTAATGGTAGTATGTCAGCGTACTCAAGACAAACTGCGTTACATAAAGTTAAAGCTGATTTCAAAGTTATGACTAATAGTAAAATGAATTAGTATGAACTACACTTTGATTAAATAGAACAAGTAATACGTTGAATTCTAAATAAACACTTAAGGAAAGAAAATCAAATCTAATTAAAAATGATTACTATACGATACTAAAAACCTTTAGAATAAGGCGCAAATCATCTTTCTCCATCTCGTATTTTTAAATATAAAATGTTAATCCATTAACTTGGATCTTAAGACTTCTGGAAGTTACTAGCTGAGTATTCCTATCTACGAAGAAACTATTATGATTCCCACAGATTTACATCTCCGAGAAGACCGTGTTATAGCTTCAAAAATTTCGTTAAAAGGTTAGACGTATTGAAAGTATCATGTCGGAGCCCTTTTAGAATTTTATCTGAGAACGTCACGTGATTAACAAATGGAAGAAATTCCGCTAATCACAGAAGAACAACAAATCGAAGCATGTAGTAGAGTGTGGAACACCAAAACTCCCGGCCTGGATGGAATCCCAAACATTGCATTAAAATTGGCATTCAAATCGGCGCCTGTACTCTTTTTTGAGGTCTATAATGCATATTTTGAAGAAGGCACTTTCCCACGCCAATGGAAGCAACATAGGCTAGTACTTCAACCTAAAGGAAACCACCGAATAAAGCAACATCATACCGTCCACTCTGCGTGCTAGATACAGCTGGGAAAATACTTGAACGTATAGTCCACAAGAGTATTGAAGAAGCAGTCGAATCGTTGCTGGCTAGCAACCAATACGGAATCTGGAAAGGTCGGTCTACCTTGGATGCGATTGACCTTGTCGTCAACCCAGCCAAGGAATCGATTGCGGAAACTAGATGGAATAAAGGTGCAAAAAAGTACTGCTTGGTGGCAACGCTTGGTATAAAAAACGCGTTCAACTCTGCTAAATGGGATTGCATTAGCAGAGCACTCGCCAAAATGAACGTACCAGAATATCTACAACGGTGGTAGCTAGCCACTTTACTGATAGGATCCTGAAATACGATACGGAGAACGGTCCAAAAGAATACAAAATCACTGGAAGGGTTCCCCAAGGCTTAGTCTTAGTCCCTCTTCTATGGAACATTATGTACGATGAGCTTCTGCGATTGAAGATGCCCACGGCGGTCAAACTCGTAGCATATGCAGATGACGTCGCTGTAGTGATAGTTGGAAAGCTCCCCGAGGAAATAAACTTCGTCTTCGACACTACCTTCGAGTTTTGGTCTAGAGTTGGCAGAGCACAAGACTAAAGCGATGCTCATAACTAGTAGAAAAAAGGTGGAAATTATCACATTGCAGGTCGGAAGACACAAAATCACATCCTAACCACATCTTCGGTACTCGGGACGTTCGACTGAAATTCAGACAATAAGTAGATCACGTAAGTGCCAAAGCTTCAGCAGTCAGAGTAACCTTATCACGGCTAACGCCTAATATAAGAGCACCGAAGCAAAAGAGGAAAGTAATACTGTCGTCAGTAGTCACATCAGTACTCACGTATGGAATCCCTATTTGGGCTGATGCTCTTAGAGCACAAGAATCGAGACGAACAATTGCATCAGTTTACCGATTGAGTGCCTTGAGAGTAGCTAGCGCTTTCCGCACTGTATCTGAGGACGCAGTGTGCGTTATTGCCGCGATGCTGCCTATTGAAGTCCTGACAGAAGAACGAAAAGTCTTTTACCGGCAAAAAGGAAGGACAACGATGAAACCCGAAATAGTATACGACGATGGCAAATACTGTGGGACAACACAACGAAGAGTAGTAGGACGTACCGCATCATCTCACATGCTGATGTTTGGGTGAACCGCAAACATGGTGAGGTCAATTACTACCTCACACAGATGATATCTGGACACGGGTGCTTCCGAGCATACCTACTGTGCTTAAACAGAAGGAGTCGATAAAGAGTGTAACGCCGGCTAAGGGCCTTACGATAATTTCCAAGCTGCGAACCTCCCTTCATAAAAATATGGAGAAACTGCTGATGATGTGGGTGACAGAGAAGCAGCTCCAAGAAGATACCTTGACGCAGACCATCATTTGCGAGAAGGCAAGAGCGATCTACGGAGATTTGCTGAAGCAAACCCCGCACACTTCCATCGACGAGGCATCGGAAGAGTCATTTAAAGCCAGCCGGGGCTGGTTTGAGAATTTCAAAAAGAGGACCGGTATTCACGGAGTGCGTTGTCAGGCATGGTGAGGCAGGAAACTCAGATATGAAGGCAGCTGAGGATTACATTAAAACGTTTTCCGATCTAATAAAAGCCCAAGGATATATCTCTCAGCAAGTCTTCAACTGTGATGAGACAGGGCTGTTCTGGAAAAAGATGCCGAATAGAACATATATAACGGTAGAGAAGAAGATGATGCCAAGTCACAAACCTATGAAGGACTGATTGACTC
The DNA here is from genome assembly GCA_035610365.1 of Aquatica leii. Classification (NCBI taxonomy): domain Eukaryota; kingdom Metazoa; phylum Arthropoda; class Insecta; order Coleoptera; family Lampyridae; genus Aquatica; species Aquatica leii. The sequence goes on from CM069437.1 coordinate 6,268,459, forward strand.
TAGCACTGTGCGCCAATGCAAGTGGCGACTGCAAGATCAAGCCTCTGCTCGTATACCATTCGGAAAACCCCAAAGCATTTAAGTCACATAAGATTGTGAAAGAAAAACTGCAAGTTATGTGGAGGTCGAAGCCGAAGGCATGGGTCACCAGGAAGTTCTTTGTGGAGTGGGTAAACCTGATTTTCGGCTCTTCTGTTAAGAAATATCTACAGGAAAAAAAACCTACCCGTGCAAGCCCTTCTCATCCTCGACAATGCCCCTGCTCATCCACCAAACCTCGAAGATGACATCTTCGAGAAGTTCAAATTTATAAAGGTTCGCTACCTACCACCCAACACCACTCCTATCCTGCAGCTCATGGATCAGCAAGTGATTTCTAATTTTAAGGCTTTGTTTTGACGCTGTTTTGAAGTGACGGAGACCACAAACCTCCCCCTTCGAGAGTTCTGGAAAGACCACTTTAATATCGCGATTTGCCTAAAAATTATCGATCAGGCCTGGCTGGGTGCAACGAGGACCTTGACCTCTACATGGAAAAAGCTGTGGCCTGAAGCTGTAGCTGAAAGGATTTAGGAGGAATTGGAACCCGGTATGTCAGTAGAGGAGGAGATTGTGTCTCTGGGGAAATCCATGGGTCTAGAGGTGGAAGAGAGAGACGTGAACGAGCTCGTCGAGGATCACACCCAGGAACTGACGACTGAGGAGATACAAGAGTTACAGTCACAGCAGCATACGGAGGTTATGCAAAAAATTGGTTTCGAGGAGTCAGAGGAGGAGGTTAGTTCTACAAGTGAGATAAACGAGATCTTAGGAATGTGGGAGATAGTTTTACAGTTCGTGGAAAAGAAACACCCAGAAAAAGTTGCAACAGTTCGTGCATCTGATCTTTTTAATGACACTTGCCTAACTCATTTCCGGAACATTCTGAGAGGGAGGAAGTAACAAACCTCCTTGGACCTGTTTTTTTTTTTAAACGGCCTACAGGTGCAAGCGAGAAAAATGTAGCGAAAAAGGCAAAGACCAGTGAGGATATCTAATTTATTTCTTTACATTCTCTTTTTTGTTTTTGTACAATAAATATTTGTCATTTATAAATACGTTTTTATTATTCAAAACCGCGTAACAAAAATAACTGAGGTGACATTTTGGGGGTTGGAACAGATTAATAGTAGTTCAATTGTTTTGTATAGGGAAATTTGCTTCGAGATTCAAGATACGAGCAAGGTTGCGGAACGAATTAAACTCGTATGTCAAGGTACGACTGTATTGGGAAATAAAGAACTAGAAGAAAAAAAAGGGAGAAAATGTGTCACTGTTTGCAGATTTAAAAACCGCTTTTGACAAAGTGAACAAGGAAAAACTGTGGGAATAGATGAGGACAAAACAATAAATGAAAAATGAATAGAAAGAATGGAGGAAATTTACGAAGAAACAAAGAGTAGGATAAAAGTAAATGAAGAGGACATCGAGAAATTCGTCACAAAAAAGGGTTGAGGCAGGGATGTCTACTGAGCCCAAGTTTGTTTGCAGTATATACGGAGGATTTCGAGGAAACAATGAGAGGACAACAGATAGGAGGGATAGTAGTAAGTAAAGTGAAGGTGTGGTCGTTGGCGTATGCGGATGACATAGTGTCGGTGGTTAAGAAAGGAAAGAAAATGAAGGAGATGATGAAGACGTTGGAAAAATACATAAAAAAAGACATTGAAGTAAATACGGAGAAAAATAATAATATTTAGAAAACAAGGGCGGAAAAGAAAAAAAGGAGTGGAAATGGAGGGAGGAGAAAGTGCAGCAGGTGAAGGAATTCGTATATCTGGGTTACACGATGAAGCATGAGAATCAGGAGGGGGAACACATAAAGGAAAGACTGAGGAAAGGAAACAGATTAATATGACAAGTGTGAAGTATAGGGGGAAAAATATTGGGGTGGAAGGAGTATAAAGAGGTAGAAGGAATACAAGAAACATACTGGAAATTGGTATTAGGGCTAGATAGAGAAACACCGGAGTATATTATAAGAGAGGAAAGGCAGACAGGAAAAAGGGCTACAAAATACGAAGAAGAACTGAGGGAAAAAACCGAATGCAAAATACTATAGGAATGTTGGAAAGAGATAAAAGGAGGAAGAGTGAAGCACGGACAGGATGGCAGAGAAGATTATTATAAAAGAAACGGGTACGCGAGAGAAAAAGTAGAGAGATTAAGGGAAGAGGGAGCAGGGGTAAGAGAGAAAATAATAAGAAGAGGTACATAGAAAAGCAGAAAAGATGGACAAAGATAAAACAGGCCAAATATAATGTGAATTATAAGAATATCAAGGGACAAAAGGTTTCAGAATATTTCAAAGAGAAATGGAAAAAAACAAGAAGAAAAAGTGATAGCAAGAAGAAAAGAGGAAGAAAGGATGTGCAGACTATGTGAAGAAGGAGGAGGACCTTAAACACATAAGAAATGAATGCAGGGAGTTAAGAGAGGAGGTTAAGAAAGTAGATGAAAGCTTAGAAGAAAACGGAAAAGAAGCGGAGTGGATGGAAGAAGTATGGAAAAGGAGGAGACAGCTAAGAAGAGAAGAGGAAATGTTAAAAAGAGTAAAACTGTAAATAAGTGCACTACTTAAGTGTACACCAATACAAGTAAAGACAAAAACACACAACACAAAACCGAAAAAAAAGAAGGAAGATATCACCTGCGATCCTTTCGCCGACGTGTCTGAGCTGCCGACTGCACTACGTTACGGTTAAATCTAAGTAACAAGTTTCAGAAATGTTGTTGGTCGAAACGTCAGGAAGCCAAATTCATTAGCGACGCGATAACCGGTCCGGAAACCAAACTTTAAGATTGGACGCTGCCGTGAAAGTCTAAACGCAAGAATATTAAAAGTGTGATTTATTACCTGCGCCAACACTGGAAGATTAAAGATGATTAATAATTGAAGATTTTTCCAAAACCCAACTTGGGTTGTGTTTTGAAGGTGATTGAGTGAGGACGTGTTTAATAGTAGTGCGGAGTTTTGGGTAATTTAAAGTGATTTACAGCAATTAATTTACGTCTGAGTGGTGAGGAATGTGAAGTGAAGAAAGGATTAGAAGTACAGTGTTAATGTGAGAAGTAAATAAGTACATTAAAATTATGGATAAGAAGATATAGGTGGCTCAGATAACGTGTGCGAATGCGAGCGGATATCGCGGACTTGTTTAAAGGTCAAGCGCGCGCTTGTGATAACAGTGAAAAACAAACTTTTATTTATATACTTTTCTAATATTTGTGACGGGCGTTAATTAAATACAGTTAGAAAGAATCATAGTAACAATAAATTAAAAAAATTAATAAAGAAAAAAAAATTAAATAAATAACTAAATTAAAAAAAAAATGAATAATAAATAATAAGTAATAACAAAAGGGGAAAGGGATGAATAAAAGAGACAGAGAGAGGAAGAGAAAAAAGAAAGGCAACAAATATTTGAAAGAGGAAAGAAAACAATAAGATCACCAGACATTAAAAAGATATCGGAGGAGAGCGAAGGAAAAACCTCAAGAACAGAAGGAGGAAGGAAAGAAATGGAGGAGTTAAAAGAATTAATGAGAGAAATGATGAAACAGATGGAAGAAAATATGCAAGGAATAAGACAAGAAATCAAATAAATGAAAAATAAATGGGAGAAAGAGAAAAGAAGTGGGAGAAAGAAAAAGAGAAACTGGTGGAGAGAATAGAAAAACTGGAGAAAAAGCGGAAGACGAGGAAAGGTGGAAAAGAAAGAATAATATTGTGATAAAGGGGTGGAGAAGTGAAAAACCACAAAAAGATTTAGCAGTGATGCTGGAAGAAAAACTAATGTAAAAGTAGAGGTAAAAAAGTGACAGTAATAAACAAAGAGAAGAAAAATGAGATGGTGGTGGCGGAAATCCGAGGATGGGAGGAAAAACAGAAGGTAATGGAGGAGAAGAAGAAATTAAAGAATACAAGAATATATATATAAGTCACGATTTGACATGGGAGGAGAGAAGAGTGCAAAGAGAAATAATGAACATAGCGGTGGAAAAAGAGCGGAAGGAAAAAGAGTATGGGTAGGGTACAGAAAAATGGAGATAGACGGAGACAGATACATATGGAACGACAAGGATAGGGGACTGTGCAGAGAAAGAGAAGAGAAAGTGGGGAACCAAAAGGTAAAAAACTAAAGGGCAAAGGGGGTGGTAAAGGAGGGAAAGTTGACGAACCGGCAAAGAAAAGAAATAATGAGAGATGGAAATGGAAAAGAAAAAGAAGGGAGAAAAAAAGAAAGTGAGGAAGAAGCACGGGGAGGTGAGTGAGCTGAGAGTATTGTTTTGGAACGTAGCAGGAATAAAAACAAGGAACATGATTTCTGGAAGTACATCAAGGAACAGGATGTAGTGGGATTACAGGAAACATGGATGGAAGAAAAGAATGGGAGTGGTGGGAAAAAGAGTTGCCAGAGGAATTTGAGTGGGTGGTGCAACATGCAGAAAGAGAAAAGAAAAAGGGAGAGCAAAGGGGGATAATAACGGGAATAAGAAAAAATGGTTGAACCAGGAAAAGAAGGAGAAAGTGCAACAGAGAAGAGGAGTTGTAGAAAGGAACATGCAGTGGGGAAAAACAAAAATAAAAGTAGTGACGGTTTATAGCAGTAGAATCAAAGAGACAAGGAAAAACATAGAAGAGATGATAGAAGAGAGGGAAGAGGGATTGATAATAGTAGGAGGGGACTTCAACGCAAGAATAGGGGAAGAGGGGGGAATACAAGAAAGAAAAGGGACGGGAAAGAGACAAACAAAGGACAAGGTGATAAATAAAGAGGGAGAGGAACTGCTGGAATTGTGCAACGAAAAAGGGTGGGAAATAATGAACGGGAACAGAGAAGAAGATGGAAAGGGGAATTTACGTACATAGGAGGAAGGGGAGAATCAATAATAGATTTTGTAATGACAAATGAAGAGGCCGCAGAAAAGGTAAAGACATTTAAGGTGGGAGAAAGGGTAGAGTCAGACCATCAACCACTGGAATTGACAATGGAAGGAAGGGAAAGAGAAGGGAAAGAGGAAGAGGAGAAGTACATAAGTACATAAAAAAAAGTGGATAGAAGAGAGTATAAAAAGATATAAAGAGAGAATAGGGAAAACGGTATGGATAGGGAAGGAATTACAAGAAAGTGTAGAGGAAATGAGAGAGATGATGGAGAAAGCAACAGAGAGAGTCAGATTTAGAAAATGGAAGGGGAGAAAACTGGATGGAAGAAATGGTGGGATAAGGAATGCAAGGAAGCAAAGAAAATGCAAGAAGAGCATTAAGACAGTGGAAAAAGGAAAGAAAGAAAAAGAAGAATACAAAGAAGCAGTAAAAATATACAAAAAACATGCGACAGAAAGAAGGAGGAAAACAAAAAGAAACAAGAGGAGCAGATTAAAGGAATAAAAACGGAAGAAGATGTATGGAAGTACCTAAAGAAGCAGAGGAAAAACAGGACGACAAAGGGAATAAAAATTAAAGAATGGGAGATATATTTTCGGAACCTGTTGGGAGGGAAGAACAAAAGCAGGAAAAAGAAAAAAGGAAAGACGCGGTAGTAAGTCAAGAAGAAGGAGATAGAGATAGAATAAGGGAGGAAGAAGTAATAGAGGCGATAAAGAATATAAAAAAAGGAAAGGCGACAGGAGAAGATGGGATACAAGGAGAAGAGTGGATATACGGGGGAGAAAATGTAGCAAAAATGATGACGGAAATAATAAACAAAATATGGAAAGGGGAAGGATTCCCAGAGAGATGGAGAGAGGGAATAATATGCCCAATACATAAAAAAGGCGAAAAAAATAAAGTCGAGAATTATAGAGGGGTAACATTAGTGAGCTCGGCATACAAATTGTACGCGACAATACTGCAAGAAAGATTACAGAAGGAAATAGAGGAAAGAAGTTTGGTACCAGACAGACAAGCGGGATTCAGAAAAGAAAGAAGGGCGATAGACAACATATATATAATGAAACACTTAGCAAATAAAGAACTAGAAAAAAAAAGAGGGAAAATGGTAGCACTATTCGTAGACCTAAAAGCTGCTTTTGACAAAGTGAATAGGGAAAAGCTGTGGGAATATAAGAAAAGAAAAAATAAATGAAAGATTAATACAAAGAATAGAGGAAATATACGAAGAAACGAGAAGCAGGGTTAAAGTGGATGGGGAAGAGAGTGAGAAATTCATAACAAAGAGAGGGTTGAGGCAGGGATGTCCACTGAGCCCAAGCCTGTTCTCGGTATATACGGGGGATCTGGAAGAGACAATGAGAGGACAACAGACAGGAGGGATAGTGGTAGGGAAAGCTAAGGTATGGTCGTTGGCGTATGCGGATGACATAGTGCTGGTGGCTAGGGAGGAAAAGGAAATGAAAGAGATGATGAAAACGCTAGAAAAATATATGAAAAAAAAAAGAAATGGAAGTAAACACGGAGAAAACAAAGATAATTAATAAATAAATAAATAAAAGAATAAAAGATAATTTAGAAAAAGAGGGGGGAAAAGAAAAAGAGAGGAGTGGAGATGGAGTGATGAGAAAGTGCAACAAGTGAAGGAATTTACATACCTGGGCTACACGATGAAACAGGATAATAAAGAGGGAGAACACATAAAGGAAAGGGTGAAGAAAGGAAACAGGCTAATAGGACAAGTATGGGGTGTGGGGGAAAGAGTATTCAAGATGGATATAAAAAAAAGAAAATTGCTGTTCGAAAAATTAATAAAGGGGGTGGTAATGTATGGAGCGGAAATATGGGGCTGGAAGGAGTGGAGGGAGGAGGTAGAGGGGCTACAGGAAAATAGTGGAGATGGGTGTTAGGATTGGACAGGGATACATCGGGGTATATTGTGAGAGAGGAGGTTCAGATAGAAAAAATAAGGATTGAGACAGAAAAAAAAGCAATAAAATACGAGGAAGAAAGGAGGGAAAGAACAGATTGCAAAATTCTGCAAGAATGTTGGAAAGAGATAAAGGGAGGGAAAGTGAAGTACGGGCAGGAGGGCAGAGAAGAGTATTACAAAAGAAACGGGTACGCGAGTGAAGAAGTGGAGAGATTAAGAGAAGAGGGAGTAGGGATAAGGGAAGAAATAATAAGGAGAGATAGAGACATCGAAAACAAGAAAGATGGACAAAGATAAAAGAGAGCAGATATAATAGGAATTATAAAGATATCAAGGGTGAAGGGGTGTCGGAATATTTAAAAGACAGTGAGATTAAAAGCAACAAAAGGAAAAAAATGGTGGCAAGGTTCAGATGTGGCAACGAGGAGTTAGGGAACAAATATTGGAAGGAAGAACCAGAAAAGCTGTGCAGGCTATGTGGTGAAGAAACTGAAGATCTGAACCACATGAGAAAGAGATGCAGGGAACTAAGAGAAGAGGTGATGAAAATAGTGGATATCTTAGATAAAAACGGAAAAGGAGCGGAATGGATGGAGGAAGTATGGAGCAGGAGGAAAAAGTTAAGGGGGGAGAAGGGATAAGAAAATGTAGTATATATGTATAGACAACACGACCAAATTTGTAAGCCAAATGGCAATGAATAAAGTTAAACTTATATATATTACCTGCGCCAACACTGGAAGATTAAAGATGATTAATAATTGAAGATTTTTCCAAAACCCAACTTGGGGTATGATCTCTCTGCCCATTAAATAAAACTCGTTGTTAGGATTTGTTAACGAATCGCAAGTAAGACCAAAAGCGGTTGAAGCAATTACATCATTGGCAAAACGGGTCGATACATCTTTCATTTCGATCGTAACGCACGAAGCGCTCTTTAATTTATTTTCGAAGTAATCGATTAATTGATCCGCACAGTCTGATACCAAGTTAAACATCATCTTCATTTTACTACTTGTGAAAGACGGGCTTAAGATACTTCTCATTTGCTTCCATTTATCGTCTGCACTTTTTATGTAGTTACAAAGACACCGTGAGAATCTTCTTACCTTTTAAAGAAAATAAATTTCTTTCCCATAGTACTTCGCCTATTGAAAACAATTTGTGATTGACAAAATGATCAAAATCCTTTATAGTGATTTTCTTTATTAGCTCAACATCCTTGATGATCAGGGATTTATCTAAGAACTGGTAAATTCCGCTGTAACTGTTTTAAAGATAAGTTTGATTATTATTCGGCGATAATATTACCGTGCATTAGGAAACGAGTTGTAAAAATTTTGGAATACCTCCGCTATCGGTTGATGTTGCACCAGTGACACTAAATTGTGTTTCCATATTTGTAATGGGCAGTGCTGTTGGACGCCGTTTTTGTGCCAATAGGTCACTGGTTCTACAAACGCGTAATAAATAATTGCCAACACTATTGCAACTAACAGCAGAATTACGTACATTGTGAAATTCGTTATGCGAGCGTTGTACTCTCGAGTGTTACGGATAAATCAACAAGTCGATAGATAAGTTTAAGCACCGATAATGCAAAAAATTATTTTAGATTACGAATTTAGGTGCAGCGTTGAAGGAAAAAAATTATAATTCGATGGTGACGCGTTAATTTAAAAAGCGTGGTGTATTGAGTTGATTGATGGTGTAATATTTGATTGAATCACTAATAAGTTTTTTAGGATTAAAGTTGGCTACTGTTAAGTCATCGCTAAATGTAGTAATGATTTCAAAAACGAATAATTTATGTTTATAAATTTGCTAATGTGATCAGTTTTTTTTACATCAAATCAAAAATTTTAGTTAAATAGATTTTTCTTTTAAAGGTTTGGTCTAAAGTGACCCAGTTTTGAGATATTTGCAATTAAGTCTTTAAGCCGGTCCTGACTATCTATACAAATGGAAATTGTCTATTGTAACTATATGCGGTAAATGGGTGTAAATGCTATAAAATCCGTGGAACGTATTGATGTGTTGTGTTAATTATTGTTTTCTTTAATTTTCCATAATTTACAAAATCATTTAAACCAGATAGTAATTTTTATTTCTTAGCATTTACTGGCTTAGCTTAACAAAATGTACTTTGTGTATACGATCACGTTTATCTTTGGTTGTAACCAAAACGAGACTAGAGATAATTAAAAGCAAAATTCAGCTTTCTTAGAATTGAGTTCAACAATCTGATTTATTTCTATCTCGATTTTAAAATTATCAATACGCAGATCAGCGTTCCGTCATATTATGAAGATACCTGACAATCTTATTTTGACAGAACGCTGATCAGCGTCAGCCAACGATAGTACCTTTCCTCGTCATTTAAAGAATCTTATTTATCTGTGTAATTTTTGTAATAAAACGAAAACTTTTGTTTTTTAAATCAAAATCAAACTTCATTATTAAAACGAAAAAAACTGAAACAAACATGCATTAGTATACAAAAACTGGAAAAGCTAATTTATGATGCTTTCTTTCTGTGCCACTGTTCAAAACATTCTGGACACAACGACGCCTTATTTAGACATCTCTTGCATCTATAAGCTGTTTCTTTACGAAAACTATTTTTGGTCCACATTTTGCATTTCAAAAATACTTTTTTCTTGTTGGATTTGGTCGATGGTTCACCAGGATTTTTTTCGGGCCAGTGACCACTTAGTAAACTTTGACTGGTAGAGGCTTCAGTATCATACAACACAATTTCCTGCTTTCTATTGTCATTCTTTTGATGTCGAGTTAAATGTTTTCTTTCAATGCCAACTGGGAGTTTTAGGTAATATATTATGAGGTTCTCTCGAAAATCTAAAAATTTGTAGGATGTTGAATTGTTTTAGCAATATTTTCGGTAAAGGTAAAAGACATTGCATAGCGCAACATCCAGCATGCGAAAGATTACTTTCTTGTATCACGGAATGGTTTTTCTTGGTGTTGAATAGATCGAAGTCACATGTGGCGTTTATATTTGACTATTTCTTGAAGGTTTATCATCTCTTTTCCGTATCTGTTATTTGTTGACATCAAACGGAAATGATTTTTAGTCGCAATCATTAAAACATAGCGTTTATCGCGGCATTTTGAAACATAAACCTGTTTTCTACGAGCTCAAAAAGGTTCTCCCCTTTTGAATTTTTTTTAACGGTTCACACGGATTATCTTTACGGTTAGATCGTAGAGTTCCAGTAGTATGAGTTCGTAAACTAAGTAATTTTTTTGAAAGTCAGTAACTATTGTAAAAATTGTTCATAAACAATTCATGTCCTTTCATAAGGTACGGCTTCATTAATCTTAAAACCACAGACTCTAATTTTGTAGAATTCTCGTCGTTATTGTCGGTGTTTAGATGGTAACCATCTGAAGTTGTCTACTCATAAGTTTTAATCCCATGCTTGGCTTTTTTATTTTTATGATACACTCTAAACCAAGCCTGTCACGAAAATGTAACAGAGAATTATCTAGCCGAAGCTCCTTCCTGATACCGGGTGAAATCCGAAACACAAAATACCAGTTGGGGTGTCTTGACACCACGGCCTTTTTATGTTATTAGCTTTAATGTTTGAACTTCAAAAGTAATATTTAATACATCAGCTGTTAAATAAAGGTGATATATGTTATAAAAATTTGTGTTTATTAATAAACAAATACAAAAAAAATAAAAAATCTACGAATTATTATGGTTTACATACACCACAAGTTTTTGTTGAACAACTATGGCACACATTTTTTGGCAAATACAACAAATACTTTTTATTTTTCTATCTCGTTTTCTACTGCATAGGTGACATCTCCCATACGCTTGCTGTTTATATGGTTCTTGATCCTTGGGAGTCATTTCTTCCAAAACCTTCTTTATAATGTTGATAGTTTTTCTTGTAAAGCGATTTTTTATTTCTACGTTGCAAATTCTACTTTTTATTTGAGGTTCTACCAGTTCCTTTCCTAATTCCAAGAGAAATATTCTCTTTCAATCCAGGTACACTCTGGTTTCTCTTCAATATGCGAATAAAATTTTCACCTTTAGCTAAAGCAAAAAGACTTTGATTAGTATACAATTTGTGAGCAAATCAAGCGAAGTCGGATAATTAACGCCGACAGTAATTTTGTAATTTGTTAGTATACTGTTGATATGTTGTGATAAAGTTGTTCATTTCTACGGTGCTTCAGACCCTTACCTCCACGAGGTTAAAGGTGGGCAACGACTCACATGCTATAAGCCCAACCGTTTTCTGGCAATGAGATCCTGTGAACGGCTAAAAGGGTAATCAGGTATCAGTTTGTTTCTCCAGCCGGCACCCCACAATCGTCGCCCCCCCCCTCAACCTCCTTTACTCCTTTAGCCTCCTCCGCCATGGAAGCTGAATCTGCTTCCTCTAAGCGTCGCCGTGAAGACGACGACGATGTTATTCTTTCTGATGCGACCTCTCTCGACAGCATTAAAGCTTCCTTTGATGCAGATCTCACCAGTCTTACGAAGGTAATCTCTGCCTAGAAAATTACCACTTCTCGTCAACCAGAAATAATTGACATAGTCAGCAGGCTTCAAGCGACTTTTAGAAAATCCTTAATCAACCGTCGCGTCTCGTAGCAAATTGCTGACACCTGCCCAGCGTACCTGAAAAGGCTTGACGCCAAAATATCTAATACCGACTATGGACTCTAAGGACACTTAATTAACTTTGAGGTTTGCGCAAATCTGTGGACGCCTTCATTGATAAGTTGACCAGGATGATCCTCGCCTCTTGCTAAAATCGCTTGAATAGCATACGCTTAAGATCTAAAGCTGGTATACCGTGGTGGAGTCTTAAGTTAGACAGGTTAAAGTGCGTTGTTTGCGAAAACACCACCAAAAAGCCTCTGCAGACGTAAAACAGCAATGGCTTGCCTCGTATAAGGCCGGTCTTCACCGGTACCAACTGGTAGTGAAGACAGCTCCTGGCAAAATTTCGTAGAAAGTTAAAGACGGCGACAGTTACACAATCTCAGAACCAGACACGATCAAAGTCATAGTTTCTACGTTATTTCCAGACGGCGATCCCTCGACGGACAATTCCTATCATGCCCAAATGAGATCCTGATCTCTTTTGCAAAGTAATTTCTGACAGGACTGAGTGGTCACTAGCGACAATTTGGCCGCGGTGGCTACCAAAATCTCTAAAAATCTCTCCTGGACTTGACGGAAAACACTGTAATGTTTTACGAACGGTTGTTCTAGATTTTCTCTCATCAACGATAGTTGACCTGTTCAACTCCTGCATAAAAATTGGTTATTTTCCTACCAGCTGGAAAGCTGGTAAGCTAATTACTATTCTTAAGGTCGGAAAGAAGGATCTCGACTACCCTAACTCGTATCGTCTGATATCTTTGTTATCAGAACTAGGCAAACTCTTCAAAGGGACACTTCTAAAAAAAGATACCCGACGACATTCCGCCAAACGTTTTATTCCATCCTAGTCAATATGGCTTCGTTCCTGGCAAAACGACGACTGACGCCGCTCGTCGATTAATGACAATTGCACAAACAAACGTTTCCAAGTACAGACTATTTGCATAGATATTTCTGAAGCGTTCAACAACGTATGGTGACCATCTATAATCAAAGCTCTCGTCGTTTAGAGAGTATCTGCAGACGCTACGCGCGTCATTCAAAGCTATTTGTCGAATAGATCGATAACATATTCTGCGAACGTTTCAGGTTCAACATTCACCAAACAACTGACGAAGGGCTGTCTACAAAGTTTGGTTTTTGGGCCGACTTTGTGGAACTTGATTGTGAATAATCTCCTAGACAAAGACTTACCAGCAGACTGCGACATTTTCGCTTATGCGGACGACATAACCGTCACAGTGTCCGCAAATTCTCGACGAGACTTGGAGACAAAATCTAACACGTGCCTAAATATTGTGACTAGCTGGGCTGGCAGCAATAAACTAAGTATTTCTGAAAACAAGACTAAGTACATGGTTTTTGACTCTACGCTAAGACTAGATCCATCACTGCGCCTCCACGATACTCTTGTCCGTAGTGTTTTCAAATTCAAATACCTCGGACTATTGCTCGACGAGAAGCTGAGTTTTGTTAAACATTGTGCTTGTGGTTAATAAGTGTAAGAACGTCTTGCACTTGTTCTACAAATACTCACGTCTGAAATGGAACCTTCACAAAAACCAATTTGCAAATATCTTCGACAATGCAGTCATTCCCATGCTCACATATGGCTTAGACATTCTCACGTGGTCAGGAACTGGCCTCGCTCCAATCCCTATTCCTTAGAACTATCTTTGGGGCTTATCGAACTATTTCTGTAGATACCCTTGGTGTTATATCCAAGCATCCTTCTCTACATCTCTTTTTGCAGGAAATTTACTGCACCAAAGTCCTTCGCAAAGCTTTCTTGACCAGCACGTTTCAATCAACGACTTTTCGTCCTTTTCACCGACCAAGCGTCACTTAAAGGTTTTGATCTTGGGTGAATGACAGCGGCTGTGAGACACTTCTCATAAAGGGCGTAACGCCTATTCTCTTATCCCGGATATGCTTACCTGGGTCCAAATGCCCCACGTCCATGGACGAGAGTCTGGTCTTCACACGGCGGATTTTGTTGCTATCTAAAACGCATTAGCGTTTTAGATCATGACAGGTGTCCGTCGTGCGGCGTTCCTGACACTCCAGCGCATCGGATTCTCGCTTGTCGCGAAATCGATGAGGATCGGAGTGCCCTGTCAACCATTATTAGCCCATATCCCGATTCCCCTCAGGTCATCCTCAAACTGGTACCTGATGTGAATCTTTATAGACAATTCGCAAAGAGGGATCATTGTCTACAATAAGAATAACGTTTTATTTTCCAACGAAAGTACGCTACGGCAAAGTAGGTATTTAGTTTTTAATTTATTAACAGCATGTAATTTATTTTAGAGTCATTTATTTCATTATATTTTTACTTAAATAATTATATATAAATAATAGATGCCTCGCTGAACTGCGTGCTCTCAAAGCACGTCCCAATACCTAGCCCATCCGACTAACCAGACTTTCCTTTAAATGAAACATTTTCCTTCTCTTGCCTATCTTATTGTGGCGAACTTGTACCAAGCAAGTTCGGGTTTGGTGGGTCCACATCCTCCTCTTCCTCTGTCCAGGTACTCAGTATTCTACTCTGGACGCAATTGCTTCCAAAGAACAACAGCATTTATCACTGCTATGTTTATTAAATTCATAAACAGCAGAGCAGGCCATCGTTTAGATTGCTTATTCTGCCAGCATCTTATCTAAAGTGTCTACAGTCCCTTTGGTTGCTTCTTTTCTTCGTCGTCTACCACGGCTTTATCTCTATGCTCTGACGATAGAAGAATGACATTTTTATTTTTCTTTAGTACATAAGAACCCACATAACACGCTACATCCATCGGATGTCCCAGTAAGATCCTGCAGGTCCTACATATACAAGATCCCAATAGATTTTCCTCAGGATGTCCTCATAAGATCATATTAATCCTTTTAACATCCCAAACAGGTTGTCCTTAAGATATTTTTACAGGACGTCCAGAGACCGTACGAACGGGTTGTAACTTTAATAAAAGCTATACAAAATTAATTTTGATTAATTCGTATCTTTTGATTTTTATATGTTTGAAATTCTATTGTTTACTATACATGTAAATCGATAAAAGATGGAATAATCTTGCTCATCGCGTTTTGTACATCAATACGACAAACAATCACGTATACGTTTAGTCCTAAATAAATTGAATAAATTCGTTTAGTACTTATAAGTCGCAACGTTGCAACCAAAAATAAAGTCACAACGTCGGAGTTTGATAATGCTCGCGCACTCCCACGCATTTCCCGCACTTTTACATCCTGCTGGCAGCCTGTTAGTTGATTATCTTTGGTTGTTAGTGTTCGTATGTTTTAATAATCAGCCGAATTGCACATTTCAGCATTTCTTAATTCTTAATGTGTAAAACGCTTCGTGTCAACCGCAATTTATAATAAATAACATCAGGTGAGCAAAGAAAAATATGTTAGAATCATTATTGTAGATAATTAGTAGGTTAGGTATCGTAACCTGCATTTTTCCCGCAATTTCTATATTTCACAAAGAAATGCCTAAAAGTAGGTATAATAGATCTATGACTTATCGAACTTATAGTAATATATTGAGTTCACATCAAGATAATTTACCAGTTGTGAATTGTAAATTTATCGAACAGTCCAATGAATTTAATACAACAGTAACGGCAGAAACACATGAAAATGAACCAAAGGATTGTGATGAGACGAGTAGCAGTAGTGCATTAAGTTCAAATGATTTAGTAGAATCAAATTATTTGGAATTTTATGATTCTGATGTCACAATTAGTAGCACTGAACCATGTGATCTAGAACAATTTGAAGCCGATGATGAGGAAGTTTTGGATGCAATCGCTTCTGAGAGTGTAGTGCACGATAGACCTCCACAATTTTCCAATAAGCTAGCTAATTGGGCATTAAATTTTAGAATTACTCATGTTGCTATTCGTAGTTTATTATTACTATTAAAAACTTATTTTTCTGATTTA
The DNA here is from genome assembly GCA_035610365.1 of Aquatica leii. Taxonomy (NCBI): domain Eukaryota; kingdom Metazoa; phylum Arthropoda; class Insecta; order Coleoptera; family Lampyridae; genus Aquatica; species Aquatica leii. The sequence continues at coordinate 6,283,944 of CM069437.1, forward strand.
CCCTTAGATCCAAGAACACTTCTTAACACTCAAAGAAGTGTTGTGTCTAATAGAGTTTGTGAACCAGGAATATATTATCATTTTGGTGTGGAAAATGCAGTCAAGTATTTATTATCACAAACCCATTTCTCAAGCTCCCAAATTGAACTCTTAATTTGTGTAGACGGATTACCTTTATCTAAAAGTTCAAGTTCACAGTTTTACCCTATTCTTGGTGCCTTATTCAATGCGAACAATGTTGTTACATTAATTGGTTTGTACCACGGCTATGAGAAACCTTCAGATCCCAATTGTTTCTTGAGGGAATTTGTTAATGAATCCATTAATTTGATAAACAATGGTATTGAAATAGAGAAGAAAAAAGTTTCATTTAAAATCAAAGCTTTTATTTGCGATGCTCCAGCAAAGTCTTTCGTAAAATGTATTAAAGGCCACACAGGCTATTATTCTTGCAGTAAGTGTTGGCAACATGGAGAGTATATTAATAACAAAGTTTGCTTCCCTGATATTAATTTTGTTGAACGAACTGATAATGAATTTTCGGAAGATCATTTAAATCTCCACCATGTGTCCAACAGGCGTTCCATTTTAAGGGAACTTCCAAATTTTGGTCTAATTTCTTCATTCCCTCTTGACTATATGCACCTCATTTGTCTAGGAGTTGTAAAAAAGCTATTATTGATTTGGTGCAGTGGTAAACCTCCTAATAAATTGTCTTATTCAGACATTACTCACTTATCAGGTTGTTTATCAGTGCAAGCTATTAATATAACAACAGAGTTTTCTAGAAAACCGAGGTCACTTTTAGAAGTTAAACGCTGGAAAGCTACCGAGTTTCGCCAATTTTTATTTTACACTGGTCCAGTAGTTCTAAAATACATTTTAAATGATAGAATGTACTTAAATTTTTTATCTTTACATGTTGCAACTTCTATATTGGCCACACCTGGCTCTAATAATATTAATTTAAAATATGCACACAATTTATTTGTATATTTTATTAAAACATTTATGGAATTGTATGGCAAGGACCTTGTCTCTCATAATGTACACAACTTGATTCACATTACCAATGATGTTCGAATGTACGGAAATCTAGACAAATTTAGTTCATTTCCCTTTGAAAACCACATGCAAGAATTAAAAAAATTAATTAGAAAATCGGATAAACCTTTATCTCAAGTAGTTAAGAGATATTCAGAATTAACTTCAGCAAAACATAAATTATCCAAAACATCTAAGACAATAGTATTAGATCATGCCCCTATTGTTTCATTTCCAAACTGTTACCCTCCATATTATAAAAGTTTTTATGTGAAAAATTTTTTAATATCCAATAAAAGTCCAAATAATTGTTGTGGTTTAGTGGATGGTAGTGTAATACTAATTGAATGTATCGGAAATTCTTGCAATAAAGAAAAAGTAATAGTTGGAAAAAAGTTTAAAAGGGTTACCGATTATTATATGCAACCTTGTTCATCATCTTTTATAGGGATTTATAAGGTTTCTGAGCTTAGCTCATTACAATTCTGCTGGCCAATTGACCAAGTTCATATAAAATACATTAGATTAACAGAACCAAATACTTTTATTGTTTTTCCAATTTTGCATACAGAGAACACGATTGTGTGTAATTAGTAAGTTGAAAATGTATACATATCATGAATAACAGGCACCCTTGTATGTGTGGGTACATATTTTGATTTTAATAAACTTGTATTAAGTGGTTCGTTGTTGATTTCTCTTCCATAACTTCTTTTTTATTTCTAGAAGTAATTACTTCTTGGAAAAGTTAATCTTCAGTATTATTCTAATTTTATTATTCTTCTAATTACTAGTTAGCCTGCTCTTAGTGAAAATAAGAGAAGATACGAAAAACAACTAGCTAGTTTAAATTTGCCATGTGGGTCATTGCATTATTTGTCGAAGATAACACTATAGCCATCGTACCAACTTCTTGGGTAAGATCAAATAATGAATGTTATTGGCCTACTGCATCTGGAGGTGGGGAACAAAAATTTGTAAAAGAATGTACTTCTCCTGATAAGAAAACCTGGCGTTTGTACAAGGTTAGGATTTTAGGTAATGGAAAAGTGTTTGGTAGGTCAATCATTTAGTAGATATACTTATATATGAAATGTTTAATATGTTTGTAGATGATTGGAACAAAGCTAGACTAAAACTTCCAAATGCTGAAACTGAAAGTGATTTTAATACAGATCATGAAAACAAGTGCAAAAGAAAAGGGTATCAAAAAAAAGAAGATTTTTTGATTCTGACAGCGATACCGATAATGAAACGCCTAGAAAAATTCGAACTGAACTAAGTCAGGAAAGCATTTCTATTCCTTTACCAGAAGTTCCATTTAGTATGTATAATAATGTTAATAAATTGATTTTTATACTTGGTTGGTGTTTCAGTAAAGAGTTGTGTTCAGCCGTCAACTTCAGCGATGACATCACGTAATACTGAATTAGGTTTAATAGTTATTTTATATTTAATTGAACTAAAATAAGAAAAAAAAGATCCATATACCCAGTTAAATATTTAGCATGTGTAGTTGAAACAATAATTTAAAAAAACATTTGTATAGAGGTACAATTTTCTAATACATATGTACCTATATTAAATATATAGTTCATTTCATCCACTAATACAATTTTTTTTAGCAGCGGTGACACCACATAATAGGGCACATGTCATTAGAGACCTATCTCCTGCAGTATGTAGCAGTCCTGAAGTATTCTCTAGGAATGGTAATTTTTGTTTATAAGTTATAGAATTATATTATACATATATTCTTATTTTTCAGAAACACCAAAAATAAATGGCTACAATCAAACAGATGAAAATAGTAGTATTAGTAAGTTTTTTTTTTCTAGAAACCTTGCAAAATTCATTCATTCAATTTAATTGGAAACCAAATAAACTCTGTTATTCAATAAAAATGAATAATACCTTAATCAATATAAATCACACAAAATTATTTTTTTTTCAGAACTGTTACTAAAGCAGCTGTTACGGCAAGTTACGATTCTCAATGGCAAAATAAATAACGTACAAGACGATCTTGCAGAACTGAAAAACAAAATTAATTCAGATCATTTAAAGGACGATGATATTTCAAATGCGTTTGAGGAAGATTTTCCAATAACAACATCCCAGGAATTATTGAATTTTGACAAGAAATTACTAAATAATGAAGTATTCTTAAGTTTTGTAAGTACTATATTATACTATATATAATATTTTTAATTGTTACATTAAACTTCATATAAGTTTTGGTTGTTTTCACAAAATAGTATCTTGTACTTCATTACTTTTTTTTCAAAATGCTAATTATATATAATTTACAGGTAAAATTTTTACGTAGAATTGGTGGAAGTAATCCATATGAATATGTAAAAAGAGCAATGTCTCGATTAATGACAGATACTCTTGCCACAGAGTATAGCGTGAAGGGAGCCAAAGGCAAACTATCCTTTTCCACACTATTGAGTTTGATGCGAGCTTTATATGGTATGTGTGTAATTTATGCCTACAGTGTCTATTAAGTTAAAATTTTAGTCGCAGTACCTGATCGAGAATATACTGAAAAAGATCGATGAATCTTTGGGTTCTTGGCTGCGCCACAGCACAGAACGACTAAAAAGAAAAATAAATAACTTAAAATGAACATACTTTTTATTATTTAAATTTATACTCATAACAATCTTTTCATGTATGTATATGTAATCATTCTTTTTATATTTCGTTAAATAGACCAAGAAAAAATATTTGATTGACTTATTTTTGTGAAAATTGAAGTTTTTGTGATAGATCCCTAAAATACTAACATATATGAATAAAATGCGGATATTAATATAAGGTCAGAATCATTCTTAATATCGCTGCTATTTTAGCAACTATATAAAAGTTTATAAAGAATATTTTACTATTTCCTACATATTTGAAGAATGTTGTCTCTATTACCTCAGTCTTCTTTTATATTATACAGTTTATTGAACAACAAAGGATAGTTCCAGAAACTAATTCTAAGGATGTCATTTCAAGACATCCACAGGATATTCAGCAAGTAATCCATGGGACATTCTGAGAGTGCCAGATAGTGTTTCATCAGAATGTCCTGAGGATGTCCTGAGAGAATATTGGGTTGTCCCTAGGAGGTCTGGCACATCCTGTTAAGAAATCCTCTGGATATTCTGAGGATGTCTGTGTGCTGTATGGGAAACGAGTGTTACCTCCGATTGGAATCCAAAGATTGACAAAAAAACTGTTCTCTGAGGAGAAGGAAGAAATTCTATGGGAATATATGGTTTGTTCTTTCTCAACGTTCCACATAAAGTTAGCTTCTTATCTAGCAGGTTTCGGCTAAATTCAGTGATGTAAAAAAGTTGTCCGGGGCAATTCCATATCCAGAGCTCAAACCTGAAACTAGTTCTAAGACAACTTGTTTGCCTCGGTTTTGTTCCAGAGCTTGACCTTGCTTCTCTAAATAAACTTGAAAGTTTTTACAATATGATGTTTTAGCATCACAAAGCATCCAAATTTTGATTCCATATTTCGCGGGTTTGGTTTTCATGTAAACCCTAAAAAAGTACTTACCGCGAAATGCTACAAGCTGTTCCTCAATAGTTAAGTGTGACCTTAGATTGTAGTGCTTCTGGTAGTCTTTAACAAAAATCTTTGTGACAATCTTTGTGACATCTCGTGCTGGTGCTATTTTATCATATTGCCGTCGTTCTATTCTCGTGATGTAATCGTCAAACATCAACGAACGATTTGCTAAAATCGTGTTCTAGGCATTGTCGTAGAAAAAATAGGCCTTCTAAAGCAAAACACCCTTGACACATTTTGTTTTAAATAGCTTATAAATCCACGATAACGTCCAACCATGGCAGGTGCTCCATCTGTAGCTACTGATATTATATTTTATAAAGGGATTGTTTTTTCAATGAAGTAATCCTTCAAAACATGAAATATTGCCTAAAACTTTGTTGCATAAAAGGCATATAGGCAATTGTTTGTCCGACAATAATAGAATAAAGCCAAATTTCAAATAATCAACACTGTACTATCTATATTTCTTTTTAGATTCGGACATGGCATCAGTCATTTGTGGGTTCATAAGTCGCCATGTCAGGATTAGCTCAATGTCATTAATTTGAACCCAAAATAAACGTTTATTCAACATAAAAAATGTAAAAAGAGAACAGAGTAACGCGACTCGCGTCTTCTCCCCGACTCCCTTGCGTGCGCCTCAGGTCGCATTCGAAGGCGCTAACAATTCGGGTATCCTGATTCATTTGCGTCTCCGCAAATACAGACTACTACTACATTATTAAAAAAACAAATGATTACTCTTCAGATTTCAAAACAAAGGTACTTTCACTTTTCTCTTGCGCGTTGCCAGTTGTTCCAGGTTCGTCCTTGGTGGTCGACTTGAGTTCTCCATCTAATGAACTTTCTTCGTCGTCCGGTAGCTTGTACAACTTCAGCTGGCTAACGTGGGCCGTGGTGGTAAAATAACGCTCTCCGCTACCCTCGATGGTGTTCAGTCAATAAATATTACTTGGCAAGACCTCCGTAATCATCCTAGGGCTTCTGTATTTTGGTTGTAATTTTGTGCTCTCACCTGTCGCAGTAGCTACTCGTCGCAGCATCACGATATCTCCAATGTTGTAAGTAACCCCTTTGAATCGTTTCACATCGTAGCGCGATTTGTATTTTCTTTGCTCCTGCAGGATTGTTTCCCGGATCTCGTTCTGGATGTTTTCCGATGGCGTCCATTCAGCGTACTCGTCTTTTACGTACGAGGACAGTAGACCGTCCACAAATCTTGGAACATATCTGTGTAGTATTTCGAAAGGCGATTTACCTGTCGTTTTATTTGGCACGACATTCAAATTCCTCTCGATTTCCTACAAATTGTTGTCCCATCTCGTTTTATCTTCCATCGCTACCATTATCGCTAGTATAATTGTACGGTTGACTCGTTCCACTTGGCCGTTTGCGCAAAGCCACTGGATCGCATTGAGAGTGTGTCGAATTTCATACTTGGCAACAAAGTCCGCAAACTTCGATGAGGTAAAGCTCGTTCCTCGGTCACTTACGATTCAATGGGAAATCCCGTACTCGCTCATTAAATTCTCAAGTGCGTTTATTGTTGCCTTGGTTTTTGTGTTCGGCATTGCAAATATTTTAACATATTTGGTTAGCGCATCCACCACTACCAACAAATAACTATTTCCCTGGTCACTTTTAACGAAGGGGTCCAGATGATCGATGTGCAGCCGCGAGAATGGTCGCCTCGGTGGTTCAATCGGATTCAATTCACCCGGCTGCTAATTATGTATCCCTAATTAATCCACTTCCTTAGGACCAAAATGGCACTTGCGTAATTTCTATGTAAGTTAGGCTCGTCGCAAGGCTTCAAACACCAACCGTATTCTTTGTAGCACATCATCCCAATCTCGTGCTAGAATCATAATGTCGTCCAGGTAGGACATCGCTACTTTGTTTCTCAAGGGTCCCAGCATCGTGTTGATGAGTTTGCTGAACTCGTATGGCGCGTTTGTTAGATCAAAAATTAAACGTTCAAACTGACCTGTTCCGTCTGGAGTAATAAACGCAGTTTTTAGTTTCGACTCATCGCTCATCGGCATTTGAAGGTAACCGTGAGCTAGGTCCAACGTTGTAAACATTCTACTCCCACTCAAATTTCCCATTTGCTCATCGAGTGTTGCAATCGGAAAGTTACTTTTGACCGTATTTCTATTTAAGGCTCGGTAGTCCACTACTAAACGCGGTTCGCCACTTTTCTTTGCAATTAACAACACTGGGCTCGCATAATCTGAATTTGTCTCTGTCACTATTCCGCACGCCTTCCACTCATTAACAATTTTGTTTATTGTTTCACGTTTGGGTAAACTAGCCAGATAGGGCTTTGCCCGCACTGGAACGCCCTTGTCCTTAATTGTCGCCGTCATCAAATCCGTACACCCCAATTCACGCAAATTAAAAGCAAAGCAATCGCGAAATTTAGTGCACAACTTGTGTAATTCTCTTTTCACTCGTACATACACGTTGTTATCTACGTTCAGCATGTCCATCGTGATCTCCACGGGTTCTACTACCCATTCCTCGTCTCTGGGTTTATTTTCGCATTTCAGGTATCCTACTGTTCCATTGGATCGAACTTCCACGTCTTTGTACGTTGCGTTCATCACAGGAACCATTAATTGCACGTCCTTGCACACTGTTTTCACCAGGTTGACGCTGTTGGCAATCTACACGTCGGTTTATCCTCACGCGCTGGGTGTAGTTTCTTCTATTTCTAAATCCTTGAATGGAAACTCGTTTCGCTCTCCGAACACTAACTTGTCGTCGATTCTGGCATAGGCGATGTTGGCATCTTCCCTGAAGCTTCTACCCACTAACACTCCAATGGGTTGTGCCTCGTTCGGTACCTCAAACACTTCAACTCCAGGTACGCGTGCACCGTCAATCTCGATCGTTGCGTTAACCTTACGATTGCTGCATATCGCTGAACTCTTTTTTCCAAACCCGTATATTTCTTGGTTGGTCGCAGTAATCTCAGAGGAATCAAAAGTTTGTTAAATACCGTCGCTTGCGCTGTACAGATCGAACTGCCTGTATCTACCATAGCGTTTACTGTTTCGCTGTTTATTGTGATTCCTCGCAGGAATTTTCTTACCGTATCTCGCGTCTGAGGTACACAAATATTCATCACACTGTTTCGGCTGGCAGGGCTGCTGCTTTGTCCACCCTGATTCGCTAGTCGCTCATTTCTAGGTGTGCTCGTTACCGGTTCGTTTCGCTTAGTACCATTCGTTCTGGTGTGATCCGGTTGTTTACACCTGAAGCATGCTTTATAATCTATAGGTCGCGGGCACTCACTGGCGTAATGTCCCTCCGAAGCACAGTTAAAACAACGTCTGTCTCGGTTTCCCACTCGTATTCTCTGTTTTTATTAGCGCCGCGTCTTAGGTTTTCTCGCTCGAACTATTCCCGTCGGAACGATTTCGATAAAGCCCTGATGCTCTTTCACCATTAACCCCGGTATTAATGTCTTCTGCCACAACCCTTACACTATTTGCTCCTTGGTCTCACTAAATGTCAATTTTAAAATATTGCACAATCGTAGTTTTTCATGAAAATACACCTCCACATCTTCGCGCATCTGTTGAGTACGCTTTTCCATGCGTCTCCAGGATACTATCACGCTCTCACGTAAATGGAATGTTGCTTTGAATTCGTTTTCAAACTCTTCTCACGTTTGGATCCTATTCCTCCGCACATGGTACCAATCTCGTGCAGCAGCCACTAGGTGAATTCGCGCGGCTTCTAGCTTGATCTCCTCCGACCAATTGTGTAGAATTGCGCTGGTATTTACCTTTTCCAACCATTCCATGGCTTTTCGGTCGCTTGTACCGTTGAAGTTAGGGATCGTCTTACTTAGGTGCGGCATTATTACGTACGGTCCCGGTTCTCTTAAGGATTGCTCGTTATTGCGGGACACGTTCCGCAACGTCTCATAAAACATTTGCTCGCTTCGCATTCGATTTTCTTCCATTCTCGTCATCTTACGCATCATTTCCACAACTAACGAAGAACTCGTTTCCGTTTCCATCATGGACGCTGCTGATTGCGCTTCTCTGGATTTGGCACACGCCTGCGCCGTACTCGTACTCGTCTCCTCGCTGAAGTTAAAAATGGCTTCGTCCTGTTCTCGTGGTTCCACCATATTTGACCGTTCACAATTTCTCGCGTTAACACTTTATTACGTTACTATCCCACTTCTGAATTATTGTCAGGATTAACTCAATGTCATTAATTTGAACCCAAAATAAACGTTTATTCAACATAAAAAATGTAAAAAGAGAACAGAGCGCGACTTGCGTCTTCTCCCCGACTCACTTGCGTGCGCACCCAAACGGGGCCGCCTCAGGTCACATTTGAAGGCAGGGCGCCAACAAATTTAAATCGTATGGTTTTAGATTTTATGGCAGGCATAGGAGTACAGCCATTATAAATGAATGTGAGAAGGGGAATGTTATGAATGTTACTTAAGGTTTTGATATGATAGAACTTTAAGGAAATTTGAAAGTAACATGACAAAAAATGTTAAAATAAAATATTATACCTACAACGAATAATAATAACAAATTGTTAGGTGATTTATCTCTACGTACATTCGACTGTCATGTGTAAAAATTCACTGGTTCCACTTACTAGCAATAATACAAAATTTTAATTTTAATATAGAGAAGTATGTACAGTGCAATATCCATAATCCGAACTTCCGTAATCTGAACATTCCAGTAATCCGAACTGGCCCACAGTGTAACGACCAATGGACAAAAGTACAATTTGAAGCTATTTGGTACGATAAAACCATAATAAATGCCTAGCAAGGTCGTAAATAAGTAAATATTGACACACATACATATTTATTTATATGACCGGTTAAAATATGTAGTTTAGTTCAAAAATAATGTTTTTTTAAATATGTTTCCTATATGTAAACATTTAAATTCTATGAAAAAAAAACAAACAAATGAGAGTGTGTATTGAAAATTCTTCAAAAAACACGCAGCTGTACCGTTGTGGATTTATTATTTTCTTAATTTATCTTTCAAAGTGGTAACATATTGTATGTTATAATAATATAATACATACGTAATATGTATGTACAGTTGCATTTTTTTAGATTTTTCTGAAAACATTCCATAATCCGAATATCTCTTTGCAGCAATTAGTTCGGATTACGAAGTAATTTTAATAACGATTGCTAAAACTTTGAAAACGAAATTATTGAGGAGTACTCGTGTAATTTTGCAAGATTTAAATATTAAACTAATTAAACTAAAGTCATGATTGGCGTAATTTATCTATCATTGCTAACTACGACTACAAAACTAAAATATAATAAAAAATAATGTACTTACTTTTCTCCGGCACTCTCAAACAAAATAACACTGATTCACTATAATTTGTGTGATATGCTACCAGTTTATATTTTTTTAAATATTTTCTTAGCACTTTCCTTTTCAAGATTTAGGAAACGAATAAACGTATTTGTCTCACATTCGTATTTATAGAGTGACGAATTGAACAAGTCGGTGCAAGTTCGCGAAGCTCTAAGACTGCGCGTATGCTTGTAACAAGATGATACTGGTAGATCATTATGTGCAGGTTTTTGCAAGTTCAAAATGTATTGCGACCACAAAGCGAATGCCTACATCCTACAACTTACACAATTTTATAAACATATATAATAAATTTTTTACTTCATAGGTACTTTTATAAATAATGTATATGCCTTTATATTATAAGATAATATAATGTAAGTAAATAGGTACTATCAGTGTATGTTGAGATCTACTATCGTGGACCCCCATTTTCATTTCATGAACCCTCAAATTTTTTTTTTGCTGACGTAGACCCGTTGCAGGTTGTCATACACCCCTGGGGGTCGATATAGACCACTTTAGGAATCACTGCTCTAGAAGTACATAAAATGTTTGGGATATGTTTTGAACAATGTGGTCTTCATGGGTACATACAAAGTGTATGTATTATAACGAATGTGGGATGTTGTAAAAGGACTAACATGTTTACTACCAAGTTTATTTCCAATTCTTTTTATGTAGTATTTGTGTATTTGGAGTGGTACTCCGTACTCTCGCATCGGTTTTCTGTTTCTTAGAATAGGCGGTATGCTTTAGTATATGATTCTTCAATTTCTTCAGTTTAGTTCTGCTGCACGAACTTTTTTGAGTAGTTCAATTACATTGTAGTCGCAATAACAAAATGCGACTGGAAGCATTTAACCATACTTTTTTTCGTTTACTTTTAAACGAATAATGTAAAATGAAGCTAGTACGTTAAGAACTGATAAAATAAATACAAAATTAACCATTTTTTTTTAGTACTGTTTAAGTAACGATCCTAATAAACCATGTCACATCTTAACATTTCGAGAAATAACTCTCATGCTGGACTGCGGACTGTCGATGCAATCTGTATTAAATTTCTTGCCTTTATCGTATGTGTACTCAAATCGTCTACATAATTTACCTATTTGGTTACCAACCGATGTCACCGATTCCGATTTAGAAGGGGTAATTATTACGACAACAAAAACAACTTGATTGTTTAATCGTTTAGGAGTTACGAGAGAATGGCGATCGTATTTTTATCGATTCACCACCAGAGTTCTGTCCTCCGCTTGATAAATTAATAGATTTTGCTCAAATCGATGTAATTTTAATATCGAATTATTTATGTATGATGGCTTTGCCGTTTATAACTGAAGGTACGGGTTTCCAAGGCAAGGTGTATGCAACAGAACCTACTTTACAGATCGGACGGTAAGTTTAAACTGTGTTATTTTATAGACTAAATTGGAAAGTTAAGATTGTTGCTGGAGGAGTTGGTAACGCACATCGAGCAGTGCCCTAAAGCGAATTTTGCGACACAATGGAAAAATTTTATTCACAAGCTTCCGTACCCGTTAAACGATTCTTTTAAGCCAAAATCATGGAAGCAAATATATAATGCAGGTAACGTCAATGCCAGCTTGTCGAGGATACAAATGGTTGGGTATAATGAAAAAATTGTAAGTGTCATCAACTTCCAGTTCTACTGCATTATTTATTTAATTTAAGGATGTTTACGGTGCTTTGCAAGTATTGCCAACAAGCTCCGGTTACAATTTAGGTTCGAGTAATTGGATTATAACGTCAGATCATGAGAAAATTGTGTATTTGAGTGGTTCTAGCACGTTGACGACGCACCCAAGACCGATGGATCACCATGCGTTGAAAAACGCAGATGTTTTGATTATGACCGATTTAACTCAGACGCCGATTAGTAACCCCGATTCCATGTTAGGGCTTTTATGCGTAGTCGTTAGTGAGTCTTCTTTCATTAGTCTTCTTCATAAACATACGATTGTTTTCCAGGCTTAACTTTAAGAGGCGGCGGCAACGCACTAATTCCGTGTTACCCTTCGGGCGTCATCTATGATTTATTCGAATGCCTATCGATTAAAATGCAAGATTTAGGAGTGCAGAATTGCCCGATGTTCTTTATATCACCGGTGGCTGATATGTCGTTAGCGTATTCGAATATTCTGGCCGAATGGCTCTCGTCTGCCAAGCAAAATAGGGTGTACGTACCCGACGAACCATTTCCACATGCTTTACTGCTAAAAAACTCTAAATTAAAACACTTTAAACATATTTATTCGGAAGGTTTTAGCACGGACTTCCAAGAGGTAATTTTTAAACCTTTTGTATTAGCACTTTTAAACAATAGTTTTTAGCCATGTGTTGTGTTTTGTGGGCATCCGAGTTTGCGATTTGGAGACGTAGTCCAATTCATCGAGTTATGGGGAAACAACCCTAGAAATTGTATTGTATTTACTGAACCTGATTTCGATTATATAGAGGCGCTGGCGCCTTATCAACCGATTCAAATGAAGGTGGCTCATTGTGCAATCGACACATCGTTAAATTTTACACAGGCAAATAAATTAATTAAGGATTTAAAACCGACTACTTTAGTTGTACCCGAATGTTACATACAACCACCGGTTTCTGCTCCTACACTTACCGAGCTAGTGATCGAAACCAGTTCGGATAGGACTTTAATTCCTTATAAGTGGGGAGAAGTGATTAACTTACCGTTGAAGAGGAAGCAAGGACAGATATTGATGGAGACGGAAGTTGCGCAGAAGATTAATCCGATCGAAGTTAAAACTGGTGTTAGTTTGTCATCATTAACTGGAGCGTTGGTTATTAAAGACAATGTTCATAATATGAAGGTAAATATTTTTTAATTAGGATTTTTGCATCAAGTTTGGTTGCAGAATCACGCGGACGGATCTGAAAGTAAAACGCAAAGGGGTACTCGTTATGAGTGGGGTCTGGTTAATGTAACCGAGTTTTTGCAAAAGATGGCGCAGGAGGGTATAGTCGATGCGAAAGTTGAGCCGAGCGGTAACGGCGTTATGATACATTTGGTAAGTTTCTTCTAGATATGGTGGATTTTACTTATATTCGTTTTTTTGCAGCAAGACGAGGATGCCTTGATTCAAATCGAAGATAATTGTACTCACGTTTTGTGTAACAGTGATGAGCTCCGATTGCGGCTCAGGAACATTTTGATGCAATGTCTAAAACAATTTTAAATAATTTTTTGTTTCTAATGGTGTCATTGTAATTATTTATAAAGATTATTTTCGAAATTTTGTTGCTTTTATTAGTAGTTAGTTTTCTCGTAACTTAAAAGAGCGACGACTAACTCAGTTGTTCCGGCGATAGAGTCGTAAGCTTCGTGGTGTTAGATTATAAAATAAATTTAAAAAGGCGCCAAAACGATGAAAGACTAGGGTGGGAGACACCGTTTAAATTTACTCACAGCTGAAAGAGAACAAATGACAGAAGTGGTAGGGGGAGAAAATGGTGTTTGGCCTCGGTGGTACATGCCCTCGCTATAAGGTATGCACCTATAAAAAGCTGAGATTAAGCCGCTAGCGTACGCTTATGTGTGCAAGAATGGGCTATTAGACGCGCACCATAAAGTCCTATTTTTACACGTCCTCGCCACTACCAATCTGCCGCCACTAATTGGTGGTGGAACCTCAATTGAGGGTCGTCTCATCCCCCGGGCAATGTCAAGGTCTATAACGAGTCTTGCACATTATACCTACCTCGTGACCTTGATAGCAAAGTAAAAAGGGCGAAGGCGAGTCTTCGGCGCCTCAAAACTGAAATCATAGCTAAGGGAGTCAACCCCGACAGAAAAACTAACGTGTGGCCCGAAAGGGTCGCCCCAGTACCGTAGCCCTGCGGTCATGTCTCCAGGAACGGGGGTCTGAGCTTCGTCGCTCAGACCGCGAGGAAGGTAACCTCTTCAAAAAAATCCCACGGTGCGGGGCGCGTCAAGGGGATGGATGACTGACTGGTGAGTCAGCCATGAGCGACCAACCTCGATGGAGCAGGTGAACCGTCGTTGAAAATAGCCTTCTCACTGGGAATGGGCGTCACCCCAGGAGTGACATTTTTAATCGACCCTACTCGTGGGACTAAAATGATAGATCCTAATAACACAAGCAACAAAACGTGCGCGGAGGTAGGTGACCAGGACTCCGCGACAGTGAATGCTACTGGCAACACAAACACAAACAAAAAAAAATTAACTCAGCAGGTTTTCCATCCAAGCCTGCTCATCACAAGACCGAGATCATCTTCAATAGGTGCATCTGATAGCCCACCAAACATACAAAGTTCTATTGAAGTACACACGGGAATCAATACCTCGAATAGATTCAGTGGATTACTGATAGACTTAACCGAGGATCTAACGCCAGCTACAGCCACCCATAATAGAAAAAATAGCAAGCCCCCACCTATTGTCCTTAGAAGAGTTATCTAAACTAACAGAACTACTAAATAAGTCTGTACCTAGAGATAGCTTCACGTACAAGATCATTAACAGGGACCAGCTAAGAGTAATGTCACAGACACCTGAAACTTATAAAAACTTAATAGAAGTTATTCAAACCAACAGCCTTATTGGACACACCTTCACACAGAAGCAAAACAAATGTAACAGAATTGTTGTCAAAAACTTGCACCACACCACTCCAAAAACAGCCATTATAGAAGAGATTGAGAATACTGGAAACAAGGTCAGAGGTGAAGTCATCTGTGCAATATCAAGAAAAAATAAAAAACCACTCAATATGTTTTTCGTGAATATTGAACCAGGCCCTAACAACCCAGATGTAAAGAATATAAAATATATATACCACACTAAAGTCAAAATAGAGGACCCAAGAAAATCGACTGAGATCCCTCAGTGCACTAGGTGCCAACAATACGGCCATACAAAAAACAACTGTATGCGTCCCTACAGGTGTGTCAAATGTGGTAATTAAAGGACACAAAACCACTGATTGTCCAAAAAAAGACAAGAATACACCGGCCACCTGCGCTCTCTGTCATGGTGACCACCCAGCCAATTACGAGGGCTGTCAAGTGTATAAAGAGATAAAGGCTCGAAAAATGGGAAATATTGCAAACAAAAGAGACCCACACAAACAACAATGCCACCCCCCCTTACTCAAGATAATTTTCCTCCATTAAAACTTGGCAACCAGCAGTCAAGCAGCAAAGAAACATTGCACATAGATCTGAAACTATGTCCAACATCATGAATGATGTTTGCTGGACTCGAAAAATAGAGAATGCACATTCTCAGTCAACAAGCTCCTTCCCAGATAGCACAGTCAGTTTGATACAAGGTTAAAACAAACTTGTTTTAACAATCATGTAGACTGGAAACAAACTTGTCTGGAAACTTAAATCAAGCATAATTCAAGCTTACTAGTTACCGCTACCACAAGCTTATTTTATAAAGCTTGAAAAAAGCTTATTAGACAAGCTGGAAAAAAGTATGTTGGGCAAACTTGAAATAACCATGTTGAAAAAGCTTGAAAGAAGCGTGTTGGGCAAATTTGAAAAAAAGCATTTTTTTCATTTTGAATCAATTTATTTTCTAAAAAAAAGTGGATTAAGATATAAAAAAATACATTGCGTTAGATAATATAATATAAACTAAAAAAGGAATAACATAACAGTATAAACTATATATGAAGAAATCGTTAAGCAATTGTAGTTTTTCCTACTGAGTTTCCACATTGGATCGATTTCCTTGATTTCTGAAAAAAAACAATTGAACTAGAACAAAAACATGCTAAGGAATAAAAGTAAATGTATATTTTCTTAATAATGTGTTGCACGTTCACCTTGAAGAAATGTGAATCCGTTTATTAAAATACCAGATACAAAAACAAAATTGAAAATTTAATTATAGCTGAATAAAAACTTGTAGATAAAATGATATATTTTTTAAGTTATTAGCTGTTAGTCTACTTCTTCTGTGGTTAATACAAATAGCATAAGTGAAAAACGATTTGGTCGAATTTAATACAACTAATCGAACTAATACAAAAATATATAAATTATTAACAAATGTTAAGATATGTTACTTTTGATTTCAGGTTATAAACATATTTATGCCCATTCGGGTTTTTTAAATAATTTGTTAAAACAGAAAATAATTTCAAGATATGTAACTGAAAATTATGAATTTATATAAAAGAATCGATAGATCAGTAGTCATATAAATTGACCGTTAAAATTAAAATAGATATCAGTGATAAAAACATTCCATACTATTTAAGATTAAGGAGTATGGTTTTTTACAAGTTTTTTATGGTTGTACACTTTATCAACTTTATTACAACAAAAAATTGAATTACTCGATTAGTGTACTTAATTAATTTTACATTTAGGATTTAAAATAAATACTCACCTTACTTTTTTCGAAGAATAGTAGTTACACAACAAACCGCAACAATCAAAATAAAAATTGTAAGCTGCCTATTCAACGGTAAAAACAAGGTAAAATGGCTAAGTTCAACCATCGTTGCCGCTATTTAGAAAAACATACTGATTTTTTAGGTTAACGTACTTTTTGCAATAGATGTTACCGATATACTTATGGCGCACCTTTCAAATCAATCTTTGTTATAATTATTATTTAAACAAAACGTACTGAAATCAGTTACAAAAGTATTGACGTACTTTTACTTGAGCAAAAATATGCTGATTCAGTACAAATGTATACTAACTTGGGCAATATTCTTGGGCAACATTGACTATAGCTACTTAACGAAGCATTCCGGCAACTTTCGGATAACACCGTTGCCAAAATAATAGCAGAGCTTGTTACGATTTTTTTAAAGCTTATTACCAAGGCTTATTACAAGCTTGTTTCATAGTTAAAGTTAAAGTTTAACATTGCAAGCACAACCAAGTCAAAAACAAACTGGTTGTAAGCTTACATGCTACCTGGGTAATAAACTTGCATTAAGCTTATTTTGCAAACTTGCTTCAAACTTTCCAACCAAGTTTCAAGTTTGATTCAAGGTTAATTCAAGCTTCATGTTTGAAACTTGCTGTAAGCTTGACATGACAAGTTAAAAGCAAACTTGCCGTAAGCTTACGTGCTATCTGGGTTAGAGCAGATAATAATAAAGCAATCAGAAAAAATTGATATCCTCATAACACAAATAGGCACCCTAATGGGTCTCCTAACGACACTTATAGCTCAGAACCAGAAATGAAATTCATACGTATAGCTGCATGGAATATCAATGGCTTATCTTCAAATAAGCACGAGGTTGAGCTGTTTATAAACCACAACAAAATTGATGTTCTATTAATTTCCGAAACACATATGACTGATCAAAGAGTGATTAAAATCAAGGGATATACCGTATGCTACGCTAATCATCCAGACGGCACATCACATGCTGGAGCTGCTATAGTAATAAGAGAAAACATAAGATATCATATGTTACCACCATATACACAAGCACATATACAGGCTGCTATAGTATCTGTTGACGACTGGCAGGGCTCGTTGAATGTGGCTTGCAGTGTACACCTTCCTAAAAAGTGTGTTCAAATCCGATGAAGCTGATGTTGACGATACAGAAAAAACAATCGACGGGATCTTAAATAGCGATCAGCAAATGTCTCTACCCTTGAAATCAGTCACCTCAGCAGAAGTCAAAAAACCATAGCTCAACTAAAAGAAAAGAAAGGTCCCGGTTTTGACCTGATAACGGCAGAAGTTCTGAAACAGCTACCAAAGAAAGGTATAGTTCTGCTGACAATCCTCTTTAATGCAGTGTTGAGACTACAATACTTCCCAAATCTGTGGAAAATGTCCATTATAAATATGGTACTTAAACCGGGGAAGATTCCCACAGAAGTCACATCTTACAGACCTATAAGTCTTCTCCCAGTACTATAAAAACTTACTGAGAGACTAATATTAAGTCGACTTCTCCCAGTTCTTGAAGAGCAAAAAATAATACCAGACCATCAATTCGGATTTCGGGCACACCATGGAACGACTGAACAAATACACCGAGTAGTTCACACAATACGACAGACGCTGGAGAGGAAGGAGTATTGCACGGCCGTATTCCTAGACATACAACAGGCCTTTGACCGTGTATGGCATAAGGGTCTCTTATATAAGCTAAAACTACTCCTTCCAAACACTGAATACATGCTTTTGAGGTCTTATCTGGAACAACGAATTTACCAAGTCAAGTGCGGAGATCGCCTGTCATCCATCTGCCAAATAAAAGCAGGAGTGCCTCAAGGATCGGTGCTGGGCCCTATCCTCTACACAATATTTACCGCTGATATACCTATCACAGAAGAAGTAGTAACTGCAACCTATGCAGATGACACTGCAATCCTTTCTAGCAGTAAAGATCCTAGTCTAGCATCCGTAAAACTACAAAAACATCTAGATAGAATCGGAATATGGCTAAAGATGTGGCGAATAAGAGCTAGTCCTGCAAAATCAGTTCACATAACATTTACTTTGAATAGAGGTGCCTGTCCACCTGTTACACTTAACGGAGATATCTTGACACAGCAAACAACAGTGAAATACCTGAGTATGCATTTGGACAAACGGCTTACGTGGAGGGATCACATTAAGGCAAAGAGAGAACAAGCAAACAAAAAGTTCAGGGATATGCACTGGCTGCTGGGCAGGCAATCGACTCTCAGTTTGGAGAATAAGCTCCTGATATACAAATGCATTATAAAACCAGTATGGACATATGGTATACAACTCTGGGGGTCAGCTAGTCACTCAAATATAGAAATACTACAGCGCTTCCAAAATAAAGCATTAAAAACTTTGACCAATGCCCCATGGTTCATAAGGAACACAGAAGTGCATGACTATCTGCACCTCCCTACAGTCAGAGAAGAAATAGAGAAGTCTTCTGATGCCTATAAGCAGAGACTTGAAAAACACATAAATAGTTTAGCTAAAGAGCTCCTTAACACCAAGGACTCTATATTCCGCCTAAAAAGAATACGACTAGCCACCATCTAATCATCTAATAACAAGAAATGACACATCACAAGATGTGCATATCTAAAGCCACTTATATATAATAGAAGTCACATCTTATTATAGCTCTTGGCTGATTGCAGATTGATAAAAGACAGAAAAAAAAAGAAGTGGTAACACAGAGTATATTTATTTTATCACAGACAACAGTTCATTTGAAGGTGCATAAATACATTTATATAAAGTTAATCAAACGCTAACACGTAAGTCGGTATCACAGACAAAATATAAACTACGCCTACGACCGGGCAACACGTCGTACAACTAAGATATCTAGTCGGCCTAACTTTAATATTCAGAAGCGAAGTAAATTTACATTTGTAAATTAAAATACGAAACTCGAAGATTTAGAGAATCAAAGCGCACCGTATAATAATAAGTGTCACACAACAAAACGATCTGATAATTAATTGTGTTAAGAACCTGGTATGTACGTTCAGTCGTTCGTATAATCGAACTAAAAATTAAAATAGAAAATACAATACTTACAATTTGGTTTTCCCTAAAACTTAAGTAAAACCTAACAAAGACGTACATACGGCGTTATTACAAGTAAACCGCTTTTTAATCATACGATCACAAACCAATGCGCAGCGTTTCCCTCAATTAAATTTTATAAGCTCGGTAATTGTTTTCTCCAATGTGATAACAAAGGTAGTGTAGATAGTATTAACTACGTCATGAAATTTTTTCCCAAATACAACATCTGTTGATATCTCCACAGACAAAGAAAACGTGTGGGGGTATGTATGAAAACCCACTACAGACAATTACGGAATAATTAAATTAAACCACAAACACAAGAAATGCTTGCCCCAAATAAAGACGATATCCTAATTCATATTCACATAGATGTGCGTTAAACACTTAACGATAAAACCTTGTTAAGTGTATACAACGCTAGGTGATGTCTGCGTTTTTCAAACTTTACCGGAAGAAATAAAATCGTGTTTTAAAATTTGACATATCCCTACTCAACAACGAAAAGTGGGCGTATCGAGAATAAATGTTATACAAAGGATCTACATTATACTAAAGCATTTTTAACGTAACAAATGGTGTACGCTCCCTTCCACAAGTGTTACCATCTAGTCTTTTGTTATTACTCGGGTGGCTCCCTCTTCTGACTTTTTATTTTGGTACGATAAAAGTTGGTGTGTGCAACACCCTGACGAGTCGCTTTTGCACAATGCATAAGTTTAGTTCCTCGGTTCCTTGCTGTTCTACACTAATTAATAGTGTATTGAGTAGCTACGATCCCTGGCGAGGCCCCCATTGCTTGAAACGTGTTATTGCGGAACTACGTTAGGCTAATGTTTTATTAGCCTTTGCCCGTTGCCATATAAAAAAATCTAGAATAGAGTAGAGGATTGACGTTTTAAGAGTTATACCATACGACGGAAGACCTTTGGTGTTTAACAGTGCTATGTGGCAAAACCAACACCCTCACATATACTGAGTGCTCGGATAAGAGTACGGATTGGCTGTATCTCAACAAGGATAAAGCTTATAAAGGTTTGAGAAAAAAAACCCTATACATAAAGTGAGCAAGAAAAATGTCTGGAATATATTTTGAAGATTGCTTTAGCGAGAAAAGCTGTTATGTTAAAAAGTTGGTAAATTAATTTTCAAGTATAGAATTTGCCCCTCGACACCCGACTCTTTCGTCGGCGATGTCAAATTTTATAACAGCGCATTTTATTCACTTCCTGTAAAATTTGGAGCAATACAGACGAGCTCCGTATTATTACGCCCAAAGAGGCTTTCACCATTAAGTTATTTTACGGGAATATGCAAATGAATTGTGTGGCTATTTAGTGGAAGCTGAGTAAGGATAAGCTGTTATATTTCTTTTTATTGGGGGTTTAATTTGATTTTGTCCTAATTGTCTATTGCGGATTTTCATACCCACCATACGCGTCACCGTTATCAGTGAAGATAACGAACAGGTAGCATATTTGGGAAAATTTCCATGACGTCACGTTATTAAAACGTAACTATTCGCACCGTTAACGATTGTACTTTTTTTGAGAGGAGCTGCTACCATAAATTATTATGTAAAGTGTATTTGCTATCTCAATCTGAAATGATTGGATGCTTTGAAAACGAAATTTACTTGTGTTAACGCTGTATGTACGTTTTGTGTTAGATTTAATATTACGTTTTAGGTAACACAAGTACGGAATTAGTTAATCTTCTTCTGGATAAAACCTAACTGTGAGTATTACAATTTCTAATTTTACGATTAGTATTTCGGTGGTTATGTCGATTGTCGACCGTACGTGCATGTTAGGTTAACACAATTAATAATAAGATCATTTGGTGCTTCACAAAGTTGTATGCATTGCGCGTTGAGTCTCGGATACTTAATTTGTTTTTGTTATATACTTTTGCGATTTTAAATTTGCGAATATAAAGTCAAAAGTTTAGACCGACAAAGTCAGTTTATTGCACAGCGTGCTGCCCAGTATAGGGCGCAGCTTATATTTGATTTGGCCTATGTATTAACGTTTGGAAAATTTATACGTATGTACCTGCTTCGTCTTCTTTGGAATTATTGTCTGTGATAAAATAAATATATATTTTGTGTTATTACTTCTGTCGTGTTATTTGTTCTTTTCCAGCTACGGGTAGAGTTAGACGATATCTCCCTAATTTAATCTTTGATCGTCTTGGTGCTTTTTTTAGATTATGTTATAATTTCACAAATCACAAAGCCCGCGACTGCCTCTCCGCGAAAACTGTGCTAGCCGTTGCTTTTTCTTTTGTTACGGGAAAACCGGCGTAACAAATAAAGATGCACGATGGCAAACCTGATTAATTTGAGGTTATGAAACTAAAATCATGATTTCGTATTTTATTTTCTTTGCCCTGCAAACAACTATCAACCTACAGAAAGCATATTTAAAACGCGAAATTTAAAATTGTGGGGGTCAAACAATGATGAAAACATGGTATTGTAACAAATTTTATTATTAAAACTAATTTATTTAAACTACTAAAAATATTTTTACTTATACTAAAAATATATACAGTTTTAAATTAACCGAACTAATTAAATCTAATAATATTTAATAAAAACACTTACACTAATTTATATCTACACGAAGATAAGATAAAGTCAGCGGATAGCTTCACACACTTGTTTACACTAAAGTCACGTACACGATTATTCTCCGTATATTTATCTACACACACGCGCTAACGACTTATTTATTTAGACTTGAATAATCTTCTTAACACTGCTGTCTTCACATTACCGCAATAACTGATCTACGATTTGTTTCTTCGGTATTTATACACATTTTGGAAATACTTCTCGAGTGTTCCGTATCTTTCGATATACGTTCTGGAAAATGGATAACAACTTCGAGAAGGCTCTTGAATTTAAGAACGTTTCACTGCTCTCTCCTTAGGACTGTTCTGTCCCAGAACAGGAGACTGGATGCGACACCGGTAAAAGGGATCGTGGCGATAGCGGCAGCTTCCTCCATTTCGGCAACTTCCTTGATCAAAAAAGTAACAGTCAATGGACTTTTCCTGACTCGATATTCTTCTTGGTTGGTAACTACAGACCAACACTTAAACGCATGTTCCTCGGAAAACGACCTCCAACATGTTTCGAACTGTCCTCCAATTCAGTTGATCTAAGCCACAACCAAGCTTGGGTATTGCCAATTTCTTTACATGGTGGAACTCCATTTCTCTCTTGAGATTCCATAATGTTCGCCACAGATTTTTGTATAACGGCTTGGTACGTGAGTATTTTTTGGTGACCAAATAGAAAACCAAGCGTCTGTCACCACGTGGTCCTAAAACTTTTCCGACTGCCGGTTGCTGTCTTCGTAATTCATCTAGCTGCCCAAACTTTTTTTTAAACACGAATGCAACTCCTCTACACATGTCAAGATCCTCGCTCACGCAATGTGCGATGGCGTAATCTTTTTGTGTCTGGAACAGGTCTTGTTGTTCTTTGGTGGTAACTCCGAACCTAGCTTTTCCAGAACCTCCGTATAAGTTTATAAACTTCTCAAACTCTATTTCTTCGATTTGATTTCTGGTTCAGCTGCTTATCACTCTGGTTCGGACCTGAATTTGCGTATTGTGATTATTGCCAGCAAACGGGGCTAGACGATCGACGTGGACCACTTTTGGCTTGCTTCTGGGCGGTTTTCGGATGCGATATTTGACGTCATTAATACGCTGCATGACTTCATAGAAGCCCTCGCATTGCCTTTGCAGCTTCGGCGACAAACCACGTCTCCTTTGAGGATTATACAACCAGACCATATAGCCAGGTTGAAACCCACCATTTTGTGCCTTGACGTCATATCTAGTCTTCATCCTGTCGCTGGCAATTTGTGTGTTTTTACGGACCTCTTCATGCACTTCGTCTAGTCTCTTGGTCAGCTTGCTGACATAATCTTCTCCAGTAACTTCTTCTTCCGGTCTTCGTCTAAATTGTAGGTCGCATGGCAATTGTATTTCGCGACCGAGCATCACACAAGATGGTGTTTGGCCTGTGCCTTCGTAAACGGATGATCGCTATGCCATTAGGAATAGGAGCAAGTACTGATCCCAGTCTCTTTGGTGATCGTACACTACCTTGGCTAAGTACTTGCCCATTGTTCGATTCATTCGCTCAACCATGCCATCAGATTGAGGATGGAGAGGCGTCGTCCTAGTTTTCTTAATTCCGAACAGTCGGCAAACTTCTTGAAACAACCCAGACTCAAAGTTGCGGCCCTGATCAGAGTGTAATTCCAACGGAACTTCAAACCGGCAGAAAAACTCTTTTACTAATATGTCTGCGACTGTAGCTGCTTCTTGATTGGGTATGGCGTAAGCCTCGGTCTATTTTGTGAAATAATCCATCGCCACCAAGATGTATTTATTTCCCAAATCGGATTCTGGGAACGGCCCTGCGATGTCAATCGCTACTTTTTCCAAAAAGCTTCCTACGCTGTATTGCTTAATGGGTGCTTTGCACTTTCTCGCTGGACCATTTCCTGATGCGCAGACCGTGCACTTACGGCACCATTTCATAACGTCCGCTTTGCAGTTCATCCAGTAGAATCGTTCTCGTATTTTACCCAATGTCTTCTTAATGCCAAAGTATCCTCCTGATGACCCATCGTGGAGATGTTTCAACACGTCTGTCACCCGGCTTTTTGGGACTACCAGCTGTAGCCTGTTTTCCGTGCCTTCGACACTTTCTAGGGATTGCTTAAGAAAACCGTCTTCTATTATCAAAGAGTCCCACTCTGCCTAGTACGCTTTGATATTTCTGCCCAAAGCACTCACTTCTTCCCAGGTTGGTCGTCGGCCGTTTTTTTTCCAGTCTAGGAGTAGTCTCATTTCAGGATCGTTTTCTTGTTCGCGACGTAACTGCTCAGGTTCCCACTCATCATCAACTATAGCAGTTCTCCGGAGGCATTTGACTTTTTCTTCAAGTCGCGAACAATGGCTGCAGTCTGCTGGACATGGTCTTCTGAACAAGGCATCAGCGTTCCGATGACTGCTTCTGGCACGGTGTTCTGTGTCATAGTCATACTCTTGCAGTCTCTCGATCCATCTTGCCACTTGTCCTTCCGGGTTACGGAACTGCAGTAGCCATTTTAAAGCGGCGTGTTCTGTTCTCAGTAAAAATTTTCGTCCATACAAATACTTATAGAAATGTTCGATGGACTTAACGACTGCTAACAGCTCCCTCCTAGTCACGCAGTAATTTCTTTCTGGCCTAAACAAAACCTTGCTAAAATACGCGATAACTTTTTCTTGTCTATCTTGAACTTGCAAAAGGACCGCGCCTATAGCCAGATTGCTTGCGTCGGTATCCAAAACAAATTATCCATCTTCTCTTGGATAACTCAAAATCGGCGAAGTGACTAGGGCCTGTTTTAGTTGATTAAAAAAATTTTCGCAGTCTTCATTCCATCTAAATTCTGCTCTTTCTTCCGTCAATTTTGTCAATGGTTTGGCAATATTGGCAAATCCGGGTACGAATCGTCTATAATAAGTGCACAACCTAAGGAAACTTCGGACCTGATGTTTGTCGATTGGTCTTGGCCATGCTGTCATTGCTCGGATTTTGTCTGGGTCAGTCTTTACTCCATCTCTAGATACCACGTGGCCAAGGTATTGCACTTTCTTCTTAAATACGTGGCACTTCTTTGGGCTCAGTTTAAGGTTAGCCCCACGTAATCGATGGAACACTTCCTTCAAGCTGTTCAAGTGTTCTTTAAACAACCTTCCAACCACGATCACGTCGTCCAGGTAAACCAAGCACGTCTTGCAATACAATCCGCGCAAGATGGTCTCCATCAAACGCTCGAACGTTGAAGGAGCGTTACACAGATCGAAGAGCATTACAGTGAACTGCCACAAACTTGTTCTAATCGTAAAAAATGTTTTCACACGATCTTTGGGTTCTAATTCTACCTGTCAGTATCCACTCTTTAAATCTAACGTAGAAAACCACTGGGATCCTGACAGGGTGTCTAACGTATCGTCAATTCTAGGTAAAGGATAACTGTCCTTTTTGATCACGTCGTTTAGCTGCCTGTAGTCTACGCAAAACCTTGTTGATCCATCCTTCTTCTTTACGAGTACCACTGGAGATGTCCATGGGCTACTTGAAGGTTCAATCACGCCTTTTCTCTCCATATCCGTAATTATTTGTTCGGCTTCCTCTCTTTTCGCCAAAGGAAGTCTGCGTGGATTTTGTCGTATCGACCGAGCATCTCCGGTATTAGTTTTATGTTTCACTACGTTAATTCTTCCTTTGGAGCCACTTTCCAGCGCGAACACATCTTGATACTCTTGGATCAACACTTTAACTTTAGCCAGCTGATCTTTGCTGAGGTTTTGGCATTTGGTGGTAAGAATGTCCAATAGATGTTGTAGACACTCCTTTGGCGTATCTTCGTTCGACTTGACAAAATTTGTGATACTGGCGTGCATTAGCCTACCACGGTCTTCTTTTTAAACGTTACAGGATCTGAGTTGATGTTTAAGATCCTGGCATCGTGTTTTTTACTCGTACTAAAGTTCTGCCAACGAGTAGTCCCTTTTCAACTAAGCCGTCCTCCATTGGTTCTATCGCGCGTATGTAGCCTTTCCGGAGATTCCCATTCAAGCGTGCTATTACCACACTTTCCGTCCTTGCAGGCAGAATCACAGCTTTACTCAATAAAACTCGCACGGCTGCCTTCTCTGACGAATGAAAAGGAATTTCTTTATTTTTGATCTTCAGCACATTGTTCTTCATATCCAAATAGAACCTATACTTTTTTATCACATCCATTCCCAGAATAACTTTTTCCGTGATTTCGGCTACCAGTACTTGATGGTCGAGTACTCCATTTCCCAAACCAATGGTTACGTTGACTTGTCCGTGAGTAGGTATTTCTTTGGCCGTTCAAAGTCGTACTGTTACTGGTGATGTCTTCTCGTTTTCCAACAGCATGTCAGGACGAATGATGGTCTTCGTTGCTCCTGTGTCAACCAGTAACTGTACACTTCTTCCATTGATCTTGCCATCGAGATAAATGCTATGCAATTGCTCCCTAGGCGATGCTATTTGAATGGTAATCTCCAGGGCATGGCTCGTTGAGGTCGGCTTTTGCCCCATTCGGTCGACCTGTTCTAGTTTTCTGGACGCTCTTCTGGTCTTCTTTTGAGCTTAGTACAACGTCGTCGTACGTGGCCCACTTCTCCGCAGTTCCAACACGTCACTTTTCTTCTTCGAGCTTCTTGTTCCCGAAATATACGTCGCACTATGTTTTTAATGGTTTCTTCTGAGTTCGAGGGTATTTCTGCAGCACAACGGAACTTATGGCTGTTTTGGTGCGACGCTTGTTTGGCCGCCTCGAACTCCAAAACATGGGTTAAAGCGTCATGCAATGTTTTCGGTCGAGCTAACCGGAAAGTCTGCTGCGTTTCGCTGTCTCGGAGGCCGTCTACAAAGGTTTGAATAGCCAACTGCTCCAAGAAGTCGTGTTAGTCTGGCGATGTCAGGCTCAAACTCTTGAAGACTTTCGGCAGCTTTCTAAACCCGACTTTTAATTTGAGCCTGATACACCTGTTGAAGAAGAGCATCTCCATATCTCATTTCTAATCGTGAAATTAAGAGTTCGTAATTTTCTTGAAGGTGGTCAGGAACAGTTTGTAAAACTCCAAGCGCTTCTCCACGTAAGGACACTATTAAAGACGTCGCTTTTTGCTTGTTGTTCCAACCATTAGCAGTAGCTGCGGCTTCAAACTGCTTGTAGTAGGTTGACCATGGAACTTTACCATCAAAATTTGGCGGTACAACTTTAAACTTGTGAGTGCTTTTTTCCCGGCGGTCTATTATAAAATCTTCACTCGTGACACTTCCTTCACCATGGTAATTCATTTGGTTCATTCTTTCTTCAAACAGTTTAATTCTGTCTTCTAATTTGTCCTCTATTGCTTCTATTTTCTCATTCACAGATTCGTAAATTTCTTCTTTCAAATTTAGCATATCTGCTTGGGTTTCCTTTTGAACAATTTTAATTTGGTTTTCTATGCTCGTTCGTATCTCTTCTTTTAAACTTCTAGAATTTTTCTCTATTTACTGGGAATGTTCAGACAGTTTCTCTTCCATTTTTCTAGAATTGTTTTCCATTTTTTGCGAATTTTCGTGAAATTTTTTTTTCATTTTCTGCGAATTTTTTCCCATTTCTTTATTTATTGATTCGAGAATTTCAAATATTTTTGAATCCATTTTCACCTTTTGTAAACGCGTTATCGGCATAAATCAATTACACAAATAAAATGTAAAATACAGTCACTTTTTAAAATGCTGTTTTTATATAACACAAAATTTTAATAACGATCGACTTCTTAATATTAAACCACTAGAACGAATATATAATATCGTGATCAATGTTTTTATTACGGGAGCGATATTATATTACTTAATGGTATTTACACTAAAAAAAATCGCGAACCCGACACCGTGACACCACTTTGTAACAAATTTGATTATTAAAACTAATTTATTTAAACTACTAAAAATATTTTTACTTATACTAAAAATATGTACACTTTTAAATTAACCGAACTTATTAAATCTAACAATATTTAATAAAAACACTTACACTAATTTATATCACTTACACGAAGATAAGATAAAGTCCGCGGATACCTCACACACTTGTTTACACTAAAGTCACGTACAAGATTATTCTCCGTATATTATTTATCTACACACACGCGCTAACTACTTATTTATTTAGACTTGAATAATCTTCTTAACACTGCTGTCTTCACATTACGGCAATAACTGACCTTCGATTTGTTTCTTCGGTATTTATACACATTTTGGAAATCCTTTGTGAATGTTCTGTATCTTTCGATATACGTTCTAGACGATGGATAACAACTTCGAGAAGGCTCTTGACTTTGAGAACGTTTCAGTTATATAAAATTGTTTTATTTAAGTAGCTTTAATTTGAATCTTGATAAGAGCGTTATGCATTGTTTTTAGCAAAATATTAGGTACGTTTTTGCTAAACATCATGAAAAGGTTGTTACGCCCTGAGCAAATTTTCCTAAATTCGGTACTGTTTCATTTATTTAAGTTAGACGTGTGGGAATTTGCTGTTGTTGCTAATCTCACGCTTTATTTCGTTACATTTTAAAGTTGATAATTTGTAATTTATGATTAATTAAGAGCGTATTATCTTCGCTTAATACGTGATTAAATGCTGCTTTTCTACAAGTCCTTTACTATTACTATTTACTCGAGCGTTCTCACGAGTTTGCTGACGAATTTATTTTGTTATCTTCTGAGGTCATTATAACCTTAGGTATTTCGCTTCCTTCTTTAATCAGTTCCTGACAAACTCTTGTTGAGATCACTTCAAAAATTTACTGTACCTTGGAAGTACTAACGTTTACTTAAACACGGTGATTTTACCGGATATTACGTTGAAACCTTCCTAACTTTTAGTATATCTACGGAACCTGTTTCTTTCCTAAAATTACCAAAAATCGTATATTTACGGCTATAAGTTACTTTAAATTTTAAAAGTGTACTTAGTTTTCTTAACGCTGGATTATTATACCCAGGTAAAGTACTTAGTTTTTGTTTTATTTAGTTAATCTAACTTCGCTTCTCTCCCTTCCTCTTTATAGCGGTTTTTCTTCCGACGAAATTGTTCTAATTCCTATGAACGTCTTCTCCAACGGATTGTTTCCCCCCACGTGTGAGAGTTCCTTCAACTACCAAAACACTCCGTTCATCTGTAAACTCTACTAACGCTACGCTGAGAAGTCAACTTCGATTGCACCAACTGACGCTAAGTGAAAAAAACCGACCGTTAACCGTTTTATTGTAAATTAATTCATATTTGTGCAAATCTCAAAGATTTGATTTTCTACATTGAACTTTTAATCAAAATCCTACTTGCTTAATCAACTTTAGAAATTCAATAACTTTTCCTTATACTTTAAAATTTTACAATTTTTTTTCTTTGCTATTTAAAAT
Source organism: Aquatica leii (assembly GCA_035610365.1). Taxonomy (NCBI): domain Eukaryota; kingdom Metazoa; phylum Arthropoda; class Insecta; order Coleoptera; family Lampyridae; genus Aquatica; species Aquatica leii. Next base: position 6,313,507 of record CM069437.1, read on the forward strand.
TCACTTTTATTATTTAAACTTTGGCTTAATTTACTTAATTTAAATTTCTCTTTGTTTCTATAAGAAGTTATTTACCTTGAAATTTGTTGACTTATAACGTAATTGTAACTGACCTATTAACCTACATAAATTTGGTCGCGCATCTCCTGATCTACGAGATAGTAAACTTGAACCTAACTCTAATTCTCGGCTGTTATTTGCCGACGGCCAATTGTTTGTTTTAAATATTTTTCTTAAGGAAACTTCGACTGGAAATACCGTGCACGGAGTTTCATCAGCGAAGTAATAAGGTAAGATTTTTTTTTGTATTTCAAATTTGAAATTATTGTCTTGTCGAATAACGATCGCTGCCCCAAATTAAATTTTTTGTTGTTGTTTGTTTTGCGAACCTAACGTAATTAAATTAGTTTTACTACTTTTGTTTTAACACAAGGTAATTTAGATCCTGTATTTTTGTAATATTTGAAATCTATTATCGATTGTTTTACTCAACTTCACGCATATTTTGTTTGCATAATTGAAAATTGAATATTTTATTGATTATTTTGTAAATTGCTATTTATTCTAAATTCATTATATTTACATCAAATTTACTGATTGCTATTTATTGCTTAACCTTCCCCGTTTTTTTTTCTTTCAGCAACCCTTTGCTACTACTAGAGCCCTGTTAAACTTTTACAATTTACTTAACAGGACCGTAACTAAACAAATTGTTTGGCGCCCATTTCTAACAATTTCTAATCACTATTTGACTAATTTTATCTACAACGACATCTTTGATTTAAATATTCCCCTCACAATTTCTAACCCACCCTATTTTGTCTACAAGAACCGAGCTACTGCGGCCATCGCTCCATTTACATTTAGTTACCCATAATTCTTACAAGGTCACAAATGACACAACCTATACGTTAAGTTATCATTCATTTGTAATTTATATTAGTTATATCACTGGTATATTACTTATATAACATGTACGTTACATTGATATCACATTAACGTTTATTATGTTGCATCACAATGTCACGTAAATGAGTGCAAAGTAGCTGAGTCTCTACAAGACATATCACATAAACAATTAAAATTAAAAAATATCAACAGAACCCGTCAATCCATTACTGAAAAGAACATCTCATATAGTGTGTTGCGAAACATCTTAAACGAATTAATAATCTCGATTTTTGCAATGGTGTTTACAAACAAAAAAAGTTTACGTGGCTATAAGATGATTTTATGGTCACAGTGGTCCTTTATCTGTCAAAAAATATAAACAAAAACCACTTCCAAAATTGTCAATTAGATGTCGTTTAATCGATAAAATTTTGAAAAATTCTTGTTTTGTATTTGTATAGAGTATTACGCGCTTTATAAATTAAACCGTTAATTAATATTTAATCGCAATGACAATTAACCAAATCTTAAGATAAGGCGTTATCGTCGTTGTTTGCTTTTGTAATAAGTTTCGATTAACACGTTATAAATTAAACGAAATAAATTTTCTAATTATTAAATTCGAACTGACGGAATCGAAATGGTAATTTTATTTACCGGATCTCACAAGTTTAATCTGGACTATTGAATTATGATAATGTAGAAAATTTTAATGTGAAAAGTCCAGTTGTAAACAAGTACTTCGAGTGGATGTTAGGTATGTTTAAAAATCTATTCGTCTCGATGTATCCTCCTCGAGTGTTTATCTATTCCATTCGTACTTCGCCAAAGTGAATTTTAGTTTATCTATGTAATTACAAGATCTGTTAAAAGCAATAATTTTATCAGTGTATTACTTAGTTGTCGTTCAATCTTCGCGTGTGTTTGTATGTGTAATTTAGAAGAAAATGAATACGACTTGTGTGCTACCTATCGTCTTAGTTGTATTTGTTCTTAATTTTGTAAAAGGTAAGCTTCCAAATACGTTAGATTTAAATCTAATTAGCATTTCAAGTTAATATTTCTACTGGTCGATGAAATAAATACATGACCAGTTTGTGATCAAACTCAAAAACTGGATTCTTGTCTTTTTTATTAGTAAATGGAATCAAATGCTTCCAATGTAACAGCGTAGAACACCCAGGGTGCGAAGACCTAACCACAGAAGACCTCAACAGTCCATATCTGAAAGATTGTGTAGAAAACCACAGTAACAGCACGCCATTTTGTCGCAAAACGAAGTACATTAGTAAGTCTATTTTTTACAACTTTGTTTTTAATCGCCACAAGGAAAGTCACTAATTTTTGCAATCATTTGAAGGTTATTGAAATTATCGCACAATACTTAAAGATATAGCTTCTAGGTTATTCAATAATAACAAATTTTTCTGTTCCTATCGATTTATCTAATTAACAATTTTTTCCATCCTTGAATTTGTTTATTTGTCGATTACTTTGATACAATTCGTTCACTGTCTCTCGTAGATCTTAGATGGTTGTAAACGCAAAGGTTATCTGTTCAAAACTATTAAAGTTTCTATATCGATGTGATAAGAAAGAAAGTAGACAACCTAGAAATGACATTGTTTTTTGGGTACAAAGTTGCCTTAGTTTTGTTTGTTTTAACAAAAAGCTTTTAATTAGACTTTCACATTTTTAAAGTGCAAAGGCACCACCTTGCACAAACAATGTTTTTGCTTTATTTTTACAGTCTGCTGTTGTAATTAAATCTTTATTGTTGTAGGTATGACTAATTGTACTAATTTGTAAAATACCTAAACAATTAACTTAACAGCGGTCTAAACGAATTCCATTTAGCTGAAGTTGGTATGTTAAAATATTTTTAAAAAAATCAAATCTATTTGAGTTGGTCAAAAAGTTTTTAATAGTAAATAGATAGCTGATAATTCGACAAAGTAAAAATCATAGGTGGCTAGTTAAAATTTCAAACATTTTTTATTCTAAAAACAAATTTTTAAGCAGCGGTCCTTCATCTTGTTATTTAGCAAAAATGAAAAATAACTCAACCTAACTATGATAGCCACAAAATGTTTTTTGTTATACATAATTTGGAAATTGTGTGGTTCAAATAATAAATTTTTTTTGATATTGTCACTTGTTTTGAGACAACTGTCTGACGTAATCCGACGTAAACGTACTATAATGTAACAAAACCAAAACTTTTTTGATTTTATTGTTAATCTTACGATTACTGTAACGTCATAGTTTAACTTGGTTCAGCTATTCTTCTAAAAACTTTATTTTCCATCATGCCTTAAAATAACCCATCCGAAATTGGTAAAAATTCGATCATTTTACGCCAACTACTACCTAAAATTCAACTTTTATGCGAAATTTATGTGTTTACATACATTAGCATATTTCACTGGGGTCAATGAAAACATTAATATTCATTAGTTTTTTTTTAATCTGTGAAATCTATTTTTTTTAATGATAAAAGTATCAGTTTTACTTCTATAACTGTAAATTCATTCAAATATGTAGCAATACTGTTTTGTTAAAGAAAAGAAAAAAAATCGAAGTAAGCGTTTTTTTAAACAAATGCCAGAGAAGCTACATAACGGAATATAAAAAGTTCAAGTTAAATAAGATGAGATTAGATAGTGTGGTTTAATAAATCAGGATCTGATGAAAGTAATATTTATAATATCTTAGCGACATAGAATATTGACACAGAAAACAAAGATTAACTAACACCAGACATTAAAAACAATAAAGAATCGATACACCCCACGTCTCTGTCGAAATAATTTAATTTCTATTCTATTTCAAATTAATCCAAAAACAATCATTTTTGTTGGAAGAGGATGAGGACAAAGAAGACAAACGTGAAGAAGATGTAGAACCGGGATTATCTTTGTCTTAGTTTTTCATCTATACGTCAACCCTAGGCCAGATTTGCTTTGACATATTTTGACTGCCGCATATTTTGCTAAAACCAAATCTTTTGAAATATATTGTTTTTGGTCAGATATTTATTTCTGGTTTTCTCTTCTTTATGCTCTAGTTAAAAAACTCGTCTGTTTTTTTATACACCTGATGAGGATGTGCGCTTTTGCCAACGAAACGTCGCCATAACAACTACTAAAAATTAGTTTTTATAAGTGGAAAACGATAGTTTAGATAGACATTTAAACAATTCCACAAAAAAAACTATTACAACGCCACCTTTGATTTTTATTACGCAACCTACAAACTAAAAAGTACTTATATCATAACCTATATAAGTAAAACCGGTTTAATCTGTAACAATAAATCTATTTATAAATCTTTTGTTCTTTTAATATGTAATGATAACAACGGAAAATTTCTATATTTACTCGTCCTGAAATTAGCGCGTGTTACAAAAGCAAACAACTAATATTGACTTTTGTTTTGTAGTTTTGGACAAAGAGGGATTTTTGCGAATCAGCAGGGAATGTGGATGGATTCTTCACAGGGACAACACGACGCGATGCTACGACGTAGACACAGATTTCAAATACGAAATTAGTTGTCAGTGTTTTCAGGACGCCTGCAACAAGTCCATAACAACGCCGCCACCATTTTATCTAATTATTACATTAATAATTTGCATAATAATGAATAGATGTCACTAATAATAGCTTAAGAACTTAGTGCAATAACAACTTATTGATAGTTTCAGATTAATTACATATTTTTAATAAAAAGAAAAGGAAGAACTGTAGATTATTATACGCGTAAGAGAACCGTGCCAAGCCTACTTAGATACCCGCTAATGCAAAATCATTAGAAACATCAAAACAACAAACAAAAGAATTATTTATAAGGTGAATTATAAAGAAGATGACAAAATATATTGTATGGAGTCGTTAAGGAAGTTTTTGGGTTAAACATGGGCGTTGGACGCGTCGATTCGACGCCGCTGTGGCGTCTGCATTACTCTGTCATATACGACCAACACATGCAACTTTATCTTTTAAAACGACTTTTTAAAATTTATTTTCATTTGCAAATACAAACTCTTAAACCCATTCTTATGATTCTGTTTGTTTAATGATTAACTGTATTTTCAACGCCTACTTTCTGATGTACCAAGTAAAATAGGCAAATTCGTAACTGTAAGCATCAAAATATATTAGTCAACTGACACATTTGTTCTTCATACAGAAGAAAACGGATATCGATTTACGCGCTTCTGCGTTTTCGTTTAAATTGGGAAAAGAAATTGCTGCGTCACCATTTAGGAAACGAAATTGTATGAGAAAATTTTAGTATTATCACAAAACATGTAAAAAAAACTAAAGTAATAGGCTATAGACCTGAGGATAATTACAGCAACAAACTTATTACAAATCTATTTTTTGTTTTACAAAATTCAAAGCCTACTTTAACAAAATAATAAAAATGTCTATTTATTAAGCGACTCGCATAATCTTTTTTTTTACACATCACAACGTAGGCTTCTATGGGTTTCTACAACCCGGCAGAAATAATATTGCAAACATCCTAGGTAAATTATTAGATTTGGTTTGAGATAAAGCTAACAAAAGGCAGTGGCATCCATAGTAACATCTTAGCAGTCGGGTAATGTTATCACTTTATCAAGGAACGTATTCTACTACATAGAAAAAACATCATGTATAGTAATCATAATTTCGGTTTATGTTATCAATTTTCTTCTCAGGTTCGTTTCTATACATGAACAATTTGCATAATTTTTTTAGCTGAATTTTCACAATACGCTTGCATAAACTAAAAAATGTGATCATCGTACCTTAAAAATACTTCTTTCGCATATTTTTGCAATGTTGTTTATTTATTCAAGTATTTTGACTGACCTACGTAACATTACTTCATTTAAACATCTGTAAATACGCTATCTTTACGTTATTTTGTTTTTCTAGTGTACTGGGAAAAAATGTACAGTTCTGAGAATAACAACTTAATTTAACTACGTCTAATGTCATAACAATAGGTTCGTAATTTTCGATTTATTTGGCTTTTTTAATATGTTTTATTAGAAGCACTTTGTATGTATGTATTTACTCTAACTAATAAACATTTATTTGTTTTTTCTATATTGGATTTTTTATGATTGAAAGAAAAATGAAAACAAGCAGACACGCTTTAACGCGTCATATTTGAGTGCAAATGTATGAAACAAAATTTAAAGTTATCAATTAAAAAAATAACATTTAAAAAAAAAACAGAGCCGCATTTAGATGCATTTTTTTAATAACATAACAGTAACACCATTGCGTTACGACTGTTCCAAAAAATGAAAAAAAGCATGTAGTGCTAGATTTGTAATCTCGCACATCAGTGTGTCTGAAAAAGATAGTGAAGAGATCTTGGGCTTACTACAAAAAAACTGTTAAAAACGAAGAATAAACGATTTTTTTAACAATACCGAACTTAGATATACGACTCACTCTGATTTTTGGTGACATATTTTCGATTGCAGGTACTTTATCTGCAGATTTTTTTGCTTTCTTATTTGATGATAACCTGCTCGTCTTGATCGTGAGAGATCTTTGGATTCAAGTATTTATATTAATTGTTTGATCGGTTTCTAAATCTTATAGGTAAAAGGAAGCTCTATTTCGTTGTTCCTATTGAAATTGTTGCCATCTTTTTAGAACTCTATTGCTCTCCTGTAGATTTGTGGCTAAAAGTGTCTGACTCTGGCAAGTGTCCTGGTTCCGTCAAAGTCGATTGCATACTTTGCAGTTGGGAAGCAGGGGATATTGTAGACTCCTGGATTTTGAAACTTCTTCTTGGGTTCCTTGGTTTTTGAGAACAGAGCAATGAAGACTACTTTCACTTCAATTTTCTTGAGTAGTTTTTTATATTTTGTCCGTGCATTCTTAAATGTATGGTAAGAATGCTGTTGTTTGGTATCTTGTTGTTTTGGTCTCTCCGTCGGTTGTCTTTGGATCGCGTTGAGAATGTCCCTCCTTTGGTATCCATTTTTTAGTAAAGCACTTTGTCAATGTTTCATTTCCTCCTCCAAGAATTTTGATTCATATATCACTTTTGTCCTCTTCATCAAGATGTAGAGCATTCTTAGTTTTTGCATTGAACAGTGGTGTAATTACACGTTTCGATACCTGTTCGTGTGTCTTGGTTTCTTCTACAGCTTGTGACCCAATGAGCCGCCCGTCTTTCTGGTTACAAAATCTAGAAATGGTATCTTCATGGTGAATTGGATGTTTGGATGTGGATTGTTGAAGTTGTATAGTGCACTTCTACAACCAAGATCAACTCTAGCTTGCACAAACATATTGCAGACACGAGAAAGAATAGCATACGATTGGCAGTAGCGGAACACGCTTTTAGACTACAAGGCATGTAGTAGAGTTCGACAAAACCAAGACCATTGCCAGTCAGACACTTTTTACCAATCTACAGAAAATCGATAGAGATCTAGAAGGATGGAAAAAAATTGAATAAGGACAACTTCTTTCGCTTGGAAGCATTTGTTCAGATACCGGTCAACCAAAACGTTATGGACCAGTGAAGAGAATAGTGCAATTAATATAAATACTTTAACTCAAAAAAAAAACAAAATAATCTTTTGAAGAAGGTCACGAGATGTTGGCCGAACGCCGAGAAACTAAACTTATCAACGACACGATAACCAGTCCAAAAACCAAATTTCAAGATTAAACGACTGTTGCGAAAGCCTAAAAGCAAGAATCGCTTTAGAAGTATTTCTATCACCTACAGGTTCTAAATTTTCTCGAACGATGAAAAGAGCTGACTGCAAAAAACCAAATATTTTTTTGCTTTATTTTTTTACATAAGAACAATCAGACTAAATCCTATAAACGATTATTGGAAAAAGATTTTTTTTCTATATCTCAATATTTAGTGCCAAAATTCAACCCTGACAGATTTTTGTTGATCCTGAGATGCTTCCATTTCACAAGAAACCTCCAGCAGGGAGAAAGAAAGCCAAATGACCGATTGTACAAACTAAGACAAGTCGACGATTATTTCAATCAGAAAATGAATTATATTGACTATTTAGATAAGCATTTATGTATTGCTGAATGGTCTTGTTTTGCGGTCGTCTGATATTTAGACAATCTATCTAAAAGCAAAAAGCACAAGTATGGGATAAAACTCTATATGTGATTCTAAAATTTGTGGTCGCTAGACGATTATGGAAACAAAAAACGTACAAGTAAAATCATCGAAGAAAATCTCAATGGTGGGTGTATTTGCCATTTATGGATAATAATTGTAACAGTGCAGGTCTGTTCTTAGTACTGTTGTCAGCAAACACTTACTCATACATGTATTAATCCATGAGTGATTGTAGAAACGGAACAGTTGGACAAAACCTAAGTAAGTAATATCTGTTAAATTATCTAAAGGTGAACCAATTGGAAGATACCTATTATTAGTAGGAAAAGGAAAGGACAAGATATCTTCTAAATTTCAAAATGAAATGAGGAACGTAAGAAATAGAAGAGGAGAACAAAGAGAAAAGTCAGATCCTGAAACTTTCCGACTTCAGGCTATTGAGTATAAACAAATTAGTGCTATAGAGATCGTAGCATGTTGGTAGTTAGCTTTGCTAACCGCAAAAATTCAAAAAACATATCAAATAATACACGCTGCAATCTACCAACGTATTTAGTGAAAAGTAACTATATCAGTAAAATTGCAAAAATTACCACCAGAGAGAACCAGTGTACGGTCGTTTCACCTTTTTGGGGATCATCAGCACTAGGAAATAATCGCTTCTATAGCTATAGAAATATATCAGTATAATTGTGGAAATACATCCGAGAGTATTTCCTAGTGCTGATGATCCCCAAAAGATCCAAACGACCGTACACTGATTCTCTCTGGTGGTAATTTTTGCAATTTTACTGATATACTTACTTTTCACTAAATTCGTTAGTGGATTGCAATTGTGTATTATTCGATACGTTTTTCGAATTTTTGCGGTTATCCCACAAAACCATAAGTTCCATGTAGGTTCGATAAGCATTCCCAAATATTCATTTCTAAAGCATGTCAATAGTAGTATGTGTATGGACTTCTAATAACACACTTAATTTAAAACGTATTCTATAAGAATGCCTATATAAGAAGAATAAAGTACTATTAAAGATTCTTTTAAAAACACTTCTATAGGAATACTATATTTAATTTAAGAAAGAAGTGCTTATAGCAGCCTTAAAATTGGCAGTTGATTGGAATCACTAAAGTATTAGAAATGTAGCATTCTAATGGCGTTCCCATATTGATTCTATAACAATGCATATAGAGAGAGAATAAAGTACCCTAAAAGATTCCTTTAAAATCACTCCTATAGGCCTTCTATATTGATATAAAAAATAAAGTGTTTATAGCAGCCTTGATAATGTATTAAAATTCAAGTATTACGACTAACATGATAACATTCTTTTAGTGTTTTAGTACCTCTAAAATCGGTTTAATCGTTCTTTATTTGAGATAAAGAAATATAATTTTTAATATCAGTAAAAACCGTTTGTACAAGTTGCTAAATTGTAATACCTAAACAAAAATAACTTCCTGTAGAGATTAAACGCCCACATCTAAATTTTGTTGATAAAGATATGTATGCAATAAAAAACTTATGCATTCGCGTTTGATACTGTAAATGTAGATAAGATACTTTGATTTCTGAGAATTGTGACGAGATATGTACCGACTACCGAGTTTGATTCACCAGAAACGCTTCTAAGTAAGTACTTATACGGTTACGGGTATATGCAGTTTTACGTTTACGAAAGGAAGACGACTTCGGGCTTAGTCTATATTTGTAAATGTGTTCTTTTTTGTGCTGAATTAAAGAAGAAAAAGCTATTAGAAGTTCTGCTGATTTAAGTAAAAGTAAGTACAAAAAGAAACAATTGACAACATATCTATTTTTGTACGATCAGCTTATCCACGTTTTAGCGCTTTATTGTTATTGTTTATTTTTTACTTGGCATCCAGTTATTTTTTTAGAACAGGGGTGGCCAACCTGCGGACTTAAACTTAAAAAGCATTGTAATAAAAAAATTATTTTATTCATAAAAAGAAACATATTTTTGATATGAATCTAGTGAAAATGCATGCGACTGATAATAGATAATAAAAAATAATTAATCGCATAATTTTGTTATGGAGTTAACCCAAAGTTGATTCAAAGGAGTTCCTATAGATGTTATTAATGAGAAGATGTTCCAATGGCTACGTCATGGCAAAGCGAGATTAAAAAATGAAATAATTAGGATGATGCAGCAAACTACAAATTCGCAAACCATTGATTAAAAATTATTATAGTTTAGACAAAGATACTGTACAAATTTCTTAATAAAAAATGACTTAAAACTAATCATTTCATGCTTTTTGTGTTTTTTATGGTATGCTATTAAAACCCTGTAAAAGCATGCAAATCAATTACCTTTTAGTCGTTAACTTTGTCATGCTATTCTACAACATAGGAAAGTACTACATTGGCACTATTTTAAAGCACTCTAATGGAACGTGAAAACTTCTACCTTTGGCCTGCTTTTGTACAACGTCTAATAGGACTCTATAAGCACTAACTGTACAGCATTCTACTGGAGTGTCAAAACCTATCTCTAAACATAAACCATTCTACTGCTACAGGAAGGCTTTCAGTAATATCAATACTGCCTCTATGCTTCTAAAAGCATTATTATGGAACCTATTTGGTTTTGTGGGTAGCTACGATCTACGATCTCTATAGCACCAATTTGTTTACATTTTATACGTGAGCTCGTTAACCACGAGATAGCGTCGACCACAAAACTTTTATATGTTATTGAGTATCTATTTTAGGTGAAAGTTTTGCAAAGAGATGTTCCGCGACAGGATATTGGTTCTCAGCATTTGCCAGAGAAAATTCTAACATATGGTAAATACAAAATGGCAAAACTGGCACACAGCGAAATAAAATGTTGTATTGAACTGGTTCCTGTCTAAATTGGGCGATTTTTTCCCTCGCGAAGTTTTACAACGTTTGTTTCGCTCGGCTTTAAAAATGACTACACGTGAAAAAATCTCGATTTAAAGAAACTTGTTAAATAAATATTTCTCGATCGTTTGTTAACAATTATATTAACGTATTAGCTATTTATGCATCAATAGCGTTAGTACGATTATTACGCCCGGAGAGTAGCGTGATGCAACCCGAAAGCTTCCGGCCCGAAGAATGTATGTTGCTCGATAGATAATGATCCTGTAACGCTAGTGGTGCATACAAGATTTTATTTATCACTTTATATAAAATAAAAAATAAAAATGAACAATTTCTTTAGTTTCTATTATAAGTATATCTTGTAGTTTAGATCAATAAATGGTTTGACGTTTAATTATTTACTTGTCGAATTGATTTTACAATCACAATGAATGTGCAAGAATTGCTCAAATATGTTTAAAAAAATGCACAAAAAGAAATAGAAAATTTGTAATCATCTAAATCTAAAGAAAAATATGAAAAGAGACATTATTACTTTCCTATAAGTATAGCAATCACAATTTTAAAAAAAAATGTATTGCATAATTTTACGTTTTAAGGTGTCCTGAATTAGAAAAATGTATTTTTGACAAAAAAATTTTGGGTGCCTGTGTGTGTGTCTGTGTGTAACGATGTACCCATGATAACTCTCAAACCAAAAGTCCTAGTAACTTGAAATTTCGTCTGAAACTGGCTTTTTGTATTCTTTCAGTTTTATTTAAAAATGGGTCTGATAAAAAAACCGGAAGTGAGTGTACCCGCTATTTTTAACATTTTTTCTTATATAATTTTGTACGTATGTAAATTATTTTACAGTTTCTTATAGAGTTAATTCTTCTTAACAATTTATTTAGATAAAAATGTTTTCTAACATTAACAGTTTATTAGATATTTGATTTATAATTTAAAGTGAATTCCATATATAATCCTAGGTTCGAATCCTGCCTACGATTTTTTTTAGAATAAAAATCCATATCTTGAAGGGAAACCAAGATACGTTAAAAAATAACATTTTTTCTCTATATTCTTTTGACTTGTTTATATACGGAGTGCTGCATCTTATTTAAATTATCTTTGGATGTACCCACGATAACTCTCGAGCCAAAAGTCCTAGTAACTTGAAATTTGGTCTGGAACTGGCTTTTAGTATTCTCTCAGTTTTATTAAAAAATGGACCTGACAAAAAACCCGTAAGTGAATGTATCCGCCGTTTTTAACAGTTTTTCTTATATAATTTTGTACGTAGGGTAAGTCCGTGAGAGATGGCCCACCTTTCATAAATTCAACATACTGGCCATGCTAAATTAGAAGACAATAACAATTGCACGGTATATGTATGCTTATTTATTTATGAAACTAAAATTGTAATGCACATGCGTAAATAAAAAGTCAAATACAAGATATTCCAAAAAATGTAAAACAATATAATGACTCATCTCACCCGATGTGTACGGGTTACATGACTCTAACCTTTTTTTTTTAATACTTAACCCACATCTGTCACACAAATTTTCATATTTTGAGCAATTCTTATGGAACCAAAAGGAACAATGCGCACATCTAATCCAATCGTCTTTTTTCAAAGTAATTGTGTACTTTTCTCCGCAACTCACACATTCGGTATCATCTTCTTCTTCCAAGTCGTCACTATTGTCATTAAGTTTCATTGTACTGCCGGAATCTTCGGAAGAAGAAGATAAATCAACGCTTTTCTTTGCAGTTTTGTGAATTTTTCGTTTTATAACTTCTTTCATTTCTTTTACTTTCTTAATATTTTTGTTTTTATTCTTTGATTCTACTGTCTTACGGTTGTTTATATTTTCAGGACTTGTCAAGATTATTGCCAACTGCTTGGATCGGTTTTTTGCTTGTTGAATCCCAGATGTAGATGGAACTGGAGAAATTTTATCTAACACTTTGAAAGGAGTTTTCTTTGTGACTATGGTTACTGTAGATGTCGACGTAGAGACCAGATCTATGAGACTGACAGATGGCTGGTGCTGGTCATTTACATTTACGTTTTCAGGTGGGGTTAGTGTAAGATTTGGAATTGCAATGTTAGATGTCACTGAACTCTCAAGGAAAGCATAATCGGGAATAGCAGTCGGATTAAAGGGACAAATTCTACATGCTTTAAAGCCAAATACACCGTTTTGGGCGTTGGCAGGTTTCATCCACGTATCTGATAGCAATTTTCCAAATGTTAGGCGACTAATTTTTTTAATCGGATTTATTCTTATAAAGGAATTACAAGAGTTATAGAAATGAGATTTGACAGATTTAAAATAAGATCGATCTAGAGGTTGGAGAAATTGTGTCCTGTGGCTGGGTAGACATAGTAGGATTATACCATTATACTCTGCATATTCTAACATTTCGACGGTATTACAATGACAAGAATTTCCATCCAGAATAAGAAGAACTTTGCCGAGTGGTTTCCGAGGGACAAAGTGAGTTCGCAACCAGTAGAAAAATATATCAGTGTTTATATAGGCGAATTTTTCATTTATATACACTTTTGCTCTGGGAGGCATGTTCATCTCAAATTCTTGCTTTTTATACTTCTTCTTGAATATACAGCAAGGTGGAAGAAAATTACCCTCGGCATTACAACAACATATTGCCGTGATAGTTTCACCTTTCTCTGAAGAAGTCACACCAGCTACATTTTGCGACCCTTTTTCGGCTATAACGGAGGTCGGTTTGTTGTTTAACTGCAACCCCGTTTTATCCATATTGAAGATACGGTCTGGTTTGTCCATTAGTTCATTTTCCAAAATAACCTTTTTAAGAACTAGGAAATAATTCTGAACTTCTTTTCTATTCATACCCTGACTTCTTGCTAATGAAACCCTTTCCGATTTTCTGATACTCAAAGTTGCCTTTTGCTTTGAAGCCAATCGAAACCAGCCAGGCCTGTTTGCTGATTGAAGGTATGTTTAATATTCAACTTTTGAGCTAAGCGGAATGCCATTTGTCTAACTGAATTCTTGGTAAGTGCAAAACCGCCTTTTTGCAATTTTAGAATATGTTTTTTTATTTTTAGTTTGTTTTCTTCACCAAGAACACTTGTTGGACCTAATGATAATTTCTTAAAATTATTAGTTCTCAATCTTCTTCTTAAAGTAGGTTGAGGTACATGAAAGTTCTTCGCAGCCTCGTTAACTCCCACCCCTTGATTTCTTACAGCATTCACTGCTGCTTGAAGTTGTTCCTCAGTCCAAGAAGCCCGGTCACAATTTCGTTTCCTCTTACAGACCGTAGGCATAACTACAAAATAAAACAATTTGAATTAGGAACGAAAATAATAAAAGATATACTGGCTCATCTCTCCCAAAAACATTCGAGTCATCTAACCCAAAACTTCCGGGTGAGATGACTCACTGAATTTAATGAACACGGATATTTCTAGAACTAAAGAAAACACGCTTTACTCCCGCCCTAACGACAATGCAAACAATGTACAACAGAAAATATTATTAATTAAATAATAAAAGTGTAATTAAAAAAATACTTACTGTAGCAGAAATTTGAAGATTCACCGAAAAATTAAAACGTTAATATTTCACTCACTTTGCTTAAATAAACAACGAAAATTGCAAGGACGGTAAAGAAACACATGCTCGTTCGTAAGCAACGACCGCAAACATTTAGATGAGTCGTCTCACCCGGTGGGACATCTCTCCCGGACTTACCCTATGTAAATTATTCGACTTACATTGTTTAATATAGTTTCGAATTCTGCCTGCGACGATTTTTTTACTGATTTATTAGAGGGATAAGTAATACTGAGGCGCACAAATATAAAGGTTCGTCGATATGATCTTAATGAAATCGAAGAAAAAAAATTCAAAAAATTTATAGCATGCTAGGAAATCAATAGCAACGTGTACATATCACTTCAAAATGGTTTTATGACAACATAACCTTAAAAAAATATGTTTCATTCCTTCATAATTTCTTATAGAAAAGTCGTGTGGTGACCACACCAGTTTTTTTTAAAGTACGTAATAAGAACTCATAGGAAAGCGTTATGAACAAATAACGTCGTTTCATAACGACCCGGTTGTTATGTATATGTTTACGTATCACGTATCTAAAGCATAAGTGAATTATAAGGAAATTAAAATAGTTGAATCAAATATAAATTGGGCGTTTTTTCACGAGTGGGCATCCGAATGAAACGAGGGCATTAAAAATTCACCAGGGTTAAAAACTTTCAATGTAGACAGTTGAATACAACATTTTATTGCTCGAACACAACTACACGATTACAAGGTTCACAAATGCTTAAAATATTATAATGTTTATGTTGAAAAGTGCGCAAAAACTGTTAAAAACAGTAAATAAAATATTTAATTTGCTTCTTAATGACCTCTAACGATTTTGTATAGCAACTAATGAAATCTTTAGCAACTAGTAGTTTAACGATCTTGCACGATTACTAGATCTAACAACAGATTAGCTTGTATACTTTAGTTTTTTATTTCTATTTGACTATATCGGAAAAACTTTAAAATAACTCGCTTGTTAATTGGCGATTAATAATCTTGACAATATTAACGTAATTTATGTAACTCGCGTCAAAAGTGAAGCGTAGCATGGCAAACGTTAATGCGGTAGGTGGTTATAGACTGAACGCTGCATGAGAGCGAGTTATGCTATGAGACTTTCGAGAGTTACATACATTTTTGTTCTGTTTTTTGCTACATTAATTTTTTTTTTAATTTAAAAATAAAGGTATTAAAAACACAACAAAAAAACTACCTTTACTAATAAAACAAATTAATTAAAAAAATGTTTCTTTCAATTTAGATGGACACTCCGCAAAAGTGTGGCACGTTACCATCCATGTCTCTTTTCTGACGTCGTTGCTGCTACAAAGCACGAAGTGTTTAAACGTCGTTCGCTAATAATAATAATAATTTTTTGTTACCTTTATCGCGAGCAGGAAATATTTCTTCCTGCTAATCAAAACTTTAATTCTCAACCTTCACCAATCATAATTGAGAATAAAGCCCCTTCTCCCTTAGGCTTACGAAATCAACCTAATAAAAAAACAATTCTATCAGAACCATCTAAGATTCATAAAATATTAAAAAAAAAAGATAATTTAAACACGAGAAACAAGACTAATAATTATTTGAATTGCCAAATAAATTTGATCTGCAATTATCAAAAGCTGAGACTACAAAAACAGTAAATTAATTTTGAGCATCTAATTCATTAACGAAGC
This sequence comes from Aquatica leii, assembly GCA_035610365.1. Lineage (NCBI taxonomy): Eukaryota > Metazoa > Arthropoda > Insecta > Coleoptera > Lampyridae > Aquatica > Aquatica leii. Next base: position 6,329,667 of record CM069437.1, read on the forward strand.
GTTACTTTAGGTGACCGATAATCAGAAAACCTCATTGCTACCATAACTCAAATCATTTATAGTAGCTGAAAGTAGCTGTATTCTTGCTGTTTATCAATTGACACTGATATAGGTACGAGCAGTACTCAAACATTTTTGCCTTGACTAGAAAATAGTAACAAAAACGTTTCTAAAAAATAAATATTTTTGGATTTTGAACCGCGTTTTATATTTACACTTTTCACGAAGTTCATAAAACTTAGAAAGCTTACAAACTTAAAAAAATTTACAATATTTGACGTTTCGACAGTCATGTCGCTGTCTTTTTTAGAAAAAACTGAAACTGAAGGTATAGGATCCTGACAAGCCTTTATATTACGCCGTTCCGGTCAGTGGTTCGTGACGGTTTCGATTCATTAGTCTTCCGGAACATGTTTTTCCATAAAATCTTAAGCTTTCGCGGTTGTTATGTTTAAGATTATAAGCGACTTTCGGCTTAGACCGCGTCGTAGTAAAACACGAGAGACTTAGGGTTGGTCATAGTCTCTTCTTGAGAGCCAACACAAGAAGTAGAACTTGGCCTTTGCCGTATTGTCGTTCGTAAACCCAAACAAACTGACGTTTCGCAAGACATTGAATGTTTTTCCGTATTGGCGCTAGATCGATTCCATTATCCCTATTGAAATTGTCGTACTTCTGGATTTCGATGGCTTCCTTGTATAGTCTCGGCCAGAAGTTTTAGGATTTAGCCAACATTGTTGCCTCTTCAAATTTTATTGTTGAACCGGTGTCTAAGAAATTGTATTGTAGATTTTTTCAGAATATCGGCTGTTTTGACCCTTACCTCTTCTTGAATATGTTGTCGCAGAGTTCTGAGTGTGCTTTCCTATAAACTCACTATTTTTTCCTTTGGTATAAATTTTGGTATGATTGCAAAATTTAATCCTTTTAATAAAATAGCCGTTGCTGGTCCACTGAGTGTGGTGGAAAACATATTGATGATGGTCCTGTCTGTCTCTAGTTGCGGCGGTGGAAGATGTTGGAGCAGAAACACTACACAACTTTCTGGATCACATCAACCAGTTAGATTCCAACATCAAATTCACCATGGAGACGGAAACAAACAGAAGCATTCCGTTCTTGAACGTACTGGTCACTCGAAAGATGGACAACATATTGGGGCATCAAGTATACAGAAAACCGACACATATTGATAGATACCTCAACGCCGAATCACATCATCATTCAGCTCAGAAGTTTTCAGTTCTAAAAACTTTAGTACACAGGGCCAAGGCGATCGGTGAACCGAACACGTTAAACACCGAGCTAGATCATCTAACGAACGCCTTAATAAAAAACCGTTTCAGAAAAGGAGACATATCAAGCAACTAATAAACACAGTAAGGAAAAACCAAAGAAGGAAGACCCCGTGACAACTTCCTTTCTTTCTTACATAAAAGGCTGCACGGATAAAATAGTCGTGATACTTAGCGGGAAAAACATCAAAGCAACCTTCACTGCAACAAATAAAATAGCCGCCAATTTCTCAAAATTAAAGGAAACAAAAGCACCATTCGAGGAACGAGGGGTCTACTACATCCCTTGTTCGTGTGAGCTGGCTTACATAGGACAAACGGGGCGCAACATAGCTACCAGATTAAAAGAACATAAGGCGGATACAAAGAAACATAACACAAGATCTGCTATTGCGGAACATTTCTTAGGCACCGGTCACACAATAAAAATTTGAAGAGGCAACAATGTTGGCTACATCCCAAAACTTCTGGCCTAGACTATACAAGGAAGACATCGAAATCCAGAAGTACGACAATTTCAATAGGGATACTGTAATCAATCTAGCGCCAATATGAAAAAACATGTACCGAAAGGCTAATGAAACGGCGTAATATACCTTTAGTTTCAGTTTTTTCTGAAGAAGACAGCGATATGACTGTCGAAACGTCAAATATTGTAAATTTTTTAAAGTTTGTAAGCTTTCTAATAAGTTTTATGAACTCCGTAAAAAGTGTAAATACGAAACGCGGTTCAAACCCCGAAAATATTTATTTGTTAAAAAATCATGGTCGCGAAAGCCTCAAAAATAATAAAAAACGTTTCTATTTTCTTATGGGATGAATCAATTCACCTTCAGAGCAAAACCACTTATTGGAACATCGACTTTTGTGTTTTTCGCAGACGAATAAAAACTTGATAACTCAAAACAAACATAATCGAGGAAACAAAGCTTTACTTTTCAACTTCTGTCAACCATAACCTAAGAAAAAAGATGTCAAATTATTTTATTTATCAATTTTTTAGTAGAATTTGTTTTATTTTTCTCATCACAGTAAGTGTTGTAAAATAAATATAATCTAAAGAACCGATGATTATCTGACATGTCAAACTACATCAATGCAAACGAATTTGGTACAAATTACATAGCACAGCTCAAAATTGATCGATATCTAACGATGGCGCGATCTTTATCAAATGCAATTGTCTAAGTAAAAAAAAACTTTCCAGGTATTTCGCTAAGTATACTACAAAGTTTGGTTTATCAATTTGAGCCTCGTGCTGGTTATTTACACCAACATTTAGCACTTCTTTTTACATGGAACGGAAAAATTGAATAAAACAAAATATTTACACGGCCTACTTATGCTATCGAATAGATTGCCGCATAAGTTCGCATGCCGTTCTATTTTGATGACAATAACGTATTTTATTCAACTGTATAATACGTTATTAAGTGGCACATAAATTTCGAGTAGACCGCATTTTGTTATGTAATATACATACGGCACGATATGCCATATATTAAGTCTTAATACGGATCTGTACCATAACAAAAGATAAACACAAATGTTTTTAATTGTTGCTAAAGGTTATCCAAACCGGTTACCCAACATAAATTCGACTTGGTGTTAATAAGTAACCAGGCATTAACATACTATATAGTAACAAACATGTCGCGTGCTTTAATTTACGTTTTCCTAGCTTGCGTCTGCGTTGGTCTTTTCCGAAACGTAGAAGCTTTTGGTGAGTACAAACCATAAAGACGTTTGATTTAACTATTTGGTTCAGGTCAATTTTGCGAAGAAAGTGGGATTCAGTTTAAGAAAGGGGAAACAATCACAGTTCCTGGAGAGTGTGTGTCGTTTACTTGCGAGGAACCGGGAGTTAATCTGATGGTTGGAAAAAGGTGACTAAGTCATTTTGGTTTCTTTGATTGCTCATATGGCGTGATTGCAGATGCGAAGAGAAAAAATCGATTGGAGGATGCAAAGTGGAGCCTGGCGATGACTCCAAGGAATTTCCCGACTGTTGCCCGAAACTGATTTGTTAAGTGCGACCTTGTTTTTTTTATCTTTTTATGTTTTTATATGATGCATTGTAAATAAAGTTGAATATTCAACGCACGTTTTGATTCTTAATTCCGATTAAGTTTGTATTATCTCAGCGGAAACATAAAATGGCGATTTCTTAGCGTTGTTTTCAAAATATGAAAATCAAAGCAAGCTTTGCTTGATTTGTTTAATCAAGATGTCGGTACTTTGCCATATACGAAGTCTTAAATCTTAAAGGCGTATGATTGCGCTTACAATTACATTGGGAAATAAGATAATAAGACATAAAAACAATAACAATATAAGCATTATAATCAATTTGAATTTAAAAGGACTAAACCAGTTATTTTTAGTAAAATCCTAGACAGCTCGTCGTATAACAAAAACAACATAATTATGCCGACTTCGATTTTACAAAGTTAATGATTCATCAAAGTTTTGATTGTTCTTTTTATTATTTTGTTGATTTAAGCCCCAATGAAAAATCTTTACAGAACTGCGTAGTGAAGCTTTAAACTGTTCCAAAAAACTAATCTCTTAATTACGTTATAACTTTCTGGCATGCATTTATGATAAATATAATAAATAAAATTGAATAACGCTGGCACTGATATGTCAGCGTGAATTCTTTATGATCGAAAAATGTTTGTCTGCAGGAAATGCAAATATTAGATTTGGAAAAAAGGTCGTTGAATTTGGTAATAAAAGCTTTATTATATCGGTGAATGGGTTTAGAAATGCCAACTCGAACCAAACGATGAAAAGCTATATTCCACTACCACTGCCACCACCACCACCTCCGCCACTACTACCCTTATTTCCAAAGCTCTAATAGCTGATGGCGCCAGAAAGCTGGGCGACGTTTGAAAATCCACTTTCTGACTTCGCTCTTTATTCGCGATACTTATTCGAGATCCTTCAGCGAATTATAGAGTTACGCACAAACTAATCAAACTAATCGCGTTGTACATACAAAAATGGAAGTATCCGTGAAAAACTCGTTTATCTGTTGTTGTTTTTTATTTTTAACTTTAGCGAAAATGGGTAAGTAAGTTAATAAGAAAAAATATTCGCAAAGTGCGTGTCGCTGCAGTAGTTTCGGTATCGATCTTCTAATCCTAATTATAGACTCTTATACGATTTCTTTTTGCGTTGTAGAAATAAAAAAAAAACACTTGTTGAGCGTCTTTTTGATTTTAGGGCAATGCAACCCAAGATGCTACGTGTGCGACACAATGTCGAACCCTAATTGCATACAACCTAGAGATCACAAAATGGAAACGAAAGAGTGCACTCCAGGAAACGTAGGCGAAATGAAGGTGGCCGTGGAAAAATTAGGCGTAATGCAATTGGCCAATTTCTTCGACATGGAAATCGACAGAAGTGACTTTTCGGTACCTCTTCAGTGTGTCAAAACCGTGATTAAAGGTAACAAAAAAATAAATAGAAACGTTAAGTATCTCTTGGTGAATTCGGAATTGTTTACGTTTCATGCGAGGTGGCGTGTCAAAGAACTTTTACTATTTTATCATTCAATACATGCAAAGAAATTTATGCGTTCAATTAGCATTTCTTTGTGTTTGTTTCATAAATGGATTTGCGTGTTTTTTTACGTACGCGATGCGTGACTTTTCTTTGACACGCACACTACGATTTTTATTTTCCTTTCGTTTGATAATGCGTGGTTTAGTGTCTATTAAAACGATTGATGACTCTAATTAAATTTTTGCTTTTGAATTACTCAACCCCGCCGGTTGTTAATTAATTTATTTTTTGTAGACAATGATAAAGAAATGATAGTACGAGGATGCCAGTTAGCGCCAAAAGACAACTTAGACGTATGCAAAAAAATCAAAGAAGAAAGAGAAGACATCGTAACGCACTGCAGCTTTTGCAATGAGAACGGTTGTAATTCGACATCGTTTCTTCAAACGTCTATGGCATTAATATTTCTTCTGCTTCCAGTGTTAAAAGCCTTTTAAACCACAAACAATTTGTTGCTACGTATCATATTCTAAACATCAAAGTGATTACTTTTGTATCTTCGTGCTTAGTGTACTTTTTTTTGGAAAAATAAAACAGTGGCGTAGTTAATTGTGGGCCAATATTAGTTAGTTTAGTTTGATGATTGTTTACGCCACAATCGTTTAATGTGCTTAGATTATTTTTTGAAATTGATTAATTAATTAAGAAAAATCACTGCAATGTAGTATTTTTTTATAAATGTAATTTGAAGTGCATAACAAAACTGTTGTAACCGACATTGCCTGAATATCTTTCGCTGGGGCATTTTTATTATGCAAAACGATGCCTTTGTGTAAAGTTTACTTTTAATATCTGTTGTATTACATAATCGTAAATAAATAAAAACGTAATAACTTTGTATTTAGTTTTATTTTTACTATTTACTGTTATAGGCAACTCGTCATACTTCCACTTTACACAAATTTGACTCGTTAAATTTTAATCGAAATTTTTCCTGTTTGGTGGTACTCACAGTAGAAGGCAAAGAATTTAGATTTATGAAGCAATCAGTTTATAATTAAATATATCAATAAACATCGAAAAGTTAGAACATCCCCAAATTTAATCCAATTAAATGAGCATAGAGGTATGAAAACTGGTTTAAATCCCAACACATATAAACACGTGCACAAACATTATTATATTAATCAGAAAAAGAGTTAGTTAAATGGCAGCCTGCCAATAAGTGCTGGGATCCTGGTTACGGAAGCAACTCAGCTAAAGTTGAAGCGTTGGTACAAACAAACGCCATCATAACATCTTAAAAAAATAAGTAAATAGTAAGAACGAAAAGATGTCCTAACATCGTCTAATAATTTCACATAAATTGATTTTGAAATACATCGTACACATAAAAATAATTAAATCGGCAAAATTGAAATGACCGCCAATGCATTTCACCAAAAACAAACAAAACACGTAGTGTCTCTATAATACTGGAATTTTAATACAAAGTACTTTTATCACTCTTTACGTTAGCTAACTAATACGTTTAGTTAAATACCTATAAAATTTCACAAAACACAAAGAAAACCAAACATTACACAAATTTTATATTATCAATGCTGATTGTGCCGCGGGTTGGCATTTTTCTGTCTCCGTCCACCGCTAGCGTGCGCAACTCCCTCTTAAAATGGATCATGCATAAACGGATTCGTAATTATCGTTCTTTCCGCCCGATGACGATGCTTACGTAATTTCGCGCGATTTAAATTGGATTTAAATTGAAACTACATTATCTCATATGCTTTTTTAAAATAGTGTCAGCCAGCTGTCAGGATGGCCGACAGTTTTTTAACACTACCACTTCAATTTGAAGCATGTCGTTCTATAACCGCGTAAATAAAAAGAGATGTGATTAGCAAAAGCAATACAATTTTAAATTAAGCTTGTTATTATTATTTTTAATAATATAATTCTTCTAATCATATACCAGCGAGTATTTTTTTTAGCATAGACCTTGAAAGTATATATACAAATCAAAAACAACCAAAACTTGTAAATGATTTTCTCAGAAGCATTGAAAACAGAGTTTTTTCTTTAAGTTTTTCGTCAACTAAGTTTCAACTACTGACAGCTAGCTACAAGTTATGAGCGTACTTATCGGTTTTGTCCAGAAACTTAAGTGTACTAATGCTTAAGATTGAAATGGTCGCCAAAAACTTGTTTCACCAAAACAAAGAAAACGTGTTGTTTCTAAAACGCTGGAATTTTGATACAAAACTGATTACAAATTTTAGTTAATGTTATCACTCTTTACTGACTAATACCTTTAGTTACATACCTATAAAATTTCACAAAACACAAAAAAAACCAAATATTACACAAATTTTATATTATCAATGCTGATTGTACCGCGGGTCGGAATCCATCTTTTTTTGACATTCCACCTCTAACCTGCGCAACCCTCTCTTTAAAAACGGATCATACGTAAACAGTTTCCGTCAGATGACAATGCTTACGTAATTTCGCCAGTCTTTAATTTGATATAAATTTGAACTGGATCATCTCAATGTTATCAGTAAACATGCCAATCTCTGTATTTTGCCTAACTTAAAAGCCTTTTTTTTAGATTGGTTCTTTTATCTCATAAAAGCGCGCCGTATGTGATTATGGGTGTTGTCACCATAGTATATAACTGCAAAATTGGTGGTCAACGCCACCTACGTGAAAAAACGAGTCACTAGTAGTTATTTTATAAATAGAAAACTAGAAGATGTAGTTAGTATTTAGAATTTAAACCACACAATTTCAAACTATTGTTTGAATAATAGCGGGAAATTAAGTTTACTAACCTAGAACGAAAAGTGTAAAAACTTTGTTTGTGTAACTGCGAGAACCATCATCAAAAACCAATCGACAGTTGTTTCGTCTTATTGGGACTCTTCAGCAGTAGGATACTCTTTGACGCAGTTTCGACATTTACAACAAACAAATTTGACGTAGTTATACGTACCTATATTTATTTGTTTGTTGTAAATAGTGCACTCCAAACAGTTACAAACGGATTGAAAAAAAAAGTAAAAAAACTATAGACAAAAAGTGCAATACCACGCAAACAGAACAAGGTTTTTAAAACGTACATAATCGGGACAAAAAGAAAATACAAACAAAAACAGCTACAATTGCAAAAAGTTTGATTGTAAAATCCCCCATCCCCCACGTTGGGTGCCAAATTGTGTAAGTCAATTTTTAATTCTAAGAATGAGCATGATGTACTAAAAAAATAATATAATCACAACAATGTATAAAACCAAAAAAATAAATAAATTTATAGATCACCAGATTTGTTTGTTGTTATTTAGGATTATGACTTTAAGATTACGCTGAATTACGCTTAGTCGCTGAAAGTTTGTAGTTCAAACATGCTATATATTTTTTTTAAGAAATAACCGTTTACATTTTTTTACTTAATTACTCCATTTTCATCTTCAGAACAATTTTGAGACACCAGTTTCTTATCATCTTTTCCAGCAAAAGATTCTTTTTGAATTAGTTTTATCAAACTCATTTCACCATTATTCAACGCATTTGTAGACAATTCGCCTCGAATTTTATTTGTCGAATTTTTGCAGTTATAAGCAAAGCGAAGCATCTAAGATATCATCCGTACGATTTTCTCATATTTGGAGAAGTTTTTGCTCTTGATTAACCACAATTTCAGCTTTTTTATCTAGTACAAAACTTTGTCTAGGCCATTCCGCTTCACCAGCATATAGCCAATTAAGCCCTTGCTACAATTTCAACCTGGAAAGACAATTCGCGAGATGGTATATCGGCGGGATCCATTACACTTAATTTATAAATAGTGTTTTCGGAACAGTAAAACGAAATCGAAACCAAGTCCACGCGCACCACATGTTACGTGCAAAAACTGAAAAAATGACACTTGCCTGAAATAACATAAACGAAGTTATTGCCGGTGCTCAGTGAAGACGAGGAGGTAGGTTATATTTAAAAATTCCGTAATTGCTTGGAAAACTCAACAGGAAACACAATGAAAAATCAAAATCAAAGGGCTCCACGAAGGAGTAAAGCTCAATGGACTAGAGGCCCTTGCCAACCACAAGTCTGCTTCAACTGGTTACACTCAAATGAGAATTACTTTAAGAGTGTTCCACACGAAATATCTGTAATAATCTAAAATTCACATACGCAAAGGCCAACTGAATAAATGCTTTGTTACATTTAACAATTTAATTACATAATTGAAATGAAGTTAGACAAGCAATAGAACAGGAAATTACATTAAAGCTTTAAGTCAATTTCACGAAAATGAAATCTTAACTTAAAACAAAACAGAATAAGAATAACATGAATATACTAAAATGAAATGAAAAAAATAAAGTTACCTTTTTAAAAGAAAAAAAAATAATGCACGGCCATGTAAGCATAAAAAAATAAAATAAATAACAAAATCAAATGAATTCCGTAATTGTATAAAACAAACTTGACAGTCTTAAAACTATGGTACGCAAATATAAGATTATCTTTCTTTCTGGCTTTTACTTAATGTCGATAAAACACTTTAGACGTTGGTTACAACACGTCTTTTAGTTTTGTCGTTTAATAACATTAATTAGAATTAAAATTAGCACACATGAACACCATGAAGAATTTGAATCATCGAAATATTCAATAACTATCAATAAACTCTCATATTTCATTTCAAAGCTTTTTAATCACTGAACTCACGAATAAATAACTTAACGGATCAATAAATTTTTTGATAGTTTGTTCGTAGGCCAACTTCTGGTTAGCTTGTTGAATAAAACGGGAAAACATTTTTAGTTTTTTAAAGTAATTTTAATTCGGAAGCATTATTTTTCTTCCGCGAGTAAAATAAGCGTAGTTTAGGTACCTATATGGTTTTAAAAATAGTTTATGTATTCATAACTTTCGGAGAACGATTACGTAATAATAATCGTAATAATAAGTTTACGACAGTTTTGAATAGCATAGTTTTCTAATATAAAAATTAGTGTGTAACTACAATCCAAACGTTGTGTTTTATACTTTATTTCTCAATAAAGCGTACACAATTTTTACACAATTTTACTTTAGGTCAGTTGACGTCGTCTAGAACTTCGATAGAGTACCACAACCATATGAAAAATTTACCATCGAAAGATTTTTCAATGAGCCGCCACCAAAGCGAACATTGGATTGTAAATCACAAACTTACGCACAAACCCACGATATGTTAATACGATACCAAACCGGTATTCGGTGAAATTCAATCAGCCGTAATTGCTTTACCAAACTGAAAAGTATTTCCACTTGAACGAAATATTCACTGTTCCATTGTTACTGACTTTCGCGGTAATTCTTCATCTAAAGAGAGTGAATTTACTACCCGACAAACTACATCCCGATACTTAAGTCATTTCGAACGAATGTCAACCAAGTAACTGACTAACTCACTAACTCCCCTCGCCAAAATTACTTATATATATATATTAATTACTATTTCCTATAGACTGTGTTCCAAAACTCCATGAAAGAAAACAATACCACAACGAAGTACAAAGAGGATGCAAACAGATTAAATAACGTCACAAAAGTAGTGTTGGTAAACGGCTCTTGATTCTGTGTAAACTGTCAAATTGACAAAATATCGTATTTTATTACTGTCATAAAGATTGCTCCTTGCAACCTGAATCATAAGTGTCTAATAAATTAAAAGAAGGACTTCATTCTAACGTAATTTAATCGAACTAACACAAAAAAATAAGTACGACTGTACTGAGAATGTACTTCAAACAAAAAAAACTTTTAAAGAAACTTAAAATAAACAAACTACTAAAATATATTCAATTACAATTATATCTCAGAAGAGAAACATAAATTACAACTGGAGTTTTGACCGAACAAAGAAAATGCTAAATCAACACAAACGCAGAATACGGATAAGTTAACAGCGTAATAACTTCTAAATAAATGAATACAAAATTTTATCCACAACTTTGAATTATAAAGTTTAGTTTAAAAACGTAAGATAACTTCTTAAAATCAATCTGAAATCAATAAAACAATTCCAAAATACATGAAATGAATAACGTCAATTCAAATATCGGGTCTTTTAGCTTCTTCATTCTAAATCTCAAGATAATTGACGGAATGAATTCAATAAAGTTCAAGCTCTTCTCCAGACACTGTTTAAAAATGGACGAGCCCTTTCTCTTGCTGAAGCATCAAATGCTGGTCAAACTTTCGTAGTACTATTCTCTTTAAAAACGGGTCTGTGCGGCAAATAATGCGCCACATTTTTTTTTAACATCTGACACTAGCTCGATAATGTGTTCTTCCAACCAGTCAGCAAAAATCTTACTATACTCTAAAAAGATACCATTCGTTTTTAGATTCTTTATGGTAGAATTGAGTCGCTTGTTGCTTAACGTATAAGTAGATGGTAATGGGAGATGTTCTTCGATCCAAGGTAAGCAAACGACCATCGTCTTTCACAGCTGCGGTTGATCAAAAAAATTACATACTGCTTTTTCTCTTTCTTCTTTGAATACGAAATCAGAAAGTGCTTCTATCTCCAACACATCCAATTCCTATAATTTTTCTACCGTCACAGGCATACTAGTACTTTCCAGCTACATCAGCGCCGATCAATAATTCGATAGGACCTACACGATTCAACGCAGTCAGTTGAACACCTTACATATTCAACTCATTTATCGAGGGACCCGTCTGAACTGGTGTAAATTTACTACAAATAACATTCTGGTTCATTGCTTCAAAAGTAAAACTAAGTAACCTTATATCGTAACAAACATGATGTTGATCAATAGTGCTAGCGCCACCAAAGAATGCATGAATGACCTTTATACTTCTTTTGGCAACATACTGAAGATGTTTAGCCACTTCGCGCAACAGGTACAACTTTGCGAACCCGTGTCAATAACCGCCCGCACTTCTCTCTAACAATGCTCACAACGTATAATAACTCTTAATGTTTGCAAAATGACATACGTTTTCGTAAAATTCGCTAGTGTTTTGTCTTTGTGCACTTCTTCACTCGCAAACTGAGCATTAATATTGAAACGTTCGAGAAATTATTTGCAAATGCAAGAGCCTTCTAGAAGCTGTTATCCATCTTCTAGAAGATATAGCGAAAAGTAGGGAACACTCGAGAAGGATTGGCCGATGTGTATATATACCCACGGAACAATTCGTAGGTCAGTTATTGCCGTAAAGCGAATGCAGCAGTATTAAGAAGATTATTCAAGTGAAGATAAATAAGTGATTAGCACGTGCGAAGTTTTAAATAAATAACAGTGTACACCGAATCGAGTGAACGTGACTTATAGTGTAAACAAACAAGTGTGAAATCCGAGGACGTTATCTTATCTTAAGTGATAGTGTTATACAACGGTTATACATAAATTCGTGTGTTTTCATTAAATATTATTAGATTTAATTAGTTCGGTTAATTTAAAAGTGCACATATTTCTAGAATAAGTAAACGTATTTTTAGTCGTTTAAATAAATTAGTTTTTAACAAATAAATACGCAACAATATTTATTTTCTGAAAGTCAGCTAATTTGCTACACAGAATAACAGCGTATTGTCGATTACAAATGACGCACTTCGCACGTTTGCGACATCTTTTACTTTGATGATCGACTGTCGTGCAACAAAAACATGCCTTCTTCTCCTTTAAAATTTCCTGCTTTTCTTTTAAGGATAACTCACGTACTCTGAAACAATCATCTTTATTATGTCGTCCATCACAAAAAACATATTTATTTGTTAAATTTATCAAACCTAACGATATAGGCTTAACCTCACTTTTAACTTTTGGTTTTGATTTACGAATACGCCGTCAACACGTCCTATCCGTAGTGTTTGGCTTTGGCTTGCGGATACACCTTCCTCTAATCCTTTACCGGGCGTCGTAATTGTAGTGTTTGGCTTTGGCCTGCGAATACGCCGTCAACACGTCGTATTCGTAAAAAAATGGGACGTTTTGACGTCGCCGTTTTGGCATCGCCATTTCGGCGTTACGAAGTTTTGCCGTCAGACGTGTTACAAGCTTTAGGTCTTACGAACTTTGCACGGCCAACTCACACAGTCGGAGATAGGGGAGGTTCAAGTGAATAATAATTAAGGGCGCCAGATCATTTATGATTAACACTTCTACTTCGATCAAGACAGACGGTCCAAACTTGTAACAAATTTTTAGGTTTGTAATCCTTGTTACTCTGATGTTCTGGTAACCACAATAAAAGAGAAAGGTATGTTACCATAAAAAAAGATTAACAGGTATAAAAACTTTAATTTAGTAACGTAGAATATTAACAAGAGTATATCTAATTCTCAATTCATAAATGCCAGAAGTATCGGCAACACACAATACATAAGTTGAAACGAAGTGGATAGCGAAGAAAATTTCGTAATAAATATCGTTTGTACACAGCATGCGATACACACAAAATGATTAATGAAATTACTTTAATGGTATTGCAACAATAATCGTAATTACGGAAAGTAACATAAACAAAAGTTCCGTAAGTGACTTTTCTGACAGCGACAAAATAATTAAATAAACTTACCCACAATCCAATACCTACTTGATCGAAGAAAACGTTTTCCCCGGTAAGTGAGCCTGGAATAAATTTGAGTAGGCCTTATAGAGTTATACTCGTCCCATGAAGATATTTATCGATATTAATCTCTCATTATTCTTTATTGAACAGAAACATGTGGCCAAAGCGTGGCGGAACGGCTATCAAATTAAGAAGAAATTACAAAAGAATTCTAACAAAACGGATGTAAATAGCTTACCCTGTGACGAATAAATTATTTTAAAAACGTAATGAAGTTATAATTTGATTTCCATTACAGAGGATGTTATTCGAAAAGTTTCTTTAAGCGAAACAGGCCATTTTATGCAGTTGTCAGCTTAACGACTTCGTCGTAAAATGACAGTCACAAGAAAAGATCGACAGAGGGCGTCCAAGCCGGAATTTAATTTTAATTCAATATACAGGCTATTACGTTATAAAAATTTCGCACGTAACAAACGTTTCGGCGTTACGCCGTTTCGCCGTCAAACGTTTCGGCGTTGATTTTGAAAATAATAACGATATGACTTGAAAAGTTGGAATGATGATTTGATACCTTATAAACCCAATATAGAAACTATACTACATTTAATGTTTAAAAATTGGTATTTGAGGTTGAAAATTATAATATTAAAATCTTCAGGAGATAGTGAAACCGTTTATTAAATGTATTTAGTATTCAACACGTCGGTCGCTATAAAACATAAAATCTTTGATTTACAAAACTTAGTTAAAAATTAAATTTCCAAGATGTCTTTTAGAGGTCGTGTTACTTCCGCCTCCATCATTTATTATAATTGACTAATAATTTTTACTATTTACAATGTTTTTTGCTTATGAAAAAGAGAGTTACCCTCTGGAAACGTAAAGTCGCCACCTATAAATTGTTTTTGACAAATGCCACTTTTAAAAAGGGTATCACTGTTTAAAAAATCTTTTTTTAATAAACGGTTTCACTATCTCCTGAAGATTTTAATACTACATTTAGTTTTCACAATTTTCAATTTAGCAATTAAACCCGACTTAGACTATTTCAGATTTATTATTTAGATTTTAGACAAAGACATTTGTTGTTCAGTTAAGTTTTAAAAATGTATGGGATTTGTATGATTGTTTTTCTTTCACATCGCCTGGATTTAAAACTTTCTATAACTCAGAAGCGGCCCATAGAAGATTAAAGATGGAATTGGGGGTACACTATCCAACAATATTTCAATTTATAGATAGGCTTCGTAAAGTCCAAAAAAAGACAGGATATATATTATGAGTAGTATAGTAGGGCCGGTTCTGGATCACTCGGGTAAGATCGGTAAGAGATCGTGGAGTTTCGTTGCTATCGTTTTGTTTCGGATATGCTCGAGTTGCATTCGTATTTGGTAAGTCGGGAAAGATCGTATTGGTGGTGGGGGAATAGCAGTACGTCGTAAGAGTCGTTTTGTTTCGGGTATGCTCGGTTCTAGGTCTGTCGGAGAAGTTCGTAGTGATGGTGGGGATGCTGTTGTGTGTATATAAAGGTGATATTTGTGAAGAATTAATATTAGTATTTTAATAACTCTTATTTGTTTTAATAAATTGAAAAAAATAAAGATGGAAGCATTTTGTACAAACTTGAACGAGACGTCACATTTGGTACCTTATGTAAGTGTAAGAAGTCTATCAATAAATGAGCAGCATAAAATTAAGTGTTTTAGTAAACTCGATGGTAAATTTGGAGAGCAAGTGATTGTAGAATGTAGTGATTTTAAAGTGCCTTTACCACAAAGATTTATCAACAAGTTTTCGATTGAAGACATAAACAAAATTAATAGCGTGATTAGTTTGGGAAAAAAAAACATATCTCGTTAGCCGTGGGGTCGTTGGTGAGACAACAAACATTGAATTTGTTCCAGAGTGAAAAATGAATCAAAAAGGAGTCCACATGAAAAAAATGTATAAACTAAGGTTAAAATTATATTTGGAAAGTTTAGAAAAGTTATCAACTAAAATTTAAATGTATGAAATCACTAAGAATTTAAAAAATGTAAAAATAAAATGAACAATAAATGTTTGAAATAATTATGTTTTTTTTTCATTTTACAATTACAAGTGCTTGTATACTTTCATGTGCATATAAATAATAAAACTTATTTACATGGTTTAAAAATTATAGTTATGAGTTTGATTTTACATCTCAAGTAAATTTATATATTAAGATTGAAATACTGTTTGAAATCAATACAAAACTTATCAAATGCAATGAAAAAATAATTAATGCGAGTTTGTGATGAATTTCAACACGTTTCGATAAATAGATATATAAATGCAACAATTTATTTACATTATTTAAAGAACTTATAACTGCTCTAACGTCAACATGCCTATAGTTGTAAGATTTGTCTGCCCAAAATGTAAAGGTGAGACGGACTTAGAAGGTACTCGGTGTATAATGTGTTCAGTCCATGA
This sequence comes from Aquatica leii, assembly GCA_035610365.1. Classification (NCBI taxonomy): domain Eukaryota; kingdom Metazoa; phylum Arthropoda; class Insecta; order Coleoptera; family Lampyridae; genus Aquatica; species Aquatica leii. The sequence goes on from CM069437.1 coordinate 6,345,536, forward strand.
AATAATTAAAAGCCAAGGAGGTAAACATTTTTCATCAAGTTAGTATACAAAATAATTAAAAAGACAAAAAGAAAAAAAAATATTTTATGAATGTTTGCAAAAACCAACGGTAATGAACAAAAGTATATTTCCAAACGATGATGAAGAATAACATTGAATAATACTTTGTAACGCATAATTTTTTTTTAAATATAGTATACTAAGCTTATTTGATAATTTTTGTGTTGTGGAAATTTTATTACTATATATTTATTATTTGAGAAGAATAAAAGTTACTGTATAAACAGCTTGTTGCCGGAAATCTGCCACCCGTAAAATTGAGAAAGTATATAGAGATGCGGATACTCGAATTCTAAGACTTGTACAAACTTTTGATGTCAATTTAGATATATTAGAATATTTAAGGGGATTAGCACACAGTTATGAAATGTAGGTTAATGTATTGTGTTTTGTGTATATAACGCATTGACTTATCCAACATCCAATAAATATTGTTCAACAACGTTTGCTTTCTATTGACGCCGAAACGGCCTGACGCCAAAACGGCCTGACGCCGAAACGGCGATGTCAAAACGGCGACGGCGAAACAGCGACGCCAAAACGTCCTAGACCCTATCCGTAATGTTTGGCTTTGGCCTGCGGATACGCCATTCAGTACGTACCGCAATCCCGTCTCTTTCACCTAACCGCCGAACCCAAGAAACCCTGTCTACGGATCCAACGGAGGTTGATACCGTATTGTATGCTTGCTTGCTTGGTCACCGACGTCACCGCTTGCCGAACGCACACTAATTAGTCATTGGTTTATAGATCCCCCATGCTTGCTTAGTTGTGGCGGCCGCTTCCGCTCTCGTCGACTATACCGCCAATTGCTTGGTTATTATAAGAATAAATAACGTTTATTTTTATTTGTTTATTGTGTCTTTTATTTCCATCGCCTCGCTCCGCTTTTAAGTTCATTCGAAACCCTGGACAACTGTGTCTTCACTGTTGTGTTACCCAGACAATACCGTCGAACAGGAGAGTAAACTCTGTTACGTACGAAATTTTCATTACGGAATACCCTGTATATGTAATTGAAATTAGATTCCGGTTGGGACGCCCCCTACCGATCGTTTCGTGTGACTGTCATTTACGACGAAATCCTTAACCTGTAAACTGCATAAGATGGCCGGTGGGGCTTGCAAATAATTTTCAAAGACCATCCACAGTAATGGGGATCAAATTATAAGTGTACTACGATTATAATATATTTGAGTCGTCACCGGATAAGATACTTGCTGTCGTTTATTAAAATTTCTGTTGTAGTTTCTCGTAATTTGATAGCCGTTCCGCCACGTGCTGGCCCATGTTCCTATTCGATAACGAATTATGAAAGATTAATTTCGAAAAATATTTTTGTGGGACGAATATAACTCGATTTATAAGGCATATGGTTAAAATTAAATAAACCGAAGCTAATCACACTTCTACGAGATTACTGCGAAACCACCTGTCCTCGACGGTGTATAACAGCATTCGATAACCGGGTTATGCTTTATGTATTTTCGTTAACATTAAGTAACCATTTTTGTAGATGTTGATTTCGTGAGACATTGGTTTGACACGACTTGCTACTTAAAAGTGATTTCAGGCTCACTTGCCGGGGAATGCGCTTTCTTCGACCAAGTGGAAGTTCCTGTAGTGTGGGTAAGTTGTTTTATTTATTTGTTCGCTGTCAGAAAGGTCGCTCACAAAACTGTAGCTAATATTAATTCCGTAATTATTAACATTGTTGTATTACCATTTAGGTAGTGTTATTAATTATTTTAAGTGTTTCGCATGCTGTGTACAACCAATAATTAGTACGAAAGTGTAGTAGTAATTCAGTAATTATTATAATTGTTTTATTATCAGTGAGGTCGTATTATTACTTCTTTTGTGTGGTGCGCATACGGTGTACAACCAATGATTAGTACGAAAGTGTAGCATTAATTCAGTAATTGTTAGCACTGTTTTATTATCAATAATGTCGTACTATTAATTATTTTATGTGTTTCGCATACTGTGTATAAACAATATTTACTACAAACTATTCTTCGCTGTTCATTTCAACGTAACTTACTTATGTATTGTGTGTTGCCGATATTACTGGCATTCCTGAACTGAGAATTCGATATACCTGTGATAATCATCAACGATTCTAAATTAAAGTTGTTATCTTGGTTACTTTTTCTTTTATGACAACATACCTTTCCCTTTGGATCGTCGTTATCTAATAACAAACGTTGGCTACTCGACCATCAGAGTAATAAGGATTACGAACCTCCAATTGCGTTACAAGTTTGGACCGTCTATCGTGAGCGAGGCAGAAGTGTTATCTTAGATCAACTCTGGCGCCCTTAAACATATTTCCTGTAAACCCCCCCTACTTCCAACTATATAAGTTGGCCGTGCAAGGTTCGTAAAACCTAAAGGTTGTAACAACTCCTCGAAGAAATCTGGCGCCCGAAAACCGTACCGATCCCTAACTTTCTATTTCAGCTAAGCAGTTCGATCCGAAATAAGCGTCATAAGCTATCAATAGCTTTTTCACAATTTTTGGCAGTAGGTGGAAGGCTGTCTACCAAATTATTATTAACACTTATTGTTTATCTTATACCGAAGTATCACTACCTTTTCAGCACTAAAGCACTTTAACAGCACACAGTCCTGTCCCGGTCGCCAATTTGTTTTGTAAACAAATAAAATTACTGTGTGCGGTTTCAAAATTCTTTTAATGTAGAAACGTTGACTGAAACAACAATCAAAGCCACATATCAACGACAATTTTTACAAATTAAAACAGTCAAAAAACATTATTCCCAAATGTTTTTTTGTTTTTTTTCTAAGTAACGAAAACTTGATAAAACGATTTGAAAAGTACGTACACGCAACATTAAAATTTTCATTAAACACACCTAGCCTTTCACAGCTACGTACCTTAACTTCTGTTAACATTTAACACATGGTATAGTTTTGTTAGGTTCTGTTTCCGAAAAGTGTTCGAAAGTTAAAGAAAATGAAGGAAACTCCGGGAAACGATAAGAAAATAACGTTCGGGAAACAAACGAAACAAACGAGTTCGGTTTAGTGACCTTTACGTTATCGTATGCGTGACAGTGAAAGTAAATAGTGTCGAAATTGTTAGTTTGTATTTATTAGTTATTAGTATTTCTAATTGATCCTTTACCGCAAGTTCGTTTTAGTTTTTTTAATTCATATTCGTTCATTTTCATTTAGTAATTTTAATTTACAATTCATTTTATTTCGTTTAATTATTTGTTAACCGTTATTAGCCCTTAGTTTCTAATAAACGATTTTAAATTCACGTTACAGTTTAAAAATAGGTACACTCCAGTTTTTTTTTTTACACATTTTTTGTTGTAACACCCGTGGATTTAGAAAGTAAAAAGTTTTTTACAAGCTCCAACACCACGTTTGGTCATTAGAGAACTACTCTACTACCTACTTGTAAGCATTTAAAAATTTAAAATCTAAAAATAAAAAAATATATAATTAAAACTTAAAAGTTACAATATTGAATAAACTAAGTTGCTTAAAAAAATTATTAAAATCAAAGAAAAATTAGGCTAAAACAAATACATAAAACAATCCAAGTTGAAAAAGTTCTAAACACTGAACAAGCTTTGTTGCATCCGTCAGTTCCACATTCGCACGAAATCACTTTGTTGTCTTTCCATGGACTTTTATAACACAACTCCGTAGACTTATGTATGTGGGCACATTCTCTAATAATGACCAAACTGTTGAAATCGGGAAAACTCACTGAAACGAACTAAAGTGATGGGCGTTCTGCAAAACAATACCACGATGTACTTACGCTTTTGATATATTTTTCGACAGAAAACTTCTTTGTTGAAATAAAACTTCGCTTGTATCTTGCATTCAACTAAATACTCGCTTTCGTCCAACAGTGTATCGCAATTTTGATCAGAATCGGATCGGCATTGGTAACATTGAATGCAGCTAACTTTAAAAACTTGTTTTAAACACAAACATTTTGATAAACGTTTCGTACCTTTCCGTAGAAGTTTAACAATTATTATCATTATAATCAGCGTAAATGCATAACTAAACTTCATTATATAACATTCCAAATTGTGTCAAAATCATTTTTACTAACCTTCGTTTCCAATTGGGAACTTCTCGATGGTTTGATCGACAACGTGCACGAACAATTTTTCAAGTACCGGTAATTTTAGGTGTTGGTTTTTTAGATTTTATTTGTGTTGGTGGTTGAACAAAAAGACGAAAAATCGAGACGCGCAAATTAAACGTCAACGTCAAGATTAATTAACTCAAAAAAAGTCGTGCTTGATTTCGATGTTATAAAGACGGCGCCGGCATTGTCATTTTCTATGAGTAAAAATATGACTAGACATTGCTGCAACAGTCAAAAGAAACTTAGGTGTTAAATAACATGGTAGATTCGACTGTAGAGTGCACGTTGCTAAGATCATACTGATAAAGATCATTTTTTATACAACAGCGTTTTGATGTGATCTATGTACAGGTTTTTTACTTTTGGTTGTTTCTATTTAGTCGACAAAATTTTGCTCGACGCTCAGCTGGAGATAATCTCAAATAAAGAAGACACCAAGATTTACTAGTCATCTCGTAGACTTTAGCTAAACCAAATCTTATCACAATGCGAACACCCTTCAGTTTGGTTGGGTCATTTTTGTAGTTACTATACTATCATGTGATTATGTCATTAAGAAGAATGTACTGGTATAATGGATGGATCATTCATATAGTCTGCATCAGTAAAATGAAGTGTACCTTCAAATCCACGGATAGAACACAAGACCAACTTTGCATTGAGCCTAGTACGTATCTAATAGATTTGGTCAGAAACCTTTATCGGGCATTGTATGTAATCAAAAATGTTTGAGGTCACAATAACAATTAACATCCGTTTGAATAGTATAGACATAAATCAGCAACAATTTTCAAGACTATGAGAAGACGTTGATCAAGGTTACGAAAGATGAGAAGCAAATGGAAAGAGACAACTATATCATCTCGAATGGTTTCCAAGTGAAATCGCCGATCTCAGGAACACGAGCTCTCAAGATACTAGAACGAGCCAACTATGCATTAATCCGTTCACTGACCAACCACGAGTGTTGGAAGAAAACTACATTACTCTAGAACTCTAGAAGACAACCGCCACTCAAAAAGAAATTAAGAGAACCATCGTCAACATCTCATTGTACCCACTGTCATCTACAGAAATTGCCCTATTGGAGAAAGGACTCAGTTTATCCGTAAAACCGAAAGACGTTCCTGTACCAGACATTATCAGTGCTGCTGAGACCACACGGTTAAAACTAGTACAATCGGAAGAAGGTCTTTAAAAACCTACGGAAAAACAAATTCATCAAAATTTTTCCAACCGACGAAACCGCAACTCTTATCATGAACTCTGTTATAAATCTAAGAGACGATGTATTCAAGGCAAAGACGTTCTCATTAAGGTGCTAATCCCAATCTCGTTGGTCGTCTCATGTGTTTTGAGCGATCATTACTCCCAACACCTTGTTCATCAACCCACCGCGTTAGCTTGTGGAGTGTACGGCGGTGTGAGACGCGAGCAGATCCTTAACGAAACCAACTTTTTTTGAAAACTCAAGAAGGCGGCTGTGTTGTCAGTTCTCAGCGGTTTCAGTTCGTTTCATTTAATGAATTTGTCTTGGAGGACTAACAGGTGACAATTTTCACGTTTCGACCTCGGAAAAAGTCCCATTAAATTTCTGCTGACAATGTCCCACGGTTGATGGCTTTGATAAAAATGCATTTTTTCGACGGGCATCTGGAGATCTCAAAAAAAGCCAGGCCAGTAATAAGCCTGGAAGACATGGGCAAGATCTTTAAGACTCCGAGATGACTTGCAGTGGGTGCATGCCACTCTTCAAGGACCTGGCGCCGTCGGGCTTTGGATATACAAATCTTCCAGCTCGGCTGTAATCTTTTACCTCAATATTTGTTATAGGAAAATTCTTATATAATTGGCGAAATTCGGTCATTAATTTGGTTTTTTTTTCACCAGTCGCATCATCCGCTGATACCAGGGATCAGAGATAGCCTCTTCGTTTGCGATTGCGACGTGGTGAACCGGACATTCTACGTGGAACCGAGACAGAACGTCGACTACGAGGATCTATCGAGCGAGTCGATCGGTTGGATTCTTCATGGTCTCAAACCACTTCAAACTCCGGTGGTCGCTGATTACTGGGAACTAGTAGCCTTCGAGGTAACTTTTCAATTTTCACAAAGCCCAGACTATGGCGAAACAATCGAGTTTAATGATAGACTAGTTATTCTCGAATTGGTTCAAGGAGCGGCTAATATACACGATTACCCGTTCGTCGCCGTTTTGAACTTGGGTTAGCACGGTTTCTAGTTTTCTGGTACTAGCATCAGTTGCAACCTTAAATCTAGACAAGCCAAAACCGAGGCGAAGGTAAGTGGAACTTTTATGTTACGAAACGCTTCTTCTTAAGCAGAAGCCCACTGATACCGGGTATGCTTTTTTAGAAAGTCGGTGAGTTGGGCGGCGATTTGCGCAAATGTCTCATAGTGGTTGGCGCGGGAGGGTTCAAAATGGCGTCAACTTTCTTTTTATCCGGTTGAATACTTCGTTTATTCTTAAGGTGGCCCAGGTACTTTAATTTTGTGTGGCAGAAGGAGCATTTGTCTTTCTGTAGATGAAGCCTTCGCAATCGTAGCCGTTGAAACACCTCTCGCAAGTTGTTTAGATATTCGCGGACCGTTGCAACGAGAACGATAATGTCATCTAAATACGCGAAAGATTTTTGAACTAGCCCCGGTTCTATTACGTCGTCAAGCAGACGTTGGAAAGTCGCAGACACAAAGTGCAGGTCAAACGGCATTCGTTTAAACTTGAAAACGCCACGGCTAGGGACGGCAAATGCCGTAATCAGTTTGCTTGCTGGAACGAGCAGAACTTGCCAATAGCCTTTCTTTAAGTCGACGGTACTAATATACCTGATTCCTGTATAAAAATAATGGGATATGCAACTTTTCTGGCGAGTTCGTTTACTTGACGGAAATCAAAAACAATCAAAAACGACATTTTTCAGTACTTTTCTTCACTAAAACCACTGGCAAACTCCACGGACTGTGGGCTGATTCGATGATGTCGTCTCTTAGCATGCAATCGATCTTGTCGTCCGTGTTTGGCGGGTTCGGTTCCGGGATTCAAAAGGATTTTGTGTACGACACCTACGACTGCTTCGTTTAACTGGTTAAACTGTTCGAACTCATGTAGCAGGAAATGGTTTAGAATCGGTAATTTGGTCTCTGAGACGCTATGTATCCATCAAAATTTTTCCAGCCGACGAGAGAATCGCAACAGTTATCATGAACTCTGTTATGAATCTAAGAGACGATATATTCACGGCAAAGACGATCTCATTAAGGTGCTAATCCTAATCTCGCTGATCGTCTCTTGTAGTTTGGGCGATCATTACTCCCAACACCTTGTTCATCAACCCACCGCGTTAGCTTGTGGAGTGTACGGCGGTGTGAGACGCGAGCAGATCCTTAACGAAACCAACTTTTTTTGAAAACTCTTGCTGGTGGATTGAGACTCGTTGTCGGTGAGTAGTACCTTTAGACAGCCAAACTTGTAAATTACTTTTTTTAACGCAATCAAGATGGCGGCTGTGTTAGCAGTTATCAGCGGTTTCAGTTCGTTTCATTTAGTGAATTTGTCTTGGAGGACTAACAGGTGACAATTTTCACGTTTCGACCTCGGAAAAAGTCCCATTAAATTTCTGCTGACAATCTCCCACGGTTGATGGCTTTGATAAAAATGCATTTTTTCGACGGGCATCTGGAGATCTCGAAAAAAGCCAGGCCAGTAATAAGCCTGGAAGACATGGGCAAAGATCTTTAAGACTCCGTGATGACCTGCGGTGGGTGCGTGCCACTCTTCAAGGACCTGACGCCGTCGGGCTTTGGATATACAAATCTTCCAGCTCGGCTGTAATCCTTTACCATCCTCGATATTTGTTATAGGAAAATTCTTATATAATGGCGAAATTCGGTCATTAATTTGTTTTTTTTTCACCAGTCGCATTATCCGCTGATACCAAGAGTCAGAGATAGTCTCTTCGTTTGCGATTGCGACGTGGGGAACAGGACTTTCTTCGTGGAGCCGAGACAGGGCGTCGATCACGAGGATCCATTGAGCGAGTCGATCGGTTGGATTCTTCATGGTCTCAAACCACTTCAAACTCCGGTGGTCGCTGATTACTGGGAACTAGTAGCCTTCGAGGTAACTTTTCAATTTTCACAAGGCCCAGACTATGGCGAAACAATCGAGTTCAATAATAGACTAGTTTTTCCCAAATTGGTTCAAGGAGCGGCTAATATACACGATTACTCGTTCGTCGCCGTTTTGAACTTGGGTTAGCACGATTTCTAGTTTGCTGGTACTAGCATCGGTTGCAAACTTAAAATCTGGACAGGTCAAAACCGAGGCGACGGTAAGTGAAACTTTTATGTTACGAAACGCTTCTTCTTAAGTAGAAGCCCACTGATACCGGGTATGCTTTTTTTAGAAAGTCGGTGAGTGGGGCGGCAATTTGCGCAAATGTCTTATGATGGTTGGCGCGGGAGGGTTCAAAATGGCGTCAACTTTTTTTTTATCTGGTTGAATACTTCGTTTATTCTTAAGGTGGCCGAGGTACTTTAATTTTGTGTGGCAGAAGAAGCATTTGTCTTCCTGTAGACGAAGTCTTCGCAATCGTAGCCGTTGAAACACCTCTTGCAAGTTGTTTAGATATTCGCGGACAGTTGCAACGAGAACGATAATGTCATCTAAATACGCGAAAGCTTTTTGGACTAGCTTCGGTTCTATTACGTCGTCAAGCAGACGTTGGAAAGTCGCATACACAAACTGCAGACCAAACGGCATTTGTTTAAACTTGAAAATGCCACGGCTAGAGACGGTAAACGCCGTAATCAGTTTGCTTGCTGAAACGAACGGAACTCGCCAATAGCCTTTCTTTAAGTCGACGGTACTAATATACCTGATCCCTGTATAAAAAGAATGGGATATGCAACTTTTACGGTGAGTTCGTTTACTTGACGGAAATCGATGCAAAAACGATATTTTTCAGTACTTTTCTTCACTAAAACCACTGGCAAATTCCACGGACTATGGGCATGCAATCGATTTTGTCGTCCGTGTTTGGCGGGTTCGGTTCCGGGTTTCTGAAGGATTTTGTGTACGACACCTACGACTGGTTCGTTTAACTGGTTAAATTGTTCAAACTCATGTTGCAGGAAATGGTTTAGAATCGGTAATTTGATCTTTGAGACGCTATGTATCCATCAAAATTTTCCCAGCCGACGAGAGAATCGCAACAGTTATCATGAACTCTGTTATGAATCTAAGAGACGATGTATTCACGGCACGGCACGTCTCTTGTGGTTTGGGCGATCATTACTCCCAACACCTTGTTTATCAACTCCACCACGTTAGCGTTAGAGTGTACGGCGATGTGTTTTTTGGAAACTCTTGCTGGTGAATTAAGACTCGTTGTCAGTGTGTACTATCTTTAGACAGCCAAACTTGTAAATTAATTGATCTTTTAGCGCCGTCAAGATGGTGGCTGTAGTTCTCAGCAGTTTCAGTTTGGTTGATTTAGTGAAATTGTCTTGGAGGACAATCAACTCCCATTAACTTTCTGCTGACAATGTCCCACGGTTCATAGCTTACATAAAAATACATTTTTCTGACGAGCATTTCCACTTGGTCTTTATATTCATGGTATTTCTAGCATCTTTGGACGTTAGTATGGACATCTCAAAAAATGCCGGGTTAGTAATAAGTCTGTAAGACACGGGCGAAAGTCTTTGCGACTCCGAGATGACCTGCGGTGGGTGTGTCGTGGCACTCGTCAAGAACCTGCCGCCATCGGGTTTTGGGCATATAAATCTTTCAGCTCGGCTATAATTGTTCACCACTCTCGATATTTGTTATAGAGAAATTCTTATATAACTGGTTCTCGATTATACGAAATTCGGTCATTAATTTGGTTTTTTTTAGCAGTCGCATCATCCGCTGATACCAGGGGTCAGAGATAGTATCTTCATTTGCGATTGCAACGTGATGAACAAGACTTTCTTTGTGGAGCCGAGACTGGGCGTCGACCACGATGTTTTCAGTTTATTTTGAAACACTGTTGTAGTATCCATCGAGCGAGTCGATCGGTTGGATTCTTCATGTTCTCAAACCGTTTTAGACTGAGGTAGTCGCTAATTACTGGAAACTAGTAGCCTTTGAAGTAATTCATTAATTTTCGGAAGGCCTAGACTATGGCGAAACACTCGAGATCAATGATAGACTAATTTTTCTTGGCTTAGTTCAAAGAGCGGCTAATATACGCGATTACTCGTTCGTCGCCATTTTGAACTTGAGTTAGCACGGTTTCTATTTTGCAGCCGATACCGCCACGATTCTTTCTACCGGTGTCGCATCCAGTCTTCTGTTCTGGGACAGAATAGTCCTAAGGAGGGGGCAGTGAAACGTTCTCAAATTCAAGAGCCTTCTCGAAGTTGTTATCCATCTTCTAGAATGTATACCGAAAGATATAGAACACTCGAGAAGTATTTTCAAAATGTGTATAAATACGAAACAAACAAATCGTAGGCCAGTTATTTTCGTAATGCAAAAACAGCAGTGTTAAGAAGATTATTCAAGTCTAAATAAATAAGTCGTTAGCGCGTGTGTGTAGATAAATATACGGAGAATAATCTTGTACGTGACTTTAGTGTAAACAAATGTGTGAAGCTATCCGCGGACTATATCTTATCTTCGTGTAAGTGATATAAATTAGTGTAAGTGTTTTTATTAAATATTACTAGATTTAATTAGTTCGGTTAATTTAAAAGTGTACATATTTTTAGTATAAGTATAAATAAATTAGTTTTAATAATAAAATTCGTTATAATTGGCCTCCGAGACAACGAAACGCAGCAGACTCTCGGGCTAGCTCGACCGAAGACAAAACAAGCATCGCAACGAGACGGTCATAAACTTTGCTGTGCTGCAGAAGTACCCGCGCAGACACTGGAAAGCATCGAGGAGATAGCGCAACGAATACTTCGGGAAAGAGGAGTGACAACTTTGAACTGCGGGGAAATAAGCCATGTACGACGGCATCGTACCAAACCTAAGAAGAGGACAAGAAGAGCACTCAAAAATTTGGAACGAGGCGAGCAAAAGAAACAAAAAGTAATCTCATCAAGTCAGGCTTCGGAGATTACAATTCGAATGGCGTCGTCTAGGGAGCAATTGCATAGCATTTATCTCGATAGTAAGATCAATGGAAGAAGTGTTCACATTGGAGCGACGAAGACCATCATTCGTCCTGACATGTTATTCGAAAACGAGAAGACATCACCAGTAACAGTATGACTTCGAACGGCTACGGGCAAAGAAATATCTACTCACGGACAAGTCAACGTAACCATTGGTTTGGGAAATGAAGTACTCGACCATCAAGTACTGGTAGCCGACATCACGGAAGAAGTTATCCTGGGAATGGACGTGATAAAGAAGTAGGAGTTTCATTTGGATATGAAAAACGATGTCCTAAAGATTGACAATGAAGAAATTCCTTTTCATTCGATAGAGAAAACAGTCGTGCGAGTCTTATTGAGTGAAGACGTAATTCTGCCTGCAAGGACGGAAAGTGTGGTGATAGCACGTTTCGATGGATATCTTCGGGAAATCTACATACGCGCCATTGAACCAACGGAAGGTGGCTTAGTTGAAAAGGGACTACTCGTTGGCAGAACTTTAATACGAGTAAAAAACACAATGCCAGTAAGGATCTTAAACATTAACTCAGATCCTGTAACGTTGAAAAAGAAGACCGTGGTAGGCCAATGCACGCCAGTATCACAAATTGTGAGATGCGTGAAGTCGAACGAAGATACGTCGCGGAAGAAGTGCCCACAACATCTATTGGACATTTTTACCTCCAAATGCCAAAACCTCAGCCAAGACCAAATGGCTAAAGTTAAAGTGTTGATCTAACAGTATCAAGATGTGTTTGCGCTGGAGGCTGGCTCCAAAGGAAGAACTAACGTGGTAAAACATAAAATAAATACAGGAGACGCTCGGCCAATACGACAACATCTACGCAGCCAAACAAATAATTACGGATATGGAGACAGAAGGCGTAATTGAACCTTCAAGTAGCCCATGGGCATCCCCAGAGATACTCGTAAAGAAGAAGGATGGATCAACAAGGTTTTGCGTAGACTACAAGCAGCTAAACGACGTGACCAAAAAAGACAGCTACCCTTTACTCAGAATTGACGATACGCTAGACACCCTGTCAGGATCCCAGTGGTTTTCTACGTTAGATTTAAAGAGTGGATGCTGGCAGGTAAAATTATAACCCAAAGATCGTAAAAAAACAGCTTTTACGATTGGAACTAATTTGTGGCAGTTTACTGTAATGCCCTTTGGCCTGTGTAACGCTCCTGCAAGGTTCGAGCGTTTGATGGAGACCATCCTGCGCAAATTGTCCTGGAAGACGTGCTTGGTTTACCTGGACGACGTGATCGTGGTTGCAAGGTTGTTTGAAGAATACTTGAACAACTTGGAAGAAGTGTTTCAGCGACTACGTGAGGCTAATCTTAAACTGAGCTCAAAAAAGTGCCACGTATTTAAGAAGGAAGTGCAATATCTAGGTCACGTCGTATCTAGAGATGGAGTAAAGGCTGACCCAGACCAAATTCAAGCAGTGCAAGCATGGCTAAGACCAATCGACAAACATAAGGTCCGAAGTTTCCTTGGGTTGTGCATCTTATACAGACGATTTGTACCCGGTTTTGCTAATATTGCTAAACCATTGACAAAATTGACGGAAGAAACAGCAGAATTTCGATGGAATGAAGACTGCGAAAATTCGTTTAATCAACTAAAACAGGCCCTAGTCACTTCGCCGGTTTTGAGTTATCCAAGAAAAGATGGAAAATTTGTTTTGGATACCGAAGCAATCAATCTGGCCATAGACGCGGTTCTTTCGCAGGTTCAAGATGCACAAGAAAAAGTTATCGCGACTGCAAGAAAAAGTTGAATGCCTCCGGAGAGCTGCTATGGTTGATGATAAGTGGGAACCTAAGCAGTTACGTCGCGAACAAGAAAACGATCCTGAAATAAGACTACTCCTGGACTGGAAAGAAAGCGGCCGACGATCAACCTGGGAAGAAGTGAGTGCTTTGGGCAGAAACGTCAAAGCGTATTGAGCACAGTGAGACTCTTTGATAGTAGAAGACGGTCTTTTTAAGCGATCCCTAGTAAGTGTCGAGGGCACAGGAAACAGACTACAGTTTGTAGTGCCAAAGAGCCGGGTGACAGACGTGTTGAAGCATCTCCACGATGGGACATCAGGAAGACACTTTAGCATTAAGAAGACGTTGCGTAAAGTGCTAGAATAATTCTACTGGATGAACTGCAAAGAGGACGTCATGAAATGGTGCCATAAATGCACGGTCTGTGCATCAGGAAATGGTTCAGTGAGAAAGCGCAAAGCACGCATAAAGCAATACAACGTAGGAAGCCTTTTGGAAAGAGTAGCGATTGACATCGCAGGTCCATTCCTAGAATCCGATTCGGGAAATAAATACATCTTGGTGGCGATGAATTATTTCACGATATGGACCGAGGCTTACGTCATACCCAATCAAGAAGCAGCTACAGTCGCAGACGTATTAGTAAAAGATTTTTTCTGCTGGTTTGGAGTTCCGCTGTAAGTACACTCCGATCAAGGCCGCAATTTTGAGTCTGGGCTGATGAATCGAACAATGGGCAAGTACTTAGCCAAGGTAGTGTCCGATCACCAAAGAGACTGGGATCAGTACTTGCACCTTTTCCTAATGGCATACCGATCATCCGTTCACGAAAGCACAGGCCAAACACCATCCTGTGTGATGCTCGGTCGCGAAATACGATTGCCATGCGACCTTCAATTTGGACAAAGATCGGAAGAAGAAGTTGCTGGAAAAGATTACGCCAGCAAGCTGACCAAGAGGCTAGACAAAGTGCATGAAGAGGTCCGTAAAAACACACAAATTGCCAGCGGCAGGATAAAAACTAGATATGACGTCAAAGCACAAAATGGTAGGTTTCAACCTGGCGATATGATATGGTTGTATAATCCTCAAAAAGACGTGGTTTGTCGCCGAAGCTGCATAGGTAATGGGAGGGCCTCTATGAAGTCTAGCAGCGTATTAATGACGTGATATATCGCATCCGAAAACCGCTCAGAAGCAAGCCAAAAGTGGTCCACGTCGATCGTCTAGCCCCGTTTGCTGGCGATAACCACAATACGCAAGTTCAGGTCCGAACCAGAGTGATAAACAGCAGAAGCAGGAATTAAATCGAAGAAATGGAGTTCGAGAAGTTTATGAAGGTTCTGAAAAAGCTAGGTTCGGAGTTACCAAGAGCAAGAACAACAAGACCTGTTCCAGATACAAAAAGATTACGTCATCGCACATTGCGTGAGCGAGGATCTTGATATGTCCAGAGGGGTTGCAGTCGTGTTTAAAAAGAAGTTTGGGCAGCTAGATGAATTACGAAGACAGCAACCGGCAGTCGGAAAACTTTTAGGACTATGTGGTGACAGAAAATTCGTTTTCTATTTGGTCACCAAGAAATACTCACGTATCAAGCCGTTATACCAAAATCTGTGGCGAACATTATAGAATCTCAAGAGAGAAATGGAGTTAAGAAATTGGCAGTACCCAAGCTTGGTTGTGGCTTAGATCAACTGAATTGGAGGACAGTTCGAAACATGTAAGAGGTTGTCTTCCCAGGAACAGGCGTTCAAGTGATGGTCTGTAGTGTTACAAGCTTTATGTCTTACGAACCTTTCACGGCCAACTCACACAGTCGGAGATAGGGGAGGTTCACAGGAAGTATGCTTAAGGGCGCCAGATCTGATCCAAGATAACACTTCTGCCTCGATCACGACAGACGGTCCAAACTTGTAACTAAATTTGGGGTTCGTAATCCTTATTACTCTGATGTTCAAGTAGCCAAAGTTTGTGACTAGGTAACGACGATCAAAAGAGAAAGGTATGTTGCCACAAAAGAAAGATTAACCAGTATAACAACTTTAATTTAGTAACGTCGATGATTAACACAAAGATATCGAATTTTCAGTACATAAATGCCAGCAGTATCGGCAACACACAATACATAGGTAAGTTACGTTGAAGCGAACAGCGAAGAATAGTTTGTAGTAAATATTGTTTGTACACAGCATGCGAAACACACAAAATAATTAATGATACTACCTTACTGGTAATAAAGCAATGACAGTAATTACGGAATTAACTCTAGCTAAAGTTTTGTGAGCGACCTTTCTGACAGCGATCAAATAAATAGATAAACTTACTCACAATCTAGTACTTCTACTTGGTCGAAGAAAACGTTTTCCCCGGCCAGTGAACCTGATATAAATTTGAGTAGCAAATCGTGTCAAACCAATGCCTCACGAAATCAAGATCTACAAAAATGGTTAATTATTGCTAAAGAAAGTACACCTAACATAACCCGATTGTCGAATGCTGTTGTACACCTTCAATGAAAGTTGGTTTCGCAGGTGTAGAATCTCGCAGAAACGTGATTGTCTTCGGTTTATTTAGTTTTAACCGTAGGTCTTATAGATAGAATTATACTCGTCCCATGAAAGTATTTGTCGATGTTAATCCCTCATAATTCGTTATCGAATAGAAACATGTGCCAGAACGTGGTGGAACGGCTATCAAATTAACGAGAAATTACAACAGAATTTTAATAAACGGCAGCAATTATCTTACCCGGTGACGACTCAAATACTTAACGATCGTAATGAAATTATAATTTGATTCCCATTATTAAGGATGATTTTTGAAAATTATTCTTAAGCCACACCGGCCATTTTATGCAGTTCACAGCTTAACGATTTCGTCCTAAATGACAGTTTACACAAAAAGATCGGCAGAGGGCGTCAAAACCGGAATCTAATTTTAATTCAATATACAGAGTACTCTGTTAGAAAAATTTTGCACGTAACAGTAGTTACCAACCAAGAAGAATATCCGGTCAGGAAAAGTTCATTGACTGTTACTTTTATGGTTAAGGAAGTTGCCGAAATGAACGATACTGCCGCTATCGCCACGATCCTTTCTATCGGTGTCGCATCCAGTCTTCTGTTCTGGGACAGTAAAACGTTCTCAAATTCTAAAGCGTTCTCGAAGATGTTATTCATCTTCTAGAACGTATACCGAAAGATATGGAACACTCGAGAAGGATTTGCAAAATGTGTATAAATACGGAACAAACAAATTGTAGGTCAGTTATTTCCGTAATGCGAAGCCTGCAGTGTTAAGAAGATTATTCAAGTCTAAACAAATAAGTCGTTAACGCGTGTTATAATAAATCTACGAAGTACGTGACTTTAGTGTAAACAAGTGTGTGAAGCTATCCGCGGACTTTATCTTATCTTCGTGTAAGTGATATAAATTAGTGTAAGTGTTTTTATTAAATATCATTAGATTTAAATTGGTTCGGTTAATTTAAAACTGTACATATTCTTAGTATAAGTAAAAAATATTTTTAGTAGAAGTATAAATTAATTAGTTTTAATAACAAAATTCGTTATAATACCTTAAATCGTTGAAGGATAATTTTTTTTTGAGTAAATACATTAGTAATTTAAAGTTGGATACTTTTTATCGAGGTTTTTGTATACCTAAGTGCTTCGAATTTTTGTTTCAATTAACGTAATGATATGTTTACATCAATTTTTACCATTACCATAAGTATGATGTTAGTACCTATGGGTAAACAAATTAAATATTATCGATATGTCGTAGACATATTCAGTACGTTGTTGTTACTCAATATGTTGTTGTTAAATCTTATTCATTTAACGTTAGTTGCAGGTTTTGCAATTAAGAAAGATGAACGTATTGAGAGTGTAAAACGTTGCGCACAAAAAACTATCAAACACATTTTTCAAGAAGATGAGACTTTGTTGTTAACTTTTGATGGTGCCTATAACTACGTTTTCCCTGATTACATAAGTAATCCAAGTATGATTATTAATATAAGACAGAAGAGTAGAATTCTTAACAGGTCAATCGGACATAGTCAAAATTTTGTAATTTATTCGACAGATCCCGACAAGCTATTTTCACTGTTACGTACGCTTTACAATACTAAACTTTGGTTTGCAAATAACACGCCGAAAAGGAAAATTTTGTTCATTACATCGATTTCTGAAAGAAAAGATATAGAAGAAGCATTTAAGTTATGGTGGGAATTGCGAATCCTAAATGTCGTTATGTTAACGTACGACCTAAATGCGGAAAATGATTTTATAAAGCTTATGGTGAGCGATCCTGAAGAGGTACTGAACCAATGCAGAAAAAAACCATACTTGATAGTATCACACAGTTGCAATGACTACAAACTGATTAAATTTCCGAATGTTTTAAAAAAATACAGTAACTGTGTCCTCACATTTGGTTATCAGACTCCCAGACAACTAAATAGACATCAAAGCAAATCGACAGCTTTAGACTTGTATATGTTTGAGACAATCAGCGAATATTTAAACATGACTTTAAAACCAGAAATGATAATAAATCATAATTGGACAAATCAACATTGGTACAAAGTAACGAACGGTCCGTTTTATACATGTGCGCGCCAATCGTGTAGTCGTGCATACTTTTACAACGATGTTATATGGGTAGTTCCTGCTCCTAAAAGAATTCCACCCATGGAATCATTAAAGCTTGTTTTTAAACGTACGGTTTGGTTTCTAATACTTGCCGCTTTTATTTCTACCTCTGTCGTTTGGTGGTTAGCAGAAAAATATAAATATTCAAATAACCATAATGGTTTGACGTACAACTTTCTGGAGGTATACTCGATTACCATATTAGGCTCAACCAGCACTAAACAAGCATATTTGGTTTTTAAATTGTTGTTTCTTTCGTATGTGATTTACGCAATTCACATCCAAGCTGTATTTACTGGTAAACTTGTTACGTTGTTAACAGTTTCGCAATTTGAGCAACCAATTCAAACACTGCAAGAACTTTCAGAATCAAATTATTCTATAATAACCACCGACACGTCGTTATGTAATAAGAACATTAATACCAACGCTAATAATGCTGCTCTTTACCGTAAACTGAAAACAAAGTTCATATGCTATAGTTATAGCAGATTTGATATGCTTTTAGTTAGTACCAAAAAGTCAGCAGTCAATTGCACTATGCGTATGGAGCGAAATTTATTAGAACAATTATTAAAAAGTACTAACACAACATATTACTACTTCGTAGATAATTCTTACTATGGAATTCAGAGCACTGCAATTATTACTGAACCTTTAACGTATTTTGGAATTACAGTTAATAAGATTATCGCTATATTTATTGAATCGGGTTTGCTAGATCAACATAATGCACAGTATGATTACCTTTATACAAATCGCACAATCGAGACAACCGAAAATAAAAAACTTAGTTTAGATGATCTTCATCCTATATTTGTATTTTGGAGTATTGGACTTTTGATGGCTGCTGTCGCATTTCTTGTTGAGCTTTTAGTGAATACCATTCAAAAAAAATATCAAACGGAATAGACTTTAATAAATTTTAGTTGGCGTGATTTGTCAAAATGTTCACAAAGAAAGAAAGATATAGATGTAGACTATCAATAGTAACAGTCTTTTACAGTTACGATCTTTTTTTGTTCTTATAAAAAGGATCTGGTCCACGCAGTCCATATCTATGGGTACACAACTTTAAACAGCCAGTGTTATAATTCCGTGAAGTATTGTACGCACTAAATTTTAAAATACGTCTTCATTGATTTAATAAACATTTGCCTTACATATATTGTAAATTGTTTAGTAATGAAAACGTGTAAAAATTATTTGTCTTCAATAAATGAATAACAACTTTATTGAGATGTTCTCTACATAATTTTCTCTTATAACTGCATGATAGTGCCAGTGTCTTAGAAGGCGTAGAAACAGCCATGCCAACTGTTACCGTCAAACTTTCCAGCACTACTGGCTGCAGTCGCTACTCCTCCCAGCAAACACAAGGTAGCTTAATTTAGTAGTTTATTGGGTATTGAAAAGTCATTTATAAGTAATTTAATTTTTTTCGTAGTTTAAGAGTAGTCTAAGGTGACGTTTAGCAGTAATTTAAATGGTTACTAGTTTAAAAGTAGTATACGAAGTAGTTTAGGAGTAATTCAGTATTGTGGTAGCATAAAAGTAATTTAATTAGTAACTTAATAGTAATTAAAAAATTAAACGTTGTAGTTTAATGGTAATTGAGTCACCATTATACTACCCGGTAATTAGAAAGTATATATAAGTTTAACTTTATTCATTGCCATTTGGCTTACAAATTTGGTCGTGTTATTACATTACATATATATTACATTTTCTTATCCCTTCTCCCCCCTTAACTTTTTCCTCCTGCTCCATACTTCCTCCATCCATTCCGCTCCTTTTCCGTTTTCATCTAAGATATCCACTGTTTTCCTCACCTCTTCTCTTAGTTCCCTGCATCTCTTTCTCATGTGGTTCAGATCTTCAGTTTCTTCACCACATAGCCTGCACAGCTTTTCTGGTTCTTCCTTCCAATATTTGTTCCCTAACTCCTCGTTGCCACATCTGAACCTTGCCACCATTTTTTTCCTTTTGTTGCTTTTAATCTCACTGTCTTTTAAATATTTCGGCACCCCTTCACGCTTGATATCTTTATAATTCCTATTATATCTGCTCTCTTTTATCTTTGTCCATCTTTCTTGTTTTTCGATGTCTCTATCTCTCCTTATTATTTCTTCCCTTATCCCTACTCCCTCTTCTCTTAATCTCTCCACTTCTTCACTCGCGTACCTGTTTCTTTTGTAATACTCTTCTCTGCCCTCCTGCCCGTACTTCACTTTCCCTCCCTTTATCTCTTTCCAACATTCTTGCAGAATTTTGCAATCTGTTCTTTCCCTCCTTTCTTCCTCGTATTTTATTGCTCTTTTTCCTGTCTCTATCCTTATTTTTTCTATCTGAACCTCCTCTCTCACAATATACCCCTGTGTATCGCTGTCCAATCCTAACACCCATCTCCAGTATTTTTCCTGTAGCCCCTCTACCTCCCCCCACTCCTTCCAGGCCCATATTTCCGCTCCATACATTACCACCCCCTTTATTAATTTTTCGAAGAGCAATTTTCTTTTTTTTATATCCATCTTGAATATTCTTTCCCCCACACCCAATACTTGTCCTATTAGCCTGTTTCCTTTCTTCACCCTTTCCTTTATGTGTTCTCCCTTTTTATTATCCTGTTTCATCGTGTAGCCCAGGTATGTAAATTCCTTCACTTGTTGCACTTTTTCATCACTCCATCTCCACTCCTCTCTTTTTCTTTTCCCCCCTCCTTTTCTAAATATCATTATCTTTGTTTTCTCCGTGTTTACTTCCATTTCTTTTTTTTTCATATATTTTTCTAGCGTTTTCATCATCTCTTTCATTTCCTTTTCCTCCTTAGCCACCAGCACTATGTCATCCGCATACGCCAACGACCATACCTTAGCTTTCCCTACCACTATCCCTCCTGTCTGTTGTCCTCTCATTGTCTCTTCCAGATCCCCCGTATATACCGAGAACAGGCTTGAGCTCAGTAGACATCCCTGCCTCAACCCTCTCTTTGTTATGAATTTCTCACTCTCTTCCCCATTTACTTTAACCCTGCTTCTCGTTTCTTCGTATATTTCCTCTATTCTTTGTATTAATCTTTCATTGATTTTTTTTCTTTTCATATATTCCCACAGCTTTTCCCTATTCACTTTGTCAAAAGCAGCTTTTAGGTCTACGAATAGTAGTAGTACCATTTTCCCTCTTTTTTTTCTAGTTCTTTATTTGCTAAGTGTTTCATTATATATATGTTGTCTATCGCCCTTCTTCCTTTTCTGAATCCCGCTTGTCCGTCTGGTACCAAACTTCTTTCCTCTATTTACTTCTGTAATCTTTCTTGCAATATTGTCGCGTACAATTTGTATGCCGAGCTCAGTAATGTTACCCCTCTATAATTCTCGACTTTCTTTTTTTCGCCTTTTTTATGTATTGGGCATATTATTCCCTCTCTCCATCTCTCTGGGAATCCTTCCCCTTTCCATATTTTGTTTATTATTTCCGTCATCCTTTTTGCTACATTTTCTCCCCCATATATCCACTCTTCTCCTTGTATCCCATCTTCTCCTGTCGCCTTTCCTTTTTTTATATTCTTTATCGCTTCTATTACTTCTTCCTCTCTTATTCTATCCCTATCTCCTTCTTCTTGTCTTACTACCGCGTCTTTCCTTTTTTCTTTTTCCTGCTTTTGTTCTTCCCCTCCCAACAGGTTCCGAAAATATATATCCCATTCTTTAATTTTATTCCCTTTGTCGTCCTGTTTTTTTCCTCTGCTTCTTTAGGTACTTCCATACATCTTCTTCCGTTTTTATTCCTTTAATCTGCTCCTCTTGTTTCTTTTGTTTTTCTCCTTCTTTCTGTCGCATGTTTTTTTGTATATTTTTACTGCTTCTTTGTATTCTTCTTTTTCTCTCTTCCCTTTTTTCCACTGTCTTAATGCTCTTCTTGCCTTTTTCTTTGCTTCCTTGCATTCCTTATCCCACCATTTCTTCCATCCAGTTTTCTCCCCTTCCATTTTCTAAATCTGACTCTCTCTGTTGCTTTCTCCATCATCTCTCTCATTTCCTCTACACTTTCTTGTACTTCCTTCCCTATCCATACCGTTTTCCCTATTCTCTCTTTATATCTTTTTATACTCTCTTCTGTCCACTTTTTTTTAGTTATGTACTTCTCCTCTTCCTCTCTCTCTTTTCTTTCCCTTCCTTCCATTGTCAATTCCAGTGGTTGATGGTCTGACTCTACTCTTTCTCCCACCTTAAATGTCTTTACCTTTTCTGCGGCCTCTTCATTTGTCATTACAAAATCTATTATTGATTCTCCCCTTCCTCCTATGTACGTAAATTTCTCCTTTCCATCATCTTCTCTGTTCCCGTTTATTATTTCCCACCCTTTTTCGTTGCACAATTCCAGCAGTTCCTCTCCCTCTTTATTTATCACCTTGTCCTTTGTTTGTCTCTTTCCCGTACCTTTTCTTTATTGCATTTCCCCCTCTTCCCCTATTCTTGCGTTGAAGTCCCCTCCTACTATTATCAATCCCTCTTCCCTCTCTTCCATCATCTCTTCTAAGTTTTTCCTTGTCTCTTTCATTCTACTGCTATAAACCGTCACCACTTTTATTTTTGTTTTTCCCTACTGCATGTTCCTTTCTACAACTCCTCTTCTCTGTTGCACTTTCTCCTTCTTTTCCTGGTTCAACCATTTTTTCCTTATTCCCGTTATTATACCCTCCTTTGCTCTCCCTTTTTTCTTTTCTCTTTCTGCATGTTGCACCACCCCCTCAAATTCCTCTGGCAACTCTTTTTCCCACCACTCCCATTCTTTTCTTCCAACCATGTCTTATGTAATCCCACCACATCCTGTTCCTTGATGTACTTCCAGAAATCATGTTCCTTGTTTTTATTCCTGCTACGTTCCAAAACAATACTCTCAGCTCACTCACCTCCCCGTGCTTCTTCCTTACTTTCTTTTTATCTCCCTTCTTTTTCTTTTTCCATTTCCATCTTTCATTATTCCTTTTCTTTGCCGTTTCGTCAACTTTTCCTCCTTTACCACCCCCTTTGCCCTTTAGTTTTTGCCTTTTGGTTCCCCACTTTCTCTTCTCTTTCTCTGCACAGTCCCCTATCCTTGTCGTTCCATATGTATCTGTCTCCGTCTATCTCCATTTTTCTGTACCCTACCCATACTCTTTTTCCTTTCGCTCTTCTTTCCATCGCTATGTTCATTATTTCTCTTTGCACTCTTCTTTCCTCCCATGTTAAATCGTGACTTATATATATTCTTGTATTCTTTAATTTCTTCTTCTCCTCCATTACCTTCTGTTTTTCCTCCCATCCTCCGATTTCCGCCACCACCATCTCATTTTTCTTCTCTTTGTTTATTACTGTCACTTTTTCACCTCTACTTTTACATTTAATTTTTCTTCCAGCATCACTGCTAAATCTTTTGTGGTTTTTCACTTCTCCACCCCTTTATCACGATATTATTTTTTTCTTTTCCATCTTTCCTCGTCTTCCGCTTTTTCTCCGGTTTTTCTATTCTCTCCACCAGTTTCTCTTTTTCTTTCTCCCACTTCTTTTCTCTTTCTCCCTTTTCTTTTTCATTTCTTTGATTTCTTGTCTTATTCCTTGCATATTTTCTTCCATCTGTTTCATCATTTCTCTCATTAATTCTTTTAACTCCTCCATTTCTTTCCTTCCTCCTTCTGTTCTTGAGGTTTTTCCTTCGTTCTCCTCCGATATCTTTTTAACGTCTGGTGATCTTATTGTTTTCTTTCCTCTTTCAAATATTTGTTGCCTTTCTGTTCTCTCTTCCTCTCTGTGTCTTTTATTTATCCGTTTCTTCTTTTTGTTATTACTTATTATTTATTATTTTTTTTTTTTCAAATTTAGTTATTTATTTAATTTTTTTTTCTTTATTAATATTTTTTAAATTTATTGTTACTATGATTCTTCTAATTGTATTTAATTAACGCCCACCACAAATATTCGAAAAAGTATATAAATAAAAGTTTGTATTTCCCTGTTATCACAAGCGCGCGCTTGACCTTTAATCTAGTCCGCGATACCCGCTCGCCTTCGCATACGTTATCTGAGTCACCTTCACATTCCTCAACACGCTCACGTAAAATTAATTGCTGTAAATCACCTTAAATTACACCAAACTCCGTACTACTATTAAACTATTAAACACGTCCTCACTCAATCACCTTCAAAACACGACTTAGAAAGTAATTAAGGAGTAATGTAATGGTGCGTAGCTTAACAACAGCTTAACCAGTAACTTAAGAGTAATTAAAAAATTGAACGTTGTAGTTTAATGGTAATTGAGTCACCGTTATACCACACCTGTAATTAAAAAGTAATTAAGGAGTAATGTAATGGTGGGTAGCTTAAAAATAGTTTAACCAGTAACTTAAGAGTAATAAAAAAATTGAACGTTGTAGTTTACCGGTAATTGAGTTACCATTATACTACCCAGCAATTCAAAAGTAATTTAAGAGTAATGTAATGATTGGTAGCTTGAATAGTTTACTCAGTAACTTAGTCGTAATCCAAAATTAGGTTGGGGAGTTTAATGGTAATTGAATGTCCGTTAAAATACAAGGTAAATTAATAGTCAGTAGTAATAGAGTTGCTATATAAATGTTAAGCTAAATTATTTAAAAATAGTCGTTATATTTGCCAAACAGTTAGGTCTGCTATCAAACAATTGCTTGAAGAATGCATAGAAAGAAGGAAAGGGGCAATTATTATCGAAAACTAAAAAGATTTCGTACAGTTTACGAAAATATTAATATTGGAAGTCAAATAGCATTGGTCAATCTGCGGGATCCAGTAATGCAATATAAATATAAAACAAAAGTAAATATTATAACTTATGATACAAGAATATCAATATTGCATGAAATTATGTACCTGCCTTATCCAAAAATATTCGGATTATATAAACCACTTCAAGCAACTAAGACATGAATTATCCTGATTACAGAATAACAAAAACAGCAAGAGTATAATTAATACGATGCAAATGTGCATACCGTAATTTAATGGCAATTCAACAGTAATTTAAGTTTAAGATATATTTTGAGAATTCCAAACGTAAAAAATCATGGGAAACGCCAGGACAACCATCAACATTGAGTGCAAGACCAGATTGCTTTGGAAAGAAGACAATGCTGTGTGTGTGATGGAATCAGAAGAGAGTAGTGTACTACGAGCTTCTTAAAGCCGTCAACAAATGATCAATTTAAACCACGCATTGATCGAAAAACGCCGAAAATGGGCTCGAAGACACGGCAAAGTTATTCTGCAGCATGACAACGCTTCTGCACATTTAGCCAAAATGATCAAAGAAACGATTTCTTCACTTGGTTGGGAACTCCTACCTTACCCGCCAAATTCACCAGACCTGGCGCCTTCTGATTATCACCGCTTCTCATCGATGGGATACGCACTGGCTGAGCAAAACACTTCAAGACTTTCAAGGATGTACGAAAATGGCTTGATGAATAGATGTCAATAAAAGCTGAAGCTTTCTTTTGGAATGGTATCCATAAATTGCCCGAGAGATGGATAAAATGTGTAGAAAACGAAGGCCAATACTTTGAATAAAAAATGTTTTGCCATTGTTCTTAAATAATTGCGTATTTTTCATGAAAAAAAACAACATTTTAAACTTGCGCACCGTACATCTGAACGGACTGTTGTTCTCGTCGTTCCTGTGTCAACTAATAGTTCAACTCCTTGCCCATTTATGGTGCCATCAACATAAAGGCTGTTCAGAGAGTAAGCAGCGTCGATGGTGATTTCCGAGGTCTAGTTGTTGAACCACTTTTGATTTTTTCGGACGACTTCCATTAGTTTTCCGATAGCTCTTGTGTTCTTGGTTTGGGATAGCAGCGTCGGACCTGACCCAGTTCACCGCAGTTCCAACATCTAAGGACTCGACGTACACGACTATTTTGGTCATGTAATACTCGCTAAAGTAGTTCTTGAATGCTTTCCTGCCTTTCTTCTTAATTTTTTACCATATTACGAACACGATTACTACTTCGTTGAGACGCCTGTTACAAGCTTTATGTCTTACGAACCTTGCACGGCCAACTCACACAGTCGGAGGTAGGGGAGGTTCACAGGAAGTATGCTTAAGGGCACCAGATCTGATCCAAGATAACACTTCTGCCTCGATCACGACAGACGATCTAAACTTGTAACTCAATTAGAGGTTTGTAATCTTTATTACTGTCATGTTCGAGTAGCCAAAATTAGTTAACAGATAACGATAATCACAGAAAAACTAAAATAACAAGAGAGATTATAAATGATAAGCACTTTAATGTATTAACGTTGGATACTAATAAGAATATATGAAATTTCTTCACCTATCGATGCTCGAATGGTTTCCACGTAGAATTAACAAATATCACAGTTTTACTTTAGTAGCGCAGTAAATTGACAACTATACGCTAAATGCGCAATCCTTAAATACTAGAATGACTAACAATTTTCATTAACAAGCAGAGAAAACTTTGATTTCGTAATACATAAGATTTACTAGATTATATCGAAGTTCTCATACATGAATGCCCGCAGTATCGGCAACACACACTACACATTGAAATTATGTCGAAATGAACAGCACCGAAAGTCTCAGAATAAATATGTTTTTCCCTCACAGCATGCGATACAGTCACGTAAATGATTAAGATTACCTTATTGGTATATAAGCGATAACGTAATTACGGTCGTTAACATTAATTACAATTCTGTGAGTAACTTTCGTGATCACGATATAAAAGTTAAACAAATAACTCACCCCAAAATCCAGTTTCCACTTTCGCGAAGAAAACGTTTTCCCGCCAGCGGCCTGTAAGAAATAGTGAAAAGCAAATCGGATCACACACTAACTCACACAGAACAAGAAGCTAAAAAAAATAGTATTAATAAATCATTAAATGTTACATAAAAACCCGTTGCATCGTGTACTGTAGGGAACAATTTAGCACAGGTGGCTGATAACACAATCGACTAGTATACATGCAGTAACATCTCCCACGGTAAGGCTTGTCGGGACCCCGTTTTCGTGGCGGAGAAAACGCCTTCCAAAAGCGTACGTGTTCGGTAACGGTATTTCTTAATAATAATTAATCTTCGTCATTTCTTTATTGAAACGTACATGTGCTCGAAGCGGGTGGAAAACGGCCTGTGACGACTCAAATATTTTATGAACGTAATGTAATTACAATTTGATTCCCATTATTACGGATGGCACTTGCAAAATTACTTAAGACGTCCAGACCATTTTAGGCAATTGACAACTTCACGATTTTGTCGTAAAATGACAGACACGAGAAAAGATCGGTAGAGGGCGTCAAAACCGGAATCTAATTTCAATTCAATATACAGGGTCTTCCGTAATGAAAATTTCGTACGTAACACGTCTGCTTTGCCGGTTTAAACTCTAACCTATGTGCCAGCGCGTTGTCGAGCGTTTTAAGTCGAGCTAGTTGCAGCATTTTTGTGTATCGCTGTCTCTTAAATCAACGACAAAAGTTTATACTACTAGTTGTTTCAAAAAACTATATGAAGCTGTAGGGTAAGCTAGTCTCACTAAACGCACAATATCCGCTTCAAACTCTTAAAGGCTTTTCGTCGTCTGTTAAAGATGGGCGTCTCTTTATTGTATCTCCAGACGTGAAGTTAGCAGCTAGTAATCGATTTATTCGCAATCAGGGATAGTCTGCAAGATGTTTATCGCTTCATCTCGGAGAGCAACATTCAACAAAGTGGTTTTCTCTTGGTCGTTCCATCCATTGGCCATTGCATCAGCTTCAAATTGTTTGTAGTACGTCGACCACGGCATCTTGCCATCTCACGTCGGCGATGCGATCCATATTTCTGATCTCACTTTTCTCTTACGTTTTTCGCCTTGTAATCTTTCTTATATATATCTTGTTTCTTTCCTAACCTCCTAGAATTTTTACTTTCCTATAAGGAAAGTAAGTATAGCGATCGCAATTTTTTTTCAAAAAATTTTTTTTGAAGAATTTTACGTTTCAAGGTCTCCTGAAACAGAAAAACGTAATTTTGACCCAAATATTTTGGGTGTCTGTGTGTGTGTGTCTGTGTGTAACGTTCTACCCATGATAACTCTCGAACCAAAAGTCCTACTAACTTCCCAGTAAGGAAAATTGCGCATCAGATGCGTAACCGATGCATTGAAATCTTGGCGGGAAACGTTTCTAAAACGTCATCCAATACGTTTCTGAAACCATGAAATGTCCTTCTACAATGCGCAACAGTGAAATATTACGCGGCTATGCATCAGATTCGCAACGGCGAAACGTTTCATAGGGGTAGCCATTATACAATGATGAAACGTTGCATGGTTACGCAACAGACCCGCAGCGACGAAACGTTTCATAGAAGTAGAAATTCTGCAACCATGATATGTTAGAATATGTTGCATTATTATAGTTTTTTATAGAGAAACATGGGGAGAAAAGTCAACACAATCAAAATGTTTAATATATGTATATTTAACGCATACAAAATAGATACCAAAAGGAACCAATAAAACTATAACAAATATGAAAAAGGTGTATGTATATAATTCAATGCCATTAAGTTACATTTTTCTTTAAATGTCGTTTCAAGCGTAATCCAGCACTACGAAACCAATCGCTCACAGCACTTTTAAATGCCTCATTTCGAAGATCCTCAAAATTAGATTGCACTGATTCTAGAAAGAATTCAACCAATATAAAATTTCTAGAAAAAAATAAAAGCAAACGAGTTTACCATTTATAGTAGAAAGCACGGCAGTGCCGTCTACCTTAAAATTATCCTTCTGTCCTTTGTAGGAACACGTTGTTGCGAATTCGATACCAAACACCTCGGGCATTATTTGAAAGATTGTGTCCCTCTTGCTCTTGGAAACAAAATGGAAAGAAATGGCTTTGGTCACGTGTCGTCTATGGAGCAAATAGACTTATTTCGCGATGGTCACGTGAAAGAAGTAGGGTGCTCGTCACAAATAGCAACTACAAATGTTTCAACCTTGCATTAATTGTCATAACTGATATATTATGCAGTCAGCACTCGGAAACGTTTCCATGTCACCTGCAAGACACTTTAAATGTAAAGTAATAACATCTCTGAAACTCTACAGATGCGAAGCCATGAATCGCATCATCGTTGCAAAAATTACACGTTATGAAACGTTTCGGAAACATTAGCACCTTACTGGGTTGATTTGGTATGGGGCTGGTTTTTCATATTTTCTCGGTTCTATCAACAAATGGGCCTGATAAAGAAACCGAAAGTAGGTGTATCTGCTATTTTGAACAGTTTTTCTTATATAATTTTGTACGAATGTAAATTATTCAAATTATTTTTACAGTTTCTTATAGAGTTAATTCTTTTTAACAATTTATTCAAATAAACATTTTTTCTAACATAAGCAGTTTATTAGATGTTTGATTTATAATTGAAATGGAATTCGATCCTAGGTTCGAATCCAGCCTACGACAATTTTTTTTAGAAAAAAATTTATATCTTGAAAGAAAAGTAAAATACGTTAAAAAATAACAATTTTTCTCTAAATTCTTTTGACTTCATATACGGAGTGCTGCATTTATTTAAATTATCTTTGGATGTACCCACAACTCTCGAACCAAAAGTCCTAATTACTTGAAGTTTGGTATGAAGCTTTACATATTCTCTCGGCTCTATCAAAAGATGTGTTTGATAAAGAATCCGAAATTGGATGTATCCAACATTTTTAAGAGTTTTTCTTATATAATTTTGTACCTATGTAAATTATTCGAATTATTTTTATAGTTTCTCATAGAGATAATTCTTTCTAACAATTTATTTAAATAAAAAAATTCTAACATTAACAGTTTATCAGATATTTAGTTTGTAATTTAAAATGAATTCACAAATATAATATAGTTTCAAATCCTGTCTACGACGATTTTTTTTAACTAATTTACTAAAGGGGTAAGTAATATCGATGCGCACAAATATGCTAGAAAATCAATACAAACGTGTAAATACCACTTGAAAATGGTTTTATGACAGCATAACTTTAAAAAAATATGAAAATATTCCTTCACCATTCTTTATAGGAAAGTCGTGTGGTGACCACACCAGTTTTTTAAATAATTTTTCTTCTATAGTCATGAAAGTTTTCATCAATTTCTCTTCCATTGCTCTAAACGTTTCTTTTAGTTTCTCTTCAACTTTCATCTCTAAATTAATGCAATATTCTTGTACTGGTTTTATGTTTTCTTCAAGCGTTCCATTAACTTTTCTTCCAGAATTTTATAATTTTTTTCCATTTCATTCATACTTTCCATTCATTTTCTTTCCAGCGTTCTAGAATGTTCTTCTAATTTAGTAAAATTTTCTTTTGAAGAACGAAACATTTTATGTAATTATAACGTAAGATCATACTAATTTTTAGTCGCAAACTTTATATCATCTGTGAGCTTATGTAGTCATTGAGTACGTTGACGTGACATCCATCAGGTTTCTTTGATCATTTCTACGCAGTTATAGCCAAAGGGAAAATAACATTAACCTATGTACGTAAGCTTATACACCACGCGACGTCAGTATCGAAGGACTCTTTGATGCTGTCAGAACGACAGCGGATTCAACTTCCATGAAAGAGGCTGATGGAGTAGGCGAGATAGAGCGCGACGCTCGTAGGGTGTTGGATGGAAAAGCACTGTACCTGACGCTACTCTTTCAGCCGTGCACAGAATCTTATTGCACAAACGGTGAGCTTATTGCATTCGCTTTGTTGCCCATCTTTAACCTCGTGGAGGTAAGGGTCTAAAGCTTCGTAGAAAGTAGAAAGAAACTACTATGCTACATGCAAAATCAATACTAATCTATTAAATTTACTGCCGACCTTTATATTCGGCTTCGCCTGATAACGCACAATCAAAAACCAATATTTTTTAGCTTTAGTAAAAAGTGAAAGATTTATTGGGAAAGATTAAAAAAAAACAGATGCTGCAGCTTATCCGTTCCGAGTGAAGTTGCACAACTCCAAATCCGGCCCAAGAAGAATCTAAGTCAGCTATACAACATCATCACTTTCGACATTAAGAAGCACTAACAAGCGGTGTACGCGCTATACGCCGATAACGTAATGGTACGTTCGAGATCCTTCAAACAGATCGTCAATCGGTTGCAGGTCG
The DNA here is from genome assembly GCA_035610365.1 of Aquatica leii. Lineage (NCBI taxonomy): Eukaryota > Metazoa > Arthropoda > Insecta > Coleoptera > Lampyridae > Aquatica > Aquatica leii. Next base: position 6,376,550 of record CM069437.1, read on the forward strand.
GTATAAACTTGTCGAGTTGGTACGCCAATTGAAGGATCACCGTAAACCCGACGAAAAGCACCAAACTATTCACACGCCGCTTGAGAAACACACCGAGTCAACCTGAAAAGTGCCGACCACACCATGGAAGAAGAAAGCAAAGTATCACAACTTCGCAGCAAGAGTATCCGCAGTCGTATCCAAAGTGTATCTGGTTATGAAGAGGAACAGCGACGTATCCGTGGACAACTAGTCTTATTGACGTTAAAATCACGCATGAGACGTCATTAAGACGTGTCAATGACGTAAGTGTGCTGTCTGAGAAGTTAGGGATAGGGCCCACTATGACGAGAAGATTCAGCAAACCTAAAACAAGCCAACGCACCGTGGTTCGTGAGAAGCAATCAGGTACACCGGGATCTACAGGTACGTAGCATCAAGAAGCTACTCCGACAGACAGCCGAAGATATACTGACACATTCCAACGACGAAGTGAGAAATCTATGGAGGTACGACTCGAGGACCGGCAGACTCGTAACTTAAATTCTCTAATGTAAGATGTTATAATCATAATATATATAAATTAATTTAGTGCAAACAGATAACTTTTGTTATATTTAAATAAATTTTAATAGGCTTTACTGTGCTAATCTATGCAGAAAAGGAAAAGAATCGAACCAAAACCTAAAATTAATGTTACTGTGTACTAATGGTCGACAATCGACAGTAAGCACCGTATTAAAAAGACAAGTAATTTTCAAATTTATTACAATTAATAATAAATATTATACAAAAACAAAATATATCTTTTCGAGTATGGATTCGAAAATATTAAAAAAAAAGTTAAAGCTATCATATTCATTACATTACAGTGCGGTGTTGTGCCACTTAAAACAAATAATCAGTTTACAATATTAACATTAAAAACATTATTATTGTTGATAATTATTTTCCTTCTTGTTCGTACTCTCTTTGTTTTTTTTGTCATTTATTAACAATCTTTGGCAGCGAATATCTAAAAACTAACTATAAAACGCTCCCTTATCTTAGAACATAATTTTAACGTAACTTTTCTAGAAATCTATTTATGGCTAATTATTATTAATAATTCAACATGATGACTATAATTTTTAATTTATTAACAATTGATATTTTAAGCATAAATGTTTATATGGTGTATTTTTAATTTTTTGTTCGGGTACATGACGAAAATATGAAGTCTTAGTACTAAATTGTGTATCTGGAGTAATACTGGATAACAAGCTGAATGTACGTGGAAATTAAGCGCCGATTTTCTTCATTTAAAAACTAACGACTGCGATCTACACGATTTCCTAACAACTACCAGCTAATGATGAAGTTAACAACATGAGCGTTATCGTCGAAATAAAAAAATGAAACAAAGTTAAAAACGCACCGTTATTCTTATTATTGTCTGGGTAAATCCAAATTTAGACAGACGTTTTATCTACTTGTGCGTTTAACTTTAAAACGACAAATCAAGGAAACGGTAACCTACTCATGTCCCGATCATCACATTTGCATCAAATTTGGTTAATTAAATAAAATTTCGATAAAATTTAAAGGGCGGATGAGTAGGCACCGATCTATTAGATAAATACTATTTAATACTAATAACAATAACATTCAATGAGACAATTTAAGAATGGCAAAAAGAGTGACTACGAGCATAGATGGTATTGTTAAAGCGTTACTGGAATTACAATAACTTTCTTGGCAAGCACATACTTCTTGGCGTCCGCCGAATCCTGAACGATGGTAACATTGATTCGTGTGCGATTTATTGTACGATCCGCAACTTCTTATTATGCGAGTTTCGGCTTTAACTACATTAAAAGAAAAAACGATTAGAACGTTACTTATTTTGAAGTGTTACTTACGTCCGTTGACGTCAAAATCGATTACTTGTTTAATTTTTCTGCATAAGATGTAATTGGACCCGGGACAATCGACTTTGAATTTGTCGGGCGGGTTTTCCATGCAAGAACTATCGTTGTGACTATTACATTTGTAGCAGCTTATTGAGTTGCCTGCAAAAAAAGTCGGTTAATTAAGGTCAATTAGGTATAAATTGGTGTTTACAATGACAACGTACTCATCACGCGAAGAATTTAATTACATTAATGAACCTTATTCATGAAATAATCAATAATTAAGTTGGTCGCAAGTTATAAGCAGCATCGATTCCATTAAGCGGCGAAAAACAATTAAAAATCAAAAATTGTGGAGGGGGTCTGTCAAAAAAAAATGAAACTAAAGTATATAAAATTAAAAAAAGAAATGATCCCAAACGCAAAATAATTAAAAAACAAGCTTTCAGAAGAATTGTCAATAAGACTACTGAGTTTAATGCTGGGTTTTGAAAGTTTTGACAAAAGCCTTGCTATTTAGTTTAGAAGCTTAATTTCTATACACACTGAAAATACTGCAGATAATAACCTTTGCAGCTGCCAAAAATTGATTTTGATTATGAGATAGTACCGGTAAATTCAAGACGCAAATGCCGGTACCAAAAAAATGAACTACAATCTCAGGAAGCCGTGACATTTACAAACGGAGGCGTGGTTCAGGTACCTATAAGTCGAAAACTCAACAGAAAACAACCTTGAAAAGCACCTAACCGTTAATACGTTCATACAATAAACTTTTTTTATTACTATGTTTTTGAACCACAATCCTTGAGATATTTCCCATCAAAAGTAAATAAAAGCGAGTAATAAATATGAAACGGAAGCGCGGTCTCAAGATAATCGTCCTACGATTTTTGATTATTTAAAAACTTGAATACAACACAGTAAGGAAACGACTGAATCGATCCAACTAAAAGATTAATATTCAAATTCAATCTATAAATAGATTTAAAACACGAATATATGCCAAGTTCAAAGCGAATGTAACAAAATCGTTGAAATAACGACATATCTCTCTTTGTATTGATCCAAGCGGCATATTTTTGAGCAAGCGCATTTTCACTTAAATTCCTCAGACACATTTTTCGCTTTTTTTCGTCAAAATTGCATAATTTCACAATATTGTGCTTAACACTAAAACAAAAGAGTGTCCGGCTAACCGAAAAAAAAACAAAAGCGCATTCAGGCATTCTTAAACAAAAGAACAGCTGCAACTTAACAATCATAAACTACTTCGATTTTTAACTAATATACGTAGAAAATTAGTTAATTGTATGTTAAGTAGAACTCGAATTACGTTAGCGTAAGCGTTTTTTTTAACAAAAAAAAGTTATAAAATGAAATTGCGGAAAAACTTACCGGGTTGAATGTATAAAAGTAGAACAAAAGCACAGGCGATAACATAGTGGAAATGCCCCATAATTAATAAAACTACTAATTTACAATATTTACACTAAAAATAGTCTTTAAAGACCGAAATACTTAGACTAACTCCCCGATATTTCACTTACGATGTCCTCGCGCATGAGTTTTATTGCGCTGGTGCAAAACACTAACCGCCAAATAATAATTTTTTTTTAAACGACGCAGACGAATGCCGGAAAATTGCACGACCGCTTTTTTAAATTCGATTAAATTTTTAAATTGTTTTTTCACGAGCCGACTACTTTGCTGCTTGTCTGGCAAAAAAACATCCGCAAGAAGAGCAGAGGTAATTGTCTTTAAACTGTTATATCCGGAGATGGTAAGGGAATTTCTTAACCATGACTGAGATTATTCTATCAGTGTACTTTGGCACTACACTGTATGTGCTGACGATAAAAAACTTTACTAAATTTGTGTTTTTATGTGACTCGTGTTTACGTAACTATTGCGTCACATTTGTCATATTTATATAAATAGATGCATATAGTGTCCATGGACAATTATAAATAATTTATCGATGTACCTAAACATTACCATCGGCAGTCATTGTTTTTGTTTTATATCAATTATCTTATTTAAAATTGTGGTTTTGCGTATCGCATCTTAGTAGCCATTGACTTTTGAAACAAAACACCAAATCGTCTATGATTGGATTATAAAGCTCAATAATGTAGTAGAATAGCAATTTCTCCAAAATACCTATAATTAACAATTATCATAATAATGAAATAGAATTTTTATGTTATGGAGTTAGCTCTTATCCAATTAAATCCGTTCAAAGCGGTTTGAAACCGCCGAATTTGTTTTTTCATCAATATTGAGTATTGGATCATAGGAAGTGTATTGTCATTCTTTTTTTTTAGTTGCCATTTTTTTCGGACAAACACAAAGTCATAGAGTCTAATTTTATTGATCAATTTATTTTAGTACTATTATGTATTGAAATTTTGGATAGTTTCGTACCATTTTTATCACTTAATTATATTTCGTAATTACACAATATTTGACTACATTAGACTACAAGAATAAATTTTGCATTCTAAAATTCTATACCGCAAACCAAAGTTTTTGTCGCGTTCGCGCGCGTTACCGTCAATTCCCGTGGCGCCACCTTACCCAGCACATCCTTTATTACATTACGTTCAACGTTACCACAGTGCTCCCTCCTCACAGACAGCGCTCAAAGGATGAGAAGGAAAACGAACTTGCATTCTGACTTTGTAGTACGAACTGTCGGTAAAATTCTTGGTTCAGCAGACTTTACAGGTGGCTGAAGAACGTGTTGTTATGTCGTTAGTTCTTTGCTGGTTTCAGTCTCTCAATTGACACAGTTTAGTATGTGCCACGATGATGGGCAATTTGTGCTGATTTTAATGAATGCATGTTGTAAAAGGGCCATTGTGTGTGCCCTTAGTTTTTCTCTGCAGTTTTACTGCGCCTTCTCAATAGCGCCACGGGGTCTCTCGTTACGCTCTTTTTGAGATTACGAAGAGGATCTAATACTGGCCCCCAGCGCCAAGTTGTGCCTCTACGGACAAGATTCTAGAAAAATAAACAGAAACTAAAACGTAAATTCGGAAACTAAAAAATGGCAGAAAATAAATCGGTTGAAGTTGCAATTCTGAAATCGGACGGAACAGGATTGGAAGTTTCAATCGAATAGGTTCAAATTAAGTAATTCGTATCTGTGTTGCTTATGCAATTATTTGCAAATTAAATAATTATAAAAGTAAAAATGGCCACAGAAATTTTTTGTACTCTTACACATCACCCCTCCGTCGGTAAGAAGGAAGCGGGCGGTCCTTCCTTGATTAGCCCTAACTTAATGGCCTGGTCTCTACGTAGTCGAACACGGGCCCCGGGCAGATCGCGGAGGCTCAAAAGGCTCAAAAGTTTTCTTTAGGTGCTCCGGAGTTCGCGGCGTAACTGCGAGACTCTCCGAGGTGCCTGGTACGGACTGGACTCGGCAATTAATGGTCTCCGGGATGGACGGGGAACCGAACAGCTTGCTAAATTTTTGTGCCAGTTCTTCTTCGATGAAGCGGCATTGGATTCTCTTAGGGGTTAATTTCAGGTACGGAGGCGCAAGGTAGTCCGCTTTAGGTTTGGAACCGGCCGGGATAATAGTGTTGGTTGGTTTCTGTAATCCGCTGAAAGGCCATGGTCGGTGATTTACTTTTCTTCTGACTGGGGTCATCTCGTCGACTCAACTGCTGCACTAAGGTATATTGTGGTCTTTTATACTTGCCTGGCATCCCCACCGGAACCAGGTGGCAGGGAGTTATCACTTTCGATTAGTTTAAGGTCTTTTACATGCGCCCTTTGGAGTCGATGTCGTGAGTGGGGGACGCTTAGCTCTACCACGACGGGGGAATGGATCTTAGCTATTCGGAACGGACCGGTGTATTTTGGGGCCAATTTCGCCATGAATCCTCTTAGGGCGTCGGAGAGGACATGTTCTTTTTTATACACCATCTCTCCTACTCGAGGAAACCACTTTCGACGGCGGAGATTGTATTGGTGACATTGTTGGTCGAAGGCGCGGGTATGGTTTTCGCGGACTAGTTGGATGAGCTATTCTAATTTATTTACTCTCTCGACGGATTGTAACGGTTTGTGTGGTTCGGATGGAGGGCGGTATATAGTATTGGGAGGTGTCTATTCTCTACCCAACGCCAGCATAGCTGGGGTGAATTCTCTCGATCTGTGTTCAACAGAGTTGATAGCGAAAGCTACTTTCGGAAGATGTGTATCCCAGTGGCGTTACTCTTCGCCTAATTGAGCGATCATAGTTCCGATGACCTTATTGGTTCGTTCTACGGGATTGGCTTGTAGAGTGTATGGCGGCGTAAGACGGTGAGTTATCCCATATTATTTCAGCGTTTCCATGATGGTTTGTCTAATGTATTGGGGCCCGTTGTCGGTAATCACTGTTTTCGGTGCTCCAAATCTGAAGCTAATTCTTTCTTTCAGTGCTTTGCTGAGGTGTGTGTACCTTTGAGAAGTACATTTTCCCTGCAGGTTTTACGGTGGAGTATTTATATTGGATGCAGGTGGGACACTGTTTGACGTATCTAAAAACGTCTCGAGTGGCTCCGGGCCAATAGTACTTTTAAAACACCCGGGAGATGGTTTTGGCGACTCCTAGATGTCCGGCTTCAGGTACATCGTGACACTCTTTTAATAGACCCAGGCGTTGAGGTTTCGGAATGCAGAGTTTCGAGGGATTGCGGAAACTTTCGGCGGAGGCGGGTGAAGAGTCGGGGTCTTCTTGTATTCGGATCCGGAGATTTCGAATCCTGGTGCAAGCGTCGGGTTCTGGTAGGGCTGATAAGGGAGCTGACGGCAGGATCTCGTCGCTTTCTTCATGCATTCGGGATAAGGCGTTAGCTACCTGATTTAGTTTATCTTTTCGGTATACAATGTCAAAGTCGAATTGCTGGAGGTCTAATATCCATCGGGCTACGCTTGACGTCGGATTTTCCATGGTTCGAAGCCATTTTAAACTACGGTGGTCTCTGATAACGGTAAAATGGTATCCCTCCAGGTACCTTTTTCGACCGCCCACACAACGGCTAGACATTCTACTTCGATGGCGGAATAATGGCGTTCGGCGGGGCTTAATGCTCGGCTGATGTAAGAGGTCACCTTTTCTTCTCCGTCCTGTACCTGGGTTTACACTGCTTCCAGTTCTGTAGTGCTGGCGTCAGTTTGTAAAACAAATGACACAGTAAAATCTGGACCGGCCAATACAGGAGATGAGATGAGGATCTTTTTTAATTGTTTAAAAGCTGTTTCTTCTTTCTCGGTCCAAATAAACCTCTGATTCTTTTTTAGAAGATTAGTTAGCGGTTGTGCAATTCGAGCGAAGTTCGGAATGAACCTCCGGTACCATGAAGACATTCCGAGAAACCTTCAAAGTTGACGGTGCGCTCGGGGAGCTTCAATTTGATTCTCGGGATCCGGATGTATACCTTCTTTGGAGACGATGTGACTTAGATATTTTAATTCATTCTTACAGAAGACGCATTTCTCCGGGTTGATGCGTAATCCACTTCTTCTCAGACGACAGAACACCTCTCGTAAGTTTTCTAAGTGTTCTATAAATGTCTTGCCAATAATGATGATGTCGTCTAGGTAGACAAAGGCCTTTTCGTTCAAGTCGGGGCTAATAATTTGATCTAGCAATCATCTTTTAAAAGTTCAGGTAAGGCTTTTAATAATTGGTTTTCGGTTAGTTAGTAGCATTCTCGGAGTTCACTTAAACGTTCCAGAAATGAGAGTGGGTCGCTTTTTCCATCAAATCGTAATCCCCATTTTCTCACAACCTTACATATTTGTGCTGCAGTCGGAATTACAATCGGAGCTTTACTTATAGATGCTGGTCGGGTGCTTTTGGTAGGAACGACAACTTCTGGTCTGTTTTTGAGATTGTGGGGAGGATCTAATACTGACTCCCAGCGCCGAGTTGTGCCTCTACGGACGTTGCCAGTGAGAAACGGAAACTAACTGCAAGCGCCGAGACGTTCTTATACGCTCTGTCAGTTAATTCGTAGATGGAAAGAGAAATGTGACTAGCATGCTTATCTAATATTAAAAGGATGGATTTTTCTGCAGACGGCTTAGCGTGCTGTTTAAAGTGCGCCAACCATTCAAGAAAAAGATGCTCATTAATCCCACCGTTGTCTAAGCATTTGTAAAGCGCTCTTGCTGGACCATCCTTCTCGAGCAGAAGAGTCAACGTTTTCCTAGGGAAAATAAACATCGGTGGAATGTAACCGCCTGCAGCGCTCATAGCACACAACAAAGTGATGTTTTTTCTTCTCTCCCAACTGGTTATCGATCCTACTCTCTTCTGTTCTTTAGTAACGAAAATTTTTCTAGGAGCTCGAGCTGTTGAAATGCCTGTTTTCTCGCAATTATAAATATTTTTTGTAACAAATCTATGCTTTTCCATTAGCTGGCCAAGTAGCTCAAAGAACAGTCTTATTTCGGTTTTATTAAAAGCTGTTATTATGTTTATGCTGGTCGCTTCCGGTTACCTAATAGAAATGTTATGTCTAGTCATAAATGCATGTAACCAATCGCGTCCAGTCATTTTTGAAGACTGATGCTTCAAATTTAATTTTTTAGCATATTCAAAAGCCACGTTTCTTATTTGATTAGCAGTATAACCATGAAAAATATTTGCCATTTTTTCCACCAAGTTTGCTGGCTCGGCTTCTGTCTCAGCACTAAAGATAGTGAATCGTCGTAGATGTGGTCCTAAAGTAGAACCTTTTTTTATCGTCTTTTGAAGGCTTGAAAATGGGATCCCCATTACCTTAGCCATCAACAAGCTTTATAGCTTTTTCCAGGCCATCAAAAGACCAGGAAAACTTTTTGTCCTGACTCGTACTTTAAGCACCTAGAAAGAAATAAAAATGACGTAATTCAACATGCACAATCGCGGTTAATGGGAGTCACCTGACTCTCATTTCTCGCAATTACACTAATGAGAAAAATAATCAAATAATAAAAAATCTTAAAAAACACTGACATAATCTGAACTGCATATCACAATGTCGAACGTCTAACTAAGTCCGTTTAAATTCTTAATCTCATACTGCAAAATATTCGACACTTACCTTCTAATTTGTATTGACGTAAAATTACATCAACGGAGCACAAAAACAAGAGACCGGCGTACCTCAATGGCGCGGGCGCTGACTGGCGCGAGCCGTTCCAGGCGGCGCTGGAAAGCAAGAGCGGGGGTAGGGCAAGTACTGTTTTGTAGATGTGAGAGTGACTTCCATTACCCGCTGACTCCCATTACCCTACTCTCCCCTAAATATGTTAGGCAGTGGGTGATAGTAGGGAAGAGAGGGAATGATTATAAAATTTTGATTTGAATTAAATAATGTATATTAGTTTGATTTATTTTTATTTATGCAATACTGTTTTTGTGTATCCAGCTGTTGTAAGTTTTATCAAAGCCTAACCCCTTTACATACATTCTAGTACCTTTCTTTCGTAAAATTCTTTCAATTAAGTATGTATCCGGATGTTTAACTTTTTTTAATTCCATTTTATAAAAAGCTCTTAAAATATCGCCCCCTTTTATATGTTTTATCAAATAGGTAGTTGGATTAGTTAGTTTAACTTTTCTAATTATAAAAATTTCATTAGACCAATTAGGAGTATACCCCTTTTCAAAAGCACACGAATCTATTAGGTCAGCTGGTTCACCGTTATCTTTGGTTTACCGTACGTCAGCTCCGCTACTGTAATATTAAACTCTGATACCACATACGATCACAAACCCATTAAAATCGATCGAAGTCGTCGATCACAGTCGAATTTTTAAGTCAGTATTTTAGACACGGTGTCATCTCTCTTCTTCCTATTCGCTTGGGAGCGATAAACGATTATCTTATTGCAACAAATACAAAGTTGCTTTGTTAAAGAGTCAAATAACTGGCATTCAAATTGATTGTGCACTACACGCACTTTGTGATCACTTCTAGGATAGACGCTGACGACTCGTGCTAATAGCCAGTTGTAAGATGTAGATTAAAGGTCGACCAGGAGAACAAACATTCCCGAAGCTGCTCCTCTGCTGTCGAAGACTACTTTATGCGGCGCTGCATTTCGGAAAGGACTTCACAAGATCATCTTTACCGAAAATGTTGTAGCAGCTGTTGACGATGAAAGTAAGTAAAGGGCCAAAGGAGACACATTATTGAAATCACAAAACAATAGGCTTAAAGATCTTGAATTCAGTACGGAATATATTTCTACTAATACGGTGTACAGTCTCTCATACGTCAAATTGCCATCACGTAATATTTTATGAAGGTGCGATTTGGTTGATTTCATATTGCATTCCTAAATACCACCAAAATTGGGTGAAGCGGGGTACAAGTGTGTTGCCTTGGACCTCATGTAAATAAATGGGACTATGTAAGTCTTTATTAACTTGTGGCTTTCAGTGTAGCGGTCACGTATATGAACAGGACCTGCAAAATCCGCTCTGATGTGAAAGAAACAGGACCGGTGCATTCTAAGACAAGACACAGCCCTAAAACAGACTACGGAATTTCTCGTAATTTGCCAATACATGCTGTAGCCGGAGATGAGCCAAAAACGATCCCTCACCACAGATAATAGTTGATTGGCACCGCAATGTAAATATTTCAGATGATGGTATGTTAATATGAGTTTAGTGAATGCGTGACCTTTAGATTGTAATAGGGGATAAACCTTACGAAATGAACGATTTAAAGTGACGAATTCTATCTCCAACTCAGAGCAGATTAACATACTTGCAGTGCACGTACATATTACGTAGTACAGTGCACGTACATTAACGTATGTATAATGTACCTAAGATGTATCACAAACCACGTACAATGGGCGAAGTGTGATATATGGGTAACTACCAAATAGATAATCATTCTACAGCTTTCCCAAACGTTCTAGAAGTGGTTAAAAAGTTTGTGAACGCTCTCAAAGCTGAACGTTTAACTGCCTCCTTCTTTAAACTGTTCTGTCCTAGAACAAAAAACTGGATGTGACACCGGTAGGAATGATCGTGGCGATAGCGGCAACTCTCTCTATTTCGGCAACTTCCTTGATCATAAAAGTAGCAGTCAATAGAATTTTCCCGATCCGATATTCTCCTTGATCAGTAACTGCAGACCAACATTTGAACGCCTGTTCCTCGGAAGACGATCTCAGACATGTTTCAAACTGCCCTACAATTCAGTTGATCTAAATCACAACTAAGCTTGAGTACTGCCAATTTCTTAATATTGTGGAACTCCATTTATCTCTTGATATTCCATAATGTTCGCCACAGATTTTCGTATAACGGCTTTGTACGTGAGTACTTTGTGGTGACCAGATAGAAAACGAAGCGTCGGTCACCACCTACTTTAAAAACTTCTCCTCTCTAGACATGTCAAGATCCTTGCTCACGCAATGTGAGATGGCGAAATCGTTTCGTGCTTGGAACAGGTTTTGTTGTTCCTCGGTTTTAACTCTATAGCCTTTCCAGAACCTCCGCATATGCTCAAAAACTTATCGAAGTCTATTCCTTTGACTTGACTTCTGGTTCTGCTAGTTACTACTTTAGTTCGGACCGGAACTTGCGTAATGCGGTTTTCGCTAGCAAACGGGGCTAGACGATCGATGTGAACCACTTTTGGCTTGCCTCTGGGTGGTTTTTAAATGTGACATATAACGTCATTAATCTGCTGCACGACTTCATAAGAACTCTACCACAATACAACCACACCATGTCGCCAGGTTAAAACCCACTATTTTGTGCCTTGACATCATATCTGGTCTTCATTCTGTCGCAATTTGTGTGTTTTACGGACTTCCTCATGTACCTCGTCTAGTCTTTTGATTAGCTTGCTGACGTAGTCTTCTCCAGCAATTTGTTCTTCCGGTTTTTGTCCAAATTGGAGATCGCATGGCAGTCGTATTTCGCGGCCGAGCGTGACACAAGATGGGGTTTGGCCGGTATTTTCATAAACGGATGATCGGTATGCCATTAGGAAAAGATGCAAGTACTGATCCCAGTCTCTTTGGTGTTCAAACACTACTTTAGCTAAGTATTTTCATCCGCTCATCTATGCTATCAGATTGAGAATGAATGTGTAATTCCAACGGAACTCCAAACTGGCAGAAAAACTCTTTCACTAATACGTCTGTGACTGTAGCTGCCACCAGGATGTATTTGTTTCCCGAAGCAAATTTTGGAAACGGCCCTGCAATGTCAATAGCTACGCTTTCTAATAGGCTTCCTACGTTGTATTGCTTTATCGGTGCTTTGCGCTTTCTCGCTGGATCATTTTCTGATGAGCAGAGCGTGCATTTACGGCACCATTTCATGACGCAGTTCACCCAGTAGAATCTTTCTCGAATTTTCCCCAATTTCGTTTTTATGCCAGAGTGTGCTCCTGATGTAACATCGTGGAGATGTTTCAATCCTTTTGACACCCGGCTCTTTAGCACTACCAACTGTAGTCTGTTTTCCGTGCCCTCGACACTCACTAGGGATCGTTTAAAAAGACCGTCTTCTACTATCAAAGAGCCCAACTGCGCTCAGTACACTTTGATGTTTTTGCTCAAAGCACTAACTTCTTCCCAGGTTGGTCGTCGGCCGCTTTTTTTTCAGTCCAAGAGTAGTCTTATTTCAGGATCGTTTTCTTGTTCGCGACGCAACCGCTCGGGTTCTCACTCGTCATCAACCATAGCGGTCCTCGGAAAGCATTCGACTATTTCTTCAAGTTGCGAACAATGGCTGCAGTCCGCCAGACATGATCTTCTAGACAAGGCATCAGCGTTCCGATGACTGCATCCGGCACGGTGTTCTGTGTCATAGTTATACTCTTGCAGTCTTTCGATCCATGTTGTTACTTGTTCATCCGGCTTACGGAACTGCAATAGCCATTTTAAAGCGGCGTGGTCCGCACTCTGTAAAAGTTTTTGTCGATACAAAGATTTGTAGAAATGTTCTATAGGCTTGACGACTGCTAACAGTTTCCTCGTAGTCACGCAATAATTCCTTTCTGGCCTGGACAAAACCTTGCTAAAATACGCAATGACTGGCCTATAGCCAGATTGCTTGCGTTGGTATCCAAAACAAATTTTCCATTTTCTCTTGGATAACTTAAAATCGGCGAAGTGACTAGAGCCTGTTTTAGTTGATGGAAAGCATTTTCGCAGTCTTCATTCCATCTAAATTCTGCTCTTTCTTCGGTCAATTTCGTCAAAGGTTTGGCAATATTGGCAAATCCGGGTACAAATCGTCTATAACAGGTGCACAACCCGAAGAAACTTTGGACCTGATGTTTGTCGATTGGACTTGACCATGTTTGCACTGCTCGGATTTTGTGTCAGCCTTTACTACATCTCTAGATACGACGTGGTCAAGGTCTTGTACTTCCTTCTTAAATACGTAGCATTTTTTTGGACTCAGTTTGAGATTTGCTCCACGTAGTCGCTGGAACACTTCTTTCTTTCTTGTTCAAGTGTTCTTCAAACGACCTTCTAACCACGATCACTTCATCTAGGTAAACTAAACAAGTCTTCCAAGAATGTCCGCGCAAGATGGTCTCTATCAAACGCTCGAACGTTGCAGGAGCGTTACACATTCCAAAGGACATCACAGTGAACAGTCACAAACCAGTGCAAATGGTAAAAGCTGTTTTTCACGCTCCTTGGATTTCAATTCTATCTGCCAGTAACCACTTTTTAAATCTAGCGTGGAAAACCACTGGGATCTTGGCAAGATGTCTAACGTATCGTCAATTCTCAGTAAAGGGTAGCTGTTCTTTTTGGTCACGTCATTACGCTGTCTGTAGTCTAGACAAAACCTATTTGATCGATCTTTCTTCTTTACGAGTACCACTGGGGACGCCCATGGACTATTTGAAGGTTCAATCACGCCTTCTCTCACCATATCCGTTATTCTTTGTTCGGTTTCTTCTCTTTTTGCCAAAGGAAGTCGGCGTACATGTTGTCGTATCGGCCAAGCGTCTCCGGTATTCATTTTATGTTTTACTAAGTTAGTTCATCCTTTGGAACCACTCTCCAGCGCGAACACATCTCGATACTGTTGGATCAACACTTTAACTTTAGTCAGCTGGTCTTGACTGAGGCTTTGGCATTTGGAGATAACAATGTCCAATAGACTTTACGCATGTCACAGTTTCAGATAATGACGTGGATTGGACTACCACGATCTTCTTTTTCAACGTTACTGGATCTAAGTTGATATTTAAGATCCTTACTGGCATCGTGTTTTTCACTCGTACTCGTGGATATTCATAAGATGTCTTTTATGTGGATATCCATAATCAGATGTTCGATGAACGTCATTGCTTTCATATCCATAGAATATGCGTAAAATGATATCTTACGAATATCCAGGATATTGTTTACTTTCTTAAAATTTATACTTTTGCATTAACGTGTTTATTTGATATTTTAATGAAACTACGGAAAGTCATTATTTTGTTTTTCTTTCTATAAAATGAGTTTTAGAAAGCGCAAAATTTAAACTTTGCTCAGGGCGCTCATAATCTTAACTACAACGCTAATGAATAACGTATTAGAATTCATAAAAACACCTGTAAATTTCGAATCGATAACAAATGAAGCATAAAGCTTTGAAAAACAAAACATACGTAACAAAGGAAAATCAATTATTGTTCAGTGAGTATAAAACTCAACTCGCAATTACAATATTTACGAAATAAGGAAACGGCGTATCAGATGTGAGTTACTTCAAAGAATGAATATGAAATGAGATGCTTGCCAGGGAAAATGTTTTTGAAAACAAAAATACTTAATAGAGCGTTTTATACAAGAATTCGAAGAATTTAAGATAACTAACATCCACTTTGTTCTTTATTATTGGGTTATATTTATCACTAAATAGAACCGATTGACCAAACACAACTTCTAATAATAATATATTTATTTTACACAAGAGATAATAGTAGTTAAAACCAACAGAGCAAGAAGTAAAGCAATAAAAATTATAGGTTCGTCGACTAACATAATAATATCACAGCTATAATACCGATGTAAGTGTTTTTGTACAGGCAACCCACCATACACCTAATTATATTCAATTGCTAACGAACGTTATAAGTGAATGATTTAATTTTCAATATAAATATTTCTCGATAAAACTACCTCGTCTGTTACGAAGTCGCAAAATAAATCGAGAATCGACAATGATAATAATGAATTGTAAAAAGTATAATATGAGTACAAAACATACCAAACCGACAATTCTTCGTCAATAGTAGTAACTTTCACTACTCTTTTTTGTCGGATTAGGACAAAAATATGCGTGGTGTATAAATAAGCTTATGTACGACAGTTAATGTCATTTTGCCTTTGGCTAGAACTGCGTTAAAATGATGAAAAAAACGTCAACGTACTCAACGACTATACATAAGCTCACAAATGATATAAAGTTTGCGACTGAAAGTAAATTAGAGTTAGTATGATCTAACGTTATAATTACATAAAATAATGTTACGTTCTGTAAAAAAAAATTTTACTAAATTAGATCATTCTAGAACGCTGGAATGAAAATAAATGGAAAGTACGAGTAAAAAGGAAAAAAATTCTTAAATTCTAAAAAAAAACAGTTAATGGAACGCTCGAAGAAATCATAAAACAACTACAAGCGTATTCCATTAATTTAGAGACGAAAGTTAAAGTGAAACTAGTAGAAACATCTAGAGTAATGAAAGAGAAATTGAGGGAAACTTCCATGACTATGAAAGAAAAATTATTAGAAAATTCCAGAAGGTTAGTGAAAGAAACAAGAAAGATAGAAAAAGGATTAAGGCGGAAGACCTGTGACTCTAAGAACGATCGTAATACCCGAAAATGAAAGTGAAGTGACATCAAGAATACGTATCGCACTGTTGATGTTCGATGACAAGACGCCGTGGTCGACGCCCTACAAACAATTTGAAGCTGATGCAATGTCCAATAGATGGAACCACCAAGGAAAAACCACTTTGTTAAAGGTTGCTGTCGGAGAAGAAGCGATAAACATCTTGCAGACCAACCCTGATTGCAGGTGTACCACGCGCAGGTAAAGAATCGTTATCAAAAGTTGACGAAAAGCCTTGAATAGTCTAAAGCAGATATTACGCGTTTGATGACACTAGCTTACCCCAGAGCTTCATGTAGTTTTCTGGAACAACTGGCAGTACAAACTTTTGTGGTTGATTTAATGGACAGCGATACAAAAAAACGCTGCAACTAGTTGGACTTAAAACGCTCGACGACGCACTGGCACATGCATTAGAGTTTGAAGCGCCAAAGCAGGCGTCTCAGTAAGGTAGTCATCGTCTTTGTAAAACGGTAGAGGATTAAGAAAAAAGACAAGTAAGCATTGAAAAGCTATTTTGACGAGTATTACTTGTCCAAACAAGTCGTGTGCGCCGAGGCTCTAGATGGTGGAACTGCGGTAAATTGGGTCACATTCGACACCGCTGTCCACAAACCAAGAACAGAAGCGCCATCGGAAAACTAGTAAAAATCATCCGAAAAGAGCAAAAGTGGTCCAACAACCATGCCCCGGAAATCACCGTTCACGCTGCATCGCCAACTAACTCCCTGAAGAGCCTCTATGTTAATGGCACTATCAATAGGCGAGGACTTGAACTATTGGTTGACACAGGAACGACGAGAACAACAGTGCGTCCAAGTGTAGTTCAAGAATATAGAAGAATAACACCAATCACGATGCAACTAAAACAACAACTGGCGAAACAATCTCAATTCATGCAGAAATGATGGTGACTATTTGTATTGGCAATAATTCAATTAATCATCAGATACTGGTAAATGACATAACTGAAGAAATTATTTTGGGAATGGGCCTTATAAGATAGAGTGCATTCTATTTAGACATGGAAAATAATGTCCTCAAACTAGAGAACGAAGAAATTCCTTTTGATTTGTCGAAAGATGAAAAGGTGAGGATTGTTCTAGTAAAGGATGTCGTTTTGCCTGGACGAACTGAGAGCGTTGTGTTGAGACGTCTAGATGGAGATCTCCGAGAAGGTTTCATTCGTAGCACCAAAACAACCGTTAATAAATACCAGTTAGAATCATGAATATAAGTGCATACCGGATAATTTTAAAGAAGAATATTGTGATAAGACAATCTAGGACGTCTTGATCTTGACCAGCGCCAACGCAGTGAAGTAAAGAAACTAATCCAGCAGTAGCACGACGTGTTTGCAATTGATGATAACTGACGTCATAAAATACAAAATCAATACTGGCATTCCTTAACCAATCTGACAACATCCAAAGCGGCTTTTCTTTTGCCAGGGTAGAAGAAGCTAAGAAATAATCGCCAAAATGGAAATTCAGAGTGTGATCGAACTTGTTACATGCCAAAGTTAACACAAAGTTACTGCCTGAAATGGGGTAACATAAACGATGTTGTGCCACTAGCTCAATGGAGAAGGGGGTGGGTTGTAATTTAAAATTCCGTGAAGAATTGGAAACGCGATCGACGTAAAATTGAACTAAAACGGTAAAATAGTCAAAAATCGGTAAGGGCGCCAATCAAGGTCACGATGAGGGTAGCTTTCAAACCCTTGATTATCCGAAAGCTCATCTGGTTGGTTACAACCCCGGAACTTACCTTGAGTTGTAACTATTCTGAAATACACTTACAAACAAAAATTTACGTATGCGGCGGCTAAATGAATAAAAGCTCTTTACATTTAACAATATAACATTTATTGAATGAATAAATAAAACAAAAACAAAAAAAAATAATGAATAGTAAACAAATTTCAATAAAAGAAATGAAATAATCTTAAGCAAAACCAAACAAAAATGAACAATCTACACACAAAACATTAAATTACAAATTTATAAAAAGAAAATGCTACTATAATAGCGTTAACTCGACGTTTTCAAATAAAACATAACGCCAATAAATTTCAAGGCCTTGACCGCATAAGAAATTAAACAATTCAAATAACTAAGAACAATACAGGTTATACAATATATGTCCGAACTTTAATTCGAACTAAACAAAATATAGTTTATAATTCGTTACATTATCTTATATTCGGGAATACGATTTACTTTTCAAACGCACCAAAACAAAGTTAATTTATTTTAACTTCGCGCAAACACTTTAAGTGTTCCTTGAAATAATTAAATTTAACGTTAGTCGTAATTCAATCGGCTCAAATTCAAAGCTTTTACTGCATTTCAATCGCGGGTCACTACACGATAATAACCAAAATCGATAAATACCTTTTTACTTAATTGGAGATACCAGGTAAGCTGCGGGTCACAGTGGTTTTCAAAAGCTACCACCTCAGATGGGCTTCGGCTGCTCCCAAACGTACCGTACTCGAATGCGGGATCAATGGAACCCCCAAACCATAGGACACCAGCGGAATATTTATTTCACAATTTAAACCGCACAATAGCGAAGAAAAGGGATTTTTCTACTTAAAACATCGAAACTAAATCCCTCAAGCGTGATTGTTTATTTTTGGATACCGTGGCGTCTATATAAACCGTACATTACGAAAGTGGAAACCTTAACATTTTCACCACCACACTTAATTTTCACGGTACCAATTAACTTCCGCGGTAAGGCATAACTATAGAGCAAAGTACCCTACTCACTCTACTACATCTCACGATCCCCGGTATTTCTAATTAAAATTGCCACCACGATCGAATCCTCATCCATATATCAACTTTTCGACTACCCTTTCCACAAAGGCTGTGTTCGAAATTTCAAGAACGAAAATACTCTCATTACGAAGTGCGATAAAGAGGTAATCAGTCCCCATTACGTCATATTTATAGCATTTGGACACGGCATTTCGCTTGTACGTGAAAGTGTCAAATTGACAAAATATTATATTACAAGAATTTAAACTGCCTAATAAATTAAGATAATGACTTAATTTTTCCACGTAATCTAAACGATTGACACAAAGAATTCAAAGTACGACTGTACTGAGAATGCACTTGAACAAAGAACTTTTGAACCAACTTAAAATAAACAAACGACGAAAATATATTTAATTACGATTATATCTCAGAAAGGAAACATAAATTACAACTGGAATTCTCAACAAACCAAGTGAAATACTTAATAAACAAAATCGCGAAATCAGATGGTTCACGGCGTAACAAAATACAAAACTTTATCAACCATTTAAATTGTAACTTTGAATTTAAAATCGTAAAATAACTTATTAAACTCAATCTAAAATCACATTAAAACAAATTCAGAATACTGTGTCCATTACCAAAGATTACTCAAACAACCAATCGATTTTAAACGATGGTTACACCGAGCTAACAAATCGAGAAAGAAAAAAAGGAAAACGCAAATTCAGCCAGCTGAATCTATTTATGGGGTCTGTCATAAAAAGAAACTGCTGCAAATCCCAAACGCAGGTCACAAACTATCTAACAGTCCGTGGACATCTCCAGTGGTCTTGATGAAGAGAAAAAGGATGGGTCAACTAGATTTTGTGTTGATTATAGACAACTCAATGAGGTCACCAAGAAAGATAGTTATCCGTTATTACAAATTGACGACACTTTAGATACCCTATCTGGTTCGCAATGAATTTGAAAAGTGGCTACTGGCAAATGAATTTGAAACCAAAGGACCGTGAGAAAACTACGATTAAAACCGGTTTATGGCAATTTACGGATATGACTTTTGGAGTGTGCAACGCTCTTGCAACTTTTGAGCGTTTGATGAAAACGATTTTGTGAGGACTGTCTTGGAAAACGTGCTTGGTGTATTTGGACGACGTAATGGTGGTTAGAAAATTGTTTGAAGAGCATTTTTGAAAGAAGTGTTTCTACGATTGCGAGGTGCAAACTTTAAGTTAAGTCCAAACATGTACAATATCTTCAAAAAAGAAGTGAAGTATTTAAGACACATTGAATCCAGAGCGGGAGCGATAGTCAACCCTGATAAAATTATGGCAGTCCAAGATTTGTCAATACCAAAAAATATTATCGCAGGTTTGTGCTGGGATTTGACAACATTGCGAAATGGTAACAAAACATACCAAAAAAAGACGCGAACAACAACTGTAATGTAACCTCTCAAAAGTTGAAGCAGCTCTAGTTACGGCACCGATATTGAGCTATCCTCGAGCGGAAAGCAAGTTTGTGTTGGACACTGATGCTAGCAACTTCCCAGTAGAAGGTTTACTTTCTCAAATCCAGAATAGAGAAGAGAGGGTGATCGGTAAAGTAAAGTTCTGTCGAAGCCTGAGAAGAATTATTGTGTAACTAGAAGAGAACTGTTAGCTGTTGTCAAGTCCGTTGAACACTTCTACAAATACTGATATGGATGGAATTTTTTTCTGCGAACTAACCATGCTGCTCTCAAGTGGTTTCTTCAATTTCGAAACCCGAAAAGACAAGTTGCGAGACTAATAGAACGATTGCAGAAACACAATTTTAATACAAAACATCGTGCTGGATTTAGTCATCGCAACCCAAACGCCCTATCTAGCGGACTATGCGCGCAAAGTATAACGGTGAAAGCATATTGAGCACAGTGTAGAATTGAAACATGGTCTTCTGAAGCAATCCCTGCAGAGCGATGATGGCACTGAGACGAAGCTGCAGCTAGTAGTGCCGAGATGCTGAGATTCAGAAGAAGACAGAACTTCAAGAGAACATTTCGGTGTAAAGAAAACGCTTGAAAAGGCCAAGAAAAGGTTCTATTGGGTGTATTGCAAAGAAGATGTAAAGGAGTGGTGCCGCAAATGTAATTTATGCGCGTCTAGAAACGGACTTATTGGAAAGCCTAAAGCTCTTATGAGAAAAAGTAGCAATTAACATCGCAGGTTACCATTCTCAGAAATAAGAACAATAAATCGTAAGAGAACTAGGCAAGTTTATTTACTTACAGCTTTTGGTCGAATCTCTAATCTTTTTTGATTTCTAGTTCTTTGTTTTAGAAATTGTTTTAAATTTCTCAAAACTTATATTATGAAGAGTGTCAAATGCATGTTCGGCAATGGCAGACTTAGTAAGCTGGTGTAAACGAAGATGTCTGTTGTATTCTTTTAATCTCGTATCTATAGTTCCACCAGTTTCACCAACGTATAACTTGCCACAGGTGTATGGAACTTTGTACACTGTATATTTTAAGATCATTATGAATATTTTACTTTCAGTCGCGTTTATAGCTCAGCCTTCAGCTTAATTCACTTGTGTCATTTTGTGTACGTCGACTTAACCCAATTGAGTATCCTTACTTATTTATTCGTATTCAAGGCCAGAATTTGGCAAACGTAACTCAACAATTGTAAGCTTACACTTTTCGAAAGTTCGAGAGTAATATTACTAGAGTAACATGATTACTAGATACTCACGCTAAAAAATTTTAATATCTGCGGTATTATTATCATTAGAAGTAGGGTGAGTGTTATAAAAACATCGTGCATTGCGACCAGATTAGATCTTTTGTGCCTCCCTCTAGTTGGACTCAGGAGAGATCTATGTCTTTGACGAATTCAATCAGGCCCCTGGTCGGAAGGCTTAGTAGTTCTCCTTCCGAGATGAAGATGAAATCTAGATGTTTTTGTCTCTTTAGGAACAAGACTGGGCACCTCATTACCCACCAGTCCCATCTTACTCAAGTGATATCTGCAGTGGATGTGTCCTGTTAGTATACCACAGAGAAGTTTTAATTCTTTTCTTCTTAATTTTATAACTTTCTTCCCCCTCATTTTGTTAGGGCTAAGGAACTTCTTTGAATGTTTTAAACTCGGCATTTTGTTCCAAGTTCTGTTGGTTTCTTTGTTCGCCCATTTGGTGATAACCTCCTGATAGTCTCTTTGGCTAAAGCCATACATGGGAGATGGCCTTATAAAGGGTTTTACTGCACCTAATTTTACTTGCTGATTTCTTTCCACATTGCCTCCTATTCTTTATTCTTGTCCGCCAGCTGGTTTAAGGATTGGATTTATGGCACTTCTGCTTGGAAAATAGTGGCTTCAGCACTGAGGGATACGTGTTTTTTAAACCTAAGTCCTGTGAACCATTTTTGAGAAGACCCCTGCAAGCAGTTCGTGCCTCCCACCCTGTCTATTGGAAAATCTGTCTTTGTATTTGTAATCAAAGATCATTTTTGAGTTCATTTGATTGCTCACTGCAGCCATGTCCAACAGAGGACTACCTCATGTAGTTTGAGGGTTTCGTTCATAGCTTCCTCCTTAATTGCTACTGATAGGGAATCTAAGCTGAGAAGGATCTCCATCGCAGCGGTGGTTGTTGATTTTAGGGCGCTTATGGTGGTCAGACATGCTAGCTTTTGCACCTTTACCAGCTTTGCTTGTGCGATACTTTGGTCTACTTTTCTCCACCAAACTGCAGACGCATAAAAAATTCCAGACCTGATTGTAGATCAAATTGATTATGCTGGGGTTCAAACGTCAGGTTTTGCCAACCATTTGTCGGCAAGACCATAAAGTTTTTATAGTCTTGTTGATCGTTTTGGACAGGTGACTTTTCCACGGTAAATTTTGTTATATTGTCACCCCCAGGTCTTTAATCTTCTTGGAGAGGGGAATGGTAGTCCCATTTAACTGAATACTGAAGATATTTAGATTCTTTCGTTTAGTAAAAAAGACGATGGTGGTTTTATTTGGGTTTACGTTAATGCCCTCTTTGAAGCACCAGTTACGTGTTAGGTTGATGGCATTTTGTATTCTCTCCCCGACGATGGAGTCATGCTTGTCCCTCACCGTTATGGTTATGTCGTCAGTATAGCCTAAAACGTTATACCCTTCTCTACTCAGGTCGTTTAGTAGTTGCTCCACTACTAACGACCACAGCAGTGGGGATATGACTTATCCCTGTGAGCAGCTTTTGTAGTGCCTACCTCATGGGTGGCACTATCAATGCTGGTGATTACCTGTCTACCCATCAGCATGTTGTTTAGGGACTGCGTCATTGAACCATAGGCGCCGTTGTTAAAAACGCCTTCTATGTCCATTAAGACTGATAGGGCTATTTTCTTTCACCAGCTTCTCCATTGTTTTGAGCCTAACGATAAGATGATATGACTTTGGATCATCTAGAGGTTTTACACCTCCCTTATGTAAGAATATGATCATTACTTTCTTTCATGCTTGATTAACATGGCCATATACCAAACTGCATCTGAAATTTTTTGTTCAAGGTCTCTAGCAAGATGTCCCGTTCTCGTTAAATAAGTGCCGGAAATACTCCATCGGGGCCAGAAGCCTTGAAAAGTTTGAAGGTTCCTATGGCTTACTTAATCCTTTCAGGCGATGCAATTTTATTGACAAGGGGAAGTTTCTGTTTGAGAAGAGGTCTACTCCTTATAGGTCCTTTGTGCACACTTGTTTTTCCAGCTGCTGTACACCCTAGAAAATGTTTTTTAATCAAAACCTCCACCGTTTCTTGACAGATTGACGTTAAGGTGCCATCTTCACGCTTGAGTGCACCTATGTTACCTTGGTTGCCTCTTGATAAAGCCTTCTGCACGCTGCTTGCGACAGGTGCTTTATCAAGGTTCTCACAAAAGGTTCTCCAAGAATTTGTCTTAGATTTACAAAGTGTCACATTGAACTTGGTAAGAGCCTTACGGCACTCTTCCCAGTTATGTGTTCTCTTTAATTTGTTAAACTCTCTTCTGGCTTTGCTACGCAGTTTGCTCAGCTTAATGTTCCACCAGGGTACTTTGCTTTTAGTCTTTTTGGTTTTGAGAGGACAGCTTAGAAACTGTTCTCTCCAAGTTGTTTATTGATATTATTTTGTTTGGGAATTCTTTCATGCCATCATGTAGGATACTTCTGTATCCTTCTCAATTGGTCTTGTTAGGAACCTTATATGTTTGGTTGGTCATGCAACAAGCCCCCATCTTGAGCATGATCAAACAGTGATCGGAAAGGGATGCCTGTTCAGATACTTCCCAATCACTTATTAGATCTCAAGCCTTCTTAGACACTAAGGTTAAGTTTAGAACCTCCTGCCTTATAGCGTTTATAAAGGTTGGGCGATTGCCCTTATTGGTCACCATCATATTATAGTTAGTAAGTACTCATAAAGTGACTCATCTCGGTCGTTGGTATCGTTGTTTTTCCAGACGGTGTTGTAGACATTGGCGTCCACCCCAAGAATTAGACGTTTCCAGTTGGCATCGCAGTAGCTGATGAGTCGTTTCACCGTTTCTAGTGGCGCTTCCTGTTCCTCTCTAGGAAAATATGCCGAAATCAAGATTACCTCCTTCTTTCCTCCAAGACACTTAGCTCTGCCATTATGGCGACTGTATCAGCATATGTGAATTCTGATAGAGTCAGTGTATTAATGATTTTATTGATCAGAATCGCTACCCTTGGTACCAGGGCAGATCTATTATAAATCCCATTTATCCAGAGCCCCTGGACTGAACCTACCATTTTAGTGCCTTGGGCAAACCTGTGGCGTAAGACGACCGAAGCAGCCTTCGCGTGTTGAAGATTCACCTGCACACACTCCATGGTTAAGTTGTGGATGAGGGAGGTGGAGTACCACTGTCCTGCGCCACCTCTATGGTGGTTGCATTCTGAGGATCTATTGATTCTTACTCCAGTGGTGGTTCATGAGGTTTCCTTACTTTGATAAGCACCTCTTCGAATCCGTAGAACAGTTTATTTCCTAAGAATTCTATTGTTTAACCTGAATCTTGGTCGATTAAGAGGATTAGAAGTGCTGATGTACCCCTCGCCTCCTTCCTTATGACCCTCCAGGTTGAGGTGTTGACTCCATCGTTTTGTCGTTGAATTCGATGTAATATCCTCTCTGCCAATATCTCAGAGGAGTTGAGGAAGAATCCCATTAAGGTACTACCTTGAGGTAGTAGGCCTCTTTGGTAGCCCACAACTCTGAACCTTCCCAAGGGTGTGGATTAACTACCACCGCTTTGAGTCATTCAACTGTGGCGTTGTCCTTGCATGAAAGCATTGAGTAGCCCGTCTTATACACAGAGGTGAGGAACTTAGATTTGATGGTTTCATTGTACCTTTCCTCTACTGTGTTCATGATGACTGAGCAGATTTTGTCCATCTGGGCAGTGGTGAGGAGTTCTGTTAGAAATCTCCTGCACATCACCGCCGTTTTGATACCCACTAAGGCACATTTATATGAGACGTCTTTCTATTAATATTATCTGGATTCAGCTCCTGTGATTTGTGTTGGTGAACAAATAAAATAGGTTCTGGTAATAATGTTTATTTAATTAAAGAAAAATACTAGTTAACTTTGCCAAAATAATTGACACGATTGTCGTTCTTGTACATACGCTATCATGCACACGACTCACTAATTTAATTGCGCGCGCTTTAAGTCTACAAACTACTTCCCCCAAGTCGTCATGCGCTCTTTTATTTCCTTACAGAAACGCACTTGAATGCTATCAATTTAATGTTTTAACACTTTCTATCTCCTAGCCTCTGATTTTGTTGGTTGAGCAGCGGAAGCGACCGTCTTTTTCTTTTTTTTCTTTACAACCCTCAGATTTACGTCTTGGGACCCTGGTCTTTTTTGCACTGGAGCTTGAGTACCGCTGCCTCCCGGCTTCGGAAAGACGAATTCTTTCTTCTTCAGGAAGGCAAGTTTCCCAGCTTCGGTTTTGGAATATCCTGCATTCAGTAAATACTTGTACCTTTTGAAGGCTGCGCTATACAACCTTGTCTTATTTTGGCTCACATTTAAACGGACGGTCTTTTTGACCAGTTTCTCTACCCCACCTTCTGGTTCTGAGGCGCTGTTTTCGCCAGCCTCTTTTGCATTAGGTTTGGGTTTGAGGGGTTTTCCTTCTCGATTTTGTTTTTATTTGTGTTTGTTTTTAAAAAGTTCATATTGTTTCCACAATCTGTTACGGACGAAATTCTCTGTACGTACGCCTATGTATTTCGACGTGAAATTAGATTCGGGTTTTGACGCCCTCTAACGATCGCTTTCTCGTTGGTTGTCATTTGGCGGAAAATCGCCACACGTAAATGATATAAAATGGTCTGTACGCATTGAATATTTATGTATATCCGTTACCATCTGGAAAATAATGGAAAACCAATTATAATTAGTTAATTATCTAATTTATTCGAAGCGTTACAGGGTAAGCTACTGCCGTCTTTTATTAAAAATTCGTTCGTAATTCTTTCTTCCTTTTAACAGCCATTTTGCGTTCCTCCATTTCGAACATGTTACATTCTCGATAAATGGATATTGTAAACCACTGCTAAATAAGTCATCACGTTACCGTACACGGGCGCTGGCGGAAGGCGGTTTCCACGCCACGAAATTGGGGTCTTGCGGAGCCTTCCCAGGGCAAATAGTGCTACACGTGGATGACACGACGTTAATCATATTAACAACCACCTATTTTAGATCTCACTACATACAGTAGTCGATGCACGTTTTGTTTTCTTTTGAGATAGATTTCATGAATTACTTAATACAAAATTGTTTTAGCCGAACTATCAATTGTGAGTTGGGGTTGTGACACGATTCATGTTAATATTTATTACAGGCCACTGAAGAAGAAAAACGTTTTTCTTCGGGCTAGTGGATGCTGGAATTCGGGTGAGTGATTTGAATTTATTTTAGGTATATCGTTGTCACGTACAATTACTCACAAACTGTTGTATTACAATTTAACGTTAGTGAATACTTATAACGTGTAGCTACCAATAGGGTATTTAAAATCAGTGAAATCACTGTCTCGCATATTGTATGTAGTTGAAGGACATGTACTTCAGATCCTTATAATTGTGTGTGGTGGGTTGCCGATGTTGTAGGCATCGAGATCTTAACTTTTTTTCTATAATTCTCTAAATTGACTGTTACAAAATCAAATGTTAATACCGTTGTTAATAATTAGTGTAAACTCTTCTAGTGTTTAGTATAAATACAACTGTGATAAATGTTAGTGATAGACTGAAAGCGATTAAAGTTGTTAATTCTTTTTCGTGGCTTATTGTTCCCTACGAACCAATTTGGGCTACTCGAACAGCTGAGTAGAGGGATTACGAATCTTCGAATTATTACAAGTTCTACACCTCTCTGTTGTGAGCGAACAGAAGTATTACTTTGGGAGAAGCTCTGGCGCCCTGAAACATCTTTTATATATACAGTCGAGGATAAGACTGTGCATCCTGCAGAGCCTTTTACTGGATAAGGCTATATAGGTACTCTGGAGGGCGTCTGGTATCCAGAGATCGCATACTAGAAATCTTTTAAACCCAGGCCATTCATCCTTGGCGTATGCTGATCCACCGTAGATTAGACGACGTTTATTGGCTTTCCAGCCTAGATCCGCGTGTTTGGTAAAAGCAGGGTCACCTCGAGCAGGGTGCAGCTTTTCACTGCGCACGGACGGTCTTGCAGCAAGCAGTAGCATGGTTTTATTATTAATTTCTCGTAAGTCAAATTTATAAAAAAAATGTCTTGTGATTTCTGGGAAGATAAGTACATAGTTTGTTATTAAGTAGAAAATATGTATATTAACCAACTTGTTACGATCTGTCGTTTGCTTTTCTCTTAACTCTTTGACAGTGTGTTTATATGTATTCTTGGTGTCTTCGAACCAAGAACGCCAGTACGCTTGGAGTGGCGCCTATTATTTTTTCTTTTTGATATAGAATAGCATTCTCAACCAAGCCTACTCACAGACATCTCAGCTAACCGTGCAGATGTGGCAGTTACAAACAAGACCCACTAGAGTTTAAGGTTAGTAACAATTTGAATCTTTATATGAGCACCATGAATTGTTTAAACGTTTTTTTGCAGATTATTCAAAATTACTTAGCATCGTGTTAGAACAGGGATTCAACCACGAATTACTGTGCATAAGAAAACTTTACCATTATAATTATTAACGATTGGCATCACTAAGAGGTCAGAGCGACATAACCTAGATGCTAAATTATTATTAATTTGTTATTTCTATGTTATATGTTACCAAAGTAACATGTACTTCACAATGTTATGTAAATGAGTGACACACATGTTACTTAAACTTAACGTGACGTAATTTTTCCGTTATGTTAATTTTACATTCCTGTTACGTTGATGTCTGATGTGCATGTACATTTATTTACTAAAAATCAAAAACAATAACAGTTTCAAAACATAGAGAAAGAATGCGCTATGCTCTAATATATATACTGTGTTGACACAACTTTCTAATTTGCTAGTCGTGCTAACCTGATCCAAAATTGTATTTAAACAGATCTATTTATACAATTACTAATTAATGAATAACTAATTTGACGTTCTTCTGATTTGGTTCAACTTTATCCTTGTACTCGTCGTACAACTTTACGAGCGAATCTGTAAATTTCTTGTGTAGTTCATTTACTTCTTCGCTAGTAGGATTTTCAACTCGTTCAACTTCAATTGGTTCTCCAACTAAAAATTCAAATTATTTAAACTTTTGTAATTAAATTTGAGACATTTTACCAATAGTTGTAAGTGGATGTGCCAAAGGTGCAAATCCGAACCAGTCTTGAAAAAGTCCACAACCGTTCATCACCAACGGTTGACAACCAATAATCGGTTCCATCCATCGCAACCACGAAATATTGTACGTTTTATAAATGTTGTTCACACCAAACTGAAACATCGGTATCAACGGTGTGCCATTTTTTAAAGCGATTCTCGCAAATCCTTTACGATTTTTTAACACAATATGATAATCGGGTTTGTAACAGTAACTGACTTCTTTTAATCCGCCTACAAACAGGGCAACTGCGTTGCCTCCTTTGGGATTGCCCAGTAAATAATCCAATGATTTTTCAGACGCGCTGACAAAGCCCACAAGCATTAATATTTCTCTAATAAGTGGGATATAAAAACCATTATGTAAAGTTGCTATCCTATACGAATGATCAGGAAATAGTTTTTCAAACTCGGTGTTGTGTGTTATAAACACTTTGCCTGCTCCCAAAGGAATTAAACCGTGAGGATAACCGCAGAATAAATAGTTCCTTTTCGGATCTAGCTTAAATGGCGATGATAGTTTGAATTTTATAGGGAAGTAATCTGAGTAAGCAGCAGGGGAGAAAATGCCGCGAAGAAGTAATTTTTTTCGTCCACCTTTTTCAAATGATTCTCTATCTAAAGTCAACATCCAAATTAAGTACAGAAGAGGAAAAGGCCACAATCTAGTAAAACATAATAAGTAGAACAACGGGATGTTAACCAGTAATGCTCCAATGACGACCGTGAATAAAGGTAAACTGATAATAAATCGAGTCCAAATTGTATCAAAGCGATTGTAACCGGTTAGTGTCATCTGAAATTAAAAACTAATTAAAATTACTAATAATTTTATTTAAAAGAGCTATATTAGCATAGGCAACACAAATTACATTTAAGTAGATACGCAAGAACACCAAATATTAATTGCAGCGAATAAATGCTTCAAATACATAGGTAGAGTGTCTTTTTCAGCAGCATTTGCTTTTGTTTTGTTAAACAGTTCTTATGGTAATAAATATGAAGCGTTTGTCACTAAAAATTGCTACCACTAACAAGTGAAGTCAAATTAATTACAAAAAGATAGAATACATTACTGTTAAACATTGTAACACACGAAATTGTTAGCTTTAAATAGGAGATGGTCGTAGGTTAAAATGGTAGTACCCGAAGTAAAGTGGTGAATCGGTAGCATGGGCCACACTTAGAGTTTATTGTAGATATGGAAGTACTAAAAATGGTTCTAAAATGAAATACGAGAATAGTATATTAAAACACAAGTTACAGAATGAACGCGCTTCAATCACGGGACCGGGTCTCATACACGAGCCGCGCAGCGGCGAGTTTATGAAACGGTAGAGTGATTGAAACGTATTCTATGAGGTGTGTTTTATACTATTTTCTTCATTTTGATTCAATTTTAATATTTTCCGTATAATTTTAATTTTAACAACGTTGGGAAACTTTGGTATTTTATTGGATTGGCAACACTTACACTTTGACATATTGAAATTTATGTGTTAACCTAAAATCATACGAAATTATCTCTTTATACCTTTATAAGTAAATAACTTTGAATTAATAAAACGTCTTTATTTTATCTTGGCATCAAAATTTGAATTTCAATTGTTAAGTTTTAATAGTTTTAATTTCTTTTTTATGTAACGTCAAGTTACGATTCAGAGATACCAACTTTGAAAAAACTAACATTTGTGTAAGAATTTGATAATTCTTACAAGGATTTTAGTGTAAGAATTGTTAATTCTTATATCGAAATAGAGAAAAAAATTAATCCCACAAGTTTCTATAGCAAACAGCTTCAGCTTCGAGAGCGTTTACGAAGTTATTATCAACAATTAGAACATTTGGAAAGGATGTAGAAAATTGTAGAAAAATAACCGAAATATATAAAAACGATTTAAACTGAGCATAGGTCAGCTATTCCCAGTCAGAAGCTTTAAGCAGATGTTTAAATAAATAAGTGATTAACGCGTATGTTTGAGATAAATATAACGGAGTGTCAGTTCTCGATAAACAGAAATTATCCGCAGACATTATCTTTTAAGTGATTGTACGATATAAATTAGTGTAAGTGTTTTTCTTAAATATTAAATATTTTGTGTATAAATGAATTATAGTGTTAAACTTCGTTACATTGGTGTCAGAAGTGGGATTCCCGATTTTAGTGTAAATATCATTAAGTAATTTAATATGGGTCCCGTAATAAAAACATTTATTGCGTAAATAATCAACTGTTTAATTCGCGATTCGCGTGTTTGTTTATAGTGTGTAATTCTAGCTGTTGCATTTCGTTAAACTAGTGTCAGGCGTTATTAAAATCATTGTTCATCTTTGTTATAACTTATGCTGGTAACTCGTTATCAAACCAAAATAGATGCAAAACTATTTGAATTTCTCGAATAAATAAAAAATGGTCAAGAATCGATAAATAAAAATATGCAAAAAACTGTCTAAAAATTCTCAGAAAATGAAAGAAAAATCCAAAAAAATGGAAGAAAAGTTTCACAAAGACTCGCAGAAAATTTTAGAAAAATGGAAGAAAAATTGTCTGAAAATTCTCAGAAAAAAAAAATTGTTAGAAAATTCTAGATGTTTAAAAGAAGAAATACCAACGAGCATTGAAAATTAATTAAAGACTATTAAAGACCCCAAGCAAATATGTTAAATTTAAAAATTTGCGAATCTGTGAATAACAAATAGAAGCAATAGAAGACAAATAAGAAGACAGAATGAAACTGCTTGAAGAATGAATGAACCAAATGAATTACCATGGTAAAGGAAGCTTCACGAGTAAAGATTTAATAATGCACCAATTAGCCATAGTTAACCTACTACAAGCAGTTTAAAGCTGCAGCTACAGCTAATGCAGAAAGCGACGTCTTTAATAATGTCTTTACGTAAGATATTAAGATTCTCATCTTCAACAAGTTTATCAAGCACAAAAAGTCGGGCTCAGAAAGCTGCCGAAGGTTTTCAAGAGATTGAGGCTGACTCGCCAGACTAACACGGCTTGCGTATCACACAGCACCAGACACCTTCTTGGAGCAGTTGTCTATTCGAACATTTGTAGACGTCCTCTGAGACAGTGAAATGCAGCAGACTCTCCGGTTAGCTCAACCGCAGACGTTGAATGACGCCTTAACCTATGCTTGGCAATTTGAGGCGGCAAAACAGACCTCGCACCGAGGCAGCTATAAGCGCTGCAAAAATACCCTCGCACACACAAGAAAACATTGAAGAAATAGTGCGACGTGTATTTCGGGAACAAGTAGCTCGAGGAAGAGAAGTGACGTGCTGGAACTGCGGAGAAGTGTGCCACGTACAACCACGCTTTAGTAAGCCCAAAAAAGGGCCAAAAGAGCGTCCGGGAAACTAGAACTGGTCAACTGAATTGGGCGAAAATCGACCTCAACCCTCATGCCCCGGAGATTACCATTCAAATGACATTGCCTAGAGAGCAATTGCATAGCATTTATCTGGATGGCAAGATCAATGAAAGAAGTATTTAGTTACTGGTTGACACGAAAGCGACGAAGATCATAATTCGTTCTGGCATGTACTTAGAAAACAAGAAGACATCAGCAGTAACAGTACAATTACGAACGGCGACGGGCGAAAAAATACCTATTCACTGACATGTCAAAGTTTGGGATATTGAGTACTCGACCATCAAATACTGGTAGCCGACATCACGGAAGGAGTTATCTTGGGACTCGACGTTATAAAGAAGTATATGTTCCAATTGAATATAAAGCGTGAGTGAAGACGTGACTTTGCTTGCGAGGACTGAAAGTGTGTGAGCGCGATTGAATCAATAGAAGGCGACTTAGTTGAAAAGGGACTATTCGTTGACAGAACTTTAGTACGAACCGAAATAAGATTACTCTTGAACTGGAAAGAAAACGGCTAACGACCAACCTGGAAAAAAGTGAGTGCTTTGGGCTTTGGCAGCTTTGGGTCCCTTTGATAGTAGAAGACGACAGTGGGGGCTTCTCTATTAGGTCATTTAGTCAATGACCCTCAAAAAAATAAGAAAGGTATTTTATTTACTTTAAAATTACAGAAAATTTGCGTTTCAATCAAATTATCAGCGTTTGAATTTTATGCGCTTAAATAATTGTCAATTTAAACGCAACAGATACGAAAGCTTGCGAATTTACCCGAGGCTGACGCGAACTTGTGCCCAAACTATGCTCGCATGTGTATTTGCATGTACTACATCAAAGTCAAATCGCAAATGATAGTTATCGTAGTCAAGAATCAGACACACAGAATACAATTTTATGCGAGTTAAAAAAGAAGATAAGTAAATGTTTAAATGCTTTCGTGCGGTCTGCAGACCGACCGCCTACGTAATGTAATGCTTACTTTACTTAGTCATTTATCATTACCTTCGCAGCACGCGCGATGTTTCTCTACGTAGAAAAGAATAAAAATATTTCCAAGCACTGAAAAATCTTTGATTAAAAACACTGTAAATTTTAATGAGCTTGTTATTGATTATTTTGGTAAAGATAGAGGAATATCTTAAATATAAATCGAGTTACTGTAAGAATGTTTTTTCAAATGACCCTCTTGTATGATTGACCACCAGCCGCCACTGGAAGACGGTCTTCTTAATCGATCCCTAGAGAGTGTCAAGGACACGGAAAACAGACTACAGTTGGTAGTGCCAAAGAGCCGGATGTTAGATGTGTTGTAGCATCTCCACGATAGTGCATCAGGAGAACACTTGGCATAAAAAAGACATTAGGAACAGTTCTAGAAGGATTCTACTAGGCAAATTGCAAAGCAGACGTCATGAAATGGTGCCGTAAGTGCACGGTCTGTGCATCAGGAAATGGTTCTGCGAGAAAGCAGAAAGCGCTGATGAAGCAATACAATCAGAATATGATTCGGGAAACAAATACATCCTGGTGGCAATGGATTATTTCACGAAACGGACGGAGGCTTACGGCATATCTAATCAAGAAGCAGCTGCAGTCGCAAACGTATTAGTGAAAAAGTTTTTCTGTCGGTTTGGAGTTCCGCTGGAATTACACTCCGACCAAGGCCGCAACTTTGAGCCCGGGTTGTTTCAAGAAGTTTGCCGACTGTTGGGAATTAAGAAAACTAGGACGACGCCTTTCCATCCTCAATCTGATGGATGAATCGAACAATGAAAAAATACTTATCTAAAGTAGTGTCCGAACATCAAAGAGCCTGGGATCAGTACTTGCCTTTGTTCTTAATGGCATACCAATCATCCGTTCACGAAAGCACAGGCCAAACACCATCTTGTGTGATGCTCGGTCGCAAAATACGACTGCCATGCGACCTCCAATTTGGACGAAGACCGGAAGAAGAAGTTGCTGGAGAAGACTACGTCAGCAAGCTGACCAAGAAGCTAGATTAAGTACATGAGACAGTCCGTAAAAACAAAAATTGCCAGCTACAGAATGAAAACCAGATATAACGTCAAGAAACAAAATGGTGGGTTTCAACCTGGCGACATGGCGTGGTTGCATAACCCCCAAAGAAAACGTAGTTTGTCGCCGAAGCTGCGGAGGCAATGGGAGGGTCCCTATAAAGTCATCCGAAAACCACCCAGGGGCAAGCCAAAAGTGATCCACGTCGATCGTCTAGCCCCGTTTGCTAGCGATAACCACATTACGCAAATTTATATCCGAACCAAAGTAATAATTAGCCAAACCAGAAATCAAGTCGAAGGAATGAACAAGTTTATGAACATATATGGAGGTTCTGGAAAGGCTAGGTTCGGAATTACAACCGAGGAACAACAAGACCTGTTCCAAACACGAAAAGATTACGCCATCGCACATTGCGTGATCGAGGATTTTGACATGTCCAGAAGGGTTGCAGTCGTATTTAAAAAAAAGTTCGGACGGCTAGCTGAACTACAAAGACAGCAACTGGCGGTCGGAAAAGTCTTAAAACTACCTGGTGACGGATGCTTCGTTTTCTGTCTGGTCACCAAAAATACTCACGTACCGAACTGTTATACAAAAACTTGTGGCAAACAGTATGGAATCTCAAGAGAGAAATGGAGTTCGACAATATTAACAAATTTGCAGTAACCAAGCTTGATTGTGGCTTAGATCAATTGAATTGGAGGACAGTTCAAAATATGTTGGAGGTCGTTTTCCGAAGAACATTTGAATAAATTGTTAAAAAGAATTAACTCTATAAGAAACTGTAAAAATAATCCATACCAAATTTCAAATTACTAGGACTTTTGGTTCTAGTTATCTTGGGTACAACGTTACACACAGACACACACACAGACACCCAAATTTTTTTGGTCAAAAATACGTTTTTCTGATTCAAGAGACCTTGAAACGTAAAATTCTTCAAAAAAAAATTTTTTTTTAAAACTTCACAAAAAAAGTAAAAAACTGTACTTTTGTCCATTGGTCGTTACACTGTGGGCCAGTTCGGATTACTGGAATGTTCGAATTACGGAAGTTCGGATTATGGATATTGCACTGTAGGGGAAGGTCGGGCAACGTGAAATAGGCGGGCAAAGTAAAATTTCGGTATATTATGTTTTGACATTGGCGGGTTCGAGTTTTACTGTAATGAGAACTTAGCTTTCTACGGTTGGCACTTCTGAATGTAATATGGCGGTTTCAGCCTTAGTCGTTCTTGTGTAAAATACATTTTCAGTGTTTCCGACTAATAAAGTGTAATATTTTCACTGTTTTGTATAAGGAACTGTAAAAAAACGGTGAGATTTTTCTTCTCTACCTATTTGTCAGCTGTATTTCTATATATTCACATGCATTTTAATATGTTTATGGATTCACCCGCCTGTTTGATATACAGGTGGAATTGTTTTTCATTGGCTGCAGCATGGCGGGCAATGTGAAATATTTCAATTTGCCCGCAAAGTAGAATACTTGTTTTTCTCGCATAATATGACCAAGCAGCTTATTGCCCTCTTGTTTATTTTCAGATAAAAGATGGTGTATAAGTATAAGAAAAAACAACTTATCAATCATGGGAGAAAAATAGTATGGAAGCGGCATTAGCGGCATGTAGAGACGGGATGGCAATTAATGCGACAGCGCGCCAACACAACATTCCTGTTGCGACACTCTTCCGTAGATTAAAAATACCTGGTCAGTGTGTTGATAAAAAGCTTGGACGATTTCGTTCTGTGTTTAGTGAGGACCAAGGAAAGGTTTTAGTCGAATACATATTAGAAATGGAAGAGCGACTTTTTGGTATAACCATCTCAGATCTAAAGTCTCTCACATATCAATTTGCTATCAGGAACCACATTCCTCACCCGTTCAATAATGATAAACATGTAGCAGGAAAAG
This sequence comes from Aquatica leii, assembly GCA_035610365.1. Classification (NCBI taxonomy): domain Eukaryota; kingdom Metazoa; phylum Arthropoda; class Insecta; order Coleoptera; family Lampyridae; genus Aquatica; species Aquatica leii. Next base: position 6,412,269 of record CM069437.1, read on the forward strand.
ATTGGGTGTACGGCTTTTTAAAAAGAAACGCGAAGTTATCACTGCGGCTCCCAGAGAAAACCTCAGCAGCTAGAGCCTCGGCTTTTAATGAGGTTAACGTTACTAAGTTTTTCAATCTACTTGATTCTTTATATGAAACTCACCGATACCCCCCAAATCGCATATATAATTGCGATAAGACAGAAATTTCCACGGTACCAAATAAGCCTTCCAAAATAATATCGAAAAGGGGGAAAAAGCAGATGAGAGTTCTGTCCTCAGCAGAGAGAGGCACGTTGTTTACCGCCGAAATTTGTTTCAATGCAGCCGGAGAATATATTCCTCCAGCTTTGATATTTCCAAGGGTTCGACACAATGTAACATTTGAAAATGGAGTTCCGCCAAATACAAAAATTTTTGCCCACCCAACAGGTTGGATGCAAACTGTTATTTTTACTGAATGGTTCGAACATTTTCTGAAATTTGGAAAGCCAACAGCTGAAGACCGCGTCCTTCTCATTTTAGATGGCCATTCTACACATATAAAGAACCTTGAAATGCTGACAATAGCCAAAATAAAATTCGTTGATATCTTTGTTCTGTCCCCACATTGCACACACCAGTTGCAACCATTGGATGTCTCTTTTATGTATCCAATTTCCACATTTTATCAACAAGCAGTGAGAGTGTGGCTGCGAGAACACCCCGGAAAAATTGTCACTATTCATGAAATTGGAGCCCTATTTGGCGAAGCCTACTTGAAGGCAGCCACAATGGAAACGGCGAATAGCGGCTTCAGAAAAACGGGCATATATCCCTTTCAAAGAATTTTCAACGCCAGCTCCTTTGCTGCAGCTGCAACAACCAATCGTTTGGCCACTGCTGGAACAAGTCAAGATGACGAGACCTCTGCTGTACAAGAAAAACCACAAACACCTTCAAAAACATTTCCGGAAGGTGCTATGATTGTTTCTTCTCAGGAGATAATACATATTCCTCAGGTTTCTGATAAGGAAGATGACGCGCAAAAAAGAAAGAAACCTCATGGATCCACAGTAGTTGCAATTTCAACCCCTTTTATGGAAGACCTCAAAATTGCCAAGCAACCAAAGGTACCGCCAAAGAAGAAGACCAAAAGAATCAAGAAGCAATTGTTTTCCGAGAATGAGACTGACAGCGAAAGTAGTGAGATAGACCCACCCTTGAATGATGAGCGTAGCTTCGAGTTCGAGTATTCAAATGTCCCCACAGGTTAGAGCAAGAGAGCTGGGTTGCAGTGAACTATGGAGGAAATCTGTTCCCTGGGATTGTCCTAAGCCTCGTGAACACAGAAGTCACGGTAAAATGCATGGAAAAATGCCAACAATATTTTCGCTGGCCCAACAAAGATGATATAATGACTTACGAGAAAGAAGACATTTATATAGTGATCAATGAGCCAAAAATACTGGTTTTTTTGATGTGCCCGAATTGGGTACCTATGCAACCCGATAATATTTATTACTTAAATATCTAACGTTTTTTCGAATTTGTCCGACATTTTTTCAATAATAAACTGTGTTTTGGGTATATTTCGTAGTATTCAGTTTTGCCCGCATGAAAATTTCATTTTGCCCACAACATAGCGGGCAACGTGAAATTTGCACATTCTATTTAACAGATTTGTTTACAAAATTTAATATGGTTAATTTGCAGTTACAAGGCGACAGTCTAAATTTGATTAAAACGAAGTCCATCTTATCAGCGTTTCTTGCCAGAGTTAAACTAATGAAGCAAAATATGGGACGGGGCAAATTTTCCCAGTTCCCCAATTTGTCACAGACAAACTGTCAGGAAAACGACGTTTTAACCTACGTTCAACATTTAAATGCCCTCTATTCAGATTTTGAAACTAGGTTTGAGGATGTTTTGACTATGGTAATACCACCGTGGATAATTAACCCATATGGTGACATAGAAGAAACGAGTGTCATAATACAACAGGAACTGACTGAACTAAGTACAAACGAAGAACTTAAGGTTCAGTTTAAAAACGAATATCAGCAATTCTGGCTGCAAAACAACATACCCGTTACTTAACCCGCATTATGGAATATAGCGAGGAAATTTTTTATTTCTTTTCCATCGTCATACCTAGTAAAAAGGGGGTTCAGCGCTGTTACCAATCTCCTAACGAAACAATGAAACAGACTGGACATCATTAGCCGAGGAGATTTACGATTAAACCTTATAAAATTGACGCCAAATGTTGATAATTTATTATTAAAGCATTAGGTTCATCCTTCTCACTAAAAACATTTACCTATTGCTTAGTTTATTTTATGTTACGCGTATTTTATATAACAGATACACAATTTTATTTTGAGTAGTTTTAATTTAAATTCTATTAATAAATGTATGAAACTTAACATGTGTTTTTACTTTAAGTTTTTAACACTAAACTTCACTACAGTTAAAAATTTACAAAAAATCAATATCAAGTAAGTAGGGGGTCTACCCAAAACCGAAAAACATGGCGACGGATCTACGACACAAAAAATTTTGGGAACCTCTGATTTAATGTAATGTAATTTTCCAACAACAATGTATATTCTAATCTGTTTTTTTAAAAACAACTAATAAACAATGATTAATTGCACATAAATTATATCTGCATAAGTAATTTATAACGATTCCAAAGTTCTTTCAAAATTTATCAAAATCTACAAATGTACGTTGTGTTGCCTATACGTGTAAAATATATACGTATCACAATAATTGAATTTTAATAATAAACATTTTTAATACTCACTTTTAGTATATTTTCAAAATCTCTTGTTGGGGACAATTTGCAAATTGGTAATATTATACAATGAGACTACTATTGATTATTTCTACGTTTATAAAATGAAATACTACGTTAAATTTCCATGTACTGACACAAGAACAAGCACTGCAATGCTCTTATCACTGTAAGTATGTTTTGTTGTTGTTTGTATCAGTCACAACATTTTGTATGTTCTGTTAATTATACTGTTGGGTTTGAATTTTTTGTACAATGGGCATAGGTCAAAACGACGAGTTATCACGTCTCTTATCTAAATCTAATTGTAATAGTTGCAAGACCAATATAAACAAACGTACTTGAATAAATAGTTAAAATCCACTGATAATTGAAAACATTGAAGCATCGTGTTTTTGTTAGATTTTATTGTGTTATGGTCACTTTGCGATTTAAAAAAAGTATATTTTTTTATGTGATAAGTTTATAATTAAAACTAAAAAAATTAAATTAATATAAATATAATACTTTTACTAAACAATAATAAGATAATTAATCACTTAATGCACTTATTCATTTAACGTCGGTACGCACGTTCTTTCTTACACTGACTTTACACTCATTTATTTAGACCGCACTTTCTTCTTGTCCGACTGTCAATTTCCAGGGATTAGTTTTTATATTTTTGCTTTATCTTCTACTAGAATATTCCGTTCGTTTCTTCAATTTCTTCTAATATTCTTTTACGTTTGATAATGTTCCAATATTAAAGTCGCTATACCATAAAAAAATCAAATCCAAACGTAAATATGTATAAATAGTAAATTAACACAAAAAATTGATGAATAGTTGTTACAGATCTTGTTTAAATCTGTCGACCACTGAAAGAAACAATTAGCAAAACACAGACTAGCAATAATATATTTATTTCAAACAAGAGAGGATATACCATCCTCCTTAGTTTTGAGTTTTAACATGTGTGCCCGAAAAGGGTCCCATGGGCCTGGGTTGAAGAAAAGTGCAGTAGCTCAGTGACACACCGACACGATAACACATTCAATGAATCAGTGCATATGTAACCAATGTTTCTTGTCGTATCCTGTAAATAAATGTTTTAAATAAGCGCATAAAGTTCGTGTGTCATTACATTTACATTACATTAAATCAATTAAATCCCCTGGCAACAATTCAACGAAACCAAGGTGCCACCCGCAACATTTAGTCCTGGCGAACCGGATACGATCAATCATAAAACAATTGGATAGAAAGCTTTCAAGGTGGACCCAAGCAAAAAGTCGGCAACAAATCTTAGAAAAATAAATGATTCAGTGTTTAAACACGTCACAGCTCTTCGTTCTCTTACTGACTCGAAAAAATTATTTAAAGCGTTTATCATCCATATTGTGTCTGAAAAATTTGATCCAACTACTTCTCGTCAATGGGAAACTTTAAGAAATAAATCTCAATCCGATTTACCTATTCTACAAGAATTTAGATCTTTTCTCACAGATCAAGCCAATTGGTTGGATAGTTTAGAATCAAACAGATCAAAGCTGCCCCACAAAGCTTAATTCTAAATCTTTTCTTGTAAATAGTTTATCATGTTTGCTTTGTAAAAAAGATCGTGAAGGTTTTTTAACTATGAACCCTAAAGACAGATTGTTAAAGAGTGTGTTTCAACTGTCTAGGCAAAGGTTATATGTTATCTCAATGCTCTTCAAGATTCAAATGCAGGACATGCAGATCCAAACATCACTCTTTATTGCATATTGACTCATCGCCAATTTCTCAGGTGGTGCAACCAAGTTCGGCAACTACGGAAAACCAACCTTCAGTCTTGGCCACCTCTAGTGTATCAGCGCTTTTTTCTTACGGAATCAAAACCCTTCTTCCTACTGCAAGCTGTAAGATCCTTGATTCTTACGACAACTCTCGTTCTATTCGAGTTTTACTTGATTCAGTCAAACTTTGTAAGAGCAGAGTTATGTAATCATTTCTACCGAAAGAGTAAACTTTTTAGTTGCTGGATTAGGTGATTCTCTTTCTCACATCCGTTCTCGTTGTAAGCTAGAACTTGGCGCACATCTTTCGTTTTTCAAAACAAATCTATCCTGTCTCGTGTTAGATCAAATTACATGTGTGATACCACTCAGATATTTGAGTTCCAGATAACATTCATTTATCTGACTTTGAGCAACCGGGAAAAATTAGCTTATTATTCGGTTCTCCTGCTGTCTTTGAGCTTTTATGCGTCGACCAGATACGTTTAGACTCAAACCTTCTAATTCTTCAAAAAACTCGTTTTGGTTGGATCATTTTAGGTGCAATCTGCGCTAATTTATCCAATTAAGCTCGATGCCATCTAAGCATTTTTGACATTCCTGATCAATTAGCTCGGTTTTGGGAACTAGAAAGTTACCCAACAGACAATATTCTCTCCTCAGAAGGGAATTGTTGTGAGACCAACTTTGTAGAAAATACACGCAGATATACCGATGGGAGATTTATTGTCTCCATCCCTTTCAAAGAGCTTATTGAAACGTTAGGCGATTATTTTGTCGTTGCGCAAAAAAAATTTCTGTCGCTAGAGCGCCCGCAGGAAATATAAGGTCGCGAACCGAACTCGACGACATCGGGTATCCAAAGCGCGAGATAGAAGGAAGAATAGCTACCGTCGAGATGGGTCATCCGGCAGACTTGGGATCCTTCCGATTCCAACTTAAAGAAGAAGAGCCGATCAATTAGTGAAAGAGGCGCAGCCTTAGCCGACGACATCTCATATGACTGAATTTCGAAAACCACCATTAAAAACCGACTTTGCGAGCGAACAAACGCAGTTTGGAACGAACGATGGAGAACCGCGATCATCGGAAGAAACGTGTACACGTTCATACCATAGCTGGAACAGCAACACGGTACAACTAATAACTGACCACGGCGACTTCAAAGCGTACTTAAGCAACATCGGGAGAGCAGAGACGGAACTATGCAAATGCGGAAGCAGAGACGACGCTCATCACGTCCTCATCAGCTGTCCTCTGACGCAACAGCAACGTGCCAACGCGGACGCCAAGCTAGCACGCATCGGACTGGCATGGTCAACGAACACGCGACAAATCGGTCTTAACGGGATGCGCGAGGAATGGTGACGAGAGTTAAAACGGTTCGCGAACGACCTCGATAGATTAAAACCGGACTCGACGGAAGTAATACGCGATTAGAAACGACAGAAACAAACGCAAAACGCACGACTACAACGGAGAACAAGAAGGGCGGACTAGACGGGACGGAATAACTTGGAAAGGAACGGGCGCGTCGAATTTAGATAACATTTAGTTAGTAATTAATTAGCTAGTACACATAATTTATCAAATAAAGAGACAGGTCGGCGCGCACGTGGCAAACTGGAGAGAGGTTTATAAAATTAGGTTAAGTTTAGGCTTTCTTACGAGCCCGGTTCAGCCTCGTGTCGCTCGTCATCCATAAAAAAGGGAGAGTAGTGCGGCCGACGCCGTGACACGCGACCGCAAGCGAATGGAACGGGGCACGAGCACTGCCCGGACGGGACGCATGAGGCGAGGTTGGTCTCTTTAAGAAAGCAAGTAAGTTAACGGGGCCGAACCGCATCACTTCCGACGCGATCGGTATAGACACTAGATCTTTTCTTACCCGAGAAACGATCGAAAAGAAATGCCGCAGACGCGACCGGTGTAAGGACGGGGAGCTAGAGTTAGGACTGGACTCAACGGAGAACGAGCTGCTAAAATCGTACCTACATCGTCGTCCTCTTGAAGGTGAAGGGCTGCCCTATCTCCGCATGAGAGATGCGGCCCGGAAAAGGGGGTGGGTACGCCGCCTAGACGGGACGCGGTCGTAGCTGCTTGTTTCGATGAAGTCAACTAGAATTAATTTAGGGTAGGCAGATCGTAAAGTGTTGTTTTAAACTTTAAAAATGGATCTCGAATGATCCAGCTGTTCTATCCGACATTCCTGAATCAGATCTTCATCCAGGTGTGCTTGAGTTTGGTACTCATAAACATACAAGCACCTTTGGGCTTAGTTGATCTTTTTCTAACGACCAATTTATGTATTCTATGTTGCGGCAACTTTTCACAACGGAAACTATTACCCAGGGAAGATTCTTTCCGAGGTTTCTCAAATCTTTGATCTTTTGGATTTTGTTTCTTCGTGCACTCTAAGCCAGAAAATTCTTTTGCAGCAAGTGTGGTTCAAAAAATTATCTTAAGATGACCCAAGTTCGCCTCGTAGTCAATTAGCATGACAGGCCTATCAAAATGGGCTTGTACATCTTAATGATCTCAAGATTCCTCTTCGTCTAAACCCTGTTGACGTCCAAATTTATAGATTTTGTGACACCTCTGCTCTTGGATATGGTGCCTGTATATATCTTCGTTCTGTTAATTTAGATAATCAAGTTAGTGTTAATCTACTCTGCGCAAAATCAAGAGTTGCACATCTCAAATCTCTGACCGTGCCAAAGCTTGAGCTTTAAGGAGCATTAGTTCTTACTAAACCTACAAGACACGCTTTAAAAAATTTTGAAACGTCAATTTCCAAATGTTTCTTTTGATCCGACTGCACAATTGTTCTGGGATGCCTAAAAACTAGCCCCAAGTATGCATGCATGCAGTATTATGATAAACCAACCCTCAAACGTGAAAGGATTCTGACCTATGGCGACATGCTCTACATTGGCTTGCTGAAGATATCTCTTCTTGACTAAGCTTCCACTCTTCTGTTTCTGAGCTTCCAGAGATGAAGAAGCAAGTTCAGTGTTTTGTTGCATCTCACTTGACTCGAACGAGCCTTTTTCTACTGCTGGCGATTTTACAAAAATTGTTCGGTTTCTAAAGAGGAGCGTTTGCATGGTCCTCTCACTTCTAAAGAAATTAAGCAATCTCTGTTTGCTCTAGTTAGAATTGCTCAATCAGAATCTTTTATTAGTGATCTTAAACGTCTTTCGCAGGGTAAGCCGTTAAAGAATGCTTCATCTTTGTAAAGTTTAAGTTCTTTCTGAGACCACGGAGAAATAATCCGAGTCGGAGGTAGACTCAACAATTCTCAATTTGTGTTTGATAAAAAAACGTCCAGTTCTTCTGACAGGCAAGCGTCATTTATCAAAATTCATCGTTAAGCGCGAGCACTTGCGATTATTGCACGCTGGTCCCTAACTTCTTTACGTGACAGGCTTTGAATTACCTCTGGTCGTAATTTAGTAATTTCACACTACCGGTATAGATTACGCTGGTCCACTATTAGTAAAGAATCGCAAGGGTAGAGGTTTCAAGATTGCAAAGGCTTATATTTGTTTCTACGTTTGCTTTTCTGCAAAAGCTGTGCACATCAAGTTGGTTTCAGATTTGTCCACAGAATCTTTCTTGCTTTCTTTCTGTAGGTTTGCAGTTCGTCGCGGCCAACCTCTTCATATTTATTCTGATAACGGAACCAATTTCGTTGACGCAAGGTCTGAACTACGTGAGCTTTTTAATATTCTACTAACTCAAAATCATATTGTACCGGATACCGTCGCATGCGTAGGAATTACCCGACCATCGTGTCTTATCTCCTCTGACCCAACGATCTCCAACCACTTACCTCTTCACACTTCAAATTTCTTTAAATGACCGCTACGGGAGACCATCCAACAGCGGCCACCTTTTTTCTTATTTAGGTCGGGTTCCTTGGATACTGACATTGAGTCTACTTTAAGTATGTCAACTGAAAGTATCTTCGTTTAGCTTCAATTAACCTTCCTTACGTTTCAGTAATGAAAATAGAGAATGACATAACGTTTTATTTATTTTTTGGTACATGTGGCCACTGTTGGAAGCAAGTGTCATACTGGCCACCTACAGTCCCAACATTGGTCACAACTCTTAATTTAAAAATAACATGAGAAAAAACACAGTTGTTAATTAAAACTGAGGAAAAAACAATTCAACTCTAAGAAATAACAACTGGATGCATGGGTAATTGACGTTAAAAAGGTCAAGTCCTGTAAATGAGAAACATTTTGCAGTTCTTGCTGTTCCACCAGTATTCACAGATCTTGCAGATGTATAATTATGTCCTTTTTGTGAACAGTCGATGTATCCTCCAGATTTGGAAAAATAAACTTGTTTCCAGTATGCTTTCTCAAAAAAGATATGGTAAATTCATCATTAGGCAGGATTTCCATTATTTTATCAACAAAATATTTAACTAACACAAAGCTATTATCTTTTATATTTTCCAGATTATTAAAATTTTTGTGATCTTCAAAATCTTCGGATAGAGTAGATAGATGGAGTCTTCTTCATTTTCCGTTGATGAACTTGATTCAGCTATCTTTTGACTGTGTAGCTTTCGTTTAAGGGCAACTTTAATTTTTGTATCTCGTTCATTTTGAAGTTTTAGCAAAAAGGAGGTGCTAGTCAAAATCTCTGTTGATTTCTTTTTTCTACCGCCTTTAGAATTTTTAACTGGCTTCTTCGTCTTGAGAAGTGGAATAATCATTTCGGGCGAAAAATACAAAGCTTTGTTTTCATTATTATCGTTCTCACTTATTTCACTATTTACATAGGAGGAAACTTCATTAGCTGGAGGAGTAACTGATGTGAATTTAGATGGTAGCGGAGTTGTGCTGGGTGTAGAGGGTATCGGAGTTGTGGTGGATGTAGAGGATGGCAAAGTTGCGATAGATGTAGATGTTAATTCACTTATATTTTCCTTCTCTAAGGAGATATCCGTAACTGAAGCTGCCAAAAACTCATCATTGCCAAAGCAGGTGCGATCTAAGGGATAAATTCCGGTGCGCTTGAAGCCTGACATAATATTTTTGGGACAGAAAGCTAACCCATAAGATTGACCCAATAATTGGGCGATGTTGTAAATGTCTATTCTCTTTCCCGGACTAGTAATCAGCCAGCTCTTACATGCCTTATTATAATAATTTTTTAGTGGGCCATAAATAGATTTGTCCAGGGGTTGCATTTTATGGCTCGTGTGAGGTGAAAGTGTGAGAAATGTAAGTTTTTCTTAGCAGTTTCTATCACCTCCAAGTTAGTATGGGTCTCGTGGTTATCCATAATGAGAAGCACTAGACGATTCTCAGTAGGAGCTGCATGTTTCAGAAAATGTGTTAGCCACTGTACGAATATCTCCTTTGTGATCCATCCAGATGGATTGGCGGCACTTATACTTCCCGCTGGAGCTCCACGAATCATATGATCTTTGTAAAATTTACGAGGGAATATCAACAAAGGCGTTTATTGCGCCTACCATAGTCACTAGAGTGCCTCGTTCAGTGGAACTGATCTGACCAACTTGCTTTTGTCCGCAAGGAGCAACAACTTTATGTGTGCCCTGAACAGTGGTTAACGCTGTCTCGTCGATATTATAAATTTGTTCTGGTCCAAATTTGTAACGAGAGTAGACATTGGTTAAGTTATCGAAAAACTTTTCGACCACAGGCTTATTAAAGCCCATGGCCCTAGCCAAAGAAGTGGCTTCTGCTAGTCTTAATGACAGTTCTTTGTTTCTTTTCATGTACCCAGTGAATCACTTAGACCTTGCGCTCTCGTCTCTTTTACAAGAACCACGAATTTTTGTCTTATAGTGCATAGCAAGTTGATACGCAAATTGACGAACTTGTGTGGGATTTAGGCCATGGTGTAATTTGGCCAAAACCTTCAAATGAGAAGCCATTTTTTCTTCTTTGGAAGATGTGAAGATACGATTGATCTCATAATTAGGAGTTAATTTAGGATGTATTGCTTCCGAGAAGTTTAAAGTAGTTTCAGCGATCTTGCATTTTCTGACGTATCTCCTTAGAGTCGTTCTTGATATTTGATATTCTAAAGCTGTTTTCTTTGTTGATCACCCACCATTAAAAATTTTATCAAGAGCAGCTCGCATTACGTGTTCGGGAGTCTGCCCTATTCCGGTTCTTGTTGACTTTGCTCTTTTGGGCATTATGATTTGGAAATAAAGCACTTCATTATAAAAAGGAAATGTTAACCAACAGTGGCCACCCTTAATTAGAGTATAAAAGCAGTGGCCATTGTCGGCTTGTCCAACCATGCCCAGTGTTGGCTTCGTCACGTGTAGTTGGAAACTAAAGAGACAACAGGGGTCAAAGAAAATGAACTAAATATGATAAAATATAATTTGGTTTACACATAAATTAATTGGAAAGTAATAAAAAAGCACTCACCAAATTTAGTAAAATGTAGGTTATGGCGCCTTCAAACACGTTGTTACCTTTGACATGCGCGTTTTAGAATTGAGTGTTCCTAGAAGTTAGTCACTGCATTGTTATGATATTAGACATATTTGGAAGTAGGTGGGGGCATTTCGCTGCAAATAATTCGAAAATATTTGCAAGTGACCATTGTTGGCGCTTTTTCAAGCAACTTTTAAAGAATTTTTAATTACAGTCTTTTATAAGACTTAATTAAAAGAATTTGAATTAATTAAAGGCTTTTTTAAGCAATTTATTTCAGGTTTAGTCTTTCATAAGGCTATTTCAAAAGAATTTATTATCATTTTGTAAAAGAATTACATCATGGATCCAATCTTGCTTTCCGAGCATGATTGGACCAACGTCGCAGCCGCCTCCGCCACCTGCACGACGATGGAGTTTCTTCAGGAGCAGCTGAGAACGCTCACCGAAGAAAACCGTCTTCTCGACGCCCTTTCGGTACCCGAGCCGAAGAAGAAGAAGAAGCCGTCGCCTGCGACTACTTCCAGTGACGAGGCTCCAAACGTTCCGAAGCCTAGCCCGGAACCATTGGAGACCCCGGCGAAATCCAGGCGTACCGAGCGTGTTACCGCCGCGTTGTCTACCGCTCCTGTCACCACCGAGCCTGCCGCCATGCCCACCGCCGAGCTTGCTGCTGTGGCCAACACCGAGGTTAAAGAACCCATGGACGAAGAATGGACCTTAGCGTCCAACAAGAGGAAGCGTCCAGCTGCTAGAGAGCCGCGCGAAGATGCCAACACCCTCGAGACGACCCGCAAGGAGAGAATCCCGCCCATCGTCCTTCATAACCAGAAGAAATACGGAAAAGCGATGTAGACCTTGCAGGAAAACAACGTTGATGTTTCCAGAGCGAAGACAACGCGAAACGGGGTCGCCATCCACGTCTCCACGCCCGAAGACTTCCGTATAGCGACGCACGTCCTAGAAGAAGCCCGTCAAGACTTCCACTCGTTACAGCTGACGGGAGACCAACCGCTGAAGGCCGTGATCTGAGAGATGCCTCACTGCGATTTTTCGATCGATGCCACTGCCACCTACCTTCGTCGAAGTCCACGTTGAGAGTCCGCACCCAAGAGGCGACATCGAGCAGTGCTACAGGTGCCAGCGATTTGGACATTCCGCCAGGGGATGTCGAGGAACCCCACGATGCGTGAAGTGCCTGGAGTGTCACTTCAGCTACGAATGCCCGAAGAAACGCGAAGATGGCCCCGCTACGTGCTGCAACTGTAGAAACGACCATCCGGCCAACTACAAGGGATGCCCAGCCCACCCAAGGCAGCGACAGACGATCATCAACAGTCGTACTAACCATTTTATTTCAGCGTCTCCTCGCGCTCCAGCCAGGCCTGTAAACCCCACCGTCTCGTTTGCCCCAGTGACAAGACCAGTCGAGTCCACCGCACCTGCGCCACTCATGTCTACCGAACAGCCCCAGACGAAGAAACAGCGATACGTCCAAACAGAGGTAACCACGGAAGAAAGCCGCCTTATCAAGGAATAACTCATTCAACTCCGCTCTCAAAACCAGAAAAATGGCAGCACTGAAAAAAAACGAACTCCCTTCTCATCGCGATTTGGAACGCCAATAGTCTCCTAAACAAAAAGTTCGAATTTCAAGAATTCCTCCATCGCCGCAACATCGACATCGCGCTCGTTTCCGAAACTCATCTTCGGAACTGCGACAACTCCAATATCCGGAACTACACCTTGTACAACACAAACCGAACGACAGGTCGCGGAGGTGGTACGGCCGTTTACGGCAAACGGTCCATCTGTCACCACCACGTGCCGACGCCACAACTTCAAAATTTAGAAGCTACCCAAATTGTCATTAACACGGCAGCCAACGGAGACATTGTTCTCTGCGTCGCCTAAATTCCGCCAACCAAAGACGTCTTACCAGCAGATTTAAACACGATTTTTAACGCCAGAACTCCCACTATTCTCGCAGGAGATCTCAACGCGAAACATCCAGACTGACACAGCAGAAAAACAAACCGTAATGGTCGACTCCTGCATGACCTCGCCAGCATCCGAAACTTTATCGTAGACGGACCCTACGAACCCACCATCCATCGTCACAACGGACTTCCAGACGTTATCGACGTAGCAATTTTCAACAACGTTAGGTTACTTCACGATCTAACAACGGTTACTGACCTCAGTTCTGACCACGAGCCCGTGCTTCTACAACTCGGTGATCATGCTGACAACGACAATCTCCAATTCGAAAAGAACATTACCCTGTGGCCATCCTTCCAATTCGAGGCCAGTAGACTTATCACGAAAGTTCCGGTCGTCGAAAACGTCCCACAACTCCAAGCCGTGGTTGACAATTTTACCGAACTTATCAAAAGTTGCATCACAAAATCTATCACGATCCCCTTCAACTACCACTTCACATTCGCGATCAGATCACCGAGAAAAACCGTCTAAGACGTAGATGGCAACGCACCCGCCACCCAGACGACAAAAGAGCCCTCAACGCAGCTTAAACCTGGATTCGAACACAAATCAAGCAACATCGAAAGCTTCTCTTCAGCGAGAAACTCCAGTCCCTAAATGCACAAGATAACAGCGTGTGGCAAATGGCCAACATTCCAAAAAACAGGAACAAGCCACCAATGCCCGCCATTCACGGTCCCCGAAGTCTAGTCTACACCGACTTAGACAAAGCTGGAGCTTTCGCCGACACGATCAAACTCCAATTCAGAGCAAATCATCCAAACGACGAAAACTTCCGTCGCACGAACGCAATTCACCGCGAAGTCAGAAGCATCTTGACGGCCAACCCAATCGAACCCATTAGGCACACCACTCCGAAGAAAATCGAAGAGATGATTAAAAATTTCAAACTGCGCAAAGCTCCCGGGAACGACGGCATTTCCAACAAAGCCCTCAAACTTCTTCCCAAAAACGGTATAGCCACCTTAACTGCAATTTTCAACGCATGCCTACGACTTCGACACTTTCCACGTCAATGGAAAACCGCGGACGTCATACTAATCCCCAAACCAGGAAAGGATTACGTTATGCCCCAAAACTACCGTCCAATCAAGTTACTTCCGACGCTGGGTAAGTTATTGAAACGAATAATTCTCACTAGATTACAAGAACAGGTTGATACCAACCAAATCATCCCCCACGAACAGTTCGGTTTTCGCAAGAAACACTCCACTGTCCATTAAGCCTCACGCGTCGTTGAGCAGATCACCGACGGTTTCAACCATCGCGACGTCACCGGCGCCGTCTTTCTCGACATCGAGAAAGCATTCGACAAAGTCTGGCATCGCGGGCTATTCTACAAGATGTATGGTCTAGGCATCAACCACTTAATGGTCCAACTCATCGAATCCTTCCTAAATCGACGCTCGTTTGCGATCAAACTTTTCACCGCCAAGTCCACTCCACGACACATAGAAGCCGGCGTCCCTCAAGGATCAACGTTGTTCCTACTTCTATAAAACATTTTCACGACAGACGTCCCAAAAATCGACGGGCTCACCTACACATTCTACGCCGACGACACCGCCGTTTTGGCAACATCCCGCTCACCCGCTTAAGCCGAGAGAAATCTTCAAATGGCCCTCACGTCACTGGACAACTGGTCAATCCCACCAAAAGCGCCGCCATCCTCTTCAAACGAAGGAATATCGCTCCCACACGCCGCCTCTACATCAACGGCAACGAAGTCCCCTGGGTAGACGAGACTAAATACCTCGATCTCACCCTAGACAAAAAACTTCTATGGAAATCTCACATCACCCAGAAGGCCCCTTCCAACGGCCTGCTGGTAAAATTATACCCTATGTTGTGCCGCAACAGCCGCCTCGACATCGACAACAAGCTTCTCATCTACAAGATGATCATCCGCCCTTCCATGACCTACGCAGCCTCAGTATGGTTCTACGCTGCCAAAACTCACACCACTCGAATTCAAATATTCCAAAATAAGATGCTCCGAATGATCGCAGACGCTCCATGGTTCTTCCGAACAGACCGTCTCCACCAAGAACTCGACATCCCGATGATCGCAGATTTCATCCGTCAATCCGCAGCTGCGCTCCATGCAGACTCGTCCGAAGCCTTTGGGACTACGATCGAGATGACATGCCTAGGCACAAGCGGCCGAAGTGTGTCATCCTAAATTAAGTTAGAATGAAATGTACAACCCAGCGAAAAAGTTTGAAACCGAAGAGGCAACTCGGAGGTGGAAAACCGATCCAACGGGGCTATTTAAGCAGACATTTATGATTACGCTTTAAAAATGTATCATTGAAAAAGCAATAAACATGTATGTAATTGAATTGAATTGACCATTGTTTGATTGTGGTCACTGTTGAATGGTCTCTCCTACTCTTTAGGTGTGCCATAACTACACGTTAATATGAGTACCAGTTGGAAAAAAGTTGCCCCGAAGCCTGGCTAAATTGCTACCAAGCCACTAAATAATCTGAGCAACTGCTCATCTGGTTATTTAAGACAAAAGTTTATCAAACATGTAAATATTGTTGCAACTAGTAGTTGTCAAAATGTTTACCAAAGTAATTTAATACTATACAAAAACGTTAACGTACAGTGCACTTACAGAAATTATTTAGATAACGAAAACAAACACCTAAAACTTCTTGTACCTATAGCTTGAACAAAACGCAAAATAAACTTAAATCTAAAAGTCCTTAAACAAACATTAAACATCTAATTAGTGTCACTTTAATGATCGCCATCGCCTTCGGTATTTATCTTGGGTTTTTCACGTTCGTTGACTATTAAAGGTCCCAAAGCGTCAGTCGCTACACCAATAATGTGTTGAAAATCGACACCGGCGAAAGCTTGCTTCAGCATTTTTTCAAAAATTTCTTGAACAACATCTATCTGATTTAAAACGTAACGGTCGTGCTGAAACAACTTTTATAATTTTGTTTTGGTAATTATTTTAAAACTTACCGAAAACAAATGGTAAACGTAACAAATAAAATGGCGAAAATCGTGTACAACTTCGCTGATGTAACAATACGATTTCGTCTTCAATTTTTTTATGATCATGGACAAATCTGGAGGAGTTCTTAATGCGTCGGTCTAAAATGTTTTTATTAACGGTTTTAGTAGCTACGAGGTGGTGGATTTACCAGGTGTATGCCTAAATAAAAATTAAAATTTTTTGCAAAATTAGTACGCTCTAGTTCTTGAAAGATATTTTCAAAGACTTCGCGCGCTGCGTTTGTCAAACCTCCGTTTTTAAACTCCCAGTTGTTTTTGCGCAACATGGAGTATTCTTTTCCGATGGGAAATGGACGTGGCGTTACTTCGCAATCGCTTCCACGCGCCGTTTTTGATTTATCTAAAATGCGTGCGTTATTATAACTTAAATTAAAAGTGATAGGTACCTGAAGTCGATTGCCAGTTATTTTCCGTCTGGGATAGACGCTCGTCGTCGACATCGTGCGAAATGTACCCAAACACGTTCAACTCGTTGTTCAACCAACTTTCTATTTGTTTATTAGGTTGCATCAACGACATGTCGTATATCTTTTTAACGGAGTTGTTAAACGGAGACTCTTCGTGGTGTTTAATAAAATCGGGTGTTACGCTTTGAGCCGTTTGCCAAACCTGATCGTCCGAGTTGTAAGAATCGGAATTATCGGTTTTGCGAGTTGTATTTCTAGCTTTGTTGAAAAATTCTATACGGTTTGAGCTGGTACCGGTGGGTGACTTAGTCCTGTTTTTGGTAGGGACGTTGTAACTACCTGGTTTCATGTATATACGACGCTCGGTATCCGAATCTTCATCGCGCGGAGAAATCTCCGTGCTCTCTGACGTTGGATTACAAACTTCGACAAGTTCCGTTGAAGAAGCCGAAGGAATGTGCAAAATTCCGGGTATCTTTTTTACTGGAACAATCTCTTTGGTCTTTGCATCAGGTTGCGGTTGAGCTTCGACTGGTGGTTTTCGTTGTTGCTGATCACGCGGTGACGAGTACTTACTTCTAGCTACCGAGTTAATAGACGTAGAAGGTCCGGCGTAATTTGCGTTGGACGATGAATTAGCCTCGTCCAAGTTATGAAAAGTTTGTATAAGATAATGCGTGAGTTGTTTTGTGCATTTCTCCCAATTCGCGTAGCATTCGCGAAACTCAGTCGATATTTCCCGTTCGATTTTACCTAAGTTTCCATCTTTCGATCCTAAGTAACCGCGAAGAATGCACCAGCAGTTAATTGCACGCACAAACGCAAAAATGAAGTCTTTTGTGGCCCACGGTACTCCTTGTGAATGTATGTTAGAGACGGTTATGTTCGGTTTCATGACTTCGCTACGCGTTCGGTTACACAAATTTTGTATGTTTTTAAAACACGGTCGTTGTTCGTTCCTTTTTGCGATTGTTTCGCCAATGAAGCATCCGTTGTCTAAGTATTTTATATAGTTTTCCGTTGTTAAAGATGCAACTTGAGTGGCAGTTAAGTTTTTAAAAATGTCTTGTAAGTGCTCGATCGAATTAGTTACACTTTCGCCTAAAGGCGAAAAGTTCGTTAAGATTCGGTCCATTTTGTCGTCGGTGAGAAACCTAGGCTCGTCACATTCGGACTTGTCCAAAATTCGGCGATCGCGCGGCGGCGGTTCAAACGCAATTTCGGTGGTCGTCTGCTGCGCCTGTTGGTTCATCGTAAGCGGTAGTGCTTGACTTATTGACGGTGGTAAAGATACGTTGTAAGCTGGATTAAGGTGCAATTGAGTGTATTGATAATGGTGAAGGTAAGACGGTCTTGGTATTGGTGGTGGTTGCAATAAAATTGGTGGGCGATATCCCGGCGGATAATACGGATACATTACATTACTGCACGGACAACATAAAAAATGCATATGTACCTGCAACGTATGTTGAGCGGGTATATTTTCCTGTCTATTTTGGTCCATTTCGACATAACACTATCGTTTTTAAGCACTGCATATTTTTAATAAAATCTTCAACCATAGAAAATTAATCTTATTGTAATTTTTGTTTAAAAAATGCGATAAAAAGTGTAGTTAAAAAAAATTGATTGATACTTAAAGATGTAAACGTCAAACACAATATTCTCAAAATGATCTAATACGCAAGCACGCGATAACTTTAGAACTATTAGAAAAGGCTACACCTTTTCGATTTTACACTTCTTTGATTCCACATTTGCTGATACGACTGGAATTTAACGTACTTTTCTACCAATCCAAAAAATATTAGTGCAACTTACCACCAAAACATCCAAAACATTCTGAACCATCAAACTCTTAAACATTTTGAAAATCTTAGAATAAATTACCTAAAAACACAATTATTTGTAATTTCCGTAAGATAAACAACTCGTGGTGCGTCAAAAAAAAATTATGTCAGTGTTGTGACACCATAGTTACTTTTATTTTCGTAATTACCTTACAAAACGTGATAAAAATAACCAATCGTCAATTTTTTCAAAAAAATACACAGAAAAACCTGACTACCTAACAAATTGGCAACCTTGCCAACGATACCGTAAGATTTTTCAAAATGATTGTCTTTTTTTTTTAATTGAACCTTAAGAAAAAAATGTTCTAAAATTATACGTACCTTAAAAACTGCAAACTATTAACAACACAACTTTAATTAAAATTTGCTTGTATTTGTCACTTAACTGTTATTATAAATTAATTATTAATATTAATATAAGTTTGTTTTACTAGTTCCGTCCGCAAATATTACTATGACGTTTGTCATTTAAGTTTTATGGTCACTATGTTTTTCTTCATTAATAAAAAATTCTTTAAAGCCGGCGGTGGTGTTCATTGATAATGATCGAATAATGAAATAAAGTTCCACTAAAAATAATGTAAATTATATAAAAATTCGATACGCTACGATTCTAAACGTGTATTTATGGTGGATGCGCCGTAGAAGGTACACCATGTATAAACCCACAGTAAACACAATGTAATTTTTGTTAATTACAGGGTGTTGCTACAGTGGTTTTAAGACCGCGAAAGAAAAACTAAAAAACTACTTAAACAAGATTGTTTTCCGGAGGTGTTCCTTGTCATTTGCACGTTCTGTTAGAAACACCGCCATGCTCTGTAAAAGCAATTCTTCAGTACGTTTTGTGTAAGATTCCTTAACAAAAAGACTTCTTTTCTTTTTACAGGAGCTGGAAACCCTTTATCGACACTCTGGCACATACCACCAGAGATGTTTGTACTAAAAAAACGGACATACCCAGTAAAACTACTTCCTTCTGCTCTGACTTTTTCTTCTTACTCGGTAGACTATGGTTTCACTTCATTTAGCGAATAAATGTTTCTACCTTTAGCTAAAAACTTAACTCATTGATATTTTCTAAATTGTGAGCAACTGCGATTCCAGGTATAAAGACTAGGCTATATATATTTATTTATTTATTAATTATATTGCGATTTTCTATTAGCGTGAGTTCTTTACCACGGAAAGCTTTAGAATCCTACCTACTCGAGGTTAAAGGTGGGCAACGAAGCTCAGGTACTAAAACCTATACGGCAATAATCTCCTGTTGCATGGCTAAAAGGGTAAAAGTCGGCACCAGTCACTGGTCGTAATCCCAGAAAACCGCGCTGTCGCGCACAACTTTTGCTACTCTTTCAACCTCCATTATGGACTACTCTGGTTTCTCTTCAGCTTGCGAATAAATCTTTCGCCTTTAGCTAAAGCAAAAGGACTTTGATTAATTCATTTGTGTGAGCAATCAAGCGAAGTCGGATTATTAAGGCCGACAAGTAATTTTGTAATTGTTATAATAGCGTTGTTATTTCGTGTGATAAAGTTGTTCCTTTCGACGGTGCTTTAGACCCTTACCTCCACGAGGTTAAAGGTGGGCAACGACGCACAGGCTATAAGTCCAACCGTTTCTGGCAATAAGCTCCTGTGTACGGCTAAAAGGGTATCAGATAACAGTTTGTTTCTCCAGCCGACACTCCACGAGCGTCTCGCTGTCGCGCTCTACCTCTCCTACTCCTTCAGCCTCCTCCGCCATGGAGGCTGAATCTGCCTCATCCAAGCGTCGTCGTGAAGACGACGACGACGAAATCCTGTCTGATACCTCGCCTGACAGTATGGAATCCTCATTCGATGCCGATATCCTTTGTCTGACGAAAGTAATCTCCGCCTGTAAGATTACGACTTCCCGTCAATCAGAGATGATTGACATTGTTAGCAGGCTTCAAGCGACTTTTCGAAAATCCATCATTTCCCGTCGCGTCACGCAGCAAACTGCTGACATCGCCAGTACCTTGGCTGAGGTTCAAACAGCTTTGCATAACGTATCAGCCAAGCTATCCACAACTGCCATTGTTGCGCCTCCTGCCCAGCTATCCTATGCCTAAGCGGCACGTTCGAAACTTGTAGAGAAGGTAAAGGTACTTTCTGGAAAATCTGTCTCTCCTATTTCTCGCTCGACAGTAGTCATAGTTCCCAAACCCGACTCCTCCCTTTAAACTGCCGACGAAACGAAGGTGACTTTAATGAAAGTCCTAGACCCACAAAAGTATGGCCTCGGACTTAACCGTGTGACCAAGACGAGCAAAAGCTCGATACGACTCGAATCTGAGAAAACCGACCTGACTAAAATTCCTTCCGATATCCTCGACAAAGCCAGTCTTGTGGTCAAGCCCCAAGGCAAATCGTTACCACGTCTATCCTTCATTAACGTTCCTACTAACCTCTCCCTTGAGCAGGTGAAAGAGCCAATAATATCCCAGAATTTTTATGACGTCTCTGATTAGGTACTCCATCTGGCCAGTCAACATCTGAAAGTACTATTTCGTTTCGGTCTTAGAGACCAACCCAACGGCAATTGGATCATTGAGGTCCATGCCGATGTTTGACGATACTTTTTGGCATCGCGTCGTGTCTATGTAGCGTGGAATGCGTGTAGGGTCAATGACCATATCCGAGTTACTCGCTGTTTCAATTGTCAAAAATATGGCCATCATTCTTCCGACTGTAAAAGCGAGATACAGTGCGGCCACTGTGCTGAAAAGCACGAAACAAAGACATGCCCTAACTTGGAAAGAGATCCTACATGTGCTAACTACGTTCGCTTTGGCCACAAAGGAGACATCGTCCGATACAAAGCCATTTCCAACACCTGCCCAGCCTACCTAAAAAGACTCGACGCCAAAATCTCAAATACCGATTATGGACTATAAGGACACTCAATTAACTTTGGGGTTTGCGCAAGTGAATCTTCGCAATTCACGTGTTGCGACTTTCGAAGCAATGAGTTTCTCCTCTGACAACAATATAGACATACTACTGACTCAAGAGCCTTACGTGTTTAGCTCAGGTTCAGGGTACAAGCTCGCTGGTGCGGCTGTACCCTTCAACAGGATTGCCGCTTCCTCTTCTATGCGGTACTATAAGTTTAACTTTATTCATTGCCATTTGGCTTACAAATTTGGTCGTGTTGTCTATACATATATACTACATTTTCTTATCCCTTCTCCCCCCTTAACTTTTTCCTCCTCTCCATACTTTCTCCATCCATTCCGCTCCTTTTCCGTTTTCATCTAAGATATCCACTATTTTCATCACCTCTTCTCTTAGTTCCCTGCATCTCTTTCTCATGTGGTTAAGGTCTTCCGTTTCTTCTCCACATAGCCTGCACAACTTTTCTGGTTCTTCTTTCCAATATTTGTTCCCTAACTCCTCGTTGCCACATCTGAACCTTGCTACCATTTTTTTTCCTTTTGTTGCTTTTATACTCACTGTCTTTTAAATATTCCGGCACCCCTTCACCCTTGATATCTTTATAATTCCTATTATATCTGCTCTCTTTTGTCTTTGTCCATCTTTCTTGTTTTTCGATGTCTCTATCTCTCCTTATTATTTCTTCTCTTGTCCCTACCCCCTCTTCTCTTAATCTCTCCACTTCTTCACTCGCGTACCAGTTTCTTTTGTAATACTCTTCTCTGCCCTCCTGCCCGTACTTCACTTTCCCTCCCTTTATCTCTTTCCAACAATCTTGCAGAATTTTGCAATCTGTTCTTTCCCTCATTTCTTCCTCGTATTTTATTGCTCTTTTTCCTGTGTCAATCCTTATTTTTTCTATCTGAACCCCCCCTCTCACAATATACCCCGGTGTATCCCTGTCCAATCCTAACACCCATCTCCAGTATTTTTCCTGTAGCCCCTCTACCTCCCTCCACTCCTTCCAGCCCCATATTTCCGCTTCATACATTACCACCCCTTTTATTAATTTTTCGAACAGCAATTTTCTTTTTTTTATATCCATCTTGAATACTCTTTCCCCCACACCCCAGACTTGTCCTATTAGCCTGTTTCCTTTCTTCACTCTTTCCTTTATGTGTTTTCCCTCTTTATAACCCTGTTTCATCGTGTAGCCCAGGTATGTAAATTCCTTCACTTCTTGCACTTTCTCATCACTCCATCTCCACTCCTCTCTTTTTCTTTTCCCCCTCCTTTTCTAAATATCATTATCTTTGTTTTCTCCGTGTTTACTTCCATTTCTTTTTTTTTTTTTTCATATATTTCTCTAGCGTTTTCATCATCTCTTTCATTTCCTTTTCCTCCTTAGCCACCAGCACTATGTCATCCGCATACGCCAACGACCATACCTTAGCTTTCCCTACCACTATCCCTCCTGTCTGTTGTCCTCTCATTGTCTCTTCCAGATCCCCCGTATATACCGAGAACAGGCTTGGGCTCAGTGGACATCCCTGCCTCAACCCTCTCTTTGTTATGAATTTCTCACTCTCTTCCCCATTCACTTTAACTCTGCTTCTCGTTTCTTCGTATATTTCCTCTATTCTTTGTATTAATCTTTCATTGATTTTTTTTCTTTTCATATATTCCCACAGCTTTTCCCTATTCACTTTGTCAAAAGCAGCTTTTAGATCTACGAATAGTGCGGTACTACTCGGCTATTGTTTTCAATAGTTCGAAGCCCGTCGGAGTGGTAACACTCAGCCACTTAACTAACGACTGCAATGCAGTAACCATGGTTACAGTTGGAAACACCTCCTTGGCAATCGTCGGCGTTTATTGACCGCCGAGTGAGGATGTTCGTATTCATCTCCAACACTTAGATAAAATTCTTGACGAACTAAGAGGCACTCCCATTATCATAGCAGGTGACTTCAATTCGAAATCGCCGCTTTGCCACTTCCCGGTGACCAACGAACGAAGACGATGTGTGGAGAACCTCGTGGGTGAACGCGACCTCTGTGTTGTCAACGAACCTAATCAACCTACCACTTTCGCTAGCCATTTAGGCTCAACTAATATAGATGTCACATTAGCTTCTCCTGGTTTAGCCAGGAAATTAGTAGACTGGCGAGTCATACCTGATGTTATAGAAAGTGACCACCGACTGATACGGTTCGAGTTAACCGTCAATGCCTCGAACCTAGTACCTATCCCTAAAAGAATCCTTGACTTTAAACGCATAGATCCTGTTCGCCTGAATAATGTTATCACTAAAGCAATTCCTTTATGTTTTCCACGTGGAGCTTTATGCCACGATACAAAATCTGTAGGCGCACTCATTAATAAGTTGACCAGGATGATCCTCTACTCTTGTCAAAATGGCTTGAATAGCATACGTCTAAAATCTAGAGCTGGTGTACCGTGGTGGAGTCCTAAGTTAGATAGGCTAAAGCGAGCGGTGTGTTGTTTGCGAAAACACCACCAAAAAGCCCCTGCCGACGTAAAACCTCAATGGCTTGCCTCATATAAGGCCGCGCTTCACCGGTACAAACTGGCAGTGAAGACAGCGAAGTATAGCTCTTGGCAAAGTTTTGTTGAAAAAAGCCTGGCGACGAGTCCTTGAGGGTTAGTTTACAGGTTATCCTCCCACAAGTTCCTGTCGATCCAACCGTGTTCTAATGTTAAAGACGGCGACAGATACACAATCTCAGAACTGGACACGATCAAAGTTATAGTTTCCACATTATTTCCAGACGACGATCCATCGACGGACAATGCCTATCATTCTCAAATAAGATCCAGAACTCTATTGCTAAGTAATTCCCGACAGGACTGGGTGGTCACAAGCGACTATTTAGCCGCGGTGGCTAGCAAAATTCCTAAGAACAAAGCTCCTGGACTTGACGGAATACACTGCAACGTTTTGCGAACGGTTGTTCTACATTCTCTCTTATCAACGATCGTTGACCTGTTCAACTCGTGCATAAAAATTGGTTATTTTCCCACCAGCTGGAAAGCTGGTAAGCTAATCACTATTCTCAAGCCCGGAAAGAAGGATCTCGCCAACTCTAACTCGTATCGCCCGATAACTCTGTTATCCGAACTAGGCAAACTTTTCGAAAGAACACTTCTTAAAAAAATACATGACGACATTCCGCCTAACGTTTTATTCCATCCCAGTCAATATGGCTTCGTTCCTGGCAAAACGACGACTGACGCCGCCCGTCGATTAACGACTATTGTACAATCGAATGTTTCCAAGTACAGACTGGCTATTTTCATAAACATTTCTGGAGCGTTCAATAACGTATGGTGGCCCTCTATAATCAAAGCTCTCCTCGTTAAGAGAGTACCTGCTGACGCTACGCGCGTCATTCGTAGCTATTTGTCGAACAGATCGATAACTTACTCTGCGAACGTTTCACGTTCAACCTTCACCAAACGACTGACGAAGTGCTGTCCACAAGGCTCGGTTTTTGGGTCGACCTTGTGGAACTTGGTTGTAAACGATCTCCTAGACAAAGACGTACCAGCAGACTGCGACATTTTCGCTTATGCGGATGACATAACTGTCACAGTATCCCCAAATTCCAGACGAGACTTGGAAGCAAAATCTAACACGTGACTAAATATTATGACTAGCTGGGCTGGCAGCAATAAACTAAGTATTTCTGCAGACAAGACTAAGTACATGGTTTTTGGCTCTACACTAAGACGAGATCCTTCACTGCGCCTCCACGATATTCCTGTCCGTAGGGTTTTCGAATTCAAGTACCTCGGACTATTGCTCGACGACAAGCTGAGTTTTGTAAAACATTGCGCTTTCGTGGTTGACAAGTGTAAGAGTGTCTTGCACTTGTTCTACAAATGCTCACGTTTGAAATGGAACCTACACAAAAAACATCTCGCGAATATCTTCGATAATGCAGTCATTCCCATGCTCACCTATGGCTTAGACATTTGGTACCATAGACTTCGACATTCCCACGTGGTCAGGAAACTGGCCTCGCTCCAATCCTTATTCTTGAGAACTATCCTAGGGGCGTATCGTACCGTTCCCATCGATACTCTCTGTGTTATTTCTAAACATCCTCCCCTACATCTCCTATTGCAGGAAATCTACTGCACCAAAGTTCTTCGCAAGGCTGGCTCGTGCAATTTCTTTGACCAGCACGTTTCAAACGACGATTTTCCGTCCTTTTCAGCGGCCAAGCGTCACTTAAAGGTCTTGATCTTGGGTGAATGGCAGCGGCTGTGGGAAACTTCCCATAAAGGGCGTAATGCCTATTCTCTTATCCCGGATATCCTTACCTGGGTCAGAATGCCCCACGTCCCTGGACGAGAGGCCGTCCAAATCCTGTCTTCACACGGCGGATTTCGTTATCCGTCGTGTGGCGTTCCTGACACTTCGGCGCATCGGATTCTCGCTTGTCGCGAATTCGATGATGATCGGAACGCCCTGTCATCCATTGTCAACCCCGATTCCCCTCAGGCCATCTTCGCACTGGTGCCTGATGTTAACGTATATAGACCATTCGCAAAGAGAGACCAGAGCTTACAATAAGAACGAAGTTTTATTTTCTAACGAATTTATGCATGGTTTTGTTTATTTTTCTATAAGTACGCTATGGCAAAGTAGGTATTTAGTTTTTATTAACATTAATAGCATGTATTTTATTTTTTTAGAGTCATTTATTTCAGTATTTTTATTTTGAATAACCCTTTTAGTTTCTTTTTCGCCGTAGTTACTTAACTAATCTGCCTCTTTTAGTTCCTGTACAATTTCTAAGTCCTTTTCCCACGTACTCGGTTTTATGCCTTAGAAGCGAGGATAAGCCGAAAGGCAGGTGCCTCGCTGAACCGCGTGCTCTCATAGCACGTACCGATACCTTAGCCCATCCAACCGAGTCTTAATCAGATTTGTCCTTTAACTGAAACATTCTTTACTTACCTATCCTATTTGTGGCAAACTTGTACCAAGCAAGATCGGGTGGTTTGGTGGGTCCACATCCTCCTCCTCCTCCTCCTCCATTATGGACTCTGGTTTCTCTTCAGATTGCGAATAAATCTTTGACCTTTAGCTAAAGCTTAGGTAACTGATTTTCTAAATTGTGAACTACGAGTCCTGTTGTTAAAACCAGGCGATTTTATTAATTTGTTAATTATTATATATACTTTGATTTTATGTAGTGTAAATTCCTCTACACGGAAAGCTTTAGAACCATACCTCCACGTGGTTAAAGGTGGGCAACGAAGCTCAGGTTATAAGTCTTATACGGCAGTAATATCCTGTTGTCGCGCGCACTTTCTCTCGTCCCCTCAGCATCCGCTATAGAGTTTGAGTCTGCCAGTGTCAAGCGTCGTCGCGAAGCCGAGTCCGACGACAAATCCGATGACTCCTAATTGTCCTCACACGAAGAATCCAAAGAATCCGTTACCAGACGAACTGAATTAATGGATGTACTGTCTCGCATCCAAGCTATCTTTCGTAGATCCACTCTTGCCAAAAGAATGTCGCAGCAACATTCAGATATTTCTGACGCTCTTAGGGGCGTACAAACTGCTTTGCCATCTAACAAGTCACAATTGATCCTATTTCTTACGCTTAAGTAGCTTGGTCTACCAGAGTAACAGACAGATTGAAGGTACTTTTTGGTAAATCCGTCGTGCCAGTCCCAAGATCTACAGTTTTGATAATTCCAAAGCCCGAGTCTAACATGAAGACATCTGACGAGACCAAAACAATGCTTATGACAGTCCTTAATCCTACCACGCTTGGTCTAAAACCAGACCGAGTGATGAAAATGGGACGAAACTTCGTTCGCTTGGAGCTTGAACGGACGGACCTTTCCAAGATCCCAGCGGATATCTTCGATAAAGCCGGTCTTGTCATCAGACCGCAATGCAAAATCCTTCCCAGGATCTCTACCACAGACGTTTGTACCAACCTCTCCCCCGAGCAGGTAAAGGAGGCGATCCTTGAGCAAAACTTCGATGTCGCCACTAATGAAATAACGCAACAGGCCAGAGAACACCTTAAAGTGCCATTCAAATTCGGGCCCAGAGATAGATCTAACTGGAATTGGATAATTAAACTAACTCCGGAGGTAAAAAAGTACCTCATGGCCAGTCGTTGTGATTACGTTGCATGGAACTCATGCAAGGTCAATGACGATGTACGCATCATAAGGTGCTATAAATGCCAAAAGTTCGGTCACCAATCAGGTGAATGTAAAAGCAAAATTTAATTCGGTATTTGTGCTGAAAAGCACAAAACTAAAGATTGCCCAAACACTGAACGAGACCCTCCATGTGCAAACTGTGTCAGATTTATATGGCCATAAAGGCGAGGTAGTAAAACACAAGGCGTCTTCCAATAACTGCCCGGTGTACCTAAAGAGGCTTGACGCCAAGATTACTAACACCGATTATGGACTTAGGATTGCGCAAATGAATCTTCAGTGTTCTCGTGCTGCAACCTTGGAAGTCATGGGCTTCTCCTCCGACAACGGCATTGACATTTTACTGACCCAACCGCCCTATGTGTATCATTCTGGTTCAGGGTCGCGGACCACGGGAAAAATTTCTTGCAGTTGTTGCAAGCGACTAAGGTAACGGGGCGGTACGTCGGTAGAATGGCCGGTGTCTACTTCGCGGTGTAGAGCTGCCGGAAGCACTAATTCGCATCCAAAGTTGAGGAACGCCGGTGTAAACCCCGTTGATTCGTTTTAAGCGGTATTAAGAACCATCACCGCATCGTGAAGGTGGCGATCCCAAGTGCGTTGCTCGGTTTTGCAGTACTGAGCAATGACGGTTTTCAGCGTACGGTTGGCTCTCTCAACGAGATTGGCTTGCGGAGTATACAGGAGACTCAATCGGTGTTGGATTCCAAACTCGGGGAGTAATTGCCGGAACGCGAGACTAGTGAACTACGTCCCAGTATCGGTGATGACCATACGAGGTGTTCCAAATTTGGTAACGATCTCTTCGTAGAAAGCGGTGACAATATGGGCGGTTGTGGCATTACGGAGCGGACGGCAACACACCCATTTGGTGAACCGGTTCAAGAAGAGCGCGGCGAAGGAACAACCTTTCTTTGACCTGGGTAGAGGACCGATCAAGTCGATGCTAACGGTGTCCCAGGGTTCACAGTTGCGGGAAGGTTGCATGTATCCCGCGGTGTTCTAACTTTCTACCTTATACCGTTGACAGGTCTGACAACTGCGGACATACCTTGCGATGTCGCGGTACATGCCTGGTCAATAATATCTCTCCGTGATACGGGCGGTAGTTTTCCCGGTGTGGCCAGCGGTAGGGAGATCATGGTTCTCCGTTAACACTCGTGATCGGAGTGGAGTTGGTACGCAAAGCTTCCAGGGTTCGGTTAGGTCCTCTTTGATAGCTTTTTTCAGAGGCACAAGATGTCGATACAAAATTCCATCGCGCACGGTATAATCGGGTATCCTTTGTGGATTAGTTTGGACGGTGTCAACTAGCCGTTCATACCATTTGCAACCCCTAGATTCAACGGCGGCTAAAGTATCAACGGGACCTGGCAACGGTTCTCGAGATAGGGTGTCTGCCATCTTATTCAGAATACCCTTCCGGTACTTGATCTCGAAGTCGAATTGTTGCAAGAAGATACTCCAACGGGCAATGCGACTACTTGGACTTCGAATTGAGTGAAGCCAGCGCAGCGATTGATGATCCGTTATGACGGTGAAGTGGTAACCTTCTAAGTACGGCCTCATCTTCTCGATACCCCATACAATCGCCAAACACTCCTTCTCGGTAACGGAGTAGTTTTTCTCCGGGGCTGTCAGCGTGCGGCTAGCGTAGGCTATTACGTGGTCACCGTCGGAATGGTTTTGTATCAAAGCTGTCCCAAGCCCGTGGTCAGATGCGTCGGTTTGCAGAATAAACGGTCTTCCAAAATCCGGACAAGTCAACACAGGAGATTCGGTTAGTTGTTGCTTGAGGAGCGCGAAAGCGTCTTCTTGCTCGGTAAAAAGAACAGCTGAAGGAAGAGAATTCTAAATTTGGACTGAAGACCGCTGGCACTATTGATGAAATGCGCCGAAACTTAGTAAGCTTCGTCCGATATGGAAAACCGCCGCAACCGAACACCTCCGAGGCCGCTAGCGAACCAACACCGAGCCCGTCAAACCGTCGTAGTTTGCTAGAACAGGCGAAGATCCACAAGTGGAAACTCAGCTTCAATGGGAAGTCGGATCCAGTGACCTTTCTCGAACGGCTAGACAAAGCTTGCGAGCAGCATGGTCTCACCCTGGACTTACTACT
Source organism: Aquatica leii (assembly GCA_035610365.1). Taxonomy (NCBI): domain Eukaryota; kingdom Metazoa; phylum Arthropoda; class Insecta; order Coleoptera; family Lampyridae; genus Aquatica; species Aquatica leii. The sequence continues at coordinate 6,441,777 of CM069437.1, forward strand.
GCCGGCGTTCCCAGAGATTCTTACCGACAACGCGTTGTTATGGTACCGTAACACAAAGAAGAATTGGAGTTGTTGGAAGGACTTTGCCAGCTGACTACCGGATTAATCTCGAAGCAGAGATTAGCAGAAGACTTCAACGTAAAGGGGAATCAGGGATGGATTACCTAACCGCCCTCCAAACATTGATTCGACGACATGGCACTTTTACGGAGGAACAAGAAATATATTGGTTGCATCGAAATCTACTTCCGGAATACCGTTTATACATCCGCCGGTCTGATTTCAAGGATGTAACGAGTTCATGAGCTGCTTCAAAGAGTTTGAGCTCATCCGCCATGGCAAAACTCCGACAATCACCAAAAAGGAAGCAGCATCTCCGCGCCTTCCGGGAAAGTGGGAAACCGCCCACCTCCGACCAAATATCGTTCCACCTGCCAGAACGGAGGCACCGGTGCAACCGAACGTTCGTATTCCTGTAGAAGCCGCTGATTTGTGTTGGAAGTGCGGACAGGCCGGCCACTATCGAGGATATTGCCGCAATCCGTCCATTTTTTTCTGTTCCGCGTGTGGGAAACAAAGCCTATTCTCTAAAAACTGTACTTGCAGAAGTGCGGGAAACAACCGGGGAGCTCACCAGCAGGAAGGTTTGCGACGCTCCGGACAACCAGGACCTTCCAGACCAAGGATAACCGACCATACCTCACCGTAAAGATCGAAAACCACCCGATCTGTGCCCTAGTGGACACCGGAGCCGTCTCATCTTTCCTGGGCCCCATACCGTTAGGTATCTGTGCTAGCCTGGGGGTGAAGACGCAAACCGTAACCGCTCGATTCGCTAGAGTGATAAATGGAACCGAGGTCCCGATTTCCGAAGTTGTTACCGCTAGGATTGCAGTAGAAGACCAGGAAACCCAGCACACGTTCAACGCGTTACCGGATATGACCTACGAATGTATTCTGGGAATGGATTTTCTCCATACGATGAACTTCCACATGAACTTCCAGACGGAACTTATCTTCTTGGGTAATCGATGTATATCTAGCAAAACCAAGAAAATGGAGCAGGCGATGATGACATTAATGGTGGATAGCTTGGAGGCCGCTAACGAAAAACGAATGCAAGATTTCTTGAGTGAGGAGTTATTGGATCTGCAAGCGCTGAGTGGACTCACCCGTCGAGTAGATCGACAACCGATTAAACAACGTCACCGCCCGGTCAACCCTAAGATGCGAGAGATAGTCAACGCCGAAATTGACCGCATGCTCGCCCAAGGGGTAATCGAAACAAATTATAGCCCGTGGAGTTCACCTATCGTAATGGTACGGAAAACCGATGGAAGTGCCCGTTTCTGCATAAACTTTCGCAAATTCAATGACGTCACCGAAGAAGATGCTTACCCGCTCCCGCATATTCATAGCATCCTGGACCAGTTGCGAGAAGCCAATTACTTCTCAAGCCTCGACTTAAAAGAGGGATACTGGCAGATATCGCTGTCCGCCGAAAGTAAACCAGTAACCGTTTTCACCGTACCGGGTGGAGGCCTATTCCAGTTTCGAGTAATGCCTTTTGGTCTTCAATCCGCTCCGGTCACGTTTCAACGCCTACTCGATACCGTCATAGGACCTGAATTGGAAGGCAAAGCATTTGCTTATCTCGACGACATCATTGTCCTAGGGAAGACTTTCGATGAACATTTGCAAAACCTGAAGTTGGTGTTTAACCGTCTCAAGGCCGTAAACCTAAAATTAAACCCGGAGAAATAGACCGATCCAGAGAAAGTAGAAGCCATCTTGCAGATTCCGACCCCCACCACCGTCAAGAAGCTCCGTCAGTTCCTAGGAGTAGCCTCGTGGTACCGTCGATTCATTCCGTCTTTTTCTACCACCGCGGCTCCGTTAACCAAGCTCTTACGGAAAAAGCAATCTTGGAAATGGGTGTGACGCTTACTCCGGATTAAACTGCTTAGCTGAAATAGAAAGCTAGTGGACGGAACGGTTCTCGGGCGCCAGATTTGTTCGAGGAGTTTACTCTCCTGTTCGACGGCACTGTCCGGGTAACTACAGTGAAGACACGGTTGTCCAGGGCTTCAAACGGACCTAAAAACGGAGCGAGGCGACGGAAATAGAATACACAATAGTAAATAAAATAACTTTATTTATTCTCCAAAACAAACAACAACCGGTAACAGAAGCGGCGGTCACAACCAAGCAAGCGGAAGGTGATCTAGAAACCAATGATTGATTAGCGTGCGTTCGACAAGCGGTGACGTCGGTGACTAAGCGAGCAAGCATGCACTAGGGTAGCAACCTCCGTATGTTGGATCATTTGGCACGGTACTGGAAGGCGTATTCGCAGGCCAAAGCCAAACACTACGAATACGACGCCCGGTAAAGGATAGCGTAGGGAAGGGCAGACAAGGAGGGGAGCGGTATCTCCCCGGAGGTTCGGTTAATAAAAGCAAAAAGGTTTACCCTAACTCCAGCTGGTGCACAGGAACCCCGGAATCTTCTTCGATGTGAGCTCTAACTAATGACTGCACTGCCGTATCCATGATTACAGTTGGAAACACCTTCCACACTTAAACATTGTATGTTCTGGTCCGTCTTCTTCTTCGCATAACCAGCATTTGCTTGAGCGCTGTTTTCCTATCCTCTTGAGGTATAAGCCAAAACACCCGTGCTCTGTCAGAACCTGTGTCATATTATAATTTGTTCTTCTGTGTTTCCTCGTGATCCACGGCTTGATGTCGGGTATCAAGCGGGTGTCCGTCACTCGTCCTGCCACCTATTTACCGTGCGCTCTCTTATCCTGGTTACGATCTCCTGTCTTTCCTGCGTCGGATTTTTTCCTGGATCTCCGCCATAAGGTCCATCGGGCACAATCCCCCTATTACTAAAATAGCAGCGGTCGAGGCCGTTCTGTAGGCGCTGCACACCCTTACGGCCATCGTTCTCTGGCATCTAATTATATCAGTTCTCTGGCCCTGCTGATTTCCATGGCTTCGTGCCAGGCTGGCGCCGCATACAAGACGATCGATTGCATCGCTTTCTACAATACCCATCTCTGCTTGGCCCCGGGTTCCGTAACGTTTAGTAAGATTACGTTTAGGGCTTTCATTGTTCTGCAGGCGTTCCCCGTAATCTTACCTACATGGCTCGCAAACGTGAGTCTATAATCGAACGTGACCCCAAGGTACTCCACCGTTGGGTTTGGTCTTATAGTATGTCCGTCCATTTCGAAAGTGATATCCTTAGCTTTTCTTGATAAATTGAAGATAATGGTGGTGGTTTTCCTCGCTGCTAGCTCTAGTTAATTTTCCTTCATCCATATGTTTACTGCGTGGAGGGCTTCTTCCGTCTTTAATTTCATCCCCATCGGTTCCTTTGAGGCTGCCATAATTGCGAAGTCATCCGCGTAACACATTATGTCCACGTGACCTTATGCGTTTATGGCCATGACATCGTCATATAAGAGGTTCCACAAGGTGGGTCCCAGTACGGAGCCCTGAGGTACCCCTGCTGCTACTTCGATGCTGCCTATCTTTATCTTCCTTTCGGACAAATATGCCCTAATGATCTTCCTCATGTATGCGAAAATACCCTTCCTGATGGGTTTTGTGTTGATTATATCCCAGGCGGCTGTGTTGAACGCATTTCGGACATCCAGCAATACCAGGGAGCACCACCTCCTACCATCCTTCTTATGTTTTTTCGCCTGATCCAGTATTCGTTCCATCGCGTGTACTGTACTGCTTCCTTTCCTAAATCCATACTGGTTTTTATGGAAACCTTCCTTGCCTTCTATTTCTTCCCGCAACCTGTCATTTACTATATTTTCATAGAGCTTCCCCATTACGCTTATCAGATAGATTGGCCGGTAGCTCGCCTGTTCCTGATCTTTTCTGGGTTTTTCTATTAAAATTAGCTTTGCTATTTTCCACTCCGCCGGAAACTCATTCCTTTGTAAACATGAGTTTAACAGTTCTCTGAGATATTCAGTGCGCGCCTTCTCCACTGCCTTTGCAACGTCAGGCAGTATGCCATCTGGGCCAAGTGCCTTATCGGCTTTGGGTTTGTTAACTGCGTTGAACAGTTCTTGCGTGGTAATGGATGGGCATTCTCGCCCTCCCGCGGCTATGTTTGCCCTAGGTTCGTATGTTGTCAGGTCCCTCTCTATGAAGAGTTCCCTGATTACTTCTTTCCTTCTATCGTTGCTTATGGATGTCTTCGGGTTTGTGTATTTTAGCTGGGCTCGTATAATTCTATAGGCGTCTCCAAAGATATCGCATTCTAGCTTGTCGCACAGCTCCTTCCACTTATTTTCTTTTTCTTTTATTATGGTGGTTTTTAGTTTCTTTTTTGCCATCGCGTACCTGCTTTTCAGTTTCTCTCTTAGCTCTTGGTTGCCGGTGATTCTCTGATATTTTCTTCTCCTGCTTCTGGTATTTTTTATTAAACTTTGAATGATGTCGTTCCACCGGTAAGGCAGTTTACCCTGTGTGTCTCCTTTAACTTTGGGAGTTGTCATTATATATGCCTGATACAGGTTTTCTCCGCACTTTCGAATTTTATCGCGTTCCCCTGCTACATTAGAGCAGAGTGTGTCGAAATACTCCACTAGCTTGGCTGGAGCAATGCTTCTTCTCACTCAGGGGGTTTTTTTTCTTTCCCTCCTTCCATTTCAAACGTGACGTACCTATAGTCGCTATATGTCTCGTCATCTTGCACCTGCCAGGACCGTCTCAAGGTTGCCAGTCTTCCAGATACCATGGTGGCATCTATATATGATACTCCGTTTTTTCTCATTAATGTGGGAGCTACCCCGTCGTTGATTATATTCAGATCCGCTGAATTGGCAAACTCGAGTAGTAGGTATCCCCTGGCATCCGCCATATCTGTTGCCGTCCAACTTCTGTTTACGCTTATTTGTAATAAATTAGCCATTTTACCGGTTGTGTCTTGCCGCTTTTAGAGCCTCCCTAAAGGCTTCACATATACCGCTGTTTGCATAGTGTCCTTGCTTCACACATATTGGGCAGTATGAATCGTTGTCCTTGCACTCGTTCTATTTGTGCCCTTCTTGGGCGCATCTAGTGCACCTCTTGCTTCTGCCTTCCCCTTCGCATTCTTTCGCTATATGTCCATATTCCCAGCATATGTAGCACTTTTTAACTTCCATTTTCTCCCTTATTTTGCACCTGTTCAAGTCTATTCTTATGTATCGCTCTTCAATAACTCTTGTCGCATCTCTTTTCTCCATACTTATTGTGGCCGTTTGGTAGCCATCCTTATTGGTCCTCCTGCCTCTCAGCTTAAGCAGTTGCCCGGACGTTTCCGTTTCTAATCGTGCTTTCCGTTATTTCTTCTTCTGTCGCCGTCTCATCTATTCCTATCATGAATACCGTTATACTCCCTTTTGACCCTATGGATCTGACTGTCTGCCCTTCTTCTAGCACCTCCTTTACCTGCTCCTTCATTTTCGTATTCCGTTCCTTTGTTCTTATTGCGATATATCCACTTTCTGTTTTTCTTACGTTCTTGATTGCGTCTAGGTCATCCTTCTCTATTATCTTTTCTTGTAATTTTTTCAAGATTTCCGAGTATGTGGTTTGGCCCCTTTCTATGACCTCCTTGCTGTAGTCTCTAGCTACCTTTATTTTAATGCTGGTCACTCTCGAGAGCGCTATTTCCGCCATTTTGCTAATTTTTTTGTTTCGTCCCCAGTTGGGATTATGCACACATCCTTGTTTTCTTGGCCTTCTAGTTCGGTTCCTATTTTTAGTAGTGTTTTAAATATTATTTCGTCTTTGTTCTTCAGCTCTTTTATATATATACGGCTGTATCTTCCTTTTTTTGCGTTCCATTCTCCTTTCGGTGCGGACTATGCTCGTTTGCTCCATTGCTTTCCAGTATCCTCCTTCTTGTTCCATCTTTGCACTTTCCGCTATTCCAAGGTATCTTCTTAGTAATACCTTGTGCCATCTAGATTTTTCCTGCTCTTCGCTAGTCAGTAAGATTATACTGTCTCCAGTTAGGTTCTCCGCTGTTTCTAATGTCGCTCTCTTATAGCTATTCTCCGTCCAGTGTCTTGCACATATCTTTGCAAATTCCTCGTAGTTCTTCACCTACCTGTTGAGTTGTTAAATATTCTTGAAGGTCGAACCTTCCGTTATTTTTGCATTTCGTGCATAATTTCTTATCTATTTCCTCCTTTTCTTTCTTTAGTGTGTTATATTCTTTCCCCATATCCTGATGTTTTTCTTTCAGCCTTCTTAGTTCTTCCTGCAGGTCCTCCTTTCTTAAGTCTTCTGCGTTTTCTTCCGCTTGAACGGCATTCATTCTTCTTTCCATCCCTTCTAGCTTTTCTTCTGTTACTCTTTTTACGATTCTCAAGTCTGGTAAGAGGAATCTCGCCAGCCTTAATTCGTACCGTCCGATAACGCTACTTTCAAAACTAGGTAAACTTTTCGAACGTGTATTGTTAAAGAAATTACATGACAGTATCCCTCCACAACGACTGTTCCATCCTAGTCGATATGGCTTTGTTCCTGGCAAATCGACGACATACGCCATTCGTAAATTAATGACAAAAGTACAGACGAAGTATAGACTCTACATTTTTATAGACACTTCCGGAACGTGCAATAACGTATGGTGGTCATCAATAATTGAAGCTCTCGTCGTCAAGAGAGCACCTGTAGACGCAGTGTGCGTCATTCATTTCTGGCTGTTCTTATATAAAACGACTGACAAATGGTTCGGTGTTCGAGCAACTTACCTGATAACTGCGACATTTTCACCTACGCGGATGATATTACCATCACAGTATCAGCAGACAATAGACGCAACTTAGAGACAAAATCCCACAGTTCGACTAAACGATATTCCAGTCCGAAGGGTTTTTACTTCGGACTTTTGCTTGATCACAAACTGAGCTTCGTCAAACACTGTTCCTATGTGGTTAACAAGTGGAAGAATGTCTTGCACTTGTTTTACAAGTATTCTCGTTGTAAACGGAACCTACATAAGCAAACATTAGTGACCATTTTCAATAGTGCAGTCATTCTAATGCTCACATATAGCTTAGACATTTGGTACCATAGAATAAAACATACCTATATTATATATATTTTAGCCGTAGCTGACTTGACTAACTGGTTTCATCTTGTTCATTACAATAACGTTTCCTTTTTCCGCCTACTTGGTTTCTAGCCTAAAAAGCGAGGATAAGCCGAAAGATAGGTACCTTGCGGAACTTTGTTCTCTCTAAACACGAACCTGCTACATAGCCCATTCAACTTGTCTGAACAGACAATCCTTCATCTCGAAATTTATACCCTAAATGGTTCAATCCTCTATGTGGCGTCTAGCACGGTCGGCTTTTACTACTTTTTTTTCTCTCATTAAAGAAGTAAAGAAGATTGAAGCCTTTGGTGCACTAATTACATCAGGAGGAACTGTTTCAAAACGGCCTCACTTTAGCTATTGTAGAATCAACGGGCACACAAAAGTCCGCAAAGACCAAACGTTTAAAAATATCTACACAAAAACTAATCAGAGCTCAAACTTTTTTGCTACGATTGTGCGAAACCCGGCGTGATACAAAGTAATTGTTTAAACTGCTCCCGTCAAGATAATCACGTCGGGACACACACCAGAAATCTCAACGGCATTGTTTCAAAGCCTGTGGTTACCGTAGAGATTGATGGTATCACAGAAGGAGCCTATTAAGACACAAGAGCCAAATTTAATATTGCCGGAAAAGTGCTATATGACTACCTCCGCAGTCGACAATATCGTTTCAAAGAAGAAGTAACAGTAATGCTCACAGACAGTGAAGAAAAGCCCCAGACCAAGGAGTCCAACGTGCCAACGAGTCAATGGGCGCATTCGATAAACCCAAAGGCGAAGCGAAAGCAAAGAACGGATCACGCGTCATTGTCGTTCGCGCGTCGGTAACGCGTCTTCCGTCTGTTGGGAGGATGAGCTTGTCCCTTTCAGAGGGTCTCTCCGCACTCTCGGGGCGTCTCGCTTTGATAGCGGAGCGTGTCGTCGTCGGCGATCGATCTCGGTCGGTCGTCGGTGCGCCGTTCGGTACCGGAGACACACCTCTAGCGTGTACGCTAAGACCCGAAAGGTGATGAACTATGCCTGTTTAGGACAAAGTCAAGGAAAAACCTGATGGAGATTCGCAGCGATTCTAACGTGCAAATCGATCGTCAGAACTAGGTATAGGGGCGAAAGACCAATCGAAGCGTCTAATAGCTGGTTTCCTTCGAAGTTTTCCTCAAGATAGCTGGCGCTCGCATCGAGAGAATCGCATGCGGTAAAGCGAATGATTAGAGCGAATCGGGGTCGAAACGACCTCTACCTATTCTCAAACTTTAAATTTGTGAGATCTCCGGCTTGCCCGATTAACGAAGCCGCGAGATCGGATCTAGAGTGCCAAGTGGGTCAATTTTGGTAAGCAGAACTGGCGCTCTGAGATGAACCAAACGTAAAGTTAAAGCGCCCAAATCCTGCTCCTGTATACCACGGCTATCATCCGCCCGCTCGGCCGAAATTTTTGCACCAATTTTACCATACTTCCCGCTGCTAAAAATTAAATGCTACTGAGATGGCACTTATGCGAAAAGCGGGCATGGTGTTTAATATACCAAACAAAGAGTGGTACCTGAACCAGCGATAGCTTTTACCACTAAAAGTTACCAACAGAAGTAACTACTCCTAATCGTCGTAAGCTTCCAGAAGCAGACTCACGCCGCAACCACAACTCTTTGGAAATGAAACAGTTTAACGTCAGTCGACATTTATGACACTTAGGCCTCCAAGAAATTGAAGCAATTTTTGTAGATGCTGTACCGGAACCGTATGAAATTCTACAGCAAACGCCCGTTTTGACAGTTTTTGTGCATTCGCTTTGAAAAAAGAAGAATAGGACGATTACTATCGCCATGAAAGACCTTCGAATACTAGAACCACGGGAAGAGAAACCCCAAAATTTCAGCACCACGGACCGTGGCAGACTACATGCATTAATAACCCAAGAAGTCGAGACTTTTACACAAGGGGGAGAACCAACACCATATGCGGAACACCGCTATGAAACAGGATTCTACTCGACAATTTATACCCTTCCGTATCGACTTTTGCGATCACGCCAAGAGCTACTCCAGCAAGAACTAGCAAAGATGCTGAGTCAAAATTTAATAGAAGAGTGTGAGTCAGCTTAGGCGGCTCCAGTAGTTTATATTCGTAAATCTAATAACGAGATTCGAGTTTGCGTAAACTCAACTCAACCCTCTGCCACGAATTGACGATTTGCTGCATGCAGCGCACGCTATCTACATTTCACTGTTGACCTACACTAAGGGTCTAATACAGATACTCGTACGTGACAAAGACAAGGATAAAACCGCGTTTGTTCGGCCTAAAGAGTGCAACAGCTACTTTTCAACGTCAAGTCGATGAACTAAAATCTGGACTTACAGGAATGACTATTCTCGCGTATTTAGACAACTTGCTAGTGCTATCCGAGAACCTACAAAATCATTTTTCCGACTTAAACGCTGCACTAACAAGACTAAAAGCGTATAATATCGTCAAATGGTATAAACATCGACCCTTGAAAAGTACAAGCTATCGCGAACATACATACAAAATCCACGAAACATGAAACACTTAATAACCCTCTTTCAAACCTGCTCGTGGCACAGAAGGTTTCTCTAAAACTACGCTGAGTTGTCCCAACCACTTTAAAAACTGCTAAAGAAAAACACTAAATTGAAATAGGCTCCTAGCCAAAAAGCAGCTTTTCTGGAACTTAAATAAAAACTCACAACACTTATATCCCGCCAAGCTGACTCTGGTTTACTCTTTGTCATTCGCACCGACTCCAGTGGTGACGTTATAGAAGCTGTCCTATTGCAGAGACATAAAACAAAAGAGCATCCGGTTGAATACGCCAGGCCAGCCAGCAGAAAGAAATTACAGTACTACTAAATGAAAAACTCTCGCGGTGGTTTGAGCTGAGGAAAAGTTCCGTGGATATATAGAAGGAAGTTCAGTCACTATAGACTTCTACCGGATGACTTGCCGGATGAGCGCTGATCCTGCAACCATACGATCTTACCATTCAATATTGCTCAGACTAAACCAACAAAGTGACAGACATTTTGTTACGGCCAAATTGTACGCTTCAGACAAGAAACACTTGCGAGGTTTGCATGATTATCGTAGATGTACCCAGAAGATCATGCTGGGGACCTCACTTCACTTCATGGTTCAGAAAAAACCCACAGCCACCTCAACAACCAAAGAAGAAGATGGTACGACCAAAGAAGAACAATGCTGCAAGTTCTGGACCATTTTCTATTACTTTTTGTTTATATTTAAAGTGTGTTTCATCTTCTTTCATTTCGTTCTTGTCTCACAAAACTTATGATACTGAAGCTAAAAACATTGTAGATTAATATGTGGTTTTTACTATTGCTGGTTTTTCAAATAATAAAATTTAACTATTTTGTTATTTTTGAGTAATAAATAAACATTTAATCACTGAAACAATTTGAGTGACAAATAAAAATTTATTCATCATTCGAGTGCTTCATAAAAATTTAGTTATAATAAAAAATCACGTTAAGTAACGAATAGATGTGTTTATTCACCATTCACTGACATGAACAGTCATAGAAACTATTCACATCCGTCACTGGACATTATTAAATAAATAATAATCATTAAGAATAAGTTAAATGATTAATGCTTTTTTACTCAGTATTTAGAATGACTCAAATAACAATTGCGTTTTTATTCATAATTAAAAGTCTCTAAAACAAATCATCAGTTTTTAATTTTCACTCAGAATTATTTAAACAATTGAATTTATATTAAAATCAATCGAATAATGATTGAATTTTTACTCGTCACTTTTATTTGTTATGTTACGTTGTTCTATTTGTGTTACATAACCAAGTTTTCTATTAATGAATTCATTAGAAATTAATACAATTTGTAGATCAACATCAGTTTGTGATGATTACGTCAGCATACTTTCACACCCACACAAAAATAATTGAGTATCGTAATTAGAAAACAATCGATTTTAATTTTATTGTATTACATACATTTACATCGCATAATAAAATATAAAAACGATCAAATACAAAACTAACTGCGTTAAACTTGAGTGTTATCAATGTTTTTATAATCATCGTTCAACGTGATATCAATTTCTTTGCTAGTTTCTGATTTTTGTAGTTGTTGTTGATTTTCTAGACCGATTTCCCATAGGTAAGGATCTTTCTTTAATATCATACATAAAAAGACACTTGATAAGATGCCGATTATTACGAAGACGAGTAGTATTACGAATCCAACGATGAACGTTGTGGTGTCCGATGAATCGTTTTCTTCTGTTAACGGCGATGTTACGTTTAACATGTTCATTTTGGTTACCTAAAAAATAATGAATATAATAAAAAGTTTATAAGGTAATTCAATTGGCTGCAACAATAACAAAAAAAAATATGAAGAAAAGCATCAGTTACGAATATTAGATGTCGATGTTTACTGAGCATATATAAAGAAGCAAAACCTCTGGTTAAGATGTGTAATGCATGCTCGATCGTCTTACAAAACTTGCACCAATAAAAAATACAAAAAACCTTTTAAATGCGATTTCTGTCAGTGATCTACAATTAACATTTTTATTTTGTCATTTGGAACTTGTCAGCACTGGGAATACACTGATCCACAACTATGTTTAACAAATCAACATAGTTGTAATCTCTTCTGATGCAAGTTTTCTATGTGTTAGTCATACATAATGTTTACAAAATGGCTTTTGCCTTTAGATCATATACCGTTTGTCACAATATTATCAAACCAATTCGGGCAAGTACGAAACGTGACTTCTACTTTACTACAGCGGAAACAATGACAAAATGGCTTTGTACAACGAGAGCTCAAATGACTAATCTCTTCACAATTCCAACATTTAATTTGTCGTCCACTCGAATCACGACTATCTAAAGAACGAGGATTATTCTCAACAGCATCCGAACGAACATAGGCTAAATCAAATTCTAAAAATTTTGACAAATTACGTGTAACTGGAGGTTTACATTTGTCCATGGCAGCTTTTCGAGACTCTAATTCCCTTCCTAACTTTAATAACTGAGTAACTAATTGGATTTAAACTCTGTTGCCAACAATTAGTTTGCGCGATACCACACCAAAGCTTTGCCTTTAAACAAATCAATCGCTTAGTCAAATAATGTTTCATACTGTATATTTCTCGTTACCCGTAATTCCTCAACTCTTTCTAAAAATGCACTCAATGATAACTCATCAGAACCTTCACTCAAAAATTTTAAATTCCACTTATTAACAGAAACAGGCTTAACCTCAGACGACAAGATTAACCTTAGAACTATCAAACTTTCTAGAAAGGAACGAGAGAAACTTAAGTTTAGCTTTGTCGGAAGTTAACGTTACCTAAATATGTTTAAAATTTAACACTTGAATCGATAATGATTTTTTAAGATCCACCAATTGATCACATAATTCCTGAAAAATGTTCTTTTGCTCTGACGACACAACAATCCGGTTCAACCGACTCTCGAAATGAAGAAATTTAGAATTAATTTTCTGATATCAACCCCATGAATATAATTGTCAAAATGCGACTAGCATCTACATCTTCCAAAAAAATAAAAAAATTATCCGGATAATTAAAATCTTTATCTCAGCAATTTCTTTAAATTGTTGATTTAAACTAAAAGATTAACACTTCTTACTTTTAATTCGTACGTTAACTCAGACTGACTTAATCTATTAACATCTATTCTGATGAAAATTTACACTTAATCTTTAAGAAAACAGTAACACAACAAGAAAGTACTGATTAAAGGCCCCACGTTGGGTGCCAAATTTTTTTAATAAGAAAACTAAATTAAATTAAAACGATACTTATACTAGTCAACTATTTATAGGCCTAACTAACTCAAAGTCGAAGAAAGGAAGGTTCGAATTAATCTACAATATCAAAAATCTTAGAAGGCGTTGTTTTAAAAAAAACACCAAATCTTCAAAAGATATGAAATTTATTACACAAATATTTATATAGTTGTCAGGACAACACCCCCTTAAATTAAATTAGAGTTTGTTAATCAAGAAAATTATAACCACGTTTTGTAATAGATTATTATTAAGTAGCAATATAATAAAATTTGGATTATAAGTAACTCATAATTAGATGTACTGCACGCGATAAGTTTAGGATCGTTAATTGTGCACAAATAACTAAGCTAACACACGCTATATATAATAATTAAATTACGTTCTTATAACGATTATTAAAACGAATTTATTTATACTAAAAATATATACACGTTTATAACTAACCAAACTAATTAAATCTAAGGATATTTAATAAAAACACTTACACTAATTTATATCGCACTATCACTTGCACGAAGATAAAATCCGCGGATAACTTCTATTTATTTAACCACTGACGTTTGTTTACATTAAAGTCACCCACAATTGTAATTCGTCGTATTTATCTCGACGCGTTAATCACTTATTTATTTAAACTTGAATAATCTTCTTAACACTGCCGACTTCGAATTACTGAAATAACTGACCAATGATTTGTCTGTACCGTGTTTATATATTTTGGTCATCCTTCGAGAATTTTCTATATCTTTCGGTGAACGTTTTGGAAATGGAAAAAAATGTCGTGAAGGATCTCGAACTTGAGAATAATTTTTCAAACGTTTCGCTGTCTCCTTCTTAGGCCTGTTCTGTCCCAGAACAGAAAACTGAATGCGATACCGGTAGAAAGGATCGTGGCGATAGCGGCAGCTTTCTCCATTTCGGCAACTTTTTTGACCATAAAAGTAACAGCCAATGGACTTTTTCTGACCCGATATTCTCCTTGGTTGGTAACTACAAACCAACACTTGAACGCCTGTTCCTCGGAAGACGACCTTCAACATGTTTCGAACCGTCCTCTGATTCAGTTGATCTAAGCCACAACCAAGCTTGGGTACTGCCAATTTTTAATATTGTAGATATTTCTCTCTTGAGATTCCATAATGCTCTCCACAGATTGTCATATAACAGCTTGGCGACCAGATAGATAACGAACCGTCTGTCACCACGTAGTTTTAAAACTTTTCCGGCTGTCGGTTGCTGTTTTCGTAGTTCATCTAGTCTCACAAACTTCTTTTTAAATACGACTGCAACTCCTCTGGACATGTCAGTAGTTATATGATGCCGATCCTGGACCACGTTTTCCCGCGTTTTTTAAAAAATTTGAATTTCGTGTAAGTTCGGTCGAGATCGTATTTTCTTCGACTGTGTTCGTGTGCGCTCGTAATTTTCAGACCGGTATCGAATCACAACTGCAGGTGTCAAATTTCAACTTCCGGTGTCAAATTTCTACTTCCGGTGTCAAATTTCTACTTCCAGTGTCAAATTTCTACTTCCGGCGTCAGGTTTAAACTTCCGGTGTCACATTGTAACTTCCGGTGTCAGCTTTCAATTTCCGGTGTTAAATTTCAACTTCCGGTGTCAAGGAGGAAGTGAAAACTGTCTTAACAAACCGATTAACCGTTCAAAAACCAAAACATCGCAAACTGACTAGCTGTCAGTAAACAAACCACCTGTTTGTAAAGCTGTTTGCAAACAAACTACCTGTTTGTAAAGCTGTTTGCAAACAAACTACCTGTTTGTAAAGCTGTTTGCAAACAAACTACCTGTTCGTAAAGCTGTTTGCAAACAAACTAACAAACTACCTGTTCGTAAAGTTGTCTGCAAACAAACCAACCGCTTTGCAAACCGACCGCTTTACAAACAGGTGGTTTGTTTGCAGACAACTTTACGAACAGGTAGTTTGTTTGCGATGTTTTGGTTTTTGAACGGTTAATCGGTTTGTTAAGACAGTTTTCACTTCCTCCTTGACACCGGAAGTTGAAATCTGACATCGGAAGTTGCAATTCGACACAGGAAGTTGAAATTTAACACCGGTAATTGAAAGCTGACACCGGAAGTTGCAATGTGACACCGGAAGTTGAAACCTGACAGCGGAAGTAGAAATTTGACACCGGAAGTTGAAATTTGACACCTGAAGTTGTGATTCGATACCGGAAGTCGTGATACGACACCGGAAGTTGTAAATTGACACCGGAAGCTGGCACCGGACGTTGAAAGTCGAAACCGGACGTTGAAATTCGATGCCGGAAGTTGAAATTCGAAGCCGGAAGTTGAAATTCGACACCGGTTTGAAAATTACGAGCGCACACGAACACAGTCGAAGAAAATACGATCTCGACCGAACTTACACGAAATTCAAATTTTTTAAAAAACGCTGGAAAACGTGGTCCAGGATCGGCATCATATAACTACTCATGTCAACATTCTCGCTCACGCAATGTGCGATGGCATAATTTTTTTCGTGTTTAAAACAGGTCTTGTTGTTCCTAGGTGATAACTCCGAACCTAGCTTTTTCAGAACCTCCGTATAAACTCATAAACTTATCGAACTCCATTCTTTCGATTTGACTTCTGGTTCTGCTAGTTATTATTTTGGCTCGGACCTCAACTTGCGTCTTGTGGTTATCGCCAGCAAACGGGGTTAGACGATCGATATGGATCACTTTTGGCTTGGCCTTGGGTGGTTTTCGGATGCGATATATGACGTCATTAATACGCTGCACGATTTTATAAGTACACAACCCAAGGAACTTTTAGACTTGATGTTTGTCGATTGGTTTTGGCCATGCTTGCACTGCTCAGATTTTGTCTGGGTCAACATTTACTCCATCTATAGATACGACGTGGCCAAGATATTGAACTTCCTTCTTAAATGTGTGGCATTTCTTTGAGCTGAGTTTAAGATTTGTCCTACGTAGTAACTGGAACACTTTTTTCAAACGACCATCCAACTACGATCATGTCGTCTAGGTAAACCAAACGCGTCTTCCAAGATGGTTTTCATCAAACGCTCGAACGTTGCAGGAGCGTTACACAGGCCAAAGGGCATCACAGTGATTTGCCACAAACCAGTTCCAATCGTAAAAGGTGTTTTTTTACGATCTTTAGGTTCAAATTCTACCTGCCAGTAACCACTCTTTAAATCTAACGGAAAAACCACTATGATCCTGAAGATGAACGACGCGATAAGGTACGCGTGCAAAGTCTCGATGCTGGCGGTGAAGCATTTTAAGAAAACCGTACCGTGGTGGACCCCCGAAATTGACAGAACTACGCAAGCTAGCAAATACAGCAAGGCGAAGAGCGCAAAGAACATAAGGAACGATAGAAAAGAGGAATATAAAGAAACCCGCAGGCTATACAAGGACGCACTAGAGAGCACCCGAACCCAAAAAGGGAAGCAATACTGCACTAAAAATGCAGAAAAAGATCCATGGGGGTAACATACAGGGTCGTAAGAGGGAAAAAGAACGGGAAAACCGGTTTAAATCACATCAAGGTACCGGAAGGTACGTACACGATAACAGGGGTCGAAACGACGGACGCTTTACTAAAAAAAAATTTTTCCGACGACGACGACCGACAAGACGACCGCGAACACGCGGCAGTAAGAAGAACGTACGACGAACCAAGAACGAATAACGAACTCCGAAGCGATAAAGAAATCACGATAGGAGAGATCGCGAGAGCGCTCGGCAGTATGAACCCGAAGAAAGTTCTCAGACACAACGGAGTACCACCGATAGCAGCAAAACGAGCATTCGAGATAGTCCCACACATCTGTACTCAAACGTTCAACCTTCGTTTAAAGAAGAGCATCTTCCCGACCTGTTGGAAGATCCAAACAATCAGGTTCATTCCGAAACCGAGGAAGAAAGACACGGAACCTAAAAGCTTCCGTCCTATCAGTCTACTTCCGGTAATCGGTAAGGTTCTTGATAGAATCGTTGCTACGCGGATAGAGCACCACGTGAGAAAAGGCGGAGGATTCCATCCCGATCAATACGGGTTTGCGGCGGGAAAAACAACCACGGACGCCATAAGACGAGCGGTAGAGTTTGTTAAGGAAAGTCAAGCCAGAAATCATTACTGCACCGCGATCTCTCCGGATATCGAAGCGGCATTCGATAACGCGTGGTTCCCAACGATAATAGCGGAAATGAATCGAAGAAACATTCCGATCGATATAAT